>CM062812.1:978624002-981024002 GCA_031772625.1 Pinus tabuliformis
CCTTCAACCCTTCTATCATTACATTCATCATTGCTTCAATGTCTGCTTTTAAACCATCATTCAAAACTCACACGTCCCTTTTTATACCATCTATATTAAAATTCATCATTACTTTCAATTCATTTTTTGTTACTTTTTGCGAGAGCGAAATTTGTTGCACTTGGTCTCATAAATTTGATATATCATGCTGCATTTCTTCCTCTTCTTCATGTGTCATAGAAGAGATTTTTGATTTCTTACTAGGTGTGTCCATTTTTTTGTTTCGAGGAATTTTGGAATAAAACATTAATCTTCAATATTCCCCTTGAATCACTTCAAACTGATGTTTCAAACAAAAGTTATGCAAAAACATTTAAAAAAATACACACATTTTCTTGCTTTTAGGAGCTAGATATTGCAGTTGTTGTATCTTTGTAATTGTGAATATCCAATACCTAAAATTTCATCCTGTAGCATCCCTATGAGTCTTATTTCCAACCCAATAAGTCAAATCAAGATTGGATTCTTCAAGCAATAGTTATTCCCAATCTCCCACGATGAATTGATTATAGATTGGTTCAGTAGAGCGAACTTGTACGAAGTGCCACGTGTCACTATTTCGACCTCTGGCTCTGAAAATGATACCGAAATAACTAAAATTCATATTATTTCCATCACTGTTTATGAAATTCAAATTCGTTGATCAGAGAGAAAGTTATGACGGTTTTCCCTAGGTCGCCTGTTTGAGATGGAATTCTAGAGCCTACAAAAACCCTAACTTCCTCGGATCATATCTCTGAAAATATAGCGAGACAAGATCTAAAATTCATACACAAAGTTCATCAAGGAATAGGCTCCACGTGGTTTCAATTTCATCTTTTGAATCTTCGTAGAAAAAAATTATAGAAAAAATTCCATGATGACCTATTTGAAGCAGCGAAACCCTAGAATTCAAAGCTCTGGTACCAAATGTTGTGCAATCAGCTCACAAATATATAGATCAACAACTTAAAAATTATCCTCTTCGAGGGGGAAACCTCCTTTACATTACATAAATGAACGATTCTTGGATGATACAAATGACAAGACCTCCTTTGTATATATAGGATTCTAAGGAGTCACAATATAATCAAAGCCTACATAACAATAATAATGTAAGGGCACAACAATAACAATATGGGGGATACATGGGTACAAAAATAACAATAAGGGGGATACACTAGTATTATAGGGACCTATCAACAACATTACACAATGAAAATAACAGTTAATTAACCACGGTTATACACATAAAATAACATTGGAAACATCACATTAACCAACAATTATGATTATATGCACACAAAATAAACATTGACAATGGGATACAGAGAATTATAAACATTATCGCATAAAACCCTGAAACTAGGGTTTCAACCATAAATTCATAAACCGTTACAACATCAAGTATAAACATCATAAATATTTAAATCAATATGGTAATAAACATGAACACTTACCTGAAATGAAGTAGGCAACTAGTTGTGGGCTTTCCATGTTCCACCTAGCCATAGACCTCATGGTCCATCAATATCAGCCACAGGTAACACCCGAGCTAGGACTAAAACTCCATAGGCAACGATGAGAAACTAAAAAATAGAAATATATCCATAGAAAAGGCATCAAACCAACAATCATGACTCCAGCCACTACGATTTGTTTCCCCGGACCTGCGCTCAAGTGACACACCTTTCTCTCAGCCCTGTTAATCCCTCGACGGTGCCCACCTTCCAAGGTGCCTTATGACCAGTTGGGAACTTCTCAACATAGGGCTTCCAAGAGCTCGTGTTGCTTCCAGGGCTTCAAAACACCCTTCTAGGCCATAACTAACTCAGTTGCAAGTCAATTCCATAACCCAAGCCCAAGGCTCACCAAACAGTCACCAAAAACAAAACAACTCCAAGCCAGTTCCAGAACCAAAGCACGTGGCTCACCATATAGTTGCTAAAACCAATTTCACCAAAAATATAGTTGGTTATAGAGCTCAAGCATAGGAATCACTTATTAAAAATCACCAGTCAATTACAACATTATACTGAAATCACTGATTGGTTCATAACCAAAAATCATTATCCAACTGAGTACGTGCATCACTGAGTGGGCAACATAATAATGGAATAAATCGATAGATGATGAGGATGGATGAAGGTATGAATGAATGAATGGGTGAATGTTGAGTGGATGCCTTCACAGGAAACACCTTTATGAGGCACTCCTTGAAGCCATGTGGGCCCCAAGTGTCCTTATCCCAAACATTGAACACATCAACCTATTGCCCATCACTGTGGAGTTGCACTACCCACCATACTCTTTTTCGTGGAGTGGGATCCGTAGCTAGTTTATTTTTAGTATAAGAATATGTACAATAATTACAAAATATTTACAATCTTGGCCCTTTGGCTAATTAGCCAAAACCAATATATCTACCTAGGCACGCAGGCCTGCAAAATAACTCTAGCTCACCAACCTAATATCAATGTGCATATATTTATATCATAAAATAATAGAGGTATTACATTCCTTCTCCCCTCCTTTCATGCATTGTCATATAGATATATATATATATATTACTCAAAAAAGATGAGGGTACTCCTCCCATGTAGCCTCGTCATAATCAAGCGGGGTCCATTGTGCCTTTATCATGTTGACGGCTCGATTTCGGAGCAGTTTGACCATTCTGTCCAAGATCTATACTAGTTGGACCTGAAAAATATCCTTCTGGTTCCACTTGAATCATATGCTAATCAATTACGTGATTAGTATCAAGAATATACTTTTTAAGCAGAGATACATGGAATAGATCATGAACATGCATGGATGCAACCAATGCATGTCTATATGCAACATGATCGATCCTCTCCAGAATCTTGAATGGCCAATAATAACATGCTACCAATTTAGCATAATTGCCCAATTTTATTGAGCTCTTTCACAGTATAACTTTCAGAAACACATGATCCCCAATTTTAATTTCTCGATGAATCCTATGCTTATCCACATAACATTTCTTCATGTCCTAGGTAGCTTTCAAAATTCCCTAATATTTGCAAATTGTTCTTCCATATCTTTGAGCAATTATGATCCAACCATGATTATGTCTACCAGATTGCTCCAATTTATAGGAGTATGACACTTCCTGTCATACAACACTTCAAACGAACCCATATTTAACCAAGCTTGATATATGTATTGTATGAAAACTCTACCAAATGTAGATAATCCTCCCATCTGGATGGTTTATCCATAATGCACATTCGTAACTTTTCTCAATTACCTAATTAACCTACTCAGTCTGTCCATTAGACTTAGGGTGATACATAGTACTCAAACTCAAATTTGTGCCTAATCCTTTAAACGAACCCATCAAAAAATTAGACATAAATTTTGGATCCGTGTTTGAAATAATTGCGCGAGGCACACCATGTAGCCTAACAACTTCCCCCATAAAAATATTAGTTATGTTAGCTACTTTATACACAGATTTCACAGGAATAAAATGGGAAACTTTGGTAAGTTTTTCAACCACTACCATTATCGCATCATGCCCTTTGTTTGTCTTGGGTAATTTAGTAATAAAAATCCATTAACACCACATACCACTTCCATTCTGGAATGGGTATTGTTAGGCCCCTATACTACTAGTGTAACCCCTTATTGTTATTAGTACAACACCCTTATTATATTGTTGTACCCATGTAGTCCCCATATTGTTATTATTGTGCCCCATAAAAGCCCACTATTGTTATTATTGTGCCCTCACATTATTATTGTTATGTCGGCTCTGATTATATTATGACCTCTTAGACTCCTATATATAGAAAGGAGGTCTTGTCATTTGTATCATCCAAGAATCATACATTTGTGTAATGTAAAGGAGGTTGCCCCTCGAAGAGGCTGAATTCTAAGGCGTTGATCTATCTTTCTATCTTTTTGTGAGCTCGTTTCATAACATTTGGTATCAGAGCTTTGGATTCTAGGGTTTCGCTGCTCCAAACAGGTCATCGTGTCATTTGCGCTATAACTTTTTTTCTGCGACATTTCAGATGCTAAAAACAAAACCCATTTGGGTTGAAATCATTCTAAACCTCGAGTCTAAATTTCAGAGCTTTCGCGCTATATTTGCAGAGATATTATCTGAGGAATTTGGCCTTTTGCAGCCTCTCGAATTACATTCCAAACAGGTGACCTGGGGAAAATCGTCATAACTTTTGTTTTGAGCATCAGATTGAAATTTCATAAGAAGTTACAGAAAAAGGATGGACTATAGTTTCTTGTGTATATTTTTCAGATCCTAAGGTCAAAACAGTGACACCTAGCACTCCATACAAGTTTGCTCTTCTGAAAAGGTATATAATCAGGTCATCTTGGAAGATTGTGCATAACTCTTTCTTGGAGAATCAAATTTTGATCAGACTTGTGGCATTGGAAAGAGGAAACATAGGGCTACTGCAGGTCGTAATTTTAGAATTGGAAGAGCTAAAATTACAGAGTTATATTCGTTTCAAGATCGAGCTCCTAAAATCAAGAAAAGGTGATATGAGGAAGTTTGATGGCAAGGATCTGGTAAATTGGATACTTCAGATGGAGCAATATTTTGATCTACATTGTGTACCACTGTTACAAAAGGTATGTATTGCATCTTCATATTTAGAACTGGATCAATTTTTATGGTATAAAGGGCTTTGTTCTTGTAAACAACTTGTTATGTGGTCAATTTTCACGGAGGAAGTGATAACACATTATGAGGATACAAAGAAAAACACCTTCTTTAGCCAACTGATAAATCTCAGACAAAAGTGTTCAATGGCAGAGCACATTGAGGACTTTCAAAAATTGAATATAAGGGTAAATGATATTCCAAAGAAGCAAAGGATTGATGTCTTCATAGCTACTTTAAAGGATAACATTCAACATGAGGTTCGTCTTTGGGAACCTAATTCATTGGAGAAGGCATTTAGGTGGGCAAGAAAAATTGAAAGCAAAATTATGGAAACAAGGAATCCCACCAATCATGACTATAATTATGGAAGTGTTTCTTCTCCTAGCCTTCCACAACCTACAAGGGTTACACCACAACAATTGGAAGAAAAAGGAGAAAAAGGGATTTGTTACAATTGTGATAGCAAATGCATTAAAGGTCATAAGTGTGCTGAGAAGAAATTATTTTACATAGAGTATGAAGAGGAGGAAGAAAAGGATCAAGAAACATCAAAAGAAGAGGATATATGCCAGGACCCAACCCCAGAGAAAGAAAAAATGAATCCGACCATATCTTGTAAAGCATTGGCAAGAATTACCACTCCTCAAACTCTCAAGATAGAAGGACATATCAAGAAGAAAAAGGTTCGAGAAGTGAAAGATCACATCGAGAAATAAGAAATGAATCCAACCATATCTTGTAATGCATTGGCCGGAATTACCACTCCTCAAACTATCAAGATAGAAGGACATATCAAGAAAAAAAATGTTCAAGTGAAAGATCACATCGAGCATCAAGAAATGAATCCGACCATATCTTGTAAAGCATTGGAAGAAATTACCACTCCTCAAACTCTCAAGATAGAAAGACATATTAAAAAGAAAAAGGTTCAAGCAGTGAAAGATCACATCGAGCATCAACAACAAGTTCTCCAACTTTTAAAGGATAACACCACTTTGGTGCAGAATCGAATGAAACAACAAGTAGATCAACATCGGACTGAAAAAACATTTGATGTAGGTGATTGGGTATTTTTACAGCTACATCTCAAGCAAGCTATTTATGAGAAGAAAATGTTGGAAATACTACATGCACTTAAGAAATTCCGACCTTATCCAACGGGAAGACACTTCAAGGTAAAAATGGATCATGATATTCTTAAATACTTTTTAGAACAAATATTATCTTTAGAAGAATAGAAAAAATGGGTCACAAATATGTTGGGTTATGACTTTGACATCATCTATAGAAAAGGGAAGAAAATTTTTGTTGCAGATGCACTCTCAAGAAAGGATGAGGATGTGGAAGAATTTTTTTGTGTTATTTCTATTATCCAACCAGATTGGATAAATGAAGGATGGGATGAATGGAAGAAGGACAAAGAAGTGTGGCCACTCATTCAAAAGTTACATAATATTCCAATT
The DNA here is from genome assembly GCA_031772625.1 of Pinus tabuliformis. Taxonomy (NCBI): domain Eukaryota; kingdom Viridiplantae; phylum Streptophyta; class Pinopsida; order Pinales; family Pinaceae; genus Pinus; species Pinus tabuliformis. The sequence goes on from CM062812.1 coordinate 978,630,144, forward strand.
CAAACAATATTGCCAGAACTTGAAGAGGAAGGAAAAATCATATTGGAACCTGGAGCAGTCAGAGAAACAAGAACCTGATAGATACAAAATCGATCAATTTCAGAGTATCTCATCAAGTGGAAGAACTTACCCACTGAAGATTCCACATGGGAGGACAAGAATTTTATACAGAAGCATCAAGAACTACTCAAGCGTTGAGGACAACACTTTTTGAAGGAGAGGGGCATGTTAGGCCCCTATACTACTAGTGTAACCCCTTATTGTTATTAGCACAACACCCTTATTATATTGTTGTACCCATGTAGTCCCCATATTGTTATTATTGTGCCCCATAGAAGTCCACTATTGTTATTATTTTTCCCTTACATTATTATTGTTATGTCAGCTCTAATTATATTATGACCCCTTAGACTCCTATATATAGAAAGGAGGTATTGTCATTTGTATCATCCAAGAATTGTTCATTTGTGTAATGTAAAGGAGGTTGCCCCCTCGAAGAGGCTGAATTCTAAGGCATTGATCTATCTTTTCTATCTTTTTGTGAGCTGGTTTCATAACAGGTATGGGTTGCAGCAAGCCTACTAGGTCTTTGTGCTCAACTTAAACTTGTTGAAACTCCAAACACCTTGATTAGTATCTAATTTGACACATCTTTCTTTAATCCAAGCCAAAAATATTATTTTTTGGTCATTGTAATGGTTTTTTGATAACCCAAGAGTCCAGCATACGACACCCTATGCATTTCCTTCAAAATCAACTCTTTCACCTCTTACACATCTGGCACATATATGCGGCCTTTATAAAGAAGAACTTAATTTTCTCAAAGCTCATAATCTAGATATTTTGGTTGTTTTTCCTCTTGTTGCAAACTATTCTTGATATCAAAATACTTTTTATCTAAGCTCCTAGCTTCCAAAACTTTGGTCAATATATTTGCCTTATACATACTTACTACAGAAGCATGCATCAAGTGCCCTCTTTGGCTAAGAACATCTGCCACCTTATTCTCCTTTGCTTTGATATACTTAATCTTGAAATCATATTCAGCTAACAATTCTATCCACCTGATTTGTTGAGCATTCAAATTTATATGTTCAAACAAAAGTCACAATCCATAATGATAGGTCTACAGTTCAAATCTCTTGCCCATGAGATAATGCCTCCACATCTTATGAGCATGATTATTACTGCCAACTCCAAGTCATGTGTAGCATAGTTATTTTCATGATCCTTCAACTTCCTGGATTCATAACATACCACATGCCCATTTTTCATAAGAACTCCCCCCATACCTTCTTTACATCGATAAGTGCATATGAGGAAATCCTCATTTGGATCTGCAATCTTCAATATCGAAGCACTTTTTAACAAAGACTTTAAATGACAAAAGGCCTCTTCACACTCGGAAGTCCATTCAAACGTGATACCCTTCCTCTGCAATGAAGTGATAGGGTAGCAATCATGGAAAATCCTCTATTGGACCTCCTAGTATAGCCAAGTAAGCCCATAAAATACCTGACTTTCAAAACATTCTTTAGTGTCAACCATTCCTCGATGGCCCTAATCTTTTTTGGGTCCACAACTATCCCACCCTCTGAAATAATGTGGCCCAAATAATGAATATGATTTTGATAAAAAGATCATTTACTAATTTTAGCATATAACTGATGCTTCTTCAGCACTTGCAAAACTAACCTAAGATGTTGCTCATGCTCTTGCTCTGGCTTAGAATAGTACACCAATATATCATATAGGAAAACAATAACAAACTTATCTAGATACTCCCGGAAAACATCGTTCATTAAGCACATAAAAACACCTAGTGCATTGATTAATCCAAAAGGCACCACCATGAACTCATAATGTCCATAACGAGTTCAAAATATTGTTTTGCTAATATTTTCTTCTTTAATTCATAGTTGGTGCTATCCTAACCTCAAATAAATCTTATAAAATACCTTAGCTCCTCGAAGTTGATTGAACATATCATATATCCTCGACAATGGATATTTATTCTTAATAGCCATTTTGTTCAATCGTAAAAAATCCACACATAAGCACATTGGTCCATCCCTTTTCTAACAAAAATAATTGGGGCATCCCATGGTGACACACTTGGTCATATGTGTTAGGTTCCTATACCAATAGGTGTCATATTTCATGATTGACTATGGAAATGCCAAATATGATTATCCTTTCCATGCTGCAAAGGTTCCATATTTTCACAAAATCAAAAATTTAAAAATGTAAAGAGGTTATGCCCTAAAAGAAAAATCAAAGGGCAAGAAGAATGAATTGGTCAAGAAAGAAAGAAAATGAACCCGAAAGAAAAGACCAGGAAATTGGCTAGTCAAAATGCCACTACTGTACTACTTTTTGCAAAGAATTTCAAATCATGCAATCAGTGACTTTGTCACACTTGATGGATGGCCCAACATCTCAATCTTGGCCAGTCCATGTTTAAATTTCTTGTTTTAGCATTAGAGAATAAGGTCTATTTAAACAGTTCAAGCTTGGCAGATCACTAGCTAGGTAGAGAAACAAGGGTGCTCAACAGTTGAATCTGAGCCCCTGGAAGAGATAAGGGAAGACTTAAATAGGAGGGCAATCAAAAGAAAAAGAAAGAAAAGGTTTGCTAGCTCAAATGCACCCAAACAAGATGAAGAAAAAATGTTAGGTGTAGCAGAATGGGTAGGTAATTCTGGTGTTGCAGAAGCAGGTTGGTGATCAGTTTTGTCTTTTTGAGTATGATTCATCTCAGGGATATCACAGCTACCATGGCAAAGTGGCTGCTAAACAGTTGGAGCATGACTAATTTCCCCTCCCATCTCCCCCAAGCAACCCTTACTAACATCCCTTCAAGGACATTGAGATCTGCTCAGTGGTCCTAACTCATTTCATTTTATGAGAAATACTGAGTGGAACTCTGGGTTCACTTAATCAAAACAAGCCACATTTCTTGTGTAAAAAGACCCTTCCATTTCCCTTTCATTTCCCTAAAAATCTAAGTTTTACCTTATAAACTTAGCATTCTCCATTCATAAAACCATATTAACATCCTAACTCTAACTCTATTATATAGCTCCTATTTAAAGTTTTCCCCTCCCATACTATGTAAAAATACATAAAAAACCCAAAAATTCTATAATATCCCGACCCCTGGCAAGTATAGCCATATATCAAAGTTTTCGGGAATTAAAAGGTTTGGCAGAAACCTTATAATACCCCTTCACGTTCAAAACCATTGGAGTTTATTTAACACTTGGTTAAATAAGCAACCGCGCCCATAAACCCCTGTTAACCAAGGTTTATACCCCGAAAACATTAAAAATCATTGAAATAATGCGCGGGTCCTAAATTATAAACCTCCACCAACTCAGAGCTCCGTCAACCGTCGGATCGGGCCCTCCCCATCCACGGCTCACATCAATATCGGAGGCGCTCCGATGTCCGATAAATAGTGCGCGATAAAAAACGGTTTTCCCGCCGTACTGTGGGACGCGTGTCGCTCCCACAGTTTATTGCGTCCGTTTGGCCGAAAACCGCCGCCATACATAAGGCGGTGCGATGAAACCATAAACCGCCTCCTGTTCCCGCTGCTGACGTCATCCACCACGTCAGCACCCATGTCATCTACCACCTCATCACTATTTCGTTCGCCGTGTCTGCCACGTCATTTGCCATGTCATCTGCCACGTCACCTTCCGTACCCCGCTACATGACAAAATTTACGTCATGGTGATGTCATCACAAAAAGCGCCAAAAAGCCCGAAAAAGCCCAAATTTTGTTAAAAAGCCGTGAAAGTGATGGTTTTCGTTTATTTCTATTCGTTAGTTTGCGGAGACTGTGCATGCAAATTACGACGAATTTTCCACCAAAGCTCCAGCCCGCCACCCAGGGAATTCACTCCACAAACTCGGCCCCTCAGCTCAGTCTTCAACCTGCATTTCGCACCAGGCGCCCATAGAACAGGTATTTACCCGAAACTCGCTCGTAAACCCTGTTTTTCCGAGTTTCTCTGTTGAAATCACCCGAAGAACTAGAATTCTAGTTAAATTGCGTTGCTGCCTCTGCACCTCTGCATTATAAATCACTATTTTACCCATTTTTTCAAAGAAATCTTGTGAATTATGTCCTCCTCTGCAAATTGTCCATTAAACTATAATTCAAGCCTTTTCCGCTTGCAAAATCACCAAAAACACCCAAATATCGAGTAAAATCTGCCAAAAACACCTTCAAAAGGAGCACCCTTTCCATTGTTTTTATCCAGCTTCCCGACTAAACTCTGCAAACTCTGTTTTTTACTGTGAATTTCACCCAACAAGGCAATTTCTAAATAAAACTCAGTCTGCAATTTCCTGAGAAAAACCAGAGCCAGTATTTTGTTTTCTGTTACTGCAAAAGCTCTAACTCCAAGTTAAAAGGTCATTTAACAAATTGAAAATGGAGGCTCCAGTGGCTCTGAATGTTGCCCCCCTGAATGCACCACATAAGGAATTGGAATGGATACCCCTTGTTTAAAGGGATTACTAGATTAAGGATATGATGGGTGACAAGCCTCACCTTCAAGCCTTTTGTGAAATTAGAAACAGCTACAGAAGCAACACTGATGTCTTGGGAATTTGGGAATCCAACAAGCCTATCTATTACCTCCCTTCAGTGAATGTGCTCCCTGATTTCATCCATCTATGTTGTGCAAATTATGAACCCACACAAAGAGCAGTTATGGCTCCATCTGGGATTGTACTCTTCTATATTACTCCTCAATCCATAAATGAGATGTTGAACTTTAAGCCCACTCAGCCTCTGGCTCCTCTCACCATGAAATTCTTGCTTGACCAAGGTGCCAAACTGCCTAGCTCAGAGATAACCAGAATTGCTCAGTTATTCATGAAACCAAATTTCCAGCCCCAACAGCCTCCTCCTTATCTTCATGTCTGGTTCAATGAGGCAAGGAGACTTATTATAGACATGATATCCTACATTTTAGGATTCAAAACCAGTGAGTATGTTGATGAAACTATTTTAGTATTGATGTCCATATTCACTCCAGGACAGCCCCCTGCTGTCAAGTATGATTATGCCACCTTCATAGCAAATAAAATCCATGAGAAATTCATGAACTTGGAGAGAGAAAGAGTGTTCAAATATACATCCTACATGTATCATTTGCTGTTGTGCTATCAACCTGATAGTTTCCAAATTCCTCTTAGAAGATTGGACCTCAAAGGTGAAAGGAGGTCTGTAATTTTCTGGACCTTAGTATTCCATGAAGTCCACCATTCCCCATATACATATTGTGAGTTCATTGACCTGTTTATATATCCAGCCACTTCTTTATTGATGACAACTCCTCCTGCTAGGCTCTCTGCTGAAATGCAAAAAATTCTACATCTCTCAAAGGAATATAGTATTGGTGACTGGTATTTTTACCAAAACCACACAATGATCAGGATTTATGGCTGTGAATTAACTCCCTACAAGCTGCCAAAGTATGTCCCTATGAGACTCTTTGCCTTGGAATACTTCCGGCAATTTAATAGTTCAGACTTGACTCATTTCTATGGTGCTAGGAAAAAGGCACAGCTCAAGATAAGACATCAATTGGGCCCTTTTATCTTCAATAAAAGGGAAGAAGCCTGGGAGGAAGCAGATAAGATATTAAGAGATCAACTTATGCTGAAACAAAGTTTTCATTGGTCACCATATGACCCTGAACATTTCATAAGTTTTAGAAGAGTCAAAAACAAGCTTACAAGATATGTGCACCACAAAATCCCTGAAATTGAACAATATGCTAATCAACAGGAATGGGTAGAAGGCACACTAGTTGAAGAGCTTACTGAAGAAGAGAAATTAGAAAAAGCAATGAAAGAGCTTGAAAAAACACTTGACCTGGACTCTTTTGGACAGGTCCCTTTCACATTGCCTCAACACATTGGAGTGGGCACATCATCTACCACAACTTCACAACAACCTGCCCAAGAGACTGCTCCACCTGCAGGGACATCCAAAGGCAAAGAAGTACAGCATTCAGAACAACAAGATACAATGGCAGACCAGCCAGATACAGCAAAGGAGCAAAGTCAAGGGCAAGGTCCTTCAACACAAACAAAGGTACCTGAAATCCCTGTGTTACAAACTCCTCTCAATGAGGAAAGAGCCAAGAAAAGGGACAGGCAGGAAGAGACACCTACAGGTGGATCGGCAGAACAGAAAGGGGAAAAGAGGAAAAGGTTGAATCCTTACTCTGAAGAAGAACTAGTGGAAGAGACAGCAGGCAACCTAAGGGGTGAGGAAACAACTGAACAGTAGGCTCCTCCAATTTTGGAGACATCAACTAGCTCATATCAGCAAGAGCAAGAGAGGCAACATGGTGTGGAGGTTACATCCACCAGGCAACAGAGCAAGCAAGGCTCGGATATCAAGAAATCATTTACTGAAATAAAGGCTAGAAATGAGCCAGTAAGGTTCCAACTTTATAATCAATTGCTGAGAATGGCTCCCACCAATCAACAAAGGCTAATGGCAACCTATGATATTCAAGAAGGGAAAATGACCCTTAGTCACTTCAGGCCTACAATGTAGCAGCCACAGTTAGCTGCCGATTATATCAGGACCAATCTAGAAGTCCTCTCTAAAGACATCCATCCAATGGACCAGATTGAATTACATAAACAAATCGGCGAAATGGTGTACTCCACCTTGGCAGACAAGGCATTATTAGCCCACAAAATGCAGAATTCATTGCACAATACCTCTGCCCAATTAGAATTGGAGAAGGCCTCCTTATTAGCCAAGGATAACATAATCAAATCCTTGCAGGAAATTATTATTGAGCTGGGACATGATCCCAAGGATCCCAAGGGCATACAGGCCTTAATAAAAAAGAAAGAAGAAGATATTGCAGCCCTCATGAAGCAGCTCAAGCTACCAATTAACATGCACCCTCAAACCACAGAAGTTGCATAGCAAAAAGAAGAAGAGGACGTGGTGAGTTTGCTAATGAGGATGAATGAAAGACTGGCAGAAATAGAGAAGGCATTGGAGGAAGCACTACAAGGAAAACAGGGAGAGTTGGCCTCTCAGCCATCTCAAACGGCTCCAATTGTCACAACAGCTCCTCCAACAACTACAATAGCAGTCCCTTCCGCTGTCCCAGAATCAACAGCAGGTACCTCAGCTTCAGCAACAGTTACAGCAACAACAACAATAGTATCAGATGCCAGCCTGAGCATGGAAGATATGATGAAGGAAATAAAGGCTTTAGAACTCCAAATGGTAGAGCTAAAGGAAGCCAAAGAAAAACTGGCCAAGATAGAGGTGAGCTATGATAAATCAAAAATAATTGTGGCTGAGAAAACAAGAGAAGTAAAGGCCCTGGAAAATAAGGTAAAATCCTTGGAGAAAGACCTCACTCTTCACAAAACTCTGGCAGAAATCAAAACAATTTTGTGGACTAAAATTGGCCAGTCCATCACTGATCAATGGACATCAATACAGACTATCCATGACCAAATTGAATTGATAGAAATAGCTCAAGTTGAGACTCAAAAAGCCAGAGCATTATTGGCAAACAAGCCCGAACATGCCAATAAACTAATTCATTTTTTGAATACTCATACCAGAGAGCAGCTAGCAGCTCTAGATATTCAGGACAAAACAGGTACAATTTTGACAGTAAAAAAGGTGTTGACCATGAGGAATTTTATACAAAATTTGGAAAGAAAGTGCCAAGAAATGCAGACATAAATAAATGCCTTTAGAGAAAAGTTTGCAGTGTTACAAAGCAAAGGGTTACCTAACTTATTGACCAACAATCGGAGACTATTGACACATGAACAATATGCTCACAGGGTAAATACCTATGTTACCAATCAAATTACAACATCATCAAGCATTTCAGAGGACACAGTACCTCCCTCTGGATAGAGCTTATATGAAAATTAGAAAATTTGTTCTACATTGAACATGAGATGACACATCTTTTTGAAGTCCATCCCAATTACTACAGGTATACTGAAGCTGATGAAACATTAATAAAACTACAAAGACACCAGTTGCCAACAGACCAATGGTGGCAGGGCATGTTGGAGGTTTTACCAAGGTAGTGTTGGTGCTAATTCTTTTTTGATTGTCTGCATTTAATCAAATTTAATGTGCATGCCACATATCATAAATATGAAGACAACAAGGAAGGAGTTCACGCCAAAATGCATTAAAGGGGAATCGGGCACAGATGGAAGGGCCAGGACAGCAACGCAGGAACGCGGGATAAAGAGACAGCTACCAATCAACTTATTAAGTCCAAAAGTCAAATATATCAAACCACCTAAGGCAGCCAGCACAACGAAAGTTACTTCTGCATTCATTGTGCTCTGTTTTCAATGCCATTTACTGCCTTTAAAGAAGTAGATGGATGAAGTTAATGCTTGATATTTTCTCTATGAGATATTTTGTAACTCTTTTTTATAAATACCTCCTCAAGATATGTATTATTGTTGGTTGGTGAATATCATTCTGGACCTGCGCTGTAATTTTGAGAACCCTTTTTAATAAAGATTGCTGGAATGCTTTGCTGGTGAATTTTCTGGTTGTGTAATTAATGGCAGAAGAATATGCTGCAGAATTCTCGTGTTACCTCATGGATCAATAAGTCTTTTTAACTCTTGTTTACTATTCTTATGTTTTATATATCATCTATATATCATATTCTGAAATTGCAGGAAAAGGGAATAACCCATAATTTACTTGGCTATACTCTGTGTTCAATTCCTGTCATTTTTAATGTTTTCTACAAGACTAGCATAGGCAGGAATTCTTGAATGCTCCTGTCTCCCTGGTTCTTTCACTCTAAATATAATTAAGGAATTCTTAACTGCTCCTTGGTAATATTTACTCATTTTCCCTCTGTTAGCATAATGAAAGATTCTTGATTGCCTTTCATTCCCTGACTTCATTTCATCTTATTCCAACTTGAAAATTGTTCTATGTTTAATTATCTTGCTCTGTAGTCCTCCTTTTGCCAAAGAAACCATACCCAGAGGTTCATTTTCAACTGACTCCATTAACCCAATGGTCTGAACTTCTCTTATCTTGCAGCCCTGTTCTACTGAATGTCACCTTCCAAACATCAAACAAATACTTGTGCTTCATAACTAGCCTAACATATAGCAAAACAAAGCTAAATCACAAAGAGAGAGCCCTCTCTGGTTGCAGATTGGCTAGAATCTGCAGCTAAAAGACTGGTTAGTGGTTACCTCGGCCGTATCCCCTCCTTAGAATTTTCCTAGGGGACAACCTGAGTGATAACATCATTGGCGACTCCACTGGGGAACTGAATGACTGTGTTTGTTACTGCTGTCTATTCTCTAAAGCTACAGATGGAGCCTGAAGTTAGCCAGGTAGCCTTTGAAACTGTTTTTGCTATGCATTTACAGGAGTAAATAAAAGCTGCTTCAGTCAATCTCCAGTATAGCTTTAGGTTTTATACAGCTGTCTCAAAAATTTAATCAGTTTCCTTCTATTTTCAAAAGATCTTTTGGAAAATTCAAGACTGTTACAATATATATTTTCCCGGCAAGATAGTGTCAAGAGCATCATTCTTCAAACATTTCCAGAAAATACCAAAAACACACTCAGAAGCTGGCTCCAAAGAAGAAACCTCGTTACACTAGATCAAACCCAGATCCTAATCCTCCAGCTATTTTTGAAAATCCTAACTTGATCTCTAAAAGCCTTAAAAGACAAGAAAGTTTAGAAAATTCTGCTGATTTAAATCTTCATATACTTCAGCAGAACCTTACACAATCTCCTCCTGGAAAGGCAGCAGTCCTTCCTACTGTTGTTGCAGCTTCTTCTAGTTCTCCATCATCACTTCAAAGCACATCTTCCACCCCTCCATTCACTCCGTTTATTTCAACTGTTACCTCTGTGCTTCCAGCTGTCCCATTTATACCTGTAAATATGGCAAACCAATATGCTCCTCTGCAGTTGCCTGCAAATCCAGGGGCTATGCCTCAGGATTATCAAAGTAAAATCACATACTTTGATGGTACTGGCTCCTATACAGCCCAACAACATACTAAGAAAATGATGGACTACTTTGAGAACTATGAAATTGATGACAATGATGTCAGAATGAAAATTTTTGTCCAAAGCTTAACTGGTGATGTAAGGACTTGGTTTAGGGCACTTGCTGCAAACACAATTGCTGATCTAGATGCCCTTTACCAAACCTTTCTGAACAGATGGGAAAAGAAGAAGGACCCATTGCATATCCTATCAGAGTATGACAGTTTAAAAAGAGGCCCACAAGAAACTGTCCAAGACTATTGTGCTAGATTCAACAATGTATACAATGATATTCCTCAAAACCTTAGACCTCCACCTGACTTAGCCTTAATCAAATTCCCTGATGGATTTGAATCTGAAATGGCATATCAGCTAAGGGAAATAGCTCCTGCCAGCTTAGAAGACATGCAGAGCATAGCTATTAGCGTAGAGGAAAATCTGATCTCTAAAAGAGATCGAGCTAGAGCTGAAAGAAGGACTACTTTCAAAGAAGAGCCTTCAGCATTTGAACAAAAACTAGATGCAATCATCAAAGGCATGGATAGAATGGGTGATAGAGTGGAAACCATTGAAAGAAAATCTTCTTGGGAAGGTCAACCAAGTAACACCATTAGAAACCCAAACTTTAGAAAAAATCAAAACCCTAACACCGGGAAGGCTGGCCCTAATCAGAATATCAGACCTCCATTCCAAGAGAACTATGTTGAGGCTTCCACCTCTAATGAGCCAACAGAGGATACCCAAATCAACCTAATGGGTTTGAATAGTGAACAAAAAATCTTTCTAACACAAGATGACCAAGAGGCTCATAATTTCAATCAATTTCAAACCAAGTCCGAAGAATCATTTGATTTCAGAGAGGGATATGATGCAGCGATCTATGAGGTCCATAAACAATACAAATTAAGAAGCAGAATGATAGATGTGCCTGAACCCAACAAGCTGAAAGATACTAAGCAGCCTAAAAAAGCAAAGGATAAAGCCACCCTTACAGAGCTCCCTGCTAAAACAGACCTCAATCCAAAAGAACCCACAGTTGAGGACATAACAGACTAGCAACCCTCAAAAAATTAGCCATCCACCTCCTTTCCTTCAAAAGAAAATATAAACAGCTATCCTAAAAACAGTTTCAAAGCAGATTTAGGTCATAACAGCACTCATGATGAAGAAAAAACCACTGAAAACACAGCAGAAAAGGAAAACCTTGCTGCCAGGAATACAAAAATTCAAGTGGAAAAACCTTTCAATCTAGAAACAGAAATAGGTAAACTAAAAATAGCCATTCCATTGTCCAAACTGGCTAAACATGAGGTTTATAGGGAACAAATCAATAGGTCACTTCAATTATCGGAGAATAGAGATGCAGTCAATGTGTTAGATGACCAACCAGAACTGATTTTTGGTCCTGAGGTAAATGGTAAAACAGTAGATGGAGGAGTCCCTCCATTCTATGTGAGCTTAAACATTCATGACAAGGTGTTGCATAATGCAATGTTTGATTTAGGAGCTTCCCATAATCTAATGCCTAAGTCTATGAGGGAAAGATTGGACCTAGATATCACAAGGCCATACAAAGATTTGTTTTCATTTGATTCCAGCCAGGTTAAGTGTCTAGGCCTAATCAAAGATTTGTGTGTATCTCTAGTGCAATACCCTGCCAAGACAATCTTGATGGATGCGGTAGTAGTTGATATCCCACCTAAATATGGAATGCTTTTATCCAGATCTTGGGGTGCAAAACTCCAAGGATCTTTACAACTAGATATGTCTTATGCCACCATTTCAGTCTTTGGCCAGCCAAAAAGATTGTACCGGGAAACATTGATGAAATATGTGGTCAGCAGTCAAGAGAAACCCCAAAACTTCCCCATTTATTCCATGCATTCTTATATGGATTCATTCATCTTATATAATGCTGAAAGGTGTCCCAAAACAGATGTCAAACTCCTAGAATCATCACAAGCAAAAAACATAAATGAACCATCTAGTGCTCAAGATCAAGAAATTGTTGAAGTGATTAATGCAACAAACAAACAAGACATACCATATCAGTTGCAAAATCCAAATCTGCCCATTAAGACAGTATCCAAAACTCCTAAGGCTACTTACAATCAAGAAATCTTATGGTACTTAGAGTTTGATGGGTCAGTGAATAAATTAGGAGCAGGGGCAGGGATTTGGATACACAACATGCAAAATGACCATGCTCAAGGACATGCATATAGGCTGAATTTTAGATGTACAAACAATATGGCCGAATATGAAGCCCTTTTGCTGGGACTTAAAATGATTAAGAGTCTGGGGCAACTAAGATTTCAATTCTAGGAGACTCAGATTTGATTATTCAACAGATAAAGGGAAACTTTGTTACTAATGATCTTAGGCTGAGAGCTTATAGAGGGGCAGCCATTGAAATACTCAACACCTTCTTAGAATTCCAGCTCACCAAAATTCCAAGAAACCATAATTTACACGCTCACAGTTTGGCAACTTTTTCCAGCACGTGCAAGCTGCCATTCGAGCCCAACCATCACTTTACTGCTGAGATTAAACACAGACCTGCTGTCTCGGATAATGTAAAAAATTGGCAAGTGTTTGAAAATGATACACAAATCTATAATTTCTTGACTTTGAAAGAGGAATTCCCAAGAACTAACATATATACAAGCACAATTTGTGATCAACAGCAAATAGACAAAATTGAGAAAAATATATCAGCTGAAGCAGTAAATCAGATTTTGCATCCAACAACTTTTTCCAGCAAAAATTTACAACAGCTGAAGCAAATGGACCTTGATGAAATTATTGAGGGAGAATCTGAAGTAATTGAGCTGAAAGATAACTTTTTGCCCACAGGCTTGACTCCTTTGGAGGATATTTTTGATTCAAATGATATACCAAGAAAGCCAAAGATGCAACCTTTAAATGCAGAAATTGAGGACTGTAATATAGGAACTGCAGAAGATCCTAAGATGGTAAAATTATCCAAAGCCTTGCCTCCCGACCAAAAACTAAAATACATTCAGTTGTTTAAAGAGTTTCAAGATGTCTTTGCATGGAGCTATGAAGACCTCAAGTCTTATGATACTTCGGTCATTCAACATACAATACCTTTAAAAGAAAATCAAAAGCCTTTCAAACAAAAACTTAGAAGGGTTAATCCAGTCCTCCTTCCTCTCATTGAGAAAGAGGTCAAAAGAATGTATCAAGCTGGAATAATTGCACTTATCAGGTTCTCAGAATGGATTTCAAATCTAGTGCCCACTAGAAAGAAAATAGGAGAGATAAGACTGTGTGTTGACTTAAGAAATCTGAATAAAGTCTCTCTCAAAGACCACTACCCCTTACCAAAAATGGATCACATTTTACAAAGGGTAGTGGGAGCCTCTAGGATCTCACTGCTAGATGGATTCTCAAGATTTAATCAGATCCTAGTTCACCCGGATGATCAAGACAAAACTGCCTTTACAACCCCTTTTGGACTTAAAAATGCAGGGGCCACATTTCAACGAGCAATGGACATAGCCTTTGCTAAAGAGATCCATGACTTTTTAATCATATATCTCGATGATCTCACTGCTTTTTCCAAATCAGATCAAGAACATTTATAACATCTCAGGCAAGTGTTTCTAATTTGCAGAAAATATGGCCTATCATTGAACCCAAAGAAATGATTGTTTGGCCTAGAAGAAGGTAAACTCCTAGGTCATGTAATCTCAAAGATGGCATTAGAATTGACCCAGGCAGAATTCAATCTATGCTCCAAGTGCCTCACCCAAGGAACATCAAAGAATTGCAAGCTTTCCTAGGAAAGATCAATTTACTAAGAAGATTCATTCCCAACTTGGCCGAACTAATAAGACTGTTGAATAACATGCTGAAGAAAGATTCTAAAGTCAAATGGACAATAGAAGCTAAACAAGCCTTTAAGGAAATCAAAATAGCTTTGACTAAAACACCTGTCCTCACAAGCCCCAAGTTTGATAGAGATTTTATAATCTTTTCCTTTGCATCTGAGCATACTATTGTTGCTGTCCTATTACAAAAACATGACCAAGGATGCGAGAAGCCCATTGCTTTCTTCAACAAAGCACTTAGAGATGCTCCACTCAAGTATCAAATCATGGAGAAACAGGCCTATGCCCTTGTAAAGGCCATCAAGGATTTCAGAGTTTATATCTTGTACTCTCATGTGATAGCTTATGTCCCAAATGCCGTGGTCAAAGACATTCTGACTCAAGAAGGAATTGAAGGTAAGAGAGGCAAATGGATAGCCAACATTTTGGAATATGACATTGAAATCAAACCAACAAAACTGATAAAAGGACAAGGATTAGCTAAGTTGATGACTGAAACCAATTTTCAAGCCCTTGACATCAATGAACTGGATAACGAACAAGAGATGGTGACTCCACAGATCAATCGAGCCTTCTTACAATCACCTTGGTATGCTAATATAATTTATGTATTGTTAAACCTGCAAGCTCCTCCAGGGTTATCCAGGACTAAAAAAAGGTTCTTGAAAATGAAAGCTTCAAAGTTTTGTATTCTAGACAATGTTTTATTTTGGAAAAATCATGAAGGTATTCTGCTGAATTGCCTAACACAGGATGAAACTGACAAAGTACTCAAGGAATTTCATGCAGGGGACTGTGGTGGACATTTGTATTGGAAGTCAACAGCTGATAAAATTCTAAGAGCTGGTTTTTATTGGCCCTCCCTGTTTGCTGATGTGAAAAAATTTGTAGTTTCTTGTCATAAATGCCAAATCTTTGAAGGCAAGAGAAAATTGTTACCTTTACCCCTAAAACCCATTTCCACTGAAAGACCATTTCAACAATGGGGTTTAGATTTCATTGGAGAAATTCACCCTTCCTCCTCTGGCCAACATAAGTGGATTTTAACTGCCACAAATTACTTCACCAAGTGGATAGAAGCCATCCCTTGTAGGCAATTCAATGACTCGATCATCATGCAGTTCTTAGAAACCAATATTCTTTCTAGATTTGGCTGTCCGGAAAAGATCATAACAGACAATGTTGCTACCTTTAAATCCAAAAGAATGATCAATTTTTGCCACAAGTACCATATTACCTTAGGCCACTCCACAGATTACTACCCTCAAGGTAATGGTCTAGTTGAATCATCCAATAAGAGCTTGATCAACATCATAAAGAAAGTGTTGGAGGAAAATAAGAAGAATTGGCACAAAAAGCTTGTTAATGCACTTTGGGCAGACAGGTTAACTACAAAAAGATCTATTGGAACAAGCCCATATGAATTGGTTTATGGCATGGAGGTTGTGTTCCCTTCATCCTTGGGAATCCCTGTGATCAAATTGCTGCAATAAATACAAGCAGAACCCAATGATATTCAGAGAAGGATCAATCAGACAATCCACTTGCAGCAGACTAAAGAGGAAGTGTATCAGAGAACTCAGGTTCTGCAAGACTAACTCAAGAAGATTTTTGACAAAAGGAAAAAAGCAGAGGACTTCTTCATAGGAGACAAAGTGCTGAAGTGGGATTCTAGGAGGGAAGACAAAGGAAAACATGGCAAATTTGATTTCCTATGGAAAGGACCTTTTATCATTCAGGTTGTACAAGGAAATAACACCTACTTTTTGAAAAGTTTGGATGGTACATAAGCTGAGGAAGGGCCAGTCAATGGGCGAATGCTCAAGCATTATTTTGATCTTGTTTTTTAACATAACAGGATTGTATTTTGTACATAAATAGTGTCTATTTAAGCAATTTATTACAGCAATAAGACAGAGAATAGGATGCAGCAAATTTTGAGAGAAAATGAAGGAATTGTGCCACCTTTTTGTGTACATTTTGAGTTTATCAGAAGAAATCAAGAAGAAAACTTGGGAGCTATAAAGATGATGACTAAACACTCAGACAAACTGTCAAAGACAGAGTTGTAACTCTGTTCAAATCAGATCATAGGAAAAAATATATATGTCACAGAGATACAGTTTGTTTGTCTACAGCAGAAGGAAGTTTCAGATTGCAGCAAGAGTTGAAAATAAGGCCATCTGACCTGTTGTTCTTGGCTTTTCACCTAGAAAATCCATCCCCAAGTGGAGCCACTGTTAGGTTCCTATACCAATAGGTGTCATATTTCATGATTGACTGTGGAAATGCCAAATATGATCATCCTTTCCATGCTGCAAAGGTTCCATATTTTCACAAAATCAAAAATTTAAAAATGTAAAGGGGGTATGCCCTAAAAGAAAAATCAAAGGGCAAGAAGAATGAATTGGTCAAGAAAGAAAGAAAATGAACCCCAAAGAAAAGACCAGGAAATTGGCTTGTCAAAATGCCACTACTGTACTACTTTTTGCAAAGAATTTCAAATCATGCAATCGGTGACTTTGTCACACTTGATGGATGGCCCAACAGCTCAATATTGGCCAGTCCATGTTTAAATTTCTTGTTTTAGCATTAGAGAATAAGGTCTGTTCAAACAGTTCAAGCTTGGCAGATCACTAGCTAGGTAGAGAAACAAGGGTGCTCAACAGTTGAATCTGAGCCCCTGGAAGAGATAAGGGCAGACTTAAATAGGAGGGCAGTCAAAAGAAAAAGAAAGAAAGGGTTTGCTAGCTCAAATGCACCCAAACAAGATGAAGAAAAAATGTTAGGTGTAGCAGAATGGGTAGGTAATTCTGGTGTTGCAGAAGCAGGTTGGTGATCAGTTTTGTCTTTTTGAGTATGATTCATCTCAGGGATATCACAGCTACCATGGCAAAGTGGCTGCTAAATAGTTGGAGCATGACTAATTTCCCCCTCCATCTCCCCCAAGCAACCCTTACTAACATCCCTTCAAGGACATTGAGATCTGCTCAGTGGTCCTAACTCATTTCATTTTATGATAAATACTGAGTGGAACTCCGGGTTCACTTAATCAAAACAAGCCACATTTCTTGTGTAAAAAGACCCTTCCATTTCCCTTTCATTTCCCTAAAAATCTAAGTTTTACCTTATAAACTTAGCATTCTCCATTCATAAAACCATATTAACATCCTAACTCTAACTCTTATCTAGCTCCTATTTAAAGTTTTCCCCTCCCATACTATGTAAAAATACATAAAAAAACCCAAAAATTCTATAATATCCCAACCCCTGGCAAGTATAGCCATATATCAAAGTTTTCGGGAATTAAAAGGTTTGGCAGAAACCTTATAATACCCCTCTGCATTCAAAACCATTGGATTTTATTTAACACTTGGTTAAATAAACAACCGCGCCCATAAACCCCTGTTAACCAAGGTTTATACCCCGCAAACATTAAAAAACATTAAAATAATGCGCGGGTCCTAAATTATAAACCTCCACCAACTCAGAGCTCCGTCAACCGTTGGATCGGGCCCTCCCCATCCAACGGCTCACATCAATATCGGAGGTGCTCCAATGTCCGATAAATAGTGCGCGATAAAAAGCGGTTTTCCCGTCGTACTGTGGGACGCGTGTCGCTCCCATAGTTTATCGCGTCCGTTTGGTCGAAAACCGCCGCCCTACATAAGGCGATGCGATGAAACCATAAACTGCCTCCTGTTCCCGCTGCTGACGTCATCCACCATGTCAGCGCCCATGTCAGCTGCCACCTCGTCACTATTTCGTCCGTCGTGTCCACCACGTCATCCGCCATGTCATCCACCACGTCACCTTCCGTACCCCGCTACATGACAAAATTTACGTCATGGTGACGTCATCACAAAAAGTGCCAAAAAGCCCAAAAAAGCCCAAATTTTGTTAAAAAGCCGTGAAAGTGATGGTTTTTTGTTTATTTCTATTCGTTGGTTTGCGGAGACTGTGCATGCAAATTACGACGAATTTGCCACCAAAGCTCCAGCCCGCCACCCAGGGGAATTCACTCCACAAACTCGGCCCCTTAGCTCAGTCTTCAACATGCATTTCGCACCAAGCGCCCATAGAACAGGTATTTACCTGGACTCACTCGTAAACCCTGTTTTTCCGAGTTTCTCTGTTGAAATCACCCGAAGAACTAGAATTCTAGTTAAATTGCGTTGCTGCCTCTGCACCTCTGCATTATAAATCACTATTTTACCCATTTTTTCAGAGAAATCTTGTGAATTCTGTCCTCCTCTGCAAATTGTCCATTAAACTATAATTCAAGCCTTTTCCGCCTGCAAAATCACCAAAAAACACCCAAATATCAAGTTAAATCTGCCAAAAACACCTGCAAAAGGAGCGCCCTTTCCACTGTTTTTATCCAGCTTCCCGACTAAACTCTGCAAACTCTGTTTTTTACTGTGAATTTCACCCAGCAAGGCAATTTCTAAATAAAACTCAGTCTGCAATTTCCTGAGAAAAACCAGAGCCAGTATTCTGTTTTCTGTTGCTGCAAAAGCTCTAACTCCAAGTTAAAAGGTCATTTAACAAATTGAAAATGGAGGCTCCAGTGGCTCTGAATGTTGCCCCCTTGAATGCACCACATAAGGAATTGGAATGGATACCCCTTGCTGACAGGGATTACCAGATTAAGGATATGATGGGTGACAAGCCTCACCTTCAAGCCTTTTGTGAAATTAGAAACAGCTACAGAAGCAACATTGATGTCTTGGGAATTTGGGAATCCAACATGCCTATCTATTACCTCCCTTCAGTGAATGTGCTCCCTGATTTCATCCATCTATGTTGTGCAAATTATGAACCCACACAAAGAGTAGTTATGGCTCCATCTGGGATTGTACTCTTCTATATTACTCCTCAATCCATAAATGAGATGCTGAACTTTAAACCCACTCAGCCTCTGGCTCCTCTCACCATGAAATTCTTGCTTGACCAAGGTGCCAAACTGCATAGCTCAGAGATAACCAGAATTGCTCAGTTATTCATGAAACCAAATTGCCAGCCCCAGCAGCCTCCTCCTTATCTTCATGTCTGGTTTAATGAGGCAGGGAGACTCATTATAGACATGATATTCTACATTTTAGGATTCAAAACCAGTGAGTATGTTGATGAAACTGTTTTAGTATTGATGTCCATATTCACTCCAGGACAGCCCCCTGCTATCAAGTATGATTATGCCACCTTCATAGCAAATAAAATCCATGAGCAATTCATGAAATTGGAGAGAGAAAGAGTGTTCAAATATACATCCTACATGTATCATTTGCTGCTGTGCAATCAACCTGATAGTTTCCAAATTCCTCTTAGAAGATTGGACCTCAAAGGTGAAAGGATGTCTGTAATGTTCTGGACCTCGGTATTCCATGAAGTCCACCATTCCCCATATACATATTGTGAGTTCATTGACTTGTTTATATATCCAGCCACTTCTTTATTGATGACAACTCCTCCTGCCAGGCTCTCTGCTGAAATGCAAAAAATTCTACATCTCTCAAAGGAATACAGTATTGGTGACTGGTATTTTTACCAAAACCACACAGTGATCAGGATTTATGGCTGTGAATTAACTCCCTACAAGCTGCCAAAGTATGTCCCTATGAGACTCTTTGCCTTGGAATACTTCTGGCAATTTAGTAGTTCATATTTGACTCATTTCTATGGTGCTAGGAAAAAGGCACAGCTCAAGATAAGACATCAATTGGGCCCTTTTATCTTCAATAAAAGGGAAGAATCCTGGGAGGAAGCAGATAAGATATTAAGAGATCAACTTATGCTGAAAAAAAGTTTTCATTGGTCACCATATGACCCTGAACATTTCATAAGTTTTAGAAGAGTCAAAAACAAGCTTACAGGGTATGTGCACCACAAAATCCCTGAAATTGAACAATATGCTAATCAACAGGAATGGGTAGAAGGCACACTAGTTGAAGAGCTTACTGAAGAAGAGAAATTAGAAAAATCAATGAAAGAGCTTGAAAAAACACTTGATCTTGACTCTTTTGGACAGGTCCCTTTCACATTGCCTCAACACATTGGAGCGGGCACATCATCTGCCACAACTTCACAACAACCTTCCCAAGAGACTGCTCCACTTGCAGGGACATCCAGAGGCAAAGAAGTACAGCATTCAGAACAACAAGATACAATGGCAGACCGGCTAGATACAGCAAAGGAGCAAATTCAAGGGCAAGGTCCTTCAACACAAACAAAGGTACCTGAAATCCCTGTGTTACAAACTCCTCTTAATGAGGAAAGAGCCAAGAAAAGGGACAAGCAGGAAGAGACACCTACAGGTGGATTGGCAGAACAGCAAGGGGAAAAGAGGCAAAGGTTGAATCCTTACTTTGAAGAAGAACTAGCGGAAGAGACAGCAGGCAACCTAAGGGGTGAGGAAACAACTGAACAGCAGGCTCCTCTAATTTTGGAGACATCAACTAGCTCATATCAGCAAGAGCAAGAGAGGCAGCATGGTGTGGAGGTTACGTCCACCAGGCAACAGAGCAAGCAAGGCTCAGATATCAAGAAAGCATTAATTTAAATAAAGGCTAGAAATGAGCCAGTAAGGTTCCAACTTTATAATCAATTGCTGAGAATGGCTCCCACCAATCAACAAAGGCTAATGGCAGCCTATGATATTCAAGAAGGGAAAATGACCCTTAGTCACTTCAGGCCTACAATGCAGCAGCCACAGTCAGTTGCTGCTGATTATATCAGGACCAATCTGGAGGTCCTCTCTATAGACATCCATCCAATGGACCACATTGAATTACATAAACAAACCGGCGAAATGGTGTACTCCACCTTGGCAGACAAGGCATTATTAGCCCACAAACTGCAGAATTCATTGCACAATACCTCTGCCCAGTTAGAATTGGAGAAGGCCTCATCATTAGCCAAGGATAATAGAATCAAATCCTTGGAGTAAATTATTATTGAGCTGGGACATGATCCCAAGGATCCCAAGGGCATACAGGCCTTAATAAAAAAGAAAGAAGAAGATATTACAGCCCTCAGGAAGCAGCTCAAGCTGCCAATTACCATGCACCCTCAAACCACAGAAGTTGCACAGCAGAAAGAAGAGGAGGACGTGGTGAGTTTGCTAATGAGGATGAATGAAAGACTGGCAGAAACAGAGAAGGCATTGGAGGAAGCACTACAAGGAAAACAGGGAGAGTTGGCCTCTCAGCCATCTCAAACGGCTCCAATTGTCACAACAGCTCCTCCAACAACTACAGCAGCAGTCCCTTCCGCTGTCCCAGAATCAACAATAGGTACCTCAGCTTCAGCAACAATTACAGCAACAACAACAGCAGTATCAGATGCCAACCTGAGCATGGAAGAGATGATGAAGGAAATAAAGGCTTTAGAACTCCAAATGGCAGAGCTAAAGGAAGCCAAAGAAAAACTGGCCAAGATAGAGGTGAGCTATGATAAATCAAAAATAACTGTGGCTGAGAAAACAAGAGAAGTAAAGACCTTGGAAAATAAGGTAAAATCCTTGGAGAAGGACCTCACTCTTCACAAAACTCTGGCAGAAATCAAAACAATTTTGTGGACTAAAATTGGCCAGTCCATCACTAATCAATGGACACCAATACAGACTATCCGCTACCAAATTGAATTGATAGAAATAGCTCAAGTTGAGACTCAAAAATCCAGAGCATTATTGGCAAACAAACCCGAACATGCCAATAAACTAATTCATTTTTTGAATACTCATACCGAAGAGCAGCTAGCAGCTCTAGATATTCAAGACGGAACATGTACAATTTTGATAGTAAAAAAGGTGCTGACCATGAGGAATTTTGTACAAAATTTGGAAAGAAAGTGCCAAGAAATGCAGACAGAAATAAATGCCTTTAGAGAAAAGTTTGCAGTGTTGCAGAGCAAAGGGTTACCCAGCTTATTGACCAGCAATCGGAGACTATTGACACATGAACAGTATGCTCACAGGGTAAATACCTATGTTACCAATCAAATTACAGCATCATCAAGCATTTCAGAAGACACAGTACCTCCCTCTGGACAGAGCTTATATGACAAATTAGAAAATTTGTTCTACATTGAACATGAGATGACACATCTTTTTGAAGTCCAGCCCAATTACTACAGGTATACTGAAGCTGATGAAACATTAATAAAACTACAAAGACACCAGTTGCCAACAGACCAATGGTGGCAGGGCATGTTGGAGGTTTTACCAAGGTAGTGTTGGTGCTAATTATTTTTTGATTGTCTGCATTTAATCAAATTTAATGTGTGTGCCACATATCATAAATATGAAGACAACAAGGAAGGAGTTCACGCCAAAACGCATTAAAGGGGAATCGGGCACAGATGGAAGGGCCAAGACAGCAATGCAAGAACGTGGGATAAAGAAACAGCTGCCAGTCGACTTATTAAGTCCAAAAGTCAAATATATCAGACCACCTAAGGCATCCAGCACAACGCAAGTTACTTCTGCATTCATTGCGCTCTGTTTTCAATGCCATTTACTGCCTTTAAAGAAGTAGATGGATGAAGTTAATGCTTGATATTTTCTCTATGAGATATTTTGTAACTCTTTTTTATAAATACCTCCTCAAGATATGTATTATTGTTGGTTGGTGAATATCATTCTGGACCTGCGCTGTAATTTTGAGAACCCTTCTGAATAAAGATTGTTGGAATGCTTTGCTGGTGAATTTTCTAGTTGTGGAATTAATGGCAGAAGAATATGCTCCAGAATTCACGTGTTACCTCATGGATCAATAAGTCTTTTTAACTCTTGTTTACTGTTCTTATGTTTTATATATCATCAATATATCATATTCTGAAATTGCAGGAAAAAGGAATAACCCAGAATTTACTTGGCTGTACTCTGTGTTCAATTCCTGTCATTTTTTATGTTTTCTACAGGACTAGCATAGGCAGGAATTCTTGAATGCTCCTGTCTCCCTGGTTCTTTCACTCTAAATATAATTAAGGAATTCTTAACTGCTCCTTGGTAATATTTACTCATTTTCCCTCTGTTATCATAATGAAAGATTCTTGATTTCCTTTCATTCCTGACTTCATCTCATCTTATTCCAACTTGAAATTTGTTCTATGTTTAATTATCTTGCTCTGTAGTCCTCCTTTTTCCAAAGAAACCATACCCAGAGGTTCATTTTCAACTGACTCCATTAACCCGATGGTCTGAACTTCTCTTATCTTGAATGTCACCTTCCAAACATCGAACAAATACTTGTGCTTCATAACTAGCCTAACATATAGCAAAACAAAGCTAAATCACAAAGAGAGAGCCCTCTTTGGTTGCAGATTGGCTAGAATCCGCAGCTAAAAGACTGGTTAGTGGTTACCTCGGTTGTATCCCCTCCTTAGAATTTTCCTAGGGGACAACCTGAGTGATAACTATATGTACCCCTTCTTTAGTAATTCTTCCAACTGCATCTACAATTCAATGAGTTTTGGAGTGCTCATATGATATGGTGCCTTAGATATTGGAGCAAATCCAAGTACCAGATCGATGCAAAAATGTATGTCCCTCCTTGGAGGTAATGTAGGAATCTCAACAAATACAACGACGTACTCCTTCAATACAAGATAATCCTCCAAGTTAGCTTGTTGATCCCTATTGGGTTCCTCCAAATGAACTGCCGTAATCTAGCATCCTTTCCTAAAAAAATTCTTTAGTTGTAGCATTGATATATCTTTTATCGATATCATTCTATGAACTCCCTAAACCTACCTCTTCTGACCTTTATCATCAATGTAGGTAAAATACTTATTATAGCAGTCTAGAACCGCATGGTGCCTTTCTAGCCAATCCATGTCGACCAAACAATCATAAGATCACAATGAGAGTATATTCAAATGAATTTTAGTATTCAGCTCATTCATATCAATTAAACACTCATTAACCAATTCTGTAATTTTCCTTTCTACCCCAATAGCCAATTGAACCAACCACACCTTATGGTGCTTAGATTTCTTCAAATTGAATATTTCTACTAGTTTTGGATCAATGTAACTATAAACTCTTGAATCAATTAAAATAGTAATGGAATAATCATTTAAATTACCTTCAATTTCGATCATGTGTGTCTAGTGTTCAACCCTATTGTTATCCGGCACAACATAAATCCTCGGCATGCTTTATCCCACATGCTCCATTGTATCATTTGCCTGTATATTATGCATAATCTTTTGACTTCCATCTTTTCGAGAGCAATCCTTGCATCTATGATTTCCCTCACAGCCCCAACATTTAAGAGGTTGGAACTAGGGTTTCTTTTTCTAGACATTACTTCCTCTGGACTCAACAAAAACTAGAGTTGATTATTGCTTCACTTGAGACCCATTCTTTAAAGACAAGGGTTTAAATCCTTTCTTCCTTTGTCCACAAAACCCTTTTTTCTTGTTGTCCCATGTCTTCTATACAATTGTTTTATTCTTATTTTTCTCGTATGATTGTTTAACCTTCCTCATGGTTGCATCCAAAGTCTTGGGTTTGTCAAATTTCAGCCTATCTACATAAAATGAAGGTAGTCCACTAATATATCTCTAGATTTTAACCTTTTCTTCCTTGTGAAACCCACATATCTTAACAATTTAGTGAAATTCCAACCATATTCCTCCATAGTCATGTTTCCCAACTTAAGTTCAAAAAACTCCTACATCTTCTTCTCGTAATAACGCTTAGACAAATATTTCCGTTGAAAATATTACTTAAATTTTCACCATGTCAACCTCTTCTCATCCAAATTCTTTACTTTCTTCTGTTGCTCCGACCACAAGTTAGGTTTTCTCTTAAGGTGGTAAATACCAATTTCAGCTTCTAGGTTTGATGAATAATTAAATAGTTGAAAATATTTTCACATTTTTGATAGCCAAGCCTCAGCTTCTTCACCCATTTTATGTTCTTTGTTGAAATTGGAATGTTTATTTTTCGTAATTGCACTTTGTCATGCGGAAAGAGTCAATTTTACAGACAAAACCGACCTCCCTAGAAGCTAAGGCTTTCTAGTGACAAACAAGACAATCAAGCACTATCTTTCCCTAAATATGCATTTAAAATAAAAGCAACCAGGTGTTTAAAGCATACCTTTAGTCCAACGCTGTTTGTAGCAGCCAAGCCTCTCCGATCTAGATGAGCTCCTCCTTCTCTTTGAAACCTGCATTCACTAACAAGCAAACGATTACATAGCACCTGAATAACTCATATAATAAAACATATTCATCATAAAGACCAAGGAGTATATGAAACAAATTATATATAACAACTTGTTGAGAAAAATGAACTTAATTGTATTAATTGGAAACAAAAGAAACCGTTACAACCAGTGCCTTGGTGTTGTGTAGGTCCCTCCCAGGGTCCAGCAAGAGTTCTCCTCTACTTTGATCAGCTCACCCACTTCCAAATGAAGCTAAGAAAGGATTGGAATCTCTCCTCTCAAGCTCTAAAGGGGAGTCCTAATTTCAGCAGCATCTACCCTTAGGAATGTTCAGCTTTCAACCTCCCCTCCCTTTGGCCCAATGCTTGTATTTATAATGCTTTGGAGGAAGTTAATCAGGTCCACCATCAATGGGATAAGCCCCTCTTTCAATGGGATCGCTCCCCTCTTGATGGGATAAGTTCCTCTTTCATAGGGATGCATGAACCATCTGGAGGCGCTCAATCCACGTCAAACCATCTTCTAGAATGCTCTAGATTTGACCACAAGTAACTTTTTTGAAGTAAAACTCACGCCTTTTAACCTTTACAGGAGTACACACCCACCCCTTTACAGACAGAGCGTACAAGTACGCAGGTATTGTGAACTTGAGGTGCGTACACGCAAGTAAGGGTAAGAGAAACTGCGTAACCAGAGTTAATTGACTTTTTAAAGACTTTCTCTCTTTCTTGGAGTTTGACATGAGGAGCAGAGGTATAAGACTTGCCAAGGAGGATAGTATGATAGTTGATGGAGCCATACTGACTGCAAATAGTCATGGTGAAAAATTTTAGTGTAACAGATTTCCCCCTAAAGTGCGAAGCGTGTAGTAGATTAGGGTTTCATATCATCTAGGAAGGGTGAAGTACTTTATCATTTCAAGGATTATCTTGTGGAGGGCCCAGTCGGAACCTGCAAATATTCAACACAAAATACATATATAAGATCATATCATCGCTGAGGTAGGCATTCCCATACTCAGATCAAAAACTTTAACTAACAGACTAACTACTGCTCTGATATAGGAATGATTTTGCAATACATCATAATCATAGACTCATGTAGACACAGTATGGATGCAGCCATCTGTTTATAGTTAGTCTACTATATAATGAATACAAAACTCCTCGCAACCTGGATGGTGGAAACTAGATCCAGGGTCTTCATTTCTTCTTCCCGAAATAGTACGATTCTATCCATGCGAATAAATGAGTTGATGTCGAACATGGTAGAAACCACTTCATTACCAGTCAATGATGTAAACTGTTAACAAGTGTGAGAGAGACCACCAGTGATGTCAATGGTTCTCAAAGTACCTAGTACAATCCATGAGATGTGAATGAATGTGTTGATGTCGAACATGTCACGGAATCCTTCGATCGAAAGTCAATGATGTAAACTGTCGTCAAAGGTGAGAAACCTGCCATTGATGCATGCAAATTTCAAGGTACTGACGATTTCTAGGTCATCTTTCTAGATAATGTGTTGATGTCGATAGAAAGCGACCCGTTGCAGGCAAGCCCACAACACGAAATCATAGTTCAAGTTGAAGAAATGTAGCTGTAAGGACTGACTCAGGGATGGTCAAGATGGATGACAGGTATTTTGCAGATGAATGGTTTATTTGCAGTGACCTCTTGAACACATAACGACACAACAGATGGCTTGGTGACGAGTGACCCAAAGTTAATACCCAGAAACCAGCTGAAGATTTTCAATGTGGTTTGATCAACTATTAGGCAAAGGATTTCCCAACCCAGGTGAATGAAAAGTGTCGTGTTCAAGAGTGGTGATAAGGTTTTCTGTGACAAAGGATAACAAATAGGCTCATTTTTCTCTCTTTTCCCCCACCATTTCTGGCAAGTACCTCTTTATTTTTTTACAAGCTTGAGGAGGATAACATTTGCTTGATTATAAGCTCATCCTTCGGATGAGTCCAACTTAGTTTAGATTCGAACCCTAAGAAGGAGTGGTCTGTTCCTGTTTGTAATCGAACAGGTCCTTTACTGTGAAATTTTAACGAGTCCAGTATAGGAGAAACTCGGCGTCTTTCAATTTTAGAGAATCTGAAAAACTTAAGAAGACTCCAAGGTTGACCTTTTTCGTAAATTTGTGTCTCCCAAGCCCGAAAAAGTATAAAATAATACTTGAGAGAACCGCTTGATCTTTACGAACAAGGAGTACTTTCATGATTAGTGTCTCTGATCTGAAAAGTAAAAAGCGATCAAGGACACGTCATTTTATTCCAATATCGAATTTGAAACGACAAAAATCCGGCAATCTTTTCATGTTTTTACGGTCAGAAAAGGGCTATAAGAGGACCGTCTTTTAATTCTATTTTAACGAGTGTAAAAGAAACGCTCGGCAATCTTTTCATGTTTTAAGAGTCAGAAAAGGGCTTAAAGATGACTCTGAGGTTTCACTTTTTTGAAAGTTTTAACGAGTTCGAAAAAATGATAAAAATGTACTCATGGTTTTCACTTTTTCGTAAGTTTTAATGAGTTCGAAAAAATGATAAAAATGTACTCATATGGCCGACTTTCGATTTAATTTACGAGCAGGAAAAGACGGAAAGAACTTAGCAATTTCATTTATTTTACGAGAATGAAAGATAGCAAAATAATCTCAGGATTTTCATGAGTTTAACGAGTCTTGAAAATAACTGAAATTGACTCGAGATATGTTTCATTTTTACAAAAGCTTGAAACAGAGAAAAACTATGCTTCAAAGTAGTTTCATTTTTACACAAGCTTGAAACAGAGAGAAAACTGTGCTTGATGCCCCCTAAGCATAACTGATAGAGCGCATGCCCCCCCAGCTTCATTTCATTCAACTAAATACACTGCTGGTAATTATTAGCTGGATGGAATGAAGGTTCAGTTATGAGATCATTTGAAAGACTCGACCTAAAACTGTAAGAAAATTATGCAAAAAACTGAAATAACTAACCTAAATATACAACTTAACATTTATGAGATCTAGTCAATCTCTCGACTCAATTAGAGGAGGATTTGTTTCATTTTTTAACGAGCTTGACACAGGAAAAGAACTATGCTCGGATTCGGTTTCATGTTTATGCAAGCTTGAAATGAAAAACTATGCTTGTTATAAGTTCACATGCCCCCAGCATAATGACGCAAAACGAGGTACATGCCCCCCAAGCTTCATTGCATTCAATGAGGTGGATGAAATGAAGGTTTACTTTCGAAATCTTGGAAAGACTCGTGGGAGTTGTTTCATTTTTTAGTGAGGTTGACACAGGAAAAGAACTATCCTCAAAACCCTTGTTTCATTTTTTAAACGAGCTTGACACAAGATAAGGAACTATGCTCATAACTACTCTCTACAATCTACCTAACAAGGAACTATACTCTAAAAACCTTGATTCATTTTTTAACGAGCTTGACACAAGACAAGGAACTATGCTCTAAAAACCTTGATTCATTTTTTAACGAGCTTGACACAAGACAAGGAACTATGCTCTAAAATCCTTGATTCATTTTTTAACGAGCTTGACACAAGACAAGGAACTTTGCTCATGACTCCTTGTTTCATTTTTTAACAAGGTTGATACAAGGAAAAAAACTATCCTCGCTTCTACTGATCATGGCTTCCAACTGGAAGAAAGACATGTCAATGGACACACCTTGATCATGGCTTCCAAAAGGTCTTCATCAGAAGGAAGAATAGTTCTCTGGAAGGAACACATGTCAAGGGACTCAAAAGGGATAAGAACATCGTGTTCAAGTAATCCCATAGAGTTTTCCATGTCAATTACCGGATCTAAATCAAAGGAAGATGAGCAAACAGTGAGAGGCTCACTTACATCGGTAACGGAAAACATGGGACCAGTTGCCACATAATTAACCCGTGGCAGGGTAGATACCACTTTAGAATCAAGAACATTTAGGGGTGTCATATTATTGGTTATTGAGACAAGACTAGGGAACGAAAGCTGGTCTACAGTCACAATACTGCCATTGTGAGGGAAAGACATCACGTGAAAGAGTGTCGATACGACAGCTTTCATTGCATAAACATAGTCTCGCCCAAGGAGTAAATTGAAATCCAAGGGACCTCGAACTACCATAATATCAATACAGACAGTTTTACCTTCCAAGGTAATAGAAAACTTAGGAAGGATCCCTAAAGGTTCACTAATGGTTATGTTAAAAGCTTTCAGATTCTGCGTAATAGGCGCAAGCTGAGGGGAACCCAAAGCTTTCCAAACAGTTGAGGATAAAATACTAACAGAAGCACCTTCATCTACCTGTGTACGATGTATGTCCCTACCACCAGCCTTGACAATGATTTGGAAAGGGATGGAGGAAGGAAGACGAGGTTCTGTCAGTCTATTCCAATCAAAGGAAAAGACCTCAGTGCTTGGAGGGGGTTCTGTAGAAACAGATGAAATGCCCCCCGGCATAGAAGAATCTGATGTAACAAGAAGAACCTGAGCGGTATGAAGTTCACTCTTTAAAGGGAAAGTGGGATCGACCGAATGTGAAATTGAATCGACCACTTGATCAACTAACGGATCATCAACCTGAGTCACATGAGTTTCACTCTCCAATGGAAGAGTGTGATCGACCGAATGTGAAATTGAATCGACCACTCCGTCAGTTGACGGTAGGTTGGGAGAAAGTTTACGGTAACCAGTTGGAAATTCTTGTTGTGGAACAGTAAGGTTTTCCAACAATGTTGAGGCTTCATCCATGTGAGGGCAAATGTGAGTTTGATGACTCCCTTTGCATAACTTACAAGGAAACCTAACTTTACCCTTTTTCCCAGGAACCTGACTATCACTGGTTGATGGATCAATGGAAAGTTGATGAGATTTTTCTGACCATACTTCCAAGACCTTTGGAATACCAGGACAATTGACAAGGAAGTGGTCACCCTTACAAAGCCTGCAAGGGTATTTGGGTTTACGATGCATGTTGGAGGTGTCCTCAATACAACTAACACTTACAACCTTGGTTAGTTGGTTGACTTCTTTCTTATCTTGCTTCTTCTTCTTCTTTTTCTTCTTCCCTTTCTTCTTCTTCTTCTTAGACACCTGGTTACTAGCATCAAGGCTTTTACAAAGCGAAGAGGAAGAAATGGAGGAAGAAAAAGAAGAAGAAGAAGCAATATAAGAAAGAAGTCAACCAACCAACCAAGGTTGTAAGTGTTAGTTGTATTGAGGACACCTCCAACATGCATCGTAAACCCAAATACCCTTGCTGGCTTCGTAAGGGTGACCACTTCCTTGTCAATTGAGGTGAAGCATCAACAGAAGGTTGGTGATGTTGAGATGG
Organism: Pinus tabuliformis; assembly: GCA_031772625.1. Taxonomy (NCBI): domain Eukaryota; kingdom Viridiplantae; phylum Streptophyta; class Pinopsida; order Pinales; family Pinaceae; genus Pinus; species Pinus tabuliformis. The sequence goes on from CM062812.1 coordinate 978,660,592, forward strand.
TGAACTCTGTTGAGGTGAAGCATTCGATTGAGGTGGAACAATTGGAGTATTTGGGGCCAACGAAGTTGAAAATAACCATATCGGTAAACCTATTGTAAATCCAGGTAATGACAAAGTAGCCATATAAGGAGGACCAACATTTCCAAAGTAAGGAAAAGTACTAGGATTCTCGTTAGGAGGGGTTCCTAGGTTGGTAAATTCCGGAACATTTGCCATTATATTCAACTTCAGTGAATTTTATTAACAATTTAAAACTAAAATTAACAATTCACAATTCACACCTAACAATTAAAATTCACAATTCACACCTATGGTCTCTAAAAGTAAAAACAAACAAATTAACACGCACTATCAAATCTAGGAGTCAAACCACACACAAACAGTAACTTTCTGGACCGAAAACACTAGTTGGTGATGAAATCCAACATCGCAGAATTCAGTACAGAAATGGCGGGTGGAACAGTTACCCCGGCAACCTGCTTAATGAATAGACTGGCACAAGTTCCTCCACTTTAACCGTCTCAAGTGAAGTGAACCCCCCAGAAAATCCAAGTGAGTCTAGCCGACGTCTGCTCCAGGTACAGTGGGATCTTCCCTCCACCGTCACCTTGGGTAGAACCCTAAAGATAATAGTCACTAAGGTCACCAACAGCAACAAATATACCTGGGGGAACAGTCTACGATCCGATAGCACGCAAGGGCAGAGTAACAAGCTCAATCCCCTTGCCGGCTCCTTGACAATAATCCAAGGTTTACCGACAAGTGACCCCAGGCTCCTCGACAATGGTCAATCCGAGGTTTACCGTTTGTAGTACGTGCATATCTGGCGTCGTTCCCAATGAAGGAGGATTGATCCCCTCACTGGTTCGGGCACGATCTCGTGCTTCTCCTTTAAGAGGAGCTTTCCCAGAGGATAAATGTAACAGTTGGATTTATCCTACCGCAAGATAAGCTACTTGTTTGGTTTTGCTATCTTGGAGAGTTAATTACTCTCCTACTCCAAGACACTAGCCTAAGCTATGTTGGTGTATCAGAGCCCTAGAAATGTAAAAATTACTAGATGAATTTTAATTAAGCACTGTGTTATTAAGGCTGTTATTACTCAAATGGGTAAATGGATACAAAACCAATCGTGTTATGACCCGACTCAACTGAATGCAATCGAATATGATAATGTAATCTTTTCAATTTGATGAATCCTAACTAAAGTAAGGAGAGAGCTTCCATTCACTTCCAACAATGCAAAAAATTGATCACTAAGAGAAAATATAACAAATTCTCTAATGCACTAATTTCACCAAGAAAAACTAATGCAAATCAATTCCAAACCATTTTTTTATTTTTTATTTTAACAAAGCATGTAAAACTATTTAACAAAAAATCAATTTTAAGATCTATGAAAATCTAAGAGAAATTTACCTAAAAGCAAATCTAATGAGGTGAAAGCCTACAAAATATAATTCCAGGACGTTTTACTCGGTTACAATTCAACCAAGGACTAATTCATGCAGAATCATAAATCAGTCAAAAACAAAAACAAAAAGCTCTTGTTCTTTTTCTTAAGAATGAAATTCACAGCTTAACAAACAAGCCTTCTCGAAATTCCTCAAAGAGACAACACAACGGTAGGTTTCTCACAAAGGTGGATTTCACGAATGGTCCGACTCCTAAGAAGACTGAAAAGACCAGGGAGATCCAAGGTTTTTACAACTTCTAAAGCCAGAGTCACTACAAGACCAATACAAAAATCAAACCTAGGGCTAGAACTTCTATGAATTTCACTAAAACCCTTGATGCTAATGAAACAAGCTTAGATGAAAACTTCTGACAGGTAACCAGTGGATCTGGGCAGCAAAAACAAATTATAAACAAAATCTAATGGATAAAAAGGAAAAAATGGAAAATTTCTAGACTTTTGACAAGGTACGCAGGCAGCCTGTTTGCACAGGTGCGGCCACGCTCTGTGTACAAAGCAGAAGTGCGTACAGGTACGCACTGTGCTTAACGCAGAGGGTGCGTACTGCTCTCAAAACCAAGAAAAATAAAAACTAACTTAACCCTAAGCTATTCCACCCAAATTCACAGTCAATCAGTCAAAAACCAGAAAGAAATCGACTTTTCTCAAATCAAAGTATCAATCAAAAGAGAAATCAATCAAATCCATGGATTCCCCAGTGGAGTCGCCATTTTGTCATGTGGAAAGAGTCAATTTTGCGGACAAAACCGACCTCCCTAGAAGCTAAGGCTTTCTAGTGACAAACAAGACAATCAAGCACTATCTTTCCCTAAATATGCATTTAAAATAAAAGCAACCAGGTGTTTAAAGCATACCTTTAGTCCAACGCTGTTTGTAGCAGCCAAGCCTCTCCGATCCAGATGAGCTCCTCCTTCTCTTTGAAACCTGCATTCACTAACAAGCAAACGATTACATAGCACCTGAATAACTCATATAATAAAACATATTCATCATAAAGTCCAAGGAGTATATGAAACAAATTATATATAACAACTTGTTGAGAAAAATGAACTTAATTGTATTAATTGGAAACAAAAGAAATTGTTACAAGCAGTGCCTTGGTGTTGTGCAGGTCCCTCCCAGGGTCCAGCAAGAGTTCTCCTTTACTTTGATCAGCTCACCCACTTCCAAATGAAGCTAAGAAAGGATTGGAATCTCTCCTCTCAAGCTCTAAAAGGGAGTCCTAATTTCAGCAGCATCTACCCTTAGGAATGTTCAGCTTTCAACCTCCCCTCCCTCTGGCCCAATGCCTGTATTTATAATGCTTTGGAGGAAGTTAATCAGGTCCACCATCAATGGGATAATCCCCTCTTTCAATGGGATAGCTCCCCTCTTGATGGGATAAGTTCCTCTTTCATAGGGATGCATGAACCATCTAGAGGCGCTCAATCCACGTCAAACCATCTTCTAGAATGCTCTAGATTCGACCACAAGTAACTTTTTTGAAGTAAAACTCGCGCCTTTTGACCTTTACAGGAGTACGCACCCACCCCTTTACAGACAGAGCGTACAAGTACGCAGGTATTGTGAACTTGAGGTGCGTACACGCAGGTAAGGGTAAGAGAAACTGCGTAACCAGAGTTAATTGACTTTTCAAGGACTTTCTCTCTTTCTTGGAGTTTGACATGAGGAGAAGAGGTATAAGACTTTCCAAGGAGGATAGTATGACAGTTGATGGAGCCATACTGACTGCAAATAGTCATGGTGACAAATTTTAGTGTAACACACTTGAAGGTTGTCCTTGTAAAACTCCCTTTTGTTGGACCTTCTTATTGGTAACACACTAGGGCTCAACAACTCAATAGCCAATGTGCCACTAGTAAGAAGGAATAGATTTTGCAAAGTTTGAATAGAATTCAGTAGGAATTGGACTAGTAATTTGAATCAGGGTGTTGAGTTGTTGTTTCTCTCTCACCAGGTTGTCATTGTCAACTTTGAAACTAAGAAACTCCACCTTGAGGCTTCTCATAGTATCCTCTCTTTGTTCTTTTGCCTGCTCACTTAATGACCATTTAATTTGTCCTTGCATCCCCCACATTAATATCTATTTCCCTAACTTCTTCTATTGGGTTGTTATTATATATCATATCCTTTGTTTCTTCAATTCTCATAATGTCTCTTGTCGTTCAGACTTGTGATCTTACTCATATAAGTTATTATAAATTCTCACCTAATTCAAAATTATGTGCCCACCAGCGTGTTTTTCTCACCAGTATCTTTCCATAGATTGCTCACTTGCAAGATTCCAACACGAGCAAAAAGTTATGCCTTCTGAAAGTTTTAATTGGACACAAATTCATCCTTCCCAAGCTCTTGTAGCTTTCTTCTTAATTTCTAGGATTTTTTTTTTATCAAATCTAGTTTCTAATTTCCCAAATGCATTCTACTTGAAAATTCCTTTTTTTTACTACTCATAATCCAAATCATGACTTCAAAGCGCAAAGTTATGCTTATGAGAGTTCAATCTCTCTCCCTCTTTGTTCATCAGTTGTTACAAGGTTGTAAAACTCAATTAAACTCCAAACTTAATTTTAACCGTTAGAACCATGTCCGGTTTTTTCTTATTGGGCAAGAACTCATGCCTTTTGTAACCTAGCCAGCATGCACTGGCTGGTTTCATGCCCATTACGTGGGCCTTTCCTTTCTTAACTTCCATGTGCGCATACTCACAACTACACATTGAGGTCCACCACACACTGACATGCTCACGAGTTTAAAACAACTATATATATGATTCATTACGTGAATATATATATATAATGCAAATGTAATACATATGCTAGTTTATGATGTAAATATATGTACATTGACATTATGCTGGTGAGTCGTAGTTATTTGACAGGTTTGTGTGCCTATGTATTTATGTTATATATTTTTGGGCCAACGTGCCCAAGTAGATATGTCGATTTTAGCTAAGAGGCCAAAGGGCCAAGATTGTAAATATTGTACATATTCTTATATTAAAAATAGGTTGTCTGTAGAGTCCACTCCACGGAAAAGAGTACTAGGGAAGTTCAACTCCATGGTGATGGGTAGTGGGTTGATGTGTTTGATGTTTTGGAAAAGGGAACCCAGGGCCCACATGGCTTCGAGGAGTGCCACATGGCAATGGAAATCCATGCATATTTAAAGGTGTTGCATGTGAAGGCATCCACTCAGCATTCACTCATTCATACCTTCATTCATCCTCATCATCCATCGATTTATTCCATCATTATGTTTCCCGCTTATTCATGTAGGTACTCAGTTGGACAATGATTTTCAGTTATGACCCAGTCGGTGAACACGATGTAGGGTTCTAGAATTAATTGGGGATTTTTGGTCAGTGAGTCATGTGCTTGGGCTCTGGTACCAACTAGAGTTCTGGTGAACTTGGTTTTAGCAACTAGCTTGTGAGCCCCGTGCATGGGTTCTGGAATTGGCCGAGAGATATTTTGTTTCTAGTGGCTGGTTGGTGAGCCTTGGGATTGTTGAAAATAGCAACAAGAAACGCTAAATATAGAAGTACTAAAAATAACATTGCTATAAATAGCATTTTGGGATACATTCCAATTTTAGTTAGTCCTTGAACTAAAATTGAGAATTAAAATTCGAATTTGATCTTAGCAGTTGTTTGAAAAATAATTAATTAATTCATCTTGAGTTAATTAGTTGGAGAAAATCAAACATGAAGTCTATGTGAAGACATGCAACAGTTTCCCCTTTGATTGAGGAAGTTATCCCTTGATTAAGGAGATCAGGATGAGTTGTAATTAGTTAGCTCAGTTAACTGAGTTAAGTCTAGTTAGATTAGTTCCAACAGTTTGTGGAACTGATTGTGAGTTCAGTTAGTTAATGCATGCATGCATGTAACTACTGCACTTCAGATAACTGAATATTCTCTCATAAATAACTCATGCATGTCAGTTCAGTCAGAGACCCAGTTGAGATCAGATGATGGGACAGTGTACTATCAGTTGCAGGAATATTCCATTGAGGATATCTCTTGCATGCAGAAGGAATTCATTCCTTGGAGATTGCACAGTTACTTCTGAGTTTGGTGAGTTGTGTGAGAGGTCAATTCACACAGGTGGCAGCCAGAGGACCCAGGAGAAACTGCGCAAGGAAATAGGAGGCTTGGAGGACTGAGGGAAGGCATATGTTGTGTCTATTCAATCTATGAGCAGCATTGAGGGATTGTACTAAGAGTTGGATAGCTTGTGAGCTAAAGCTTTGTGTAATCTGAACATATTTCCACTTGTATGATAATACATAGATCAGGGTTTTTAGCTGAGGCTTTCCCCAGAGTATTCTTCTATGTTCATGTGTGATTGATTTCTCATTCTCTATTATATGTGTTCTAATTGATCTTGCTCAAAATCGATTAAGCTTCCGCAAGTTTGTTTGTAGAAGTAGATCAAGTATTTTTCTCTAGTATATTGCATTATCAGGTGATCTACAGTTGGAAATTCTATAGGGATTGGTTTTTGAATTGATCGGGAATCGAGACAGTTATGGGTTGGAAAGGTGTCTGGAAGCCCTGTGTTGAGAAGTTCCTGGCTAGCCATAAGGCGTCCTAGAAGGTGGGCACCACAAAGGGATTAGTAGGGCCTAAAGAAAGGTGTGTCACTTGGGCGGAGGTTCGGGGAAGCAAAGCGCAATGGTTGGACTCGTGACTATTGGTTTGGTGCCTTGGTTGTGGATATATTGCTATTTTCCATGTTCTCACCATTTTTTATGGAGTTGCAGCCCTAGCTCGGGGGTGACCCGTGGTTGAGATTGATGAACCACGAGGCCTATAGTTGGGGGGAACATGGAGAGTCCGTAGCCAGTTGCCTACTTCATTTGAAATAAGTGTTCATGTTTATTACGATATTGATTTAAATCTTTATGATGTTCATAGTTGATACTATAATAGTTTATGAATTTATGGTTGCAACCCTAGTTTTAGTGTTTTGTGTGATAATGTTTATAATTCTCTATATTCCATTGTCAATGTTTATTTGGTGTGCATATAATCGTAATTGTTGGTTAATGTGATGTTGCTAATTATGTGAATAATTGTGGTTAATTAATTGCCATTTCCATTAAGCAATGTTGTAATTATGATTTATATGTGTTAAAAATATTACATTTTGGGCATTTGTATTACATGCATATAAATTGGGAAACTGTTAGGTTCAGGAACCACCATGGCTGAGTTAGGATTTGTTTGCTTTCAAAATTAAATTATATCTTTGTGAGTAATGTGAGTATAGTAGCGTTACCCAGCAGGTAGCTAGGGACGTTACACTACCATAGAAAATATTATATGTGTATTGCATTGTATTCTTATTACAAGTATGTCCTTCTCCAACAAAGACCTAATGTACATTTACACAAAACCATTAATGAACAAATTCCTTTCCTATCATATCTTGTTCATGATTCTTTTGTCTTTTACATCATCAAGGTTAAGTGGTCAAGCCCCATAAATATCCATATTATATAGGAGGTCTAGGTTGGAAAAACCCCCATAAAATATTCATAGCACATAAGAGAGGTCAATCCCCATTAATCTCCATAACATATAGAAGGTCAAATCATAACATAGAGGAGATATCAAACCCCATAAATATTCATAACATATAGGAGGTTAAACCATAACATATAGGAGAGGCCAAACCCCATAAATACCCATAATATCTAAGAATCTAAGATGGTCAAACTCCATAAAATCTATATAACATATGGGAGGTCAAACCCTATAATGCCCCCTCCCAAGTCTACCCAAAGTAATAATGAAAATCAGGGTAAAAATGAGACGAGAGGCTACTATGATCAGATTTGATCTCCTATGTGACCTTAAGGAAGTGGAATCGATGGAACATCACACACAATCATCCAACATCATCAACAGAACCCTAAGGAGGCAAGTTAGCCACTCAGACAACCTATCCTTGGGTCCCACTGTTGTTCTGGATCTCTTAGGCCATAGTCGCTCTCATGCTATGGGCAAGGGAGCGACCAGCAACCTAAAGTTGCTCTCACAAGCCTGTCTTCCAGTGGCTGTGGACCAAAATTTCCAATTTTGTGCCAACAACCCCGAGATTTAAGCCACCTTTCTAGCCCAGAATCTTGGGCTCTACCCAAAACTTGCTACAACCTTTATAATTCATTAAGGACATGATAATAATGTTTATCAATCAAAATCAACCTCGGGACTAGGCTTGAGCATTCCCAACTGAGACTGGCATTCTGTCAAACACTTAGCACCAATGCAACCTACAAGTCTATGATACAAGACATAGCATAAATGACTAAAACAACTTATGAAGCATAATTAGAAGGATCACCTCCTTCTCTATTGAAATACTACATCATCAATTAGGTCTTGCATCCATCCATTTAATAGTTACAAGTAAATACAAGAAATAACCATGATATGAACTAGTCATTTAACCATGCTTATAACTAGCATAAATCGATGTAAATATTAGAGATAAGACAACCATTAAATCCACATATAAATATGTGGAAAAGTAAGAGAACTTCTTTTTTATTAATCATAGGAAAATCTGACCAGGTTCAGGACTTCCACGTACCACTCGACCATAGACATGGCTGAACCAAATCTCTCTTTTATCCAGTCACCCCCGTGCCATATTCCAAGCATGAATGTGAAATCTCATAGAACAACCAATCCAAGAATAACCAAGGCCCAATCCAGAGGTTAAACCACCTCCACCCTCATAAAACCATGATCACACCAAAATTGGTGCTCCGATCACAACCGAACATAACTTGGAATGCCATCCAGAATCCATCACTATCCTTGACAAATTTTTCATCTCCTTGTCTCTCAGGCTTTACCGCAACCAAAACTTGGATCATTAGGCCCTAAATCGAGACATCTCCCTTAGGATTTATCGTGTATGTCACCAAAACCAGTGAAGGGATTCCAAGGCCTTTCAGAATGGAACTTGCGCCACCTCCGCCCTAGATTCCGAAATCCATATGACAAACTAAAGCTCAAAAACTGAATAAACATCCCAACACCATGGCATCTGGAAAAAAGCAAGGCTAGGGTGAAAACCACTATCATAACCCGGCAAAACCATGCCACCGACAGCAAGAGAACCATACACCAACATGCAAATCCATGCATGTCCAAAGCAGCTAGGAAATCACACATGCAAAAGGTTACCTGCAAGTATTCTTGTTGAAGTTGCTTGATCCTACTTTCCTTTCCTTAATCCTTGCTTGCCTTCCTTTCCCTTTGCTTGATTTTCCTTCCTTGATCCAAAGTTAGAGTGCTCCAAGAAAACTCTAAGTGACCAAGAGAGAGAGAGAGAGAGAGAATAATGAGAGAGCTCCAAACTTGAACTTGACAAAAGCCATGAACTAATCCTCAGAAGCCTTTTTATGCATGAGGCCTCTAATTTCTTCATTTTCCATTATTTTCCTTCAATTTCCTCCTCACATGCAACCTGTGACCTTTCACCTTACTTTTCTCCTAATTTCCTTTATTTTCATAAATAAATGTGCCAAAATGCATTTTTTCCTTTTAATGCCTTTGCCTTAGCCTTTGCTAATTTTCCTTAGCCAAAACACACATCTAGTGATGCCCACTAGGATATCTTTGCCCAACATTCAGCTTGGAATAAGTGTTCCTTAACCGTGGTCTTATTTTGCCTTTATTAATTTTTATTACATGAATTTTTCGCCAAGGTTGTTACGGAACCCACCCCCCCCCAACTTGGGGAAATACCATCCTTGGTGTTAGATCACACCATGATCTCAACAAAACTGTTGAAAAGCAAACATATTGCCTATGGAGCTTTATACTTAGCTCGTTGTAGTATTTACAATGAGAGACCTGCTGAAAAGCAAAACATCATGACAAGATAACAACCATAATAATATGACACCCATATTGCTCATTGGAGCTTTATAACTTAGCTCCTGGCAGTATTTACATCCATATACATATACATAAGATATACCAAAACATCAGCAAGACATATGCCAACCATATACCAACATCAAACCAAAACTGCTTTTCTTCAACCGGTAAACAATGAAGGATACAGGGCCCACATCTAATCTACCATCTCCCATGTAACTTCTTCATGCCCAAAGTGCTTCCACTACACTTTAACTTTCTCTATGGCTCCGTTCCTGAGCATGAGATGTTTCCACTGCAATATGCACTAAGGCTCCGACTGGAACTCTCCTTCTTGCTCCACCTACAATACAGAGTAATCAATAACATGATCAACATCCTTTATATACTTCTTAAGCAATGAAATATGGAAAACATCATGGAATTTCACTATTGGAGGCAATGCAATTCGATATGCCATTGGTCCAATCCTCTCAAGGATCTCAAAAGGCCTACAATACCGTGGTGTCTGTTAGGTCCCTATAATACTAGTGATTATCCCATTACTATTGTAGTTGTATCCCTTATTAATATTGTTGTACCCCTATTGTCCCCATATTGTTATTACTGTGCCCCATAGAATCCCTCTATCGTTATTTTTGTGCCTTTATATTATTATTGTTAGGTCGGTTGGGTTATATTGTGACTCCTTAGACTCCTATATATAGGAAGGAGGTTTTGTAATTTGAATCATCAAAGAATCATTCATTTGTGTAATGTAAAGGAGGTTGCCCCCTCAAAGAGGCTGAATTCTAAGGCGTTGATCTATCTTTTCTATCTTTTTGTGAGCTGGTTTCATAACATTTGGTATCAGAGCTTTGGATTCTAGGGTTTCGCTACTCCAAATAGTTCATCGTGGCATTTTTGCTATAACTTTTTTTGAAAGGAAAAAAAAAAAAAAAAAAAAAAAACCATTTGAGAGGAAATCACACTAAACCTCGGGTCCGAATTTTAGAGCTTTTTGCGCTATATTTGCGGAGATATGCTCTGAGGAAGTTGGTCTTTTTGCAGACTCCTGAATTACATTCCAAACAGGTGACCTGTGAAAAATCGTCATAACTTTCTCTCTGAGCATCGGATTGAAATTTCATAAAGAGGTACAGAAAGAGGACGGATTGTAGTTTCTTGTATATATTTTTCAGAGCCAAAGGTCGAAACAGGGACACGTGGCATGTCATACAAATTCGCTCTACTGAACTAGTCTATAATCAGGTCACTGTGGGAGATTTGGCATAACTCTTCCTTGGAGAATCCAATTTGGATCAGAATGGTGGCATTGGAAAGAGGACACAGAGGGCTACTACAGGTCGTAATTTTAGAACTGGATGATCTGAAATTACAGAGATACATCAGAGGCAATATCGAGCTCCTACAAAGTGAAAAAAGGTGTGTAGATTTTTTTAAATTTTTGCTTAAGCTTGGTTTGAAAAATTATTTTGAAGGAATTCAAAGGGCATAGTAGAGCATTATTATCGGTAACTGATTCCCCGAGGAAAGAAAATGTAAACACCTAGTAAGCAACCTAAAATCTCTAGCATGACTTATGAAGAAGAGGAAGAAATGCAACATGATATATCAAAATTACGAGACCAAGTGCAACAAATGTCACTCGCACAAAAAGTAACAGAATCTAAGATGGATGGTTTAAAGAAAGATGTAGAAGCTAAGATGAATGACGTGGAAGCTAAGATGAACGATTTGAAGACAGATTTGAAGACAGGCATGGCAGATTTGAAGACAGATTTGACAAATTTTCTACAAGAAATACTTACTAATGGTGAAAGGGTAGTAAAGGAAACTCATGATGTGAACAAAAGAAATGTTAATCATGATTTCATAGACTCTAATATTGGATCGAAGACCCACCATATTCCAAAAATCGATATGAGGAAGTTTGATGGCAAGGATCCCGCAACATGGATATTACAGATGGAGCAATTTTTCGATCTCAATAATGTGCAAAATACGCAAAAGGTACGTATTGCAACTTTATATTTGGAACCAAATCAGTTTGTATGGTATCAATGGCTTTGCTCTCATAAAAAAATTATCACTTGGGCAATTTTTACAGAAGAATTGACAACACATTATGAGGATACAAAAAGCAACACTTTTTTTAGCCAATTGATAAGTCTCAAACAAAAGGGTTCAATAATGGAGCACATTGAGGAGTTCCAAAAATTGAACATAAGGGTAAAAAATATTCCAGAGGAGCATAGGATTGATGTGTTCATAGGGACTTTAAAGGATAATATCCAACATGATGTTCACCTTTGGGAACCTGATTCATTAGAGAAGGCATTCAGGTTAGCAAAAAAAATGGAAAGAAAAATTATGGCAACCAAGAAGCATACCACTCACAACTATAAAGATGGAAGTGTTGTTGCCCTTAGTCTTCCACAACCTATAAGGTTGACACCACAACAATTGGAAGAAAAAAGAGCAAAAGGGCTTTGTTACAGTTGTGATAGCAAATACACTAAAGGTCTTATTCTACATAGATTGTGAAGAGGAAGAAGAAAAGGAGCAAGAAAGGTCAAAAGAAGAGGATATACTCCAGGAACAAAGCCTATATAAAGAAGAAATGAATCCGACCATATCTTGTAATGCATTGGCTGGAATTACCACTCCTTAAACCGTCAAGATAGAAGGACAAATCAAGAAGAAAAGGGTAATAGTGTTGATTGATTCAAGCAGTACCCACAATTTTATTCATTGTGAGATAGGAAAAGAATTGAATTGCTTCCTATATCCAGCACCAGAGTGTCAAGTAATGGTTGCAAATGGAGGAATGATAAATTGCTCTGGAAAGTGTCATTATATCAAGCTATCCATGGGAGAATATGTATTGACTAGCCCAATGCTTTCCATTCCAATGGGAGGTGATGATGTTGTACTAGGAGTCCAATGGCTACAATCCTTGGGTACAATAGCTTTTAATTTTCAAGAACTTTTTCATGAAATTTTCTGTGGAAGGAAAGGAAGTTGATTAAGGGGTATTGCAAGGAAACTGGGAAATATAATCAGCTCTAACGGTATGACAAAGCTTCTAAAAAAAGAATAAAGAGGTGTAATTGCACAATTATGTTCGCTAGATGTTTCCGCATCGAAATCATCTATTTCTCCAGATCTCCAAAAAGCCATGGACAATCATTCCAAGGTATTTGAGACTCCCAAAGGTCTCCCACCTATTCGTGATCATGATCATGCTATTCATCTGATTCCAGGAAGTGTTCCTCCAAACATCAGGCCGTACAAATATTCCTATGCCCGAAAGAGTGAAATTGAACGTATGGTTGCAGAAATGCTAGAGGCCGGTATAATTCAACCTAGTCAAAGTTCTTTCTCTGCTCCAGTAGTATTGGTGCACAAGAAGGATGGATCATGGCGCATGTGTCCGAATTATAGGGAGCTCAACAAGCTCACTATTAAAGATAAGTTTCCCATTCCTGTCATTGATGAATTACTGGATGAATTGCATGGATCAATTTACTTCACCAAGTTGGATCTTCGTTCAGGATATCATCAAATCAGAACGAAGACTGAAAACATTCCGAAAACAGCATTTAGAACTCATGAGGGTCATTATGAATTTTTGGTCATGCCTTTTGGCCTTACCAATGCACCTTCTACATTTCAAGGTTTGATGAATTCCATTTTCAAACCCTTCCTTAGAAAATTTGTGTTAGTATTTTTTGATGATATACTAATCTACAGCAAGTCTTGGAAGGATCATGTTGAACATGTTGACAGGGTGCTACAACTATTGGAGGAGAAACAATTATATGCAAAAAGATCCAAATGTTTGTTTGGAGTACAAGAGTTGGAATATCTGGGTCATATTGTATCTCATGAAGGAGTTAAGGTAGACCCTAGCAAAATTAAAGCCATTAAGGAATGGAAAATCCCCACATCCATAAAGCATATGTGAGGATTTCTAGGGTTGAGAGGGTATTATCACAAGTTTGTTAAGAATTATGGGAGAATAGCAGCACCTCTAACAACATTATTGAAGAAAGATGCATTTTCATGGACTCCAGAAGCAACAAAGACCTTCGAACATCTTAAAGAGGCAATGTGCCAAGCACGGTATTAGCTACACCGGACTTCACAAAAACCTTTATTATGGAATGTGATGCTTCAGGAAATGGAATTGGTGATGTTTTAATGCAAGATGAAAGACCCATTTCTTTTGAAAGTTGTCCAATCAAGGGAAAGTTTTTACACAAAGCTATTTATGAGAAGGAAATGTTGGCAATACTACATGCACTTAAGAAATGGCGACCCTACCTAATGGGAAGACACTTTAAGGTAAAAACGGATCATGATAGCCTTAAATACTTTTTAGAACAAGATTATCCTTTGAAGAGCAACAAAAGTGAGTCACAAAGATGTTGGGTTATGACTTTGAAATCGTCTACAAAAAAGGGAAGCAAAATGTGGTGGCAGATGCACTCTCAAGAAAGGATGAGGATGTGGAAGCATTGTTGTGTGCCATTTCTATTATCCAATCAGATTGGATAAACAAAGCAAGGGAGGAATGGAAGAATGATGAAGAAGTGTGGGCACTTATTCAAAAGTTACAACAAGATTCCAGTACATCTGATACATTTAGCTGGCAAAAGGATTCGTTATGGTACAAAGATCGCTTATACCTCTATAAGAATTCCCAACTCAAACAAAAGATTCTTATGGAATTGCACACTTCTCCCTTAGGAGGGCACTCAGGATTTTTAAAAACTTACCACAGGGTTACGAAGGAATTTTTTTGGGATGGCCTTAAATCGGATATTCAAAAGTTTGTGGCGGAATGTTTGGTTTGCCAACAAAATAAAGCTGAAACAATTAAGACCCCAGGTCTATTACAACCTTTATCCATTCCAAGCCAACGTTGGGAGGAGGTTTCAATGGATTTTATCACAGGTTTACCCAAGTTTGAGGGAAAGAGTGTCATCATGGTGGTAGTTGACAGACTTACCAAGTATGCACACTTTTGTGCATTATCACATCCATTTAAAGCCAGTACAGTTTCTACTGCATTTATGGAAACAATTCAAAAGCTACATGGAAACCCAAAGATTATTGTAAGTGACAGAGATCCCATTTTCACTGGAAATTTTTGGACATAATTATTTTCTTGTCTCAGTACTCAGTTAGCTCATAGCTCATCTTATCATCCTCAATCTGATGGGCAAACTAAGATAGTAAACAAATGTTTGGAAGGATATCTTCGTTGCTTTGTATTTGATAAATAGACACAATGGGTCAAATGGTTGCCTCTGGCGGAATGGTGGTATAACACTTCCTTCCATACTGCAACAAAAATGACCCCATTTATGGCACTTTATGGATATCAGCCACCATCCATCACATCATATTTAAGAGAAAATTCTAAGGTTCAAGCAGTGGAACATCACATCAAGCATCAACAACAAGTCCTCCAACTCTTAAAGGATAACCTCATGTTGGCGCAGAATAGAATGAAACAACAGGCAGATCAACATTGCAGCGAAAGAAGTTTTGATGTAGGTGATTGGGTATTATTACGGCTACAACCATATAAACAAATGTCCCTCAAGCAAGCTAAAAAGGATAATAAATTATCACCAAATTATTATGGTCCGTACAAGGTGTTGCAAAAGATTGGTACTATGGCATACAAATTGGAGCTTCCTGCAGCTTCTCGAGTGCACCTAGTTTTCCATGTTTCATGTTTAAAAAATGTTATAGGCAACAAGCTCCCAGTTCAAACAATATTGCCAGAACTTGACGAGGAAGGAAAAATTATATTGGAACCGGAAGCAGTCACAGAAACAAGAACTCGACAGCTACGAAATCGATCAATTTCGGAGTATCTCATCAAGTGGAAGAACTTATCCGCTGAAGATTCCACATGGGAGGATGAGAATTTTATACAGAAGCATCCAGAACTACTCAAGCATTGAGGACAACACATTTTTGAAGGAGAGTGGCATGTTAGGTCCCTATAATACTAGTGATTACCCCATTACTATTGTAGTTGTATCCCTTATTAATATTGTTGTGCCCCTATTGTCCCCATATTGTTATTATTGTGCCCCATAGAATCCCTCTATTGTTATTTTTGTGCCTTTATATTATTATTGTTAGGTCGGTTGGGTTATATTGTGACTCCTTAGACTCCTATATATAGAAAGGAGTTTTTGTCATTTGAATCATCAAAGAATCATTCATTTGTGTAATGTAAAGGAGGTTGCCCCCTCGAAGAGGCTGAATTCTAAGGCGTTGATCTATCTTTTCTATCTTTTTGTGAGCCGGTTTCATAACAGTGCCAACTTGGCAAATGAACCAATCCTCAAAGAGTTTTTCTTGGGCTTGATGTGCAAATACACATCCTCCCAAACCTAAAACTCCTTGAACAACCTGTTCCTATCTACATAGCTCTTCTACCTATCCTACGCTACCTCTAGATTCCTCTTTATAACCTGCATTTCTTGCTCCATGTTTGCCAACATATCCAGTCCAATAAGTACCCTGTTCACTGGATCAATCCAGTTGATAGGAGTATTACAACTCGCCCCATACAATGCCTTGAAAGGAATCATCCTCAATGACTCCTAATAACCATTGTTTTATGCAAAATCAACCAAAGGAATATACTCCTCCCATTTCCTCTACCGGTACATCACGTACATCCTCAGCATATCCTCCAAAATCTTGTTGACCCTCTTTATCTGTCCATCTGTCTGCAGATGATAAGTTGTACTGAAGGTCAATTTTATAGCCAAGCTTGCAAATAGCTCCTTCCAGAACTTGGAATTGAACTTCACATTTCTGTTCGACACAATCTTCTTTGGAACACCATGCAGTTGCACTATTCCTTTGATGAAAACTTGTGCTACCTCACTGGCTGAATATGTAGTCTTTACTGGAATGAAGTGAGCTACCTTGCTTAACCTGTTAACCACGACCATAATAAAATCATATTGCTTCACTGTCCTCGTAAGACTTGTGATGAAATCCATGGAAATGACCTCCCATTTCCATTCTAGAATCGTTATAGGTTGTAGTAAACCACCTAGATGCTTACATTCTGCCTTTACCTACTGACAATCTAGGCATATAGTCACAAACTCTGCCACTTCCTTCTTCAGATTTGACCAATAGTAGAACTTCTTCACCATTGTCAACGTCTTCTAATATCCTGGATGACCTGAGTATGGCTTGGCGTGAAACTCCCTCAACATAAGTTTCTCGAGCTCACTGTAATTTAACACATAGATCCTATCCCTGAATCTCACCAAACCATCTACCATGAGACGATAGTCTGCATCCTAATCACCTGTACCTGTACTCTGTTGTAACATGTGCATGGTCTCCCTGTATTTGTCATCTCACTATCCTGCCTATAAGATTCTATCATGTAACTCTATCCCATAAGGTCTCATAGTTGATATATGATTTACATGTACCTTCCTGCTAAGAGCATCTGCAACCTGATTCTCCTTCCCTTTGATATATCTGATCTCGAAGTTGAATTCGCTAAGGGTAGCCAACCATCTAGCTTGCTTGGCATTCAGATTTGGCTGTTCAAACAAATATCTCAACCCAACACCCCCTTATTTTGCCTTTATTAACTTTTATTACATGGATTTTCACAAAGGTTGTTACAAACCCCAAGGTTTAGGTTTAGCTTCACAATACAGAAATATCCATAACTTCACAATACAAAAATCTCACATAGATCTCCACAAATATATAGGATTTCAACCCCATTATCTTCATATCATAAATCTCCATAGCTTCATAATACATAAATCTCCACAATATATAGGAAGTTAAACCCCATTAATATTTGATATCCATGTTCAATATTCATCTTAGTATATATCACATTTGTGATTTGGTAAAGCAACTTATTCTAACAAGAAACTACATGTCCATATTAAGCTAGCTAGTCTGAATAAATGTGTTAATTGACTTTGAGACTTGACCACGACTTGACTCATTCAAATTGAGGTTCCTTATTTAATCTCAATGGGTTCCGTTACAATAATTTATGAATTCAATTTCAAATTCAAAACCCCTTAATTGGTCTTAAAAGGTTTACTATGCCCTTTTGACTCTTAATTGACTCAATTATGTCAATTTCATTTGACAATGACGTAATTACATCATGACTTAAAACTTGTTTCTTGTTTACAATTATTTTTTAGTTGAACCTAGATCCAAAGTCTTCATTGTTCGCAAGCACCTTTATTGATATGATGATTTTCAAAACCATCCTTAAGTTCGCAGCTTCTTTCTTGTTGATCTTTGAATACTTTTACACCTTTGCACTCTATGTGTGAGATTCTTTAATAGAAAATTTTAATCATAAGTATCATATTTATTTTGATAATATTGCAACTATGAAGATCCAATGCTAAAACTAGACACAAAATAATTGTCTAATCATTGAAATCATTCACCATCACTCATGAGCACATCTTGTTTTCTAGACCTCCTTATTCAATTTCCAAACAAATCTACAACACAAACCAAATACTTAATATTCCAAAAATAGTGACTTCGCCCAAACACACTATAACCCCCTTGCAAAAATTCTAGAAACTCTATAACCCCACAAAAATTTTAATTTTATTAAGAATTGAAATATTCCAAAAACAATATCTCCACCGAAACACACTATAGACCCCCTTATAATAGTTCTCGAAACTCTATAACCCCTCTTGAAAGTTCTTTGAAACTCATTTCATTTTATTCTATACCATAAAGTTATTCCTTTCACTAAGAAGTTCTTATTTCTTTGACACTCTATCATGTAATTCACTTGAAAATTAAACTACTCCCTAATATGATGTTCTCTTATCATGTGTGCACCTCTCTCCACAATTCTATTTGGTGAATATTTTTTCAAGAAATCCAATCTTGGGAGTATTTGAATAGTTTTTTTTATGGTGGAAATGGATTCAGCACCATCAAGAACCGTTGGGGCACCCAAAATCCTGAAGCTTGACAACTATAACCTAGATTTCCAGAAAAATCTACAAGGTTTTTTCAAAATCCTACCAAATTTTTCATTATTTAATGGACGAAATTGTGGCCTCGTTAGACTACAACATTCTATTTTCCATGCTTACATTATATTGCACTTCCTTGTGTCATACTCTCTTTACATAGTCTCATAAATTTTTTTAATGCTTTTAGAATACTTATACCTATCTTTTAGATAGACAAATATTTATATGTTAATTTTTAATTTTTTTTAATTAAGCCAAGAGGCTCATTCTATAACCCAGTATGATGTGTAACCCTATCCGTCTGTCATCAAAGTTGAAATTTAAAAAAAAAAAAAAATCTAAAAAATAAATAAATAACTATACAAAACATTTAAATAATATCGGCTCATAAAAAAATTTACACGTAAAAAAATTGGATCCCTCTCGACTCATGTTAGATCTATATTTAAGATAAATCTATGCTAATCAATAAAAACCTTTTTTTTTCAAGTACATTTCTCAAGCTCATACATTTTACAAAAACATGATCATTCACAACAACTTTTCATAAGTGAAATTCTACTTAATCACTCATTACATGATTTTCAAAATAAAATCACATTCCATCGAAAACTTGAATCATATTCCACCCCACACTTGAATCAATTCAAGTCCTATGATAATAGATTTAAAATTATTATGAAGTTGACTCAAAATCAAAAACATATTTAGAATGGAATTTATTATAGTGCTATTTGATTTATACTTGAGTCATTTAGGTTTTAAATGTTTTGCGAAGTTTTAAAAATATATATTTATATTTTTTATTAATTTAAATATATTAAAATTACAATAGAGTTAAATTTAATTTAATTAATTTATTATGAGAATGTAGGAAGTTATAAATTTAAGAAATATTTTGAATTTATATAATTTATATGTTTGTTTGTTTGGTTTTTTAAACCATTAGTAAAGTTGCTCTCAAGATTTTTTAGATACAACTTTATTAAAAGTTGTTTTTACTTTTGTTTCTATCGGATGAATTGTGGGTGATAATGGTGTTTTATATAATAAATAATTTAAAATATTTTATTAATGTATTAAATTTACTTTTTCTACATTTGAATGGTTTGATTCATGGGTTGCTTTAATCTTCTAAAATTACATTTTACTGGGATTATCTACATGGAGAGGGATATCACAAAAGCATTTTACTCCTCCACATCACTTCTATGGGAGAATGGGGATCACCACAAAAAGACCACTTTCTTCTAAAGTTCATTATTATAATTGTACATTTTTACTTTGAGAATGGTTTTATAATAAACAATTTTAGAGGTAGCATTCTTATATCTTTTGTTTTTATCTTTGGTAGTTCAAGATCTATTCTCGCCTATTAAAAATATTGATTGATCCTAACATGCTTCGTGATTTATATTTATGTAAATTATATAATAGAGAGTATGACTATATAAAATAGAGTTTGAATCAAAATGACACTTTGAGATCATTTATTCATTATCACAACTATAAGTTTGTTTTCCCTTTTTATTAAATAACTTATTTAGTTTGATAGTTCTATATAATATTCTTGTATACTCTTAGATATAATGCTACAGGAGACCTCTATTCTTACTGCCTTATCAACTAGACAAATAGGAAGAAATGTATGGATTTTATTGATTTAGAGAAGCATTGGATGTTGCATATCTTATACAAAAGTTCTTCTAAAAGTACAAATTTGTTGTAATGTATTATTCCATTTTAATTGTTCTCAAATGTTGAGAAATACAACCTTTAGCATATTTTCTTGTAGAGCTATGCTTCGATATAATCTTGTATCTGTGAATCTCTTCTCTACTGACCTTTCTCCATATCCTTCTTAAGCCAAGTTTAGATGTACTTACATCCCTCCTTTTATAGGCACTTAAAGTGCTCCTTTTTCTTTATCTCTATTTTTTCTTTATTTTAATTAAATGTGAACATTATTATTATTTTCACACTAATTCATTTTTTCTACTTATATCATAGTTTTAAAACTCCGACTCCAACTCCGACTCGGTATCGACTCGGCCGGCTCGATTTCAATGACTCGGTCGTTGTAAAAAATACATTAAATATTTATTTTTTATAAAAACACATAATTTTAAAGATTTTCATTCATGTTTCCAAACACACATCATTAGAATATAGAAGAAGACAACATATGATCAAAGTAGGCTCATGAATATATCCATTATATCAAAATGGCACCCAGTGCATTGTCCAATACATACACGATGATGATATAGAGATCAAAACAAAAACACATAACCAAGGAGGCTATAAATGGCCTCTACAACAAAAATCTGTGACCAGTACTACTGGCTAGTGGCTACTGCTAGAGTTGCCAACATTATCTGGCTCAGTGTTACTTGGGAGCAGGAGCGAAAGTGGAGAGCGAGAGCGAAAACGGGAGCTGGAGCGACATTTTCAGAAGCTCCTGGTTTGGGAGCAAATCCCAGAGGAGTTCGACAACCAATGTCACTAACATCAAGGTACATAGAGGGATTGGTGCTCTTGATTAAATACGAGTTCCATACCCTAATACATGACAAAATTCAATGGAAACATTACAATCCTCCAATCCCGAAATCCTGAAAAAACTGATAAGTCTGTTGGATTTTGAATGAAATCTAAAATTCTACTTTCTCCATATGAAATCCAATGAGGCTGAAACCACTCTCAAACATCCTGAGTCATTTCATGGTAATGTTAAAAATTTAAGTAAAAGGATGAAAATGAAGATTAAGGAGAATGTCACTTTTACTTTAAGAATTTAACATTACCATGAAATTTGAATAGCATATCAATAGTACAGAGCATTTGAGTGTGTTAAATAGGGTTTGGGAGGGGGAAATGGACCCCAAATAACATTTAACTAATTCATAAAACGCATTGGAGTCCAAACCAATCAACAAACACCTAAAAAAATCATTAAAAATTTGTTAAATCATTGTTTTACTGGGGTTAAGGGCCGCTGTTTGTGACTCGGCCGAGTCAGTATGGAAACGGCCGAGTTGGCCGAGTCAGCCATGACTCGGCCGAGTCATTCAATGACTCGGCCGAGTCATGGCTGACTCGGCCAAACAAACCGTTTCTTCTACCGAGTCACTTTTGAGGGCAACGAAACGGATCAACTCGGCCGTTTCGGTTTCGAAACGGCCGAATTTTAAAACTATGACTTATATTGAGCATGTTGTAGAAGGCATATAATAAGAAAATGGTGATGTTCATACACCATCGTACAAATTTGTATTTGAAGAGAAATATTGTTTATGGTACACCTAAACTTCTACATTTTTTTTCTTAATTTTCAAAAATTCATTAGTCATAAGTGTAAATGTCGATCTACTTTGTGGATGCCATGCAACATAATGCTAACACACAACATGGAAATCATCCATACACACTTGCTGGTATTATTATGTTGTCATGTAATTACCATTTCATGGCGAATTTACGATACTAAAATTATTGTTTACAACATGGTCAAATTCAATTCAAAATACAAAATATGTATCCCTCTCCCTTATTTAAGTCATTGCATAAAACTAAGATGTGATGTTAATGCACAACTTCTTATATAATTTTCTATGTAAATTTGTGAAACCCACAAGTCTAAAAATTTGGCTATATATTAAAGGTTTTGTTATAATTTAATTTAATATAAATAATGGTTTTGACTAATTTTGGTGGAGCTACTATCTTTTTATAATAGTTTTGAAACTTACTCCTCTCTCATTTTACAAACTTTTTACAATAGTTTTGAAACTTACTCCTTTCTCATTCAAAAAAAATGCTTTACAAAATAATAGTTACTCCTTTCTCATTCAAAAAGAAAATGCTTTACAAAATAATAGTTAATAATCTTTTAAATAGTTTATTTATAACATTTTGACTTAAAAGAAATAAATCTTATTAGATTATGTTTAAATCAAAGTTAGTTAATCTAAATAGGAATAGAAAAACAATTTATCTAACTACAAAATTTTGCCGCTAAAATTATATAAAACTTAGTCAAATCACAATATCTCATGAAACAATATAATCTTTACAACTGAAATCTACTCACATTCCCTTCCATAATAATAATATATATATATATATATATAAAAACATTACAAATACTTTAAAAATACGTAAAATCCAATTCTCGCTTTATGTTAAAGTCAGTTTGTACCGCATTAACGAAACACATAAACCCATTACTCTCATGAAAAGGAAAGTTTTACTAATAAAATAAACTAAGTCGGTGTCAAAATGCAACATCAACTTGTGTGAACGATAATGTTTGACTTTTAACATCCACATGATAAAAGTGCATATCAACTTTGATATGTGAGGATCAAAATGAACTTTTATGTTAAATCATATTTTCAATATTATAAATCAATTTGAATGGTTAAAAAAAAAGTTTAATTTATATTTTGAAAATGATAAATTTCGATTTAATAAACTTTTATCTACTAAAATATAAAGTTGTTTATGATGGTGTAAAAATACGATAAATCGGCATTTTATAATTTTAATGGTTTTTATATGTAAAATATATTTTTGCTTTTATAAAAGAATTTTGAAATAAATTTAATCATATTTTTAAAATAATGAAATGTTATTGTGAATAGTGTAATTTAATATTTTTATTTTTTAAATTGTTTTATTTAAAAATTAGTTAAGATTTTAGAGAATTTATAAAGTGTAATATTAACCATTGAAATTGGTGAAGAATCAGATAAAGATCAATTTGTTGAAAAAAGAAAATCTTGCGGATCGAGACCTGGAGCGCTGCCATGAAGCCTAGCGTGCACTTCAGCGCCCATGATCCCTCTGCTCTGCGGCTCGTGGCTTTGGGCCCTCTGCCCTCCTGCGTCGTTCCTGCATTCCCCTCTTGATTTCCTACGTTTATGTGCGCTCGTCTGCTGCTGGGCGGGGCTAGTAAGTTGGGTTCGCCCCCATGGAGGTCCCAGGCTCGCCCCAGGCAGGCCCTCTCCCCCCGCCTTCATCTGCCGAAGCCTTCTCTTGGCTCTTGGCTGGTTTGCCGCAGAAGAAAAAGAGTGAAGCAGCCAAGTTTGTCAAGAGGCTTGAAGACATTCCTGAAATTTCCCTGCCGCCAGAGACTCCAATTCAAGTCGCCCTCTCCTTGGCTGAGCAGGCCCTCATTGGCCAGTTCACCGGTCTATGGCCTTCTCCTAAGACCATTGAGACCTGGGTCAACAAGAACTGGGCTCCTCTAATCAAGAGCAGCGTCACCTCTTACTTCTTAGGACGAGGGTTCTTCCTCTTCGAATTCACCTCAAAGGACGACAAGGACCTGATCTTTCAGAATGGCCCCTATTTCATGGGTCCCCAGAGTTTGTATCTCAACAGATGGACGTCGGATTTCGACCTTGCAGTCGATGTTCCCACGGTTGTCCCTGTGTGGGTCAGACTCCCTAACCTCCCAGTGCATTGTTGGAACTGGGACTCGTTGAAGCACATCGGAAACGCCCTTGGGAAATTCATAGATCGGGCAAACAACAAAGATCAATATGACTGTGCCCGTATCTGCGTAGAAGTAGATCTAGAGGTGGGTCTCCCGGAAGCCATCAAAATCAAAGTAGGAAACTGGACTCATTTGCAGAAGCTAGATTACGAGCAGTTGCCTTTCAAATGCCGAAAGTGTCATGTCTACAGTCACTTCGCCAGAGGATGCCCAACCAATGTGGAACCAAATAAGGGTAAAGAAGAAGGCTGGAACCAGGTCAAGCGCGCCAGGAAAACCCAAAAGCAGGTTGGTCCAAACGGAAGAGGTCCCCTCCAGGCCCCTCCTCAGCAACCCCCTTCCAGAATGGATCAAGAAAATAAATTCGCCCCTCTAAGCTCGCAAATAGAGGAAACACAGGACCCAGACAATCAAAAATCAACCCCACCCTCTAAAGGTTCCCCCTCTTCTCCCAAGGTGGCAAGCCTTATTGAGAGTTCCAAAGGAAATATTGTCGAAGTAGAGGAAGATGAGCATGAACTAGATGGCTCGGAGGAAGAGGGGGAAATAGGGGAATCCCAAGCTTCAATAAGGAGATCCACAAGAGGCCGCAAAACAGACCAGGAAAACAGAGAGTAGGAAACTTTCAAAGATAAGCTCCAAGGCAACCAGCCAACCCTTGAGAAGCTGTTAGCATCAAAAACAAAGATGGCGAGAAACCAGCCCCAAGGCTCCAAGGGAGCCAACCAGAAATACAAATGATGAAGATAGTCTCCTGGAATTGTTGAAGTATGGGGAGCACAATCAAAGAAGAAGCCATCAGAAGTTTAATAAGAACAAAAGCTCCTGACATACTCCTCATCTAGGAGACCAAACTGGAAGACTCTGTCTTCCTTCAGGCTAGTAAGAAACTCTGGAACAAATGTGAGGCAAAAGCAAATTCAGCCCGTGGGGCTTCCGGTGGATTAGGCTCTCTCTGGAATGCTAGCAAATTCTCAGTAGTTTCTGAGACCCTCAACACTCACTGGCTGTTCTTAAAATTGCAGCACGTAGACTCAAAAGAGATTATTAGTCACTTCAACGTGTACATCCCTGTGAACGTTGGGGAAAAAAGGCTTGCTAGGAATCCATAAGAAACCAAGCAGACCTCGTTAATCTTGAGAATACCATCATTGCAGGAGATCTAAACCTCACTCTCTTATCAACAGACAAGAGAGGAGGCAACATTGTTTGAGATCCGACAAGGGAATGGGCAGAGGACCTTATGTAGGACTGGGATCTGCTGGACATCAAGCCAATCTCTGGTAAGTACACTTGGTCTAATAAAAGAATTGGTCCTGGCCACATTGCGGCTAGATTGGACAGATTCTTACTTCAAAGCTCTTTTCTTCTGCTTAGATTAGAGGCTAGAGTTCATATTCTCCCATGCAGCACTTTTGATCATAAACCCATCAAGCTGGAACTGGTGTTTCAACTTGACCTCGGACCAATTCCCTTCAGATTTAGCCCACTCTGGGTTAAGGAATTAGACTTCATGCAATTAGTTAAGGGCATCTGGATGCAACCGGTCAAAGTCTCCCCTTTTTCGTCTGGGAGGAGAAGCTCGGAAGAGGGAAAAGGGCTTTGAAAAGTTGGGCCAAATCTTTGCCCAATCAATCCAATGAAAGGAAAAAACTCCAATGCACTCTGGAAAATCATCATCTCCAAGCTGAAATAGCTGACATAACAAAAGAGATTCTAGACAAAGAAGCCCAGCTCCAGCAAAACTACAACAAGGCTTGTCTAGCTGAGGAAGAGTGTTGGAGACCTAAGTCACACAGCCTTTGACTTAAAGCAGGAGACAAGAACTCTTCCTTCTGCCACAAACAAGCTCAGGCAAGGAAATGTTCCAACTCCATTTCCGAAATCAAAGATGGCTCTATCATTCACAAAGACAATGCAAGCATCAAAAAAGTTGCCTCCCTTCTCTTTAAAAACCTGTATAGTGAAGATATAAATCTCGACCAAAACTCTGACATGATGGACGTGATCCCCCCCCCTTATTACTATTGAAATGAATCACCTTCTTGAAGCTAAAGTCACCAAGAACAAAGTCAAGGATGCCCTCTTTGCCATGGACCCAAACAAAGCCCCTGGGTCGGATGGTTTTTCAGCCAGATTTCTCCAATCTTGCTAGTCGATTGTGGAAAAAGATCTGTACAAAATGGTTATTAAGTCCCAAGCTTGCCAGAAAATCGGAGGCAGCACGAACTCTGCTTTTCTTGCTCTCATCCCCAAAGAGAAAGGAGCCAACACCTTCAACAGGTTTCGCCTGATTTCGCTATGTAATATTGGTTACAAATTGATTACCAAAGTCATCGCTAATAGACTCAAGCTCATCCTCCCCAAAGCATTCCGGAAAGCCAAGGAGGATTCATTCAAGGTATACAGATAGTGGACAATTTCATCTTGGTCCAAGAGGCAATCCACTCAAGCCTGAGTTGCAATGAAAAAGGTATGGTTGTTAAAATTGATTTAGCAAATGCTTTTGATAGAGTTAAGCATAGTTTTCTGCTAAAAGTCTTACATAAGCTTGGATTTGGTGAGAAATTTATAAATTGGATTCGGGCCTGCATTTCGGAGCCTTGGATTGCTCCATTAGTAAATGGCAGAGCTGCTGACTTTTTCAAAGCCACGAGAGGGCTCAGGCAGGGGTGCCCTCTCTCACCCCTTCTATTTGTTCTTCAAGCCTCTGTCCTCAGTTTTTATTTAGACAAAAAAATGATGGATCAGGAAATTACTGGGCTTTGTATAGCAAGAGGTGTTAAAAACATAAATCATGCCCTCTTTGCGGATGACACCTTGTTATTGGGAGCTGCCTCTGTGCTTATAGCCTCTAGATTTAAAGGAGCTTTGGATGAATTTTGTATGGTTTCGGGAAGTAGACTAAATAATGGCAAATGCCATATCTATTGTTGGAACACCACTTCCAGCTTGCTCAATTCCATTTCCAGAACCTTTGGTTTCGCAGCCTCTTCAAACTAGACTTCCTTAAAGTACTTAGGCCTTCCTGTATTTCTTAAAAAAGCCTTCAGCAAAGATTGGCTCCCTCAATTGGAGAAATTCAAGAACAAGTTGCTTGCCTAGGGCTTTTCCTAGCTTAACATTGTTGGTCAATCTGCTCTCATAAAATCAGTCCTTAAAAATCTTCCTTATTTCAGTTTTCTGTCCTTCTCGCTCCCATTGGCATTCTCAGAAAAATGGAGGAGATCATTCGGAAATTTTTTTGGAAGGGGGGCAAGCAAAATGAGAAAAATATTTTGTTAGTCAACTGGGAATCCACCTCCAAATTTCTCTTGGAAGGAGGCTTGAACTTCAAAAACCTTGGATATCATAATATTGCAATGGGAGCTAAGCTCATCTGGAGAATTATTGCTCCTAACCCTGGCTGGGCACAATTAGCTCTTTGGAAAAAATACTTCAAAGGCCAGCGCTCCTGCTGTCTAGATCACCCTCTACCACTCCCTAATTCGCCCTTTCTGAAGCTCTGTAACAAAGCCTGTCCGCTTATTAATGCTCATGCCTACTAGATTCCCGGCAATGGAAAAAGGATCAACCATTGGACAGACAGAATTATGAATAATGAGCCGCTGGGAGACTGTCGCTCTCTCCAACCGATGCGCATATGGATGAACGATGTGGGATTGTGTTCCCTATGGGACATTTCAGTCTGGCAGGATTCATGCTAGGCTGGTTGGAACCTTGAAACGCCCCCAAATTTGTCTATGGAACGCGAGGTCCTGCTCTCCAAGCTCCACGGATTGGCTCCAACGCATATGCGAAGCAGGGATTCAAGAGGTTGGGGTGTGCAGGCTAGTGGTTATTTTGTTGCTCAAGGATACGCCAAGCTATGTGAGCGTCCCCATGTGGCCACGAATCAAGAGCCACAGAAAGGGATATGGCATTATCCCTCCTTGCCAAAAATCGACTTCTTCAACTAGTTGTTACGCCACTCCAAAAATTTTGACAGACGATAATCTTCAGAAGCGAGGTTTCCACAACCCTTCAAGTTGCAGACTTTGCAAGGTAAATAAGGAAAGCGTTTCTCATCTGATGCTTGAATGTTCCTTCACTTTGCAGATCTGGATCGAGCTGCTGGAAACATTAAGTTCTAGATTCACCTTGCCTTCCTTCATTCCTCATTTTTTTGATAAATGGTTGCAAATATATCTTGGTCCTCCTCCTAAAAACAAAATTATCAGAGCTGCTTGGTCTTTTCTCCCTAAAATTATCTGTTGGCAGGTTTGGCTTGAGCAAAACAGAAGGATTTTCAGAAACTGCGAACAGAACGCCAAGCTGGTGGTAGTTAAAATTAAATGCCAGTTAAAAGAGTGCCTGAGAGACCATAAAGATGACTTAAGTCTCAGCTAGCAAGTTATAAAATGGGTTTCTTATCTCGATCTCCAGTTCCAAAAAATTGCAAAGAGTATCTCCCTCCCAAAAGTATGGCAAATAAGGGCTACAGCAAAAGAGTTCCAGGGATGGATTGCAAACCATCAGAGACACTTTCTATTTTTTGATGGGGTTGCAAAGGGCAATCCTAGAAGAGCTGGAGCTGGAGTCATATTGAATCCAGCTAGCTTTAGGATCCATAGTTTCGCCTGGGGTTTGGGCTTCGCTTCCAGCATTCAAGCTGAGGCTTTGGCTCTTTTCCAAGGACTTAAGATTTTGAAAGTGTTGAACATCAGGGAGGCTAATGTTATTGGAGACTCTCAGGTTATCATTAACACTATGGTGACTCATTTTAAGTCAATGGACCTAAGGCTAGCAAGGCTGATTCACAGAATTACAGACCTTGGAGACTCTTTCCAAAATTTGAATTTCTATCACGTGTTGAGAGCCAATAATAAGGAGGTGGACACTGAAGCTAACAAAGCAGCTCTTCTTACGGCTGGAGCCCTGCTCAGAGGCGAACAAGAGATATGGGAACCAATACCTTAATTTAGAAAGTTGTCATGTTTTTATTGTTGTTGGCTGGATAAATCGATCTTGCAGACAAGGCCGATCTCCCTAGTATCAGAAGATAGTCTAGCAACAAACAGACAAACAAACCTATCTTTCTCTAGACATATGCGATTTATAAGTTGATCAGGAGCTCAGGACCAAGTGTCGTAAAATGGTCAAAATTTAAAGTGCTTAGAACTAGTTCAAAGTTGAATGACTAGAAAGTTCTCGTCTTCCCGATTCCGGTGCCGCAAACGGTTCGAAAAACGGTCGCCGTATGAGGAAGTTATGGCAAAAAGAAGAATTTGTCCATAACATTAGAAATTTTAATTTTTCAAAAAAAATTAAAAAAGGAATATTCCGCCTGGCACAAAATCTGAGGCAACCACCAAACATTAAATGTAACTGCAGTTAAGTTGGCGGAATTTTGGCAGGAGCGCCAAATTTGGCAGACCCGCCATAATTGGCGGAGCTATCTGGAGTTAACTAAAGTTAGCTGGAGTTTTTCTAGGGAAAAACTGGAGAAACTTTAAATGGCCATAACTTTGGCTAGGAAAGTCGGTTTTGGACGAATTGTTTTTTGATTTTGGGTATTTTCGACCTTCTGAAGCCATTGGCATAGGTTTCACAGCCATCTGAGATCATTTGTAGGTGTTTTTGCTTCGTGGAAGTTCCAGGAGCCACTAGGGCCAAACCAGTTTGGGAGCTGCATTGGGAAGTGTGCAGCCAGTGAATGTGGAACGAAGGTCATTTCTGAAGGTTTTCAGCATTCTGAATCCATTTCTACAGCTCGTTTTTCCTTCTGAGACATTCTTCTCACTGTTTAGCTTCAGGGAAGCTTTCAGGGCCACGAGGGCCATTTCAGGGATTGAGCTGTTTGGGGGCTCTGTTCATCCGTTTTTGGTGATTCAAAAGCATATGTCTGCTATTTTCAACCTTCTGAGTCTAATGGAAAAGGTTTCAGAACCAATTGATGTCATCTTCACCTTGAAATTCTCCATGCAAGTTTTAAGGGCCACTAGGGCCAATTGGGGAAAGTACTGTGTAAGGTACAAAATTCACTGTTTAATGTTTAGGAAAGAGCATGTTTGGCTAATTCCTATCTTTTGATTTTGTATTTACAGTCAGATCTGTCCTTTGAGACACCATATTCTTGTATTAGCCTTTGTAGCAATTTTAATACAAGAGGACAAGCCTAGTTGGAGAGGCTTGGTCCAACAGATGTAGCCCAGAAGGGGTGAACTGCTTTATCATTTTGATGCCTTTATTTGCTGAAGATGAGATGCTAAAAAAAACTGATATAAAGTTTTAAACAGCAAATAAATATAACTTGCATACACACATAATCACCTGTTCAGCTGCATAAAGTTATTTGTCTTATTCCGCAAGCCAGCAAATTTCAAGTATGTGTATGTCAAAGACTTCTAAGTGTTTACTTTGTTATTTCTTTAGGCAGAGCCTGTAGAGGGCCAGGTAGCCTCTGGAAATCATCCTCTTTTTAGAGGTGACATGTCTGGTGAATACCCCTACAGTCTATCTCTGTATAAGAAATAAGAAGTTTATACATTTTTAGAGGTCATTTGGATTGTCTAGCTCACAGTTGAAATTATTGTTGGAAATGGATACCTTGCACCCTTAAACAAGTACATTCCATTTTCAGATCAGATGGTATCAAAGCACTAGGTTTGCTTGACTGACATCACTAGCTTGATTGTGTAGCTTGAAAGGTGTCTTAAGTACTGCTTTACTACTTGTTGTTCGAGTTTGCTGAAGCTCTTTTGTTCATTTGTATAATGACAATTTCCATAAGTGAGTTCTCAAAATCGTCCTCCTTCACAAGATTCTTTGATGAAGGCTTGAAGCAAGAATTTGTCATCATGATGAATATGGTGAGAGAAATGTATGAGGATGAAAGAAAGAGCTCTAGACTTCAAGAGCAGTTGAATTCCATGAGGGAAGAGAATCAGTTGCTTTCTAACCAATTGCAGGAAATGGAAGGCCAACTTCATTTTGCAAACATGAAGCTGGAAAGGATGCATGAGTTGGAGACACAACTCCTTGTTGTCAAAGAAGCCTTAGCCAAGTATCAGCTTGAAGAAGAGGTAAACAATTCTAGTTTGTCTTCAAATTCTGATAAGAATGTTTATGTTGGTTCTTTTGAGAAACATACCAAAGGCATAGGGTCCAAGTTGATGTCCAAAATGGGATATGAAGGAAAAGGATTGGGCAAACATGCACAGGGTATATTTGAGCCAATAATGGTTGAGGTAAGGCCTAAGAATTTGGGTCTGGGCTATGGACAATCTTATGGAGAAAGTTCCAAAGCAGCCATGAAGGCAATTGAAACAGTTCCTAGAAGTAGTTTCATTTCAAGTTCTCTATCTCAAGGTTGTAAATGTTGTATCCTTGAGGAATGCAATAGTTTGAAACAGACCTTGCAGGAAGAAGGTGTGCATAAGCATGCACTTGAACAAGGAAGTGGTGAAAGCTCTAAAGCCATTGCAAGGATTCATGGTGTTCCAAAAGGAGCTTCTTCTTCATTTGATTCACCTCCTCATGAAGGTAATGAAGGTGAAAGGGAAAGGTATAAATCTGATTTCAATCATGTTTCCTTTGATCATGTAAAGCATGGAAAATTTCCACACAAGCATTGGAAAAGAATTGCATGTTCTTTTTGTGGTTTGGTTAACCATAGTGTTTCTAGATGTTGGAAAAGAATGGCAACATTCAAGAAACTTTTGAAGGAAAGGAGGCAAGAAGCCAAAGTTCCAATGAACAATGCAAATCATGCTATCAAGAAGATGAACATGTGTTGCACTTATTGCCATAAGCAAGGACATACTGTTGAAAGGTGTTGGACTCTGAATCCAACAATGCTTCCACGAAAATTGAAGAAATGGGAGAAAGAGTATAACAAGAATAGGAAGGAAGTTTCCATCATTGATATGTGTCAGGATGATACACATGTTGATATTGATGTGCAGTTAAAGGAAGCGCCTTTTAAATGGATTGGTAAGAAATGGTTATAATTCTTATCCAATTAAAGTTGCATGTCTTTTGATTGAATGCATTTCTTTGTCACGGGAATGCAAGTTGCAGGATGGAAAAGCTGATTATGAGACTCACTCTATTGCAGCGAAAGTTATATTCATTTCAGCTTTGAAAGTACATGTACATGTGATCGAGGATCTTGTACTTATGATTGTACTTAATAGAAAGTTGAAATATAAACTGCATGCATGAGAATGATATGCATGAGCACAGGGATCATGATGATTTCCTTGTATTTTAAACATGTATGTGTGATTAACTTGAAGGGTTGATTACTTTGTTTTTAACCATGCATGTAATGTAATATTGACTTGGAAAAAGTTAATTTGATCTCCAAGATTGTAAAGAGGAGAAATGATGAGGTGTTTCATCTTTGTAAAAGCCTTCTCATTTGGGAGGCAGCTCTTCTTCTGGAGCGGAGGTGCCATGGATGGGCATCGTGACAGTTGGCAAGCCCACATGTTCAGGAGAATATTTCAGCTCATATATCAGCAATTTTCATTGCTGGTTTCTGCAAACTTTCAGTTTGTCTGGCGAACAAGCTTGGTCGGGACTCGACGAGTACTTGGTTTATGCAGCGACATTCGCCATGACGACAGTTGATAAGGCAGGACATTTTGGCATCAGTATGCTCTTTTGGCTGAATGGAAGAGGATATTTCTGTTCCTCAAGTGCTGTACAGTTCAGTTCAGAAATTCAGTGAGCTTTTGGGGACCAAAAGCCTTCTCATTTGGGAGGTGTGATCAGGAGCTCAGGACCAAGTGTCGTAAAATGGTCAAAATTTAAAGTGCTTAGAACTGTTTCAAAGTTGAATGACTGGAAATTTCTCGTCTTCCCGGTTCCGGCGCCACAAACGGTTCGAAAAATGGTCGCTGTATGAGGAAGTTATGGCAAAAAGAAGAATTTGTCCATAACATTAGAAATTTTAATTTTTCAAAAAAAAAATTAAAAAAGGAATATTCCGCCTGGCACGAAATCCGAGGCAACCACCAAACATTAAATGTAACTGCAGTTAAGTTGGCGGAATTTTGGCAGGAGCGCCAAATTTGACGGACCCGCCATAATTGGCGGAGCTATCTGGAGTTAACTAAAGTTAGCTGGAGTTTTTCTAGGGAAAAACTGGAGAAACTTTAAATGGCCATAACTTTGGCTAGGAAAGTCGGTTTTGGACGAATTGTTTTTTGATTTTGGGTATTTTCGACCTTCTGAAGCCATTGGCATAGGTTTCACAGCCATCTGAGGTCATTTGTAGGTGTTTTTGCTTCGTGGAAGTTCCAGGAGCCACTAGGGCCAAACCAGTTTGGGAGCTGCATTGGGAAGTGTGCAGCCAGTGAATGTGGAACGAAGGCCGTTTCTGAAGGTTTTCAGCATTCTGAATCCATTTCTACAGCTCTTTTTTCCTTCTGAGACATTCTTCTCATTTTTTAGCTTCAGGGAAGCTTTCAGAGCCACGAGGGCCATTTCAGGGATTGAGCTGTTTGGGGGCTCTGTTCATCCGTTTTTGGTGATTCAAAAGCCTATGTCTGCTATTTTCAACCTTCTGAGTCTAATGGAAAAGGTTTTAGAACCAATTGATGTCATCTTCACCTCGAAATTCTCCATGCAAGTTTAAAGGGCCACTAGGGCCAATTGGGGAAAGTACTGTGTAAGGTACAAAATTCACTGTTTAGTGTTTGGGAAAGAGCATGTTTGGCTAATTCCTATCTTTTGATTTTGTATTTACAGTCAGATCTGTCCTTTGAGACACCATATTCTTGTATTAGCCTTTGTAGCAATTTTAATACAAGAGGACAAGCCTAGTTGGAGAGGCTTGGTCCAGCAGATGTAGCCCAGAAGGGGTGAACTGCTTTATCATTTTGATGTCTTTATTTGCTGAAGATGAGATGTTAAAAAAAACTGATATAAAGTTTTAAACAGCAAATAAATATAACTTGCATACACACATAATCACCTGTTCAGCTGCAGAAAGTTATTTGTCTTATTCCGCAAGCCAGCAAATTTCAAGTATGTGTATGTCAAAGACTTCTAAGTGTTTACTTTGTTATTTCTTTAGGCAGAGCCTGTAGAGGGCCAGGTAGCCTCTGGAACTCATCCTCTTTTTAGAGGTGACATGTCCGGTGAATACCCCTACACTCTATCTCTGTATAAGAAATAAGAAGTTTATACATTTTTAGAGGTCATTTGGAGTGTCTAGCTCACAGTTGAAATTATTGGAAATGGATACCTTGCACCCTTAAACAAGTACATTCCATTTTCAGATCATAAGTAAATACTACAAAGGTGTTAAGGTCCTACCTCAGATCTAATGCTTGTTCGTAGTAGTCATCCTTCAATCGTTTCAAAATAGTTACCCTCCAATCGTTCAAAAGAGTCACCTTTAAAGACCTGCAATCACAAACAAGCAAACATTAAATAGCACCTGCATAACAAATATCATAAATCATGTCTATTATGGTGATCAAGAAATCCATAAAATAAACCATGAATCAACAACTTATTGAGTAAAACAAATTTATTTGTATTAACTTTGAAGTAGAAGAACCTTACAACCTTTTCAGCCTTGATGTTGAACAAGCTCTTCCTGGGGTCCGAAACAGGAATTTCCTTTACTTTGACGAGCCTTTCACTCTTCCAAATGAGATCTTAGAGGTATGTAATCTCTCCTCATAAAAACTCAACTAAAGAAGACTAAGTTCCAACAGCATTTCACCTCAAAAATATTCAGCTTCTCACCTCCCAGTAACCAGCCCAATGCTTCTTTTTATAGTGCAAAGGAGGAGGTTACAGGTCCACCTATGAAGGGATAGAATCCTCCTTCAAAGGGATAAGCTCCTCACATCAAGGGGTGAGCTCCTTAAGGTATGGGATACATGAACCTGAAAGGAGAGAACTTGCCACCTCAAGATTCCTTCCAGAAGCTTCTAGAAATTACTAAAAGTGATTTTTTTAGAGTATACTCGCACCTTTTTAACTTTTACAGGGGTCTGCACCTTTAACACAGAGACAGTGCGGTCAGGTGCGCAGGAGACATGACCATTAGGTGCGAGACCGTAGGTAAGAGAAAGAGAAAGTGTGGAACCAGAGTTTTGAAGACTTTTGAGAGCCTTTCTCTTATTTTCCAGGCTTGATATGAGGAACTGATGTTTCAGACTTGCAGAGGGGTAAAGTATGAGTGGTAATGAACTCACACAAATCGTGAAATGTCAAGGTGATAATTTTCTAAAAATTGTCACCTTGACATTTTGCTATCTGTGTGAGTTCATTACCACTCATACTTTCCCCCTCTACAAGTCTGAAACATCAGTTCCTCATATCAATCTTGGAAAATAAGAGAAAGGCTCTCAAAAGTCTTCAAAACTCTGGTTCCACACTTTCTCTTTCTCTTACCTGCGGTCCCGCACCTAATGGTCATGTCTTCTGCGCACTTGATCGCATTGTCTCTGTGTTAAAGGTGCGGACCCCTGTAAAAGTTCAAAAGGCGCGAGTATATTATGAAACCCCTGTAAAAGTTAAAAAGGCGCGAGTATACTATGAAAAACTCACTTTAAGCCATTTCTAGAAGCTTCTGGAAGGAATCTTGAGGTGGCAAGTTCGCTCTTTTCAGGTTCATGTATCCCATACCTTAAGGAGCTAACCCCTTGATGTGAGGAGCTTATCCCTTTAAAGGAGGATTCTATCCCTTCATAAATGGACCTGTAACCTCCTTCTCTGTACTATAAAAAGAAGCATTTGGCTGGTCAGTAGGAGGTGAGAAGCTGAATATTTTTGAGGTGAAATGCTGCTGGAACTTAGTCTTCTTTAGTTGAGTTTTTATGAAGAGAGATTACATACCTCTAATATCTCATTTGGAAGAGTGCAAGGCTTGTCAAAGTAAAGGAAATTCCTATTTCAGACCCCAGGAAGAGCTTGTTCAACGTCAAGGCTGAAAAGGTTGTAAGGTTTTTCTACTTCAAAGTTAATACAAATAAATTTGTTTTTCTCAATAAGTTGTTGATTCATGGTTTATTTTATGGACTCCTTGATCACCATAATAGACATGATTCTTGATATTTGCTATGCAGGTGTTATTTAATATTGGCTTGTTTGTGATTGCAAGTCTTTAAAGGTAACTCTTTCGAACGATTGGCGGGTAACTCTTTCGAACGATTGAAGGATGACTACTACGAACAAGCATTGTATATAAGGTATGATCTTAACACCTTTGTAGTATTTACTTGTAAATGGCATATGTCTAGAGAAAGATAGGTTTGTTTGTCCGCTTGTTGCTAGACTATCTTCTGATACTAGGGAGATTGGCCTTGTCCGCAAGATCGATTTATCCGGCCAACAAATTCGCGACTCCACTAGGGAGGGAATTTGGTTTTTGGTTTTCTTTTGTTTTGACTTGAGAAAATTGTTTTCTTTTCTGGTTTTTTTATTGATGTGTACTGGCTTGGGTAGCTTTTAGAATCTGGAAATATTTTTGTTTTTTTTTTTTTTAAGTTTTCGGGGATAGCACTTTCTCTTTACAGACAATGTAGGCATCTCTGCTCTTTTCCTTTAGTAAACAAAGCGGAACCGCACCTGTTACTTTTGGAGCCTGCGGACCCTGTAAATTTTTTTGAAAAACCTAAAATATCTTCTTCCAGTTAAGTTTAGGTTTCATTTAGGATTTTTAGTGTCTACCCAGATCTGTATTTTTCCTGTCAAAAATCTCTTGTGAGTGAGTTCCAATAGTATTTTTGTTTTAGATGATTTTCTAGAAGTTTTGCATGCCTGGAGTGGTTTTCACTTGGTCTCTGTAGTGACTCAAAGATCAAAAGCTTAAGAAACCTTAGATCACCCTGGTGTCTTTTCGTCTTCTTGATGAGTCTGACTTGGTTGTGAAATCTATCCTTTGTGAGAAATAGATTTAGTTTTCTCCTTGCAAATCTTTGAACAAACTTTGTTATAAGTTCTGAATTTCATTTTTACAAAAGAAAACATATCTGGATGTTTTTTGATTGATTTTTTATTCTGAACAAATGAATCCTTAGTTTACTAAACAACTAAGTAAAATGTCCTCAAAAAGAATTGAAGCTTTTATTCAATTATATTTTTAAATTTTTTAGATCTCAAAATTAGTTTTTGTAGTTTTGAGTGTTTTTCTAGAACTTGTAGATCTCTTTTGAAAGGAACATTGCTTTTTGTAGTTTCGAGTTTTGAAAAGGGAAAGGGATTTATTGTGAGCATTAATTATTAGTCTCGTTATGAGTTCTTATTGAAAAAGACAAAAAGATTTTCTTTCCATTTCCATGTTGAAAGAAAGAATTGTTTCTTAAAGAATTGCATTCTCGAACTCTTTCTTTTAGCTAGAATTTCATTGAAAGAAAAACGAATTGCTTATCATTTCAAGTGCATTTTTTTTAGTGTGTTTGGAGTCGAATCTTCACACCATCAAAGTTTCATTTCCATACCTATCGACTTAAAGAACAACCCATAAAAGCAATGCTTAATTAAAATTGATCTAGTAATCTTTTCTATTTCTAGGGCTCTTATCACCAATATAGCTTAGGCTAGTATCTTGGAGTAGGGAGTAATTAACTCTCCAAGATAGTTAAAACAAACAAGTAGATACATCTTGCGGTAGGAAATAAATCCAATTGTAATTGATACATTCTGGGAAGCTTCTCTTAAAGGAGTCAATCACGAGATCATGTCCGAACCTTTGAGACAATCAATTTTGTTTCATTGGGAAAGATAGAAGATTTGCGTGTATTATAAACGGTAAACCTCGGATTAACCATTGTCGAGGAGCCTGGGGTCACTTGTTGGTAAACCTCAGATTGACCATGTCGAGGAGCCTTCAAGGGGATTAAGCTTTGTTACTCTGCCCTTGCGTGTAGATCGGATCGTAGACTGTTCCCCTAGTTGTATTTGTTGTTGTTGGTAACCTTAGTGTCCATAAACTTAAGATTATTTCCTAAGGTGACGGTGAAGGAAGGATCTCACTGTACCTGGAGCAGACATCGACTAGACTCACTTGGACTCTCTGGGGGGTTCTCTTCACTCGAGATGGTTTTGTGAAGAAACTTGTGCCAGTCTGTTTCATTAAGCAGGTTGTCGGGGTAACTGTTCCAACCGCCCTTTCTATATTAAACTTCTACTAAGTTGGATTTCATCACCAACTAGTGTTTTTAGTACGGGAAGTTACTGTTTGTGTGTGGTTTGAACTCTTATATTTTTTAGGCGTGTGATTCAGCTATTTGTTTCTTTAGAGACTTTAGGTGTTTTTATTGAAATTTTCTTTGTTTGCGTGTGATTAATTAATATTTAATCGTGGTCGAATTACCGAGACAATCTCGTAGACTTCAGGGGAAACCTCCTGAGTATACACCAAGCCAGCTTGAAGGGCTACGAGCTCTTGTATCACCTAGTGACAGTAGAGTTGGATCACCAAAAGCCGGAGAGTCATCTTTAATTGTTCATCCTGATTATCAAATACAAACAACAGAGTATATTCAAGAGCCAATTTCATTTTCCGAAGTTACTGGTAGTATTTCTCCTTCCAGTGAATTAGCTGAAGAACCTGAAATTTTTGAGCCTGACACTGAACCTGCTGTTACTCCAACTTTAGGATTTTCTTCTCCAACTTCTAGTGGTCTTGGTTCACCTAGGGTAAGAAATATCATTACTCAAAATCTTCCTTCTGGCCTCATTTCTATTGAAGAACTTGTTAGTCCAGACGAAGACGTAACTCTTCCCGAAAACCAATAGAATTTAAATCTTAGGGAGCGTGAATCAATATTCTACAGTCCTTTTAGGAGTGACGCTTGGTATTTATCATTGACAATTTTTTTAGAAAACCCGGGTCTTAGTTTTTCACCACCTCAAATTCCTTTTCATCCTACACCAAGAGGTTATTATCCTTCATCGATCATGTCAAGACAGTCATCTATGTTTTCCCAATCACCGGAAAATTTTTTATCCGGCAGTCCTTTTGTTCCTTTGGGGTACCAGTCACTCTCTGGTACTTTTCCAGGAGCAACTCCTCGACCAATTGAACAAGTTTTATCATCTGGTAGTAATGGAACTCAAACGTTGAATGTGGAACAAATCATTATGATGTCTGGTAGTACTCCAAATCCTCAACCTCAAGGTAGTCAGTCACTACGTGGGGGGCAACCCCAAGGTAGTTAGTTACCACCTGAGAGGCAACCCCAAGGTAGTCAGTTACCGCTTGGGGGGAAACCTCAAGGTAGTCAGTTACCGCCTGGAAGTCTACCTCAATATTTTCAACCTTTAGGACAGTACATACCCCAAGGTCAACCCCAGACTTAGTACATACCTCAAGGTCAACCCCAGTTTCAGTACATACCTCAAGGTCAACCCCAGTTTCAGTACGTGCCTCAGGGTTATCAACCTCAAGGTCAGTACCCAACTCAAGGTTTCCAACCGCCTTCTGGTCAATCATTTTTACAAGGAGCTGGAAATGTACCGTTTAATTATCAGCCCTACGTTCAACCAGGTTATGGTCCTCCATATGCACAACCTTTTATGGGTCCATACTCTAGAATGAACATGGTGTGGGATCTGTCTCAAACTCAACAGACTTTGCAACCTAATGTGCAGTTACTTAATCAACCTGGATAGCCTTTGGTTTCTGGTCCAACCCAGCAACTTGTCCAACCTACTATTCAAATCCCTACATCTGGTACAGTTCAGCAGCCTGGGCCTAGCTCACCTCGTACTCCGCCTCAAACTGCTGCAACTACTGCAACTTCTGTTCAACCTACAACACCTGTTTCTGGAGTATCTGCAGCTTCGGTTTCTACTACCCATGCATCAGTGAAAATTCCTCAAGTCTCTGTGCCCCAGTCAGGACCTACAACTCAGACTTTGGTCCAGATGCCTGCAGGACAAGCTGGTACAAGTACGATTGCTACAATTGCCACAAGTCAACCACAATTCACATATCAACCGTACCAGGGACAGTATAAATTTGGGCCTATTTTACAAAACCCAGTTTATCAGTATCAACCGTATCCTAGCTATACTTATCAACAGCCTCAACAACCCTAGTTTGGTCTGGTTAATCCTGGTTTTCCAGGAGGTAAGAACATTCCTAATGCAAATCTTATTCCAGGTTATCCTGGATATCCTCCTCCTGGAACTGGTCTCATTACTCAAGGTTTTCATGACCCTAACCGTTAGTTACCATTTATTGCAACTTTGGATTTACCTGATTTGTTGCGCCTTACGAACGATCCAATTTACTATCTTCTGTATTGGCCGCCAATGCCTAGTAAGTTGCCTAGTGATATCCCAAAATTCGAGGGTAAGTTAGGAGAGGATCCGTCAAATCACGTTATGACTTATCACCTCTGGTGTGCATCTAATTCAATCATTGATGATTCAATTCGATTGCGTCTTTTTCAACGAACTCTTATTGGTCTTGCTGCCAAATGGTACATTGAGTTACCACGAGCCTCTTTTAATAATTTCAATCAGTTAGCCACTGCTTTCTTAACTCATTTTCAGTTGCCTGTCAGATACGAAAATGGCACGGAACTGTTAACTTCACTGAAACAATCCACGTCCACATATATTTCTGATCATATTCATGAATGGTGACGTAGAAGGCGTTTAGTGAAAGTTTTCATTCCAGATCAAATTTTAGCGGAATGGTTCATTAAATCATTGTTACCCAAAATCATTGAAGATGTAGCTAAGGGAGGAGTTGTCACTAAAGAACAAGTCATTGCTTAGGATTAGTACCTTGACCTCGTCTATACGCAATCAGGTACTTTACATGAAAAAATCCCTGATCTTCCAAAACACGGTCAAATAATTGTAGCTCCTTCAGGGTCTCATGCCACTAATGGTATGATTGGTTCAGTTAGTACTAAAAGTAAGAAGAAATCTTCAAATAATTCTTCTCCTATAATAACTTTACCTGATTCCCCAACAAGAGATTCTTCCACTGAAATTTCTGCCAACATCCATGTCGTAGAATCATCTACAACCAAATCAAAATCCGGTAGTAAAAAGAAGGGGAAGAAGAAAAATAAACAAAATTCAAAAGATAAAACAGATAAAAATGAATCTACTGACGAAAAACGGAAACCTCTCTATCCTTATTTCATCTGCGACAAGGATCATTTTACCAAAGAATGCCCACATCGAGCAAAGATTTTGAAATTCGTTAAAGGTTCTCAAACGCTTGCTGTCTTGAAGGATCCTTTTCCTACTCAAGATAGTAAGATGATTGGTTCTTCCTCGAATGCCTCAGAAGAACCCATTATGATGATGTCTCATGTCAGGATTGCGACGCGATCACAAGATTATGGTAGTAAAAATCTTGTTGGTGGTAAAGAAGCAGAATCTTCTAATTCAAACACATCAACTACACCTCCTCCTTGTTCCGGTCCACTACAAATCGAGAAACCCAACCCTGACTTAGTAATCAAACTGCCTACTAAAGGAGTACTTCGAAAATCAGCTTTCAATCTACATGTCAGAGCTGCTCAGAATTACAACATTGTTGAAGACTTAGTTATTCCCCCTTCAGCAATGTCGGCTTTGGAAGTGTTGCAATCATGCCTAGCACAACGTAAATTACTATTGTCTGCTATAGGAGTTGTCGATATTCAAGATTCGAACCTAATAATCTTTGATTTAGAGAATAGTACACCCCGCCTCCCCCATCAAATGGCTTTCCAGATTCCAATTTTAGTCAAAAACAGACCTTGCTTTCAGACTATGATTGATGAAGGGGCTTCTACGTGTATTATGTCGATCCAGTGTTGGAAATCGCTTGGTTCTCCCACACTCAATCAGTCTTCGACAATTCTAAAGGCTTTTGATGGCCGAGGGTTCCATCCTTTTGGTATTTTGCAGGATTTACCTATAGGGGTCGAAGGCAAAACCATAAATCTAGATGTGGAAGTGGTTGATGCCCCTCTAGATTACAACATTCACTTGGGTCGCAGTTGGTCTTATGCTATGACTGCTATTGTTTCATCGGTTTTTCGACTTATCAAGTTTCCTCATAATGGAAAGATCGTTACGATAGACCAGTTGACTTATTTCTCATTCGACCTAGCCTCTACAGATAGTATTCAGCACATCGGTAAAACGACTATCCCTTACAAGGATGTTGGCGTAGGATTGATTAAAGATTATGGTTTACTGGGAACTTTTTCCTTCCCTTCTCCTAACGTATCGCCTTCTATTGCAACTATTCATATGATTTCATCGAATACTATTACTTTTGATGATCCTTGGATCGTACCTTCTGATTCTAAGGTGGATTCATTTGGTGGTGCGATGCCTCTGAGTCCCTTTGAAATTGCATATCAGG
Organism: Pinus tabuliformis; assembly: GCA_031772625.1. Classification (NCBI taxonomy): domain Eukaryota; kingdom Viridiplantae; phylum Streptophyta; class Pinopsida; order Pinales; family Pinaceae; genus Pinus; species Pinus tabuliformis. The sequence goes on from CM062812.1 coordinate 978,702,850, forward strand.
CTGTACAGTCGTTTTCTGATTCCTATTCAACTGAAACTTGCCAACTCCAAAGTTTGCAAGGGAAAGCAAACTTTTTACGTCATTTCATTCCTAACTACACCAAGATAACGAAAGGTTTTACCAGGTTGTTAAAACAGAATATTCCGTTCTTTTGGGATGAGATTGATGATCGATCTTTTGATGCACTTAAACACGCGTTAACCCATGCACAGTTACTGCATCCTCCCAATTACAACCATGATTACTTTTTGTACCTCGTCGCTTCTCATTCCACCATTGGGATGGTTTTAGTTCAAGAAGATGAATTCAACAAAGAACATGTGATTTACTATCTTAGTCGAACTCTGCATCTGACTGAGCTTAAATATTGGCACGTGGAGAAATTGGCCTTGGCAGTTGTCCAAGCTATCCAAAGATTTCGTCACTACATCTTATTACGCAAAACCACGGTAATTTCTCACTGTAACCCTATGATGTATATCTTGACTAAACAATTGCTAGGGGGCAAGTATTCCAAATGGATAGTTATCCTGCAGGAATTTGACTTGGACTTTAAAAAATCCAAGGCAAAGAAATCTTTGGTTTTTGCCGAACTGATGTGTGATTTCTCGCGTACTGATACTGAAACTGTGGCGGAAGAGCCCATTGCGGATGAATCCTTGTTTCTTATCAGTACTCTTGATCCTTGGTATGGATATATTATTGTTTATCTCCAAACCCAATCTTTTCAGCTTGAAATTTCACGATCTCAGCAACGGAAAATACATTTCCAATCCCAACAATAAAATATTATTGGTGATACACTTTATTGTCATGGAGGAGATTCTGTTTTCCGACGTTGTTTAACTCATGAAGAAGCTGAAAAGGTTCTGAATGACTGTCACTCTGGAGCATGTGGCGGTCATATGTCTGGGTATGCCACAGCCCAAAAGATATTGTGCGTTGGTTATTTCTGGCCATCCTTTTTCAAAGATTGTATCTATGCAGTCTGGAAATGCCACAATTGCAAATATTTTATCGTAAAATGCACGCTCCACCCGCTCCTCTTCACCCTATAATTGTTGTCGGTCCTTTCGCAAAGTAGGGTATTGACTTTATTACATGTAACCCTCACTTGGCCGGGGGGCATGTGTAGATTATCCTAGCGGTAGATTATTTTACTAAGTGGGCCGAGGCGATGCCTACATTTTCGGCAGACTGCAAGACTGCTGCAACTTTCGTATTCAATCATATAATTGCTAGATTCGGTATTCCTCAAGCTATTATTACTGATCATGGAAGTCACTTTCGAAATATCATGATGACTGAACTGACAAATCAACTTGGCCTGCACCACGATAGTTCTACTCCGTATTACCCGCAGGCTAATGGTCTGGTTGAAGCTATCAATAAAGTTTTAGTCACTATGATCAAACAAATCATTGGTATTCATAAGTCAAATTAGCATACCATCTATTTTCAGCACTTTGGGCATATCGGACCTCAGTGAAAACATCGACTGGTTTCACTCCTTTTCAACAGGTCTACGGTTTGGAAGCAGTGTTACTATTGAATGCGAAATTTCATCATTACAATTAGCCATATAATTACTCCCAGCTACTTCTGAAGAAGAGAAATGTTTTTTGTACTTAGCTCAGCTAGATGAGAATCGACGCACTGCTGCGATAGCAAACGAGACTCATGTGAAGCGAATAAAAGCTTAGTACGACAGAAGTGTTACACCTTGTAATTTTTCAGAGGGAGACCTAGTTTTACTATATGATCAAGCGAACGATAAGCTAGGGGCTGGAAAACTTGTACCTATGTGGCATGGTCCTTACATTGTTAAGCGAAAGCTGCCAAAAGGGGCTTGAATTGATAGATTTTGACGGTGTCTCTTTGGGTAAACCCAGAAATGGACTTTATCTGAAGAAATATTATGCTTGAATTCTGTGTGGAGATTTTTTGTTAGATTAGTTTCTTTACAGCTAGTGTGTTTTAGATTAGAAAAGTGTGCCTAGTTTAGAGAGTGCACTTATCATTATTCCTGCTTATCTTGATTTTACTCTTGATATTGCAGATGTCAACGTCTCTTCAAACATACATTGGTTTTGTTGATGGTGCTTGTCGTAGTACACGGAACATTTCTTCTGCAGCTTGGGTTATCTATTCACCCTCTGATGACTTAGTGTCTATGCATAGGGTAAACCTCGCTCAAACAATGAATAACATTGCAGAGTATAGTGCAGTGATTGATTTATTATCTGAATCCATCTCATTTGGGATTCGAAGTTTGATTGTTAGGTTGGATTCTGAACTCGTTGTATTACAGTTTAACAGGGTTTATGCCATTAGAAATCCAGTGTTATTAAGGTTATTTTTGAGAGTTCGTCTCTTGGAACGTGAATTTGATTACATTGAATATTAGCATATTCCAAGACATTTAAATACATTAGCAGATGCAGTTGCTTCTAGTATGATAAATAGGCATTTGCAATAATCAAAACAGTAAATTTAATAACATTCAATAACATGTTACACGAGATAGCCGGTAATAATGATATATCATAGCATACAAGTGTGTTTTAAAATATACATCGCCTTCGATCATAGGTTGAAAAACACCTTATGATCGGCAAAAATGATAATACAAAAAGACAAAAATGTCATGAGTTTGCAAAATCGATCATCCTATCCCTGGCGATGATCACAATAAGAAACTACTGCTCAGGCCACCCTACATAGGAACCTCCTAAAAGGTCATGGGACCCCAATCACATATCTCTATAACCTAAGTGGAATATCATCTATATAAGTGTCTGGAATATCTAATGTCAAGCGCTCTAGATGATGCTCCAAGTCGGTTAGGATCTCTGCTAATTGGTCCTGTGGGGCTGGTGCTATTGTAGCTAGTTGTCTCCTCTCGTAAGGTTGGAGAGCGCTGGTCGTCGTGGACCCACATCTGCATTTAAACTTTTGATTATCAGTTTTGGACGATTTAAAAAATAAAAATAAAATTAGAACTTAGAAAGTGTTGAAAATGATTTTACCTGAATCATCCCATTACTCTCGTGGTGGAAGAATCATGTGTAGGTCACCGCGATAATCCATCCCTGCGTATGGAAAGTCTTGAATCACAAAAAGTTGGTTGTTCAACCAACGAAAATATTCAGGCGGAAATCGAACAACCTCTATGCCCTCCTCAGGGTGACGAGCCATCAAAGCAACCCAGCGAACCATTCTAGGCTCTCGAGGAAGACCAGCATCAACAGGAATATGTTGCGGGGCTAACATGGGGATCCTCTCTAGAGCAAAGATGACTACGATAAATCCATATCCAAAGTTCTTCAGCTGTCCATTCTTTGCTCTGGTTAGTTGGCCTTTCACATTTTCCAACACAGCCTCGCACCAGTTGAATATGGTGCCTCGAAAACAGTCTACAGCCATCTGCATCTGGGATCTAGTAGCCATGTGCAATGCTACACTCCCGCATAGCCTGGTAACAATGAATGCAATAACTTTAAGCTCAGGACGGCTGATAATTTTAATATCAATCCGTTTGTCCTTTGATTGATCATCGCAAAACTCCAATCGGAGACTAGCGACAGACTGACCACCTGCCCTACTTCCGAAAAGAGATAATTGTTTGCCCCTCTTGGACAAACCAGTCAAAAAGTATATGTCCTCCAGCTCGATTTCGAGCCAGTAGCCACCAATCACGAAGCATTGGTCCTGTGTGTTCCATCTGTCTACCATCCATTGCAAGAGGTCTACTTGGGCCCTCATGCCCTGTATGCCCCAGAACTTAAGCAATCTGTATGCTCTAAATGCCTGCAAAGTGGGCATATGATTTAATGTGGAAAAATCTACATCCTCTTGCTTGCGTTCTCGCCAAATAAGCATTTTGAATGTCCTACAATGCATAAAAAAACATATTAGAACAATCTCGTTCCAAAAAATTTGGGCAAATTTGGAAGAAATTTAAGTTTGAAAATTCATTGCGCGGGGTCCGCACCCGCTGCTTACAAACAGTGTGTAGGTCCGCACGGGTTGTGAGCAGTAGGTGTGGACCCACTGTTGTTGGGAAAAGTATCCAATACGGAATGACCCTATCCCACTCTAAGGGTGATAGTACCTCAGCAACAACCGAATGCAAAGCTATTCAAGATTACTTCTTTATGAGATGTAAGAGAGAGGAGGAAGAGATCCACTAATCGTTATCTTCCGCTAATGATTGATCCAATCTTCCCTCTTCGCTGCTTGCTCCCAGCTCCTTGCTCTTTCACTGGCCCAGCTACACAAAGATCCTGCGAAAGCACAAGAAAGGGAAACTACAAGAAGCATACATCCATAATTGATTCAAGGATTAGAATAAATCAAATATACAAGCATCAATACGCCACAAAGACACATGCATATAGAAGAACCTCAAATGCTTTATTAATGGAAGAAGTAAAGTTCTAAGAGTGTTACAACCATAAAAGGCCCAATCCAGCAACACCTCCCAACAGAAAGAAATCTCCTCTTCACCTCCTTCAAGCAATCACCCAATAGTTCTATACTCAAACCAACAGCACTTCCTTACATTCACCAGATTCCAACCTCCCTAGACCTCATGAGAGAGCTCTATATATAGGAGTTTTGGAGAAAGGATGAGTCAGCTTGAGCTTGGCATGGAGCTGACTAGTGTCCTCTCCCACTTCAGTTATTCTTCAGTTCTTGAGTCCACTTGGAGTTTCTTGCTTCCACTTGGAGATCTAGATCCTCTTACTCATCACAAGGCGAATTCCCTGATCCAAGTGTCATTTTGGAAGCTTCCTGGGCATTTGACACCTTGCAGAATGACTTTGCCACTTGGCCAATCTCGCCCAGCGCAGGTAGCCTTCATTAGAGTTGACATTCAGTGCAGGTACAGAGTGGAGCAGTTGACATTCAGTGCAGATGCTCAGTGGAGCAGTTGACATGATCCAGAATTAGCTTGTTTTTGAGTGTTTTCAGGTGGAGAACTGATATTCAGTGCTGTGGTTTGCTGACCTTGTTCCTCTAGGGGTAGGAACAACATGTTTAGGGACTTTGGATCCCTTAGATTATCGACATTTCATGCTTCATGCTGTAAGGCACAAAAATGTCTATAACAGTTGCCCCCTAAAGTATGAGGTCGTTTATCGGGTGAAATGCTTTATCAGGAGGATCCGAAGTTCATTCAATCGCTGAGAGGCGCCCTGTAATAAAATACAATACAATACATTATTTTTCATTCTGCTTTCATGATCTAGCTGAGGCGGGCATTCCCATGCTCAGCTTTATAAATTCATTTTGGTACATAGAACAGACGATCGTCTGATGGTAGATTGATAATTCTCTGCTGAAATTATCATCCTTTGAGTAGGATGATCATCTTCTGCAATGATGTACATATCAAATGTCTTTATATTTCCTGAATATATATCGCAGCCCGGATGGATGAAACTAGATCCGGGGTCTTCAAAACTCGTTCGATCTTCACTCTAAGTACAAGTCGATCCATGTGAGAATTGCGCTGAAGTCGAACATGGAAAGACATCGCTTGATTACCGGTCAATAATGTAAACCGTTAACAAGCGCGAGAGGAATCACCAATAATGACAATGACCCTCAAGGTACTGCAGTACAATTCACGTGGTGTGAATAAAGGACTTGGCGTCGAACACCACGCAAAATCTTCTGGTCGAAGGTCATTAATGTATACCTGTCGCCGGAAGTGAGAAACTTGCCATTGAGGCATGCAAGCTTCAAAGTACTGAGGGGGGTGTTCCTAGATCAACTTCTTGGATAATGAGCTGAAGTCGACAAGAAGCGATCTGTCAAAGGAGGGCCTTAATGAATCCCACATCAGTGACATGGAACGGAGCTAATGATTTTAGTGGAGGTGAAAACAATCTGTGAAATATGATTCAGGGTGGCGATCATGGGTGGATGAAGGATAATGTATGGCAGTGGATGGGACACGGTTGACTCTTTCTGAACAACATCTCTTGAACATATAACGACACTGATGTGATGGATCGGTAGCATTACCCCAAATGTGGATGGTTTGGCGAGGACCATGGTGATGAGACCGGTGAATGAAACAACCCAACCCGATGTGATACGGAGGACAAAGTGTCATGTTCAAGAGCGACTTGCTACCATTAAAGCCTTGAGGTTCTCCCAATTTTTCCCCAGTCATTTCTGACCAGTACCTCTTTATTTTTGTCAAGCTTAAGGAGGATAACATATGCTTGTTCTATAACCTGCCCTTCGGGCAAGCCCATCGCTATGTTTTAACGAGCTTAGCGATAGGGAAACTCGTTCTCGTCTAAAGACAAGTTTGTCGCTATTTAATCATTTTAACGAGTCTAACGACAAAGAAAACTCGGTCCTTTTCATTTTTAGAGAGTCTGAAAAGGTACAGAAAGTTAACTCCAAAATTCCTTTTTCGTCATCTAATCCCTTAAGTCCGAAAAAGTATAAAACAATACAGAAGGGATGAGTTTTCGATAACTTTAACGAGCCGAATAAAACAAGCGCTCGACCTTTTTGTGTAATAATCCCTCAGGTCCAAAAAGATTAAAATCTAGAGGAGGGATAGCTCTTCCGGTCACTTTAACGAGATAGGAGGCAAAAACTCGGCAAACTTTTCATATTTTACGAGTCAGATGAAAAGAGCTCAAAGAAGACTCGTCTTTTGAGGAACGAGTGATAAACAGGGATAGCAGCAGATTCCAGGTACAGGTTGGAATTTTCCAATCACGGCAGTGTCACAAGGATGGCTAAGTGAAATCACTCTTCGCAGTTGTTCCTCAAAATGGGTAAACAATCATATAGGGGTGAACGATCGGCCAAATGGAATGGAGGTGGCAGGTGCAAACACGACCAAGGCTTTTTATGGCTAATAAATTTACGATCACAATGGTTATTTACCGGAATAGGTTTATTTTTTAATGAGCTTAAACTCTGGAGGAAACTCTTGCTCACGCTTTTCTATTTTTTAACGAGCATAAATTCCACGGTAAAACTGCTCGATCTTATGTTTATTTTTTAACGAGCATGAACTATGTGCTAAAACTGCTCAGATCTCGCTTTTCTATTTTTTAACGAGCATAAATTCCGCGGTAAAACTGCTCGATATACCAGTCATAAGATAAGAATGTCTCCTGTGAGATCTCTATTTTTTATAGAGTTTTATCTTCACTAAGCTTTGCTCCCTCTCATCCTTTCTTTATGCAAGTTCGGAAACGGCTAATCCCAAAAACAGATAAATAACCGCTCTTAGCTTGCACTCCAAAAGGTTTGCATGCCCCCAGGTATAAAGTACAATTTCAAGGCTGCCCCTACTTATCCGATAAAAACATTTGTTTTAAAGGGTGAGGCTTGCCTCTTTCTGGTTACCCAAAGATTGTTTTGTTAACACCATCAAACGAAAACACTTCCTCGGCACTGTCTACCGAAGTAGACAATGGTGAATGACCTTTGTCAAACAAGTAACCTTATCAAAAGAATCTTGTTCTAGAACAACCCCTCTTCCTTCCACGGACGAGGTACGGACTAGTCATATTCCTTCGTGGAAATTCTACTTTATACCCAAGGTTTCCTCTGCCCGAAGCAGACCAGGATGCATGCCCCCTGGGTTCCAGTCCCATCTTTCCGAATCACTCGTACTCATCGGGAAGGAGGACTGGGGGTGGAGACATTTCTTGAGTGAATAGACCATTGAGGGTTGGTATGTGACTATTTGCGATGCGTGATCCCGGAAATGAAAGTTGGTCTACGAGCTTGACCATTCTTCCTTCATGTGGAAAACACATTACTCTAAAGAGTGAGGAGACTATAGCTCCCATGCAATATATATAGTCTCGTCCAAGGAGTAGGTTATAATCCAAGGGTCCTTGAACAACCATCACGTTCATTTGAACGGTCTTCCCTTTCAATGTAACAGGCACATTGGGGAGGATCCCTAATGGTCGACTGGTTCCTTTATCAAAACCCGAGAGATTTCTTATCTCAGGTAAAAGCTCCGGGGAACCCAGTGCTTTCCAAGCAATAGAGGAAAGGATACTCACAGATGCCCCTTCATCAATGATAGTTCCAGCCATTACCATTCTATAAATTTGGACGATGATTCTGAATGGTATACTGGCTGATAACCGGGGTCTGCCTAGTTGGTTCCAATCAAAGGACACAACCAGGTTGCTTGGTGGTGGGACCGAATACACGGCCGGATACGACCCTGACGATGTTCCTTCCTGTGATAAAGGAATGGGCGCATTGCCCTGATGCTCATCAGAGTCTGTGTTGATGAAAAGAATCTGGATGGTGTCATCCTTTTTCTCTTCAGTGAGGGTGTCATTTGAAGATGAATCTTCAGTGACGGTGTCATTTGAGGATGAAACCTCTGAAGGAAGAACCGGGTCAACTGCCGTATCGACCTTTAGACTTTCGTCTGGTCTAGATTCAGTAGGTTCATTTTCAATGACTGACTCTTCAGCTGACCACTTGAGCGGGCCAGCTGTATTTTCAACCAACGAAGGACTTGGCATGAGTTTTTTGTATCCAGGAGGAAGCATTACCGGTGAAACCAGACGATCTTCCAAAACTCTCTTTGCTTCGTCTAAGAAGGGACAACGGTGGATGGCGTGGTCGCCTTTACACAGTTTGCAGGGGGATCTTGCTCCCCCTCTTTGTCTTGAACCTTCACTTTCGCTGGTTGACGGTAAGCATTCAACATGGCTATCAGAGGTTGATGCTCCCGAATTGTGCAACCGAGGGGACCAGTCCCTTAGTATCCGGGGAATACAGGGACAATCTCTATGGAAGTGGTCTCCTCTACATATGACACATGGCGATTTAGGCCCGGTCTGTGCTGTGTGTGGATTTTTGTCATATGTCTTTTGCTTGCCCCCAGTCGCCTTAGGCTCCTTCTTCTTCTTCTCCTTCTTCTCCATGGGAGCTTGGCTTTTGTCGGCTCTACCTTGCGAAGATGAAGGATTAGAGGAAGAGTTATAGGAAGTAGAAGGCTGGTGGGTAGCTCTAGAATCATCTAACTGTTGACTCGACTGTTCAGGAACCATGGTGGTATGAACTACATCAGTTGAGAATAGCCAAATAGGCAGGCCAATTGTCAGTCCTGGAAGCGACAATGTGGCCATGTGGGGCGCACCAACTTCTCCCCAAGAGGAGAATGGACTAGGATTTCCATCATGTGGAATTCCTTGGTTGGGGCGTTCCATGTTCTCAACCTAAGATCAACGCGGGAATAGGAGGTGATTATGTTCCGTTTAAAATAAATTTTATAACGACGCTTTAGACACAACTTGCTTTTTCACTTTTTAAGAGTCGAGAAAAAGCTAAAGATGACTCTAGTCTCCTTCGATGTTTTAACGAGCCCGAAGTGACAAATGCTCGGATGGACTTTTTCAGTTATAGAGTTTGAAAAAGGCCAAAAGAAACTGCTCTGGAGTTCTAGGCAGAGGGTGTGCCAAACTTTTCGCAAAACCACAGAATACGTTTTACGGTACGAGTGGTCGATCTTCGTGAATGCTGTGTTCACTGCATTGCGATCAGTAGGGCGGCCGACACGGTTTCCTATGGATAAAGGCTTTATTCCTATAGGGGTCTCCCAATATATACGCGACGGTACGTGGGAGCACAAGTCCGTATTGATACTTATCGCTTCACCGTGGAGGAATCACCCAACCACTCAACGCTAAGATATCACGTTTAACGACGCCGGAACACGTCTCTAGCTTAGACCTCTATGTGTTTGCGTTATGTTTCAATGCGTTGTTATGTAAATTCAATTTATTTTAAGGTTGATTTTGTTTAGCAGTTTGCCTTTATGGATCACCACGAGATGTATAGTAACACTCCTAAATGCAGTCTAAGATGATAAGCAAGCTTTTCAATCTTTCAACTTTGAAAATCTTAACTACTGAGGGAAAAGAAAGATAACATCTTTTCACACAGATCATAGAGCACACACTAATGCACTTTTTCCTAAATCAACATGCAAACTGTCATAATGCACATGCACAATGCAGGTATTTCTTTTCTCTTTCTTTAATGTTGGCGTAATACAAAAAAGAAAGCTGTTGTATAACTTTGAATTCAATTTCAAGTGAAAGCAAACAAGCTTGTCCAAAATCAAAAGACACCTTAAGATTTACTTGTTTCGACACTAGAAATATATAAACTCAAACCATATGACGAAAGCAAAAGCTCAATCAGCTATGAACAACAAACAAACTAACTCTTAAGATCAAAACGACACTTTATCACAGGTCTAGATCTAAGAGGCCACAGCAAGACTAGTTCACTTTCGTTATGGGAAACTGTAAATGATACAAGAAATACACAAAGAACAAACATAGTTTCTTTATACAACCGAGGCGGAATAGTGGCAAGGAAAGTTGGCTTCAGATAGGCACATTGACTGGTAACAGGCAGCAAAAACAAGAGTGAAAACAGGGCAAGAAACAGCAGGAAACCCCAGTAGCACAAGGCAAGACTGGTTCAGCGCAGGTGGTACACAGGCAGTTTGACCTTCAGCGCAGGTAGCCCCTTCGGGAACTGCGCTGAAATGCAGACAGCCTTCACACAGCCTGCACTGAAGAACGAAACTTTCGTTTCTCTTGGTTTCCGGGTCACAGATTGCTCAAAAATTCACAGTTTTTGGCCAAATCAGAAGCTATCAGTTAAGGACACACTAAGGGATGACAAGGAGGATGAAAATCTATCACTAAGAGCTTATTAGAGTCCTTGTGGATCAGCTCTTCAAATCATAAACTTGCCCAGAAACTGAGCTAGAGTAGCTGCCCTCTACTTTGCATTTGAAAGATCCAAATGCAGTTCGATTCGGTACTCCCTGTGTTTATGAAATGAATAGAAAAAACACAAACAACCAACAAGATACGATCCCCAGTGGAGTCGCCAATTTGTTGTTGGGAAAAGTATCCAATACGGAATGACCCTATCCCACTCTAAGGGTGATAGTACCTCAGCAACAACCGAATGCAAAGCTATTCAAGATTACTTCTTTATGAGATGTAAGAGAGAGGAGGAAGAGATCCACTAACCGTTATCTTCCGCTAATGATTGATCCAATCTTCCCTCTTCGCTGCTTGCTCCCAGCTCCTTGCTCTTTCACTGGCCCAGCTACACAAAGATCCTACAAAAGCACAAGAAAGGGAAACTACAAGAAGCATACATCCATAATTGATTCAAGGATTAGAATAAATCAAATATACAAGCATCAATATGCCACAAAGACACATGCATATAGAAGAACCTCAAATGCTTTATTAATGGAAGAAGTAAAGTTCTGAGAGTGTTACAACCATAAAAGGCCCAATCCAGCAACACCTCCCAGCAGAAAGAAATCTCCTCTTCACCTCCTTCAAGCAATCACCCAATAGTTCTATACTCAAACCAACAGCACTTCCTTACATTCACCAGATTCCAGCCTCCCTAGACCTCATGAGAGAGCTCTATATATAGGAGTTTTGGAGAAAGGATGAGTCAGCTTGAGCTTGGCATGGAGCTGACTAGTGTCCTCTCCCACTTCAGTGATTCTTCAGTTCTTGAGTCCACTTGGAGTTTCTTGCTTCCACTTGGAGATCTAGATCCTCTTACTCATCACAAGGCGAATTCCCTGATCCAAGTGTCATTTTGGAAGCTTCCTGGGCATTTGACACCTTGCAGAATGACTGTGCCACTTGGCCAATCTCGCCCAGCGCAGGTAGCCTTCATTAGAGTTGACATTCAGCGCAGGTACAGAGTGGAGCAGTTGACATTCAGCGCAGATGCTCAGTGGAGCAGTTGACATGATCCAGAATTAGCTTGTTTTTGAGTGTTTTCAGGTGGAGAACTGATATTCAGTGCTGTGGTTTGCTGACCTTGTTCCTCTAGGGGTAGGAACAACATGTTTAGGGACTTTGGATCCCTTAGATTATCGACATTTCATGCTTCATGTTGTAAGGCACAAAATTGTCTATAACACCCACGACTTTTTCCTTTATAGAAAAAAGTCGGGGTCGGCAGGGGCTGCATGTTGCACCTGCGGACCCTCGCGAGCTAATTTTTAAACCTATTTTTCCTTCAAAAATCAAATTTAAAGCCTAAAAACAAAATGTAAACGGATGAAATGCAAGTTAAGGAGGACGTGGATTATCTGGAGCTGACAGTTTTCAATTCCGACGGACGGATTTTCCAGAATCTTCACATGAACTTTTCTACCCAAAAGCTCTCACTTCTCACTCTGAACTCAAATGGTAAAAATGAAGTTAGAAAGGCCTTTTTATAAGTTTTTTCGAATAAATGAATTTTTAATTTATTTATTTTTCACTTTAAAAAGGTAATTTTTTTAAAAACATTTTTATTTATCTTAAATAGGTATGTATAATGTTTTGAGTTTTTGTGCAGAATATTGGATTTTTCGGGAAAATTGACTCGTTAAAATTTAACAGTAAAGGACCTGTTCAATTTTAAACAGGAACGAACCACTCCTTCTTAGGGTTCGAATTTTAAACTAAGTTTGACTCATCCGAAGGATGAGCTTATAAACAAGCAAATGTTATCCTCCTCAAGCTTGTCAAAAATAAAGAGGTACTTGCCAGAAATGGTGGGGGAAAAGAGAGAAAAATGAACCTGTTTGTTACACTTTGTTTTGTAAAAACCCATCAACCACTCTTGAACACGACACTTTTTGTTCACCTGGGTTGGGAAAATCCTTTGTCTAACAGTTAATCAAACCACATTGAAAGTCTTCAGCCGGTTTTTGGGTATTAGCTTTGGGTCAATTGTCACCAAGCCATCTGCAATGTCGTTATGTGTTCAAGAGAACAGTTCAAACAAACCATTCATCTACAAAATATCTGTCATCCATTTTGACCATCCCTGAGTCAGTCCTTGCCAACATATTTCTTCAAAACTTGATCTATGATTTCCTGTTGTGGGCTTGCCTACGACGAATCGCTTTATATCGACATCAGCTCATTATCTAGGAAGTTCATCTAGAGATCGTCAGGACCTTGAAAACTACATGCCCTAATGGCAGTTTTCTCACCTTCGACGATAGGTTGCATTATTGACCTTCGATCGAATGATTCTATGACATGTTCGACTTCAGCTCATTTATTGATATTTCATGGATTGTACTCGGTAGTTTGAGAGCAATTGACATTACTGGTGGTTTCTCTCACACTTGTTAACAATCCACATCATTGACTGGTAATCAAGTGGTTTCTACCATGTTCGACTTCGACACTTTCATTCACATGGATAGAATCGTACTAGTTCGGGAAGTGGAAATCAAGACTCTGGATCTAGTTTCTACCATTCAGGTTGCGAGGAATTTTGTTATTCATTATACAATGGACTATTCATAAACAGATGGTTGCGTCCATACTGTGCCTACACATGTATATACTCTTGATGTATTACAAAATCATTCCTGTATCAGAACAGTTTAGTCAGTTTTACTCTTAGTATGGGAATGCCTACCTCAGCGATGTGTTGTGGCCAGCAACAACCCCCCCTTTTTTCATTTAAGCGTTGTCCAAAATACTAAATGAATGGGGACCCTTAGTTAAAACTTTAGGAAAAGCAAGAGTTTCCTTTCTTCAAAATAAGGTTACCATCGTAAGCTTAGGTAGATCTTTTGAATACTTTAAAACCTGAGTTTATGATAAGAAAAATCTTTAAAAAGTCGCATCATAAAATGACAGAAAAACTCCTCCATTTGGGTATAATCCTGGTATGTGCAAGATTCTCGTACTAAGTGATATATCGCATCACAATAAAGTAATGCCAATGAGAAAGCCTTCAAGATTTTCCGATTTGCGATAACCCCGATCGCAAGATCGCATATCGTAGGAATGGACTAACAAAAATATGGCAAGCATAAAACTTCTGCGATCTGCGATGTGTGCAATATTGCGATAACGCGATGGTGCGATAATGCGAGAGCGCGATGGTGTGATAATGCGATGTCGCGATCTGCGACGATTGCGAACCAAATCACAAAATCACCCCATCACAAATCTTTCGGGCGCGTTATTCAAGAAAAGCCACTTACCATAATCTGACTTAAGATCATGCGCTTTTAATGATAATAAAGGAATTAGTTGTCATCTATTAAATGTAGACGCGTGCTTTTGTAAAGAATTACTTCACGTAAGGTGGCATATTTGATATATCTGCTGCATTTAAGACTCTCCCATCACCTTTCTCGATCAATCATTTCCATTTGTGAGCTGCAGGAACGAAGAACGAAAGGCAATACCAAGCCATACGCAGGGAGAAATGGGAAAGAAAAGTAAGGCTCAGGGCTCTGAGGTGAAGGAGATGGCACCTTTATATACAGACACAGCTTGTAACAGAGACGCAGGGATATCGACGTGGGAAAGCATGTACAAACTGCTTGAAGAAGAAAACCCCAGAATAATGAAGGTTACCACTGTCGCAGATTCACAGGGCTCTTCCGAAGCATCCTTAGAAGAACTGGCGTGCTCATTCCTTCATCGAATAGCAGCAAGGCCTAAAATTTTCCCATATGCGGATATGATCAAGTGGATACTTGACAATGCAAAAATGAACGACAGACAGTTCAAGATTCAAGGACATGGGCTCATCGGGTCACTCACTGCACAAGACTTAAAGCTCATGTATCATCTTCCTGAACCGCAGGCGACTTACAATGCACAATTCATTAAAAAAATTGTAGCGGAGAACCCGAACCTATCAGAGACCACTAAAGATTGGTCCAGAAAAGATGAACCGCTCAAAAAGGATAAAAACGGTATGTACAGCACTGGTTCCCTCACCTCTCCGTATTGTTTTGCTGCGGCCATGCTTTGTAGATTATTTGGGATGCCAGATATCAATAAGTTTTCATCTGAATGGTTACCATTGATTGATGCTGCCACAATTGCCATTATTATAGATTGGGCCAAGATCTTTTCTAATAACCTATTCACAACTATTATCAATTACCAGTCTAAGAGATCCATGTCTCAAAGGATCTATCCTCCTTTTTACCTATCCGCATATGTTATGGATTCTATTTGTTATGTGTCTAAATTTCCCTCTATGGGTTGGAAATGGACAACTCAGGACCCATTACCCATCCATGTTTATCATAATATATTATGGGATTCTTAGTTCATTCCACATTTCTACCAAATTTGTCATGGGCTTATCTTACCCATGTATAGAATGATGTATGATAAAGAACCCCCGAGGTGCTCACCTGAGGCACAGATAGATATCATCCCCATCGCAAGATGGTTCGGGGAAGAATGGTTCACCTATATTAGAGTATTTGGAAGCACCGTCCCTCCTCATGTCCTACCTTTGTATATTCCTGACAAACTATTGGCTCGAGAAATTGCATATCAAACCTGTTCAGAAGGCGGCCTAACCAAAGACCTAAAAGACAAAAAGAAGGCCATATGGCCCCATCTTCCTGTAGCTTGTGGGGCCTTTTCATTGTTCGATGTAGGTCACGCGTTCACCGAAGTGGAGAATATGACGTGTCTACAATTATTTAAATTCCCGGCAAGGCCATTTGACCCAAATGAAGTTGCCCAAGATTTCACAACGAACGTCAAGATAAAAGTATTCGTTGGAAAGAAGGATTTATTTGATGATTTATTTCAGAATAAAGGTTCACTCCAGGAAATTTTGCGGGAAGCTCAATCGCGATTGTCTCCAGATGACCTCCAAAAATTCATGGTATACAGGGAAAGAAGACTAGCCACTGTTCCTCTAGAAAAGCTGCAACTACCTGCCAGAGAACCTACTCCAAGCATTAGCCTTAGTGAGAATTCAAGCGCTGTTGGATCTAAATCTAAGAGTGGACAAGAGATGCCTGTGCATTCTAAAAAATCCGAAAACGACCAAGATAGAGGCAAAGAGTCAGTTAAGGACACCGCTCAGTCAATGGAATTTCCGCAGCAGCAAGTTATCGCCTCCTCGTCAAGAGATGTTCCCCCTCTCATCATTGAAGCACCACCCGTCACAACAGAATTAGACAAAGAATGGGAAACCTTCAACGAACTGATCAATCTTGAAGGACAGGCCCCAAAAACACCTGTGAGCAATACACAGGTAGCACAAGAAGTGGGCTCAGCGTTGCTCTTCAACGAGTGGGACGATCAAATCAGGGAGGCAGAACAAGCAGCAGAAACAGCGGCTACGACAGCGAGCATTCTTGTCGACTGTGTAAATGAAAATTTGCACAGAGCAAACTTGATCGAAGAGACCACCCCAGGGTATTTGCCAAATAAACTGCGACTAGAATCAGAATGGAAACAGAAGGCACAAGAAAAGGAAAAGGCGGTCCAAGCACTAGACAGGTTAAATTGGGAGTGTTACTGGGCATACTTGGTAAAGCCGCATAGTCAGCAAATGACTGTGAAATGTATCATAAATGCGGCCGAGAAAGTAGTGCCAGCTCTCATAGATTCTATTTTCTGAGCGCAGCTCAAAGCAGAAGTCAGCCAGCCGACTCTCCTCAAACCCATGATGAATGCATGCAGCTTTAAGGATCAGATTCAGAAGTAATTTTATTTAGAATGTTGTTTTTTCTTTAAAATTAGATTAGAAAAAGGACGGTCATTTGAAAACCGCATCCTAAATTTTGTAAATTAACTATTATTAGAATTAGGAAGTAGTATTTTAACCCTTCTTATGCATTTGGAGAAGGGTCCAGAAATTTGTCAAAAACTTGTCCTCAGAACATGCACTTCTGCACCCTCGGAGGAGGTTTTGATGAATGGATGGATCGAGGTTTATTAATGTTTGCATTTGATATCTACTACTGATGTTGCACTTCTGTACTCTTAGTATATGTTAGAACAAGTAGAGATAAATCATTTTTGCTTGAAGCTTATGAGTAGGATTAGTCATAAATGGTACTTTTATCTCTTGGCCATTTCTGCTTATATTCTTAAAGTGATATATAGTTTTTAGTTGTTTATATGTTATTGCATGAATTTGTGAGTTACCAGTTGGCACTTTTGTACGGTGGAATCATTTATTTATGTTTGATATATGAATAACTTATTATGCGATATGTTGTTCACAACTATTTTGCCTAAATTTTTATGCAAAGTGGTTCATCTTAATTGATTTCTATTCTTATGATAGCTGAATGATCTTTATTACTGGTTATTGTTTGAAATCTCTTTACATCGCATAATAGAAGAAATACATCCCGGGTTAGCATAGATTAGATGTGTTTTTTTCATTAGATTACAATATCATTAGAATTAGACTAAAGTAGCTTAGATTAGAACTTGTAGATCAGCATCATCCAACTCTACACAAACACACCCTTAGATTGGGAAACTGGTCCCATTATCCCCAGTCGGACCCGCTATACCAAACGGATAAGGAGCTGCCAACCAAGGTCCGGACCGGGTGGGTATCCCCCTTGTTGTCGACCCGATTTTCGAGGCTTCAACACGATGATATGTCTACATATATATATATTTTGCATTGAATGTTTTTACAGGTTCTGACTGGGGTGTCCACAAGATGATCCTTGAAATGATAAAGTACTTCACTCTTCATAAATGACAGACTCTATTTTCATCTATTACAGACTTTGCACTTTAGGGGGCAATCTGTTGCACTAAAAATTGTCACCGTGACATTTTTGTATCTGTGTGAGTTCATTACCACTCATACTTTCCCCCTTTGCAAGTCTAAAACATCAGTTCCTCATATCGAGCCTGGAAAATAAGATAAAGGCTCTCAAAAGTCTTTAAAACTCTGGTTCCACACTTTCTCTTTGTCTTACCTGCAGTCCCACACCTAATGGTCATGTCTCCTATGCACCTGACCGCATTGTCCCTGTGTTAAAGGTGCGGACCCCTGTAAAAGTTAAAAAGGTGCGAGTATACTCTGAAAAAACTCACTTTCAGTCATTTCTAGAAGCTTCTGGAAAGAATCTTGAGGTGGCAAGTTCGCTCTTTTCAGGTTCATTTATCCCATACCTTAAGGAGCTAACCCCTTAATGTGAGGAGCTTATCCCTTTGAAGGAGGATTCTATCCCTTCATAGGTGGACCTGTAACCTCCTCCTCTGCACTATAAAAAGAAGCATTGGGCTAGTTACTGGGAGGTGAGAAGCTGAATATTTTTGAGGTGAAATGCTACTGGAACTTAGTATTCTTTAGTTGAGTTTTTATGAGGAGAGATTACATACCTCGAAGATATCATTTGGAAGAGTGCAAGGCTTGTCAAAGTAAAGGAAATTCCTGTTTCAGACCCCAGGAAGAGCTTGTTCAACATCAAGACTGAAAAGGTTGTAAGGTTCTTCTACTTCAAAGTTAATACAAATAAATTTGTTTTTCTCAATAAGCTGTTGATTCATGGTTTATTTTATGGATTCCTTGATCACCATAATAGACATGATTTATGATATTTGTTGTGTAGGTGCTATTTAATGTTTGCTTGTTTGTGATTGTAGGTATTTAAAGGTAACTCTTTCGAACAATTGGAGGGTAACTCTTTCGAACGATTGGAGGGTAACTCTTTCGAACGATTGAAGGATGACTACTACGAACAAGCATTGGATCTAAGGTAGGATCTTAACACCTTTGTAGTATTTACTTATAAATCGCATATGTCTAGAGAAAGATAGGTTTGTTTGTCTGTTTGTTGCTAGACTATCTTCTGATACTAGGGAGATTGGCCTTGTCCGCAAGATCGATTTATCCGGCCAACAATTGCCTACTGTTAAATCAGTTTGTTTGTATCCACAATCTTGGGAAAATCTATGAAATTGACCACATAGTAGCAGCTAAAAAGAGATGTGAGCTAACATAAATGTCACGGTCTTGCAAGGTTGTACAACACTTCTGGAATTAGACTCACCTTTTGTAATCCGCTCTTTGGCATTAAGGTCAAGTTTATAATATATCCACTACCCGTTTCTGTAAAAATATATATACATATATATATATAATTGAAATTATAAAATTTATATGTAATAGGTTTTTTTAACCGTATTGAATTTATTTGTGCATTTAAAATAGTGGTTTTAGAAATGAAAAAGTATAATTTAATTAAAAATTGGATATTTATGTTCTATTGATGATTGCTAAAAAACTCTAAATTGTATAATATTTAGACTTCTCTATTATGAGGTAATAAATTGCAAGAATTTTGCATATGGAGTGACTTGAGAAGTGTTAAGAGGTGAGAAGGGTGAGGCTACAATCACCAGTGGGGCTGCAATCACTTCAAGTTATGAGTGAGGGAGATGAACCTGCCCCTCATAATATAATAGATATGTGGTTTATGATGGAGGTATTACCCGCCCAAAGATTTATGGTCATCTACGCTCAACATTCAATTCGAGCAAGCAACCATATCTCTAATAGGTTAGACAATGGGCTTTTGGAAGGTTCTCTACGTACTTCCACATTGGTCAATGATGGCGTTCTCCCTCTCCTGAGTTCACATTTCCTTCATTTTTCCCTTCATGCAAGTCATGTTTCCATTCCCAAATTTCTCTATGCTCAACAAAGGAACCTTTTGTTTGGTTTGTATTGTTTGCTTGTTTGAACCATGTTTTTCTTGCTAGATATTCAAGTTATGGGCTCAAATTGTGGTCATTATCCCAATATCAACCATCTTGTATGTGGAATCCATTGAATCCATTATGTATTATTCCTCTAGTGTGATTCCTATCATGACGAGACAGACAGTTAGGTGCATGCATGATAGTGGCGAACGAGGTTGCCTCGGAGGCTTGCGAGCTCATGCATGAGCATAGTCATTGGTGCTGCAAACACCCTCAAAGATGCAATAAGATTTGAGGGATATGGAGGAGGAAATAGTGAATGAATGCAATTGTTTGTCAAAATGTTAGGTTTTTGCATCCGTGGTGAATTAGGTACCTAATATGGTCATTTGCATGGGCGCTAGAATCAATATTTATATACAATTGATTGATCTTTATTGGTAACTGAAATCATATTGGGGAAAGTTTTGTTGGAATGAAATGATGTGAAGGGTGAAATATAGTTGATGCTAACAAGCCAGAAACACAACTCAAGGATATGCACATTAGGCGGGCAAGAATTTAGGCAATTTTAGCTCTTGGGAAGGATCTAGGACCTAATATCCCAATAGAGCTAGTACCAATTGAGGTGGACGCTTCGACATCTTCCCAATCCTCTATATGTTTAAATACTCTCTGTTATTCTCACTCATTGGTTTTTTACGAGCTTGTTAAGGCTGTTAAATTTTATTTAAACACTCCTTTTGAAATTTCCTATAATAAGCTTCAACCCTATAATATGTTTGTCATAATTTTGCATTTAAACTCACTTTGGATAGAGGGTATTTAATTTTTCCAATGGCTTGGTTTCCCTTGTAGCATACTAAAGGTTAACATCGATATAAGAAAAATGTAATCATTTTGGATAATCAAATTCTTTAGCTTACAAAAAAAAAATTGCAAGTATTCAATTCAAATAAAAAATATAATAAAACATTAAAAAAAAAAAAAAATTAAATAGCTTTTAACCCACATCATACAAAGCTAGTGGGAAAACTAACCACAAATACAAGGACAAAAACATTTCAAGATCTAGCCCTTAACCTTTTTGTGGGGAATCTGGGTAGTAAGAAACACAAAACTTTTCGAGAATAAGAACACCATGTTATTTCATTGTGCCTTCTGAATCCTAAACATTTTAAGTGCATTCCTTTACTTTTATTTTACCCCTCTATGGGTTCATAACTATATCAAAAATGGCAATGCCCAAATTACTCATGCCTTAATTGATGGAACATCTCAAGGAGACCTTCCTAAAGGATGAGTAGGGGATCTTCTTTTCCTCTTTCAAAACCATTTCACTAGCTTTAAAGATGGACCAACATGGTCCACTATAACCACATTAAATACATAACTCTCGAGTTGGTTCTAATCCTAGTCATGGAAAAAGGAATCACACAAATCCAAGTCCTCAGAAATCCTCTCCCTCTCCTAGTGATAAAATGGTCAAGGGGAGAAGTTGTGTTAAGATTTTTCCAACTATTAGTTTGTGATATTAAGATTGTACAAACCCCATTTCCTCACATTACTTTTAGGAAAACAACTTGGACGCTAATAGACTCTCCAAAGACAACCTCAAGATGCAAGAAGGCATCTTGGAAATAAATGAATCGATACAAGGACAAATTACTTCTTACTTTCAGGAACCATGGATTTAACATTCTCTCAGTTCTTAGTGATGACTTAGCAAAAGATTTCACCTCAAATAATTAAATTACTTTTTATCCGTTGCGAAGAGTCGTTTCTATAAATGCTATAATGTTAATAAATTTTCTTATAAAAAATTGCTTCAAGGTGATCTAATATTGATCCAAGATGTTTTCGCTTATAGATGCATATAAAAAAATTGCAGCCTAACACATAAATGTGCACATATGAAACGAAGAAGAAAACACATAAAAAGGCACAAAAGAGAACACCAAGGCTTGATAACGGAGTTCGTCCAATTTGGACTACGTCTCCAGGCCCAACTCAACAATGGGGAGGCCTTTCTTATTAAATGGCATGAATAAACAGAGTTACAATTATCAATCTGTCCATAAAGAGGCTTATACCTCCAATCTGCCTGATGGCTATGAAATGAATGCCTGAGATGGAGTGGTATGCAGCACCAAAGCTTCCCGCAGCAATAGAAGAGGGTTGGAGTCGTATAATTGTCCAAAACAGATCAAAAGACGCTCTCGGCCTCTGCGAAATAGCGTGTTGCAACCATAAAAAATGCCTCCTCCGTGCTCTTCCATTGATCCCTTTATATAATGGTTTCTTGGACAAGATCCCATTTAAAATGGGGTTTGCCTGGTTAATAAGAGAGGTTGGTAGAGTGGAAGCATCGGCGGGCGCAACCGTTCCTGAAAATGGCATGTTTATCGTTGCTTCGATAAGGCTTCAAAACCTCGAAAAGCATTGCAAATTTTTCCAAAAACCATATGGCCAGACCTCAAATATTATTAAAATGGCTTATAGTCTGTATCAGGTCCGCACCAAGGTTGCGGATCGACGTTTCGTTGTGTCCCTGGCTAGTCCTCGGGAAAGACCGACTGTCGATCGCCGATATCGGTGTCGGCCAATCGTGTCGACATCCCACACATATATCGCCCCGGTGTCCATTGGAAGTTCTATCGATCCGATTAATCGCCGATCACGTTATCCATTCACCGATATCCACATATGTATATATATGACTGCCGATTGTGATGCCCTCCAATCTGCCCGATTCTGAGGTCCAATTCTTAAGTCCGCCCTCATGCGACCTCCGATTGCGATTTGTCTTTAAGGCTTTAAGACCCATTTCTAAAGGAAATTCCTCTTTTTCTTAAGGATTGAAGAACCCTTCTTTTTGCAATAACTTCATCATCCGGACTCGGATTGAAGTACCGTTTGCGCTATTGGAATCAGAAAGATGAGATCTCTTCTTTGGTCCTGGGTTGACTTCATTCTGATTATTTTGTTTTCTGAGTTTCCATGCCATTGTATCTGAAGATCCACCTAGATCAATCCTCCCCATTGAGGAGCTTTTGGACCGCCAAAAGCTTTTCATTAGTCAATTGGAAAGTGAGGGTACTATGCCCTCACTTTCTCTTTCTCTAGCCATCTGGCCTTACTAGGATGCATTCCCTTGAATCCAACTCGAAGGTATTCTACATCTCCTCGCCGTGAAGTCCTGGTTCTTTTGTCAAGGATGATGTCTTCGGGCAACTCATCGAGATATTCAGGTGCAAAATCATTGATAGTAGGAACTGTGCCCACCTCATCAGTGTCCATGATCAAAGGTGGTTCATACAGCTTTAGGTTCTCCACATTCACCACTAAGTACATCTGCATATATACCGGCAATTCAAGAGGAAAGGCATTGTTCCCAATCTTCTCCAATATGGTAAATGGTTCATACCGGATTGGCCGCAACTTCTTTCCTTCTCCCTTCATCCTGTCTTTGCTGATGTGGAACCACACCTTGTCTCCCACTTGGAATTGATGGTCAACTCGGTGTTTATCATGTCGAACCTTGTAACAGGCTTGACTCTTTTCCAGCTGTTCTTGCACTGCTTGGTGAATCATTTGGATTCGCTGAATGAACTGCTGAGCTTTGTCTTTATCATTACGTCCACTGGAGCCATCCTCCCTTCCAAAGACCATGTCTAAAGGGTCCTTTGGTAGGTAACCAAAGCATGTCTCGAATGGTGAACGTTGTGTCGATGAATGCACTGCTCGGTTATAGGAATGTTGTATATAGGGGAGATGTTCATCCCACAATAGCCTCGTAATAGATGTACCACGGTACGGTTAACAACCTCTGTCTGCCCGTCAGTTTACGAGTGAAATGTCGTGCTCCTTTTCAGTTTGGTGTCCATCATTCTCCACAAGCTGGTCCAAAACTCTCCAAGGAAGCGAGAGTCTCGATCTGACATAATTGATGTGGGTAATCCAAAGTGAACCCAAACATACTGAAAGAAAAGAGAAGTAGTCTGCTCTGCAGTAATCTGCTTTTTACAAGGCATAAGAATACACATTTTGCTAAACCGGTCAATGATGACATACAAATAGTCGTGACCCTTCCTAGACAAAGGTAGACCTCCTACAAAGTCCATTGACACACTTTCCCATGGATGACTCGGAATAGGGAGTGGTGTGTAGAGCCCAAGTTTTCTATTAGAGGGATTTGAAACAGAACACATCACACAACCCTTTACATAGCGAGTCACAATGTTTTTCATATGAGGCCAAAAACAAAATCTTTGTACATGACATAAAGTCTTTTCGACACCAAAGTGTCCAGACACAAGAGAGGTGTGGGCCTCTCGAATTACATGCACTCTTTCTCCTGTGGGAATACACAATTTACCAAGGTGATACAACAATTTCCCTTGCAAGTGATAGTTGTCCACCTGTGAACCATGGGTTAGTTTTGCATAAACCTCCTTAAAGTCATCATCGTTAGCATATTTTTCAGCATAACTTTCAAAAGACAACGAAGCATTATGCAAAATAACAGAAGTAGAAATAGGAGGGCGCGATAGCATATCGACCACTTTATTACTAGTGCCCTTCTTATACTTTATTACCAGATGAAATTGTTGAAGAAAGCCCACCCACTTGAAATGACGAGTTTGTTGCAACTTGGTTTGCGACTGAAGGTACTGCAAGGGTTGATGATCTGTATGGATGATGGTCTCCTTGCCAATCAAGTAGTGTTTCCACTTTTTCACACTCTGCACGAAGGTGTAAAGCTCCTTGTCACAGGTGGGATAGTTTATCACAGCTTGAGAAAAATTCTCAGAATGGTAACAAATTGGCTTCTTTTGCTGCATCAGTACAGCTCCCATGGCCTAACCGCTAGCATCAGTTTCGATCTCAAATGGCTGTTGGAGATCGAGTAAGGCTAAGACTGGCGCGGTGCTAATTTTCTCCTTCAATGTTTCGAAGGACTTCTGCTGTCTTCCTCCCCATTGGAAGACCTGTTTCACACTTGTCAATGTGTGCAAAGGTGCTGCAATAACAGAGAAATTAGCAATAAATCTCCTCCAATACTGGACTGCACCTAGAAAGCTACGGACCTCAGTTACACTAGTAGGCTTAGGCCAATTTACAATTGCTTCAACTTTAGCGGGATCAATTTTTAACTGACCATGACCAACAATATGACCTAGGTAACCCAAAGAGGTTTTCCCAAACTCACACTTTGACAATTTTACAAAGAGTTTTTCTTTCTTTAGCACATTAAGCACTTTCTTTACATGACTCACATGTTCAAACCAACTCTTGTTGAAAACTAATATATCATCTAAATATACAAGAACAAACTCATTAATGAAAGGCTGAAATATATGATTCATAACCCACATAAAGGTGGTTGGAGCGTTGTAAAGCCCGAATGGCATTACCATCCATTTGAACAGCCCTTGCTTGGTTTTGAAAGCAGTTTTCCACACATCCTGCTCCACAATTCGGACATGGTGATAGCCACACGCGGATCCAATTTTGTGAAATATACAACACTTTTTAATTGATCCAATAAATCATCTATGCGTGGGAGGGGATAGCGATTTTTTACTGATATTTTGTTGAGCGCGCGGTAGTCCACGCACATCCTCCAGCTGCCATCCTTCTTGGGCACTAGTACAATTGGCAACCCGCATGGAGAGGAGCTCGGCCTGATCATGCCTTGGTCCAGCAATTCCTGTACTTGACACTTGATCTCCTCCATTTCGATTGCTGACATTTTGTACATGCCGATATTTGGCAGAGGGGTGTCATGCAACATGTAGATCTCATGTTGGATCTCCCTCTATGGAGGTAGTCCCCGAGGCTCCTGAAATAATACATTATAATCAGCAATTAAATCCATCAACTCCTGTTTATGCTTACCATCGCAACCTTGGAATGCATCTGCGAATTCGGCCTCCTTTTCCCTGACGACCATAAGCATGCATCCTTTGCTGGAGTTCACCAGCCATTTCATCTGCCCAGCGCTTACAACGTTGGCGTTAATTTTGTTCTGATGAGACCGCACTATGTACTCTATCCCATCCTTAGTGATGTAGTATTTATTTCATGGCGGAAAAAGACAGCTTTTCTATCATACAGGTAGGGGCTCCCCAATACCATGCCACAAATGTCCAGCAATATAACATCCATCTCTACTTCATCTACCAGCTTAGAAGCAATCACAAATTTTACCTTGCACTGCTGGGTTACATTCAATTTAGCTTTATCATGTATCCATCCCAGCGGGTAAGGCTTTGGGTGCGGTTTTGTTTCTAAGCCTAGCTTCTTTACCAGAGATTCTGCAATTAAATTTGCTTGGGACCCCGTATCAAACAGAGTTTCTACTTTGGTATGGTTTACTACTACTTTGATATGAAATAATTCAATCCTTTTTCTATCATTTGAAATGGACTCATCTACAGAACTGGTGCTTCCCTGTGATTTAGAATCAACAGGAGGTGTAAGGGTACCTTTTTTTCCTGCTGCTGTGACCAGCGCTTCATCTCCTGAATCTGATCCAAGGTCTTGTTGTGCTGCTGCCACTGTTTTCTGCTTCCCTTTTCCTCCATACTTCTTTGGGCGTTTCTCTGGGTGCTGCTTCCAATAGTGATCATCATCGTGGCCTTCTTTCTTGCAATGATTGCAATAAGGCCACTCTCCTTCTTTGGTTGTCGTTGTTTTCTTCTCCTTCCCTTTCCATTTTGCTTTGGGTTTGCCATTGGGAGGTTTGAACGGTGGCTTTCTGGACTGGTCCTCTCTTTCATTCTTGCCCATGTTCTCAATATGAATTGCTTTCACACTAGCTTCGTCAATAGTGGTTGGTTCAAACAACAATAATGAATGCCAAATATAACTATGCAGTGAGCCAATATACTTAGTTACAACTTTAGGTGTATCTAGTGCAATACCCAAATTCAATGCTTGCTTCCTAAATTCTTCTTTAAAATTCTAAACATCCTGCCCTTTTCCTTGCCTTAAATATTGTCAATTCATCAAAGCTTTCTATTTGTATCCTAAGGGATAAAACTATTCCTTTAACGCAGGAGTAATATCAGACCATAAGGAAAAGAGCTTACCCACATTTTTACTGCTCTGCAATTTACTTTCCCACCAAACGAGAGCTGTGCTACCCAGCCGTAGAGAGGCCAGCTGGATTTTCGCCTCATCCTCTACGATTTATTGAATCCTGCAATAAACCTCAATCTGCCTGATCCAATTGTTAAGCTTTTCTGCGTTACTTTCACCATTAAACATAGGAAGATCAAATTTAACATTTAATTTAAAAAAAAGGTTTCTTCGATGCATCCTTTGGATTTCTTTGATTATGGTGATGTGGAGAAGAAGAACCTTCACCACCAGAAGGAGAAGGAGGGGGTTCTTCTCCATCATTCCCATGTGTTGAACCTTGTCCTTCTAGATTCCTTTCTTCATATTTTTCCAATCTTATAACTAGCTAACTGATATTCTCTGCCATTGAGTAGAAAGTCTTTCTTAAATTGCGCTCCTCTTCAATACGAGCTTCCTCTTCAGCCATGTTTCTTCTTCGAGGTGCACGCCCTGCCTCTGGATCGAAAGGTTCTAGATTCCCTTCGTCTCTTTGAAATCTGCCCTTTGTTAGCATACAAACATGCAATTTACATCTAAAAATCCCTGCTCTGATACCACTTGATCCATGATGTTTTCGCTTATAGATGCATAGAAAAGAATTGCATATAAAAATTGCAGCTTAACACATAAATGTGCACATATGAAAAGAAGAAGAAAACACATAAAAAGGCACAAAAGAGAACACCAAGGCTTGATAACGGAGTTCGTCCAATTTGGACTACATCTCCGGGCCCAGCTCAACAATGGGGAGGCCTTTCTTATTAAATGACATGAATAAACAGAGTTACAATTATCAATCTGTCCATAAAGAGGCTTATACCTCCAATCTGCCTGATGGCTATGAAATGAATGCCTGAGATGGAGTGATATGCAGCACCAAAGCTTCCCGTAGCGATAGAAGAGGGTTGGAGTCGTATGACTGTCCAAAACAGCTCAAAGGACGCTCTCAACCTCTGCGAAACAGTGTGCTGCAACCATAAAAAATGCCTCCTTCATGCTCTTCCATTGATCCCTGTATATAATGGTTTCTTTGACAAGATCCCATTTAAAACGGGGCTTACCCGATTAATAAGAGAGGTTGGTAGAGTGGAAGCATCGACGGGCACAACCATTCTTGAAAATGGCCTGTTTATTATTGCTTCGATAAGGATTCAAAACCTCGAAAAACACTGCAAATATGTCCAAAAACCATATGCCTCGACCTCAAATATTATTAAATCAGGCTTATAGTCTGTATCGGGTCCGCGCTGAGGTCGTGGATCAACGTTTCACTGTGTCCCTGGCCTAGTCCTCGGGAAAGACCAACCGTCGATCGCCGATATCAGCGTCGGCCGATCGCGTTGGTGATGAGCCCCAAAAATGGATAATTATATGGGCTCATTCAGCCTCCTAATTCGACTTAATCCACCATTCTCATTAGTTTATTGCATGTTTTTTATTATATTTATGCTAATAGAGTGAATTGGGTTAGTCATTATGCCAACAAGTCTAATGTGTGCTTTATGCAGTCTTTTTGGTCAATTTGGAGACAAAATCAAAGGTTTAAATGAGCACTTGGCAGCCAAATTCGTGGAGAGGATTTGTAGGAAGGTGTCCCCTTCATTTATGGGCCCTTACCTCGAATTCTCCACCATCAGCTTGGAGTTCAAGGGCCACCAAGTCAATTATCACAAGGGCAACCGAGCAAGGGCTAGTAAAGGTGCTGTTAACTACAAGTTTTGGCAGCCGAGTTCCTAAAGTTTAGGAGGATTGTTGGGGTCCTCAATTTGTATAAATAAGAAGGCTTAGGGCCTCATTTCAGTTAGTCACTTTGTAGGCAGAAGTTAGCTAGTTTGTAGTTCGATTTTAGTCATTTTTTAGGCAGTAGGTTAGCTCTGCATTTCAGCACACTTTCAAGCTTTCCCTTATGGACAGTTTTTGATGTAACTATTATTTCTTGCTCAATAAAGATGAATCCAGCTTTGCACCAGCTCTAATCTCTTTTAGGAGTCTATAGCTCTTTGGGTTGGGCCCAACCCAAGTGCCCAGTACCTCCTTTGTTTACTTTTATGTGTTTTTGCTGCATTCTAGGAATAAAATCTGCTATTTAGATTTAAATCTTGTTTTGTTGTTTAGGTTGCTTTTGATGATTAAAAAAGCTTTTCATGTTCATATTGATTGAATAGGTTAATAAAAGAGAATATATTCATAAAAAGGTTGTCAAGCACCTCTGATCTCACCTCTCCCTCAGTGGGACTATGAGCTGGGACCAAGGTGTCCTTGCTGCCACCAAAAACATTGTTTTTGCTTCATCATGCAATTATTAGTGTTAGATTCTCATTTGCAGATGTTGATACCAGTTGTGATTACATGCTCGAGTTCATGATTGCTTAGTTTGCATAGCTACTTCACATGATTTTGTTGCAAGTAAACTGCTGTTCATTTTCTTTGCTGTTATTTAGGACAGATTAGGTTAAAGTAGCTAGGTCCTTGATTTTCCGAGTCTTTGTTTGTTCAGTGTGAGAAATAACTTGTAGAGCACCTATGATACCTCCTCATCTATCCTTACCCCATCCATGCAACCTGCTTCGTCCTCTAACTCAGATTATTGCCTCTCATTTGCCACGTTTTCTCACTTTGCCCTAGTTTTTACATTCTTGTGCATCATTGCTCCCTCCATCCTTGAACAAATCCAGTCGCTCCTTAGACTCATTCTCCAGGTCCTAGACCCCTTAAAATTCTTATCCAACCTCCATTTCCACTTTTCCACCATTTTTCCTCCATCAACCCTCCAAAATCCTCTTTTCGGAACATCCTGTAGAAATTTCAGAACATCCTGAAAACCCCTGCAGACTTCCTATAGAAGCTCACGAAAGCGGTTTCTTGATAGCCAAACTTTGTGAAACTCTCTGGAAGGGTGCTAGGGACCCCTTAGGCCCTCTTCTAACCTTCCCAACCTCCTGCAAGAATTTCATCTCGTCAATCCACCTCTGCACAGTCAAAAACCAGTTAAAGCACATGCACAATAATTCTACCAACTTACTCAAAAATACAAAAAGATGTACCTTTTCATATTTCACTTCAGAAGTAGCTTAGTCACATGCATTTTACCTTTCTAAGAGTCAATGGCATTCCTTTTTGTAGCTTTCATCATTTTTCTTGCACCAGTAGGGTTAGTCGGTAAAATTAGGGTTTGCTAGGGTTTGCATTTCCTTTCCGCTTTTCGCTTCTTTCTGCAAGTAGATTAGCCTCCTTTGAGTTAGCTTTCATCCATCAGTTAAAAAGCTTCTTCTAAGAGCTCATAGAAGCTGGCTTAAGCTCCTAGCGGACTTGTGCCAGCTGACCAAGTGACAGCCGCGGCAAGAGCTAGTACTTGTGCATACAACACCGTCGCTTCCAAGTTTGTTACAAACTACCGAGTTGATAAAAGTAAAGAAGGGAGCCCTAGGAGTTGCAGCATTATTGCTGCAATACTAGGGCCCACCATCTTTTTGGCGTCGTTGCCGAGGAAGCGTTATAGTATTGGTGATTACTGCTTTTCTTCTATTTTCCACTACAATCTTCTGCTAAGTAGTTTATTTCATTTCCATTATGCAAATTCATTTATGAAAAAGTAGATTAGCATTTCCCGCTTTCATATATTAGCATTTAAATTCCCCAATTTCAATTCTGCAAGCGTAGATTAGCATTTCAATTCCGCAATTTCAATTCTACAAGCGTAGATTAGCATTTCATTCCTGCAATCTCATTTGAGCAAAATAAATTAGTCATTTCCTGCTTTCATTTCAATTCCGCATTTTCATATCAGCAAGATAGTTCGTTGCAGTTCAATCTATTTTAGTTTTGTAGGTATAAAAAAAGAAGAAGAAGAAGAAGAAAGATAAAAAGATTTCCTTTCATGCCTTGTAGGAGTAGAGATAATTCGGAAAAATGATTGCACAACACCCCCACTGCTTCACACAGCCAGCCTTCTCTCTTCTTCGATCACTGTGATTAAAGAACCCTTAGGTGGACAGAAAGACATATTTGAAGAACCTCAAGGGAAGAAGGAGAAGAAAACATTCCTCTAGAGAAAATGGCTACAAGCAGAAATGTTGGGAGCAATACCTTGTCCAAAAACGAATTTGAAAATCAGATAGAAGATTTCAAGAGTGATATGAGGCAGTTTCTTGCCATGCAATTGGATACCCTGTGGATCCAAAGGAACCAAGAGGAAGCCAAGAGGGCTTTGGCCATCTTTTGTCCCAGGTGCACTAGAAAGCATCCTAGGAACGAATGTCCAATGCACTCCCTAGAAGTGTGTTTCATCTGTGAAGAATACCATCCTACGAATCAGTGCCCTTCCTTGCCTGGACTTAAAGCTGCATATCATAGAGCCAAAGGAGCCACTGAATCACTCTATTATATGAACCAAAGGAGGCCACATGGACCCATACCCTACCAGCGGGGAATGCAAAGGACATCCCAGACCTATTACGACCCCTATCAAGCCACTCCATGCCTTCTTGGGGTCCCCCTACTCATCCTTCTGGTCCACACCCCCTCCTTGGTCGGATCCATCTCCATATTATGCCCAACCAGCTGCTCATTCATTTCACTCTTATGCTCAACCACAGCCTC
Source organism: Pinus tabuliformis (assembly GCA_031772625.1). NCBI lineage: Eukaryota > Viridiplantae > Streptophyta > Pinopsida > Pinales > Pinaceae > Pinus > Pinus tabuliformis. The sequence goes on from CM062812.1 coordinate 978,734,106, forward strand.
AGTGGAATGCACCTCATCAAGGGTGGAGGCCCCAGTACAACTCTCCTCCCACTCCTTTGCCTCCACCACCTGCTCAACCGCAACCATCACCTCCTCCTCCACCAAGGCAACCCCACATGCCTACCCAACCACAACCCCATCCACATCCATCTCAAATATACACCCCCACTCAACTACCCGTACCACCATTTCCAAATCCACACATCGAAGTAGCTCAACTCCATTCAATGCTGAGGCGCAACATGTCCAAACAACTCCTCTTGAGCTCCAAGATATTCACCATAGCTCAGGAAGAGTATTGGAGAAAAGAGATTATATTGACAGCACTGAAGGATCACATCCAGCAAAAGAAGATTCAAGAGAGGAGATCAAAGAACCATGGGCTTCACTTAATGAGGAGAAGAGATCAGAATCAAAGATCGAGAAAGCTCCCTCATGGTTACCATCAAATGCTCCATGTAGTCAAGAGAAAAATCAGCAAAAAGAGGAAGATGAGAAGGTCATGATAGAAGGTGACATGAAGAATGATCCAGATCAGCAAGAGGACCAAGGATATCAGAGCTATATTGAGATATGGTTCTAGACAGTCACTAATTTGCAGCAGTACTCTCTTCCTCAACTATTTTTGATCCCTTCAAAGTCAAATCATTTTGTCTTTGAAATCCGGATAGCTGTCAAAGCATGCATTTCAAGCCTCCACATCATTTTGTCTCTAATCTCGATGTGCACATGGCTCCATTGGAAGTATTCTTATACTTGAAAATGATTTTGTTTTTCAAGTAGGGTAGGGTAAAAAAAAAAAAAAATGAAAATAAGAGGAAAATAAAAATCTAAGGTGAAAACCTCCTCAGAGGTGCCTTAGATTGGCTCATTGATTGAAAACCCCCATGAGGCGGTCAATGGCTTGGGAAAAAAAGAGAAAAGAGAATAAAATCTTTGGGTGAAAACCTCCCTTGGAGGCGCCCAGGGCAGGCAATTAGGGTGAAAATCTCCATGAGGCGCCCTAGTTGTTTTCAAAAAAAAGAGAAAAAGAAAAATAAACTTAATTTCCATTGAATAATTTCAGGTTGCAGCAAGGACATTGTAGGTTAGAAGGATCGCTCAAAACAAAGACAAAGAAAGTTTTGTGCCTTCTACAGGAAGTTCTATGTCTTCTATAGGAATCCTACAAACAAGCCAAAATTGATCTCTGAAGAGGACCTGAAGGCCGGGAATATGTCCATGAAGCCTGCAAGCATCCATGTTTCCATCCCTCACCCTTCTCCATCATTTTCTCCATCTCATTGTGCTTCTTTCCTAAAAACTGTGTGTTCTACAGGAAGTTCCTGTAGAAATTACAGGATTTCTACAGGAAGCTAGAAATGGATTTCAAAAAGGCAGTTTGGCAAACATGATAGCTTCCTCACGGGTTCATAAGTCCTCCTACAATCCTCAAACCTCTCTCCCATCAATTCCATGCCTGCATCACAGCCCAAGCTCATTTTTTTTACCATGCAAAAACTTGCAGAATGCTTTGAAGAAAAAATACATAGAACATAATTTTTTTTTTCCCTCACATGAAAACCGTGCATCCATTTACAAAACCGTTTTACAGGAGTTGTACAGAGATGATGGCAACATGCCCGAGCAGTTTCACCTAATTCTGGTGCACGATTTCCAAGAAATCAGCCTCCATCACCTTCAGCCATTTTTGCATTTTTTCCATATCCGTGCATTCGTTTCAAAACCTGTTTCATGGGGAGATGCATATGGGTGATAGTAACCTACCCAAGCAGTTTCAGCTGATTCCGATGCACGGTTTCTAAGAAATTGACCTTTGTAATCTTCAGCCATTTTCCATTTTTCTCGAAATCTGTGCATCCATTGATCGCAATTTCACTATGGGAGGTTCATAATGATGATAGAACTATGCTCAAAAAGTTTCAAATCGATCTGGTCTATTGTTTGGGAGCTGTGGAGAAAATAAGTCATTGTCTTGTAAAAATTCAACATCAGCAGCTTGAGGGTGCAAGTCTAAACGTGGAAATAAACTCCTGCAGCGTAGATCCGGCCAGAGGATACCTACACAAGAAAAACAGCCATGAATCAGCAACCAAGCCATCATGCAACCACATAAACAAATGCATGCAGCAGCAAAAAGCACCTCACAGCAGCCACATTCGACTTCCAGGTACGTGACTAAACTCGTTCCTCTGATTGCATGAATGTAATTTGAAAACTGCGTGAGCAATGAGATGGTTGTGATTAAAAAAATTGGTGGCCAGCTAACTGGCCACCCTCACCTAGTTCAAACAGCGCTCGATGGGTGAATACAACACGTGTGCTCAGCGATCTCAGGAGGAAATATGGAAACAGGTAGTGGTGACCATTTAAACCTCAGCGTGATTGATGGACGTGGTTACAAGCAGAGAACAAACAGTTAAACACTGCAGTGGGGACCAACAGTCTGCATGGGGCCAACGTGCAGTTGGCCAACTCACCCTCCATCAACGGAAATCTTCATAAACAGCCAATCGAACTCTCACCACTGTTGTTTCCAGTTTATCATCGTCCTTGCAGCTGCAACAAGCTCCATACCACCTCCATAGCAGCAAACCAAGCTTTCTCGGACCTTTTTTTAAATCCTCCTGCTTATCGGCGTTCTACAGGAAGAAGTTCTACAGGAAGTACGGCACAGCTTTCAGAAGCAGGGAAGCCTAGACTTTTCTTCATCGAATTTGGGGTTCTGAGAGAGGTAGGCTCGAGACACTCTTCCATGCATGATATATTCCGCAAAGATGATGAACTGAGCTGTTTTGAATTGGAGGGTTAGAGACAAGTCTACCTGTGAGTCGAAAATAGCAGTTTGCCTGTGTTGCATGGAATTTCTCAGTCGGTTCTACGTCAATATTCTCCTCCACAGTTCCTGTTAAAACATTTTTTTTTCTGTAGAAAAGATAAAGCACTGTGAGGGCTAGCCTGTATAAAAAAAATAATAATAATAATAAATAAATAAATAAAAATTTGAATATGCACGTTTGTATGTATGCTGGGAGTAAAAAAATTGAAGTGCTGTACCCTGTCTGTGGAAACCAAATTTCTCCCTCCATAAACGGGCAGCCGAGTTCTGGGCAGCAATAGCCTTAGAACCAAGGAATCGGTGCTAATTGATAGTTGAAATCCCTTGTCTAGGGGAGAAATCCATACACGGCATTCCCTTTTCTAATCAGAGCATAAAACAAAGCACTCTCACCATCAGCAGTGAAGAAGGGGAACACAATGAGGCAGGAGAGAAAGCTAGTGGTAAAGAAACATAGGACAAACCACCACAGAAAGAACAGAAGGGGAAACAAGGAAAAGGCCAAGTTGCTGAGCCTAAAACTGTGGGAGGACCAATGGCACAAACACCCAGGGAGAAACGACTGCAGAGTAGAGCAGAGAGGACTGAAAAAGTCCAAACAAAGGAGGGCACAACCAAGGCAACCAAACATGAATTAAAAAGAAAGACACATCCAGCCAAACAGGCCGAAACAGTTTCTACGAGAAGTCTGAAAATAGTTTCTACAGGAAGTCCGAAAACAGTTTCTACAGGAAGTCCGAAAACAGTTTCTACAGGAAGCATGGACACAGAGCAGTAGAAGGAGAAATATCCTGAGATTCTAGCCAGGGAGGCAGCAGCCGTGCTTGCCACCTTAAGCACACCTCCAAAACAAAAAAGGAAGATAAAAAGGCAAACTTCCCTGTACTTTAAGGCAAGGAGGAGCACACAGGTAGAAGTAGGCAGACCCCAGCCACAGTCAAAGGAGCAAATTGTCATTAAGGACACAACAACTAAACAAAAGGAGGAGTCTCCTTCAAAGATAACCATCACCTATGAACAAGGAAGCCAAAACCCTTCACTTGGAGAGAGAGAATTCAGATGATGGACTCAAAGACAGCTCTACAGGAAGCTGAGACAGTTCTACAGGAAGCTGAGAATTCTCTACAGGAAACTTGGGCTAAGTTAAAAGAGACCGAGAAATTGGAGGAAAATGTGGCCAAACAATCACAGGAAGAAGGAAAGACAAGGAAATATCTAATGAACAACAAGGAGATGACAAGTTGCCAGCTGAGGTTGAAGCTTTAACAAAACTGCTACAGGAAAAGGAGCACAGGTAGTGGGAAGAAGTAGAGAGAAAAGCATGGTTTCATGACCGAGAAGAGGACATCACTTCAGAAGCTTGGCATGACAGGGAGGCCACCAAGGCCATCAAAGATGAAGAGATAGATTAGTTGCTCAGAGGATGAGCAACACTTTCAGTAGGGGGGTGATGATGAGCCCCAAAAATGGATAATTATATGGGCTCATTCAGCCTCCTAATTCGACTTAATCCACCATTCTCATTAGTTTATTGCATGTTTTTTATTATATTTATGCTAATAGAGTGAATTGGGTTAGTCATTATGCCAACAAGTCTAATGTGTGTTTTATGCAGTCTTTTTGGTCAATTTGGAGACAAAATCAAAGGTTTAAATGAGCACTTGGCAGCCAAATTCATGGAGAGGATTTGTAGGAAGGTGTCCCCTTCATTTATGGGCCCTTACCTCGAATTCTCCACCATTAGCTCAGAGTTCAAGGGCCACCAAGTCAATTATCACAAGAGCAGCTGAGCAAGGGCTAGTAAAGGTGTTGTTAACTACAAGTTTTGGCAGCTGATTTCCTAAAGTTTAGGAGGACTGTTGGGGTCCTCAATTTGTATAAATAAGAAGGCTTAGGGCCTCATTTCAGTTAGTCACTTTGTAGGCAGAAGTTAGCTAGTTTATAGTTCGATTTTAGTCATTTTTTAGGCAGTAGGTTAGCTCTGCATTTCAGCACACTTTCAAGCTTTCCCTTGTGGACAGTTTTTGATGTAACTATTATTTCTTGCTCAATAAAGATGAATCTAGCTTTGCACCAGCTCTAATCTCTTTTAGGAGGCTGTAGCTCTTGGGGTTGGGCCCAACCCAAATGCCCAGTGCCTCCTTTGTTTACTTTTATGTGTTTTCGCTACATTCTTAGAATAAAATCTGCTATTTAGATTTAAATCTTGTTTTGTTGTTTAGGTTGCTTTTGATGATTAAAAAAGCTTTTCATGTTCAGATTGATTGGATAGGTTAATAACAGAGAAGATCTTCAAAAAAAGGTTGTCAAACACTTCTGATCTCACCTCTCCCTCAGTGGGACCATGAGCTGGGACCAAGGTGTCCTTGCTGCCACCAAAAACACTGTTTTTGCTTCATCATGCAATTATTAGTGTTAGATTCTCATTTGCAGAAGTTGATACCAGTTGTGATTACATGCTCAGGTTCATGATTGCTTAGTTTGCATAGCTACTTCACATGATTTCGTTGCAAGTAAACTGTTGTTCATTTTCTTTGCTGTTATTTAGGACAGATTAGGTTAAAGTAGCTAGGTCCTTGATTTTCCGAGTCTTTGTTTGTTCAGTTTGAGAAATAACTTGCAGAGCACCTGTGATACCTCCTCATCTATCCTTACCCCATCCATGCAACCTGCTTCGTCCTCTAACTCAGATTCTTGCCTCTCATTTGCCACGTTTTCTCACTTTGCCCTAGTTTCTACATTCTTGTGCATCATTGCTCCCTCCATCCTTGAACAAATCCAATCGCTCCTTAGCCTCATTCACCAGGTCCTAGACCCCTTAACATCCTTATCCAACCTCCATTTCCACTTTCCCACCATTTTTCCTCCATCAACCCTCCAAAATCCTCTTTTCGGAACATCCTGTAGAACCCCTGCAGACTTCCTGTAGAAGCTCACGAAAGCAGTTTCTTGATAGCCAAACTCTGTGAAACTCTCTGGAAGGGTGCTAGGGACCCCTTAGGCCCTCTTCTAACCTTCCCAACCTCCTGCAAGCATTTCATCTCGCCAATCCACCTCTGCACAGTCAAAAACCAGTTAAAGCACATGCACAATAATTCTGCCAACTTACTCAAAAATACAAAAAGATGTTTCTTTTCAGATTTCACTTCAGAAGTAGCTTAGTCACATGCATTTTACCTTTCTAAGAGTCAATGGCATTCCTTTCTGTAGCTTTCATCATTTTTCTTGCACCAGTAGGGTTAGTCGGTAAAACTAGGGTTTGCTAGGGTTTGCATTTCCTTTCCGCTTTTCGCTTCTTTCTGCAAGTAGATTCGCCTCCTTTGAGTTAGCTTTCATCCATCAGTTAAAAAGCTTCTTCTAAGAGCTCATAGAAGTTGGCTTAAGCTCCTAGCGGACTTGTGCCAGCTGACTAAGTGACAACCGCGGCAAGAGCTAGTACTTGTGCATACATCACCGTCGCTTCCAAGTTTGCTACGAACTACCGGGTTGATAAAAGTAAAGAAGGGAACCCTAGGAGTTGCAGCATTATTGTTGCAATACTGGGGCCCACCAGTCGACATCCCACACATATATCACCCGGGTGTCTGTTGGAAGTTTCGCCGATCCGATTAATCGTCGATCGCATTATCCATTCACCAATATCCACATATGTATATATATCACTGTCGATTGCAATGCCCTCTGATCCACTGATTCGATCTGATTGGAGATCGACGATCGGGGGTTCCATGGTCCAATGCTTAAGTCCGCTCTCATGCGACCTCCAATTGTGATTTGCCTTTAAGGCTTTAAGGCCCATTTCTAAAGTAAATTCCTCTTTTTTTTAAGGATTAAAAAACCCTTCTTTTTGCAATAACTTCCTCATCCAAACTCAGATTGAAGTACCATTTGCGCTGTTAGAATCATAAAGGCGAGATCTCTTCTCTGGTCCTGGGTTGACTTCATTCCGATCATTTTGATTTCTGAGTTTCCATGCCATTGTATCTGAACATCCACCTGGATCAAATATCCCCACCTCTAAAATAGTTTTGTAAACCTTTAAATCATCAATCCATTTTCTTTTATGTGGAAACCTTTGGTCCATACCTTTTTATCCCAAAGGTATCTTTAAATATCACATATAAATTTTCTAAAAAAATATTCTACTAATTTTATTTAAAAAATTTAAACATATAACATTCTTAAAATGATAAAGATGCCATTTATAATTTTTTTTTCATATTTTTTTAATTATTTTCATCAATAAAAAATTGTTAAAATCACAAACATCTATCATTGAAATTGCAAAATGCTATAATTTTTTGAACACATTACCTTAAAAAAATATAATGTCAAAAATAAAAAATAAAATTTTTAATTTAACCAAAAATAATATAGTCTTTATCTAATAATATATTTATTTTAAAATTGTACAGTGATGTGTGGTTTGACAGTAAGTCTATTTGGGCCAAGCTTGGGAGACCGTAGTTTAAATCTCATTGAGTACAGTGGCTCGCTGTGGTGGATGCTCGAGAAGCCTCGCCTTGGCAGCACAAAAATTGATCTTGGGTCTCCCATAGATTAAAACTGCCAATTACCTATTCACCATGTAATTTAATATATAATATATATATATATTAAAATTAACTCATATAAAATTTAAAAATTAAAAAAATTATCACTATTAAATTGAAAAATATTTCACGTAACATTTACTGCATCAGAAAAACTTATTGGTAACACTGACACACCCACTTACGCCACTCGGCTTTCTAACTTTATCTTATCACCCGTGCAAAGGCCCAAAGAAGAAAAGAACCTCAGGCTTTTAGGACTTCCTTTAGTCTACTTTATATTTTTTCTATTAATTGTTAATAAAGAATGAAAAAGCTCTAGTCAATACACACACTTTACGAAACATGGGTGGATGGATATGGAAGCGATTAGGGACCATCATATACAAAACAAATCACCCACCACCGCCCCTGATAATGGTAGGGAGGGAAATTTTCTGTACTTGTTTTATTATTTTATTTTGAATTTGTTTTAAGCTTATTAAATAATAAATGTACATTAACATATACGATTAGAGTACTGAATATAAAATTATAATGAACATTTACATTTTTATTACTTTTATATATTTAAATTTATAAAATATTAAAATATCAAATTCATTCACATGTACACATGCATATATCCCTACAAGGTGGTTAATTAATTAGGTTCATTTATATTATAAAAATATATTTTAAGTATACCATGAACATTTTTAATTTGAGATATTGAAATTAATATTATTTTTATTTTTGTATTTTTTATAAATTAGTGGTATAGTGGGTTTGAATATGTTTTAAAATTATTTATGTTTAGTTAAGAGTTTGTTTTCTGGGAAGTAAGGAAGCAGGTTAACGGCCCAAGACTCAGAGGCATTTGGCAAGAGTGAAAGACTCAGAGGCATTTCAAGTGGGGTGGTTTTCAGTAATAAGGCTACATAGCTGGGGTGGTTTTCAATAATAACGGTGTCAAGCTACATAGCTGGGGTGGTTTTCAATAATAACGGTGTCAGGCTACATAGCTGATTATTTTAGGTGGGGTGATTTTCCTTCATAGGGGGTTATTTCAGATGGGGTGGTTTTCCTTAATAAGGGTGCCATGCTGCATTCGTGGATAGCAACAATAAATGATTATTCTCAATATTAGTTTGACAATTCAATGTTGGTTTGACAACTAAATTATAATAACTTTTCCCACCCTGTAAAAAAAATAGTCATCTAGTATCAAATTATTTCATTAAATTTTTTTCCTTTTTATTAAAATTTCCATCTTTTAATTAATAAATTATTTAAAAATTTTAAATAAAAAATATAATTTGGTATGTGATGATTAAATAATTATCTTATAACAAACTTAATATTAAGAAATGGAATAAGGATGCGTTCATATAAGTAATATATGGATTTTCAATAAATGCATTTTTTTATTAGAAGTTTTACATTTTTTTTTATAATTTAATATATTAAGAAATGTATTAAGGATTATCAATAAATGTATTTTTTTATTAAAAGTTTATAATTTTTTTTTATAATTTAACATATTAAGAAATGTACTAAGAATTAGGTCGCATAATTAATATAGATTTTCAATAAATGTTTTTTTTATTAACGCTTTTATAGATTTTTGTTTTGTTTTTTCTTTGCATGAACATAAATATAATAAAAAAGATTTTTATATAGTTTGTATGTATCTAGACTTTGTTAATAGTATCTTATTTTTCAAATGCAATTTTTTATTTAAAATAATAATTAGTGTTATGCAATTTTGATAGAAAATTTTTAATCCTTTGCTTAGAAGCATGTTTATTTATATTTCTTTGTATGTGTTTGATATTAGTGTTTCTTATTTTTTGATTTACATTTAGTTCATTTAACATGTTATGCATATTTAGAAGTTGTTGGCTTAATCTTTCCTCAAATTTATGTGATTTTATGTTCAAATATCTATGTATTACTTTTACTAGCTCTTATGAAATTTATGTTTTCAATTTTGCTTTATAGAGAACTAAAAGTCCTTATAGTACTACTACTCACAATTAAGCTTTAACCTATTATCCACCTCATATGAAGATTTCTTACAACTTTTTTTTATGGCATCCAACCTCAACATCATTTTAGATCATCTTATTTTCTTCTAGCCACATCTTTGAAGTTTTTGTCGCAACTTTTTTACTTTGCCCTTAATGACAAGAGGAAGAATCCACAACTCTTCCAATGCTCATATTGCTTTGGACATATCGATAGATAATGAATCTTAAGAACATATGATAACGATGATGTCTTTTAATGTCCTTTAAACCAACTTAGCCTATCACACTCAACAAGAGACAATGAATACAAATAATTTAGAAATCAAATCTTAAAAACTTATCTAAATATTTGTTTTGATGTGAATTTGAATTTACAATAGCATCTACAAATTTAGTTTGACTATATTGATTTAAGATTTTATAACTCAAATCAAAATTATAATGAAATATAAATTAAAGAACATCTAAATCAATAAGCACCAATATTTTATTTTCTTAGTTAATTCACATTAAAGTTAATCAATAACTTTCCTTCACCTCAAAAGATATAATTGGAAAAAAGTTTAAAAAATATCAAAGAAAAAATTGAAATAAGAAGCAAAATCTTAATTAATATTTTAATCTTTTGATTCCATATATATATATATATATATATATTTGAAATTAGAAGCAAATTCTTAATTAATCTTTTAATATTTTTATTCCATATATACACACACACACACATACAAAAATGAGTAATATTGAATTAAAATTTACGCCTGGTCGCAGCAAAGTACACAAGGATACATCTTCAATATTCACTTTTGGCCATAACATTGACCTTCTACACAAAATGACCCAATAAAAACTAACACAGGGCAAACTATTAACATGTCTGCATGATTACACAAAAAGACCCAAGAAAAACTTGTAGAGGGCATATTATTATCATGTCTACATGATTACACAAAAAGACCCCAAAAAACTAGAAGAGATCAAACTATTATTATGTCTGCATGATTAGACAAGTCAAATATCCATATCAAACAAAAGACAGATTACTATCGCATCTGTATGATTACAAAAAGTCAAAATTCCACATGTCGAACTTGCAGGAAATGTTAATCATTGTTTGTAGTAGGTCTGTTGAGATCTATCTCTCGATTGTTTTTCAAGATTTTCCTACGCTTCTTTACTTAATTTAAGGTCGATAACAATATTCTTGAGAGCATCGACTTCTCAATCAAACGAGAAAACTGAAATTGGAGAGTTAGAAGCTTATCTGTAAGCTCAATCTAGGTGTGAGACATTTGATAGAATTTAACTTGAAGATCATAATTTGTCCTGTGGAGTGCTTCATGGGAAGACAAATAATGAGAACATGGATTGTCCATTGAGGAGGGCTTTGAGTTTAAATAAGTGCTCATTATACCACCTTGAGCAGAAACATGACCTAGATTGATGATAAAAGGTGGTAGCTCCAATGACCTTCTATTGCTTTCCAAAATTTTAACGTAGGGAGGTGGACAATTTACTATAGGCCTTATAATAGAAATTTGGACCCGGGGACTGTCACAAGTCCCATATATTTTTAACAGACTTGCAGGAAAAACCAAATAAAACCTGTAAAATGAGGGCATAAGGTTGCACCATCACCCCAAACCCAAGGACCTGTAATTCTTTCCAAAAAGAGAAGATACCCGAGGAGTTGGGTTAACCAGTGATTTCACAAATCTGTTTAACACATTCTAATTAGCCCAGGAGTTGAGGTAGGAGCCTAATTCTTAGGAATTTTTTTCCAAACCCAATTTGATGTGGAAAACAAAGCTAAAAGCTGGAAATTCAAATGTACCTTCCTTAAATGAGGTCTGCACCAGATTGAGACCCGCAGGGAAAGACTGTCTCGGTTCTTTCAGATTGGCCTTCGAACCAGCAAGCCCAAAATGCAAGAGTTCCCATGAGCAGGAATGCCTTGCCCACCCCGACACCGCTCGGTTGAACAATTAAAGCCTGAATTGGAGCTCTTCGCAGAGCTACCAAATGTTGAAGAATCTAGGGCATGTAGGTTATGGAGAGATTCTTCTAATGATGATAATTGTTTGTGAGGTACTTTTTACTTTTTCTTATTAGCACAATCTTCTCTTATTATTTATTAGAGAGTGTTCTCTTACTTCATCAAATAGTTACCAAAACCAAAGAAACAAGAACACAGGATGTTGTCTCTCAGCTAGGCAAAACCTTTCTCTCCTAGAGAGGAAAGCCCTTCTGCAAATTTCTCATATTGAAGCTTCAATTGACAAATGCCAAACCCTAGACCCTTGACCAATAGATCCTCCAAGCACAAGACACATTCTCTCTTTTGCACCTTCCCTTATGTTCTTTAATCAAAGCCTTCTTCTACATTCCTTCGCACTTCTTCCAGCAACTGATGGTACTTTCCTTCACTCTTTTTCTGGCAACTGCATAAACCTTAGGTCTCCTTAGAGACCTTCTTCTTTCTTTCCTTCCTTTCTTCACTTGGAAATCTTCCTTTTCCTTGACACTTGGACTAGGTAATGAGCCTTTCCTTTTGGTGTATCTTTGAGTTAGAGGATGATCCTCTTAACCCTACTGCAAATCTGATTTCTTCGCATGTGTGGCTGATCTAGGGTTTGAGATGGACCTTTTTACTTGCTCCCTTCCTTCGCTAGATGTGGGACCTCATTCGCTTGAGATGGAGGCCTATTTGGAGTCTCTTCTTAGCCCAATCGAACTCTATTATGTTGTTGCCCTTATGGATATGATGTGGCTACAGAATTGCCCTCCTTTCTTCACAAGTGTGACAGAATTAGGCCCTAAAATAGTCCTCCCAAACTCGGTTTCTTTTTCCTCTTCTTCACTATCTTAGAATCACCTCAATTCTCCTTTTTCGCACCTCTTTTTCATCCTTCCTTCTTTGTTGATATTAGAGATGAGTAGTGATTCTTTTGTGAGGTTGAACTGCCCTATATATAGGAGATAGTCTCCTATTTGGGCTGACTTGAGCTAGTGAGGCAGACATGTCCTTAAGTGTACCAAAAATTCATTTTTGAGACGACTTTGAGGAGGATACTTGTCTTTTCTTTGGAGGATCACCCTAAACATATTTATTTGACTCTAATACATATGTTTACATAGTGTAACATGCCCACATGGGTCTTCAATAATTACATTGACTCTTTGACTTTCCTAGAAGCACTTAAACATGTGCTTGACCTATCAAATGGGCAAGAAACCCATTCTTGCTAATGAAAAAAATAATAATTCTTTTCTTTTACAAGTACAAAGATCAAAATCACATTTATGAAGACCGAACCTAGTTACACTTTCTTCAACGCTCCCTCTTAACTAGGGAGGTATTCATAAATCATTTTACAAGGTGTTTGGAAATTTTCAATCTTAAGAATCCACATAAGATAAATCGGATTGGCAATCCATTTGTTCTAGCATCATAGTAACCAACATTGTTTTCACAGCAAGGCCTTGATTGATAACTCTATATCTCATTAGATCAAAGAAAAATGTTAGTGAGACCAATGACTATAGACACCTTCATCATTGTCTCTCAAGGTACATACCCACTCGGGTGTTCATTGAAGATGAACTTCTAGGACTATTCTTATCTTGGGTTCCCAGCCATCAAAGAATATCGATCCTCTTGCTTACTCTTATCTTGGATGCCCTAAACATCCTCAAAGAACATTAGATGTCAGATGATTACCCAATCCTCCATTATTTCTTCCCAAGTGAAGACAAGAATGTTGTGTCTATCTCTCCCTCTCAACTAGGGAAGATATGCCCATTCCTATAAAGGAATCTACTCAAGCTCCCTCTAACCAGGGACTTGCCCAAGCTCCCTCTTAATTGGGGACTTGTCAGAGCTTCCTCTCAACTAGGGACTCTCCCTTTCCATGAACAACTTCTTCTATTGGGTCCTTCAACTGCTTGATCAATTTCTTTCCTTGGTGTCATGAAATTCAACTGAGCTTCTTCCTTGTAGGGCATCAACCATCGATCACTTTCCTTCTTAATTCGTCATGTCATTCTTTTCTTCATGGAAAGTGGCATTCTTGATACATATATGGAGCCTTCGTCATATGGCTACTTCCTTTTCATCATGTTTATTTCAGGAATTTCCATCCACCACATGAGTGCTAGTTATACTTGTACTTACAACCCTTGTTCCAGTAGCTCTGCATAAAACCCTCCATATATTATTCAAGAAAATCAAAACATAATATTAAATCAAATAGTACCTTTCGATATGGATTATTCATCATCAAAGCTTTTGTTGGCTTGAATCATCAACATCCTGCATGTTTCACATCTCTAAGGCCTTTCTCGGTGTCAAGGGTCCTTTGATCTTGTCCTTCCTATGTCAGAATTCTCGTGCCTTCTTCCAGGAGATGTCTCAACAAATCTGTTAGATGTTGATTCCTTGTGTCCATGGTGTCTTTTATTCCTTATCTCTTTTCCCATATGCTTCTTTATAGGTTCTCTTGTCAACCATCTCATACCTCATATGAGGATATTTTTCATGTTGACCTTTCTTGGTGTGAGAACTATGTCTTCATGCATATCTTCAATGAAAGAGATCTACCCTATTTTTGACCATGCTACCAGAGCAATTTCCCATGCTCATTGATACAAATTATGACATGACTTTTAATTGAAAACATAGATGCATACATACCTCATCTTAGTTCTTTCCTTGATCATTTCAGCTTCCTAGATTGAGATTACCTCAATCTCGTTTGCTTTGCTACATCTTTTCTTGCCTACATATCATCCTTTCTAGAATCCCCATAAGTGGAATTATTATCAAGACATCTGCTTTTTCTTAAAGTCATGAACCCTATATTGATGATTTCATCGGAGGATTCTTGTAGTCCTCATCCTGCAAATGCTCCTTTCTACTGATGATAACGACCTTCTAAGATGATTATTCTTTATCATGATCATTCTGTTATGCATTGATGAAGTTATCTAATGGCTTCATCCTTCCTACATGAATATATTTATTTGAGTTATCTCTACATAATGCTCCTATACTCATGAAGATTCCATTCCCATAAAACATGCATTCTATCCTATTGCTATATGTTCCTATGATACCCAAAACTTTAAAGAAGACTTATGTGAAAAAGTTGATCTCAGTCATACTAGAGATCTGAGGGTCCTCATTCTTCTGCTTCTTCTCTTCTTCTTTCACTTCTTGGGTAATGTGAGCTTCTTCTCGTTTCCTCTTATTGTTGTCGTTCTTGAACTTAGGACAATCCCTTTTATAGTGTCCATATTCTTGGCAGCCAAAGCAATGGATTTTGGACATATCTCTTTTACCCTTTCTCTATGGAACAAACTTGCCAAATTTCCCTTTTCTCTTGGCCATAACAGCAAATGCCTGCTCCTTTCATCCCACATAATCTTTGACTTTGAGTCTAGTCTCCTCAATTTTGCATAGAGACCAAAGTTCATTCAATGGGGTAGCTTCCTTCTTGGCATATATACTTGACGTGAAGTTTCCCCATTCCTCGGGTAATGCATTGAGCACCGCAATTGCCATTTCTCTGTCTAAAATAACTTCTCCTAGATCTTGCAGTTGGTTTCTCATCTTAGAGACCTTCACGAAGTAGGGAGCTATTTCTTCTTCCTTGGAGATCTTCATTTTGTATAGTTCATTATGCAACGATATCACTTCTCTAGCTGTAGTAACTAAAAATAGCTCCACCAACTTATCATAGATTTATTTAGATGTTTCAAGTTTGGAAACATAAGGAATGAGAGATGGATTCTATCAGAATCCTTTGAGACCTTGTTTCATCGTTATTATACTTTGCTAGAGCTTGAGTTTGTTCCTTAGTAGGAACAATGACACTCCCTTTGATGTAGTCCAGAAGTTCATTTTCTTTTAGAAGTAGATTAGTCCTCTTTTTCCATGCAAAGAAATTAGCAGTCCCAACCAATTTGTTGCTTTCCTTGCAAAAAGACATTTTGATATTTTCAGAAGAGGATATAAAAATACTTACTTGAGAGTGTTAGTGATTGTTGCTTCCTTAATGAATGAAGTTTCGGCTTCTTGTATCTTGGATTTCTTCAAGATGCTTCCTTTAAGGTGGCTTGAGAGAGACTTGCTTGTTGATGAAAACTATTCAATGTGTAGATCTAGAGATCTTCAATGATTGGCTTGGATCTTAGTACCTTCCTTTGAAAAATGACGAGTCCTTGATGTAAACGCTTCTTGAATGTACCATCTTGTAGAAGCCTTTAGATGGAAGGCTTTCTTCTTTCCTTGTTCCCAGGATGGTAGTCCTTCTTGATGGATGTAGGAGAAAAGATAGTAATCCTTCTTGTCTATGATGGATCTGGAACCTTTGCTTGTAGATCTAATGCTTCAATCTTTTATGTGTTCTTGAGATGCCCTTCCTTGATGTGTCACCTTAGCTCCAATCCCATGTTGAAGAATCTAGGGGGTTATGGAGAGATTCTTCTAATGATGATAACTATTTGTGAGGTAATTTTTACTTTTTCTTATTAGCACAATCTTCTCTTATTATTTATTAGAGTGTTCTCTTACTTCATCAAACAATTACCAAAACAAAAGAGACAAGAACACAGGATGTTGGCTCTCAGCTAGGGCAAAACCTTTCTCTCCTAGAGAGGAAAACCCTTCTGAAACTTTCTCTTATTGAAGCTTCAATTGACAAATGCCAAACCCTAGACCCTTGACTAGTAGATACTCCAAGCACAAGACACAATCTCTCTTTTGTACCTTCCCTTATGTTCATTAATCAAAGCCTTCTTTTGCATCACACCTTGATCTCTTCCTTCACACTTCTTCGGACAACTAATGGTACTTTCCTTTGCTCTTTTTCCAGCAACTGCAGAAACCCTAGGTCTCCTTAGAGACCTTATTCTTTTGTGCCTTCCTTTCTTCGCTTGGCAATCTTCCTTTTCCTTGACACTTGGACTAGGTAATGAGCCTCTCCTTCTGGTGTATCTTTGAGTTAGAGGTTGATCCTATTAACCCTACCACAGATCTGATTTCTTCGCACATGTGGATGATCTAGGGCTTGAGATGGACCTTTTTACTTTCTCCCTTCCTTCGCTAGATGTGGGACCTCCTTCGCTTGAGATGGAGGCCTATTTGGAGTCTCTTCTTAGCCCAATCGAACTCTATTATGTTGTTTCCCTTATGGATCTAATGTGACTGCAAAATTGCCCTCCTTTCTTCGCATGTGTGACAAAATTAGGCCCTAAAATAGCCTCCCAAATCCGGTTTCTTTTTCCTCTTCTTCGCTGCCCTAGAATCACCTCAATGCTCCTTTTTCGCACCTCTTTTTCGTCCTTCCTTCTTCGCTGATTTCAGAGATGAGTAGTGATGCTTTTGTGAGGTCAAATTGCCCTATATATAGGAGATTGTCCCTCCTATTTGGGCCGACTTGAGCTAGTGAGGCCGACATGTCCTTAAGTGTACCAAAAATTCATTTTTGAGCCGACTTTGAAGAGGAGACTTGTCTTTGCTTTGGAGGATCACCCTAAACATATTTCTTTGACTCTAATACATATGTTTACATAGTGTAACATGCCCACATGGGTCTTCAATAATTACATTGACTCTTTGACTTTCCTAGAAGCACTTAAACATGTGCTTGAACTATCAAATGGGCAAGAAACACATTCTTGATAATGACAAAAATAATAATTCTTTTCTTTTACAAGTACAAAGATCAAAATTACATTTATGAAGGCCGAACCTAGTTACACTTTCTTCAACACCAAAAGGGAAACTTCCTGAACACCACAATTGAATTTGAGAGCCTAACTAGGACCGAATTTATAATTGCCTAAGAAGATGACACACTTGGGGGGAGGAACAAAAAATGGAATGACGCAGAAGAGAGGCATATTTCCAATTTAATACTACATCCCTTGTCATTCCACACAAATTCCATCTCCATAACAACAAATTTCTATGTGCATAATCTAATAAGGTTCATCATTAAACTGATTGAAGAGTAATTCCAATGCTTGAGAAAGTGAATGCTGGTGTTTAGTGCATGAGGGGCAGGAGGAAATTCCTTTGCACGATGACAAATTATGTAACTTAACATGTTTTGAAAAGAAACCATGTGAACATAAAATCTCACAGATGCATGACTGGATTGAGTGCAATAATTACAAGGAGTGGGGAATGGAAAGAGATAGGGATATATGGGGAGGGGAAAATAGTTAATATTTTTTTTGTTGAAATAACTGTATTCCAATAGATACAGGGCCTAAGGGAGATCCATTCTTTTAGAGACATTATTTCAATTAGGGGATCAAACATATGTTCCTATGCTCATTGATCTCAAGCTTAGATTCTTCCAAAAAGCAAGCTTAGTTCACCTTCATATCAACTTCCATATTGTTGATTATGAGAATGTGATAAGAATTCCTAAAATGAAAAGATGCCATTAAACCTCTGATTATGTGGAGTACCCTAGCAAGAGAGTTGTTTTTTGGATTGTTTTCACTGTTAAGATACTCGATCGTAATCAATGGGTCTCCTAAGATGATCATGTTTTCCACACTCATGTCTTTGGCGATGAATAAACCTTGTAGGAGGCCATACATCTTCGTTTGGTTGTTAGTTATTCTTCCCAGGCCCCATGAAACCTTTACTTCAATTGTTCCATCATGATTAATTAAAATCCTCCCCTGTGCCACTCCTAGAGTCTTCATGTATTCACTTAAAAAGTTTGCAAAACTAATACAACATTACAATAATATTTACCAAAAAATTATAACTCATTATATCATTAATAAGAGTTTAAACCTAAATGGTGAAAATAATAGCCATTCTATTCAATCACCTAAAATGACCCAATTAACAACTTCAATCTCTACTTATCACTAATTTTTCTTTCTTTCTAATTTTAACTAAATTTCAAATATATAAATAAAAACACTTTTCCATCCTGATTCTTTGATACCTTATATATAATTTAAATTAATATAACAAATCTGAAGTGATTTATTTAGGAGAATGATTTAAGGCAATAGATATATAATAATAGTAAAAGGATATAAATATATATCATATTCTGATTTTAAAATATATATTTTTAATATTTTTTAATATTTAATTAAAATTCTAAATAAATCCAATCTTTTATATTTTAACATCCATACATCCCATATAATTTGCTTAGTAACCACTATCATCATCACTAATTTATCAATCATGTATTAAATTATTTAAAATATAAAAATAATTTAAAATATAGAATAAATCAATTTGATACCCTTACTCAACATAAGAGTTTTATATGGATGCAGATTTGAATTAAATTATTTATGTAGGTAAAACCTCCTTTTTCCCACTTAATTTTTTCTTTTTCCATTATTAAAAAGTTAATCAAAACATTATATTATTTGAATAAATTTTAATGAAATTAAAATTATTTAATCAGATTGATTAGTTTAATATTAAATAAACTACTTTATTTGTACAGATCTTAAAGTAAAACGGAATTATTGGACCAAAAAGTCATTAACAACAATAATGTGGGAAACAAATAATAAAAATAAAAAATATAAATGTAATTTGTTCCGCGGGTGCCTCGTGATTATTATACCTCGCCAGCAAAATACATGACGCGTTATTTCCGATTTCCTAACGAAAGGTTTTTGCCCACTGTATATCTATACCGAATTATAATTAAAAAAATATTTTAGAAATTGAAACCGGCCAGTGACGTGGTGTACCGTAATGCATGGATGATGATGATGGATGGGTGGATGTATCATGGTCATGCCATGTATGGATGGGATGCCATAGCCATAACGTGTGGATGTTTCTTTCCTCGGTGCTGATTTTTAATACCTCTCGTCTTCAAATGTGGCTTCAAACCCTCGTTCGGTCTGCACCATTGGCCTTCAAATCTTCCATCGTCTATCATTTTCCGCTTTGCATCGCCCTTTGCTGAGCGTCTGAGCGTTTCGGCCAGGCCGTATTGATTCTTTTTTCCAGATCTGCGCATCCACTTTGGCGGTGTCGGGCGGTTTTTTCGCAGAGTTTGCTTCTGAGGATCTGCGGAAATGGTAAGTCTCTTTGTTGTCCTTAAGATCTTGAAATTCTCCCTTTTTCGTAACGGCTTATGCAACGTTTTTGTTGTGTAAGGGCTTTCAGCCGTGGATTTAGGTTTTATGGGCCTTTCAGGGTTTAGATCGGTAAAGTGAGAGTCACATATGCTCTATTGGGTCCGTGCACCTGTAGATCTCTGGGAGTGAAATTTTAGTCCGTTGCATTTGGTTGATTCAGTTTGTAGAACATCAGATCTCCGCAAATTGGAATTTGATATTTTTGATCTTCTTGATTGAGTGATCGGGATATTTTATCGATTGTATTGAGCATCGGAAGTATGCTACGGCATGGACAATGCGCAAATTATGCGTTTCCCGTGTTTTTCGCGATCTGTTTTGTTGTCTTGAGTTGGTTGCAGTATTGGCCGGTGCTTTGATGGTTGATGGCTATTGTTGTCGCTGCTGGAGCATTCGATTTGTTCATTTAATTCTGAAGTTTTCTTTGTATTCTATTAAATATCTGTGATCTTTATAGGGTTTGATTTAGCAACAGAGGCTGAGACGTCGTCGATTGAACATTTACAGTTAGGTTCTTGACAATTGGTTTAGTTTTTTGTTTGCCGGATTCTAGAACATCACGACTGTTAGATTTGGCAATGGGAACCTGTAGTTAGATCTGATTTTGCTTATCTATCATATGCAAATTTTCATTTTCCCATTTTGCTCGAATCGCCACAGTTATTCAACTCCTAGGGCACTTGAATTTTGTATTGCACCCTGATTCTTGATTAGATTGTGTTTAGACATTGTATTTCCTTTTCCTTTGCCCAGCTCTGCCAGGTTATATGATTTTTCATTTTTTTTTCTTAACCTCAAGATGAATATAATCTGGCACTAGCAGATAACATTCTCTGCGTAAAATTTCTGTTTCGTAAATTATTTGAGCATTGGGGGGCTTTCCATTTAATTGGCTATTGTAGTTGGCCATTATATTTGATATTTTTTGGGTATTCTTATTAGTGCGAGAGAAGGTCATTGTTGTTTTGTATCTCTGTAGGGTGGAATTTTTCCCTTGATCTTACTTTGAACATGGATTGCCCATTTTTTGATATAATTTTTGTTTGCTTGAAAATATTGCCTCTTTTTTTCTTCCTTCAAAATCAATCCTTCCAGGGTTTGTTATACTGTTGATAGGTGAAGGTTTGCTGTGTATTAGTTAAATGTTGCATGTTTTTGCACCTATTTGGTTAGATTTGGTGGACTTGAACTAATGAGGCTTTTTTCTTGTTTTGCATTATTTTTTTTTATTGCACTGATAAGGGGAAAATAGATCTAGTGTTTGTAATTTTGTGTGTATGTATGGCTTATGATTTTGACTTTGTTCCATTGCACTCTGTCCGATTATCATTATTTGTTGTGGACCTGGAGTGCCAAATCATGTATTCCTATAATTATTTGTTTTCCTGTTTGTTGAATGGGATTGTGGACCTGGAGTGCCAAATCATGTATTCCTTTCATAAATATTGAAAGATATACCTGGAATATCACACAGTGAGGACCATACAAATATACTTGGAATATCCACACTGTGAGGAACATACAAATAATTACCCTGACTATCGGGCAATGCCACCAGTCTGAGAGATATAGTTTCCTTCCCACCCTAAACAAAGCGAAACTTAAAAAGGTTCTTTTCAAGATAAAATTTATTAGTAATCATCATCACAGATAATGTTGCAATGTCTTCCTTCTCTTAATATTCTACAATATACAATTCCCTTGTTACAAGACAAAATGGAAACCCTGCATGAATCTCAAGGTAGACTCTCTATAGGACATTGTAGAGAGGTATTTTTGTTTGTGTAACATTGTTATGATTCAACAGCTTTTGATATTTAGAATTATCACATAAGAAAGATTTATATTCCTTGATATTGGGCACAAATATGCTTTGGTTAAAGAATTGCATGCATCAACAGATGCTTCAGACATATGGCATGAGGATTGACAATGTCAAACACATGCCAAAACTACAGACAATTGTCTCGTTACCTGTTTGAGTTATATATAATGATAAATTCTATGTCAACCATGCAATCACTTGTATGTATCAGGATTATGGTATTTGGAACCTACAATGTAGATTGCTAGTTGGTTCCTTACCTAACTTTAGAACCCCGAGCAAAGCTGAATGAGGTTCTGAAAGGTTTTACTGGAGGTATGGCCCTTGTGGCTATAAATAGCTGCTCCAAATTTCCAAGAGTCTTAACTCAGCTCAGGTAAGGCCTTGACTAAAAGGTGAACCCAACTTAATTGCAAACCATTATCCTGTATTTTGTTTGTCATGGCTGATGGATATATATTGTTTTAAGGATTGTTGTACCTTGTTATTTCTCTTTTAAATATCAAATTTTAAATTATCTCTTATTTGTTTCTATTGTGTTGTATTATTTACCTTTTTCCATTACTTTGACATGCTCTCATTGTTTTAAGAATTGTTGTACCTTGTAATTTCTCATTTAAATATCAGATTTTAAATTATTGCTTGTTTGTTTCTATTGTGTTGTATTATTTACCTTTTTCCTCTACTTGGATATGCTTTGTTTCACAAACCTGTACTACTGTTTGTTTATCAGAAATTGTTATATTTCATTGCACTGTGAATAAACATACATGATAAGTGCAATGTCTTCTGGGGGCGATGGATAAGGAATAAAAAACCATCTTGAATATATCGTTTTAATGTATTTTCTTACTTGATCTTGTTTGGTTAGTAATGTTACTGGAATGTTCTTTATGATTACAGGCCAACGCAGCATCAGGAATGGCTGTTGATAATGAATGCAAGATCAAATTCTTGGAGCTGAAGAGCAAGAGAACCCATCGTTTTATAACATTCAAGATTGATGAGAAGATTCAGCAGATTACTGTGGACAAGATTGGCTCTCCTGGCCAAACTTATGATGATTTCACTGCTTCTCTTCCTGAGAAGGAGTGCAGATATGCTGTTTACGACTTTGACTTTGTGACAGAAGAAAACTGTCAAAAGAGCAAAATATTTTTCATTGCATGGTAAAACACTATAGTGTTGACTGTGACATGGGTGCATATTATTTTTTGTGTATATTTTATGTCCTGTATAATGAGGTTACATTGATGGCTTTTTTCCACTGTGTGAATGTGTTTGCCTTTCTTTTCTTTTCAGGTCTCCTGATACTTCCAGGGTCCGAAACAAGATGCTGTATGCAAGCTCCAAGGACAGGTTCAGGAGAGAGCTTGATGGAATCCAGTGTGAAGTTCAAGCAACAGATGCCTCTGAGATAGGCATTGATAACATCAGAGACAAAGCACGCTAGATAGCTTATGCTTTGATGTTTGCATTATAGGTTGTGTGGATCTGAATTATGATTTTCTGCTTGGTTGTCTGATCAATTCTTGATAGGTTCATTGTACTGTGACCGTTGGTTATATAAGTGTTCATGATTTATGTTTGAGATCAGCAGCAGCATGTAGCATCTCTTCCTATGGTATGCAGCTAGTTAGTAGTAATCAGTTGCCAGTAGGGCGGTGACATATTATTTATGTGACTATTTGTAATGTCGATTATCCCTTATATTAACTTTTGGGATGGGGGATGACTTGGGTTGCTTTTTGGTAGTATTTGTATGTGGCTGGGAAGCTGCTCAGCTGCTGCCTTGCTTCACTGAAGGGATTTAAGGACAACACCTGTCTTGTTAATATTAATGGAAATTAAGTATCCAATACTATATCAGAACATGTAATCAGAGGTTTGGGTTGAGAAAGTAGTAAGTGACCTTTTTATATATGGAATGCTTCGTGCTTTTTACGTTGAAGTGAGATAGCAGAATGAAGTGGTATGGAAAAGACTAGGATTTGCTTTGTCGACATTAACTGTTTTTGATTGGTATAAACCTCGGTGTTAGGGAAAGTGTTGTGATTGTTTAATTATTTAATTTTTGTTCTAATGTGTTGTTTTCTTCTTGCTTTCATCCCATTCTTACATATCCCTTTCTGCGCATACTGTTTTATTATATTTGAATATGAGAAGCATATTGCAAATTTAAATCACAATGTTTTTTTTGCTTATGTTCATTCGCTGTTCTGTTGTGTTGTCTGCCAGCTGGGGTTGTGTTGATTGATATTTGTGAACTTATTGGGGAATTGCAAATATATTGTTTTGATTCTATTAATGGAATTATCAACAGAACTATATGTTTCAATCATATTTATGCTGTTTTTCTCTACAGGAGCATTTTGAACACTAGTGTGTGAGACATTGTCTATGGAAGTTGATTGCTTTTCAGCAGGAGATTTGTGTTAATGATTATTGTTTCTGAGAGATTATTTTGTTTCCAGACCTAAATGTTTTGTTTGAAAATAGGTAGTTTAGAATCTTCTGAGGTAGAGAGAACAACACGAGTCACAGGTTTTCGGGAAATTTTATAACCATTCACTGTATAGCTGCAACAATTAGTTTTCCACCCAAAGCAGCCTTGCAAGCACCTGTTATAGATGTTAAATTTAGCAATATTTCTGAATGGTTTGCTAAGCACTCTTTCGGAGAAGCACCTGTTGATCTACTGATAGCCCACAAGCATGCACTGTAGATCCACTTCAAGTTAGTTATCATCTTTGACAATAAACGACTATAATTAAATACAAAAGGTGATGGACAAGATCAGATAATATTTTAGGGTAATCTCATGGATGGTTGCAAAGGCAAATAGAAACATCGGGACAATCACTTTATCAGCTAAAATGGGCTTTTATTAATTCAACAAAAAGATATACATAGGACTTTTACAAAAAATGCCTTTCTGAGTACTCTCATCAGGTCCATTTGTGATTTCCTCGTCACTGCCATATGTGAATCTAATATTTAGGTTGACTCATGTTTAGATTAAATGCCTGTGTTGGCCAAATTCACCTCGTCCTTGGACTTCTTGTTTTCGAAATTGATGGTGCTTTGGATTATGTGGTATAAAAGAACTTACATGCAAAAGTCAACTCAAAGCATATTTTGAAGCTGAATTCCAATATCATTTATCCTCCCACGTTCACGCTCTCTTCTAATGAAGGTTTGTGTTAAAATATCCATCAAGGATTCTTCGCAGGTCCTTGCTATCGCACCTGTAACTCGTCTTGTTGTGACAAGGTAAACTTTTAGCTGTCGTTTATGGAACATCTTCAGAATATGATGAAAAGGATCGAGATATCCACTGCTGTCTTCCGCTGAGATTTGTTATTTTAACCTTTCCAATGGTCTCAGCTAGTCACTATTTGAAAAACGTTCGGAGCTCTCTTTTATGTTCCCACTTCCTCTCCATATCTTTTGGGGGCATTTTTCTGTCTTCCATACTGCACATTGTTAGCTAGTATTTTCATTTTTTTCATTCTTTACAACACTATACTGTTGTGTGGGCTGCATGGCCTGACATATATGTGTTGTTTGGTTTTGTTATGTAGATGAACCCCCGATTTCTGCAATTTGCCCGGGGTAATGTGGAGGTTGGCTTTATTTTAGGCACTCCCCCCAATTGGTCATCATGCCTTTATCTGAATGCGTCTCAAATATTATTGATGCCTCTTCGTATGGATTTTTTAACCCTTGAATTCTGTCTGCCTCTTTGTTTCACTGGTCAGCGATCCATAATTGTCTTCCTAGATGTTAGCAAATTATATTGTGATTTTTTGATTTTACCTTTCTTTCCAACACTTTCCAACACTTTCCTGTTGTGTGGGCTGCAGAGCCTGCAAAATTATATGGCGTTTTTTTCTTCTTTTTTGTTTCATTTTATAGGGGGGTTATTCAAGAAATTTCCTTATTTCAGGCACCCTTGATCATATTGGCTTTACTTTACCTTGACCTACAAAGAAGTACGTCTCAATGGATTTTATAGTCCTCCAATTCCTTTCTTCCCATATTCACTGATTTGCCTGGTTCTCTTATCTTTTTAGATAAACTATTTTCTTCGTTGTCGTTGTGAACTAGTTTCATTCTTAGGGGCCCTTATTCGTCGTGTTTTGTCTGTGCTGATTACACTATCACAAATCCTGCGAAGTCCACTTTATGGGACACACTTTTAGATTGATCCTGCTTTTTGGTCTCTATAGCATCTTTCAGAATCCTCTGCATTCCACACTATCTATTATTTACCCTCGCATTAAATAGCTTTGAAGTAAAACTGGTTCATCTGCGGACTGTCAAATCTGAGGTTATTTTAGTGTCCTGATTTTTAATCAAACAGCACCCCGGTTCATGTTACTTTAGGTGTTGAGGTTCTACACATTTTTTGTTTTATTTTGTTAAAATGTGATGTTATATTAGGCACACTGCAATCACATGCTTTTCACAGAATATGACACGCTTTGTTATGATGTATGTAATTAAGTATTTGTGTCAGCTTGCGTGTGCAAAATCCCAGTACTCTGAAATATTATTTAATCACATGCCCTAACTTTGTTAAATGCTTTACATTTGTGTCATTAATTAGTGCACTCGACATTTCTTTACCATACTAAAATGTTACGAAGTGAAATTAGGCATCTTTGAGCGCTCTAAAGAGACGGCATGATATTGTGAAGTATTTCTATAATTGAGTGCTTTTAAGGTCCGGGCCCCTGTTAACTTATAAAAAAGTCAAAAGGGCCTTGGTTAACTTCAAAAAAGTGAAAAGAAGTGAAATTAGGCATCTTTGAGCGCTCTAAAGAGACGGCATGATATTGTGAAGTATTTCTATAATTTGAGTGCTTTTAAGATCCGGGCCTTGGTTAAGTTAAAAAAAGTCAAAAAAGGGCCTTGGTTAACTTAAAAAAAAGTCAAAAAAAGTGAGATTTGTAATAGACTTCGCCTCATCGGCCAGGTGGTATCAAGGTAGGTAAATTGAATTCCTCAATTCATCATGTATTAAACCGGGGTCGGGTGATTAGTAAACAATTTATTTAAACCATAAACATGTCACAAAGTGGGATTTAAACCATAAACATGTCACAAAAGTGTGGGATTGTGGGATTATTTGGGTCATTAGTAAATTTTTTACGTAAAGCATAAACATAAACATGTCACAAAGTGGATTTGGATCTTGACATAAACATGTCACAAAGTGGGATTGAGTGATTCTGACGTATTGTGGTTCACCACTCTTCTGACTAAATGGGCTATTTGCGATTGAAAAGATTTATTTGTAATTGACATTTGAAGAAAATCTATAACGAAAACAATAAAGCAAGAGACTTACTTCCCTTGCTTGGGCAAGCAGGGAGTTCTCTCGTCGATCTTGAGCTAACCCTCACCATATGAATAGTGAGTGACTTCGTCCCTAAAGTAGCAAAACTTGATACGTTGGGAGGAATTAAACATGTTGCAAAACTTATACGTTGGGAGGAATTAAACATGTCACAGAGTGTGGGATTATTTTGGTCATCAGTAATTTTTTTTACTTGAAGCATAAACATAAACATGTTACAAAGTGGTATTTGAATCTTGATAAGTTAAGAGGGATTATTTGGGTCATTAGTAAATTTTTTTACTTGCATGAACATAATCATGTCACAAAGTGGGATTTGATAGGTTAGGATAATAACGTCTCAATTGCTTGAGCTACACCCAAGTCATTGACTTTTCTATACATAACTTAACACAAGAGGGCACATGCTTTTTTGCTTGTAATATGCTTCCTTTGTTGGGAGGATGTTTTCTCCATTGTTTTTCTTTGGGTCATCTTGTTGTTATGTCTTCTCGTAACATGATTTTCTTCTTGACCTCGTCATTGAGGGTTTGATTTGTTTTGGTGAATTGTTACCCTTCCCTTCTCTCTTCATTGTTTGAACCTCTTATTTTTCTATTAGAGTGGGAGTTGTCTATTAGAGTAGGGGCATTGGTTTGATTGCGTTGCAAATGTTGGTTGTGTTCTTTTGCACATGTTGATTGTTTGCATGGTATGTTTTATTTTTATCTGAGTTGATGTAGGCTATTACCTCTTTTTGTAGTTTTTAGTAAAGTAGCCATAAAACACATAATTGATTTGTAATCCAACTCTTGTTAATTATGAATTGGTTAATATTGTTTTGAATTAGTTCGAAGATTAGGTTATCTTAAAGTTGTCATAGGTGTGGGAGATGAACTAAAATGAAGGTCACTCTAGGGATATACACTATAGGGTTCAGACTAGAGATTAGGTTACGATCCTTGGATTATAAAGTAAAAAAATTATTAATCTTTCTATTAGAGAAGCCCAAGACTAGAGATTAGGTTACGATCCTTGGATTATAAAGTAAAAAATCTATTAATCTTTCTATTAGAGAAGCCCAATACATTGCAAGCAAGAATTTGATTATCTTATTATCCTCTTGGACCTATAAGATACGATTAAGTTTGGAGATTAGATTAGGATCCTCCTTTCACTAGAATAAGAGACAATAAAGCCTTGACCACAATTCAGAAATTTAGTAATTTGTGTATTAGAGAAACCTATTAAATTGTAATTAAGAGTTTGATTAAATTATTTGTTGGTTTATTCCATGATAAAGCTTTTATGATTAGGGTTTGGGAGTTTACTTCTTCCATCTTAAATATTGTTCACTAATTCCTCCATTGTTTTTGTAGCCACAGTGGTGGTGTCCATTGTTTAGTGATTATCTTGTACTTTATGACTTTCATGTGGTGACATAGGGATGAAGTTTGAACAGTAACCATGCTAACATCATACTTTTTATGATCACCCTTTATTGTGTGTTTTAGTTCTTAGCTGCCATTGACGCTATTACTCATCAATATTTTTAACTCTTCTTGTCATTGCTACCAACATTTGTTGTTGTCGTGAACGATTTACCATGTAGAATGATAGTTGTTTTCCTTGTCATGGGGAATGATATGAGGCATATTCGATGTTGAATCTAGAACAATGAGAAATTATATCGGTCTGTGGGATTTTACTGTAAAGTCAATTATTTATACAATTTCCATTGTTTGCAGATAAGGTGTTGGTGGTGGTAATGGTTTAATTAGTTGTTTTGTGTTGTAAGCTTCATCTTTTTCATGTATAAAAATTAGAATTAATTTGGCATTTTCATGTTATATTGAACCATTTATTTGATCTTGAATTTTTCGTGTTGCATTGAACCATTTATTTGATCTTGAATTTTTCATGTTATATTGAACTACTTTTAGAGGGCAAAATTTGAGGAAAGGTTTGCACTTACAGATTTGATTTCTCTCCACGCTTGATAGATCCAAAGTAAAGATGGATCTAGTTGGGATCAAAGAGTAAAGAGGGATCAAATCTCTTGAGGTGTAAATCATTTTTGGTGTGTAAAACTTGAGGAAAGGTTTGCACTTTGAGAGCTCTGATCCCTCTCGATGCTCGATAGATTTGAAGTTAAGGTGGATCTAAGTTGGTTTCAATTGTGGTTGATCACACAATTTAAAAATCATTAACACTATGTTTATGTATATGTTTGAGATTAATTCAATCATTTGAAATTTACTCATTTTTTTTAGTTAGAACCACGTTTAGAGTGCAAAACTTGAGGAAAGATTTGCACGTAAAGATTTGATTTCTCTCCACGCTTGATAGATCCAAAGTTAAGATGGATCTAGGTTGGGATCAAAGCGTTAAGAGGGATCATCAAATCTCTTGAGGTGCAAGGGTGAAACTTGAGAGATATGATTCCTCTTGATGCTTGATAGATTCGAAGTTAAGATGGACCTAAGTTGGTTTCAATTGTGGTTGATCACACAATTTAAAAATCATCAACACTATGTAAACAATGTATATGTTTGAGATTAATTCGATCATTTGAAATTTACTCATTTTTCTCAGTTAGTTGAATGAGTGTTATTTAGAAAGATTCATGCCAATTTACCTTCTTTAATTTTTAGTATAGTGACAATTTGTAAATGATAAAAAATGATGTATATGCATTTTTTTCCCCTCAGAAAAATCGTAATTTTTTATTATAATGGAAAATTACACGCTGTATATCCCATTGGCATATGCCGTACGAGTGAACATAGTAAAAAAAAGTAGCAAGTTTGTACATAGAACCCAAGAAGAGTGTACCATCATAGATCAATGTGCATATACAAACTTGATTACAAAATTTTCAAAAAAATATTCAGTTCTGTGAGTCTCTGTTGCTGATGTCTCAAAATACTATGATAAAATTAGGGCCGATCGGCCCTTTGTTGATTTTGTTTTATATATGGCCTATGATAGGATTGATAGGCATGTAATGTCCTTGTCTTTCCTCCAGTGTCAACCATTCTCCTTTGGGATGGTGCGCTACCTCTTTGGAATACTGATCCGCAAATGTGTTGTGCTCCCTGTGAATATGAGTAAATGAAATTTGATCAAAATGTGATTTTAAAAATAAAGCATCATCCAATATGTTCCTAAGAGAGTGAACATGGCATGCAATGGTGCAATTGAATCAATTTATCACAATCTTAGAGTCCCCAAAGACTTGTAATTTTTGATAGTTTTGGTTTAGTGCAAAATATGATAGATGCTGAAGCGAGGTGACCCTAAAAAGATCTTTTCATGAGATTAGTGCCGGTTGGAGTCTTATCCATGATCATATTCCACATGAAGAGGCGGGTGCGAGGCAGAGCTTTGAGTTTCCATATCATGCACCACCAACATTCCAGAGAATTGGGTTAGTGAGCAGCATGGATGATAGGGTATCCCTCTTTAGGAGTATAAGCCAGTTCATCCTCATTGTCCCAGAGCCTCACATGTGATTCAGTTAAAACAGTTGTATAATGCCTCATGCTAAGATCATCAGCGTACATCCAAGCTTGTTGATAAATGGAAGTATTCAACTGGTCCCCAATATGGGCAATGGAGACCACACCTTTGTTGTTAAGATATGTTATTAGTTCCGGAGGTAGATTGTTCATGTTGCCATAGCCAATCCATGGATCAACCTCGATGTGAACAACCAAACCATTGCTAATTCACCAAGTTAGCCTGCTCCGAATAATGGGGAGAGTTTGAATGACAACTTTCTAGATGATTGAAATTCCTTGTTTGTTCCAAGTTGGTAGTTGGACCCATTCCATGATATTTCGTGGCCAAATGTATTTATAAAAAACAACTTTTGTCCATAAACTTTTGTCCATAAACTTTTGTGCTTCAGGAGAAGCCAGCCCAGTTTGGCCACAAGTGCATGAGCAAAGGCTGAGAGATCCTTGAGGCCCCAACCCCCCCATTTTTTTGGGACTGCAATTTTGCTCCATTTAACCCATGCAAAGTGTTTTCCATCCTTATGCCCCTTTCATAAAAAAATGTAGCATATTCTTTGAATCTGAGCTAGGATACCTTGAGGAATCCAGGCAAGAGACATCCAAAAGACTGGGGTGGCTTCCAGAACAGATTTAATAAGCACTAGGCGTCCAGCTCTAGACAGAAGTCGATGAATCCAGTTGTTCAATCTTCTTTCGACCTTGGCAACTAACCAGGTCCAATCAACTATTTTGTATCCATGAGATTTTATTCGAAATCCCAGGTAATTTAATCCATCCAACTGTAGTCCCTGGAAGGGGAACTTTGGATATGCATGATGTAGTTCTTGTGGGGAGCAAGCCGATAGGGTGATGGTGGTTTTGGGTTCGTTTATTTCCATCCCTGATGCTGAGCTGAATAAACGCAACACCTTAGAGAGAGTAATGTGGTCTTGGATGCCACCATTGAGGAAGATAAGAATATCGTCCATGAAAAGATGTGTGAGTATACATTGATCCGTGATCTTGAGACCCAATAGCCTCCCTACCCTTTTTTCAGAGGAGATTAGCTAGCTTAAACCTTCCATTACAATCAAGAAGAGCAACGAGGAAAGTGGGCAACCATGTATAAGTCTCCTCTCTGCATGAAATAAATAGGAAACAGATCCATTTATGAGAGTACTGAACGAGACAAATGTAATGCAACACATGATCCATCTAATGAAGGGAATAGGGAAGCCCAAGGGAGTTAAAATCATCTTGATATATAGCTAACTGACTCGATCAAAGGCCCTGGAGAGATCTATTTTTAGTATGGCACCTTTCAGTTTCTTCAACGTGGAGTGGAGGGCTTCCTGGGCAGTGCCAATAGCTTCATGGATCTGATGATTGTGGAGAAAGGCAAATTGTTCAGAGGATATGTTGTCGGATAAGATCGGCTTGATACGGTTTGCAATGATCTTGGCGATGATCTTGTAAAGGCAGTTGCAGAGGGAAATGGGCCAGAAGTCACTAAAGGATTTTGGGCAGTCTGTCTTAGGAATTAGGGCAATGAAAGTGGTATTATTGGCTTCATACATTCTCCTAGAAGTTCTGCATTCCTTCGACCTTGGAGAGTTATATGAGTAATAATTTGAATATAATAAAATAACAATGTTGAATGATGAAAAAAGTGCATTGAAACCAATTAATGTACACCAATATTAATGCATTGATTTCAATGCACATGTTAATTTCTAATTGCATAAATCTAGATTAACAAGGAGCAATCAAAACTCTTAAGGTGCAAACCTTTCCTCAAAATTTACACTTTAAGTGGTTTGCACCTAAAGATCTTTGATCCCTCTTGGTTCTTGATAGATCTGAGATTAAAATGAATTTAGTTTCATTTTAGTTGTGGATGTTCACATTAGCAGTTTGGTTAAGATGAATTTGGTTTCATTTTAGTTGTGGACGTTCACATTATCAATTTTAAGACATACTCGAGGCTTGATTACATCATCAACATGTATTAACACCATTAAAACTTTAACACCACTTTAATTTATTTTAAACAAATTAAATAATTATATATAAAATAATAAATAAATATTTTATGGATTTTATAATAAATAATATTATAATAACTTCAAAATATTATAAATGGAAAGTAAAACAAATATATTCCGAAAACAAAATTTTAAAAATGTGAATAAAACAAAACCTGATATAAAATATAATATAAAAATAATTTAACAAGCCTAAAATATACTCTTCTTTCTTCTTCTTCCTTTTTTTGGGTTAGAATTGATAATTTTTGAATTGAAAAATCTTATTTTTTAGTGTTTCAATCATGAATTTAGGCCTAAATTTAAACAGAGAGTAAAGCAAACATTCTACAGTGGATCATGGTATCACCTTGAGAAGTGAAAGTCAAAATTAGAACCTCTGCACGTATTTCAGAAATCTTTAGAAGTAACATTGGAGTCAAGCATGATTGCCCTTTATCCCCTACTCTTTTGTCTATATATTGATAAATTTGAAGAGTGGCTAAATCTGCAAGGTGGAAATGGTGTTCAGTTGGGGGAGTTTGTGATAAAGCTTCTTTTATATGTTGATGATATTATATTGATTTCTAAATTAGCCCATTGATTGCAAATGCACTTATATGCCCTTGAGCATTTTTGTAGAGTAGTGGGGATGCAAGTCAATACTAGCAAGACCAAAATAATGATTTTCTCTAATAAAAGGAAGTAGAGCCAGCGTACTTTTTTCTTTCAAGACAACATTCTTGAAGAAGTAAATGAGTACAAGTACCTTGGGATTGATTTCAACAACAAACTCAATTGGGAGGACTGTAGAAAGAAGAAAATTTTAGGAGGGTGGAAAGCATTATATGCTCTTCAAAACAGAGGTAGAGAGGAAGTTTATGGGATTGGAAAACGATTAAAGTGCTTTTTGGACTCCTAGTTTGTCGAGTAATGCTATATGTGTGTGAATTGTGCGGCTCATAAGATATCTAAAAAAAATTGAGCAAATGAGAGTAGGTAGATGGCCTAATGTTATCTTCAATGAAGTTATGAGTGAAAGAAAAAAAACATGGATGAAACAAAACTTCACATGGATGCAAAACAGTTGGGTAGAAAGAAGAAATATTACATTGAGGAATTCAACTTTACGTGTGATCTGCAACAAAAAGAGTTCATTGGAGCTAGCATTTCGTGGAGGGAAAATGTTCTTATTGCTCAATTAAAGACCAACTCACATCAACTTCGGTGTGACACAAGATGGTGGAAAAGGCCTAACGAAGCTTGGGAAGAACGAGTGTGTACATTTTGCATGTCTGGGGCTGTGGAATCAGAAAAACATTTCATTTTGGAATGTGATGCATTCAAAGACATAAAGTTATGAGAACATGTTAGCATCAATTTCTTGGCATTGTCTTTTAGTGAGGGGACTGTTGGAAGGTTGGGCTAGTTCATCATCAATTGAATCCAAAAAAATTGAATTGAAAAAAGTGAAAAATAGGGAACTAATGGTCTCATAGACTATTTTTCGTCTCGTGAACTTTAAAATATCATTTCATTTCATCATAAAAAAACATCAAATACACCAAATTCCACAACTTAATGAGCAAAAATCCTCAGAATACACCAAATTTCTCAATTTAATATACTCTTTAAAAATTCCAACTAGATTTAACCAAAAATTTACTAGAAAAACCAACTTTTTTTGAAAAAATATATCAACTATTTAAACTAAACCATTCAAAAACATAAAACACCAAATAAAATAAAATAATAAAATAATAACAAATAAAAAATAAAATTAAATAAATAAAATAAAATAATAAAATAATAACAAATAAAAAATAAAATTAAATAAAAACCATTCCAGAATCACCACTTTCTTCATACCTCCCTTTTTTAATTATGCGCCCCTCCGGCCACTATCTCCTCATGTCTCTTATTTTTTCTTTTGGATAAGTATCCGCGGAGGGATACAATTTTAAGAATCATCGACGTTTGTTTGTTTGTTTTTATTTATTAAATTTATTTATTTTATTTTATATATATTTTTATGGGTTCGTTTGTAAAATTTTATTTTTGGTAATTTGTTCGTTTATAACAACATTAGTTTTTTTATCGGTTTTTATAATATATTTACTTTATGTTTTTATTTGTTTTTTAATAAATTTGTTTTATTTATTTTTAACTTATTTTTAATATTTTGTTTATTTTAAAATGAAGGAGGAATAGTTGTTTTGTTAGGTTTAATTTATATTATCTTAAAATAACACATAAAAGTTTATCTATTATTGATAAACACATCACATGATCTACATTTACTATATTTTTGGTATTAGATTTCCAGATTATAGATTTTTCCTTTTTTTCCCTTTTTTCTTGTGGATGTCAATCCAGTAAATAGAAACGTCAAGAACAACTATGGGTGGGAAATGACATCATTTCTATGAGATAATTCCATAGTCGAAGGTTTTGCCATATTTGTTGTTTCTTTGTTGTTGCTTGAATGATTTGATTCATGGGTATGCTTTTGCCACTCATTGTTGAAGCCACAACTATGGCAGAGTCTTTTTCATTTTCATTTGACAGATGGTTTGCCTCTACTAAGGGATGGGATGGTTCCACATGAGGTTGGGCTAAGTCTGAAGGAGTTGATTTCGTGGTAGATGTCTTTTGTTGCTGTGAGTTGTCTTATTTTTGACCCAAAGTGCTCTTGGATCCTTGTGCTTCCTTTGGATCTTGCCATCCATGGCTCTTTTTCTTAGAGTCTTGCGGGGAAAAGGCTCCTTGAGAAAAGGGGCATGCATTTTGAAGATGCATAGGTTGTTGACAAGTCCTCCAACGGAAAGCAATGTTTTCATAATCGAACGGTTGCGAATAACACTATCTTGCCACTTGAGAAGGATTTTGTTGGACAACTCTTTATTGCGGTCCACTTTGACACATATACATATGTATGTGATGATTCCTTTTCAATCCTTTTCATGTCTATTTTGATGAAGCGACCTAGCAAATCTCCCACCTTAGCTAAGATATTAGGTCGTGTCAAATGGATGGGTAAGTTAGAGCTGTCATGGCAAGAGGATTAAAATTAGGAAATCAAGGTTGAAGTGAGAGACCATAACATCCCCAAAACTAAGGTCCCTTGTCAAAAACCTTTTGTTGGTCCTTCAAATTTTTGAAGAGCACCACAAACAATCCTTTTGAGCAAAAGAGCAACTCTATATTCTGAGACTAGTTTTGGTGTACCCATTCCCGAAGAGAAAATACTGAGGGGCATAATCCATTAAAATGACAAATAATTGCCTGTCATCCATAATCTGCAATCGTGAAGTTGGATAAAACATTTTTCACTTCAAGAGATGGAGTATCAATTGCCTGATCTACAACAAATGTGAGGTCCTTGGGGTTCAAAGGTGAATGTCTTGGCTTAAGGACCTCCTTAAACGACTTGGGTTGGGAGGAAGAAGATTCCCCCCATCCTTTGGCTCCACCTCTCAATTTGGAGACTAAAGAAATAAAGACATCCTTGTTTATGCCATATTCTTTGAGGGGTTTCAGATCTCAGAGCTTCCTTCCACTGTATAAGAGTCATAAACTACCATAGGAAATTTGTAGCTGAACCCCGAGCTGACTTCCACTGTATAAGAGTCAAAAGCTACCATAGGAAATTCGTAGCTGATTCTGAATTATGGAGGCCAATAAAGAGATTAAATTCAAGGCTTTGACCAACATACAAAAGGAACCCCTGAGAATGGTCTCATAAAGATCGAAAAATTCACTAGATCCAGGGTAAAAACCTCATTTGGCATGTAGGGAAGACTATGTAACGAATAATAATTTCTGTAATTGCACCAAGAGGCTATCTCACATAAAAACGTAAACATGTAAATGTAAATGTAATGTTTAACATTTAACATTTTTATATTTAAAAATCAATCTAATTATTATTATGTATAAACACAATATAAATTTAAAATATAAAGAGGCTCACGAACACTTAAAAAAGAGGTATAGTAAATAAATAAAAATACAAATAAAGCAGATGTATAGGAAATAAATAAAACATTTTTTTATATTTACTCGGGAAGTATAGTAAATAAATAAAAATATAAATAAACTAGAAGTATGGTAAATAAATAAAACCTCTTTTTATATTTACTCCATAAACCTCTTTATATTTACAAAAACTCTAAAAAGAGGTATTTATTTAGGTGAATCCTATGGACAAATAATCATTAATACCATGGGCCAAATACCATATTTATAAAAGAGGATTAGAAATCAACGTCTAATTATATACCAAGCTTACAAGCCAAATTATTATTATTTTTTTTTAACAAAGTCGTTTACTCGTATATTATAAAACCGATAATCCAGTGTTCTAGTACAAAAGGGGAAAGCTCTGAGAGCTGAGGTTCAAAAGTAGGTGCGCAGACCCATAATCCTCAAAGCTTCTCTTGATTAAACACAAAATTAGAAACAAACGGCTATATTGCCTGACAAAAGAGCCTCCTAGCCAACTAAATTTACAATGCATAAGATATCAAGGGGAGTGCTGGGTGACAGAGTCATCCGGGCGCTGTTCCCTCCTGCTTGCTCTAGTAGAGGCTTCAGCCTGCTGGCTTTCAGTGAGGGAGCGAAGGTGGTCTATGGCAGCTTCCATATGAATGCAACGGTCCTTTAAATCTTCGATCTCTTTCTTCCTTTTCTCCAATTTTTTGCGCTTGGAATTTCTATCAGAGTGATAATCCTCTGTCATCTCCTTCACCTGCTTGTTCAGGGCATTGATCATGATAACATGGGCTTTACACATGTGACACTCCTTGTTGTTAAAGATATTTCCCATAGAGTTTCTGGGTTGTGCCTGATTGGCAGGCTGATTATGCTGCTCCGCCATCCTTTCAATATCAGGTTCAGCAGTGCCCCGAGGAATGTCTGAAGAGGTCGAGGGCGTGAGGGCGATGCCACCGGGCTGCTTGTTCGAAGGATTGAGTGGCGAGAGGCTCAGATGCTGAATAAGGGCGCAGCTGAGGACATAAACAAGACTGTTAGTACTACTAAAATAACAGAAGTGAAGAGAATCGATTACCCAGGGCAGTGGAGTGACGACTGGATCCCGGATCAAGCAGGGCGCCTTTGAACGATGCTTGAGAATAGAGAGGGCAATATGAGCTGTGGGAGTCTGGTCTTTGCTGTCAACCGAGAGGAGCTCGGTATTTCCTTTAAACCAGACACTGGTCTTAAGTTCCTGAGAGAAGTCTTCCGACTGTAGCCCCCGCCTGTATAGAACCCTTCGCCTCTGTCTCGGAATGCCTTGAGTTGTGATAGAACTGAGATACTCATTGTAATTTATAAGAGCGAAGAGGCCTTGCTCACGCTTGTTTCGAGAAGTGGTGTATCTGATCTTGGTGATCGTGAGATCTTTTGAGTTGATTTTTGCCGGTCCTTGGAGCCTGTAACCAGCATGGGCGTGATCACACCCTCTGTTATTGTCTTTGCTGTACAATGAGAGAATCCAAATCGTGCCTGCTTTCCTCGTTTCCAGAGGGTGATACGCTGTCCTGTAACCATTGCTTCGACAGTCGAGAAGGATATGGTTTGATGAGGATCTGGTATGCGCCGGCCTGCTGCAATGGAACGGATGCCTGAGGTGACCGATTTTCTGGTGCGAAGGGAGAGTGTCCTGACTATGGAATATCCCTGTCATAAGAATCATTGTTTTCCTTTACCTGACCCGTGAGTCTTCCCGTTGCTTTGTTTGCCTGCTCGTCCGCTTCCACATTGTTGCTTCTTAGGACGTGCTTAAAAGTCACTTTGTTGATGCCCCTGATCTGATCTGCTATCCTGTCTTTGATTCTGTTTAAGGCGATTTGGTTGAAGTCTTTTCCGGAGTTCATAGCTGCTATAATGATTGCAGAGTCTCCTAAAACTAAGAGATCTTGAATGCCAAGCCTCAGAGCAATGGAGGTCCCCAATAGAAGGCTGTAAGCTTCAGCCTTATTGTTCGTCATGGTACCCAAACCCCACTCATAAGTGACAATTGTTTTCCCTTGAGGATCTCTAATTATTCCCCCTGCTCCAGCTCTGCCTGGATTGTTTTTTGAAGCCCCGTCAAAGTGGAGCGTGAACTGCTTTTGATTTTGAATCCAGCTGTTGATTTCCTCCTTTGTCCCTCTGAGTTTCCAATCCTTCTGCCCTGTTCCTGTTGTTGACTTGTTTTTTATTCTTGGTTTATAGATGAATCTTCGAGCCCATTCCTTCACCCTATCATCTGAGTAATCCGGGTCAGCATTGGAGATCCCATTAGCTTCTATTGTTTCTGCTATGAGAGCTGTTGTTTTAGCCAGAATGCTGGATATACTAGGTTTCTTGTTTTTGAATATACTTTCGTTCCTGGCTAACCACAACTGCCAACAAAGATTTGAAGGGATGCTGGTCCATATTCTCTTGGCTAAAATCATGTTCTTGCTGGCATAAGGAAAGATTTTCCCCCAACCTTTCTGAAGAAGGGAAGTCTGATTGGGGAGGTCTCCAATATTTAGAGGACTAGTTATAAGTTTCCAACAGGACCTTGCTACTGAACAATCAATGAAAAGGCGGTTGATGTTTTCCTCCGCCTCCCTGCACATGAAACAAATTGAAGGACCCTGGATTCCTTTTTTCCTAAGGTTTTCTGCTGTTAGGATTTTGCCATGAAGCAAGGTCCAATTAATTTTTTTTATTTTCGGAAGGCTGTCAATTCTCCATGCTGCTTTGTAGAGGTGCCAATTATTGGGTGTTGCTGAATTTTGGAGTGCCTTGTAACCTCCTTTCACTGTGTAATTACCTCCGGTTGGATCCTAAACGTAACTATCATCTTTCATTCTGCTAGTAGGGGCTGACCCTGTGAAAGAGAGTTTAAGGTCATTCCATAGATCCTCTAAATCTTTAGGTAAGTGCAGAGTTTTCCATTCTTTCCAGCTGTTTTGCTCCCAGAGTGAGATGTCGAAAAGGGTTTTAAGATTAGCTTCTGACATCCACTGCTGCAGGGGTCTGAAATTGATGGACTTTTCCTTGGCTTCCGTGCCCATAATTCTATCCTTCCATATGCTGATATGCTTCCCATTACCTGGGACTTTAGAGATGTGAGATTTGAGGAGGGGTAATGTTTTTTTGATCAATTTCCAAACAGGGGTACAGTGTCTGTCAGTGATTGCATCAGAGAGGATGTTGCTATTGTTCCCATTCAGATATTTGCTTTTGAGTACCTCTGCCCACCAGGTTCCTTTCTCTTTTAAGATTCTCCAGGTTAACTTGAAGCCCATTGCCATATTTGCTAACCTAGGAATTCTAATTCCTAATCCTCCATTTTCTAAAGGAAGGATGACCTTTTCCCATTTCACCAAGCTGAATTTTTTAGTGTCTTGCTTTCCCCCCTTCCATAGGAAGCTTCTCAAGATCAGCTCCATGTGCTTATGAATGCTTGAAGGGGCGAGGGTAATGGCAAATTGGTAGATCGGGAGGGCTGATAGAATGGCTTTGATGAGAATTGTTCTTCCCGCCAAGTTAAGCCAATACATCCCCCAACTCTGCAGTTTCCCTCTCAGCTTCTCAATTAGCTTGACCCAAACTTCGTTTTTAATTGTCTCTTTGGCCAGAGGCAGTCCTAAGTACATGAAATGGGACCATTTTGATTGAGCTGGGATTTCCATAATTAAAGAGATTCTTTGAGTTATGTATCTTGGAACATTCCAGGTGTAAATCATACACTTGTTGTTGTTTAATTTGCCCCCCGAGGCTTGAAGGAAGAGGTCCAGGATGGTCTTGAATCTCCTAGCCATGAGGCTTGAGGCACCACCGATTAAAAGAGTATCATCTGCAAATAAGGAGTGATTGATCCCCTTGGCTCCTCGAATGATGTCCACTCCTGTTATTTCCTTTAACTTTCGCTTGTTTTCCAGGTGCAAACTTAAGGTTTCTGCCATGATGATGTAGAGGAAAGGGGAAAGAGGGCAGCCTTGCCTCAAGCCTCTTGTGCTCTTGAAGGCGCTGCAGGGCCTACCATTGATTAAAGGGGCTGTCCAATTATGGGAAACACATTCCATAATCCTGCTGATGAAGAGCTCTGATACACCGAAATTCTCAAGAACAGTCCTCAGAAATGTGTGGTTGACCCTGTCAAAGGCGTTCGCCATGTCCAGCTTGATTATCATACCCTTCTCATTTCTAGCTACGCTGCTGTGTATCGCCTCCTGAACCAGAATAACATTATCTGTTATATGTCTCTTGGGGAGAAATCCTCCTTGGTTATCCGAGATAAGAGAGGGAAGGATTTTTTTGAGCCTATTTGCCAGAATCTTAGTGATAATTTTGTATGAGACATTGCATAATGAAATAGGTCTGAACCTGTCAAAGGATTGAGGGTTGGGCTCCTTTGGGATTAGTGCTAAATGCGAAGATTTGATACTGCTGCCCATTTTACTTTTTGAGTGAAAATTTCTCACCATTCTTATGTAATCTTTCTTGATGATATCCCAGTGGGTTTTGTAGAAGCTCACCGTGAAGCCATCTGGCCCGGGGGCTTTGTCTAGAGGCATACTATTGATTGACCATTCAATCTCTTCTATTGAGATTTCTTTGTCCAGCTCACAGTTTTGCGCTTCTGAGACCTTTCTCTCAATGATGTTGGCGAAGTCTGCATTTTCTTGATAGTGAGGGTCAGCTGTGAGAAGAGATTGGAAGTGTTTAGAGGCAGCCTCCTTGATTTCCCCTTTGTCCGTAAGCTCTTTGCCTTCAAACATTATCCTTTCAATGTTATTTCCAGCTCTCCTTACTTTAAGACTGTTATGGAAGAACGAGGAGTTTTTATCCCCAGAATTGAGCCAGAGACATCTTGACTTCTGTCTTAGCTCTTCCTCTTCTTTACGGTGCTGTTTGTAAAGCGCTTTATACAGCTCTCCTTCTATCCTTTGGTCTTCTTCCGTTTCTTGGACTGCTTCCTTTTCCTGATTCCATTGCTCTAATTTCATTTGCAGATCGTTTTTTTCTTTCCTTTCCTCCTTCACGTGATTCCTCGCCCACTTCTTTATGGCAATCCTCAGCAATTTGATCTTTGTTTCCCAAACGAAGTGCGGGGAGCCTGTTATCTCCGTTGTCCAGGCTTCTTTTAGCATGATTTTGAAGTCCTCGCTGGAATCCCAGGCTCTGTTGTATTTGAAAGGCAGCGGACCCATGTCTTCCTCTTTGTCTAAATACAGCGCCACTGGTTTGTGATCAGAAATGAAGCCCTGTATGATTGTGCTGCGAATCCTCGGAAAGTTGGCAACTGTTCTCTCCTGTACTAGGATTCTGTCAAGTCTCTCTTTGATATTGTTCCTGCCTGTTCTTTTATTTGACCATGTGTAACGGCCATTTTGAGGAGGGATGTCTATGAAATTGTGAGTTTGAATGATATCTTCCAGTTTTTCTCTAGATGGGTCAATAAAAAACTTCCCTCCTAACTTCTCCTCTGCATTCCTTATTAAGTTCAGGTCTCCTCCTAGGAAAATATTCCTCCCTTGGGTAGTCTCAAGATCTGCAGTTAGAGAATCCCAACAAGAAGCTTTGTCTCTGAAGTGTGGGGGAGCATACACGTTATAGATTGTGTATTCCTCCTTCTTATCTGTACTTTGCATATCTATTCTGATCCACCATCTGTTTTGCTTGTTATCTATGAGATTCCAGTTACTTTTGTTCCATATTGCTCCTATACCTCCTGAGGCTCCTATTGCACTCATGGCAGTTCCTTCATACTTCCTATTTCTTATCAGGCTGTTTTGGAATTCTTGTTCACTGATTTTGGTCTCCTGGAGTAGGAGGAAGTCTGGTTGTTCTGCTTTAATAAGGTCTCGGACTGCATTTGCTTTTAGGGAGGAGCCCATCCCCCTACAGTTCCAAGAGACCAAAATCATCATTTCCCTGTTTTGTTGTGGATCCCACTTTTCTCCTTCATCTTCTCCCCACTTCCTTTGTTCCTGTCAAGGTAGGTGTCCATTGGTTGCTGGGTCCCTGTAGCCATTTCTTTAGCCGCATTCTCATCTCTTATTTCCTTGTTTGATTTCCTTCCTACTTTTCTTGGTGGATCCGCGGCTGAGATGTTTTCCTTTGTTTTATTTCTAGTTAGAATTCTTTCCACTGTTGGAGGTGGGGAGACCTGGAGGGGAGAAGAGGGGGAGGTTCTGGGGCCCTTGGGAGACGGAGGGGGGGATGAAGGCTCCTCTGAAGCCAGGGATTCAAAGGGATTGGAGGATGAGGGGATGGGAGGGCCCGAGCTTGATGGATGAGTGGAGAGGATTGGGGTTTCTGAGGAGGGCTCTGTTGATTTAGGGGGAGGGTTTGTCTTTTTTTTTTCCTGACTATTTCCCATGCTTCCTCGGGGGCTTCATTATTGCTATTATCTTCTGATCTAGATTTACTGCACCTATTAGCAAAATGACCGTATTCATGACATACCTTACACTTGAAAGGGAGCTGCTCGTAGTCCACCTGCTGAATGTGCGTCCACTGATCTACTTTGAGTTTGATTGCCTCTGGTAAGCCTTTGCCCAAATCCACTTCTACACAAATCCTTGCGCATGCATGCATATTCTCCTTTGGCTCCGATCTGTCCACGTATTTCCCTACTGCGTTCCCGATGGCACGTACAGATTCATCTCCCCAACAGTGAAGCGGTAGGTGTGGGAGGCGTACCCAGACAGGAACTGCATTGGGAACGTCCATTTCTGGATCAAAGTCAGGGGTCCAGCGATTGAGATAAAGGCCTCTGGTGTCCATGAAATAGGGTCCGTTTCTGAAAATGAGGTTACGGTCCTCCACTGTTTCAAATAGGAAGGTAAAGAACCCCCTTCCGCAAAACCTTATTGCGATTTTTCCTTGGACCATAGCATTCCAGTTTCTTTCTACCCAGCGCTGAACCGTGCGAGGGGAAGGCCATAACCTCGTGAACTGGCCAACCAGGCCGCGTTCAGCGAGGGCCACAGCCGCTCTCCTTGGAAGTGCTGGGGGAAGAGAGACTTCCGGGATTTCATCCAGCTTCTTTACAAACTTTGAGGCTGAGGGCCGAATCCTTTCCGTGATATTCTCTGGAATAAGAGATGCAAAGGCTTTCTCCAGATCTGCCTGCTCTTGGGAAGGTGGATCCATTGGGCCACGCAGGGGCACTCTAACAACTAACGAGAAGTAGATCCGGATGGGGAGAGGGCAGGAGGCCCTAAGAAAAGGGAAGCAGCGGGAGGCTGCAGACAGCTGCGGAGCTGCCAAACACGGGCTTTATCAGAAAAGGTCAGGGCAGGAGGCCCGGATGAGGGGAGGGCAGGAGGCCCCGGGCAGAGGGGGTCAGCAGCAGGATGCTGCAGCCCAGCAGCAGAGCTGCCAGACTCGGGCGCGCTCAGAGGAGGTCAGGGACGCGGCCGGGAGTGGGAGCTCACCATCGTCGCCACACCCAAAACCTTACACCATTCTACTTCAAACCTATGTTAAACCTGTAGGAAGTCGGACATTCATCTAAATTGACTCAGACAGACCTGCAAGAATATCTTTCTAGTCCGGATCTATGAAGAGGCTCAGATTAGAGCTCGGACCTATGATTAACACTTGTGGAGAATTGGAATGAGAATTGCAGAACTGTGGAGGACTGTTTAAAGGTCCTCTCTTCAAGCCGCAGGTGCAGCATTACATGGACCCTTCTAATTTGAAATTGGG
The DNA here is from genome assembly GCA_031772625.1 of Pinus tabuliformis. Taxonomy (NCBI): domain Eukaryota; kingdom Viridiplantae; phylum Streptophyta; class Pinopsida; order Pinales; family Pinaceae; genus Pinus; species Pinus tabuliformis. The sequence goes on from CM062812.1 coordinate 978,778,049, forward strand.
TGCTGAAGTGATATGTTAAGGAGGGTTTGGATAAAGTGTTTTGTAGCCACTTGAATGGTGTAAAGGGGACTCGTAAAGGAAATTTAATGCATAGTCATTTGAGGAAGAAAATCCACTATTAGAATGCAGATCCGTGGAGCCTAGTGTACACCAAATTATTATTAATACCATAAAAAATGTTATTAACCCTAATATTAATATTAAAAAATTAATATTGTTATTAATATTAAACTTAATATTCATATTAATATCTTATAATATTAATATTATTAAATTTAATAACTTTGGCTTAATACAATATTAAATTTGTTAGATTATAATATATATTAATATATTATGCTATATATTAACTTAGATATATATATATATATATATATATGGGAGGGAAGAACGAAGACATAGAGTGATAGAGGTGGAGAGATAGGGGAGCGACAAGGGAGAGATGGAGATAAATTGAAGGAGAGGGGAGAGGAGGAATTAATAGAGAGAGAGGGAGAGGAGTGAGAGATGTAGAGAAGGGTAAGAGAGGGAGAGGGAGACACACAGACGAAGGTGGGAGAGAGAGGAGAGAGGGAGGGAGATAGTGAGATGATTGGAGGGAAGAGAGAGAGAGAGAGACGGGGGAAGAGAGAGAGAGAGAGAGAGATGCGGAAGAGAGAGAAAGGTAGGAGAGAAAGGGAGAGAGAGCAATTGTGAGAGAGGAGGAGAGAGGGAGGGAAGAAAAAAGACAGAGTGAGAAGTGGAGAGAGTGAGGGGGTGACAAGGGAGAGATGGATAGAGAGAGTGTATGTTTAGGGGTGATATAAAGAGACAAATAAGGAGAGATAGAGAGAAGGGGGAGAGAAGGAGAGAAGGAGGGATATAGTAACATAGTTAGAGAGAGAGGGCGTGATGGGGGAAGAGAAAGGATTGGAGAGAGAGAGAGAGATATGGGGTAAGAGAGAGGGAGGTAGGGGAGAAATGAGAGAGAGGAAGAATTAGAGACAAGACTTGAGATACAGGAGGAGAGTGATGGGGGAAGGGATAGGATTGAGAGAGAGAGAGAGAGAGAGAGAGAGAGAGAGAGAGAGAGATGGGGGAAGAGAGAGGGAGGTAGGAGAGAAAGGGAGAGAGAGGAAGTATGAGAAAGTGGACTTGAGAGAGAGGAGGAGAGAGGGAGGGATAGGGAGATGGAGTCGGAGGGGGAGAGAAGGAGGGAAGAAGAAATACATAGAGAGTGAGAAGTGGAGAGAGGGAGTGACAAGGGAGAGATGACAAAGAGAGTGCATGTTTGGGGGCGAGATAAAGATACAAAGGAGGAGAGATGGAGAGAATGGGGGAGAGAAGGAGAGAGGAGAGAGGGAGGGATATAGTAACAAAGTTGGAGAGAGAGAGAGAGAGGGAGAGAGAAGTGGGAGAGAGAGGATGTGAGAGAGTGGAGAGAGGGAGGGAAAGAGAGATGGAGTTGGAGGGTGACAAAGAGGGAGGTAAGAAGAAATAAATAGAGAGAGAAAGGTGGAGAGAGAGAGAGGGAGTGATAAGAAAGATGGACAGAAAGGGAGAGAGGAAAACAGGAGGGAAGAGAGATAGAAGCGGGGGGGGGGGGGAGAGAGAGAGAGAGAGAGAGAGAGAGAGAGAGGGATAGATAGATAGATTGGAGAAAGAGAGTGTATGTTTTGAGGGTGATATAGAGAGACAAAGGGAGATATTGATATAGATGGAAAGTGAAGAGAGAGAAGAAAAGAGAGATGGAGAGAGGGAGGGAGGGACAAAGATATTGATAGATATGGAGTGAGAGATTGTGTTTGTTTGGGGGGTTGAGATAGAGAGACAAAGAATGAGAGATGGAGGGAGATATAGATATAGATGGAGGGGGGAGAGAGGGAAGAAGATTTCTTGCACCAGATGCATTGATTTTAATATAGATAGTGATTTCTAATCCTATTTGATTGCTTGCACTAAATGCATTTATATAAGTGTAGATGGTGATTTCTAATCCTATATGATTGCTTGAACTAGATGCATTGATTTCAATGTACATGTTCATTTCTAATAATATTTGATTGGTTGCACTAAATGCATTGATTTCAATGTAGATGATTTCTAATCCTATTTGATTTCTTGCACTAAATGTATTGATTTCAGTGTAGATGGTGATTTATAATCCTATTTAATTGCTAGCACTAGATGCATTGATTTTACTGTAGATGGTGATTTCTAATCCTATTTGGTTTCTTGCACTAGATGCATTGATTTTAGTGTAGATTTTGGTTTATAATCCTATCTTCTTACTTGCACTAGATGCATTGATTTAAGTGTAGATGTTGCTTTATAATCCTATTTGCTTATTTGCACTACATGCATTGATTTGAGTGTAAATGTTGTTTCCTAATCTTATTTGATTACTTGCATTATATGCATTCTTTTTTTTACTGAAGCAAGAGACAATCCTTTTATTGACTTAAGAAAAAAATAATTTACATAGGTTACAGCAAGCACTCAAAAGCGCAAACCCCCTCCAGGAAGAGGGAGAATTAAACAATGTGCCCTAAAACCCGCTTTTTTTAAAAGAACCATAAAGTCCACTCACAAGTTAGCCTCCGAAGATCTGTCCCCTTTAATCATACGATCCACAAACAAATCGCGCAGAGTAGTGGCCCACGAAAACCCCCTAAACTGCTCGACCAATTATGGCCGTCGATCTTCCCATTCTAATTCGATGACGAGTAATCATATCACATAGCTTAGAAGCAGGATGAATACCAAGTGATGAGGGTGGTATTCCTTCCTCGATCCCCGCCACGTGTTGCTCTCTGAGTGGCATTGCTAGCTTTTCCTGAAAACCATCTTTGGGTTTGAGGGCGCCCGATAAAGGTGGTAAACCGTAAGGGGTTTTGACCATTCAGTCCCACAAACTTGCATGACCATCTGTGGCCGTTGATCCACCCCTTCCTGATCCAATGACCCAAATCAATATCACACATCTCATAAGCTCGAGGAATACCGTGCGATGAGGGCGGTATTCATTCTTCTTCCCTCGCCACGTGTCAATAGCTGAGTGGAATCGCATGCCATTCGGGAAAACAACTTCCTGGTCAAAGGGTGGTATATCCTAGGCAGTTTTGACTCCGGTATTCAACTCTCTTGGTTCCCAATGCACTTCCTGAGGAAGACGTGCCCTGAAGGGTTGCCTTTTGCATAGAAAACACCAGGAATTGTGTTGGCATCCATTGTCGATCTTCTCGGTAGCCCATTTCCTCAGAGCTTTTCCTTTTGCGCAGATAGCCTCTGACCCTATGACTTCCTCCATCCAAAATTCCAGTAGCACCCAAGCTAATGTAGACTTTGCTGAAATCCTCAGCAATCCTAAACTGCACCTCCACTAAGACTCTGCCTAAAGTGAACTTATTCCTAATTTGCATAAAGTGAAAAGCTATCTCTCTGTCTGTTCTGATAGTGTTGTCTGTCTATGAGGGCCCGAGATGAGCATTCATCTCAGACTCTATCATCCGAAACCTCCTCCCACCAGCAACATCTGTCAGTAAGCTTGCTTCTAACCCCCTCATTGGCTAGCCAGTCTGCCACTTTGTTGGCTTCCCTGCGAACATGCACAAACCTGAGAGTTCTTAGAATTCTTAGGTGTGATTGGATTCTTTGGTAGACTTGCAGAAGCCGCTAGTGACCTGAACGTTTCTTTGGCGCTGCTCCTATGCTTAGCCTCTTGACCAAATTAATGACTAACTCCGAGTCAGCCTCTATGATGACGTTATGTGTGTTGTGCTTACGCAGTATTTCCAAGCATAGCTCCATTTCCATGATCTTAGCCACGTTATTGGTTGCCTTCCCCAGATAATTGTGGAAAATTACCTATATGTTTCCCTCCTCATCTCTCATGACCCCTCCATACCCTGCGTCTCCAGGATTTCCTTTTGAGGCTCCATCTATGTTAAATTTTAAAAAACCTTGTGAAGAGGGTTACTAGAAAGCCTTTCCTTCTGCGTTATGCTTGGTGATATGCAAAGGAATTTGAGGGAGATGTACTTGAAGCTCCAGTTTTTCCAGGATGCTAGCCTCTCTGCTTCCTCTGGGATTCTCTGAGGAGACTCTCCCCAGGATGTGGACAGTCTCCTTGAGTTGCTTGAGGATTAGCTTTCTGATGCTGCTCATCGGGCCCAATTTATCTTTGAAAATCCTGTTGTTGTGCTCCTTCCATACATTCCAGATCAAAAAACTTGGGATCAAAGCCTAAGTTGAGTTTATTGTTTCATTATCCGAAAAAATTTTCCTCCAATTTTTCAGCGTAGCAATGATGTCATTTTCATGCCTGTCTGTCTGCTCAAAGACATCTCCAACCTAGTTCCATAGTGTGGCAGTGAAGGAGCAACTATTGAGGAGATGATTAGTGGTTTCTTCTTGTTGTCCACACAGGTGACATCTTGAGGGGCCAACAAAGCCTCTCTTTCTTAGATTATCCCATGTCAAAATTTTGCCTTGTTGAACCAACCATTTAAACAGTTTGACCTTCATCTAGTGAGGGTTATCCCAGAGTTCTTTCCATGTCTTGTCAGTGCTTGGAGAGTTAAGCCTTGTAGCGATTCTTTTGGCCTCTTTAAGGGTGAAGAGACCTGCCTTATTCCTCCCCCATCATAATTGATCATCCGAGGTTGAGGTTAAGATTTGCCTCTTTTCCAGAATACCTTGGAGGACCTTAGCTTGAGTATTCAGCATGTTCATCTCATTGTAGACTGGAAGATTCCATATTCTCCATTTTTCATTTCTCCTTGACTGATCCCAATAGTCACTTACCCTTCTTAAGCCTTTATTGATGGTATCCATTTGGATACTTGCTAATTCCTCTATGCTAATATTGCCCTCCTGTTGCCAATTGTCCTCCCAGAACCAGGCCAAATTTCCGTTTCTGATCTCCCAGAAACCGCGTTCTTGAACTAAGGCCCTGTTCACCTAGGCTCTGTTCCAAACTTGTGAACCTTTTACTTTCCCTGTCATTCTTATGAGGTTCATATCTAGCCAATTCATTGCATACTTTTGTTTCCAGATTTTTGCCCAGGGGGCTCGTATTTCCTTTAGCCATCTCCACCAGACTTTAGCTCCTGTTAGAGTCGGTCTAGTCATCCCTCCGTCAGAGATCAAAACTCTTTTTGCATTTCATTTTTAGGTGTCCCATCTCACTCGATCAGTTGCATTCCGTTAGAAGCATGCCATAAATATGTCGGAAGGGCTTTTGTCATTCACCCCCCTCATGCTTTGCACTACTGGCTCAGGTCTGTTCATCAAAATCAAGTCTTAAAAGTTATTTGCAGTCCTGTTTCATTTTCTAGGTCATAACAATCATTTTACTCATTAGGTCTAGGGTTAGTCAATTTAGTCTTCAACAAGGTCTAATAAAGCCAGCAGGCCAGAGGGAGGTTCTTAATAAGTTGTTATTTCAAAGAATTTTATCGTCATATGGATGGATTATGACTTTTCTTCAAAACTCTGTTTTGAATACAAGTCGACATTTCGTTTTTTGTAATAATTTTCCAAAATTTTCAGTTCTTGAATTCTTCAGGCGCAACCCTGGTCTCCTTTGCCAAATCCCATGTCAGCTATTCCTGCAAAAATTTGCCAAGAAATTCATCATTTCAACCAAAAAGTCAAGGAGGAAACAAAAAGTCAGAGTTGTATTCATTGTGAAAAAGTGCCAATTTCAAAACATTACAAAAATGGGTTTTGAAGAACCAAAAATAAAATCAATGTCTTTATAAGCTTTTTCCATGAAGATCAATATCATTTTGCATGCCAAGGTCAAAGAAAAGCATTTCAAAGGAAATTGGGTGAGCAGTGCGTGTTTTGGGGTGAAATAGCTTGCATCTAGCCGGCGCGGCGCACAGAACAGGTGGCGTGACGCACTGGGAGTTTTTGTCTAGTGTTATTCTGAACGGGCGCGATGCATTGGGTTCTTGGCACGATGCATACAGTCCAGAGCCCGAAATTGTTTCAAATTTTTCCAAGTTTCTCATTCCTTGCGTGAATTTGCCAGGTAGGCCCTTCTTTTTGATGTTGCATCAAATTTTGTGATGAGTGGTGGTGGTTTATGGGTGAGATTCCCAATTTCTCCCTTGTTTCTTCATTTCCTACCCCTCCCCCACTAAACTCATCAATCCTATATTTTCTTTCCTACATTCAAATCCCAACACCCCAAAACCCTAGCCCTTATAAAAATTTCCCAACCTTATACAAAAATCCCAAACCCTGAACCCTATTCCCATACATCAATCCCTCAAACCCTCTCCCATATTTCCCTATCAAAATTCTCCCAATAATTCCCATTCCTCACTATTATTTCCCCTTCCTAACAGTCCCTTCTTACAATTTTCCCCTTGGTGGCAGAATTTGAATACAACACCAAAAAGAGTAGTCCAAGCACAGTTCATATACATCAACATATTTTATTCAAGGTATTTTGTACAACAGTCATGGCATCTGAGCATTCATCGGACTACGAAGTAGAAACCCAAAGTGACTCACCCTTGGAAGAACAGGCACCCCGGAGGCCTCATAAAGGTGGCAGACATGTTAGGGAAGAACCAACCACCCTCACAGAATTGCAGGCCTGCGCTCTTGCTATGCAGTGTTTTTAGCATCAGTCATGCTATGAGTTTTGTCAAAAGGTGGCTAGTGTCCAATTTCATCATGAGCTAGCTTGTCTGTTCGTGCTACACTTACATGGAGATCAAGCTACCTTAGCCGGTGTCACCTTCACGCTTACACCAGAATCTATCTCATTAGCAACCGGTATGCCGAACATTGGTGAACCATGGCACAAGAAACATAAGATTGACGGCGACATTATGAGCCATACATTAAAACCAGTTTCTTGAGGCAGCTCGAGAGTGTTCCCATTCCGATATTTGAAAGATGAATATGCCCCACTAATGAAATTGATTATGAAATATTTTAGTTGTGAGGGACGGTTCTCTCGTCTTTATGCTTATCACATCAGGTTGCTCATGCATTTGACCAGGGTACGGATGATGAACATTCCGTATTTCATTTGCCGGAACATAGAGAGGATGACCACCTTTATACAACATAAAACCCCTCAGCAGCAACTTAACAATGTCTATCATTTTTCTCTTATTAAAATTTTGGTGGTTCATCAGCTTGGAGTACAGGGAATCACATGGGATGATTTCATCTCTCGTGACTTCTTCAGAGCTTCACGGGAAATATCAAAGGTTAAGCATGAAGGTGAACCTTCTCATTAGTATGAGCGCCATGAGACTGCTAGTGTGCCGGTATACATCACATATCAGAGAGGCACCAGACATTTGTTTGCAGCAACAAAACGAGTGTTATCTCCACCCGGGGTGGAAGGGGCCTCGTTTCCGACATCAGCACCACAGGTACAGGATAAAGGCAAGAGGCCAATGCAGGATGAGGGGCCATCAAGTGAACGAGAGACCGACTTCATTCTCCTTCATGATGATGATACATACACGGGTCCGCAAAGTGCACAGCTTAGAGAGATCATCCAGGAGCAGCAAACAGAGATCGAAGCCCTATCCCTTAACTTGGAGAGGGCTAAGTGGACCATGAAATACATGGAGCAGAGGAATAAATAGCTTGAGGATCAACAAGCAATCATGGAGCTACAAAACATCCGCAAGAATTGCTAAGCTGCACAAAGGAGAAGAATTGAGCTCACGTCATTGGAGCAAGAGATTATTGAGGATCGGGAGGCCAATCTTAAGAGTTAACAAGCACTTAGAGAGGCTATTGGACAAGGCCGACAAAGACTATGCACTGCTGAGACAGATGGCTTTCCACTACATGGCACGAAACAAGGTGTGCAAGGCTCGAATCAGGAATTTGAAGGCCAAATTGAGGAAGGCAATAAGGAAGAAAAAGAGGCAAAGGGAGCTTGATCGTCTTCAGATATTGGCCGAAGCCTCTTTAGCCCAGCTTAACACTTAATGAAGTAGCTCTAGCCCAAATTTCAAGAAATTTAGGGCATTTTTGGTATTTTTGCAAATTTTTGTACAAAAAATAGGGTTTTTCTCCCTGTGCGGCGTGCCACCTGGCGCGCGCTTATGATAGGAGGCTCCAAATGAAAAAACCTTTATATTTTTGGATTTTTCATGAAAAGTCATGACTGCTAGTGCATGGCCAAGAAGTTTGGGCAAGTTTTGAGTCCTCAGGAGGTCAAAAACACCCTAAAAATGACCTCTCTGCCCCTAATTTCACACACAGAAAGCACACTTTGGCTCAATTTGGACTTCAGAAAGTGCCTCAAAATCAGCATCAAAGTGGCGTGATGCATACAGAAATTGGCGCGACGCACAGAGGTTTTTTGACCAATTTTTCACCTTCCAGCTCAGAAATTCGGCCAGTTTGACTAGTTTTGCTTTGTGATGTTATTTTTGATCTATCTTGATGTAATTGGGTAAACATGATGTAATTTTTGCACTTAGTTACTTGTTGTAGAGGATTCATTCACCAAAAAGTGAAAATTTAATGAATGAATGAGTTTCCTACCTTATAGAGGCAAGTTGTTTTGATTGCCTAGATTTTAGTGCTTTGTTTAGAATTGGTTGAAACAACTCCTAGAATGATGAGCTTGACCCCTAGAGGCAAGGGAATGGGTTGGGCTAGTTTATATCATGTATTTTCTAAGTCATTTTCAGGGTTGGACACTTGGGATTACTTTGGCATATCATTGTACATTCTATCTCTGCATTTTTGGCTAAGGAAAGACCAGGGTTTTGCAGCACTGTTTGGGATCCATGTGTCTTTATGTTTTGATGGTGTGCTTCTCTAAGTAATTGTAAGTTAATTAGTGTTATGTGTATAATTTTCCTGTCTTTTCTTCTGAATTTGAACAAATGAGTGATTAAGGTGGAATCCATTAACTGTTATGCTCTGCCTTTGAATTTGTTTAAATTTCAATGTTTTCATCTGTTTAAGGAGAATTCTTGAGATTCTCTTGCTCTCCTTAGCTCCTCGCCAATCTAATCTATCCATCTCACTCACTTTAAAGCATCAAAATGATTGACTTCCTTTCCCCAATCGGAACTCTGCAGAAACTGTGCCTCATTCCCGAGCCCAAATTTGCCTTTCCCATTTTTTCAACAAAACCCTTAAAAAACAAATTCAAATCCCTGCACACAATACCTAGCCTAAGATCAGTTGAAAATTTAGTCATCTCGAGCCTCATTGATTACCTTTTGCCGAGATTGACCCGAAAAGAGCCCCCTCCTGTCCTCGTAGAGCTATGAGGCTGAGCATGGTTTGATGTGGACCTAGAACCTTGTCTTTTCAGCCTGAGACAAATCTAGGCTCTAACATAGTGGCGACCATACTGGGGAAGAAAATGGTTTGCTTGTTATTGTCATTGGTTTTCTAAGCTATAGACGGAGCTTGAAGTCATGCCAGGTAGCCTTCGAAACGCTTTTGCTTTGCATTAGCGCAAGTAGATAAATGCTGCTTCAGTCAATCTCCGGTCTAGCTTGTAATCGTGACACTTGACCTGTAAATCACCCCAGTACATTTGAGAATTCTAAGCTTTGGATGATAAGTTTAGAACCTGAAAGGCTGAATAAGTTGTCTATGTCCCTTTAATTTCTTGAGAAAAACACGCTGGCTTCAAAGAGATATACCAGAGCTAATCCAGATCCAAATCCTCCCCTGTTTTACGAAAATCCCAATCTAATTTCAAGAATTGTTCACCAAGAGAGCTCTGTAACTCCTGTGTTTAAATCTCGTTCATGTCCTGCAATTTTTGAGCATCTTGAAGAGCTTGATTTTGATGAAAAATTTGAATTGTCATTATTCGAAACCAAATCCGAAAGTGCTCTTGGTTCTATAGTCCCAAATCCTGACTTTGCTGCAGCTCTTGAAGTTGAAATAAATAACAAATCAATTGAGAATTTTATCTTGAGGCACCTTCAGAGAGAAATTCACGTTTCAAATATCGCCGATTTCCTAGAAGCTGCATCTGCAACCCTCAGATCTTCCGCAACGACATACGCTATGAGTTTTGTCAAAAGGTGGCTAGTGTCCAATTTCATCATGAGCTAGCTCGTCTGTTCGTGCTACACTTACATGGAGATCAAGCTACCTTAGCCGGTGTCAACTTCACGCTTACACCAGAATCTATCTCATTAGCAACCGGTATGCCGAACATTGGTGAACCATGGCACAAGAAACAGAAGATTGACCGGCAGCATTATGAGCCATACATTAAAACCAGTTTCTTGAGGCAACTCGAGAGTGTTCCCATTTCGATATTTGAAAGATGAATATGCCCCACTAATGAGATTGATTATGAAATATTTCAGCTGTGAGGGACGGTTCTCTCATCTTTATGCTTATCACATCAGGTTGCTCATGCATTTGACTAGGGTACGGATGATGAACATTCCGTATTTCATTTGCTGGAACATAGAGAGGATGACCACCTTTATACAACATAAAACCCCTCAGCAGCAACTTAACAATGTCTATCATTTTGCTCTTATTAAAATTTTGGTGGTTCATCAGCTTGGAGTACAGGGCATCACATGGGATGATTTCATGTCTCGTGACTTCGTTAGAGCTTCACGAGAAATACCAAAGGTTAAGCATGAAGGTGAACCTTCTCATTAGTATGAGTGCCATGAGACTGCTAGTGTGGCGATATACATCACATATCAGAGAGGCACCATACATTTGTTTGCAGCAGCAAAACGAGTGTTATCTCCACCCGGGGTGGAAGGGGCCTCGTTTCCGACATCAGAACCATAGGTACAGGATAAAGGCAAGAGGCCAATGTAGGATGAGGGGCCATCAGGTGAACGAGAGACTGACTTCATTCTCCTTCATGATGATGATACATATACGGGTCCGCAAAGTGCACAGCTTAGAGAAATCATCCAGGAGCAGCAAACAGAGATCGAAGCCCTATCCCTTAACTTGGAGAGGGCTAAGTGGACCATGAAATACTTGGAGCAGAGGAATAAATAGCTTGAGGATCAACAAGCAATCATGGAGCTACAAAACATCCGCGAGAATCGCCAAGCTGCACAAAGGAGAAGAATTGAGCTCACGTCATTGGAACAAGAGATTATTGAGGATCAGGAGGCCAATCTTAAGAGTTAACATGCACTTAGAGAGGCTGTTGGACAAGGCCGACAAAGACCATGCACTTCTGAGACACATGGCTTTCCACTACATGGCATGAAACAAGGTGTGCAAGGCTCGAATCAGGAATTTGAAGGCCAAATTGAGGAAGGAAATAAGGAAGAAAAAGAGGCAAAGGGAGCTCGATCGTCTTCAGATATTGGCCAAAGCCTCTCTAGCCCAACATAACACTTAATGAAGTAGATCTAGCCCAAATTTCAAGAAATTTAGGGCATTTTTGGTATTTTTGCAAGTTTTTGTACCAAAAACAGGGTTTTTCTCCCTGTGCGGTGTGCCACCTGGCGCGCGCTTATGATAGGAGGCTCCAAATGAAAAAAACTTTATATTTTTGGATTTTTCATGAAAAATCATGACTGTTGGTGCATGGCCAAGAAGTTTGGGCAAGTTTTGAGTCCTCAGGAGGTCAAAAACACCCTAAAAATGACCTCTCTGTCCCTAATTTCACACACAAAAAGCAGTCTTGGGAGATTGAGGTTTTGGAGGGGTAAATGGGAACCAAATTCAGAAATTCCACTTGGGTTGGAAAGTAGAAAGGCAGGGATTTCCAAAAAGCACACTTTGGCTCAATTTGGACTTCAGAAAGTGCCTCAAAATCAGCATCAAAGTGGCATGATGCATACAGAAATTGGCGCGACGCACAGATGTTTTTTGACCAATTTTTCAATTTCCGGCTCAGAAATTCGGCCAGTTTGACTAGTTTTGCTTTGTGATGTTATTTTTGATCTATCTTGATGTAATTGGGTAAACATGATGTAATTTTGGCACTTAGTTACTTGTTCTAGAGGATTCATTCACCAAAAAGTGAAAATTTAATGAATGAATCAGTTTCCTACCTTATAGAGGCAAGTTGTTTTGATTGCCTAGATTTTAGTGCTTTGTTTAGAATTGGTTGAAACAGCTCCTAGAATGATGAGCTCGACCCCTAGAGGCAAGGGAATGGGTTGGGCTAGTCTATATCATGTATTTTCTAAGTCATTTTCAGGGTTGGACACTTGGGATTACTTTGGCATATCATTGTACATTCTATCTTTGCTTTTTTGGCTAAGGAAAGACCAGGGTTTTGCAGCACTGTTTGGGATCCATGTGTCTTTATGTTTTGATGGTGTGATTCTCTAAGTAATTGTAAGTTAATTAGTTTATGTGTATCATTTTCCTGTCTTTTCTTCTGAATTTGAACAAATGAGTGATTAAGGTGGAATCCATTAACTGTTATGCTCTGCCTTTGAATTTGTTTAAATTTCAATGTTTTCATCTATTTAAGGAGAATTCTTGAGATTCTCTTGCTCTCCTTAGCTCCTCGCCAGTCTGATCTATCCATCTCACTCACTTTAAAGCATCAAAATGATTGCCTTCCTTTCCCCAATCGAAACTCTGCAGAAACTGTGCCTCATTCCCGAGCCCAAATTTTCCTTTCCCATTTTTTCAACAAAACCCTTAAAAAAACCAATTCAAATCCCTGCACACAATACCTAGCCTAAGATAGTTGAAAATTTAGTCATCTCGAGCCTCATCGATTACCTTTTGCCGAGATTGACCCGGAGAGATCCCCCTCCTGTCCTCGTAGGGCTAGCTATGAGGCTGAGCATGGTTTGATGTGGACCTAGAACCTTGTCTCTTCAGCCTGAGACAAATCTAGGCTCTAACATAGTGGCGACCATACTGGGGAAGAAAATGTTTTGCTTGTTATTGTCATTGGTTTTCTAAGCTACAGACGGAGCTTGAAGTCATGCCAGGTAGCCTTCGAAACGCTTTTGCTTTGCATTAGCGCAAGTAGATAAATGCTGCTTCAGTCAATCTCCGGTCTAGCTTGTAATCGTGACCTTGACCTGTAAATCACCCCAGTACATTTGAGAATTCTAAGCTTTGGATGATAAGTTTAGAACCTGAAAGGCTGAATAAGTTGTCTATGCCCCTTTGATTTCTTGATAACAACACGCTGGCTTCAAAGAGATATACCAGAGCTAATCCAGATCCAAATCCTCCCCCGTTTTACGAAAATCCCAATCTGATTTCAAGAATTGTTCGCCAAGAGAGCTCTGTAACTCCTGTGTTTAAATCTCGTTCATGTCCTGCAATTTTTGAGTATCTTGAAGAGATTAATTTTGATGAAAAATTTGAATTGTCATTATTTGAAACCAAATCCGAAAGTGCTCTTGGTTCTATAGTCCCAAATCCTGACTTTGTTGCAGCTCTTGAAGTTGAAAGAAATAACAAATCAATTGAGAATTTTATCTTGAGGCACCTTCAGAGAGAAATTCACGTTTCAAATATTGCCGATTTCCTAGAAGCTGCATCTGCAACCCTCAACCTTCCGTAACGACATCCACTTCGAAAATCCCTACCGAACCTCCCTTCATTCCCACCCTTCCCCCACAGCCTAATATTGCTGATCAAAATTCTGCTGTAAATTCACCTCCATCTACTCCTTCTACATCCAAAATTGCTTCACCTTTGCATACACCTCCTCATACACCTCACACATCAGCTGCACCCTCTCCTCCAACATCCCCCAGACCAAATCCACCAAGAGCAATGGCTGCTCGGTTTGCACCTCTTGCGCTACCTCAAGTTTTGAATGACATGCCCACAGATTATCAGAGCAAAATTCCTTTATTTGATGGCATGCCTCAGGGTATCACGACCCAACAACAAGTGGAAAACATGACGGATTTCTTCGATCTCCATGAGATCGATGCAAAAAATGTGACCATGAGGTTATTCGTGCAGACTTTCGTTGGTGAGGTAAGAAAATGGTTCAGAGCTTTGTCGGCCAGAAGTATTCCTACATTAGAAGAGATTAAAAGACAATTTTTGGAACGCTGGGAAGTAAAGAAAGATCCTCTGCAAATCACTTCTGAATATACCAAGATCAAGCGAAATGCCGGTGAGTCCGTTCAAGACTATTGTATTAGATTCAATGTGGTTTATAATGCAATTCCTGATGATTTAAAGCCAATTAGAAGATCAACTTTGCTTAAGTTCCCGGATGGTTTTGATCTGGACATGGCTTATCAATTAAGGGAGAGAGATCCAGCTACCTTAGAAGAAATGCAAAAAATTGTCGTTAGTGCTGAGGCAAATTTGAATGACAAGAGAGCTAGATTGAAAGCAAAGAAGAAAGTCTCAATAAAAGAAGAAGCCTCTACCTCAGATCAAGTGCTCCGCAAGATAGAAAAGATGATTGAAAGGTTGAAACTTCACAAGCCTGAACCGCAGATTTAGAATCCCAATTTCCGTGGCCAGCAAGCACAAGAAATGGCATCACAACCATAACAAGTAAAGACACCTCTTCAGCAGAATTTTGTTGGTCCCGAATCTGATGATGAAGACTGTGTAATAGGAGAAGAAATTCAATTCTTTACTCCTGATGATATGCCCACATTTATCACTGGAGATGATGAGTATGCAGAAAGTTCAGCTGTACAACAGGATGCAGATTTTATCTTGTCGAATGACACAGCTCTTGAAGAGGAGTCGGATGAGTATCAAAGAGGGTATATGCATGCCTTGTCCGCCCAGCAGTGTCAGTATTCATTAAGAAACATAAATGTCCCCATCAATCCAATCCAGAAGAGAAAGGAAGCTCCTACATCTGAGAATGAGCCACCGGTTGCACCAAATAAAGGAAAAGAAGTTGCTGATCCTATGCCTAACAAATCTCCATCAGAAAATGAACGAGTCAATCAGCCCATTGTACCAAAAGATAAAGATGAGAAGAAAGAGGTTCTAGCCAAAGAGGTAGAGAAAATTTCCACTTTTAGTTTAGAAAATGAAATTTCTAAATTGAAGGTATCCATTCCCTTAACAGAGCTGATGAAGAACAACAGTTATAGAGGTCAGGTCACCAAAATTCTGAATTTTGATCCAATGTCTGATATGGTGAGTGTGGAAGATGATAAAACTGGACTGATTTTTGGACCAGCATTGAATGGTGAGTCTCCAGACAGCGATGTGCCTCCTTTTTATATCAGTTTGAGCGTGCATGAGTTTGTGTTGCATAATGCTATGTTTGATTCCGGTGCCTCCCACAATCTTATGCCAAAAGCTATCATGGAGAAGTTGGGTTTGGACATCACAAGGCAATATCATGATCTGTATTCATTTGATTCCAGCAGGGTGAGATGTATTGGGCTTATTAAAGAATTGGTGGTTAGTTTGGATCAGATTCCGGTTAAGAATATTTTGATGGACGTTGTTGTGGCAGACATTCCTCCCCGATTCGGTATGCTCCTCTCAAGGTCTTGGGGAGCAAAGATCAAAGGAACTATGCAACTTGATTTCTCCTATGCAACAATTCCAGTGTTTGGCCAAATGAGAAAATTGTATCATGAATAGAAAATGAAATACATGATTACAAGCAAGGAGAAACCAATTAATCATCCGATTAATTATGTACATACAGATCCAGAGTCTTTTGTTTTGTATTCAGATAGTTTCAATGATATTGATAGTCAGTTAGTTGTAGCAGATGATATTCCAGAAATAGCAGAAAATTTCGGAGAAGTTTTGAAGAGAGAAGGACAAGAACATGGAAATACCATTCATCAATGAGAAAAAGATGATGGACAACAAGCATAAAAAACAGAGGAAAAAGAGTTGAAGCACTTAGAAGAAGAGGAAGATGGCTTGTGGACCATGGATTTCGATGGCACAGTGGGAAATGATGGTGCTGGAATTGGAATTTGGGTACGCAGTCCTTTTTCTGCTCCAAACAAAGTGCCGAGTAATGTGCGGGTATGTTCTTACAAACTTGCTTTTGATTGCTCAAACAATGAAGCTGAGTATGAGGCTTTGATTGCTGGCCTAAAGATCCTAAGAAAGCTGAATGCTAAGAGGATTGCTGTATATGGCGACTCTGAATTGGCGATTAAGCAAGTTAAAGGTGAATATCAAGAAAAACATCCTCGGATGCGGAATGATGTTCTAGACATTTTGAAGCTATTTTCAGATTACACTTTGATGTGTGTGCCTCGTTTTCAAAATAGTATTGCTGATGCACTTGCTAAGGCAACAAGTAATTTGAAGATTCTTATGAAATCAAGCAATAAATTTGAAATTCATGTGAAGCATCGTTCGACTGTCCCGAACAATCAGAGATATTGGAAAGTTTTTCAAGATGATGAGGAGATTAATGATTTTCTGCAAAACAAAGGTAAATTCAAAGATACCTCAATTGATGTAGAACATGATGATGGTAAAGATGATGTGCAGATCAATCAAATGGAAGTGTTGCAGCTCAAGGATAATGTGATTCCTAAAGGCTTGATACCTTTAGAATAACTCTTTGATCATGATGACGTAGCCTGCAAACCAACATTGTAGCCAACAGAAAAGGGAGTCGAAGACGTGAATATTGGAACAGCCGAGCATCCGAAGATGGTAAAGTTGTCTAAAACATTGCCACCGAAGGTAAAGGCCAAATATATCAGTTTTTTTTCATCCTTTGCTGATGTGTTTGCTTGGGACTATTCTGATTTGAAGACATATGATACAAATATAATTAAGCACACTATTCCTATTAAGCCTAATCAAAAACCTTTCAGACAGAAGTTAAGAAGGCTTAATCCAAAATTGCTGCCATCAATTGAGAAGGAGATAAACAGGTTGTACAAATCAGGAATCATTGTTCCCATTCGTTTTTCTGATTGGATATCTAATTTGGTGCCCGTGCGAAAGAAGACTGATGAGATTCGTTTGTGCATTGATTTTCGGAATCTCAACAAAGTTTCATTGAAGGATAATTATCCACTGCCAAAAATGGATCACATACTTCAGCGAGTAGTTGGAACATCTCGCATGTCACTACCTGATGGTTATTCTGGATATAACCAAATTTTAGTCCATGAAGATGACCGAGACAAAATAGTGTTCACCACTCCGTGGGAAACCTTTCATTACGCCAAAATGCCTTTCGGTTTGAAGAACGCAGGTGCCACTTTTCAGCGGGCAATGGACTTGGCTTTCGCAAATGAGAAGGATGTCTTCTTGGTTGTGTACCTTGATGATTTGACCGTGTTTTCCAAATCAGATGAAGAACACTTGTATCATTTGAAAATTGTCTTTGAAAAGTGCAGAAAATATGGTGTGTCGCTGAATCCTAAGAAGAGCTTGTTTGCCATAGACGAAGGCAAACTACTTGGGCACATTATCTCAAAGGGTGGCATCTGTATTGATCCAACATGTGTGGAAGAAATTCAGCAAATTGACCTGCCCTGGAATAAGAAGGAGATTCAATCATTTAATGGTAAGATGAATTTCCTGTGCCGCTTTGTTCCTAATCTTGCTGAACATCTTAGGGAGATTACAAACATGATTAAGAAGGACAGCCAAGTGACGTGGACGGAAGAGGCTGTAAAATCTTTCAATTTAGTAAAATTGGCTCTTTCTTCAGCTCCGGTTCTAATCAGCCCGGATTATACTCAGGATTTTATATTGTTTTCATTTGCTTCGGAGCATACTATGGCAACTGTATTAATGCAGAAAAAAGATGAGCATGAAAGACCCATTGCTTTCTTCAGCCGGACTATAAGAGATGCTGCGTTGAAATACAACATTATTGAGAAGCAAGCCCTTGCACTTGTTAAAGCACTGAAATATTTCCGTGTGTACATTTTGCATTCCCATATTTTAGCTTATGTTCCTAACGCTGCTGTCAAAGATGTTTTGGTCCAAACAGATCCTGAAGGAAGGTGTGGCAAGTGGATAGCATATTTGCTGGAATATGATGTGGAGATAAGGTCCACAAAGCTTGTTAAAGGTCAGGGATTGGCGAAGTTGATGGCTGAATCAAATCTACACGTCTTAGACATAAATCTGATCGTTGCTATGTCCGATGAAAATGAGGAAAGTTTGTCACTTCAGGTATCAAAAATGTTTGTTCTTTCTCCATGGTATTCAAATATTATATATGTACTTCAGAATTTGTCTGCGCCACCGGGTATGGCTAGAAACAAAGCTAGAACTCTTAAGTTAAAGGCCGCTAAGTTTTGTATCATGAATTATGCACTTTATTGGAAAGATCCTGGTGGTGTTTTGTTAAATTATTTGGTGGAATAAGAAGCGAAACAGGTCATGGAGGCTTTCCATAAAGGAGATTGTGGTGGTCACCTTTTTTGGAAAACAACGACAAATAAAATTCTGAGGGTGGGATACTATTGACCACATTGTTTGCTGATGTGTTCAAGAGTGTCAAGTGCTGTCATAACTACCAGATTTTTGAAGGAAAACAAAAATTACAGCCTTTGCCGCTTAAGCCCATTGAGGTGAGTGCCCATTTTCAACAGTGGGGGTTGGATTTCATTGGTGAAATTCATCCTTCTTCTTCAGGTCAGCATAGATGGATCCTCACGACGACAGATTACTTCATGAAGTGGATCGAAGCAATTCCCACTAGGCAAGCTATGGATGCGGTAATAATTTCATTCCTTGAAAATAATATTTTGTCTCGTTTTGGTTGCCCGAATAAGTTAATCACTGATAACGCAGTAGCGTTCAAGTAAAAAAAGATGGTTGAGTTTTGCAGTAAATATCACATTACTTTGGGGCACTCAACCGCCTATCATCCACAAGGCAATGGATTGGCGGAGTCTTCCAACAAATCTTTGGTTAATATCATTAAAAAGATGCTGGAAATAAACAAGAAAAGTTGGCATAAGAAGCTGGTTCATGCACTTTGGGCAAATCGAGTGAGTCAAAAGAAATCCATTGGTATGTCCCCCTTTGAGTTAGTTTATGGAGTTGATACAGTGTTCCCTACCTCTCTTGCAGCTTCAGTAGTCAAACTTCTTCAAGAGGCTGGTAGTGAAGAGGATCCAATGCAGAGAAGACTAAATCAAATGATCCACTTGCAGCAGACACGGGAGGATGTTTTTCAAAACACATTCAAGTTGCAGGAGAGAATTAAAAAGATTTATGACAGAAAAGCAAAGGCGGACACATTTCAGTTGGATGATGTGGTTTTAAAGTGGGATGCAAGGAATGAGGCAAAGGGCAAGCACGGTAAGTTTGACAATCTCTGGAAAGGTCCTTTTAAGATTGCATCATATCGGGGTCAGAATGCCTTTCTTTTGAAGGATATGAACGGGGAAGATTGTCCAGGAGGGCAGGTCAATGGTCGGCTACTCAAGCGATACCTTTTCTGAGTTATTTTTGCAATCATCATTGTCATTGTAAATACCATTTTATTTCAGTTTCACTGCAAGTGTGTGCTGAGATATTTTCTTCAGTCTGGGGCCCAAAGTGAAGGCTATAATTCTGAAGAAAGATTTCAGTTTTGAATTTAGTTTGTCGACTCAGTTTTTCAGTCCTTTTAGTTTTATTATCGAGTCATTTTGAGTCAAGATTTCAGTCAAATAAATTGAGTCAGAGTCTTGTATTGTTTGTCGAAATAATGACTCCATAGCCCAATGGATGAAGGCACTGTCTAGCTCTTCCAGAGATCTGCCGTTCTTGGCACCTCCAAGGAGCTACCATCCCCATTGGAGCCAATGTTAGAGTCGGTCTGGTCATCCCTCCGTCAGAGATCAAAACTCTTTTTGCATTTCATTTTTAGGTGTCCCATCTCGCTCGATCAATTGCATTCCGTTAGGAGCATGCCATAAATCTGTCGGAAGGGCTTTTGTCATTCATCCCCCTCATGCTTTGCACTTCTGGCTCAGGTCTGTTCATCAAAATCAAGTCTTAAAAGTCATTTGCAGTCCTGTTTCAGTTTCTAGGTCATAACAGTCATTTTAGTCATTAGGTTTAGGGTTAGTCAATTTAGTCTTCAACAAGGTCTAATAAAGGCAGCAGGCCAGAGGGAGGTTCTTAATAAGTTTTTATTTCAAAGATTTTTATCGTCATATGGATGGATTATGACTTTTCTTCAAACCTCTGTTTTGAAGACAAGTCGACATTTCGTTTTTTGTAATAATTTTCCAAAATTTTCAGTTCTTGAATTCTCCAGGTGCAGCCTTGGTCTCCTTTGCCAAATCCCATGTCAGCTATTCCTGCAAAAATTTGCCAAGAAATTCATCATTTCAACCAAAAAATCAAGGAGGAAACAAAAAGTCAGAGTTGTATTAATTGTGAAAAAGTGCCAATTTCAAAACATTACAAAAATGGGTTTTGAAGAACCAAAAATAAAATCAATGTCTTTATAAGCTTTTTCCATGAAGATCAATATCATTTGGCATGCCAAGGTCAAAGAAAAGCATTTCAAAGGAAATTGGGTGAGCAGTGCGTGTTTTGGGGCGAAATAGCTTGCAGCTAGCCGGCGTGGCGCACAGAACAGGTGGCGTGACGCAATGGAAGCGGGCAGCGCACTGGGAGTTTTTGTCCATTGTTATTCTGAATGGGCACGACACACTGGGAGCGCGCGGCGCACTGGGTTCTTGGCGCGGCGCATACAGTCCAAAGCCCGAAATTGTTTCAAATTTTTCCAAGTTGCTCATTCCTTGCGTGAATTTGCTAGGTAGGCCCTTCTTCTTGATGTTGCATCAAATTTTGTGATAAGTGGTGGTGGTTTATGGGTGAGATTCCCCATTTCTCCCTTGTTTCATCATTTCTTACCCCTCCCCCACTAAACTCATCAATCCTACATTTTCTTTCCTACATTCAAATCCCAACACCCCAAAACCCTAACCCTTATAAAAATTTCTCAACCTTATACAACAATCCCAAACCCTAAACCCTATTCCCATACATCAATCCCTCAAACCCTCTCCCATATTTCCCTATCAAAATTCTCCCAATAATTCCCATTCCTCACTATTATTTCCCCTTCCTAACAGTCCCTTGTTGCAATTTTCCCCTTGGTGGCAGAATTTGAATACAACACTAAAAAGAGCAGTCCAAGCACAGTTCATATACAACAACATCTTTTCTTCAAGGTATTTGTACAACAGTCATGGCATCTGGGCATTCATCGGACTATGAAGTAGAAACCCAAAGTGACTCACCCTTGGAAGAACAGGCACCCCGGAGGCCTCATAAAGGTGGCAGACATGTTAGGGAAGAACCAACCACCCTCATAGAATTGCAGGCCTGCCCTCTTGCTATGTAGTGTTTTCAGCATCAGTCATGCTATGAGTTTTGTCAAAAGGTGGCTAGTGTCCAATTTCATCATGAGATAGCTCGTCTGTTCGTGCTACACTTACATGGAGATCAAGCTACCTTAGCCGGTGTCACCTTCATGCTTACACTAGAATTTGTCTCATTAGCAACCGGTATGTCGAACATTGGTGAACCATGACACAAGAAACAGAAGATTGACCGACAACATTATGAGCCATACATTAAAACCAGTTTCTTGAGGCAACTTAAGAGAGTGTTCCCATTCCGATATCTGAAAGATGAATATGCCCCACTAATGAGATTGATTATGAAATATTTCAGCTGTGAGGGACGGTTCTCTCGTCTTTATGCTTATCACATCAGGTTGCTCATGCATTTGACTAGGGTACGGATGATGAACATTCCGTATTTCATCTGCCGGAACATAGAGAGGATGACCACTCTTATACAACATAAAACCTCTCAGCAGCAACTTAACAGTGTCTATCATTTTTCTCTTATTAAAATTTTGGTGGTTCATTAGCTTGGAGTACAGGGCATCACATGGGATGTTTCATCTCTCGTGACTTCTTTAGAGCTTCACGGGAAATATCAGAGGTTAAGCATGAAGGTTAACCTTGTCATCAGTATGAGCGCCATGAGACCGCTAGTGTGCTGGTATACATCACATATCAGAGAGGCACCAGACATTTGTTTGCAACAACAAAACGAGTGTTATCTCCACCCGGGGTGGAAGGGGCCTCGTTTTCGACATCAGCACCACAGGTACAGGACAAAGGCAAGAGGCCAATGCAGGATGAGGGGCCATCAGGTGAACGAGAGACCGACTTCATTCTCCTTCATGATGATGATACAGATACGGGTCCGCAAAGTGCACAACTTAGAGAGATCATCCAGGAGCAGCAAACAGAGATCGAAGCCCTATCCCTTGACTTGGAGAGGGCTAAGTGGACCATGAAATACTTGGAGTAGAGGAATAAATATCTTGAGGATCAGCAAGCAATCATGGAGCTACAAAACATCCGCGAGAATCACCAAGCTGCACAAAGGAGAAGAATTTAGCTCACGTCATTGGAGCAAGAGATTAATGAGGATCGGGAGGCCAATCTCGAGAGAGTTAACATGCACTTAGAGAGGCTATTGGACAAGGCCGACAAAGACCATGCACTGTTAAGACACATGGCTTTCCACTACATGGCACGAAACAAGGTGTGCAAGGCCCGAATCAGGAATTTGAAGGCCAAATTGAGGAAGGCAATAAAGAAGCAAAAGAGGCAAAGGGAGCTCGATCGTCTTCAAATATTAGCCGAAACCTCTTTAGCCCAGCATAAAACTTAATGAAGAAGCTCCAGCCAAAATTTCAAGAAATTTGGGGCATTTTTGGTATTTTTGCAAATTTTTGTACAAAAAACAGGGTTTTTCTCCCTGTGCGCTGCGCCACCTGGTGCGTGCTTATGATAGAAGGCTCCAAATGAAAAAAACTTTATATTTTTGGATTTTTCATGAAAAATCATGACTTTTGGTGCATGGCCAAGAAGTTTGGGCAAGTTTTGAGTCCTCAGGAGGTCAAAAACACCCTAAAAATGACCTCTTTGCCCCTAATTTCACACATAGAAAGCAGTCTTGGGAGATTGAGGTTTTGGAGGGGAAAATGGGAACCAAATTCAGAAATTCCACTTGGGTTGGAAAGTAGTCAGGCAGGGGTTTTCAACAAGCACACTTGGGCTCAATTTTGACTTCAGAAAGTGCCTCAAAATCAGCATCAAAGTGGCGCGACTCATACAAAAATTGGCACGATGCACAGAGGTTTTTTGACCAATTTTTCACCTTCCAACTTAGAAATTCAGCCAGTTTGACTAGTTTTGATTTGTGATGTTATTTTTGATCTATCTTGATGTAATTGGGTAAACATGATGTAATTTTGGCACTTAGTTACTTGTTCTAGAGGATTCATTCACCAAAAAGTGAAAATTTAATGAATGAATCAGTTTCCTACCTTATAGAGGCAAGTTGTTTTGATTGCCTAGATTTTAGTGCTTTGTTTAGAATTGGTTGAAACAGCTCCTAGAATGATGAGCTCGACCCCTAGAGGCAAGGGAATGGGTTGGGCTAGTCTATATCATGTATTTTCTAAGTCATTTTCAGGATTGGACACTTGGGATTGCTTTGGCATATCATTGTACATTCTATCTCTGCATTTTTGGCTAAGGAAAGACCAGGGTTTTGCAGCACTGTTTGGGATCCATGTGGCTTTATGTTTTGATGGTGTGCTTCTCTAAGTAATTGTAAGTTAATTAGTGTTATGTGTATCATTTTCCTATCTTTTCTTCTGAATTTGAACAAATGAGTGATTAAGGTGGAATCCATTAACTGTTATGCTCTGCCTTTGAATTTGTTTAAATTTCCATGTTTTCATCTGTTTAAGGATAATTCTTGAGATTCTCTTGCTCTCCTTAGCTCCTCACCAGTCTGATCTATCCATCTCACTCATTTTAAAGCATCAAAACGATTGCCTTCCTTGCCCCAATCGGAACTCTGCAGAAACTGTGTCTCATCCCCGAGCCCAAATTTTCCTTTCCCAGTTTTTCAACAAAACCCTCAAAAAACCTAATCAAATCCCCGCACTTAATACCTAGCCTAATATCAGTTGCAAATTTAGTCATCTCAAGCCTCATCGATTACCTTTTGCCGAGATTGACCTGGAGAGATCCCTCTTCTGTCCTCGTAGGGCTAGCTACGAGGTTGAGTGTGGTTTGATGTGGACCTAGAACCTTGTCTTTTCAGCCTGAGACAAATCTAGGCTCTAACAACTCCCAAAACTCTGTTCAGAATTCCAGGGTCATGGAGACCCAGGACACCATGGGATTTAGGCATGCAAATCTTTTCCCAAGCCACTAGAGCCCATTTCTTCTTTTCTTCACCCTTCCCCCGGAGAAAGTCTCTTTGAATGTTTCTTATTTGAATACTGACTCTAGTTGGTGCCGGAATGGCTGATAGCATATAGATAGGGATGGTTTGGAGGATAGCCTTAGTGAGAGTTAGTCTCCCAGCTAGATTTAGGGCTCTGTTTGTCCATTTACTGACTTTGTCTTTCAATTTATTTAGAACAGGCTCCCAAATGTCCTTATGTAATGGTTTGTTAGTGAGGGGAACTCCCAGATACTTCGAGGGCAATGAATCTCTTTGAAAGCCCAAAATTCTGGAAAGATTTCTTTGAATCGAAATGTCAGTATTGAAAAAGAAGATCTTTGATTTAGTGAGACTTACCTCAGTGCCTGCTGCCATTGCAAATTCATACAAAATTTTCTTAAAAGCTTTGGCTTCCTTGACTGTGGGAGTGGCTTGAAGCATAGTATCACCCACAAATTGCTGGTGTGTCACCATGTCTCCCCCTCGAGTGAGTCTCAAACCTTGAATTATGCCTTCCCCCTTAGCAGATCTTATTTCTCTACCCAACCCTTCCATCATGAGAATGAAAAGGAATGGGGAAAGAGGATCACCTTGCCTGAGACCTCTTGTAGGCTTGAAGGTTTTGGAGGGAGATCCATTGAGAAGAATAGAACAACTAGCAGTAGTAACTAGAGCCATGACCCATCTAATCCAGTTGTAGTCAAAGCCATAAGCTTTAAGCATTGCTCTTATGTAAGTCCAACTGAGTTTGTCATAGGCTTTTGCTATATCCAGCTGAATTATCATTCCTGCGTGCTTGTTGGTAATGAGTGAATGAACCACTTCATTAGCTTGAATTATGTTATCAATAATTTGTCTTCCTTCCACATAACCCGTTTGCTCCTCTGACACCAGGGTAGGGAGGAGTGGTTTGAGTCAGTTGGAAACTACCTTGGATATTATTCTGTACACCACATTGCATAAGGTTATAGGTTTGAATCTATCCGGAGAGGTGGCCTTTTCCTGTTTGGGGATTAAGGTTATGAAATATTCATTAAGCGCCCTCAAAATTGTTTTAGAACTACGCGAGTCTTCCACCACCTCCAGAACATCATGCTTTACAATCCTCCAACAAGTTTTGAAAAAGTCCACATTGAAGCCATCAGGCCTTGGAGCTTCCCCATTTTGCATCTCTATGATGACTTCCTCAAGCTCTTGCTCTGTTACTGGTTTTTTGAGATTGTAATTGTCTTCTCTGGAGACCAATTTAGTAATGTACTGTTTAAATATTTTCGTATACTAAGATATGTCTACAGTGGTATCCTTAGCAATTTTATGGAAATGTTGGACTAGAACCTCTTCCATCTCCTCATGCGTGTTTCTTTCAACTCCATGATGGTCAGTGAGTTTCAAAATTCTATTGTCGTTTCTATGATCTATAGTGGATCTATGAAAGAATTTGGTGTTCCTCTCTCCTTCCTTGATCCATTGGACCCTGGATTTCTGTCTCCAAAGTATTTCCTCTTGTAGACATCTATTCTCCCATTCCTGTTGAAGTGAATCCGCAAGCTCTTTCCTTTCCTTTGTGTAAGAATTTGGTTTATTTTCTTTAGTTTCTGTTCCACTTCTCCTTTAGCTTTGAAGATGTTACCAAATTCATTTTTATTCCAGTCTTAGAGTCTGCCTTAATGTGCTTGAGCCTGCAATGAAGAAGGAACATCTTTGTGCCTTGAAAGGGTATCTCTTCTTTCCACCATATTTCAATGTTTTTGAGGAAATCAGAGTGTGTGAGCCATACATTCTCAAACCTGAAGGGGCTACTCCTAGGTTTTCCAATTAGAGAAGCTTCCAATTGGATGGGCCAATGGTCAAAACCCCCAAAAGGTAGGATGAACACTGCTAGACTTCTTCCCATGAGTAGAAGTTCCTCTGAAATAATGAATCTGTCTAACTTTGAGGCTACTTGGTTAGAGCCCCCCCCCCACCCTTTTTTTATTCCAAGTGAAATTCCATCGCTAGTGTCCATATCCACCAGTTTCATATTGGTGAGGAAGTTCTGGATGGCAACTGAGTCCCAATCCAGTGTTCTAGTTCCCCCTTTTTTCTCCGTGAGGGATTTTATCATGTTAAAATCCCCCCCTAGAATCCATGGTAAAGTTGGGTATCTCTTCTTAATATCCTCCAGTGTAGTAAGGAGCCAAAGTTTGTCCTCCGTTGGTTGGGGACTGTAGACATTGGTGATCATATAACATTGCCTGTCACCCACAGGTTGGATGATCAAAGAAAGGTGATGTCTGGACACCTCCGCATCTTGTATACCAAATTTATGAGGATCCCATAGAGTGAGAATGCCACCAGCCGATTTATTTGCCTTGACCTCAAGATATTCATATCTATTTAACCATTTGTTGTGTTTTTCTCTAATCTTCTCCACAGAGCATTTTGTTTCCTGTATGAACACTATGTCAGGTTTCTCCTCTCTGATCCTATTGCTTAGATTCCTCTGTTTCCTTCTCCTCCCTAGTCCTCTAATGTTCTAAGTTGTGATTTTCATTGAGGTGGGGTTTTGAAGGAGTAACTGGACAGGTCTTTCATCCTTCCTGAGTCAATCATGAGTTTGCCACATTTTAGTAGCAATTCTTTCTGTCTCTTTCTTCCTCTCTTTTTCCCTGGGTTTTTCGCTAATTTTCCCCCTGTTAATCCTCGTGAGGAAACCCCTTTGTTTTTTTGATTGTCATGTCCTCTTTTTACTCCTATAGCTGTTTGGTGTGACTTGCTGAGGAATATTTGCTGAACCTTATCAACTTCCTCCTATGGTATGGAGTTAATACCCATGCTTCCTCCTTGTTCTAGAAATTTTTCTAACTGCAGGTTCTCCCTTCCCAGGATCTCTTGTAAGTCTTGGTCCTCTGTACCACTTTCGCTTTGAGTCATTTCATGGTCTTTTTCTATTTCCATGGTACTCAATGGGTCTGTTATGTGTTCATTCTGTTCTTGTGTGAACTCCATACTTGTCTCTTTTCCTTTCCCTCTTTCTGTCTGTTTCTCCATTTGCATTTGATTTCCCTTATCTTCTTCTTGTTCTTCTAAGATCTCAAAACTATTGTGACTGGTTGGTTTTTTATCATTAGGGTTGTTTTGTGTCTTCCTTCCCCCTCCTTTACCTTTCCCTCCCACTTTAGTAAAACCCATATGATCTTTCCCTTTGCTTGTGTTCTGGTATTCCTCCCTTTTGTTAAGAGGGCAATCTCCGAATAGGTGTCCATGCTCATGACATTTGCGACATCTGAAAGGGATGTGATCATAGTCAACTACTTGAACCCATTCCTCATCATAGACTTCAAGAATGACCTCATCTGGAAGAGCTCCAGAAAGGTCCATTTCCATACATATACGGGCATAGGAGGTATACTTTCTTCATAGGGTTGCTTCTGAAATCTTTAAAAAATGCCCTAATTGATTGCCTATTGCTTTTAAAGGTTCTAGCATCCAATAATCTAAGGGTAAGGAGTAGAGTCTAATCCAAACCGGTACCGATGTGAAGTTTCTTGCTCCAGCACAAAGTTCATTGTCCATGGCCGCATATAGAGACCAGCTGCCACATAAAAGTATGGTCCTCCTTCAAAAATCCTATCTCTGTCCTCCATGTTCGTGAACACCACTATGAAAAAACCTTTGGAGCCAAGATGTATAGTTAACTCCCCTTTTGGTTTCCAGTTGTATTTTATCCAAGTATATAACTGTTTCTCTGTCGGCCAGATTCCCACAAACTTTCATATGATTGCATAGTTCGTCATATGATCCATGTGCACTTGAAGAGCAGGATTATTCAATATAACCCATGGTTTAGTGTTGGTCTTGGGTTTGCAGGGCCCCATCTTGGTTCTGTTTTCTGTTCCCTGACCACTGTCTTCCGCTTTATCCTCCTGTCGGTCTTCCTCATGGGTCCCTTGCTCTGCATGTGTTTTGCTGCCTTCCTCCTTCTGGGTTTCAGGAATTCTTGTCTTGTCCTCCAAGGAGTGTGGAGGCTTGTTCCTATTCCCTGCTCTTCCTCTGTTTGAAACCACATTACTGTAGGAGGGAGTGGAGCTCCCTCCTCCCTGCGCTTCCATGGTTGCCTGTTAACCCCTGTCTCCTTTGTTGTCGAACCCTAGAACCTCTCTTCTGCCATCTAATACCACCCATTCAAATATTCATCACTTGCCATTATATGCATTCATTTCAATGTAGATGTTGATTTTTGATTTGATGTAATTGGATGTATGATAGTACATTAATTTTAAAGTGATTGGATTAACATTGTGCTAATTTCAGTGTAAGCACAAAAAATCATTGACAATGTACATTGATTTTTTTGTTATGGTAATTCAACCTATTAATATTGGAGAGAAAGGGAGACAAGGTGTGATGTTTACTACAATAGTTCGAGCTAAAGATTTAAATGGTTTACGATTTAAACTATCCTTTTCATATAATCAATGTGAAAAGGTGACAATAAGAATAATAAAAGAAAATAGTTTTAGATTAATCACGATGAAGACTATTTGTAATTGATTATATTCTTATTATTCACATTTTCTATCATTCAACACTATTACATTGTCACTTTACATTTAAAATATTTATTTCATCATTTTTCATCATTAAATTTATTAACAATATTTGTCATCTCAAAAACTAAGGTAACTAAGAAAATTTAAAATTAAAACGACCAAATTATTCTCAGACATATTTAGCATATTTAAAATGATTATATTAATATTAGATGAATTTAAATATTATTGATAAAATTAATCATATGTTTGCTAGATTTTCTTTAGCCGCACATGACTGAAACCAACCTAGATCCATCTTAACTCTCGATCTATCAAGCGCCAAGAGGGATCAAATTTCTTGAGGTGGAAACCTTTCTTCTTTCCTTAATTTTTGCACTCAAAAAATAGGTTTTCATGTCGAGAGATTTGATCCCTTTCGGTACTTGATAGATCTGGAGTTAAGATGGATTTAGGCTGGTTAGTAGATCCATTAGCATAGTCAAAAGAGACATTGAAATCAAACCCTCCAATAACATTTCCTTTTCCATAAGCTGACAAATCTCCCACAACACCAACTATAGAGGCTGCGTTGACAGGAATAGCAAGAGATCTAGGATTGTCAGCAATGGCAGTGGCAACCATAGCACCATAAGCTAGCTTGAATGTGATTGTGATGGGGCTAGGGTTAGCCACGAAAACAACGATCACATCGGCATCAGAGTCTAGATCAAAATATTGATCCAACGACATGACCTTGCAAGAAAGAAGCAAGATCCTATGGCTAATTATCTATAGAGGCCCTGAGGGTGTTGAATACATCATAGAGGTGAAGGATTGATACCATCGGATCCAATTTCATGAACATAGAATAGGGTTGTCCAATGTCACTCGAGGCTCTGAGGATAACCACCTTGAATCCAGAGGTCCCACAATTCGATCTACGATCCATGCGCTCACATATTCCTTCATTCTACAACTGTGAGTGCTCTAGATTAACGAGGTGGCCAACATTGTGTGAGACGTCTCTAGTTTTGTGATCCATGACATTCATCACACCTATATTTGTACCTGATTTGAATGCCTCGACATCCTCTAGTGCCACATATTCTTTAGGGAAAGCTGCAAAGTCCTCAAGGTGGAGGGACACGAAGACCTGCAACCGTTGTTCACAAGGGTTTTCAATGTTGTGTGGCCAATCAATCCCTTGATTGCATGATGATTCCCTTCAATTTTTTTTCTATTCCTTTTATAATAAGATTGTATTTTATTTTGTTTTATTTATTTCTTATTCACACATTTTTTATTTTATGTAAAAATTATGTGCTTTTTCCTTTAATTTTGGGTTGCTTTTTAAATTAGGTAACAATTTAAAAATATTATATTTGTAATTTTTGAAAAAAATAAAAGGGTGATGTCAATGCCATCTATTTTTGATGTGGTGTTGTTTTTAAGGTTTTGGTCACAGTGACATTGGTTGTCCATGTCACAATTTCAAGCAAGTTGTAATTTCAACTTTGAAAAAGGTAGGGTGGCAATGGTAGCACCATTTTGTAATTCAATTGTTGACTCTAATTGTTTTATTGTTACTATACCAATTGTCAAGACCATATCTTTATACAAGTTGCGATTTTAACCCCCACTAGAAAGGGATGATGATCACACCACTTTTCTGTTTGAATGTTGAATTTGGGAATTTTTTGTTACAAAGGTATCGATTTTGAAGACCATAGTTTTAAACAAGTTGTAATTTAACCCATAAAACGGGTGATTATGGGAGCACCACATTATGATTTGGGGTTAAAAAACCACTAAATGAAACCTCTAAGTAATGAGAAATTGGGAGGGATTTTTTTCATGCAGGTAGCTATGCTCCTTGTAATGGATTCATTGACATTGTCACATCCCTCCAACCTTTATCTACTTACATTTTTAGATAACCTTGTCCCTCCTTAATCCCCTAATTGTCCCCCCCATCTCATCTCCCCTTTCCTCTCTAGAGAATGTGCCCTTAAAACTACTTGGAGTAGTCACAAGTAAAAATGCCATACATTGGTAATGATGAAGAAGAAGAACTAGAAGGAAGGCTTTTGAGAAGCCTAATAAGAAAAATATTAAGAAAGAAGAGATGAATATGCAGCAAATGACAAAAACCCATCAACTTAGTGAATAAGGGACAACATCCTCATTAGAGGGGAAAAATCCCATTTAGTTTTAAAAAGAAGAAATTATCTTAGAATTGCAAAGGCATAAGTAGTTAAATCAAGCAAGTAACATTGAGGGATATCCTCAAATTAGAAAATTCTATTCTAATCCATCATCGAAAAGCATATGGTAGATCTCAATATGAATCAATGGAAGTATACCCAAAGTATATTAGTTACCTCTAGAGGGACATTAGGAAGTCAATGTGCTCTTTGGGACCCAACATATTTATTAGTAATAGGATATGATAGGATAGGACAATACATAGAGTAACATAGGATCTATTTGAAGTTCATCTAAAAATAAATAGGTAAAAAGGTTCAAGTTTTGAGCATATATGTTTTGGTACACTTTCTAGAAATATAGTTTTGAACATATATGTTTTAGTACACTTTCTAGAAATATAGATTTGTTGTTCCTCATGTTGATCTATTTTCTTATCAAAGAAAAATGACCAATGTTGAGAAAAAAATCTTGTGGGGAACAAGAAAGACTCCTCTTTATAGAGATGGTACTCTTATTTTTGATATATGAAAGATTGTTGTATATGTCTTCTGATGAATTCCATGGGTGAGTGCTAAATAGAAAACACTAACAAATATTCCAAAAAATCTCTCATATAGCAAGTAATCTTATTAAGCACACAAATAATATATATAAATAAATATGAATGCTATTTTATTTTATCTATTGTGTCTCCTTTCAATAAATATTTTGCATTTCTTTTAAAATAACGTGAATTTAGAATCAACTATAACTTTGCAAGATGAAAGAAAAGTAAAATAGACTAGTCATAAAATAACTTTAAATGACTACATACGTTATAATCAAAGGAGTTCGGAAAGCTTAAATTGCACAAGAATCCAATGACACATCATCATGCAAACTCATGCTTGCAACATGAAATTTGAATATCTCTTTGTCAGAGAAACTAACAATAATATCTTAATGTGACAAGTTTAACATTGTCTAAAAACTTAAACAACCTTCTAAATGATAAATAGATAAACTATAATTAAACTGAATTTGCTTTATTACAAGTGGGGATCTTGCTTCCTTGAACCTGGAACAAAATATGAAGTGCTTTGATGAGAAGAGATAATTAGACATAGATCTTCTCATTGCTGAACATACATAGAAAAACCTACTAGAAAGAAATATGAAAAGAAAGTATAAAAAGCAAAGTCAAGAAAGCTAATTCACAAAATTTTTGAAAGACACAAATCTCCTTTATCAATAACCTCAACAAATAAAAAATCCAATAGTAAAAGCCTCGGAGCTAAAAACAATCCTCTTTGAATGTGCTTGACATCACCATTATAGTCTTCTCTTAATATTCTTGGAAATCCTTTACGGTTAGGATTTTTTTACCATTTGTAAAATTCCTTTAGTAAATATGAACTTATATATTCATATTCCAAACTATGTCACACTCTATAAGTTTATAAATTCTTGTTAATAAATCATTTTTCAAAAAATAAACCATTTCCAAGCTAGAAATAGTCTTGACTATATTTAATTCTCTAGGCACGATAACTCTAATTTGAGCATTTGAAACCACTCCCATTGTGTTCTTCATGATTCTATATTTCCAATAAGATCTCATTTACTCAATTTTGACATTGGGAGCTCAAGTTATGGCCTTCATAAGATGGCGATTCAATAAATGTTGATCTTCGAAAAGTGACTCAACAATCATTGAGCTGCTCCACATGAATCTTAGCCTTTTGATTTATAAATCAGCTCTACCAATCCCACATGCATTATGCAAAGGAATTTATAATCATTGATAAAGAAATGGGCTCCTTATATTATTTGTATATGAGGTAGAAAGAGACATAAAACCTTGCATAACTTACACAGATTGTAGCTTTTTTTGTTATCATCTCATTTCCCAATCATCAGGCCTAGTCATTGCCTAGTCCTCTATCCAACCACTACCTTCCAAGTTTCATACCGGGACATGTCCAACTGGATGCAATGTGTCAGAAGGAGATTTTCCAAAGGAACTTAAGATAAAAATAATATGAAAAATAATATAATGTAGAGATGAGATGCGAGAGTTTAGAAAAGTAAAAATACATAAACGTAAAAATGACTAAGTAATAAGAATGGTGTGTGAGGTACATGGAGAAGATGTTTGAGTGGAGGGAAGAAGATAATGAAATAAAAATGACTAAGTAATAATATTGGTCTGTGAGGTACATGGAGAAGAGGTTTGAGCGGGGGGATTAAGGTAATGGAATGTGCAGATAAATATGAGGTAACAATAATGTTTCAAGCATGTGTAGAAAAGTAAAGTGTGCAGAGATAAAAAAATATTCCACACATCCTTGAAAATGGTTATGTGTAAATGGAAAACAAAGAAATGATATGAATTTTGGGAACACTAATAAACAAGGGTGTGATAGAGATACGTGGGGAAAATAGTGATATCTGTGGCATATGACCATTAGTTTGATTTTGTAAAATGGTGGATGAAGTTGAGACATACGACTATCTAATGAGAAGGTTAAAATGAGAAATTTATTTATTTTTATTATCTTTTCTTTCTTCTATTTGTTCAAAAGAGAAATCATCTTTGCTAGCCTTGTTGAAGAAGATTTGCAATACTAAATTTGACTAAAAGCTTGTTTTTTTAGAATCACTTTATTTGATGTGTGACATGAAAACAAATCAACACCTCCCTAAAATCATTTGGTTAATCCATTACAAAAAGATTTAGGATATTGGCAAGAGAATTAACTATTGTGCTATCTCAAAATGAAAAAAGGTGGGGATTTTTCACATGGGATCCTATAAGGGAAACTATAGATGACCTCATTTCAAATTGGGACCTCTTTGATCCTAAACCTATGAATGAAATGTACACCTATACAAACAAAAGGTTGGGGCCACTACACCTAATAGAGTGACAATATTTCTTTCTTGTACACAATTTCTTCCTCCTAGAACCTATTCAAGCGTCCTCTTCCATTCTTCTGGTTGTCACCTCATATTACGGGCCAATAACAATTTCCTTCCTCCAAGTCTAAGACAATGGGCGAATTCATTTCAAGTTCAACCTATTATGGTTGCAACACCCTCAAGGAATGGAAGTGATTGAAGAGGCATGGAGCATTAGAGTCCAAGGTTCACCGTCTTTCATTTGGGAAGTTTTTTGAGTCCTCAACGCACCCCAAGTTTAAGTTTAAATCATGGGGTAACCTCTACTTTGAATTTTGATCCTTTCATCATCATCATGTCTATGTTTTTAGCATTAACCTAAAATATTCTTCATGATCTTGAAAGTTTTATGTTTCAATTTTTCACTTTTATTTCATTTTTCATATTTTTATGCTTTTTCTTTAGTTAGCGTTCTTGATTGATGAATTTCAAAGTCTTCAACACTTAAAAGAATTCTTGAAAAAGGTTTCTTTTAATCAAAGTTCTGATTTTCATTTCTTTGAAAGTCTAATTTTATTCAAAACTTAGAAAATTTCTTGAAGTTGTTTTTACTCAAAGTTTTGACTTGCATTTCTTTGAAAAGTCTAGATTTATCTTGAACAAGTAAAACATGACCATTTGCATTGTGTCCTTAAACATTTCATCATAGAATTATTGTAACATTTGCAGTGGAGAGTTCAATTTTTTTCGCACACAAAATTTTGAGTTTATGCTACAACCTCTCTTTGTGTGAGCTTTTGTGCACATTTTCATTGAAGGAAAGTTTTAAATTTCACTACAAGAAATTTTTAAATCTCTCCATAAGAAATTTATATCACCTGAAAGGTTTATACATATCAGTCTTGAGGGCCTTTCACACAAAATTATCAATGAAATATTTTAGTTTGTCCCAATTAAACTTATATAACTCACTACATCATATTCATTTCATTGTGGCATATACTGGATGAATGTTTAAAATATCACCATAAAAAAATGTTTAAAATTTATTACAAGGTTATTGTGGCAGTGGAAAATAGGAAAATCGGTGAGACATTTGAGGTTGGTAGATGAGCTAGATTTGGAGGTAAGATATAGGGATTTCCAACATAATGGTTTTTCTTGATGGATGGATAATGTTTTTTTAAGAATGAAATTTAAGCCAAGTTGGATTTCTATTCTCCCCTTTGGCTCGGCACAATGGTTATGGAAACAATAATAATGTTGGAATCTTTATGGATTTGGATGAACTACATTATGAAGACTGGAGCCCTTATCCTGTCCTATCCAGGTTTTCTACATGGAAGATGAATTTAAGGAATCTTGTCACAAATATCAAGAGAAGCTCCAAATTAATCACAACCCTTCATCGTGAATGGGTGGTGAAGATCATGGAGGGAGGACATAATTGATATCGGGGCTTGCTATTGCATCCAAAGTGGAATTAATCATGATCATTCCTCACATATATGAAAATATAGCCTAGGGAGCCAGGTTTCTCAAATATTGGTACACATTGGAGATTAAGTTTCCTTGTTTAATTGTATTCCCACTTTTTAGTTGGATAATCACGCTTGAGCTGTAAAAATTTCCATCGATCCTTTTGAACATGACCTAAAAGTATCCAATAAAAGTTCTCTTCTAGTGAATAAACAATGCATTGAGCTAAAGAAGGAAAAAGTGTGATTGGTAGTAGGTTAGGATCTAAAATTGGAGGAGAAGAGATTTATTGTTTTAAATCTTTGGTTGTCTAATTTAGTGGTAAAGTGGATTGAATTACAACCCTTCAAGGTTTTCTAAAAGAAAATTGGAGGTCTGTGCTAGGTTACACCCCAATATAGCATGTCTAAGAGTTTGATTGAGTTCCATTTTCAAAATTTTTGAGGATATAAAGATAATTCTACACCAAAATAATTAGCGTTTGTTTTGCTTGGTCCTTGAGGATTGGGAGCTAGAATTTGACCTCAGTCGTGAACTAACAACTACCTAGCATATTTGGGCCATTATTTCAGGCTTTCTCTTGCCTTTTTGGAGAAAGGACACCCTAGAGTTCATTGGTAATAAGATTGGGAAGTTTCTTAGTTTGAAAGAAATTTGGGACTCTAATATTGATTGTTGATGGGCTTGTGTACAAGTTGAGGTAGAACTACATGAAGGATTAGTTGAAGAAATTGAATTGGACTTGTCAGGGACTTCATAGTTCGAAAATATTGATTATTGGAGGATACCGTTTATATGATTTTTCAATGGAGGATTTTGTTTAAACACACTCCCTCTTCCTATAGAATAAAAAAACAATAATGATGAAGGTATACAAAATGATATTGAGAAAGGGATCCCCCATGTAACGCTTAAGCCTTTTTCTCTAGTCTTATTAGGTAAAATTCATCCTCTATCTCCTTTAAAGGAATAGGTTTAGTATTCATCAGTTCAAGCACCTTATTGATACTCAAGGTCTCCCTCTTCTAGCAAGGAAGAGGATGGATTTTCTCCTCTTGTTCCAATTAACCTAATGTCTGAGGCACTTCCACACTCCAATAATACTCTCTACCTCTACTCTTCTCTTAGAAACCTGAAGCTACCAAATTACATCTAGCTATCATCAAGTTACATCAAAGCTAACTGATCTCATTCATGGAGGAGACATTTATAAGAGAGAGAGGTTCCATAAGTGATGGGAGGAAGAGCTTATCTCTTAAGGAGGTTGCACAAAAAGTGGAACAACTATCCAAAAAGAGAGAAGCGAGCTCATCCGACCCAACAACCAACCCTAGGACCGCCCATGAAGCAGTTTCATCTCGAAGCTTCGACGAGTTGTTAAAAAACTTTTCAAAAGTATCTATTCGTGGGTGAAACACAGGGACAAAGTGACGAATTTGCTAGGGCTAGTGAAAAATTTTCCATCTTCGCAGGTGGGACAACTGATGACCCGTGATGACCCAGAAACTTAGGTAAAAAAGGGTCTGCTTTAGGGATAATGAACTGAAACATTCTTCCTGAATTACAAGGAATTAATTGACACATAATTGGCAACATGACACAGAATAGATGTCAGTAATATGGATCGACAGTATCCGGGATCAGGGAATGCGGGGTTGGTGACAAGTTACTGTGTAACAATAGGTTGTCTCCTTCTCTTTGCATTTGTCAAACATAAAGGAGGAAGAGCTTATCTCTTAAGGAGGTTGCACAAAAAGTGGAACAACTATCCAAAAAGAGAGAAGCGAGCTCATCCGACCCAACAACCAACCCTAGGACCGCCCATGAAGCAGTTTCATCTCGAAGCTTCGACGAGTTGTTAAAAAACTTTTCAAAAGTATCTATTCGTGGGTGAAACACAGGGACAAAGTGACGAATTTGCTAGGGCTAGTGAAAAATTTTCCATCTTCGCAGGTGGGACAACTGATGACCCGTGATGACCCAGAAACTTAGGTAAAAAAGGGTCTGCTTTAGG
The DNA here is from genome assembly GCA_031772625.1 of Pinus tabuliformis. NCBI lineage: Eukaryota > Viridiplantae > Streptophyta > Pinopsida > Pinales > Pinaceae > Pinus > Pinus tabuliformis. The sequence continues at coordinate 978,815,267 of CM062812.1, forward strand.
GATAATGAACTGAAACATTCTTCCTGAATTACAAGGAATTAATTGACACATAATTGGCAACATGACACAGAATAGATGTCAGTAATATGGATCGACAGTATCCGGGATCAGGGAATGCGGGGTTGGTGACAAGTTACTGTGTAACAATAGGTTGTCTCCTTCTCTTTGCATTTGTCAAACATAAACTAGGAAAGTGTATGTTAGTTTTCTAAATTTGTTGCTAGACCCACTCATTGGGCTAGAGGGATTGCCTCTGTCCGCAGAGGGGATTATCCTTCAAAACACTAGCACATGCCTTCTAATCTTCGTAAGAGAGTTCTACCTCATATTCTTCAATAAGTCATATAAGCTTTCTAGATATCAATTCTACCCTTATACTCTTCCAAGCCATCAATAAAAACTATCCATAGAATCCATGTGTTCCATAATCAAACCACTCAACTATAGGTACATCAATATCATCCAACAAATTATCTCAATTATTATCTTTCCATCCTCTACATACACTTCTGCAATATGTCTTTCCAGGGAGCCAAATCATATCTCAAATAAATCATCAATATCAGAGTTACCAAATCACAATGGCCTCAAGTCAAGGTGTGGGATTATTCATGTCAAATTCTATTACTTTCCGCCTCTCATATCAACATATCTTTGCATGGTCTATCTCATATTGCAATAGAGTTCTGATTCATGAGCTTCAAATTTCAATCATCAATCTAGAACAAACCAATCAACAAGCTTCAATATCGTGTTCATTAGGGTCTTTGCAAATCCCTCTTTCCATTTGAGGTAATTTAACTTCTTGTCCTTTATTTGAATTTCTTGATGCAAACTTCTAACTGCTCCCTTCTTCTTCATCTTAATGCTTTTCCACATTCTTTTACTTCTTCCTTTTTCTATTCAAGCTTTAGATGAATCTTGTCTTGACCTACAACCTTTGTGAAAGAGCAAAAATGAAAAGTACAAGGATGAAATATCAATAGTAATAACCAAAATAGGGTACTTATCCTTTTGAAGAGGGTTAACTCCCTCTTAATATTGGACTTGTTCAACACCCTTGTCTCTATATCATCATGATGTCATACATGTCAAACTAAAAATCTAGATTCATTTTACAACATAAAAAATTAGTTAGGGTTTTTTTCTAGGGTTTTCCAATCCAAATCTCAACTAGGGTTTACAAACCCTACATATCAAAAACCTTCAAGATGTTACAAACTGCAAGATATACAAACCATAGATTCTTTATAGTCATAAAGAGATAATACAAGCATGCTGTTAGTTGAAAACCTTAATTATACTATTGACATGCCTTTTATCCATTTCATTTCTATATCTAGCCTTCATAAGTAATGGAACACTTGGAGTGCTATAATATCAACAATATTATATGTCACTGTTTCTATATTGTATTTATGCATTCCGTTTTTACTATCTTACAATTAAATGAAATGTACACAAAAATTATACATACCTTTAAAACCTTTCCTTACCTCTTCCTTGCAAATATTTGGTCCTTTGCCTTATCTTAATTGTCAAGTGCCAAACTTTCTTTTAACAAAAGGTTCATCAACTTTTCCAAATATAGAACCTTCGTTGAGATGTTATCTATTAGTTGACATGTATTTGAATTCATTCAAGACTGCTTCTCATATTTATAACACAATGATGACCTTCATAATTATTTTGGTCCATTTGTGCTCCAAGTACTTCAAATTCTGGTGATAATATTGGTTTCTTTCATAGAGTCTTGGTTCCTTCTAAACATGTCGGCTTCATGGTGAAAAAAAGTCCCATGTTTGTTATAAATACTTGACTTAACTATTATGAAAACACTTCACAATCCATCAATTATACTGTCATAAAATCATATATAATTTCCATATGTCAATGTCACATATTTATAATGCTTCGTAGCCATGGATCAAGAGATTGAGCTTCAATACTTTTGTACTATAGTATTGAATATCATGGAGGAGATTTGAGTATCTTCATATTCATATAATTTTCTTTAAAAACTCGAACACTCTTCTTCAACTTTGGATTATTATCATAATCTTGGATCATTTGAGTAATTCATTAGGGTTTAGTGTCATTTCCAAATGTATTCTTAAATATAGGTAACTTCCAAGCCAAGTGAATCATCACTGTCTCAAGGCTACTTATCACTAGTGTCAACTTTTGTTGTGTCAAGAAGAGAACTCATATCATACTTCAATATAGACACGTGCTCGTAGAAACTCACATCAGAGGAGAGTAACTCGAAATTCATCACAACCACATGAGTAGTGCTCAGACTTCATCAAGGAATCACAAAACCTTATATTATGCATCAAAACAACTTCAGTTCAATGTCAACATAACTTGGGTTATAGTGAATGTAATTGTCAAAACAACTTATTTCTCATTTTAAGTCTATGATCATAGTTAGAATAACATAATATCATAGTCATAACTCACATCATCCCTCAAAAATAAATTGTAACAACTCTGGTTAAAAATCCATGTAAAAATATATAAGGCCACAGTGATGGGACACATATTCCAAGCTAAGTGGTGGGAAAAACATCCTAGCAAGTGTTCATTCAGTTTATTATGGCTAAGGAAATTGGAAAAGGCAATGGAAAAGGATTTGTAAAGGAAAAGAGGCATTAATTGACATTTTATTTATGAAAATAATGGAAATTAGGAGAAAAGGAAGGTTGCACGTGAGGAGGAAATTGAAGGAAAATAATGGAAAATGAAGAAAATAGAGGCCCCATTAATAAAAAGGCTTCTAAGGATCAGTGGGCAGGCTTGGTCAGTGTAAGTTTGGTTAGTTTAATATTGGAGCTCTCTCATACTCTTGGAAACTTAGAGTTTTCTTGGAGCATTCTTGGAGAGTGTGGCATACTTGGAGTTTTGGGAGAAATAAGGAAAAGGAAGAGAAAAAAAGTGCAAGAGGACATCGGGATCAACAACTACAACATGTTTTACTTGCAGGTACCGAGTTGCATGTATGTTTTCCTCAAGTCTAGATTTGGCATGCATGGAACATGGATGTGGTTTCTTGGTTATGAGCTGTCATTGGCATGGAGGATTGCCTGGATTGAAGTGGTTTTTCCTGTCCTTTACATTTCCTGGATATCCATGTAGATTGTGGGTTTGTTTCGTTATTTTTTTTGTTTGGTTCTCATGTTTCCTTAGCTTGGGTTGAGTTATTAGTTTCTGGAAGCCCTGATTGGACAAACGCTTTGGAAGCCCTGTAACAACTTGGGTTGAGTTACTAGTACTGGAAGCCTTGGTTGGAAAAACACTCTAGAAGCCTTGGTGGGTTGAGTTATTGGTCCTGGAAGCTATGGTTGGACAAACGTTCTAGAAGCCCGATGGCAACTATGGGTTGAGTTACTAGTCTTGTAAGCCTTGGTTAGAACAAACACTTTGGAAGCCCTGGAAGGATTGGATATAGATCAATCTAGTGATGGTTGGTCATGTACGACCGTGAGGTGGAATCACTATTTGATGGGTTGAGGTGGATGTCCTCTGGAAGCTTTAGATGGTTTTTGTATTGATGTGTTCTAGGAGATCCCACATTCATGTTTGGAATATGGCACGGGGGTGAATGGCTAAAGAGAGATTTGGCTCAACCATTCTACAGTCAGGTATTGAGCTGGCCTTTGCATCATTAATATGAAGTTGTTTATTCTTGTACTTCTATGAGAAATATACTGGTTATATGTGGATTCTATGGCTATTGTATGGTTCCCATAATTTTTTTATTTGTATATGAATGAAAAATGTATTTATGGACTAATGGATGAAACTGCAACTAATGTGATAATGAAACAATGCCTCTAGCTAGTCTTAGATAAGTATGAGACCCCTATGCTCATATATGTTATTTACACCTGTAGATTACATATTCATGATATGTTTGACGAAATTCCTATCATGACTATTAGGGGTCTAGTCAAAGTCTTATTCAAGTAATTTCATTAGTACTATCATTTCCTTGTTATCTTAATGTTCTAAAGGTGTCATTCAATTATGGGAAGTGACCTGGGCTCTGGGCATGAAAATGTGGCTCAAATCCCAGGGATGCTGGAACAACACAGAGAAAAATAGTCCCTGGATGCTGGCATGCCTTGTCATGAGAGTGTACAGAGCCTCCTGGATGCTGGAAAGCCTATAGCATGGGAGCATCTAGGGGTCAAGTGGACCAAAATGTCAGTGGGGCCCAGGACTTGGTTGGCAGTGTTGTACTAGTTTCTTGTAGGTAGTTCTTGGCTGTAAAAAATACGCCGAGAAACCAACTCAACTAGTCTTTAGTTTCAAGATGGCCCTTAAACCAGAGTTGGCTCCCTCAATTTTTATGAGGCTCTGTTTAACGCTGTTCACTGTCACTGGAAAACAACCTATGAAGCACAATGACCAGATTTATGATTTGTTGTGGGTGGTTGCTAATGATTGTCCAGTTTCTCTTTATAACTAAATCCCTCTCTTGCAGAGTCCTTGTTCAAAGTGCCAACATCCAATTTGACATAATAACATGATTTTTAAAGATTTTGACAGAATAATATAAAAGAATACATGATAATTAATCATTCATACTGAATACTTAATCAACCAAATACAGTGGATGCATGTAGAAGATTTCTACAGCTAAACAGAACACATTCAAAATATGACATAAGGCAACAATTAACAGATGTAGAGGAATTAACCAAGACATACAGTTTAGTTAATTTATCTCTTTAAATGATTATAACTTTGCAGGGGATTTCGGAGAGATTGACACTCAATCTATTCTTACCTAGATCTTCTATAGTACTTTGAACATGTGAAAAAATAAGATATGAAGGCACTAGAAAAACATACAGGAAACACAATTTCTGTCAAGAACTGGAGCTAGAATATTTCAATTAGGATTTCTATAAATAAAAGCTTTTCAAAACGACAAGGTCTTAGCCTCAAAAGCCAACACTATTACATCTTTACATAAACTTTTTTATATAACCTACATAATAATTATCCAAATAATCGAATCCTCATAATTACAATATTGAGATATTATAAATATCTTTTAAGTTCATTCATGAAAAAGATAAAATTCAGAAAATATCTAATGAACCATAGAAAAGCTGTAGGCAAATATACTAAAATATAGGAAAAAATAGAGTGATCTGGTCAACTGTATGGCTAGAAAATAGAATAGGTCCCTCTGTAGATTATCATCGTTGTTTCAACAAAACAGGTCCCTCTGTATACTTATCAACACTGCTTCTGGATTTCTTATGTTGCTCTCCATTTTTTTTTGGAAAAATTGCTGACAAACAGGCTGTCGACATTACTAATTTTTTGATCTGAGATATTGCTGACAACCGAGAGATCAATCCTTTCTAATATCACTGACAACATAGATGTCAATGTCTATGTTTTGTTTCAAAATCATTGATAGGAATGCTGTCAGTATTTTCCTGTAGGTTTTTTTTATCGATCAGTATGCATAACTTTGTTCAAAATAGCTGACAGACACACTATCAAGCTTATCAAAAACCGCTGACAAAGGCATTGTCAGCTCTCCCGATTTTCATATAAAATTGGTAGGTTGACTATCCATGAAACGGAAAAAATGAGTTTTGGATTAAACAAGTGGACAAAAATGGTTCTGATATCCTGGAACATTAATTGAGGGTACTGGCATCCTCAAGTAACACATCAACTTGTCTAATTTATGTTTCTTGTTCTGTCTAGTCTCCATGGGTTTTCCTTTGGAAACCTATTTATTTCATTTCTTATTGGGGCTTGCATGCTTCTTCTCACACTCTATAGGATTTTTCTTAGAATTTGCAGGTTCCTTGTTGATGATTAAGTCTTTCAGAGGCACATCATCTATATCAATGACTTGTTTAGCTAACTCTGGGTTGCTTCTAAGCTTGATTTTGTATCGTATTTTATTTGTTGGCCTAGTGTACCTATTGCCATATATGAGAATCTTAGGCATTGGTTCATTTTCTGCTTCTTCTATAACTGTCTTTTTTCCCTTCAAATATCTAGGTGTAGCTGTGTCTACATGAGAGGTCTCTGATGGTAGAGTTGAAAAACTAGTGGAGAAAATGTTAGTTCTTGAACTTCCCAATGATGTAGGATATGGCTTATGAAGCCGAGCGCTCCTCCTTCGATAAATTTGTGAATTTTCAAGGTAGATGAGGTGGATGGAGTTTCTGAGTCTTCACACATGATAAGAGAGTCTGAATAGGAACTTAAGTTTGAGTTTTCTTAATCCTTTTGATTGTTTGTGGTCTACCCCTTTTCCTCCTGGAAAGTTGAGATTGGAACCCTCCCCAGAAAAGGAAATGGTTCCATGTCCTCCCTAGTTTAATCGACTGGTTTTCTATTAAAAGTTTTATCAGTGCCTTGTGATAAATAAAATGTGATGAAGGGTCAACCCTAGCCCTATACCTAGCAGCCATGTGCTTGAGGATTTCCAACAAGTAGAAGTAGGGATTAATCATAATATGCTCATCTAAACGAGACAAGAAGTAGAAATGTTGCAAATTGAATCTATTAAATGACCCTGGCAAGTAAAATATTGATGGGAAAGCTGCAGGGGGACATACCATTTGTCTTGTAGCCAGTCCTTTTGAACTCGGACTTTGTAGTTCTTTGCTCTGTGCTCCTCTTTGAAGAAATATGAAACATTTATGCCAGCTAGGATATGACTGTGAAAGACCCTTTCTCCGTCCATGGGTAGAGCCGTGGCTTCGAAAACAGTGTGATTTGTGGCTTCAAATGCTAAACCACCAACCTCTGCATGACTACCATCGAACCCTGTTGTAAACGATTGGGCTACCAAATCGTGATAATTGGAACACCTATAGAAGAACTGACTCCACCCTTCTTGCTGGAAAAAATGGAGGAGATCAGGGTAGACACCTAATAGGTCTGGTTCTTTAGGCTCATTTCGGTCTAGCATGCCTCCCTTCCCCATTATTACTAGCACTATCCATGGGATTTGATACTGTGTCTCTACAGTGGAAATAGTTTGAATTGCCAAGTCAAAACTCAGATAATTTACCAATATAACTGCTCACATAATATGAGGTGTAAGATACATTGAAAAAAATTATGTGTTAAGTTAAAACTTAATATCAACCTTAGTCATGATCACAAATCGAAGTTCGTTTGATACAACAGAATTGGTCACATGGCATTCTCAATAATTACATTGGTAAGCACGATTAGATTCATACTTTACCCTTTTGATCATAAGAGAGACATAAGTGCCCAAAATAGTGACACTGAAGTGGTAAGCACAATCAACATTATAAATATTTAAAATGACTTAATTGCTGACAACTGGCCTATCGATAAAATTAAGAAAATAATGCTATCCTCATTGTTAGTGATATTCACTTTCCAATTGTATCGGGTCGTGAAATGCTATTAGGAATATTAACCTATTTATTACAACCTTAAATGTCGACGATGCAACTGTCAACATTTTATAAAAATTTAAAACATGAAGTTTATTATGACCTATTTGGCCAACACCCGTGCTCTGTTCGCTCTCCCTCAGAAATCAGGAAAGTGGATTTTGGGGGGACCCCTTGGCGGTATATGGTTTCAAGTCGGGAGGGTGCGAAATTCACGAGAATATGCAACATGATCAAAGGTGGTAATATAAAAACAAGACTTCGGACCAACCTAGATATTAAAGCTCAAATGACCTTGGGATGCAAAAATGGAATATAAATCGTTGATTCCCAAGATCCAACATTTTCCATTGAAAACTGCGAGGAATTTAATGGTTGAATTAAAACATTAATTTTAATTTTAAACTTAAATTTTTATAAAAATATATTCGATGATATATTTTAATAAAATTAAAATAATTTAAAATTAAAATTATTATTATTATAATAAAATAACCCAACATCACTAATTAAACCATTTTATCCATGATAATTCACATATGTGTGATAATGTGGCCATGAATAATTGGTAAATTTCAAAAATTCTTGTAACTTTTAATGGTGTCAAAACAAGTTACAACATCAACTCTAACTGGGGACTGATTCCATTTGTGGGATGCAGAGAACCGGGTAGACAAACTGCCTTGAATCTGTTGGGCATTGAGTCAGTTCATCTGCAAATCTAAAACCATACTGCCTGCACAAATCTAGAGACTCTTTCACACTGAAATATGAAAACTGAAAATTGTTGAAGTGAAACAACTGACACTATAAGTGGAAACAAGCACAACCGTGCCTAGTTCATTGGGCTATGGAGTCAATCAGTTGATCAACAATAAACTTACTCCTTTCAATCCCTTGCAAGTCATTTCACTCAACCAAACCAAACTTCACACTATAAACTTGAAACACAAGCTAAAACAACTATTGATCTACTACATTAATCAGTAAATTGCAAACTCACTAATCTATTGCACACTGAATCTAAAAATAACTAATTCAATCCCACACAACCTCTAACTAATTCAATCCCACACAACCTCTACGGATAGAGGCGATCCCTACTAGCCCAGCAAGGGTCTAGCAACAATCACACAATGCTGCTATGCATGTTCCTAATTACAATTAAACAAGAGGTAAATAGCACCTACTTGGATTCCAGCGCTGTCGTTTGACGAAGAGATGCTGCCTTCGCTCCTTCGCTTTGGCTGGTCACAATCCTCCGCGATCCCCGCGAATAGATACCTGCACACACGAAGAGGAAACAAACGCAAGCGTGAAATCTAATAAAAGCAACCATACATCAGTCAGAAAAGATGTAATTCACATTTAACCATTGCATGTACAAATGAGAATGGAACAATAATAGCAGTCATCTATTATTAATCAAGATAGAGAAGAGTACAACCAAATGTTCTGACGTTGGTATCCTTCCCAGGAGGGGCCAGTCAGCAAGCGTCTCAAGCATTCACCTTTGGAAATGATTCTCCCAAGACAAGAAACTCTCTCTCACACAAGCAACACAAAACAACCTTCCCTAAGCTATCAATCACTTCCACACCTAGCACACCAAAAACCTATAGTAGCAGCAATCTGAGCACTATAAGCTCTATACAATCCAAGCTATTCCAAACTAGCTGCTCATGGTAATGGTGGAAGTTTATATAGGAGAAGGAGCCTCCTAAAAGGGTGGAAGGATGAGCTTATCCTTGAGGGAAATGGTTACAAAGGGTCGAACAAACATGCCATAGAAGGGAGTCGATACTCACAAAGCCAACAACCACACCTGGAGTTATCTGGAAGGCTGGCTGTTGGAACAAATTCGCCCAAACAGGATCAACACGGATTATAGGGCGACTGACGCGCTGACGTCGCGCCTCAATAACTGGGAAAGTCATGTCAGCGCGACCCAATACAAAGGAGAGGTGCGCTGGCTCATAAAATGCGACCAGCGCGGAAAAGTGATGTGCTTCCGTGCTGGCAGCGCACTGAATACACTACGAGCCGCCAGTGAGCGCGGATATTTTAGAAACAGACGCGCTGATGAGGAAAACTTTGGAAAAGTGGGTTTTGGGCCAGTTCAGAAGGCATGAACTTGATTATTGTGAATTCTTGACACAGTAGGGTGACTGACAGGAAGACAGTGACAAATTACTGTGTAACAAATGCCCCCTAAAGCATGAAGACCGAGAGAGTGGGAGGGGTGAAATGCTTTACAACACTTTGCCGAACTGGAACACTACCAGGAAGGACCAAATATCTCTGATAATCAAGTACATGCAGTCTAGGCATGGGCGCAGCCATCCAAAAGACATGCGGAAAGGTCTGTGGAATGGACGCAGCCACCCAGCTAGAGAGACCAAAATAAATGATAAGGTATGGTCGCAGCCATCCATCAAGACTCAGGTATGGGCGCAGCCATCCATCAATGAGTCATGTAATGATCATCCACAAAATCGCAACCTGGACCATAACAGACAGGGATCCAGGGTCTTGCGCTCCGTCCCGATCCGAACAAAGTACAAGTTCAAGCATGTGAATACATGAGTTGAAGTCGAACACGCATGAACATCGTCTGATTACCAGTCAATGATGAAAACTGTTAACAGACGCGAGAGGTACCACCAATAATGACAATGGCCCTCAAGGTACTATAGGTACAATCCGTGGCATGTGAATCAATGAGCTGGTGTCGAACACCCACGGAATCATTCGATCGGAGGTCAATGATGTAAACCTCGCGTCGAACACGAAGAACCTGCCATTAGGGCATGCAGGCTCTAAGGCACCTGAAGGGAGTCTCTAAGTCACCTTCCTGGATAATGAGCTGAAGTCGACAGGAAGTGACCTTGATCGAAGGTGGGCCATAATGATTCCCACATCATCGACACGAGACAGAGGTCAAAATGATTTGTGTGAGACAGCAGATGAGGTTGTACTATTGCAGAGGTCAACTTCTCTTGAACATATCGGCGGCACCATAACGGATTTGGCAGTATTTGACATCGAATGAGCAAAGGGTATGGTGATGATGGCAATGAGCAGATGAGAGGTCAAATAGGATAACCCAAACCCACGGAGGCCAGTGAAAAACAAGATGAGATGGGCCCACCCAGTCACGAAGCAGAAGAGTGCCATGTTCAAGAGCGACATACTGCCGACGCAACCATTGCAATTCCATTTTCCCCACCATTTCTGGCAGGTACCCCGGTTATTTTTGGATGACAAGCTTGACGGGGATAGCATATGCTTGAAGAGTGTCATTTCGACAATGCCCGATGTCATCAAGTGTTTAACGAGCCTGACAAAGGAAAAACTCGGCGTCTTTTCTTGTTTAGAGAGTCTGAAAAGACAGCGGAAAAGGAGACTCCAGGGGGGTCCTTTTTCGTACAGTTGTGTCTCTCGAGCCCGAAAAAGTATAAAACGATGCTCGAAAGAACCGCCCGACCATTACGATCGAGGAGTACTTTTCGTAAATAGTGCTTTCGACCCGAAAAAGTAAAAAAGCGGTCGGAAACACGTCGTTTTAGAGCCGATAACGAGTGCGAAACGACAAACACCCGGCAATCTTTTTGAGTTATACGGTCGGAAAAAGAGCTTAAAACGGCCGCCTCTCGTTCCATTTAACGAGCTGAAAGGAAGCTCAGCCATCTTTTCTTATTTTATGTCGGAAAAGAGCTCAAAGACGACATTTTTTGGGGCCAAGTGATTTTAGGACCATGATGATTGTCACCGTCGCTGAGGACCTACACAATAAAAATACCCGCATAAATCCGTTCAACATGTTAAAAACGTATGGAAACATGTATAAGACATTGACATAAGTGCTAAATCCATGGTAAAAGCATGACAAAAACCCATATTCGTAAAAAATTATAGTCAATTGAGCCATTTTTACTATAAATAGAAAGGTAAATAGTCATTTTCACCATTGTTACCAAATTGAGCCATTGAGAACGTTGTGAAGTTGTGAAGTTGACGGAGCCAATTATTCCTCGTGCGGAGACCATTCGGCGAACGGCTTGCTTCAGGTAGGTTCCCCTTGCCATGCGCCCTTTTTGGAGTCTTTTTGTAAGTATTTTGACGGTGGGGTTGGCCCAATCGGGCGATTTTTTGAGCCATTGGTGCGCTCTCGGTCAGCGCGGGTTTCCCGCTCGGGTCCGCGCTGGTCGATGAAAATTACACGTACCAAATTCCGGGTCAGTGCGGAAAACCCGTGTTCTTCCACGCTGACCTGGAGAAAATACAAAAGGTCTGCCATTGTCAGCGCGACTGTTTTAAAAACAGCCGCGCTGGCGCAGTCAAATTTTAATTTTTATAATTTGAACGTGGAATTTTATTAGCCAGCATTCTAATTGCTTTTAATGTTCATGCAGGACGCAATGGCCTTCCAGTGGCAAGAGAGGGCTCACGATGTTGAGGATGTAGCCGCTTTTGCAAGAGCAGATTGCCGAGATGCCATGCGGGCGTGTGGATTTCTAAAATTCTTCTTGACTCCACGCTTGAGAGCTCATCATGACTTACTTGAGTTCCTGATTCGGTCATGGAACCCAATAGATGGCAAATTTACCATCCGCGGTAAAGACATTGAGTTCGACCATATGGACATATATTTCTTGACAAGATTGTCGCGCCGGGGTGCGAGGCCCATTCTGGAGGGGCAGCGGCCCAGTGGCGAGACTCTCGACCAACTCATGGCTCGAGTATGTCCAGAGGCGGAGAAAACGCGGAGTGGGAAGGTGTCAATTCCCACGGTGAGAGATATAGTCCTCCGCACCATCCTTTTTATGGTGACCCGGGCAGCGGGATGCTTGGCCAACCACGAGGCCTCGAAGACCCACCTGCTATTAGCTCTTGATTGTCTGCAGCCTACAGTGTTTGATTGGGCCACTGCGGTGACCAACAGTATGAAGAGGCAACTCAACAACTGTCGACGCGGAGAGTCGAAACAGTTTGGCTATGGGTCGCTCTTACTCCCGCTCATTCTGGAGCGGGTACCGGTCATGCGGCTGCAGACTATAGCCGTGGATCCTCCTAGGAGTCCGCGGGAGACGAGGGCCACTCGATGGGCTCGCATCATGCCACGCGGGGGTGGTGGCCGGCCAGCTACTTGGGGAGTGGTCTTTCGAGAGTGGCTGGAGCAGCAGATCATTTTCGTTGAGGATTGGCCGTACGCAGGTATGGATTTCCGCAACGATCCCGACATGCCACTGCCCGCGGGAAATCACTGGGACGATGGAGGTATGACACTTGATTTTTTCTGAATTTTTTAATATATATATATTTTTGATTTTAATGCATATGTCTTGACAGATGTCGCTGTGTGCAGATGTGGGACCTGTTAGATCCATTGGCTTAGCCCCAGAGGCACGGAGAGAGGGGCAAGGAGCCAATGTCCTTGCCTTGGTCCCTCCAGGAGTTGATACTTCAGAGACCATAGCTCGCAACCTTGAGGGGTTGCTGGAGGACGTGCCAGACTATCAGGGAGTCGAGGAGGTTCCCATAGAGCACCAGATCCATACAGTGGGGGTGGCACCTAGGGTGCACCGCCTGTTGAGGCGGGTGGCACGGGCGGCTGTGTGCTACAGAGAGCACAACCCAGCACAGTGGTCGCCTAGGTTTCTTTTTGATGTTTTGAGAGACATATGTCTCAAATGTATGGAGAACAGTGACTCTCATTTTTGACACATACACTTATTTTTGAGCGCCTCAGTGCGCCACACGATATATATATATATACATATCGATTTTTGGATGGATCTTGTTACATATGATGATGTTTGTTTATGTTATGCAAATGTTCAACACAAATGTGATCTTATGTATGAATTTCACAACACATGACCCATGTATTTTAATTTTTTAATGCAAGCTTAAAAGCACACACGTATGCATGCAAACTATGCTTGAGAAAATATCTTATATGCGTATGCCTATTCCTGGATGGATCTTTTCTTCATGTAATGATGTGTTTTATATGCTATGCGACTGTTCGACACACATGTGATCTGATGTATCTACGGCATAACAAACGACCCATGATGGAATGTACACATGCACATATATTTTATTTTTATGAAAGCTTGAAAACACACATGATAATCACGTACGCAAACTATGCTTCGAAAATGGATTTTATTTTTGATGCAAGCTTAAAGGCACGTATATACATGCAAACTATGCTTGATGGGAAAGGAAACGGGCATGCCCCCAGCATCGCGTCTCAATTCGAGGTACATGCCCCCCAAGCTTCAAGCCATTGAAAATGGGTTGAAGGTTGACAAAATGGTTATTGCGCTCGAATTGCACGAGCTCATGTTTCATTGTTTTAACGAGGTTGACACAGGTAAAAGAACTGTCCTCAGAACGCCTTGTTTCATTGTTTAGTGACCTTGACACAAGACAAGGAACTGTGCTCCATCCAAACTTCTTCATAATGATGGGGGTCCCCAAGAAAGTGGCTCCGGAGGGAAGGCCAACATCTCGGAAATCAGGACCTAATGCCCCCAGGACACTATGCACGATGGTGTCATCACTGGGCATGGGCACGGGGTGGGTTTCCACATAGTTGATTCGTGGTGAGGCAGATACAACTTGCGGATGAAAACCAGGAGGGAAGGATGGGTGTGCCGGAGGGGCTTGTGGACGAACGAACGATAATTGATCGAACGTCACTATTCTTCCGTCGTGTGGAAAGCAGACCACACGGAAAAGTGAAGAAACAAGGGCTCCCATGGCATACACATAATCACGACCAAGGAGAAGACTGAAGTCTAAAGAACCTTGGGTAACTGAGATGTCTATATAGACAGTCTTGCCCCCCAAAGTAATAGGAAACTTTGGAAGGATCCCTAATGGCTGACTCGTTCCTCCGTCAAACGCGGTGAGATGCGGTGCGACAGGTACAAGCGATGGGGAACCCAAAGCTCGCCAAGTAGTAACGGGCATAAGACTAACCGATGCGCCTTCGTCTAACACAGTGCCAGGAAACGCCTTATTGCAAGCATAGGCGGTGACCCAGAAAGGCACATGGGACGGGAGGGGAGGGGCAGTCAAACGACTCCAATCAAAGGAGATGACCGAACTACTTGGTGGGGGAACCATATGGTTGCCCCCCTGCTCGGAAAGAACCGAATCTGAATTCTCTGGAGAGGTTTCATGAGAACCTTTATCAAGCTCGGGAGAATCTGAGGAGACGAGAAGAACATGAGAATTTTTCTCTTCCGAAACAGAGTGCTTGAGAGGAGGTGAACTCGAATCAACACCCTTTCCGACCAACGACGGGTCTGGAACAGACTGGGAACAACCGGGTTCAGGAAGAGGGGCCTGGACAACAGGGGAATCTGAAACAATCTCTTTGTCAACAGGGGCGCGATCTACAGTTGTAGAAAGATGTTGATAACCAGCGGGAAATGGATTCGGAGGAGCAGCAAGACTTTCCAACACAGCAGAGGCTTTATCCATGAGTGGACAAAGGTGAAGGGGATGATTGCCTTCACAAAGTCTACAAGGGACTCGAATTTTCCCTTTGCCTTTACCATTCCCAATTGACGAGGTAGCATCGCCATGATCGTTAGTGGACGATGAAGGGCGGGCCGGATCGTGAGACCAAACTTCTAATACCCTGGGAATGCCAGGACAATCACGAAGCAGATGGTCCTCCCTGCATAATCGACAAGGAAACTTAACCTTCCGCGGAGGAGCAGAAGGTGACCCGACTTCAGGTGTACTGGAGTGGATAGCTGGACTTGAGAGGGGGACTGTGTGTGTAGGCTCTCCCTTAGGGGACTTCTTCTTCTTGGTCTTCCTCTTCTTCTTCTTAGCCACCTGGTTAGTCGAATCGACACTTTCACCAGGCGAAGTAGAAGATGAGGACGTAGAAGTAGGCGTCGAAGGGGAGAGGTCCACCTTAGGATCAACATGATGTTGTTCAGGTGGAGGGACTGATGGACTAACAGCCGATACGGTAGGGACCAAAGAGGTTGAAAACAACCACACAGGCAACCCGACAGTTAACCCTGGTAGGGACAACGTCGCCATATACGGAGCACCAACATTCCCAAGAGGAGGGAATTGTCCTGGATTGCCATCAGAGGGGGAACCTGGGTTAGTGAATCCCGGAAAAGTTTCCATAGCAAACGAAAACGAAACCTACTCAAGCTAACGCACACAAGATCTAACCAGGTGATGTTATCGCGGCCGAATAAACTTTAAGACACAAGAACCAAACTTGACCTTTTCATGTTTCGAGGGTCGAGAAAAGGACGAAAAGATGAGTCCAGTCTCCTTCGAATGTTTAATGAGCACGAAGTGACAAGACGCTCACAGGCACCTTTTCATTTAGGGAGTCCGAAAAGGATCAAAAGTGACTGCTCTGGAGACTCTAGGTATAAGGTTTACCAAGCAATCCGTAAAACTGCTTATACACCTCAGCAATCGTACGAGAGCCAAGGACTTTCCGTACTGTAGTCAATCTTCCCGAATGCTGTGTTCGGTGCGTTACGGTTCACAAGGCGGCAGACTCAGCTTCCTATGGATAAAGGATAAAAGCCTAGTGGGGTCTCCCTATATACGCGACGGTACGTGGGAGCGCAGTCCGTGTTAGACCACTATCGAGTCACAGAAGGAGGAATCACCCAACCTAATGTGAAACAACAGTGACTATGTTTAAAGACGCCGGAACACGTCTCTAACCTAGACCTCTAGATATTTGCGTTTAGTTCCAATGCGTTTTTAGATTCATTCGGTTCATTTTATAGTTGATCTTGAAATTAAGTTTCGATTTCAGGCTCTATCGTATGTTCTCTCACAATTACCTAGATGCAAACTACATGCCAAAGAATTTCATTTTGTTCGATGAATTCTAGCTATGAGAAGGTAAAGAATTTTTGATCAAACAAAACGAATACAAGCAAACCAACAACCTAATGCAGCTAAAAGCGAGGAAAGGAAACTTTTTCTTTTGAAAATGCAAATCAATGAAATGTTCTTTTCCTTTTCAATTTTCAAAAGCAAAGCTACTAGTTTGATTTTCTTTCAATGGCACAAAGCATCTAAATGAATTTGGAGGAACCGGAACACCAAGCAAATCACTTAATGAAAGCACACAAAGTTCCCAAAACATCCAACAAAGGCTTCCAAATCAAAAGGAAAACTAAGTTCCGCACGAGCTATGTGATCTAAGCTCGGCAAGACAAGCAAGGATTGCAAGCAAGTAGGAAGCGAAAACCACTCGGAAACACAACCCAAGACACTTCAACAATCACTGAACAAGTGCAACAACAAATCTAAAGTTGGCTGGTTCAACAAGAAAACAAGATCCCGACGGAAGGCTTGACACACACATGGCTACTAGATGTCCTAGGGCTAGAGCGCGAAATGAATGGATAAAAGCAAACACCCGAAGGATGAGAGTTACAACCAGTCAATTAGAGACTCAACACAATCCGGCAACTGTAAAAGTGATGGCAGAAACACAAACCAAGCAGCGAAAGCAAAGAGGAAGGTGTTTGTAAAATCGAAAAAATGAGCAAAACGAAACCCTGTGGAACAAGACTTCGCCAGCAAGCAGCTCAGAGTTCAGATAGTGAAAAACAAGTCACAAATCAAGTGGAGAGAAGAGGGGAAAGCTAAAGCAACCAGTTCAGGAGGCTAATCTGGACAAAATCAGGTTTTACAGGATCAGCGCGGGTGGCCTTCAGCAACTCGGCGCTGACAGGAGGTGTCCCGTAGCAACTTTGCGACGTCAACGCGGAAATACACGGGTAAAGCGCGCTGTCTCAGAAAAACGAGGTCAGCGCGACTATTAATCACACAGACGCGATGACAGGGAGGACAAAGAAGCAAGTGTGCGACGTCAGCGCGGAAGAACACGGATAAAGCGCGCTGTCTCTGAAAACGAGGTCAGCGCGACTATTGATGGTACAAGCGCGATGACAAGGACAACACAAAAGAAGGGACGCGACGTCAGCGCGTCTGTTTTGAATTAAAACGCGCTGAGGGTAAAAACAAGTGAAGCCAAAGAAAAAACTTCCCAAACCAAAGGTAAAGACCTTTTAACAGTTAACACACTTCCCAGATGCACCCAGAAAGTTTATAAGCAAAGAAACAATCCCCAAAATCTCGAAAAGAGAGAACAATCAAATTCAAATACAAAAGTGGACTCAAGAGACAAAAGTTCTGATCCCCAGCGGAGTCGCCAAATTGTTGGAGAGGTAAATCCCCTCTACGGATAGAGGCGATCCCTACTAGCCCAGCAAGGGTCTAGCAACAATCACACAATGCTGCTATGCATGTTCCTAATTACAATTAAACAAGAGGTAAAGAGCACCTACTTGGATTCCAGCGCTGTCGTTTGACGAAGAGATGCTGCCTTCGCTCCTTCGCTTTGGCTGGTCACAATCCTCCGCGATCCCCGCGAATAGATACCTGCACACACGAAGAGGAAACAAACGCAAGCGTGAAATCTAATAAAAGCAACCATACATCAGTCAGAAAAGATGTAATTCACATTTAACCATTGCATGTACAAATGAGAATGGAACAATAATAGCAGTCATCTATTATTAATCAAGATAGAGAAGAGTACAACCAAATGTTCTGACGTCGGTATCCTTCCCAGGAGGGGCCAGTCAGCAAGCGTCTCAAGCATTCACCTTTGGAAATGATTCTCCCAAGACAAGAAACTCTCTCTCACACAAGCAACACAAAACAACCTTCCCTAAGCTATCAATCACTTCCACACCTAGCACACCAAATACCTATAGTAGCAGCAATCTGAGCACTATAAGCTCTATACAATCCAAGCTATTCCAAACTAGCTGCTCATGGTAATGGTGGAAGTTTATATAGGAGAAGGAGCCTCCTAAAAGGGTGGAAGGATGAGCTTATCCTTGAGGGAAATGGTTACAAAGGGTCGAACAAACATGCCATAGAAGGGAGTCGATACTCACAAAGCCAACAACCACACCTGGAGTTATCTGGAAGGCTGGCTGTTGGAACAAATTCGCCCAAACAGGATTAGCGCGGATTATAGGGCGAGTGACACGCTGACGTCGCGCCTCAATAACTGGGAAAGTCATGTCAGCGCGACCCAATACAAAGGAGAGGTGCGCTGGCTCATAAAATGCGACCAGCGCGGAAAAGTGATGTGCTTCCGCGCTGGCAGCGCACTGAATACACTACGAGCCGCCAGTCAGCGCGAATATTTTAGAAACAGACGCGCTGATGAGGAAAACTTTGGAAAAGTGGGTTTTGGGCCAGTTCAGAAGGCATGAACTTGATTATTGTGAATTCTTGACACAGTAGGGTGACTGACAAGAAGACAGTGACAAATTACTGTGTAACAAGGACTATGCCTTAAAGGTAGTTGCTGAGCCGGTCGATGCTGATCCATTGAAGAAGTACGAGGAGGCCCAGGCTAAGGCCGAGTGCATGATCTTAGATAGGGTCAAAGATCATGTAGTACCACACACTGCTAAGAAGAACACAACAAGGGAGATGTGGGAGGTTCTAACCACCTTGTATCAGGGATCTTCCATGCAATAGAAGATGCTATTAGAAAATCTACTAAGACAGTACCATATGCATAATTGAGAAGAGATCGATCCCTTTCTTCTTAGGTTGTAAGGGATTCACAACCAGTTGACTTCCGTGGAGTCTACATCAGATCCTGATTTCATGGTCAGGACTGCCCTAAATGTAGTCACCGAGGATTGGGAGACATTTGTCCAAAGTATCTTGGACAGAGTGACTCTCCCCAGTTGGGAAGTGATGTGGGCAACTCTTCGACAAGAAGAGCTGAGGAGGATGACAAAGACAGGGAGTAGTGGCAAGGGATCCCGGGTCAAGAAGGAGGAGGAGGAGGTTGTAGCTCTTGCATCAATGGTACAACAAGGGAAGCATATAAAAAAGAAGAAGGACATAACCAAGGTCAAATGATTCAACTGTGGGGAACTGGGAAATTATTCAACTGAGTGTCCTTGGAAGAAGGGCAAGGAGGAGGTTTCTTAATCAAAGGCTGCTCCAATGAAAGCAGACAAGGAAGACGATTGTTCCATGACTACTCATGCGCCTCTGGAGAAGAGGTGGGGTGACATGGAGTTGTAGTCGAGAGGACTACATGGGGGGCATGATCCTTGAGGTGCCCAAACTCTTGGACCACATATGGCTACGAGAGCCCTTAACGATAGTAGCAAAGTGACGGGTGTCAGTTGGAGCAAGGGGTGATGGAGCGACACTGACAGAGCTAGAGTGGCAGAGTCTGAGGCAACGCAGTGGATGTTGTAGCAGTGCGAAAGGCACATAGAATTTTGCAGCAGCGCAATGGAAGCAGAGGTTAGCATAGATTAGAAGCGGGGGTAGCTTCAACATCACGAGGCATCCATACTGACTCAGATGTTAGTGTTTGGGTGAGTTTTCAGTTGCTTACTTCTTAGTGACTAGGTTGTAGTGCAATAGTTAGTAGTGACAGTGTTATGGGTAGCATGATATAACATTTGAGAGGGAGCTGCAATACAAATCTAGTAGTGATAGTGGCAGAGTCATGGGAAGAAATACAAGAAGTAGCAGTGTAGTGGATAAAGGGCAGCAGGCCAAGCATTAGCAACACAGAGGACCGATGTAGTGGATAAGTTTGATGCTTCTAGTTGGGATTATTTCTAGAGCACATTCCTCGCTAAGAGGGAGTGTTGATTTTGGGTAGCATTGGATGTTGTGTAGCTCCAAAATTTTGTGGAGGGGATAGAACACATGAGACCTCCAGAACCCATAAATAGTTTGGAGAAATTCCTCTTGGATGAGAAGTTATTAAAATAATTAATATTTTTAATGAGTTCCTAAGTCTAAAATTAGGAAAATACAAATATTAATGTGTATTAATAAAAATATGGGTGAGAAGGTTCTAAATGACGAGGATCAAGCCTGTTTTAATATTATCCGTTGATTAGAGATTAGATAACGACCATTGATTCATCAACATGAAAAGTATAAGAGGAGGCTTGAGGGTTAGTTGGAGACACACCAAGAGATCAAAGAGTTCGATTTTTTTGGGGTTTGGTTTGCTGAGAAAGTCGAGTGAAGTGATATGAGTTGCAGAGAGAGGGGAATTTTGGCAGAGGGACTTCAGTCCAAGGTAGAGGATACATATTAGAGAAGTAGAACAACAACAGGAGAGATAGCGTAGCTCTAGAGAGGGTGACACAGAAGCTAGAGGGGCTGACGCAGTTCCTTAGAGGCTGTGCTAGGTTTTCTATGGGGCAAAGAGAGAAACAATTCAAAATATCGACTTCTAAGCAAGGTAGGCTCACTGGGAGGGTGACGCAACTCCTAGAGGAGGTGACACAGTTCCAATGCAGAGCTTGGAGTAGCCATCGTTTCCCAACACTGGGAACAACAATTGTCATCTGTGGGGTTTGATCATCCAGTTGTTGGAATTGTCAAAAAATCTGTCTTCGAATAGAGGTACTTCTACTAGGTTTATTCTCTGTTGGGTGAGCTAGATTTGGCACCATAGTTGTATTCAGAAATATGCTTAATAATACAAACCCTCTGTATGCTGCACCAATTTTCTTGAATTGGGTTTTTCTGGGGATGATTGCCCAAAAATAACAGTGTCCCTTGTGTGATTGTCTCAGTTTATTTCAGTTCATGATTTGTATATAGGTGTAGTCTACAATAGTGTTTTCATCTTTGTTTAAATATTTAAATAATTTGTTGAATTTAAAGAACAAGTAGGAGATGATAAAATAGTGATAGCAATAGGATTTCTGATGTGTAGATTTAGAAATTATCACACAATGCTCCTGGATGTCTTCTACTGCTCTGCGTTTTTCTGGAAAAATTTCTAACAGGTGGGCCGTCGACATTACTAATTTTCTGATTTGAGATATTGCTGACAACCAAGATATCAATCCTTTTGAAAATCATTCACAACATAGATGTCAACGTCTCTATTTCGCTTCAAAATCGCTGACAGGCATGCTGTTAGCCTTTACTTGTAGGTTTCGTTTATTGATCAGTATGCATAAATTTGTTCAAAATAACTGACAGATACACTATCAATATTATCAAATACTACTAATAAAGGCATTGTTAGCTCTCCTGATTTGCATGCAAAATTGGCAGGCCGACTATCCATGAAACGGAAAAACTGAGTTTTGGATTAAACAAGTGGAAAAAAATGGTTCAGATACCCTGGTACATTAGATGAGGGTACTGGAAGCCTCAAGTAACACATTAAACTTATCTAATATCTATTTCTTGTTGTGTCTAGGCTCCATGGGCTTTTCTTTGGCACTCTATTTATTTCTTTTCTCATTGGGGCTTGCAGGCTTCTTCTCAAACTTTGTAGGCTTTTTCTTAGACTTTGTAGGTTCCTTGTTGATGATGAAGTCTTTGAGAGGCACATCATCTATATCAATGACTTGTTTAGCTAACTATGGGTTGCTTCTAAGCTTGATTTTTTATTGCAATTTGTTTGTTGACCTAGTCTGTCTATTGCCCTGTTTGAGAATCTTGGGTGCTGGTTCATTTTCCGCTTCTTCTATCACTGGAATTTTACCCTTCAAATCTCTAGGTGCAGCTATGTTTGCAGGATAGGTTTATCAGGGTAGAGTTGAGAAACCAGCAGAGCCAATGTCAGTTCCTGGACTTCCCAATGATGTAGGCTCTCACTTATGAAGCCGAGCACTCCTACTTTGATAAACTTGTTTGTGAGTCTTCATACATGATAGGAGTCCAAATAGGAACTTGAGGATGAATTTTCTTCATCCTTTTGATAGTTTAGGGTCTACCCCTTTTCCTCCTAGCAGGTTGAGGTTGGAACCCTGCCCAGAAAAGGAAATGGTTCTAGGTCCTCCCTAGTTTAATCAACTGTCTTTCTATTAAAAGTTTTATAAGTGCCTTGTGATAAACAAAATGTGATGAAGGGTCAAAACTATTCCTATAACTAGTAGCCATGTGCTTGAGGCTTTCCAACAAGTAGAAGCAGGGAGTAATCCTAATCTACCCATCTAAATGATCCAAGAAGTAGAAATGATATAAATTGAATCTGTTATAATGACCCTCACAAGTAAATTATTATTGGAAAAGACACAGGGGAAAATACCAATTTTCTTGTAGCCAATCCTTTTGAACTCCGACTTTATAGTTCTTTTCTTTGTGATCCTCTTTGAATAAAGATGAAACATCTATGCTAGCTAGGATATGACTATGAAGGACCCTTTCTCTGACCATGGGACAAGTGGTGGCTTCAACAACAATGTGCTCTGTGACTTCAAATGCTAAACTGCCAACCTCTACATGGCTACCATCGAACCCTAATGCAAATGATTGGGATACCAAATTGTGATAATCGAAACACCGATATAAGAACTGACTCCACCCTTCCTGCTAGAACAAATGTAGGAGATCATAGTACACATCTAACAGGTCTGGTGCTTTAGGGTCAGTTCAGTCTAGCATGCCTCCCTTTCCCATTCTGGCTAGCACTATCCATGAGATTCGATACCCTGTCTTTGTAGTGGAAATGGTTTGAATTTCCAAGTGAAAACTCAGATAATTTACCAATATAACTACTCACGTAATATGAGGTGTAAGATACATTGAACACAATTATGTGTTAATTTAAAACTGAACATCACCCTTAGTCATGATCGCAGATCAAAGTTCGTTTGATAAAGAGGAATTGATCACATGACATTCTCAATAATTACATTGGTAAGCATGATTAAATTCGTACTTTACCCTTTTGATCACAACAAAGACACATGTGCCCAAAATATTGATGTTGATGTGGTCAACAAAATCAACATTCTAAATATTTAAAATGACTTAATCACTGACAAATGACTTGTCAATAAAATTAAGAAAATAACGCTATCCTCATTGTCAGTGATATTCACTTTCCAACCGTATCTTGTCCTGAAATGCTATTAGGAGTATTAACCTGTTTATTACAACCTTAAATGTTGACGATACAACTGTTAGCATTTTATAAAAATTTAAAACATGAAGTTTATAGTGACCTCTTTGGCCAACACCTATGCTCTGTTCTCTCTCCCTCAGACATCATGAAAGTGGATTTTGGGGGGACCCCTTGACGGTATATGGTTTCAAGTCGAGAGTGTGTGAATTCACGAGAATATGACACATGATCAAAGGTGGTAATATAAAAATAAGACTTCGGACCCCCCCGCCCATCTATTAAAGCTCAAATGACCTTGGGGGTGCTGAAATGGAATATAAAATGTTGATTCCCAAGATCCAACATCTTCCATTTGAAAATTACGAGGAATTTTGATTAGGTGCTCAAGTTTATTCTCAAAAACCAAAGTGTTATAATATTGTTAAACTAAGCTTTAGATCGAAGAGCTCGTAATTCTGAATCCAACGGTGGGAACGACACTCAAATCCGAGCTTGTATGCAAAAGTTAGAGCAAGTGAAAGTTCAAGTTTGACTTGTCTACATGGCAGGATTGGATGATGAGGAAAAGGCCTCAGGGAATGAGGAGGTGCCAAGTGGAAGGCTTCCATTGGCCCTTTCATATCGCATATCGTAGGTTGTAGGTGGATTGGATTAAGAATCAGCCCCAAGGCAGTGCCGATTGCAATTTGCAATATAGCATATCACAATCGCAGGAAAGGAGGAGTTATAGAATCAGCCCTTGGCACAGTTAGGGTTGCGATGCGATATATCACAATTGCATATCGAACCCAGTACTTGATGATATATAAAATATCACGTCTAGGGTCTTATCGTTGTCAGAACTCATCGCATTTCATGATGCAGGGATTATCCGCCGATCGTGAAATGCGATGAGTTTTGACAACGATAAGGCCCTAGACGTGATATTTTATATGTTGCAGTTTAATGTCCCGTCAAGTCCACTATAACGCTATCATAACATTCCGCTGTGTTAACAAGAACTTCAGCCTGCCAAAACTCATCGATTGCAATGATCAATAAGTTCCCAGATGCGATACATTTATGAGGCACAATTTAAGTCCCGTCGGGTCCGCCGATATCACATCACACAATAACCACTTTGTTTACGATACCATCTACTGGGTTTTTACATTGATTGCAATTTGCGATACAACCAACATGTTGTGGAACAAATAGTGGGAGAACTAGGAGAAATCATAACATCTTCAGTTCTTATCCAAATTGGATGAAAAAAGAGGCTAGATAGCCATTTTTGAGTATTCTGAACTCATTAAGACAATTTTCAGAGGCATTTGAGCATTTTAAACACACTTTTTTTGTAATTTTTAGCATAATAGAGAGGCCCAAGCATTAGAAGCTGGATCAAAGAGACGTAGTGATCAGGGGCTCGGTATTTAGCTCAAAAATCAAATTTCCCAGAATTGATTAAAACCTAAACGATTGCGCTAGTCTCAGTGATATGATCCCAACGCAACTCGTTTCACTGAAAACCAAGCTCGTATGCGGAAGATATCGTGTTTTGTCCACTTTGCTAAACATAGGAATTTTTGAAAAAAAAGGTACAGTCACTGCATAGTCAGCGGTCAGTACTGTTGACATGGTAGGTGATTGGGAAGGGTGAAAGGTGGTCAACTTCCTATCAAGTTTCGACGAGTGTCATATTATGGTTGGTCCTGTTAGAGCCTAGATTGACCTCAGGCTGAAGGGAGGTAATCCTAGAATAACCACAAACTAAGCTTAACCTGGTAGCTAGCCATACCAGGTCGGGAGAGGGCTCTCTCCTTGTCAATATTAGTTGAGATGACTGAATCAAATATAAATTTTAGGCTAGGTATAGTAGCTCTAGGGTTTTTTGGTTTATTTTGATGGTTTTTTTTGCTGGATCAAATGGAGCAGGAAACTTTGGGTCTGGGAAATAGTGTCAGGAATGCAGGGTGTTCTGTGGGGCGAGGTAGGTTGGTGTTTTGGTACTTGGAATTGAATGAAATGGTAGGTCTAATACCAGTGAGGAGCTAAGGAGGGCATGCAGAGATCATTAGTCCTCTTCAAACAGCTGAAAACATAAAAAACTAGATGTATTCCCAAGGCAAAGCACTGTTACCAATGTATTCTACCTATCTATATTGATTTCATTTAGTTTAGAAGAATGAATTAGATTTTGGCACACATGAAACATGAGAAAAAATAATGACAAAATGAGAAACAATGAAAAAACACATTACCACAAGAATCCCACAAAAAAATCTACAAATCCTGGTTTATTTCTTTGCCAAACTGCTGTAGAGATGTACAATGTAGCTCAGAGCATCCAAGAGAGTCCAACCTTTGCTAATGACTGAAAAATTACATAATATAGACATCAAAACCACCTATGCTAACCATCAGGGGTCGAATCCAAGAGATAAGGGACTGTTTCAACCATATCTAAACTAGGAACGGGAATATAGGCAGTGGGACAGCTTGCCTCTAAAACCATGGAAACTGATTCATTGACCCCCAAACCACCTCAAAATGATGAATCTACCATCTAAGGTCATTTTACATTTACATTTACATAGCATAGAATCATTTACAATCATAAATTCATCCAAAATGAGAGAAAAATTCAACTTGTAGAAAAACTAGGCGAAATTTGGATTTTTGAGAAAGCTGGCTCTATGCATAGCGCCACTGGCTAGGTGCTTAGTGTCACATCTCAGCTGATTTTGGAGGCCTTCCCCCTTGCCAAATTGAGCCAAAGATAGCTAATTGGAAAGGTATTCCTGTCTAGTTTCTGTAACATATTGAATTTTTGCATTTGGAGGTCATTTCCCCCCTCAAAAGCGGAATCTACCAAGGCTGCTTCCTGTGTGTCCAAAAAGAGGCAGAGAGGTCATTTTTTGATGGTTTTTTGACCTTTAAGTGACCAAGTTTTGCTCCAAAATTGCTGAAACTTCCAGGGATTGATGCTCTCATCATGTTGAATCCAAATATGCAAACCATTTCTCCAAAAAGTCTCCCAGTCAAAAGCGTAGAGTTGGTGGCGCTACGCAACTAGGGAAAATTTTTGTGTTGCAAATTCCAAAAATTGAAAATGACTAAAATTTGTCAAAACTTGCCCAGATTTGGCACAAGGCTCCATCAATAGTTGCTTTCATGGGCTAGTGAGGCTTCAGCCAAGATTTTTAGCTTGTCTTGCTCCTTTTTGCTCCTCAAGGCCTTCCTCAACCTTGCCTTAAGCTTTCTCATCCTTATATTTCATATTTTGTTCCGGGTCATATAGCGATATGCCATGTGAAGAAGCATCTTATTGTCTCTATTGGCCTGCTTAAGCAGCTTTTCAAGGTGTATGTTGACCCTTTCAAGCCAAGTTTTCCGGTCATTCTTAATCTCTTGCTCAATGGAGGTCAACTTGACCTTTGCCTTCTTAGCCTTTTGCCGGTTCTCCCTGATCATTTGCAACTCCATGAGGACTTGCTTGTCGATCAATTGTTTGTTTTCTTGCTCTAGATATTTGATGACCCATTTAACCCTCTCTAAATTGACTGACAAAGCTTGTATCTCAGCCTCTTGTTCCTTAATGATCATGTCTTTGACACTCCTTGGATCTTGAGCATCCAAGTCAATGACATCCACTCCTTGTGTCTCCTCATGATCAACAAGGTCAAAATTTCTCTCTTGCCCATCACTAAGATCCTTCTCATGCATTTTTCCCTTGCCTTTACCTTTGCCCTTGTGTTGCTGCCCAACCTGTACCTGTTTAGCCGAAGAAGAAGGAAATGCCCCTTCCACTCCTTGTGGAGATAGCATTTGCCTGTGGCCTGAAGATGAAGGTGAGACCCCTTCCACACCTTGTGCAGATAATACTCACCTGGCAGTAGCAAAATTTTTCCTAGTGCCCCTCTCATATGTCACAGATACTGGCACTCCAACAGTTTCAGTCTTTTGGACCCTTTCATGTCCTGAAAGTCCACCTTCTTCAAGAGGCATTGATGAAAAGACTTGAGGGCCTTTGAACATTTCATGAGAAATGAAGGTCTCCCATGGCATGTTGAGAAGGTTCAACTGATGCAAAACAATGGTTTTAATCAAAGAGTAGTGGTAGATGTTGGTTAACTGCTGAGGGTATGATTTCTTCTTTACAATGAATGCCATCTTCTCTATGTTTCTGAACATGAAGTAAGGGATATTCATCATTTTCACCCTAGTGAAATGCATCAACAGTCTAATGTGGTAGGCATACAGTCGGGAGAACCTGCCTTCACAAGTAAAGTACTTGATGATGGTCTTCATTAATGGAGCAAACCTGTCCTCCAAGAATTTAAAGGGGAATACTCTCTGGAGTATGTTATGATATTTAGCCTTGATGTAAGGCTCATCGTACTCTACGTCAATGGTGTGACCTTTGTTCCACCTTTCACCCACATTTGGAATACTTGTAGCCTCTGAAATGACAACTTGTGACAAATTGATTGTAACTCCAGCAAGTTTTACCTCATTGTTGTCCAAATGTGTCACAAACAACCTTGCTAATTCATGATGGGATTTAACCCTTTCCACCATTTCACAGAAACTGAAACATGACTGATGTCTGAAACAAGAAAGGGCAAATGGGCAGGCTTGTAGCTCCCTCAAACTGGTGGGGTCCTCTCTGACATGTTTTCCTCCCTTATGAGGCTTTCTACCATGTGTGTCTCTCTCCCTGGAATTGTCACTATGGGTTTCTTCCTGCATTTCATACTCACTGTCCCTCTCCATTGTTGTACAATTGTTTCTCTTTGTGGTGAATGAAGAGTGGTGGATTGGTGAATGAAGGTAAGATGAGTATGAAGAGATTTGAGTAGGAAAGTAGGTGAAGATGAACAAGAATGGCAAAGGGATGTAGGGAGTAAGTAGGGTTAGTGAATAGTGTAGGGTTTGGGATGTATGGGTATAGGGTTTGGGAATTAGGGAAAGGTTTAGGGAATGATGTCTACGAAATTATGTATGGGAGGATGGGGTTTAAGGAAACAGTAAAAGATGAGATAGGACATCAGTAATGAGTGTGTTTTTACAATATATGAGACAATTTAGTGACAATTAGGGTTTGATTTTTTTAAGAGACAAAACAACCCAAGACTGATGCAACAATTCTTTTAAGCAAGAATGGTGGTGATAATTACTTGCAAAGAGGAAATTGAGAAGTTTTGAAGTGAATTTATGCAATTTAAAATGATATATAACTCAACTTCCAGATGCGTAGCACACCTTCCAGATGCGTAGCACACTCTCCCACGTGTGTAGCGCCAGTTCAAAATTCCACTACAGGAAAAACCTAGGTGCGTAGTGCTGGACTTTGTTGTGTAGTGCCTTTTTTTAGGACACTTTTGAAGGCCTTACCTGTGTCCAAATTGGGCGCAGGATAGCTCGTTGGAAATATTGTCGAGTCTACTTTTCAAAAATCTTTAATTTTTCAATTTGGAGTTCCTTTTCCCTACAAAATTCCAATCTCCCAAGACTGGTTAAAATGTGTAGAATGAGGCTGCCAAAATGCATAGTGCTGTTGCAGTCAACTTTTGAAGGTCTTCCTCAACTCCAAATTGAGCTCATGATAGCTCATTGGGAAGAAATTTTTGTCTACTTATCAATGGACTCATCAAACAAGTCATTTGGTCATTCCATATAGGATAAAAATTGATTTTACCAAGGTCACTGCAGAGGTACAACGACTCTCTTGTAACGACTATATTTTTGACATTTCTATAAAACCATGACACCTGGGTAAAACGTGAAGGAGGTTTTATTCCTTGGCCTATTGTGGACAAAAAAATCTCTCACTTTTTCCAAATTCATTTTTTCTTGCTCAGAAACAAAAACCCTAGGAGAGGGAAATGAGCCTTACCAGAGCACAACTGAAGCACAAACAAGGTGTAAAATGACCCATTGGAACCTGAAATGATGATGAAAACCTTTTGAATGATGGTACCCTCAGTCAAATGGTGACATGGACCGAAGTTTGGAAAATTTTGAAAGGAGTGAAAACAAATCCTAGACCTAATACCCAGTGACCAAATTTTACTTGAAGACTCACTGAAATGACAAAATTTGACTTTGACACCCTAAGAACACTTTGTAAGAGCATGTTTGATCGCTAGTGGAAGGCTTCAAAGACTGATACTAACAGGTCCATAGGTGTGGTGATGTGGCTTGTTTTTATTGGTCAGAGGTGGACCAATGAGGAGGGGACAAGTGGCAAGCCCGGAGACTGCCACGTGTCCCTCCCCAAAGGTTGGGTATGGCATTGGCGCATAATGTAAAATTATGGGTAGATCGGCAGAGTCGAACCCGCGACCTCGCTCGAACAAACTCCATGCTTTACCATTCTACCACAATAGTATTTCTTACAAATCTATGGTTACGGTTTCTATTCATTGTATTAACTGTCAGCGGTTGGGGGTAGGAGGGAGCCAGCCCCAGGGCCAACCCCATCCCATATGATCACACCACTCATAACAGGTGGCCTCTGCAAACTTTGACTGTGAGTTTAAATCGCTAACATAAAACTCTCCACATGTGACTACACCTTAACCATCCAGTGGCCAACTAACCCATAAATGCAAACCATAACTGTGACATTTCCGCTCATATGTGGCCATTACTGCATTTAATGCTAACTGATAGCCATAACAACACAATAGTAGTGCTAACCGTGGATTAGTCCATAATTAACACATGTTTATCATTAATTAACTGTAGTTTAGTTTGGTGGAGAAGTTAGCAGATCCAACAAATCTGGGGATTCCTCCAGTTTTAGCGGGACTAACTGGAGTTCCTCCAGTTTTAGTGGAGTTTTACTAGGAGAAATAGTTTTTGCCATAACTTTTGTGCAAAATTCAACCAAATTGGGATTAGGAAAAGGTGATCCTAGATGATTTTGATGTTTAGAGCACATTGAATCAGGGTTGAGGAGTAGTAGAGCATTGTAAACAACACTTTTTCCATTTTGAGCTAATACAGAGGCCCAAGCTATGGAAGCTGGACCAAGGAGATGTAGCCTAGGAGGGGTAAAATCCTTCATCAAAACACTATGTTAAGTGTTCATTTTGATGGTTTGCTGTACATTTGTTTGTTGTTGTTCAATACTTGATTTCATGTTATTTTTCTCATGAACTTACATAAAACTTGACAAATTTACTTGTTTTCATTGAAAAACATCATAAGGAAACCTATGCACATGAAGCAATTGATAAGCAAGTGTTTTTAATTCCGAAATTGAAATTAGCTCAACAAAACTAACATTAAACAACAGATCACGTAGCCCAGGAGGGATGAACTCCTCATCAAATCTCTGTGTTGTGCATTGTATTTTGATGTTCTTTGCTATTATTTTGCTACTGTTCAGCATATGTTTTATGTTAAATTGTTTATAACATTTACATAAGAAACTCTCATGGTAAGAAATTAATTAAGAAAAAATGGTAAATCCTTAAGAAATTGATAAGAAAATGATAAGCATCTTGGGTTTTATTGTGAATGGGGTATTAGCACAACATTACTAATCTACTCCATTACAAATCAAGTTGGTATCAGAGCACTGGTTTTTTCTTACTAGATTTTCTTTGTGAAAGAAGGATTTATTTGTTTGCTAGTTTTGTGTCATGCTAACAAGGTTAAAACTCAAAATAGGTGAAGGAAAGCTGGTTGGAAGCTTGAAGTTGGGTCAAGGGGAAGAAGAGAAAGATTTCCAAAGTCTTATACACCATTTTAGCCTCAAGTTGCAGTTGAGTCTTCAGAGACCATGTCTCATGAAGGAGAACCTACAAACATGATAGAAGATGAGAAGACCTTCAGAAAATATTTCTTTGATATGGCAGAGATGGTGAAGGTCATCTATGAAGAGAGGAATAACAGATTGCAAGGAGAAATTTCCAAACCTCCCAAAGGAGAAGGCTCTTCAGGAGAAGGTAGTGGGAATGGAGACAAGCCTCCACCCTCTCCACCATATTCTTCATCTTCTACTTCACAAGCATATTCACACTTTTCCACTAATACAACCCTTACTCATACTCATCATCATTCTGCAAAAGGAACTGGTAAATCATCTTTTCTAAAGATTGATGTTGAATTCGAGTTGCCTATGTACAATGGAGAAGTTAATGCAGAAAATTTGGATAACTAGATTCATCATTTGGAGGTGTATTGTAGAATTCAAAACCTTCAAGAGGATGATATCAAAATTTAGTTGGCTTCATTGAGAATGGAGGGTGCAACACTTGTATGGTGGGAATCAAGGAATCAAGATGAGATCAAAAAACATGGTAAGATATCTATTACTTGGTCTGATTTCATTGCTGCTATAAAAAGACAATTCTACTCTTTAGCCCATATGCAAAAAGCTATCATGAATTGGAAAAATTTCAGAGAGTTAAAAGGTCAAAAAGTGCAAGAGTATAATCAAGAGTTTAGGAGAAGATCTCTTATGCCAGGAGTATACTACGGTCACAAGATACTTTGCTGAAATACATAGGAGGTTTGCATAACTGTCTTTGACACACCATTCTTATGTTTAATCCCACGAATCTTGATGATGTATGTGTTCAAGCTACACACCTCGAAGCAAGAGGGAAAAATGTACAAGAAGAAGGTAGGAAGAACCCATTCTAGAGTGGTGGAAAATGAAAGAATTTTAAAGGAAAGCAGAAGAAAAATGCTTCTGTTAAGAAAGAAGGGGAGAAACCTGTATGCAAGAATTGTTCCAAATAGGGCCATGATGAAGCACATTGTTGGATTAGTCATCCTGAATTAAGACCGAAGAAATCTAACAATAAAGAGAAACAGAATGCCAACACTGCTATACAACAAGACTTGGGTTTTGACTCAGGTGATGAAACCAAGATTGCAACCATAGTCACTAAAGAAAAAGTCATGGAAAAAGCAAGAAAAGAGGAAGCCATGGTAAGAATCAACGCAAACAATAACTCCAACAATGTTTCAAATGAGGAAAATAGAATTGAGCTATTCCACATCCGAGTTATTTCCAAACACACCAAGACTTATACGTTGTTTGACAGTGGATCCCAGGCAAATTTAATTTCTACAGACTTGATCAAGAAGTTGAATATGGAAACCGTGCCTCATCATAAACCATATCCGCTGGGTTGAATAAACAAGGATTCCAATCTTCAGGTCACACGAAAATTCATTTCCAAGTTTGCAATTACTGCCAATTTCGTTGATGAAGTTGAATTATATGTGGTGACGTTGGATATTTCTGGAATTGTGTTGGGAAGCTCTTATCTGTATGACAGGAAAGCTGTTTTCCATAGGTTTGAGAAAAAATATCATTTGTTAAAAGATGAAGTGGAGTATATTGTGAGAGCCCATTGCAGGAAGCTTAATCTATCTTTGGAAAGCGTAGGGAAAATTGAAGCGACTGGTCAATTCCAGCAAGAATCTCATGCTCCTTATGATCAAGTAGAAGAATGACACAGAGCATGAATCCTTTACAGGCTGTAACGTGAAGCTGAGAGCTGAATTGGTTGATGTGGTCAATCAATATGGGGACATGTTTCAAGAACCAAAGGGATTGCCACCAAAAATGGGAATTCAACACGAAATTTAGCTACATCAAGACTGTCCACTCCCAAACATCGGTATGTATCGAATGCCAATTCTGGAAAGTTTAGAAATTAAGAAAAAAGTCCAAGAATTGTTAGATAAAGGTTTAATTTGTCCCTCTACTTCACCATGTGGTTCACCAATTGTTTTGGTACCCAAGAAAGATAGAACCTGGCACATGTGTGTAGATTATCGAGATTTGAACAAAATTACCATAAAGAATCAATACCCACTGCCCATAATAGATGATTTGCTAGATTAGTTAAAGAATGAAAAATATTTCACTAACTTAGACTTAAGAACTAGATATCATCAAGTTAGAATAGCTAAGGAGGATATTTGGAAGACTACTTTTAAAATCAAACAGGGATTGTTTGAGTGGCTGGTTATACCTTTCGGTCTTTGCAACGCTCCAACTACATTCACGAGAGTTATGAATGATGTTTTAAGATCCTTTCTTGATGAGTTTGTAATTGTATATTTAAATGATATTTTGATATTTAACAAATCACGAGAAGAGCATGTCAAGCATGTGAGGAAAGTGTTGGATGTCTTAAAAAAAGAACAATTATTTTTGAAGATGTCCAAATGTGAATTAGGGAAAAATTCCTTCATGTATTTGGGCCACATAGCTGGAGGAGGTGAGTTTAAGATTGACCCTTCTAAAGTTTTAGTCATTGTGAATTGGCCAATACCTAAATCAGTCACAGAAGTAAGGAGTTTCTTGGGAGCAGCGCAATATTGGAGGAAGTTCATTGCCAATTTCTCTTCCATAGAAGCTCCACTACATGCTTTGATCAGCGTGAAGGTTGTCTTCTAGTGGGGAGGCAAACAACAAAAAACATTCGACGCTTTAAAACAAAAGACCATTTCAACCTCAGTTTTAGCATTACCGGATTTGAAACAACCATTTGAAATACAAACAGATGTAAGTGACTATGCCTGGGTGCAGTTCTTTTACAGCATGGTAAGCCCATTTCATTCTGATATTTTTAATGTTGCTTTTACTAACTATCCTACATATGATAAAGAGCTATACACATTGGTGAAAAGTGTGAAGAAATGGAAGCATTACTTGATGGGAAAAGAAACAATTATTCACGCTGATCATCAACCTTTGAAAAATCTGCAATCTCAGACAAAATTGCAGCAATCAAGGCACTTTCGTTGGATGGAATTCTTACAGCAATTCCACTTGGTATTCAGGCACAAGAAAGGTATTTATAACAGAGTTGCTGATATGCTTTCTAGACTAGTTGTTAGTGTATCCATTTTACTCAAGAATAATTCCATCTTGCCTGAAAGTTATGTTGAACAATACACACATGATGCTGACTTTCAAGACGTATATTCAAACTTGAGTCAAGGAAACCAAGTTGAGGAATTAGACTACCATGTACATGATAATTTGTTGTATCAATTGGGAAAAAATTGTGTTCCACAGGGAGAGAGAGTAAATGTCACAAGGGAAGCGCACACTTATCTTATTGCTGGACATTTCAGTGTAAGTAAAATAGTGGAAAATATCCAGAGGTATTTAGACTAGCCTGCTTGAAAGTGTGTCACATTTTATCAGAGGTTTTTCATTGTGTGCAGTCAGTAACCCTAGTAATAGGAAACTAGGATTGTACAAAACACTTCCAGTGCCTTCACGTCCATGGGAGAGTGTTTCTATGGATTTTGTAGGAGGTATTCCTTTATCAAGAAAAGATCATGACTATTTGTATGTAGTTGCGGATAGGTTCAACAATATGTGCATACTAATTCCTTGTAAAAAACAAATTATAGCTAAATAAACAACTAAACTTTTCTTTCAAAATGTATGGGTTCATTTTGGATTACATACTTCTATTGTAAGTGATCGTGATTCCTGATTTTTTGGGAATTTTTGGTCAAGTTTATGGAACTTGATGGACACCAAGTTGAAGAAAAGTACAACCTTCCATCCACAAACAAATGTTCAAACTGAAGTGATTAACAAGACAATTATTCATTTTCTAAGAGGACATTGCAGCAAACATCGTAAGTTGTGGGATGAACAATTGCATTATATTCAACATGCTTACAACTGAGTAAAACACTATTCTACTCTAACTTTGTCTTTGGAGGCATGTCTTGGTTATTTGCCTAAATCGCCTTTGGATTTCATCTTTGATAAAGATGTAGCTATATATGGACATAACAACATAGACAAATTGTTGAGCTAATTTGTGTACCTAAATTAACACAATTATTTCTTATCAATCCGGGTTGTTTATGCTTTGAGGCAAGTTCACTATATGTGAAGATCAGATGTAATCAAACCTTGAAAGATAATTTATTCAAAAGCTAAAAGTAATACATTCTATAACTCTAATTCAATCAATTTAAAAAGAGGAAAAACATTGAAATGGTTCTTGACTCAAGAAGTCCACTTTCACCTCAATTACCACTTAATGAATCAGAGATTAAAACCAAAAGCTTAAGATGGATAAATTATTAATGAAAAAAGCTCTTAACTTAAGAGACACATAAGGTATTCCATCGTAATTCATTCATCTCAATATCAAAATCTCAATAAGAAACTACTTGCATGCAAACAAAAGAAACTAGTTATGATTCATCATTTTAGTAGAAGGGATGCTCAACTTGAACACCTGTTTTTCCAACTCAATAAAGTGATGAATAAGCTATTAACTAATGAAATCAATCACTATGCATGAACCATAAATCAATCTGAAATAAAGCTTTGAAAAACCAGTTCTACAATAACCAAATTACAAGAAAATAAAACTAGTTAACAAGGAAGTGTACTTAGCTTGGAATGGGGGCCCTCCACCCTTGCCTTGCACACTTGAGAGGTGATATTAGAAGCTTAAATTCAGTCACACATCCATATCATTGAACAACAAAATAGTAATAACACAAGTCTTCAAATTAACTCCTCAATCCAAAGATGTCACAACATAAAAGTATGTAATAAGTCAATACATAAGCCATCAAAGTTTTGGCTTTAAATAAGAAGTCTCATGAAACAAACTGATCTATATTCACTCAAACAAACCCATCTACTCTCATCCACCTATCTAAGTCGAATTCATTACTCCCATCCCAAGAAAGATGACCAATCCTATAGAATCTCAAAACTGCCCTATTTCATTGGGATTTCTGAATGACTAGTCATGATTGACTAGCACCAAATGGGCCTAATAAAGCTTTTTCTGTTCGAACTAAGCATTGCTGGCTTAGTCCTAGTTCCCAAGCTATCCATCCATGCATTCCATTCGTGCCCAAGTGTCCTGAAACCGTATCAACCATAGAGCTATTACGGGAATTTCTGAATCTGCCAATTTTGCACTAAAAAACCAAATTTTCATAAAAACTTTAGAAATTGAAAAATTAAAATTAAATACCTGAATGGATATCAAATATACATCAAAATGGGATAAATGAAGGAAAAATGGATGGAAAATAGATGGATAAGTAAGTTTCTTTGAGCAAAAATAAGACCAAACTAAGGCCCAACATCTCTCCCTTGCTTATCATCAAGCATGTCCCCATGCTTGCTTACTCCTCTTTGACCTTCTTCTCGCTGTAGTAGATGCTGTACTTGTAGATGCTTCTTGTTGTGCTGCCCTGGCCAAACAATCCAAACCTGTGTCATGTCTCTCCCTGAAAAAAGCTGCTTTGACCTTCTGTTTTTCATACTTTGCCTGCCACATGTTCTTTTCCTTTAGCCATTTAAATGCTTGCTTAGAAAGTAGATCATTTTTCCTTTTCAGTCTCCCCAATTCTTCATTTAATTTGTCATTTGCCTTAATCAATTTAGCATTATCTTTCTTATTTGCCTTGTTTTCCTCTTTTAATTATTTCTCCAAGATTTTGCTAATTTCCAATTGGTCAGTTAAGTCCCTGATTCTTCCCAAATTGATTTCTCTCTCAAAATCTTGTGTTGTTTTCATTAGTGATGCTGCTGCTGCATCATCATATGAAGAATCCTTCTCAAATACTTCTTGTGCAATATCATTTTCTTCTTGTTGTCTTGGGGAATATGTTTCTACTTCCTTGTCTAAGTCAATGGGACTTTTATTCCTAAATATTTTAGGAATAGACGTAACAGATGTTTCATTTTCCTGCAGGGCCATGTTATTATGTTGTTTAGCTCTTGTTCTGGGATACAATGGTGAGTTCATCAATCCTCTATTTTCCTGCTCTGTTTTATCCTGTACTTCATTAACCTGTTCAATGAATTGATTTTTAGATATGAACTCTCTCCATACTATGCCCTGTGACCTCACCTGATACTCAACTAGGATTTTGATCAATCCTTGATGGTAAATCTGTCCTGCTTTAGGCCTGTGTTCATGTTTTACTGTTTCAATCATTCTCAAGAGGCTCCTATATAGGAAATAAGGCAAGTTAATCCTATCCTCTCCCTTAATATGCTGCAGAAATCTGACATGATACAAGTGGGCAACGCTATATCCTCTTTCACAAGTCAAAAAATTCTGGATGACCAAAACCAACTCACCCCATGGTTCATTGAACCATTCCCTGGGTATCCCTTTTGTTCTATCAAATGTCCCTTTCCGGTTCTTCTCAAGAAAGAAAGTCCAAGCTTTCTCCTTGAAGTGCAGGCCTTTGTAATACTTCTCACCTATCATGGGTAGATCTAAAGCTTGGGAAAGATATTCCTGGGTTACAAGAATAATGACATCTCCTACCCGTGTCTGGTCTTGACTAAAGTTATTTATAAAGTCCCTGGTTATCTGTTCAGAGTGGCCATCAAATTTTTGTAAAAAGCTTATCATCCCTGCTTGGTAAAGTTTTTCTATAGTTTCCTTCCCCCAGCTCTCTATCTGAAATTTTGGCTCTACTCTGACTGACATTGTTTCTGAAAACCAGTGAATGAATTCCTCTGTTGTTACTAATTTCATCTTGACAATAAAAATATAACTATTGTTTGTTTTCAAAATGAAATTTTGAAAGCAAAGAAGCTTACCTTCCTCCTCTCAATCAACTTAATTCTGATTTCCTTAACCTCTGTTTACTCTTCTCTCTGCAACAACACTATTTTAGTTCCCTGTTCAATGCAAGCAAACACCTGTATACCCCTGTCAATATGCTAATCTCTGTTCTTGAAAACAAAATACATATGCAAACAATGTCCATGTATGCTCATCGCCTTATATTGTTGCCAAAATCAAACCATCGTTTTACTGTGTATGTACAACCAAGAAAACTAAGGAGTGTTTCGCATGCATATGGCTCTCGGCCTCATCATCAAAGTTTTTAAAATTTCCAAAATGCTCTCAGCCTAATCAAAAACATTTGCAAAAATGCTCTCGACTGTATCACAAAATTTTGGAAATTGTAAACATGCTTGCGGCCTCATCATAAAAAAATTACAAAAATGCGCTTGGCTATATCATAAAAATTTGCAAAAAGGCTCTCGGCCTCAGCATGAAAGGTTGAGGATTATAAACATACTCTCGGCCTCAAAACACAGATGATAAAACAAAAACACAGCGCATTTAGTTCTAAATGGCTCGACAATCAAACTCCCTTTGGAAACCAAAAATTTCACATGGCATGGTTCGTTCAGCCCTTAGACATTTCAATCCCCTGTTCCGGTTCAAACGAAAACAACAACAAGCAGACAACAAGGGTTCATAACAAAAACTAATGTCGTTTCATGCATATGATAGATTGGATTGACTGTTGTTTGAGGTTTAATTGAACGGCGCGCAACAAAACAAGGTGTGGAAGCAAAACAAGGCGCAGTGCGCATTCAACAACGCGCACAATTCAATCAACAATCACCGCCATGCAACATAAACACACCATAACAGTCAAATATCGTGCCTCCTCTGTTCATATATTTTGTTGTGAGCACGGAATGCCGTTAAAACTCCACATAAAATGCCATACCCTAACGTGTTAACCATGCAATGCATTCTCATTTAAGTGCAGCGCGATTCACTAGTAGTTTATGCCAAGATTTACGCAGTGAATCAACTGATTTGATGCTGTGGTTTCGGCGTTACCTGTTATCAATGGGCGCTTGAGGAATATTCGGCGCTCCAAATCCCTGTTCAACCGTTCAATTGACTGGTGGCAAGGGCAGAGTAACGTAACCATTAATAACAGATAATTCATAATTTCTACTCCACTGTGTGCCGAGCTTAAACAACTATTGCATTACCTGATTGAATCCCGAAAATCGATGATCACTGAATGTTAAAACCAGGATGATTTCCTTCTTTAAATTCGCCTAAATTCACTTCACCCTCCTTTTCACTAGGCTACAGCTCCAAACACCATCTCTCTGAGCTATTCGGCAATGAGGAATATGGTTTAAACAGCGCAAGAACTCAGTCGGTTCATGACCGTTTCATGGGTGTACTGTGCGCTTCTTATTCATTGGTGTTTACAATGCGTGGTTGGTATGGCCGTCCTGTTTGACCAGTCGCCCGACTGTGTCATGAGGATGGCCAAATCATCATTTTATTTGAATGGCATGTGCATAACCCTTGCACAGTGCATTGCCCAATGACAACCGGTTGCCATGCCACCGTGTTGAACCCGTACCTGTGTGCTGGCCGTTTGTCATTTTGGGTATATCGTTTATTCATTGCTACTATGTTTACCATTATTGCCACCGTCGTGTGCTTGCAATGATATTCAAGCATTGCTTGTTTTGCAATGATGTGTATGCAATTACATTTTAACAACACCTCGCCGCAATGTTTATATTCACAGTCGTGCCATATGGTTTGCGTGCGGCCGTCCACCATATATCATATGCGCCTTTTTCATATGCCTTCACTTATAACTTATATCATATACCATATGTATTAACCTTATATCATATGCGCTTTGGGTTATATGTATGACTATAGCACATTCACATTATTTGAACTATGGTATATAGTTTGATATGGTATATAATAACTTTGATTTCCATATAGCGCATGAGTTTTGTTTGAATTGTATAGCATATCTTTATAATTTTAAAATGACCATCTTGGGTCATATTTAAAATTATCACCATCACTAATGCTTGAGTTGTATGTGCAGGTTGAAAGTTGTCCCAGTTTGGTCTTTTTAAGCTCTTAAAGAAAAATACTTAGGGGTAATAGGGTTAATGAAAATAGGGAATATGTATGGAAATGAAAGGGAATAGGGTTATGATGTATAAGGGTTATAGGATATGTATAGGGAATATAGGATGATAATGAATATCCTTAGGTACTAGTTTCAACTTAACAAAAACTAAAAATTTCTAAGAAAAATTTGAATTTTCAAGCACAAAATGACTATACATATACTCCCCTGGATGATGGCTGTACAAGTGGGATGAAATCAATTGATCAGATGTTGTAGATGGCTCAAAAAGTAAACTTTATTGCTGCTCCTTGTTCTTCATGCTCTGGTTCTTGAATTGTTAGTCAGGTCCCTCTATAATGATTCTTTGTGTCAGGTCCCTCTGCACTGCTTACAAAATATGCACATGTTGTTTTGACATTGGCAGGTCTTTCAGGTCCCTCGACAATGATTCCTTATTTCAGGTGCCTCTGTTGACAATACAAGTTCCTTCTATACTTCAGCTTTCCAGCTAAAGATCTGATGCAAGCCTCCCCCTTGTTGAAGATGTGACTTGTCCTCAAGTCAGTTTTTGGTGGAGAGTGCCTGCATTGAAATTATTTGAGAATAATAGAACAAGAATAAGGAATTCATAGAGTCCAAGTTGCCCTGGTTTTCCCCTATGAATTCGTGTTTGCTAAGTGCCAGTTGCCTAGTTTTCACTTGCAAACAAATTATTTGTTTTTTTTTATATGTTTTTTGATGTTTTTTTTAATATTTTTTTATATGTTTTGTTTTTTTTTTGTTTTTTTTTTTTATTCAACTACAAGACTGGAAGATGGCTGATCCTGGTGTGCCATGAGTTCCAGTTCTGTATCTTCTATCAGTTGTTTCATAAATGCTTCTTTACTGATAGGCCTATTGTAAACTTTGAGCCTATGTCCATTCACTATAAATGAGGTGGAGTCCTGGTCGATTGTCTTGATCTTGACTGCTCCATTGTCAAAGATTTCGTCAATTTCATATGGGCCTAGCCAGTGTGTTGTGAACTTTGCTTTGAAGTCTTTGAATTTGGAGTCAAAAAGCAATGCCCAGTCTCCCTTGTGAAATGTCTTTGTTTTGATATATCTGTCGTGCCACTTCATTCTTTGTTGTTGCACTGGTGTAGTATGTTCCATGGCCTTTTGACGATGCTCATCCAACTGATTCAGTTCCATGATCGCTGCTGTTGTGCTTCTGTCAAGTCTAGTCCTAGTTCAGCTGCTAGTTTGTATGTGTGTATCTGAAACTCTATAGGCAATAAGGCCTCTTTCCCATATACTAACTGGTATGGACTAAAACCAGTTGTAGTTTTCCATGTGATTCTGTAGGCCCATAGTGCATCTTTTAATTTTTCAGACCAATCTTTTCTGTTCATCTGTACTGTTTTTGTCATAATATTTTCTAGGACTTTATTTGTTGATTCAACCTGCCCATTTGCTTGAGGATGATATGGTGTAGATTTCCTATGTTTGATCTTGTATTTCTCTGTTAGATCTCGTACCAACTTTGATGTAAACTGTGTTCCTTGATCTGTTACAATTTGTCTAGGTACTCCATATCTGACAAAGATTTCTTCAAAAAGAAAGGTGACCACTGTATCTTCTGTTGCTCTATTCACTGCTTTAGCCTCTGCCCATTTGGTTACATAATCTGTACATACTAAGATGTACCTCTTTCCATTTGATGGTGGATTGATTGGTCCAATAAAGTCAAGTGCCCATTGCTCAAATGGTTCTATGAGGACTTGTGGCTTCAGTGGCATCTCATCTGTTGTGATTGGTCTCCCTGTTCTCTGGTAGCTGTCACATTGCTTGACATATTTCTTGGAGTCTCTGAAGATGGATGGCCAATAATAGTCCAGTTGCAGCACCTTATATGTTGTTCGTTTATCTACAAAATGGCCACCACATGGTTCATCGTGACATGCTGTTAGAATGTCTAATATTTCATCTTCTCGCACACATTTTCTAATTATCAAGTCTGAACCAGTATAAAATAAATCACCATTTACCCAACTATACCTAGAGCTTTCTATAACAATTTTGTGTTTTTGCTTTTTAGTGAATTGAGTTGGAAACTTTCCAGAAGATAAATAGTTTGTAATGTCTGCAAACCATGGTGTTTTTACTGTGATGGCAAACAGGTGTTCATCTGGAAAGTTATCTGCAACTAGATTTGGATCGTTGGGTGAATGTATGCGGGACAGAAAGTTAGCCACTTGATTTTCCTTGCCTGGCCGGTCTTGTATTGTGATATTAAATTCTTGCAATAACAGTAACCATCTTGTTATTCTTCCATTGGTGATGGGTTTGTTCATCAAGTATTTGATTGCTGAATGATCTTTATGAATGAAAACTTGATATCCTGTTATATAGTGCCTAAATTTGTTTACTGCATGTATAACGGCTAACATCTCTTTCTCTGTGACTGTGTAGTTCAATTATACAGGTGTTAGATTCTTGCTTATAAAGTATATTGCATAATTGAACAAGTTCTCTTTCTGTCCAAGAGAGGCACCTATCGTGGTATCAGATGCATCAGTTGATATATGAAATGGCAAAGACCAGTTTGGCCCACGAAGAATGGGTGCAACTGATAATTTCTCTTTCAGAATTTGAAATGCATTTTGGCAATCATTTGTCCAGTGAAATTCAATATCTTTTGCTAATAGTTTGAACAGAGGTTGGGCTATTTTACTGAAGTTTTCAATGAATCGTCTATAATAGCCTGCATAGCCTAAGAAGCTTCTTACCTCTTTCTGTGTTGTAGGAGGCATTAAGTTTACTAGGACTTGGATTTTTGCTGGATCCACCTTAATTCCTGAAGCAGAAATATGGTGTCCCAGAACTATTCCTTCTATCAACATCATATATCATTTCTCATTGCTTAATGGCAAATTTGTTTCAATGCATCATTTCAAAACTTGCTCAAGGTTGTTTAGGCAATCATTATATGTGTTTCCATAAACTGTGAAGTCATCCATATAAACCTCTACACATTCATGAATTAGATCAGCAAATATTGCAAGCACTGCTCGTTGGAAAGTTGCAGGTGCATTGCATAAACCAAATGGAAAAACATTATATGCATAGGTTCCCCATGGGCAAGTGAATGTTGTCTTGTCTTGGTCTTCTGTTGCTATTCTTATCTGGTTGTATCCGCTAAACCCATCCAAGAAGGAGAAAAATTTCTTTCCAGCTAATGAGTCTAACACTTGATCAATGAATGGTAGAGGAAAATGTTCTTTTAGTGTAGCCTTGTTTAGTTCCCGATAGTCCACACATACCCTCCACTTTCCGTTTTTCTTTGGTACAATAACCAATGGAGAAACCCATTGATTATCTGAAATAGGATAGATGAATCCAACATTTAACAATTTTTGTAGTTCCTCTTTCACTATTCTTTCATCATGGGATTCATTCGTCTTTGAGGTTGTCTTACAGGTTTAAGTTGATCATCTGTATAGATGTGGTGGATACATGTGCTAGGATGGATTCCTTGCATGTCAGTATAATCCTAGGCAAAAGCTTTTGAATATTTCTGTAATAATGCAATTACCTCTTTCTCTTGTGCTGATTTCAATTCGTTTCCAATGTTTAGATGTTTTCCAGGATATACCTCAATTGTTTTTTTTGTTGGATTAGGGATTGTGTTTACAGGAAAGATGTCTATAAAAGGTTTTCACAGAGTTTGAATAGTACAAGTTTCCTGAAAGCATTGATTCAAAAGGTTACTTGCAACTTCATATTGGACTTCTCTAAGTTTCTCTGAAATACTTGGTTCTGAAATGAAAAGATCCATTAAGTCTTCGTTCTCTTCTTCTTCTATAAAATCAAAGAATTGATTTATACTTAAAACTGATTTAGTTTGCTGTTTTTCTTGAGTTTCAAGCACTGATTCTAAAGAAGTTGATTGTGCAGGTGAATAAAGAGCAATGTGTTTTCTTTCATCTCCATGTGAAATAATCATGCTTCCTGATCTGCATCCTATGAAGGCATCAGCGGTAGCTAACCATGGTCTGCCTAAGATTAGAGGATGTCCTCCCAATTTTTTTTTGGTTGCAAGATAAGGAAGTCAACAGGATACTCCCATGAATCCAAAGAGACTATGATATATTCTAATATTCCTTCAGGAACAACTTTAGATCTATCTGCTAGTTCTAAGATTGTAGAAGTTGATCTAATGTTGTTTAAATGCAAAATTTTCATTGTCTCCATTGTCATTACATTTATAGCTGCTCCCAAGTCTATTAATGTGTTTGGTACTGAGAAATTATTTATTGATATAGTAACCATAGGGATACCAGGATCAATATATTTCTCTACTATGGTTTGTGTAGACATGAGGCTTGCTAGTTTACCAATGACT
The DNA here is from genome assembly GCA_031772625.1 of Pinus tabuliformis. Classification (NCBI taxonomy): domain Eukaryota; kingdom Viridiplantae; phylum Streptophyta; class Pinopsida; order Pinales; family Pinaceae; genus Pinus; species Pinus tabuliformis. The sequence goes on from CM062812.1 coordinate 978,859,721, forward strand.
TGGATTGTAGTAGGATCCTTCTTCTTTTTCTCTGATTTCCTAATGCACAATTCCTTTATTGTTTTAGCATATATTGGTATTTCTTTAATTGCCTTTAACAAAGGAATTTTTACATAAGCATTTTTTAACTCATCTAAGATATCAAATTCAGGAAGGGTTATTTTGTTTTGTTGTTCCACTAACCTTTCAGGATAAGGTGGTGTTTGTGTTGTAATGTTTGTTCCTTTCTAAATTTGTATCTCAGTTTGTGATGTTTCAGGTGATTCTCCTTGTTCAGTTGGTTCTTCTATGATTGGAGGAGAATCATTTTTAAGCACTTTTCCAGACCTTAGATGGACATCATTAAGAGGAAGAATCGAATATGTGGGAAAACATGCTGCTTCCTCTACAGTGTATGCAGATTTGTCCACCTTATTATTTGGATTTGCCATTGGTTGGGCTGGTAATTGAGTTGGTCTGGGTTGATTTGTGGGTAGCTGTAACTATTGTGGTTGGGTCAACAACGGTGGTGGATTCTGCTGTGGAAATTGGATGGATTGCGGATATGTAGAATGTTGTTATTGAAATGGTATGGATTGTGGATATTGTGGATATGCAAATGGTTTTTGGTATTGTTACTGGTATTGTTGTTGATATTGTTGAGGTGGCTGGTTTCCATAACCATATCCTCTCCAACCTTGTACAGGTTGTTGTGAATATTGTTGTGGAGGCCAAGCTTGCCATGGCATTGGAGGGGTCCAAGGATTTTGAGGTGGATAGAGGTAATTTTGTTGAGGGAATTGCTGCTGATTTTGTTGAGGCATCCTAGGTTGCCATGGTCTTCGTGGTGCTACATAATAGAAACCTTCTATTCCTGGCACTTCTTCCATTGAGTTCATTTGTAATTCTTTCAATCTTAGACAATTTTCTGTGGAATGATTTTCTGTACAAAGATCACAAACCTGAACACTATCCAAAGGACATTCTCTCAATGGATGTTTCTTTCTACATTTGGAACAAAAGATTGCTAGAGCTTGTTCTTGCTCTTCTTTCTTTTTGTTTGCCTTTAAAATATCTACTTGTGTCCCTAATGTACTCAAGAGATCTGTTTTGAAGTTTTCCAATAAAATTCCTATTTCAGCTCTTGTTATCCCTCCTGCAGCTGACTTTGCTGCTTTTGAACTTGCTTCTCTTCTTCCTGTTTTTGATCTTCCTCTAGAATATTTTTGACATAACTCAACAATTTCATCGAATGGTAGGTTTGAAATGTCTCCTTTACCCATCACATTCAAAATGTCAAGGTATTCATCCCTTACACCCTTGAGAAAGATTGTTCGAACGGTTTCTTGATTTAGAGAGTGTTGTTTAGATTTCTGTAGATTATATGCAAATCTTTCCAAATATTCTTCTAAACTTTCATCTTCTTATTGTGTCATTCTGAAAACATCTTCCTTTGAATCTCTAGATCTACAATAAGCTTGATATTTCTTAAGGAAGACGGATCTCATATCATCCCAAGAAGCTATTGTTTGTTGTCCTAAACCCATAAACCATTTCAAAGCTACTGCTTTTAATGTTGCAGGGAAAAGACGAAGTTTATGAATGCCATCAATGTATCCATATGTTCTACATAGAATATCAAATTCAAACATAAATGCATCAGGATCTTCTGTGGACATTCCATAAAAGTTTGGCAATACAGAAGGTGTTTTCACTTTTTCTCCTAATATTGCACTTGTGTCTACTATTGGAAAGCCAAAGGTAGTCTCTTGATCATTACCATCTTCTTGTCTTTTCCGATCGTTTTCTATCTTTTTATCATTTTCTTGTTTTGCTTCCTCCTCTCTCTTTCTTCTCCATTCTCTTTGTTGTCTTTCATATTCAGCTCTTTGTTCAGGAGTGAAAATAATAGATCCATGTCCCTCTTCTGCCATTGGTTGATTTGTTTCAATTTTGAGTGGAGTTTCAGGTTGTTGGAAGATAGGAGGATTTATGGATGGAAAGATAGGTTGTTTTCCTTTGATAATTTCTTTTTGTTTTTCAGAAGTTGAAGCTTGTTTTTGCTTTGCTTCCCAAGCTAACAAAGTTTGCCTCTCAATCAAAGTTAATCTTTGTCCAGTTCTTTGTTTTTCTGCCAATTCCTCAATTATTGGATTACCAGTAACTGGGGTGTTTGATGATCCTATCTCTATTTGTGGGGGGTTTTTGATAAATCTACCTTGAGGATCTCTATATCTAGGCATAAAGAAACATAACTAAAAAGGAATGTAACTAATATTTTTGTTGTTTTGAAATTTATCTTTCTATTGACTATGCCGATATTTGCCTCCCTGGCAATGGCGCCAAAATGTTGCGCTAATTTGTGTACCTAAATTAACACAATTATTTCTTATCAATCCGGGTTGTTTATGCTTTGAGGCAAGTTCACTATATGTGAAGATCATATGTAATCAAACCTTGAAAGATAAATTATTCAAAAGCTAAAAGTAATACATTCTATAACTCTAATTCAATCAATTTAAAAAGAGGAAAAACATTGAAATGGTTCTTGACTCAAGAAGTCCACTTTCACCTCAATTACCACTTAATGAATCAGAGATTAAAACCAAAAGCTTAAGATGGATAAATTATTAATGAAAGAAGCTCTTAACTTAAGAGACACATAAGGTATTCCATCATAATTCATTCATCTCAATATCAAAATCTCAATAAGAAACTACTTGCATGCAAACAAAAGAAACTAGTTATGATTCATCATTTTAGTAGAAGGGATGCTCAACTTGAACACCTGTTTTTCCAACTCAATAAAGTGATGAATAAGCTATTAACTAATGAAATCAATCACTATGCATGAACCATAAAGCAATCTGAAATAAAGCTTTGAAAAACCAGTTCTACAATAACCAAATTACAAGAAAATAAAACTAGTTAACAAGGAAGTGTACTTAGCTTGGAATGGGGCCCTCCACCCTTGCCTTGCACACTTGAGAGGTGATATCAGAAGCTTAAATTCAGTCACACATCCATAGCATTGAACATCAAAATAATAATAACACAAGTCTTCAAATTAACTCCTCAATCCAAAGATGTCACAACATAAAAGTATGTAATAAGTCAATACATAAGCCATCAAAGTTTTGGCTTTAAATAAGAAGTCTCATGAAACAAACTGATCTATATTCACTCAAACAAACCAATCTACTCTCATCCACCTATGTAATTCGAATTCATTACTCCCATCCCAAGAAAGATGACCAATCCTATAGAATCTCAAAACTGCCCTATTTCTATGGGATTTCTGAATGACTAGTCATGATTGACTAGCACCAAATGGGCCTAATAAAGCTTGTTCTGTTCGAACTAAGCATTGCTGGCTTAGTCCTAGTTCCCAAGCTGTCCATCCATGCATTCCATTCGTGCCCAAGTGTCCTGCAACCATATCAACCATAGAGCTATTACGGGAATTTCTGAATCTGCCAATTTTGCACTAAAAAACCAATTTTTTATAAAAACTTTAGAAATTGAAAAATTAAAATTAAATACCTGAATGGATATCAAATATACATCAAAATGGGATAAATTAAGGGAAAATGGATGGAAAATAGATGGATAAGTAAGTTTCTTTGAGCAAAAATAAGACCAAAACTAAGGCCCAACACAAAGCAAAGAAGTTCCCTAAGAAAATTCATTTGATTCACCAAACAATTCAAGAACAACTAGAAAAGAGTCAAGTATAAGGCAAGGCATGATAAGCATCGCGTGCATCATCAGTTTCAAGTAGGTGATGAAGTTTGGCTATACATTAGCAAGGAATGGCTTCAAGGTGAAGGTAAAAAGTTGAAACCAATCCGTTATGGTCTATTTAAAATTCTGTAAAAGATTGGTAATAATACTTTCAAGCTAGATTTGCCTTCATATATGCAAATTTATTCCGTTGTTAATTTTGAAAATTTGAGATTGTATGAGCCTCCTTTGATTGAAGATCAAGGAGAAAGTGTACAACTTCCATCAATTGAAGATTTTTCTCCAGAATTTCTTAATGAGCTTCAGTGTAACGAATAAAATATATAAATAATATAAATATAATGTAAATGATAATAATCATAATAATAATTAGTTAAGTAGTAATTAGGTTGAAGAGGCATGTCTAAATGAGGCATATCTCTTCATGAAGAGACACTTGCCTAATATATAAGCAAGCCTCTCATTCTCATTGTAAATCATTCATTCTTATTCACACATTTAATATATAATATTTGTATCCTCATGGATATCTTTATATTCCAAGCCTTCTGGAGTAATTAATTTGTAGAAGGAACTTTGTTCACTTCATTTGGTATCAGAGGAGTTTGGTCCTCTAGGTTGCTTAACCGGTGCACAGAGCTCGTTCTCCTATCCAGGTCCTTGGCTATCAAAAATTGTCAACCTTGTTGCCATACAATTGAAGCATTTTGCTCAGAATTTGGGAGTTTCTCCTTTTCTCTGTTTTTCTAGGTATTTGGCCATAAAAAAAGATTAACAAAAAAAAAAATATAATTAAGTAAATTAAAAAAGAAGAAGAAAAAAAGTAAAAGAAAAAACAAAACGGATATAAAATCTCATACCAAGTATATTTAAAACTTTTTATGTGGAGAAGCCCGTGGTTTTAAAAACAAGCCATGGTTATTGCCCATGGCATTTAATTAAAAAAAAAAAAAAAACAAAAGGAATACGTTTTAATTTTTACGTGGAGAACATTTTAACGGAGATTTTAAAAACAACCCATGGTAATGGCTCATGTTATTTTAACATCATGACCGTGTCATATGAAAAGACGTGACCTTTATATTTATTAAGTGGAGTGACATTAAAAATTTATCAAGAAAGTAGTTAAATATATAAAAAAGGGACCAATTTATTATTAAAAAAAAATGAAACTATTATTATTATAAGATAATAAAGTTATTTTGTAAAGGGGTCTTAATATAAAGAAATACATACATATATAGAGGGCAACAATATAAAGGAGTATTTTTAAATAAAAATGGTATTCAAGTTTTTAACAATCCACATTAAGGGAGAATATTTGATATATATATATATATATATATATATATATATAAAGGGAGATAAAATAAGTTAAAAAAAAAATCATACAAAGTTAAAAGAAGTGAAGAAAAAGAAAAAATATGGAATCTTTGAGTAATGAACAAAAACAATCAATCGCAATAGATATAGAACAATTAATGACAATAATTAAGCTATAGGGTGAGGAGAGAAAGAGAATGGAATCCTTCTTCTATTCTCTACATCCATCATCACTTCCACAGAATGATGTTATCCAGTGTGCCAAGAAAGTGCAGCTAAAAGATCAAGAGAAAGACAAAATAGCGAAAAGTAAACAAAACAAGAAAGTGTTAGAACACAAACATAAAGATCTTGTGGATATGCATTACAAAGAAATAATGGAAAAGGACGAAGAAATTTCTCTTCTCAAGGACCATGTCGAAAAATTGCTAGCGCAGGTGAAGAAGACTAAGGTCACAAAGAAAGAGCTCAAGAAACACTTATAAGAACAAGAAGAGGAAACCTTGTGTTTAAAGAACCTTAATAAAAATTTATTATAACAAATCAAAGATCTAAAAGATGAAAATCTTAAAATTCAAAATACTGAAAAAAAGTTTGATAAATCAGAAACCGAAGAAATTTTACAACTGAAAAATCATAATCAAAGTCTACTCACTCAAATTAAGAATCTTAAGGATGATAAGAAAGCATTAAAATATAAGTTGGAGAAATCCACTCAAGTAGAAGTACCAGAATCTCCAGTCGCAACCGTTCAAGTTCAAGAAAAGGGAACGAATACTAATCCAATTAATATGACAACTCAAGAAGACAAGTTAGTTGAAGAAACAACACACTTAGATGTTGCAATTCAGACAATGGAAATCCTACGTGAATGTTCCATAACCAATTCAACAACATCTTCACCAGAAGAAAATCTAAAAACTTTATATCGGAATCCGAATCACGAGAGTAGACAAATCGACCAAGCTACGTATCAGGACCATTCAAACCAAAGACAACAAACTGATGTTCCAGAGAATCATGACATAACATCAATCCTGTCTTATGCTGACAAGTCGTTACAAAATTCCAGTGATCAGAATATTATACAAAAAATTAATCTCGGATGGTTTGATCCCTTCTCAGTGCGACAATTCTGTTTGTCACTAAGGAGATCATATCAACTTGTATCGACAAGGATGACTATTTCGAGATAGAAAGACTTTTGATGCCGAAAAAGAGATCAAACCTTTTTTCATCGACAATCTTTAAGGACAAAGCTTTTTGAGGAAGGAGGCAATGTAACAAATAAAATATATAAATAATATAAATATAATGTAAATGATAATAATCATAAATAATAATTAGTTAAGTAGTAATTAGGTTGAAGAGGCATGTCTAAATGAGACATGACTCTTCAGGAAGAGACACTTACCTAATATATAAGAAAGCCTCCCATTTTCATTGTAAATCATTCATTCTTATTCACACATTTAATATATAATATTTGTATCCTCATGGATATCTTTATATTCCAAGCCTTCTGGAATAATTAATTTATAGAAGGAACTTTGTTCGCTTCATTTAGCAAGACACCACACTTGACAGAAGGACGAGGTCATCAAAGAAGGGAAATCTTGATTATCTTTGAGTTGGTCTCAAAGGTACAAATCCATCAAAGGCCAAATGGATTGAAGAGGGGAAGGTGAGTGAACAATACCCTCATCTGTTCAATAACTGAATATAATATTTTTGGGTCCAAAAGGCTTCTTGTGGGGGGGAGTGATCAGGGGCTCAAGTTTATGCTCAAAAATCAAAGTGTTAGAATCTTGTTAAAATCAACTTTAGATCTAAGATCTCATCATTCTGAATCCAACGGTGCAAACGACACTCAAATTCGAGCTTGTGTGCAAAAGTTAGATCAAGCCAAAGTTCAAGTTAGACTTGTCTACATAGCAGGATTGGTTGACATGGAAAAGGTCCCAGCGAATGAGGAGGTTCCAAGTGGCAGGCTTCCATTAACCCTAGCATATTGCATAACACAAGTCGTAGGTCGATCAAGTTAAGAATTAGCCTTCAGGGAGTGCCGATTTCGATTTGTGATATCGCATATCGCAATCGTAGGAAAGGAGGAGTTATAGACTCAACCCTTGGCACCGTCAGGGTTGCGATGATATATATCACAATTGCATATCGCACCCAGTACCCGTCGATATATATATATATATATATATATATATATATATATATATATGATACAGGGATTATCCATCGATAACGAAATGCGATGAGTTACGATAGTGATAAGACCTTGGACGCGATATTTTGTATGCTACAGTTTAATGTCCTGTCAGGTCCGCGATACCGCTATCGCAACATTCCATCGTGTTAACAAGACCTTCAACTTACCAAATATCACCGATTGTGGTGAGAGATAAGTTCCCAGACGCGATACATTTATGAGGCACAATTTAAGTTCCCGTCGGGTCCGTTGATATCGCATCGCACAATTGCCGCTTTGTTTACAAGACCATCCGCTGGGTTTTTACGCCAATTGCAATTTGTGATACAACCAACAGGTTATGGCCCATAGTGTGCCAAATTCTCACTCATTTAGCAGATTTGTGGGATTATGTCGGTTTTGGAGCAATTTGTGGAACAAATAGTGGGAGAACTAGGAGAAGTCATAACTTCTTCAGTTCTTATCCAAATTGGATGAAAAAATGGCTAGATAGCCATTTTTGAGTATTCTGAACTCATTGAGATAGTTTTCAGAGGCATTTGAGCATTGTAAATTGACTTTTGTTGTAATTTTGAGCATAATAAAGAGGCCCAAGCATTGGAGATGGACCAAGGAGAAGTAGTCTAGGAGGAGTGAACTCCTCATCAAATCTCTGTATTGTGTGTTGTATTTTGATGTTGTTTGCTATTATTTTACTGTTTTTCAACGTATGTTTTATTTTAAATTGTTTATAACATTTACATAAGAAACTCTCACGAGAATCAGTTAATTAAGAAAAAATGGTAAATCCTTAAGCACTCGATAAGCAAATGATAAGCATATTGGGTTTTATTCTAAATGGGGAATTAGAACAACATTACTAATCTGCTCCATTACAGATCAAATTTAATGGTAGAATTAAAACAATAATTTTAATTTTAAACTTAAAATTTTATAAAAATATACTCGACAATATATTTTAATAAAATTAAAATCATTTAAAATTAAAATTATTATTATTATAACAAAATAAACCAACATCGCTAATTAAACCATTTTATCCATGATAATTCAAATATGCATGATAATGTGGCCATGAATAACTTGTAAATTTCAATTTTTTCTTATAACTTTTAATGGTATCAAAATAAGTTATAGCAGATCAAAAGGTGGGGTTGGTTCATGAGGGTCCTAATGTTGATGTTGAAGTTCTATATGGTTTGTTTCCATTGGTCCCACTTCCTTAACATAACTTAGGAGGCCGAATCATATGATAGTGACCTCATGTCGCATGTTTACCCCGACTGGATGGTTGCTTGGGTAGATGTGGGAGGAGGGTGTTAGAGAGTGGTATTAGAGCATGGTTCACCCCTCGGACTGGATGGGTTGTGTGTTGGTCATGAATTCATGTTGGTCACATATGTGTTCCTTATGCTTGTAGTCCATGTGCTTGTTACATTTTCATGGTGTTGTTCATGGTTGTAGTGATGTCACCCTATGAGGGTTGATGGTGTTGTTGTGGAATGTGTTGTCATGAGTGTATAGTTGTAAATGCATTTTTTATGCATGTCAGTGTCTATATTTTATTATGCATGCATTTTCATGGTCATGGTTATGCATGTATGGTAGGTCAAACATGCACTATGAGGTCATTGCATGCAATTAGGTCATCATGATGATATTGGTATGTTATGATGCTAATGTGTTGACTGAGATAGAGTAGGAGATGCAGATGGTCAATGTGAAATTGTTGCATTGGACCTCGAGGCAAGAGCATGTCATCGTACATGTATTATATGTCTGGCATGTGGGTATGTTAGTTAATGGATTGCCATATGCATTAGGGTTGTATGAATTTAGTTAATGTACATGTCTATTGATGTTATGGTTACATACATGATAGATGCTAGTTGATTAGTGTAATCATATGCACATGTGTCAGATAGTTATGAATGATAGTATCATGTGGTTGTATGCATTTCTATTGTTGTTTTATGTTAGATAACTTGAGGACTAAGTTATATGTTGTCGATGAGTATGTTATAGGTTAACTTGTTGTTGTTATATGATAGTTAAATTGATGATTAGGTTATATGTTGTTGATGAGTATGTTATATGTTAACTTGTAGTTAGCTTGATGATTATGTTATATGTTGTTGATGAGTATGTTATATGTTAAATTGTTGTTGTTATATGTTAGTTAACTTGATGATTATGGTTATTACATTTAAGATCTTGATGTTATATGTATCATGCTAAATTGGATTAGCCTATGCAGATGGTTGGGGTTATGACATTCAGGTATGAGTCGACTTATTTATGACATTGTGTTGTACTAATCTAGACTAATCGTACATATGTGATTGTTATGCATGAACAAAAAATGTTTATGAGCTTATGATGTGAACATGTTAGCCAGTGACTATTATGGATATCATGACCTTTTTTTTGGTGGCGTTGATATGCTGTGAAGTTATATTGTGCTAATCTAGATTGATTGTGTAGACAAGATTGCCTTCGCTAAGATACATTAATATATGAACTTGCCTATGTCGTCTAGTTTGTGCTTGACTATTTGATTACGATGTCTATTTGGTGTTTGAGTGTTTGGTGTCTATTATGTCGTCTAGTTGATTTATTTAGCATTGTATGTTTGCAAGTTGGTTGAATGTTTGATGAATTTCATAATATGAGTATGTGTTCTATTGATTCTGTTTTAAGATGATTGTACTAATACATATGTGTTGAGACAGTTGATATGTACTTGAGTGTAGTAGGTGATAGTTGTAGCATTATGTCTAATGACTATGAGTTGACTATGGATTATGACATGATTGTTAGTCTTTGTAAAGGTTGATTTCAAATTGATAGATATGATTTTCTTGATATTTGGAACATGTGGTTGACATGTGTAAAGAGTTGCAGGAAACATGCTTGGTATTAACATGACAAGGTAATAGTTGATGTATTTATATAACTAATAGTTGGGTGATGTGACAACATATAGTAAGCCTCGATTCCAACAAAGTAAAAAGGTAAAAGAAAGGAATTTGGCAAGAATTCCTTTGGCTATGTTGGAAACCCTAATTCCAAATGAATGAGTGTTTGCATACAAGAAGTCTTCTTAACCTTGATTTGTCTGAAATTATGTGGATATGTGATATATTCATGGACATGTATTTGACAGGTATAACAACTAGTGTCTAGTTATAGCTAGACCTATCAAGGGAATTGGAGTCCCTTGAGAGATGGCATGGACGTGTTCAGTTAGAAGGAAATGCGCTTGGTACAACAAAGTAAGGTAACTAATATGTTGTTATGTTTATTTATGCACAAACAATTATGCGTTAATGGAAATACGATGTAGGGGATTACATGGCAAAGAGACTACCATGAAATCTTGAAGAAGGCTCAGGTTGAGATTTCCTTTGGAAGCACTAGGAACCATGGGGATTGAGTCATGGCGTATGTTGTTAGTCTTGTGATTTTGGTATTTTTTTGATTTGTTTATACTTGATTTGTAGTCTTGATTACGTCTAATGCATGATCATGACACTTTGTTTGTGGTGTCCTATTATATTTCTTTTTGTGGTTTCTTTTTGTTTGTCCTTGTTCTTTCCTTTTATGTTTTGAGTCCTGGGAATTGGTTGGGAAAGAGGAAAGTTAGCGGAGCTCAAAGAGAGGTTAATGAAATATAGTAGGCAATGTAAGACTCAGATGAAGCCGATGCATGTATAAAGGAAGTTGAAGTAAAGAGTGTGACAACCAGTTGGACTGGTTGGGTCCCTTGGTGTAAATGGATGATGACGGGAAAATCATGGGAAAGGTAATCAAGAAAGGTGAATTAAATGGATCTGAGGCGTTAAATGCCTTGGCTATGTTGGGAAATGTTGTTCTCGATGTTGCGCATGTGTTGCACACATAAAGGGAGTTCTCTTAACCTTGACCTTATGATATCTAGTAATTACATTGTGATCACGATTATGCTCATGTCTATATATGTATACATGTATGTATGAATCTATGTCATTGTCCGAAAACGTCATCAAGGATCATTCTTGTGGAAGAATGATTGCTTATGTAGGTGAATGGGGAATCAATTGGGAGGAGTAACCCTGACAAATATATGAGGTTAGTATCATGTGGTTAGTTGATATTATGTGATTATATTATGTCTATGTTATGGGCAGGCTATACTGAGGGATATTTCAATGAAATGAAAGCAGTGTGGTTCGCGACATGCTAGGACAAGCATGGATAAGATACCGGAAGCAAGATTGCTTGGTAGAGATAATGTGGTTTTGGATGTGTGGTACTATTGTTGTGAATATGTTGTATATGTGTACATGTTGCATATGTGATGTTGTGCGCATGTGATGTTGTGTATATATAGTGTGTGTACCTGTTGTTTGTGCAATGTTATGTACAGGGTGGTACATATAGTGTTGTGTGTATATTATGTATGCAGCGATGGGTATAGATGGTGCTATGTACATATTGGATGTGCAGTGTTGTGTACATATCGTACTATGCACATGATGGATATGTAGTGTTGTGTGCATATGGTGCTATGTACATGTTGGATATGCAATGATGTGTACATAGGGTGCTATGCACATGTTATATATGCAGGTCTATGTACATATGGTGTTGTGTGCATGTTGTACATGTGGTGCTATGTACATATGGTGTTGTGTGCATGATTGTACAAGTGGTGTTGTGAGCATGGGGTGTCGTGTACATGTTGTACATATGGTACTGTGTGTAGGTGGTGCTGTGTACATCTGACATTGTGTAAACGTTGTATAGGTGGTACGATGTACATGTGGCGTTGTGTACACGTTGTGCAAGTGGTGTCATTTACATGTGATGTTGTACAGATGGTGCTTTGTATAGGTGGTACCATGCACGTGTTGTACATATGGTACTAGTGTACACGTGGTAATGTGTGCATGTCGTACAAGCTGTGTTGCAGGCATGCAGTACTATGTGTGTGCATTGTGTAGTCGTGGTATTGTGACATTTGTATTCGTTGTGTTGTACTATGTGTACATATATGTATTGTGTTGTACATCATGTGTAGGTGTATGTATTATGTGGTGGTGTACACCGGATGTAGGTGTATGTATTGTGTTGTATTTTACACTGGGTATAGGTGTATGTGTGGTATGTTGGGTGTAGGTGCATGTATAACATGGCGTTGTATGTCAGGTGTGGTTGTATGTGTGCGATGCACACTATGTGTATGTGCACATGGTTTAGGAGAAGGCACTGGGTGTTTTTCGGGTGTGGCAATCGATCCGGTGTGTGTATGGAATAAGGACAAAGATAGAAGCTAAGGGTTGATTAAAGGATAAGTATCAACATTTTATTTTAGTTTTATTATGCATGTGATTTATGATTTTTGTCTATGTTGATTACATGTGATCTATGATTATGGTTTATGATGATTGCATGTGATTCATGATTTTGACCTATGATGGTTGTGTTTGAGCGAACCTGATGTCATATTTTTATACATGTTGATTTGGTCAAAGATGATAGTTTGACTTGATTTGACAGGAAGTAAACAAGATTGCAAGTGTACCTTATTAACGAGCTACCAATGAGGTATGATTTGAAGTTATTTTTATTTATTTTAAATTCAATGGAAATTATGTGCTTGGTATAGGAATGAATGAACATGCCCAGTTGTGTGGTTAAAATTGACTGCAAGAATTTGCAACAACAAAAGTAATTGGAACAAACAACAATATGCTGGTAAAGCGTTCAGGGGCAGGGCCATTGTGGGACACTGGTACCCAATAGTGTCCATTGATTTCCATGAGCATGTTATGACTAGTATGATGGTTTTGAGGCAGGTATATGCCTTGGTTGTTGTATCTTCTGATGTGAGGAAGACTTCCCAAGGGATGGATTGAATGGGATGGGAGTGCCAACAAAACTTGGAAATTGTGTGACTACATGGGAGGGGGTGACCGAATGTCTCGAGGGACTGCGTAGCAGAGAAGGGAAGGTCAGGAATATATTTGTTTTGGTTATTATCATTTCTAGATGGAATCAAATGCACATTGGGAGTGCACCCTGGAACAATGAGTCGGTAACTATGCACTGAGAGGACAAGTGGTGTAGGATTATAGCATTGGACATTGGATGCAGTTTGACTGTGGTAGTGGATTCTGGACTTCATGGGAAGAAGGTGAATCCTGGTATTACTTTGAGGGTGGAGGTGTGAGCCTTTGGATTCCCTTGTTGCGGATGCAGGCATTATATCCTTTTATTTTCTAGTTGAGAAAATGTGCATATGGGTATATGTGTATATCATTGTAAATACTGTATCGAGATGGATTTATAAAGCTCCATAGACAATATCATTATTTGCTGGGTGAAGAAAATGTGAATGAGTATATGTGGTTATTATTGTAAATATTGTAATGAGTTGTGATATAAAGCTCCAGTAAATGGTATATTTGTCATGTTTCAATAGATGGTCATTGTAAATACTGCAACGAGCTGTGTTATAAAGCTCCATGGGAAGTATGTTTTGTTTTCAGAAATCTTGTTGGTTATAGGTGTCATTGAACACCGAGGTTGGTGTTCCCCCAAGGGGGAGGGTTCTATAATAGCCTTGGTTAAAAATCCATGTAAAAATATATAAGGCCACGGTGATGGGACACGTATTCCAAGCTGAATGGTAGGCAAAACATCCCAATGGATGTTCATTCAGTTTATTATGGCTAAGGAAATTGGTAAAGGAAATAGAAAAGGATTTGAAAAGGCAAAGAGGAATTAATTGGAATTTTATTTATGAAAATAATGGAAATTAAGAGAAAAGGAAGGTGAAAGGCCACAAGTTGCATGCGAGGAGGAAATTGAAGGAAAATAATGGAAAATGAAGAAAATAGAGACCCCATTAATAAAAAGGCTTCTAAGGATCAGTGGGCAGGCTTGGTCAGTTTAATTTTGGATATCTCTCATTATTCTCTCTCTCTCTGATAATCCTGTACACTTAGAGTTCTTGGAGAGTGTGGCATACTTGGAGTTTTGGGAGCAAGAAGGAAAAGGAAGAGAAGGAAAGCACAAGAGGACATCGGGATCAACAACTACAATGAGTTTTCTTGCAGGTACCGAGTTGCATGTATGTTTTCCTCACTAGTTTTGATATGCATGGCACATGCATATGGTTTCTTGGTTATGAGCTGTCATCGGCATGGAGGATTGCCTGGATTGACATTGGGTTTTCCTAGCCTTTCCATTTCCCGAATAGCCATGGAGATTGTGGGTTTATTTCCTTGTTTGTTTTGGTTGGTTCTCATGTTTCCTTAACTTGGGTTGAGTTATTAGATGCTGGAAGCCTGGGTTGGACAAACACTCTGGAAGCCCTGTAACAACTTGGGTTGATTTACTAGTCTTAGAAGCCTTGGTTGGAAAAACACTCTGGAATCCCTTGGTGGGTTGAGTTACTCGTCCTAGAAGCCCTAGTTGGACAAATGTTCTGGAAGCCCGGTGACAACTATGGGTTGAATTACTAGTCCTGGAAGGCTTGGTTGGAACAAACGCTCTAGAAGCCCTGGAAGGCTTTGATAGAAACCAATCTGGTGATGGTTTGGTGATTTCTGATCATGAGGTGGAATCACTATTTGATGGGTTGAGGTGGATGGCCTCTGGAAGCCATAGATTGTTTTGGATTGATGTGCTTAATGAGATCCCACTTTCATGCTTGGAATATGGCACGAGGGTGAATGAATGAAGAGAGATTTGGCTCAACCATACTACGGTTGGGTGGAACATGGTAATCCCATACCGGGTTGGCCTTTACATCATTAATATGAGGTTATCTCTCCTTGTACTTCTGTGAGAAATATATTGGTTATATGTGGATTCTATGGCTATTTTATCCTTGGTATTTTTGTTGTTATTATGCTGGTTATGAATATGTATTATGACAGGGGATATGTATGGCTCCGATCATGTTTTTACTTGTATATGAATGAACAATGTATCTATGTCCTAATGGATGAAACTGAAACTAAAGTGACAAGGAAACAACGCCTTATAGGAAATCTTAGATAAGTATGAGACCCCTATGCTTAGATCTGTTATTTACACCTGTAGATTATATATTCTTGATATGTTTGAAGAAATGCTTGTCATGGCTAGTAGGGGTATGGTCAAGGTCTTATTCAAGTAATTGCATTTGTACTATCATTTACTTGTTATCTTACTATTATGAAGGTGTCATTCAATTCTAGGTAGTGACCTGGGGTCTGGGCCTAAAAAAGTGGC
This sequence comes from Pinus tabuliformis, assembly GCA_031772625.1. Classification (NCBI taxonomy): domain Eukaryota; kingdom Viridiplantae; phylum Streptophyta; class Pinopsida; order Pinales; family Pinaceae; genus Pinus; species Pinus tabuliformis. The sequence goes on from CM062812.1 coordinate 978,875,253, forward strand.
TCAATTCCCGTGGATACTGGCACAACAATGAGAATCTAATTTATATTGTGTATCTTTGTTATGCCATTGGCATATCTATCATTACTATTTTTCCAAGAGGATTACTTTCGACTGTTTGGATCCAAACTTCCATAGTATTTAAAGAATTTTTTTTGGTCAATATACAACAACGACTTCAACAAAATGTGTTTCTCAGTATCTTCTGATAGAAGGATTTTCCATAGTAAATTCTTCCATAGTAGCTTCACAGTAGTTTCATACAAGGTCTTTTACACTAGCTTCAGATGGTAGCCTCAAACAAGATCTTCCACATAATTCGGATAAAGGTATTTCATCGAGCTTCAAATGAGATCTTCCATGGTACTTTGAATAATGTTTTCTGTGAACGCTAAGGAGTAGAACTTTTTACACAAAACTTTTCATGTCTTCTTAAGAAACTCACATATTTTTCATCGTCAAGTATCCTCATAAAAACTCTCACTTCTCAAACTCAAACCTGAGATATAGACTTGGATTTTTATAGAGATGTAGACTAGGGCTCTTTCTAAAGATAAGGCCTTGAACTAGGTTACACGAAGATGCATACTATATACTAGCCAAGAAACTTTGATTGTGAGCATGAAAGCCTTTAGAATGATAATATTATAATACAACTACTTGTAGGGGTGTCTTCAAATATTCTAACAAGAGTGATCTTCAACCAAGCTTTTCATCACCTTTGCTATGATACCATGTTGAGAAATCATTAGGCTTATGAATTATGGTTGATCTCTTTATCATGGTAATCACTTGTGAACTTTTTAACTTTATTATTATTATTATGTTCGCTTATTTCATCAATCAATTACCAAAATATAAATCAACAAGATCACAAGAAACAAAGAACACAAGATGTAGGCTCTCCAAGCTAGGGCCAAAACCCCACAAGGGGGAAAACCCAGAAAATATCTTATTCTTATAGAATTATATCAAAGTGATAAATATAAGACCCAAATCTAACCTCAAAGAAGGCAAGTAAAACCCTACAAATTCTACTTCATCTTCACAAAATCCATCAATTTCAGTCATAAGAGATCACACCAATATCATCCATAGAAACTCATATATGTTTTAGATATTCTATAGCCCAAGAAACTCACACTTCTCTTCAGAATATAACTTCAGAGCTTTGCATATTTATACCTCAGAACATATTACAGAAAGCACTGAATTGCTTGCAAAAATGGAGGAGGATGTATGCTAAGATACAATTGTTCTCATATGAGAAAACTCACGTCTATTGAGTGAGCCAAATTGTCATCCATGAGGGATGACTTGGTTTCTTAAGGTGAATTGTCCCAAATTATTATTCCTTTTTCTTTACTCGAAATACAAATAGGCTTTTGACTCTTTGACTCAATAAATCCTAGAAGCATGAAGAACATGCTTAACTAATGAAATAATAATAATAATAACTTCTTTTTTCTTCTTTTTTTATTTTTACATAGAATACATAATGATTCAAGTAAAATGATAATTATGAAGACTGAACCTAGTTGCACTTTTCAACATGGGAAATCATGTAATGGAAGAAGAAATGAAACAATATCAGGAACAAAACCAAGAAGCAATTGAAAAACAAGGGTTTGGTCCAAATGTGCCCAAGAACAACAATAAGGCAGGAATCATGGAGCACAACCAAAACAAAAAAGCATTGTGAAGGATTTGGAGATGATTGAAGAAGATGAGGAATTAGAAAATAAAGAATCAAAAGACCCAAAACTGAAGAATGTGGATCTCCAAAAAATGGCATAGGAATGGAAAACGAAAGATCCAACCAATATACCATAAGAACAAGTGAAAATGATAGGATGTGTGCACTTCAAGAATCAGAGGAAAGCAAGAAAACAACCTTTAGGTAACAACTCAAAACCCAACCATTCTTATTCTTTAGGGGTTAAAAGTAACATAAGAAAAAATCATCCAAAGGGAGTGCAGTATGGGAAAAAGGAGGTAGGAAATATGTCCAAACCATGTGCCCAACCCACCACGTTCCCAATGCCCAACCCACCACGTTCCCAATACCTTCTTGTATCCATTGTAACAACTTTTAACTCCAAGAATCTCCATACCAAGCTTCCCTAAACTCCTTTTTTATATTCACTTTCATTTATGCATGTGTGTGACTTCCATATCTATGTGCATACACAGAAGTTGCACATACACGAAAGTCATCTTTCATATATGTGTAGCTTATGTATATGCACATATATATGGAAGTGTGCATATGTGCAAATCACACATATATGGAAATGAAAGTAAATATACATAAGATGACTTTCAGATATGTGTGACTATGTGTTCCCCTATGATTCCCAAGTGAGTGTGTGGTGTTTGAATGTGGATGAAAATGAAAGAATATGAATGAGTTTGTTTTTAATCACATATAAAACGAAGAAGGAAAAATGGTTAATTTGAATCATGGGAATCCATTTCCACATATGTGTAACTTCCATATATGCATGCTTGTATATCTATGTGCATATACGGAAGATAACTACCGTATATATATATATATATATATATATATATATATATATATATGCACAACTTCTATAAATATGTGCATATACAGAAGATGGCTTCTGTATATGCGCATTCTGTATATATGTGCATATACAGAAGATGGCTTTCGTATATGTGCAACACACATATATAAAAACCATCTTCCATATATATGCACATAAACGAAAGATATGGATATATATGGAAGATATGAGTATATACATAAGATACACATATACAAAAGCTGCACCTATATAGAAGCTGAAGTTTTGCATAGCTTCCATATATGTGTATATTTTCCGTATATGCACAACTTACATATATGTGCATATCTTTTGTATATGCATATATATTCTATATATATGCAACTTCTGTATATGTGCAACTTTGGTATATGCACATATCTTCTGTATATTTGCAACTTTGGTTTATGCACATATCTTCCTTATATGTGCAAATTTTGTATATGCACATATATGAAAGTTGTGCATATATAAAAGCAATGTGCAACTTCCAATATGCATATACTAAAACTTCCATATATGCATAGCTTCCATACATGCACACATCTTTTGTATATGCACAACTTTGTATATGTGTAACTTTCGTATATGCACATATATTCCGTATATGCATAACTTTCATATATGTCCATGTACCATATATGTGCAACTTTCAAATGTGCATATACAGAAGATATGCACATATACAAATGATATGCGCATATGTGGAAGACATGTGCATATACAAAAGATGTGCATATACAAAAGTCACACAATTTCTATATATGTGCATCTTCTATATCTCATATCTTCCGTATGTGCGCAATGGATACAGAGAATTTGCACACATACGAAAGATATGTACATATACATAAGCTGTGTATATATGAAGGTTGAATATGTGCATAGGTGTGTGCATATATAGAAGATATGCGCATATATATAAGATATGTGCATATATGGAAGTTGTGCATATATGAAATATATGCGTGTATACAAAAGTTGTGCATATACATAAGTTATACGGCTTATATATATATATATATATATATATATATATATATATTCGCATTTTCTGTATCATGTATCTTCCATATATGCACATCTTTTGTAGATGTGCATCTCTTTTGTATATGTGGAAGTTCTATATCTTCACATATACGGAAGTTGTGCAAACACAAAAATTGCACATATATGGAAGATATGTACATATACGGAAGATATGCGCATATACAGAAGTTGTGCATATATGGAATATTTACTTGCACGTCAAGTGTGAAATTAGTTTAATCACATATCCTTATATACTCTTTGAGCACTGAGTCGCTTTCAGTGCTAGAGACGTTATTAAGAGCTTATCGTAAGAGAGGCCTATCTAAAATTTCCCTTTGTGTCTCTTAACATAAAAGGAATGAATTCCATGTGAGTCATGTAGATGGAACATATTATATATTAAACATGTGGACTTGGAGTTGACATCATGGCATTTATTAAGAGTCTTATTTTATATGTGTTTGTTCAGGGAAAAAAACAAGCTTACTTGGTCCTAGGTCATGGTCATCAAGTTGTAATCCAATTCCAAATTGGAGTTGACATCTCTCTCTCCCCACCCTCAAACTCTATCACTATCTCCCTCCCTCTCTCCTTCTCCCTCTCCCCATCTCTCCCTCCTCCATCTTTGTGTCTCCCTCTCTCCTTCTCCCTCTACCCATCTCTCCCTCCTTCATCTTTGTGTCTCTCTCTCTTCCCCTTCTCTCCCTCTCTCTCTTCTCCTCTTTCTCTTCCCTCCTTCTCTCCTATCTTCCTCACTCTTTCTCCATCTATCCCTTGTCACTCCATCTCTCTCTCCACCTCTATCTCTCCATGTCTTTTTTATTCCCTCCCTCTCTCCTCCCTTCTAACTCCATCTCTATATCCCCCTCTCTCTCCTTCTCTCTCCCCCTTCCCTCTCCCCCCATCACTCACTCACTCACTCACTCTCTTTACTAAAGAGAGCCATGAAAAATACATTTTATGTGAAACAAAAGAGAAGCCTATGAATTATCATTTCACTAAACACATTCTTGTTTCATATTCTTTGGGTGAATATTGCATTAAACATAATTAACAAGAATATAGAAAGCGAAGTAAACAAAGTCACATAAACTTCCTTGATGGTGTCTTGATGGTGGCTCGTATTCAACTCAACATTAACATGATTTCATACCTACATTATTCAAGAAAAAAAAAACAAAATATGTCTAAACTAATTAACCTACTCTAAATTAATCAAATGGTAATGACACTAAATGAAGTCATATTTGCAGTGTAACCATCGTAGGAGCTCAAATCCTGTAAAGGAAAAGAAGTTCCAAATTAGTAAATGAATTGGAGTGTTTCAAAAACAAAAACAAACAAGTCACACTTACTTGTATTATCTTCATTTAGAAACAAATCAAGTGCAACCTTACCATTCTTTTGGAAATTTTCTCGATAATACTGCTCAATCCAAACTCTAATCATATCTAGATATGTACAAATTTCAACATAGAATTGTTTAAAAGAAAAAGATTCATGATGAGAATTGTAATGAAAATAATATTGTAAAATAATATTGATGTTATTAATTGGATTTATTTTAGATATTTCATCAAGGTAATGAGAACTCATCATAGTTTTTAATTAAAAAGGAAATGTTTCATTTTCTTGATAATTCTGATTGAATCTAGATATTTCAAAATCAACAATTTGAGATGAAGCAATCTAAACGACTAATTTTTTTGAACCATCATCACCTTTTATATGAGTTTTGTAATTAATATCATGATGGAAACTAGTGACGATATTTGATTGAATAATAACCTCAAATAATTGATTATGATAAAATCAATATTCTTCTTTAAATACAAATTGATCTAAATCAATATAAGACACATTGGAATCATTTCTTAATTTGCCTATTAATAATTGATCAAAGAAGGAAGTAATGGGTTAATGTGGTGAAATATCAATCTCTCATTTATCTTCTTAATTGTGTACATGAATATAATTTAACAATACATAAATAAATTCAACATATTCAACATGTTCCATTGTCTATTCATAGTCAGATTGATGTTGGAGAGAAGATGTTTGATTGCACTATCTGATAGATCATACAAGTAAGATGTATTAGGAATATTTTTCACCCAAATCTTTAATTTCTCAATCCAAACGAGTCACATGCTTAATGTGATGAAAGGAGACAAGACTTGGATCTTGTTTGCTTGGCGTTAATAAAGATGATAAAACTAAGATTTCAGGCACAATGCTTAATAATATTAGGTCATCATATGACTTAATTGGTAACAAAACATGCAAAAAGGACCATAGAGTTTCTCAAAGAGCTATTATGAATGCAAATATAAGTAAAAAGATATCCAATGAAAGGTTGGTCAATGAAACTTCAAAGACATTTAATATCAATAGAATAACATTGACAAGAAGGATTGCTACAAGAGAATAATTGGAAACCATGAACCCTCAACGAAATTGGGAAATAATGTGTAGGGTTCCTTGAAATGCCAAGGTCCCAGATGAATGGCATAGCATAATAATTTAATTTTGGAATGAAAATTCTAGAGTTTCTTCTATTAGAAGAAATGTATTGACACATAGAGTCTCACGTGGTGTTAGGGAGGAGCACAAAAAATAATTGCTAGACATTTCACAAACATAGCTATTCCACATGTTCTAATATGCACATTCTAGTATTACAATTGAATAACGAACTCTTGAGGCAATGAAGCCTTGGTATATATACGACCCAACAAATTATGTAACACATGTTGTTGTAGGTACCACGTGGAATTCAATTATTAATATGAGGTATTTCATAATTATAGGTTACAATTCCAATGTTCAAATGAAGCACCTCCATTGCATGCCATTGAATCTATCAAGACTTTACTTTGTGAAAAGGGAGAAGGTGAGCACTTTTATAATATGAAGTTTGTTAAAAATAAATGTGATAATTTCCTTAATTTGAAGAAATGGAATGCTCACACACATGATTATGCAAATGATATAGTTAAAAAGAATATTTCCAAGCATGTTTCATTTTAGTTATCTCATGGAGGTGAATCAAGAAGGATTAATTTGGTAGAAGATGAAGCTCCCGTCAAAGAATTCATTGATACATTTAATATTATCCAAATTTGTCAGTATGTCCAACATAGTAACACAACAAGATGTAAGACATGTAATTTCAAACTAGTAGAGATACTTTTCCGTTTGGTGTTGCATTATTTGTTGTTGAATTTGCATAGAACTATACCTTTTTCATGACAAAATGAAATACAAAGTCATTATTACCATTTAAAACAAGTTAGAATTTTGGTCCATGTATCTTATAGGTAGGCAGAGAATCATATTGATGGAAGACAAAGTACATGAGAACAAAAAGTAGTGAACCCCTTGATTTTAACTCAAGATATTTAAACTTAGACTAGAATATTCCCTAACCCAAGAAAAAATTAAAGATAGTTTATATCTCAATATCTTTAGACTTACTAATAAAAGCTAGAATATTTATAGTTCACATACAAACATGACATGAATCTTACTTGTATTATGCCCTTAATTCAAGAAAATAAATATATTTCATACTTTACTAATAGTAATTAGAAGCAATCCCCTTCACATACAAAGTACGATGAATAATAGAGCCATGGGCCTTGGCATTATATTCAAGATTGAGAATACAAAGTTGACATGATTAGAGTAAAGGCCAAAAAGTAGTTGAGAAATGTTTAATATCAATCTTTTGGAAATCGATTATAAACAATTTGTCAAGAATATTTTTAAAGATTCCTTAGGTACAAATAAGAAGCCTATTTGAAAATGGAGAACGAATTGAAATTCAAAGCTAAAGAGGAAGATGAAGATTAGTGACATGTAAAGACAAATAAGAATAATGAGAAGATGAAATAAGCTATCAAGAAAGCTTCACAAGTTAGTAAGACATATAAAAACAAGAAAATGAAATAAGCGATCAAGAAAGCTTCACAAAACTTTAGACTTTAGTGAGATCTAAGGGGTTACTATATGGCGATATTATCATTTTTAAGTAAGTGAATATTTTATAAAATATTATTTCATAGAAAATGATTTAAAATTAGTTTGGGAAGTAAATATACTTTCCATAGTTGTAATTGAGTTATATTTCATTGCTATATTGTTTTGAATATCATTGTTGAATTGCAAGTGCATAGATATTAGAGAAACTCAGAGGTAAAACATCAACTTTAATATAAAATAATTTTTGAAAAAAAATATTATTATAATTTTGAAAATAAAATCAATTTCAAAATTTAAAAGTTGTCAATACTAAGTTAAGAAAGGAAAATGGGATATGAATCTATTTATTTGTTTTTATTATGTGATTTGAATTTATAACTTATAATAACATTATCTAATTTATAATTTCAAAATTTTATTTGTTTTTTTTTTTATATTATCTTAAATATTTTTATATAATCATAAGAATATTTTTATCTAATAACATATAAAGCACATAATTTTTTTTTCTTTATCAATATTTTTTTTTCAAACTAATTAAAAATCATTTTGCCTTACTATAAATATGAAAATTTTATATATAAGTATAAATAATTCAGGTACAATATATTTTTTAAAATTACAGAGTCAATAATATAAATTTTATTTCTAACCTTTTTTTCACTGCATATTAATTATAACTATAATTATGTTCCTCCAGCATATTTTTTAAAACTATCCACTTAGTAACTTAGATCCTTTATTCATATTTGAAACCTACATGTATATATATATATATATATATATAATTGGTTTGATGATTTTTTTTTAAATGCTTATACAAATTAATCTTAACCTTTCCTCTTCTAAATAGAGTTACCATATCTTTTAAATATAAATATAACTATTTTATATATATATAGTTGGGTTTGACAAATTTTTAGTGCTTATATAAATTGACATTAACCTTTCATCTTTTAAATAGTTATTAACTTCCATCTTAATTATTTCCATCTTCTTGACTCTTCACATTCTGAACCTATAAAAGTTTTAGTTTTTTTTTTTTTTTTAATATGTTGTTTTATAGATTAAAGTTTATTGCTCATAGTATACTGGGCGCTATCCAACATATATCCATTTAAGCTCACGGAGAAATTATATTAGAAAGTTAGAAACAACTTCAAAATTCATTTCTATTGCTATTTTTATGAAAGTGTATCACTGTTAATATAAACAGGGTCAGCGAAAAGATCGTTATCCAACAAGTATCCATTTAACCTCACTGTAACAGAAAGGACTTCGAAATATATGTTCATGATCACTATGTTTCATTTTTATATGGCCAAATGATTAAGAGCCACAAAGTTTCAATTTCTATTGCTATTGAAGTTCATAACTGATAATTTAATATTTTCTTTCTGCTAAAAGTGGCCTACTACGTGGGAGGTGTGTAAAATATCGAACTATTTCATTTCCCTTTCAATACCGGATTCAAGGATACGATGGTGTCCTATTCGTATTTGTCAAATATCCACAAGCCAACAAAATCGGCCTAATGGGATTCAATAGATTTGGTCCACTCTCATTTTCTCAATGCTATTATAAAAAGAGCCTTTTGAGACCCATGTCCTTACTCCTAAAACTGTATGCACCTCACCTAGACCATTGCTATGGTTACAAAGCCCATGCAAAGGCAAAATATCACAACTCACTAAAACTAATTGGCAGCTCAGTGATCCCAGATTCTTCTGTAATTTGGACAAATATAATTACAACAATATTAGTAATTCTACTTTTATACAAATTTACAACTGAGGGAAAATCTATCCTCTCTTGGGACATCTCATGACCCCCTTTTGGTTCCAAAACAAAAAGAGTTTCCTAGGGATGATGCTCTTACATTATGTGCTTTGACTAAGGAAAATACTCACCCTTTCTCTCTTCTATTCCACCCCGATTATCCATGAAGCCCTCGAAATAAAAAAGCATCTGAATAACTTTAATCGTGGAGATGGCTACAAGTTGTGTCATTCTTGGAACCCTCTAATTCACAACCTTAATCTTTGATCTCCCTGTCACTCTCCCCCCTCCCCTATGGTCTCTATTTTATTTCTAGTTGGTTAACTTTTCTTTCATTTTTTTAATTCTTCCCTCTCCCTTATTTTATCATTATTTTTTCTTTACATTGATCATTATTTTAATTATCATTTCTTGATCTTTTATTAATCTCCCTTCCTCTCCCAAGCCTCTATTATATAGTTCCCTCACATTTTCGGATTTATTCTTATATTACCCCCCTTCCTTTTTTCTCTTTCCCTCTATCCTTAGTGATACATTTATTTTAATTATTCCTCTAATTATTTACTTTAATTAGTTATTTATTAAAATTTATTTTCCTAATTAATTGTTGAATCTATGGTCTCTGCAACCATACTTTCATTTCATATCACTGTAGACTTTGAATCTGCTATTTCCTCCTCCTCCTAGAGTGTCACACTTTTGAGTGTATAACACACCTCCCCATTGAAGGCCTCCTTCGTTGTTGGGCCTCCATTCAATTTTTGAGGGCTCCCTTCCGCAGAGGGTTCATCTTCACTTGGAGATTAGGTCAATGGTGAAACAAGAAACGCCCCAACCGCGAAATATCGTCCAATAAGACCGATTTCTTGTGACAAAGTCAAGATCTTGAGAAAGGAGTTGTATTGGGATAAAGGCATTGGCTCCATGGCAATAGTTTACCAAAAACCATGTCTGCCTCAAGATTTGGTAAAAAAAAGGAATCTTTTTTAGTGAAGGGTTCCTCCTACAACCTCAAGGAGGTTATTACCCTAAATTTGGATATTTCACTGGCTTTGTGACACCACTCTTATCATGGACCCATCTGCATGTAGGTCAAATACACAGATATTGTCGCCTCACTCACAACTAGGATACAAGATTGATGATAATCCCATATCGTAGTATTTGACTCCTACATGGAGGTAGGCAAGTTCAAGTTCTAAAAGCACTCAATGAAAATGGAAAAACCAAGCATGCCTTGATTCATTTAATGTCAAGGTTAAGAGGTGGAGCCAAAATTTGGGGTGCATTCTCTTCCTCCCAACCCAAATATTTCAAGGATACCCTCAAGTCAAGGCTCGCATAGACAATTCCCAAAGAGGTCTCAGGGACAACCTTCATTGTGGATCAGACAAAAAATATCCCAATTATCAAAGTGGGTCATCTTCAAACCGTGGATGTTTACATGGATTATTTGGTGCATGCCATTTTCTATCAATTTAAAGGGTTATGGCCTACAACATCTACACTCTGAGAATGGGTACATTAGACTTGGTCCCCAAATAGAAATCTTTTTTTTTGCTCAAAAGGTTTTTTTTGGGTTATATTTTAAATATTTGAAGGATTATTGAAAAGTTTTTTATGAAGAACATTGGTTTTGGGGTTGTGTTGGGTTTTTTTTCATAACTTGATTTGCTAGTTTTAACCCTCTCTTTATGCCAACTATGGTCACTCTAGTTTGGGTAGGAATCCCAAATTTGCCCCTTCATCCGCTTCATATGAAAATCTTAGCTGATGTGGGAAACTCACTCGGTTGTTTCATTAAAGTAGACATAGAAAGGCTTGAGAAGGGTATTGCACCATTTGCTTGAATATGTGTTGAAATCGATATCAGCAAAGAGTTGTTGGGAAAATTCCTCCTTGAGTGGAATGACATTATTAATTCGCAATTAGTGGACTACGGAAATACATCATTCCTCTATAGGATCTGAACCCAATCATCTCCAAAATGTTTGTCCCTCTTCTCAAAGGTTTTCTCCTCCTCCATATTCCAAGAATAAGTCACGAGCATGGCAAGATCAAAAAGCTCCAAAAGGAGCTAAGACTTCTTCAGCTCACAAGACACATAATATATAGCAACAAAAATATTTTATAGATAAAATGAGTCCTTCAAAACCTTAGCTCAACCATACATAGGGACATCTCATCATGCAGAAGTCGAGATCCATCCCTCAAATGGAGAAGCACAAGATACAACTATGGTTTTGGCTTCATTAATGAGTGGCCACAAACGCTTCCATGAATCAAATCACTTAGATAGTGATAAGGAAGCAATGAAAGTAGCATAACCTCTAGGTTTGGAATTGGGCCAAGGAAATGTAGTTTTTGTCTTCTCTACATCTGTCCCCGGTAATTCCCTGGTAAATTCCATGATCATTTCTAGGTTCTTTGACTAAGAAAGTAGTGAAAGCATTGCAATTATCAATCATAGGCTATTTTTCATATAAATTCAGGTTAGCTTGTCTCTTGTCTTGGATTTGGTTAGTATTCCCTTAGAATTGACCAAGCCAAATTATTTGTGAACATGTAACAGATTGATAAAAAAATAATACAATTTTTTTAATTCACAAAAATAATATTTCTTAAAAATTTAAATTACAATTTTCAATTTATACCTTTTTTGTTTTGTTTTCAAGACTGTTAATTAAAAACACATTATTAAAACATTTAATATTTTAAAAATTGTTTTAGATTATTGTCAAAAATTCATTTTTCCTCTACCCATCAATGGAATTCATTTTTCCTCCACTAATCAATGGTGTAACGGGGTTGAATATTGATGTTCTTTTTGACCTAATATTCCTCCCATTTCTTGGATCTTTATAATCTTGTTTACACACTTTTGTTTGGATCTAACGTTTCTTTGATCTAATATTTATCTTTTCTGGCATCTTTATAACACTATCTTCAATCCATATACACAGTAACATCTTCAATCCACATACACAGTAAAAATATCTAGAAATAGCATTACTCTAACGTAAGGTTTTCCAAAGTCCAATAATCGGTGGCATACTTATGTTGAAAAGTGTTCATAATGCAGGTTATAGATCAATGGAGGATAACGTGGTTTGGTTACTGGTTTAAGTATGCCAATGGACATTACTGGGTGAAAAGTCCCAAAATTTTGTGTTTCATTCCTACCTTTATGACCCCATGGGATTACAGTTGTGGAGTATCATTGTGAACATGAACTTATGAGTTAAAAATGTCTTCACATGTCGATTTCATGGAAGCCAAATTAGTTTTCAAGTTTAATTTAGTTTCGCTGCCTGTAGTTGTTGATAGAATAATCTCCCAACAGATTTAGGACAACAAGATTCAAAGCTTGGCCATATCAGCTGAATATTTCAGCACTTCCTTGAGGTATGAATGATTTAAAAAAATAGGAGTTTGGTTGGCCCTATGTGCATTCACGGTGAGTTAAATTGTTTTTTGGTCAAGCCACAAGGGCCATGGCTTGCCCCTATTTGGCAATCCCAAACTATTAATTATTTCTGATTGTATTTGGAGTAACCATGGTCATGTCTCTTATTTGAATTCTTTCCAAAAACATGGAAGGCATATTGCTTCGTCCGCATGGAGTTTTATTATATCATTTTTCGGCATTGCATAAAATCTACAGCCCACATAGCTAAATAGGAATTCAATCTCTATTTTGTAAAGTGGTGAGTTCCCCTGGCCGCATTACCGTAGGAATTGGGTCCGAACTTTTTCCAGTCTCTTTTCATCAATGGACCTCTTGTGAAGTGAAGAAGTGTGATTCATTTTACAAATTATTATCTTTGTAGTAAAATAGAGTGAATAGTAGCAATTGCAAGAGTAAAATTTCTTTCGTGTTATAATATAGAATGTATTATATTAAAATAATAATTTTTTAAAAGAGCATGCATAATGGCATGGACATTTTCAAATGAACTAGCTATTCATAGAGTTTCAATATCAGCAAGACCAATATACATCCAATGGGCTAATTTCATAAATTGAACCTTATCTCAAATTGCTCTGTATTCACATCTTGGACCCTGGGGGAGATGCTATCGAGGAACAACTAACTGGCCTAGATCTGCAAATGATTATAAATCGTTCACAGATCATTTTCCGAACTAACTTTTTGTGTTGGAGTTCATAGACTTAGTGGTAGCTTCATCAATATTACCCACCAAATAAAAAGATTGTTTCAATCCACCACGTGCGGGTTCCATTCTTAAGTTCGCCTCATAAAAGAAGAGAAAATACAGACTAGATCCACCCCATATCGACGGGATAGGAATATTTTCAAATACTCTCTTTCCAACTGGGTCCTTGTAGCTCGGCTACCTTTGTGAATTGATGATAAAACAATAACTAAAAGACCTGATACAACCATCAAAGTCAGAACAGTGAGCTATGCAATAACTTCCAGATGCATTTGATCTGTAAAGCGATGAGTAGCTAATATATTCATAACCCAATGGGTCAGGTTCACTTACTTCCTCCATTCTATTATTCGAGCGATGAGTAGCTAATATATTCATAACCCAATGGGTCAGGTTCACTTACTTCCTCCATTCTATTATTCGAACGGATAATCATATCAATCGCAATTTGAATGTGTACAAATGGTCCAATCAGACCGAATACTTTATGAAATATTTGAAACATTTTTTTTCTTAAAAAAATTATTTTCAAATAACGTTGTCATTAAACTCCATCAATTTCCCTTTTACCTCGTTGGCAATATTCTTCAGGTTGATAGTTATGATTAAAGAGCTTAGTTTTGTTTTTTCTTCACAAGAAGGAATAGATAATGTAAATGGTAATTTCACATATTGTAGTTATGGTTTTGGTTTTGTTATGATAACTAGTTGAATGAGAAAAATATCATGGTAGTTGTGTGCTGCACCTTTTTTTTTTTCGCTGGTGGCCATCTCATCTTTTCATTTGTTCCAAGTCTCTGAAATTGATTTGGTGTCTGAGTCTGCTTCCGTGCAGAGTTTGACTCTGCTTCCGACCTATCTCTTCTTCATTCCACTATTCTGAACTCGTTCCACGTACTACATTGTGTTGTTTTCAACTGATTCAAATTCTCACTCCCATAGTCCAGCTCTGTCCTCCCCCTTCTCTGCCTCAGTGGTCCGTGTGACCACAACCTTAACCGATAACAAATCCAGCGAGCATTTTTCTGCAAGTATTCTCCACACGAATACAAGAGAGCCAGTATCCTCTGCAGGTATTCTCCCAGCTGCGTAGGGATTCTAAGACTGTGCATGTCCACAAGCATTTCTCTGGAGTGTGGCATACATGCATACACGCGACTTGGTAAATAGTTTCGCCCTCACATCAGCAACCGGACCAAGCATTTCTCTGGAGTGTGACATACACACGACCTGGTAAATGGTGTCTCCCTCACATCAACAAGCGGAAGAAACTCTGCGGGTATTCTCCCAACTACGCAGTTTCTCTATTGTTTTCTACTTTGCTTATTAATATTTCAATTCATTTTCAATGAGGACCAACGCTTAGAACACCCCCATCCAACAATCAGACAAATTGTCAGGGTCTCTTTCGTTTGCTATTTTGGTATTTTGTGCGTCACTGACATTTTCTATTGCATTACGCATATACAGAGACTTGCGTTACGCTTTTCATGACACATAGAGACAAGTTATAGTGGGTGTGCTAAAGCATACTCATCCCAAAATGGAAAACAATGGCAAGGAAATCTCATATTTTGTGGAAGCAAATCACTTAGGTCAAGTCAAAATTTCTTTAACAAACAAAACAGGGAAGTGTATTTGGGTAAATGTAAAACAATATCAAGGCATTTTAAAGCCCAAACTTGCTCACTTTAAATGGGAACAAAGAAGAAGAAAATAGTCTCAGAAAAATAAAGAAAGTAAAAGCAACAAAAATAAAGAAGAATAAACCATTTATAGTCCCACATCTACACTTCTTACTTGGTCGTCAAATCTTTATGTCCAGGGACTGATGAGGGCCAGGGTAAGGCTGGAAATTTTGGAAGTCAAAGAACAGGAAAGGGACCACAAAATCTCAGAGATTACACTTGCAAATTGATTTTTAACGGAAGGTAATAAGATCCTAAAAGAGCAAGTAGAAATGCTGCAAGAGGCTTTAGAGACAGGAAAACAAGAATGGGAAAACATGGGAAACTATGAAAGAATCACCAGAGCTGAGGGAACTAAAGGTTACATAAGGATGGAGGAAAAAGAAGATGTAAATGCTCATAGAGCACATGAAAGATAGCACAAAGACATAAAAGATAGGGAAACAAATTTGATTATAAGAGGACTAAGTGACTATGGAAAGAATAAAAGCACTCTCAATTTGACAAGAGACTTTTTGAAAGAGAAATTACATATGAGAGGGAAAATTTGTCAAGCAAGATGGGTGGGAAAAATATGTCAAGGGAGGCCTGGATCCATAAAAGTCATCACAGCGAGTGTGCAAGACAAACACTATCTCTTAAGCAAAAAGAAACTCTTGGAAGGCTCACACTTATTCTTAGATGAAGATCTAACTAGCAAACAACAAGAGGTGAGAAGAGAAGAAGTGGAGAAAATTAGAGCAACAAGAAACGAAGGGAAAAGAGCATGGTTGTACAATGGTAAAGCGGTTATTGCAATGTTTGGGCCTCATGGTAAAGAAAAGCAACAATTTGACAGTAAAGAAAAACCAGTTAATTCTATAGTAGGGACGAAAACAACGGGATAAACATGGATGAAAAGGGGTGAAGACTCAAATTTGAGTATTGTGTGCCAAGCCACGTAGCAATCAAATCCTATCCAGGTCTACCTAAGTCTAGTATGTTGGAACTGTAGAGGTTACCCTTAGAGGAGGGGACTTGGGATAGGGCCTATTGCACAAGGTAGAGACATAATCTGTCTCAGGGAAACTCATGAACATGATGGTTGTGAAAATCATATGTTTGATGGTTATTTGAAATTAGCAGTTTGGAATGAGGCAGCAGAAAATGGAAAAGGGTATGGAGGAATACTAGTTTTAGTGAAAGAAAAAGAAAGTTGTTACATACAGTTTGTGAAGGAAGATACAAATAAGCAATATTTATGGTTCAAAATAATAGAGAATGAGAACCACATAAGAATTGTAGCATGCTATTTTGAACCTCAAGCCTCAAAAAATTACAAAAATAAGGGGCTAGATAGCAAAGACCCATATGCAGCTTTAAAGCAAGATATTGTTGTATATTCTCAGCAGGGAGAAGTTATTTTATTGGTAGATTTCAATGCTAGAACAACAAATCAACAAGTTAGTTTTTTTTTGTTGCAAAGAAGATCACAATCCTATTTGGCTCATTGAAGAGGAGAATCCCCAATGGTTAAGACGTTCAGAAGATAACAAAGTTAGAAATCATTTTGGAGAGGAGTTTCTCACGTTGTGTGGTGCTTTCAACTTAATCATCTGCAATGGTCTTGATAAATGGAAAAGCTCTGAGAAGTTTTCTTGCAACACATATAATGGGGCAAGTGTTGTTGACTACGTTATTTGTTCACAAAGCTTGATAGAAAGTATAGACAAAGTTAAGATTGGAGAGCATATGTGGGACTTAAAATCAGACCATAACCCAATTTATAGAAAGCTATCTTGGTTAGAAGAAATACATCATAGGAAGAAAACTCAATGTTGTCGGCAATCAATATCAAGGGGAAAAATTATTCTAACACAGGAAAATTGCACTATCTTCAAAACAATATTGGAGAGATCAATTCAGAAGGGAAGAATGGTTGCCAAAGCCTCAATAGTCATGAGTTAACAAATATAATTCAGAGTGCACTTGAGAAGTGCAAAAGAGAAAAAAATAGGAAATCTAAATCAAATTGTTTTCCTGTAAATGCTTGGTTTGATGAGGAATGCAAAATGGCAAGAAAAACCTTGAAAACAACAGGCGAGGAGAAGATGAATGTAAAGTTATATAAGCATATTTTAAAAAAGAAAAAAAGATGAGTTCATGCAAACAAGGCGAGAAGAGTTAATATATCTAGGAAAGAATCACCCAAAGCATTTTTGGCAGGAACTTTAACCAAGGAAGAATCAAATTGAAAATAATATTACAACCAATCAATGGTTTGACTATGCAAGACAACTCTATGAGAAAGAATCAAAGGAGGATTCTCCTCCCAAGATTAACACAACTACAAAGATTTTCACATTACAGGAAGTAGAGACAGGAATTAAGAAGTTGAAAATAGGAAAGGCAAAGGACTTGGTTGAACTTCAAGCAAAATATCTAAAGTGGGGAATGAACATTCTTGCACCGCGCATCATGGAAATATTCAACAACATCATTCGGCAAGGATTCCCAAGAGATTGGAAAACTAGTCTAGCAATACCCCTTTTTAAAAGTGGAGACATTAATAATCCTTCCAACTATAGAACCATTATGATCAATTCTTTGTTTGCAAAGCTCTTCAACAACATGGTAGAAAACATAATCAGTAAGTGGGCGGAAGTCAAATAAAAGAGGGTAAAAGGGAAAGTAGGTTTTAGGCCAAAGCATTCTACAGTAGATCATGGTATCACGTTGAGACACATTATTGAAAATGTTTGGGAGGGAAAATAAGAAGTATTTTACTGCTTTGTTGACTTCAAAAAGGCATTTGACATGGTCCCTAGAGATAAGTTGTGGAGTAGAGTTGAAAAACTTGAAATTCCTTTGCATTATAGAGTTTTTGTCCATAGGCTTTATGAAGAGGTGAAAGTCAAAATTAGAACTTCAGCAAGCATTCCAGAAAGCTTTAGAAGTGACATTGGAGTCAAGCAAGGTTGCCCTTTATCCCCTACTCTTTTTGGTTTATATATTGCTAAATTGGAAGAATGATTAAATCTGCAAGGTGGGGATGGTGTTCGGTTGGGGGAGTTTATGATAAATTTTCTTTTATTATGTTGATAACCTTGTATTGATTTCTAAATCGGCCCAGGGATTGCAGATGCAACTTTATTGCCTTTGAACATTTTTGTAAAGAAGTGGGGATGCAAGTCAATGTCAGCAAGACCAAAATAATGATTTTCTCAAATAAAAAGAAGCAGAGCCATCATACGTTCTTCTTTGAAGACAAAATTCTTGAAGAAGTAAATGAATACAAGTACCTTTGATTGATTTCAACAACAAGATTAATTGGGAGCACTGCAAAAAGAAGAGAATTTTAGGAGGGTGGAAAGTATTATATGGTCTTCAAAACAGATGTAGAGACTCGACAAAGTTATGGGATTGGAAAAAACTTAAAGTGCTTTTTGGGATCCTAGTTTGTCTAGTGATATTATATGAGTGTGAATTGTGGTATAGCAACATCCCTGTCTCAAAATGGAAGCAAATTGAGAAAATCCAAAAAAGTTTGATCATGAGCAAGTTTAAAATAAAAATTTCAGTGTCTTATGAGATAACGTTGCGTGAAATCGGAGCAAATTTCATCAAAGAAATTGCTATGGTGCGTCTCATAAGGTGATCAGCTGATCAATATTTAGTTCAAAAATCAAAGTGCTTAGATGATTAGGTGCTCATCATTTAGCTCAAAAATCAAAATTCCCAGAATGGCTCGAAGCCTGAACGAACACGTCTGTCTCGATGAAACGATCCCAATGCAATTCGTTTCACTGAAAACCGAGTTTGTATGAGGAAGATAATGCTTTTTTTCCGCTTTGTCAAACAAAAGAAATTTTGCAAACAAATGTGTACAATCACTGCATAGTCAGCAGTCCGTACTACTGACGTGGTAGATGATTGGGTAGGGTCAACGTCGGTTAACGCTCAATCCGGTTTCGACATGTGTGAGATGGTGGTTGGTTTGTAATTGTGATGACGTGGCTTATTTTGATTGGTTAATGGAGGACCAATGAGGAGGGGACAAGTGGCAAGCCCAGAGGTCGCCACGTGTCCCTCCCCAAAGGTCGGTTATGGCGCGCACAAAAACTTTATGGCAGGACGGGGAGTCGAACTCGGGAACTACTCCCAACAAAATCTGTGCCATATCGTTACACCACACCACAAGTTCTTAACCATAACATTCACTGCGCAATTATAAAGTTTAACGTGGTTAAGGTTGGGGGTTTGGAGGGCCAACCCTCCCATGTGAACGCTCCAACGGTAACAACGGCTATCCATCTGGTGGTCACGGTTAATACAATGGACAACACATACCATAACTAGTGGCAACATAACCATTACAATTAAGACCAAAACATATGTTTGCTATCCCGAAAACCACCAGGTTAATGGTTTCATAACCGTGTACTTGAATGTGCTAATCCTGAATTAGTGTTTAATTAATCTAGTTTAATAATTAATTAAACTGGAGTTTAATTCAGCAGAGATTATGGCGGACCCCCCAAATTTGGCGCGAACTCCAGTTTAGTGGAATTAATTGGAGATTCCTCTAGTTTTAGAGGAGGTTTTCTATGAGAAAGTAGTTTTGGTCATAACTGGAGCAAAATTCGACCAAATTGAGCTCAGGAAAAGGTGTCCTAGCTAATTTGGGCATTTTGAATGCATTGAAGCATGTTTTAGGAGCAATAGATCTTTGTAAGTAATATATTTTTCCATATTGAGCTAATACAAAGGCCCAAGCCATGGAAGTTGGACCAAAGAGATTTAGCCTAGGAGGGGTGAACTCCATCAAAACACTGCGTTAAGTGTTCATGTTGATGGTTTGTTGTACTTTTAATTGCTTCCATTCAACACTTGTTTTCATGCTATTTTTCCCATGTATTTTACCTAAAACTTGATAAAATTTACCTGTTTATATTCACAAACCACATCAGAAAACCTATGCACATGAAGCAATTGACAAGCATTTGTTTATAAATCTGAAGTTGAAATTAGCACAAAAAAACTAACATTCAACAACAGATCAAGTTGGTATCATAGCAAAGGTTATTTGCTTGATTTCTTGAGTTTTGTGCAAGTAGGGTTTTAATGGTTGCAAAATTGTGATGCTTACAAGGTTAAAGTTGCAGAGAGGAGAAGGGAAACTGTTGGTGGAAACTCCCAGGTAATTCCCAGAAGAAGGAGAGCCACAAGGACACAATCTCCACCTAAAATTCAAATTCCAAATGCACTAGAAACACCTCAAGTTTTACCTTCAATTGATATCGAGGAGGTACAAGCAGTACCAAAAGCTGAGCTTGAATCCAAAGCCATCATGTATGGAGCAAGAGAGACTGAAGGTCTTTCGAAAGAGGAAGCATTCAAGAAAGTTTTGTATGACTTAACCGAAATGGTTAGAATCCTCTATGAAGATAGGAAAACTAGAATGGCTAGAGAGAGTTCTAAGCCTCCACATGGAGAGGGAAGCTCAGGAGATAAAAATTATGATAAGAAGGATTCAAAGGGTAATGGAGGAAAGCCTCCTCCATCTCCAGCATCTTCATCTTCCTCATCATCTTCATCATCCTCAACATCTCAAATAACATCATCTTCCAATTCCACCACAAAAAAGGTTCATACTCATTCAAAAACCCCAAAGGAGAAAACTCCCTTACTCAAATTGGACATTAAGTTGGAACTTCCCATGTACAATGGTGAAGTGAATGCAAAATAGTTAGACAATTGGATTCGACAATTGGAGGTTTATTGCAGAATTCAGAACCTTCACGAAGATGAAATAAAGATCCAGTTGGCTTCATTGAGGCTAGAAGGAGCAGCACTAGTCTGGTGGGAAGAAAAGACTCAAGAGGAAATGTGAATTCATGGTAAGATATCCACTTCTTGGGTTGAATTTGTTTCTGCAATTAAAAGACAATTTTATCCTTTAGCATATATGAAAAAGCCATTATGAGTTGGCAGAATTTTAGGCAACTTAAAGGCCAAATAGTCCAAGGCTATACCCTAGAGTTTAGAAAGAGGGCTTTGTTGTTGGGAGTAAACTTGAATTCCAAAGATACACTGTTGAGATATATTGGGGGTTTACATTCCTATTTAAAACATACTATACTTATGTTCAATCCAAGAAATTTGGATGAGGTATGTGTGCAAGCCACACACCTTGAAGCAAGAGGAAAGAACATTCAGGAAGAGGGTAGTAAGAAGAATCCATTCAAGGGTAAGGATAAAGAGAAGGGAGGAAAATGGAAGGGAAAGAAGAATGCAAGTGTGAAGAAAGAAGGGGTAAAAAATATATGCCAACATTGTTCCAAAGTTTGGCATGATGAAGCCCATTGTTGGAAATTACATCCTGAACTAAGGTCTAAGAAACCAAACAATAAGGGAAAACAAAAGATGACCGTTACCACACAACATGATCTTAGATCAGATTCTGGTGACGAGACCAAGATTTCAGCCATGGTCACAAAAGGAAAATAAGTTGTTGCAAGCACTAGTTCCTCACATAGTCAGAACAACACTCCAAATGAAGAATCAAGAATAGAATTGTTCCATGTAAGGGTAATTTCAAATCATACAAAGATTGATGCATTATTTGATAGTGGGTCACAATCAAATTTAATTTCATAAGACTTGGTAAAAAAGCTTAACCTTGAAATTGTACCTCATCATAAGCCATATCCATTGGGTTGGATAGTCAATAATGCAAATTTACATGTTACAAGGAAGTGCCTATTCAAGTTTTTCATTACTAAAAAGTTCATTGATGAAGTTGAGTTAGATGTAGTTCCACTTGACATCTCAGGAATCATTTTGGGTAGTCCATATTTGTATGATAGGAAAACAGTATTTTATCGCCATGAGAAAAAATACTTGTTTCTCAAGAATGGGGTGGAGTAAATTGTGAGAGCCCATCGCAAAAAGTTAAACATTTCTTTGGTTAATGCAAGGCAAATGAAGAGACTAGTAAATGCAAGCAAAAATTTTGTGCTTCTCATGATCAAGAAAAAGAATGATATTGATTATTAATATTTTGAAGGTTGTGATGACAAATTAAAATATGATTTGTTTGATGTGGTAAGAAAGCACGACGAGATGTTTCAGGAACCAAAGGGGTTACCTCCCAAGAGGGGAATTTAACATGAGATACAACTACATCAGGATGTTCCACTTCCAAACATTGGCATGTATCACATGTCGATTATGGAGAGCACAGAAATCAAGAAGCAAATTCAAGAATTTCTGAACACATATGCCCATCTACTTCGCCCATTATCTTGGTGCCAAAAAAGGATAAGACTTTGCGGTTCGCCCATTATCTTGGTGCCAAAAAAGGATAAGACTTTGCGTATGTGTGACGATTTCCATGCTGAAAAAAATCATGGTAAATAATCGTTATCCACTCCCAAGAATTGATGATTTTCTTGATCAGTTGAGGTATGGAAAGTATTTCACTAAGTTAGACTTACGAAGTGGTTATCATCAAGTTATAATATCTAAAGAGGACATTTGGAAAACCACATTTAAAACTAAACAAGGAATGTTTGAGTGGCTTGTTATGCCTTTTGATATTACAAATGCTCCAACTACTTTCATGAGAGTTATGAATGATGTATTGAGACCATTTCTAGATGACTTTGTCATTGTTTACTTAAATGATATTCTCGTATTCAACAAATCCAGAGATGAACATGTCATGCATGTGAACAGAGCACTTGGTGCCTTGAGAAAAGAACAATTATTTTTAAAGATGTCAAAGTGTGAATTTGGAAAGACTTCTTTTGTGTATTTGAGACACATTGTTGGAGGAGGAGAATTGAAGATAGACCCCTCTAAGGTTGAAGTCATTCTGAATTGGCCCAAGCCTAATACAGTTACAGAGGTAAGAAGATTTCTAGGGGTAGCACAATATTGGAGGAAATTTATTGCTAATTTTTCTTCCATTACAGCTCTACTAAATGCATTGACTAGTGTCAAGAAAGTCTTCAATTGGGGAGATGTACAACAAAAGGCATTTGATTCTTTAAAGCAAAAGATCATTTCAACACCGGTATTGGCTTTTCCGGATCTTAGACAACCATTTGAGATTCAAACAGATGCTAGTGATTATGCCAAGAAGAGTACAACCTTTCATTCGCAAACAGATGGATAGACTGAGGTGGTCAACAGGACATTCATTCATATTCTTAGAGGATATTGCTGCAAACATCCCAAGTTGTGGTATGAACATTTGCATTACATACAACATGCATATAATAGGGCAAAGCATTCTTCCACAAATACATCACCATTTGAGACATGTTTTGGGTACTTTCCAAGATCTCCATTGGACTTCATCTTTGAGAAAGATGTCACCATCGATGGTCACAAAAACATCGAGAAGGCAAGGAAGTTCATAGAGAAAATTTAGTTGATACATCAAACAGTGCAGGAAAAACTTGAAAGAATTCAGTGCAGTTACAAGGCAAGGCATGACAAACAATGTATTGATCACAAATTTCAAGTTGGAGATGAAGTTTGGTTATATATTAGAAAAGAGATACTTCAAGGGGAAGGTAAAAAGCTTAAGCCAATCCGTTATGGTCCTTTTAAAATTCTGGAAAAGATTGGTAACAATGCATTTAAGCTAGATTTGCCTCCTTATATGCAAATATATTCTGTTGTTAATGTTGAGAATTTGGGATTGTTTGAGCCTCCTTTGATTGATGATCAAGGAGAGCATGTTCAACAACCATCAATAGATGATTTATCGCCAGAATATCTTGATGAACTTCAACAGGATCTCATACTTGATAGAAGAATCAAAACTTCAAAGAGAGGGAATGTTGAATACCTTAGAGTGGGACTCAAGGGAAAAAATCCTTCCAAAGCCAAATGGTTGCAGATCGAGAAGGTGAGGGAGATGTATCCTCACCTGCTGAAAAATCAATAATATTTTTTGGGGTCTAAAAGGCTTCTAGTGGGGAGGAATGATCAGGTGCTCAATATTTAGCTCAAACATAAACGTTCTCAGAATGGCTTGAAACATGAACCATCGCGTCTGTCTCGGAAAAATGATCCCATTGCAACTCATTTACTGAAAACTGAGTTCGTATGAGGAAGATAATGAGTTCTGTCTGCTTTGCCAAATAGAAGAAATATTGCAAAAAAATGTGTACAGTCACTGCATAATCAACAGTTCGTACTGATGATGTGGAATATCAATAGGTAGGGTCAACTTTGGTCAACACTTATTCATGTTTTGACATGTGTTAGATGGTGGTTGGTTTGTAAGTGTGATGACGTGGCTTATTTTGATTGGTTAATGGAGGAGAAACGAGGAGGGGACAAGTGGCAAACCCGGAGGCCGCCATGTGTCCCTCCCCAAAGGGTGGTAATGGCGCGCACCAAATTTTTATGGCAGGCTAGGGGGTCAAATCTGGGACCTACTCTCAGAAAACTCTATGCCATACCGTTACACCACACCACAAGTTCTTAACCATAACATTCACCGCGCAATTATAATGTTTAACGTGGTTAACGTCGGGGGTTAGGAGGGCCAACCCTCCCATGTGAACGCTCTGACGGTAACGACGACTATCCATCTGATGGTCATAGTTAATACAACGACCATCACATACCATAACCGGCGGCAACATAACCATTACATTTAAGACCATGACATGTGTTCGCTATCCCGAAAACTTCCAAGTCAACAATTTCATAACCGTGTGCTTGAAATGCGTTAATCTTGGATTAGTGTTTAATTAATCTAGTTTAGCAATTAATTAAACTAGAGTTGAATTCGACAAAGATTATGGCGGAGCCCCCAAATTTGGCATGAACTCCAACTTAGTGGAGTTAACTGGAGATTCCTCCAGTTTTATAGGAGGTTTTCTAGGAGAAAGTAGTTTTGGTCATAACTGGAGCAAAATTCGACCAAATTGAGCTTAGGAAAAGGTGTTCCTAGATAATTTGGGCATTCTGATAAGAAGGTTTTAGGAGAATTAGAGCTTTGTAAACAACAAATTTTCCATACTAAGCTAATATAGAGGCCCAAGCCATGGAAGTTGGACCAAGGAGGGGTGAAATCCTTCATCAAAACACTGTGTTAAGTGTTCATGTTGATGGTTTGCTGTACTTTTCATTTTTGTTGTTCAAAACTTGTTTTCATGCTATTTTACTCATGTATTTCACCTAAAACTTGATAAAATTTAACTGTTTACATTCACAAACCACATCAAAAAACCTATGCACATGAAGCAATTGACAAGCATTTGTTTATAATTATGAAGTTGAAATTAGCACAGAAAAACTAAAATTCAACAAAATATAATTAGAATCGCTCAAAACCTAAACGACCGTGACCATCTCGGCAATACGATCCCAACACAACTCGATTCACTGAAAATGGAGATCGTATGAGAAAGATATCGTGTTTTGTTCGATTTTCCAAACATAGGAATTTTGAAAAAAAAAGTACAGTAACTGCACAATCAACAATCCGTACTTCTGATGTGGCAGGTGACTGTTCAGGTCAAAGGTTTGGTCAATGACCAGTGAGGTCATGCCAAGTGGTGCATCTCGGTTGGTCTACAGTTTGATAAGTTGGCTTGATTTCATTGGACATGGGAGGACCAATGAGAAGGAGACATGTGACGAGCCTGGAGGCTGCTGCCATGTGTCCCTCCCCAAAGGCCTAACAGAATCGACATTCTATGGAAAATTTTTATGGCAGGTCGGCGGAGTCAAACACGCGACCTCACCTGCACAAAGCCAACGTCTTATCGTTATGCCACACCATTAGTTCTTAACATACTATGCTTGGAGTTTGTATTTGTTATGTTAACACTTGGTGGTTGGGGGAGGAGAGGGCCAACCTCCTCCACATGTGACCACACCACGAAACGAGAGGCCAAGCGCTAACTGAAGATTAGTGCTAATTAATACATATTTATCCATTAATTAAAGCGCATTTAACTTTGCGGATCTTTTGGCGAGTCTGATAAATTCAACCTTTCTCCAAATTTGGTGGGATTAACTGGAGTTCTCCAGTTTTAGTGGAGTTTTCCTAGGGAAAACTTAAGAGGCCGTAAATTTTGGCATATTTTGACCAATTTGGGCTCAGAAAAACTCATTCTTAGATTATTTTGATGTTATGATCACATTCAAGTAGGTTTCAGGAGCAATAAAGCATTGTAAACAACACTTTTTTCCATTTTGAGCTAATATAGAGGCCCAAGCCATGGAAGATGGACCAAGGAGATGTAGCCCAGGAGGGGTGAAATCCTTCGTTAAAACACTGTGTTAAGTGTTAATTTTGATGGTTTGTTGTATATTTGTTTGTTGTTGTTCAACACTTCATTTACATGCTATTTTTCTCATGAATTTGACATAAAACTTGACAAATTTACCTATTTTCATTCACAAACACCATAAGGAAACCTATGCACATAAAGCAAATGATGAGAAATTGTTTTTAATTATGAAGTTGAAATTAGCACAACAAAACTAAAATTCAAGGACAAATCAAGTTGGTATCACAGAAAAGGTTATTTGCTTTATTACTTGAGTTTTGTGCAAGTAAGGTTTTAATGGTTGTAAATTTGTGATGCTTACAAGGTTAAAGTTGCAAAGAGGAGAAGGGAAACTATTGGTTGCAAATCTTGCGGTAATTCCCTGAATAAGGAGAGACACAAGACCACAATATCCACCCAAAGTTTCAATCCCAATTGCACTTGAAGCACCTCAAGTTTTACCTTCAGTTGAGATTGAGGAGGTACAAGCAGTACCAGACGCTGAGCTTGAATCCAAAGCCATCATGTCTAGAGCAAGAGAGGCTAAAGGTCTTTTAGAAGAGGAAGCATACAAGAAAGGCTTCTATGATTTAAATGACATGGTTAGAGTCCTCTATGAAGAGAGGAATACGAGAATGGCTGGAGAGATTTTTAAGTCCCCACATGGAGAGGGAAGCTCAGAAGATAAAAAAGATGAAAAGAAGGATTCAAAGGGTAATGGAGGAAAGCCTCCTCCATCTCCAACATTTTTGTCATCTTCCTCATCCTCATCATCAAAAACAACATCATCTTCCACTTACACCACAAAAACTGTTCATACTCATTCAAAAACCCCAAAAGAAAAAACTCCCTTACTCAAATTGGACATTAAGTTTGAACTTCCCTTGTACAATGGTGAGGTAAATGCAGAGAAGTTGGACATTTGGATTCGAAAATTGGAGGTTTATTGCAGAATTTAGAACCTTCAAGAAGATGCCATAAATATCCAGTTGGCTTCATTAAGGCTAGAAGGAGCAACACTAGTTTGGTGGGAAGCAAAGACTTGAGAGGAAATGCGAATTCATGGTAAGATATCCATTTCTTGGGTTGAATATTTTTCTTCAATTAAAAGACTATTTTATCATTTAGTCTACATGAAAATAGCCATTATGATTTGGAAAAACATTAGGCAACTCAAGGGCCAAATAGTTCAAGACCATACCCAGGAGTTTAGGAAAAGGGCTTGTTGTTAGGAGTAAACTTGAATTCCCAAGATACTCTCTTAAAATACATTGGGGTTTACATTCCTAATTAAAACACACTATCCTTATTTTCAATCCAAGCAATTTAGATGAGGTATGTGTGTAAGCCATGCACCTTGAAGCACAAGGAAAGAACATTTAGGAAGAGGGTAGTAAGAAGAAGCCATTCAAGGGTAAGGAGAAAGAGAAGGGTGGAAAATGGAAAGGAAAGAAGAATGCAAGTGTAAAGAAAGAAGGGTAAAAAACTATATGCAATCATTGTTCCAAAGAGGGGCATGATGAAACCCATTGTTGGAAACTACATCTCGAACTAAGGCCTAAGAAACCAAACAATAAGGGGAAACAAAAGACGACCGCTACCACACAACATGATCTTGGATCCGATTCTGGTGATGAGACCAAGATTTCAGCCATGGTCACAAAGGGAAAAGAAGCTATAGCAAGAACTAGTTCCTCACATAGTCACAACAACACTCCAAATGAAGAATCAATGATAGAGTTGTTACATGTAAGCGTAATCTCAAATTATATAAAGATTGATGCATTTTTTGATAGTGGGTCACAATTGAACTTAATTTTAGAAGACTTGGTCAAAACTCTTAACCTCGAAACTGTACTTCATCACAAGCCATATCCTTTGGGTTGGATAGTCAATAATGCAAATTTACAGGTTATAAGGAAATGCTTATTTAGGTTTTCCATTACTGAAAAATTCATTGATGAAGTTGAGTTAAATGTAGTTCCACTTGACATCTCAGGAATTATTCTGGGGAGCCCATATTTGTATGATAGGAAAGCAGTGTTTTATCACCATGAGAAAAAATATAAATTTCTCAAGGATGGAGTGGAGTATATTGTGAGATCCCATCGCAGAAAAGTTAAACATTTCTTTGATTAATGCAGGGTAGATGAAGAGACTAGTAAATGAAAGTAAAACTTTTGTGCTTCTCATGATCAAGAAAAAGAATGATATAGATTATGAATCTTTTGAAGGTTGTGACAATAAGTTAAAATCTGATTTGTTTGATGTGGCAAGCAAGCATGACGAGATGTTTAGGGAACCAAAGGGGTTACCTCTCAAGAGGGGAATTCGGCATGAGATACAATTGCAATAGGATGTTCGGCTTCCAAACATTAGCATGTATCGCATGCAGATCTTGGAGAGTATGGAAGTCAAAAAGAAAATTCAAGAATTTCTGAACAAAGGTATCATACGCTCATCTACTTCGCCATGTGGTTCACCAATTGTCTTGGTGCCAATGAAGGACGAGACTTGGCGCATGTATGTGGATTTCCGTGCATTGAATAAGATAACAGTGAAGAATCGTTACCCACTCCCAATAATTGATGATTTGCTTGATCAATTGAGGTATGCAAAGTATTTCACTAAGTTAGACTTACAAAGTGGTTATCATCGAGATAGAATAGCTGAAGAGGACATTTGGAAAACCACATTTAAGACTAAACAAGGATTGTTTGAGTGGCTTGTTATGCCTTTCGGTCTTACAAATGCTCCAATTACTTTCATGAGAGTTATGAATGATGTATTGAGATCATTTATAGATGATTTTTTCATTGTTTACTTAGATGATATTCTCATATTCAACAAATCCATAGATGAACATTTCATGCATGTGAACAAAGTACTTGATGTCTTGAGAAAAGAACATTTATTTTTAAAGATGTCAAAGTGTGAATTTGGCAAGACTTATTTAGTGTCTTTTGGACACATTGTTGGAGGAGGTGAGATAAAGATAGACCCCTCTAAGGTTGAGGTCATTGTGAATTGGCCCAAGCCCAATACAATTACAGAGGTAAGAAGCTTTCTAGGGGCAACACAATATTGAAGGATATTTATTGCTAATTTTCTTCCATTGCAGCTCCACTACATGCATTGACTAGTGTTAAGAAAGTCTTCCAATGGGTAGATGTACATTAAAAAGAATTTGATGCTTTAAAACAAAATATTAGTTCAACACCGGTATTGGCTCTTCCAGATCTTAGACAACCATTTGAGATTCAAATGGACGCTAGTGATTATGCCATGGGAGCAGTTCTCATGCATCATGGTAAGCCCATTTCATTTCATTCTAAAATTTCTAATGGTGCTGTGACTAACTATCCCACTTATGATAAAGAACTTTACGCGTTGGTACAAAGTGTTAAAAAGTGGAAACACTGCTTGATGGGAAAGGAGACCATTATCCATATCGACCATCAACCATTGCAGTACTTACAATCACAATCAAAATTGTAGCAATCATGACACTTCAGATGGATGGATTTTCTACAACAATTTCATTTGGTTATCAAATACAAAAAGGGAATCTCCAATAAGGTAGTTGATATGCTTTCTAGGCCTGTTGTAAATTTATATATTATACTCAACATAATTCTGTTTTACATGAAAGTTACATTGAGAAATATGCATATGATAATGAATTTCAAGATGTGTATGCAAGCTCGAGGCAAGGAAACCAAATTGAAGAGTTCGATTACCATGTACATAACAATTCTTTGTATCACTTTGGCAAGTTATGTATTCCACAAGGAGAAAGAAATAGTATCATAAGGGAGGCACACACTTCATTGATTGCTGGACATTTTGGTGTAGGCAAGACAATAGCGAATCTCCAAAGGTATTGTTATTGGCCACACATGTTTGATAATGTGTCTCGTTTCATTAGAGGATGTTCTTTGTGTGCAACAAGTAAGCCTAGCAATAGGAAACTAGGATTGTACACTCCACTTCTGGTACCTTCACGTCCATGGGAGAGTATCTCAATGGATTTTGTAGGAGGTCTTCCATTGTTAAGGAAAGGTCATGATTACTTGTATGTAGCTGTAGATAGGTTTAGCAAGATGTGTATTTTAATGCCATGTAAAAAGAAAATTATAGCCGAACAAACAACTCATCTTTTCTTTCAAAATGTTTGGGTTCATTTTGGTCTTCCTACCTCCACTGTAAGTGATTGATATTCTCGATTTGTTGGGAATTTTTGGTCAAATTTGTGGGACATGATGGATCCTAAGTTGAAGAAGAGTACAACCTTTCATCCGCAAACAGGTGGAAAAATCGAGGTGGTCAACATGAAAGTCATTCATCTTCTTAGAGGATATTGTAGCAAACATCCCAAGTTGTGGGATGAACAGTTGCATTACATACATCATGCATATAACAGGGCAAAGCATTCTTCCACAAACACATCACCAGTTGAGGCATGTTTTAGGAACTTGCCAAGATCGCCATTAGACTTCATGTTTGAGAAATATGTCGCTATTGATGGTCATAGCGAAATCAATAAGGCAAGGAAGTTCATTGAGCAAATTCAGTTGATACATCACACAGTGCAAGAACAACTTGAAAAGAGTCAAAGCAGCTACAAGGCAAGGCATGAAAAACAGTGTGTTGAACATAAATTTCAAGTTGGAGACGAATTTTGGTTATATATTAGCAAAGAGAGACTTCAAGGGGAAGGTAAAAAGCTGAAGCCAATCCATTATGGTCATTTTAAAATTTTGGAAAAGATTGGTAACACTGCATTTAAGCTAGATTTGCCTCCTTATATGCAAATATACTCTATTGTTAATGTTGAGAATTTGAGATTGTTTGAGCCTCATTTGATTGATGATCAGGGAGAGGAAGTTAGTTGTCATCAATAGATCATTTCCCACTAGAATATCTTGATGAACTTTAGCAAGATATCATACTTGATAGAAGAACCAAAACTTCAAAGAGAGGGAATGTCGAATACCTTCGAGTGGGACTCAAGGGACAAAATCATTCTAAGGCCAAATGGATGCAGATTGAGAAGGTGAGGGATCTATGCCCTCGCCTGCTGAACAATTGATAGTATCTTTTTGGGTCCAAAAGGCTTCCAGTGGGGAGGAATGATTAGGTGATCAATATTTAGCTCAAAAATCAAAGTGCTCAAAATCACTCAAAACCTGAACGATTGTGTTCGTCTTGGTGATACAATCCCAACACAACTCATTTTACTCAAAACGTAGCTCATATGAGAAAGATATTGTGTTTTGTCTGCTTTTCAAAATAGAGGAATTTTGAAAAAAAAGTACAATCACTGCATAGTCAGCAGTCTGTACTGCTGACTGTGGCAAGTGAATTTGCAGGTCAAAGGTTTGGTCAATGACCAGTGAGGTCACGCCAAGTGGCACATTTCGGTTGGTCTATGGTTTGATAAGTTGGCTTGATTTCATTAGACATGGAAGGACCAATGAGAAGGAAACATGTGGCAAGCCCGGAGGCCACCACGTGTCCCTCCCCAAAGGGCTAGTAGAATCGGTGCACTATGGAAAAATTATATGGCAGTTCGGTGGAGTCGAACCCACGACCTTACACACACAAAGCCAACGTCTTACCATTATGCCGCACCATTAGTTCTTAACATGTTATTCTTGCAGTTTGTATTTGTTATCTTCACACTAGGAGGTTGGGGGAGGAGAGGACCAGCCCCCTCCACATGTGACCACACCATGAAACCGGAGGCTAGCAGTTAGCTCTAACCGCATGATTTATGCACTAACTAAAGATTAATGCTAGTTAATACATGTTATCCATTAATTAAAGCGCAGTTAAACTGGTAGATCTTTTGGTGGGTCCGATAAATTCGGCCTTTCTCCAAATTTGATAATATTAACTGGAGTTCTCCAGTTTTAGTGGAGTTTTCCTAGGGAAAAATAAAGAGACCATAAATTTTGGCATATTTTGACCAATTTGGGCTCAGAAAAAAGTCATTCTTAGATGATTTTGATGTTCTAAGCACATTGAAGCAGGTTTAGGAGCAATGGAGCATTGTAAACAACATTTTTTTCCATTTTGAGATAATACAAAGGCCCAAGCCATGGAAGTCAGACCAAGGAGATGTAGCCCAAGAGGGGTGAAATCCTTCATCAAAACACTTGGTTAAGTGCTCATTTTGGTGGTTTGATGTATATTTGTTTGTTGCTATTCAACACTTCATTTACATGCTATTTTGTTCATGAATTTGACATAAAACTTGACAAATTTACCTATTTTCATTCACAAAAACCATAAGGAAACCTATGCACATAAAGAAAATGATGAGTAATTGTTTTTAATTCTGAAGTTGAATTTAGCACAACAAAACTAACATTCAACAACAGATCATAAGGTATCTTCAGAGAATTGAGCAAATGGGAGAAGGTGGATGGCCTAAAGTTATCTTCAATGAAGGAATGAGTGAAAGAAAGAAATCATGGATGAGACAAAACAACAAATGGATGCAAAAATGGAATATTTACCTCAATGCATGTCCCACAAATAGCAAGGATTTAAAGGGTTATGTTATGGAGAAGTTTCATAAGCATATATGGAGAAAAGAGTTGGGTAGAAAGAAGAAGTACTATGTTCAAGAATTCAACCCCACGTGTGATATCCAACAAAAGAGTACATTGGAGTTAGCATTCCATGGAGAGAAAATATTCTTATTGCTCAATTAAGAACTAACTCGCATCAACTACGGTGTGAAACAAGTCAGTGGAAAAGGCCTAAAGAATCTTGGGAAGAGAGGGTGTGTACTTTTTGCACTTCTAGGGCATTGGAATTGAAAAAGCATTTCATTTTGGAATGTGATACTTTCAGAGACATCAGAGACAGTTACAAGGGTATGTTAACATTGGTTCCTTGGCATTGTCTTTTCAATGAGGGGACTGTTAAAAGGTTGGGTCATCTCATCATTAATTTGAATAATAAGAGGATTGAATTGCAAAAGGAAAAAAACCAGGAAGCTAGTGGTCCCATAGACTATATCTAGTCTCGTGGATGTTAAAATTTCATTCATTCATTCATTCATACATAGTAGTATATTGAAATTACTTTGAATGTATTCAGATTCTTATGAAAAAACCCTTGTGGGTATTTGTTAAATAGTTGTAACAAAACATTGTAAATTGCTCCATTCTTAGTTGTTTAAAATGATTGCACTAGAAGTGGTATATGAAAGAAAATCAACAAACTAATGGTGATTTTCATATATCCTTACACATTAATAATGAAAAACTATTCCCCAATTAAAAAAAATGCCTTATTTTGATGAAATAATACATGGTTATATTATAGCATGAGTGGGTTAAGTTGGACCTAGTCTTAAGAGTTTGGTGGAGTGATATCATCAATCAGCAATGAGCGTGCAAATGTGATTTTTCAAATCTAATATATCTTTTTTTATTGGTTATTTAACATGTAAATC
The DNA here is from genome assembly GCA_031772625.1 of Pinus tabuliformis. Taxonomy (NCBI): domain Eukaryota; kingdom Viridiplantae; phylum Streptophyta; class Pinopsida; order Pinales; family Pinaceae; genus Pinus; species Pinus tabuliformis. The sequence continues at coordinate 978,909,237 of CM062812.1, forward strand.
TATTTTTTGTTTATTATTGTAGTTGATTTATTATGTTAAGGCAATAAATGGTTACAAGGATGATGAGTTGATTTAGCATGTTTGTAAAATTTTCAAATCGAATGTATACATAATGTTGGGGCAACATTGTGCTAATTTATTTTTCACATTTGAATTTCTAACTTCATTTATGAGATCTACTAAACCCTTGGGGCAATATTGTGCTAATTTAACTTCCACATTTGAATTTCAAACTTCATTTATGTGATCTACTAAACTCCTGAATATTTCCTACAATCTGTTGGTTTGTGAATATCAAATTTTTAGGCGTTGTTTAAAAGGTTTCAGATTTAGTTATAATGTTATAGTTTTATAAGTGAAGATCCATTGTTATGGGTGAAAATTCCAACACATTATCAAAGTTTCATTGCTATAAATTTTCTAGAAAGTGCAAGGAGACCTTACTAATGGTGAGAGGGAGATAATAACATAATATTTCAGTGAGAGTGATACCCAAATTTCTCTAACCATCACAGCATATCCATTCCCATTTCTATGAGGATCACTGAGACTTGTGATAGGTTAGTGTATGATGCCTACAAAACTCCAATAATTATAGTAGTTTTTATGTTCAAGAGGGGTGTGTTGAACTTATGATAGGTTGTTGTTTTGGTAGAACTATTTTGATTAAAGTTGTGTTCAAGGGGATTACATGAATCAATATCTTAGGTCTTAGAGAGTTTGGTCAACTACAAGGAACTTCCAACTCAATCTTTTAAAAATGTAAGTTGTAAATGTTAATGGAGGGATCTACCGAGAATAATATAAGGAAATGTTACAATTCCTATTGATCCCTATTATTTGCTTTAGTATGAGAAGAAAGTTTCTCAGTAAAAGACGATCATCTTGTATTTAATGAAGGAACACTTGATTCATCATCTTGAGGGAAAATTAATCAAACATATTTATGAGGCATTGAATGGTCTATATCAAAGTGTCAATGTTTCGCAAAATTTGATCCTAGGGAATAAAATCATCCACACTTGCATGAGTAATACAAACATATTTTCTAGTTACATGATGAAGATCCTATAAGTTTTGAACCTATATAATGAACATGTGATAAAGAGAAAAATAGCAAAGAAAACATATACATCAAGACAAACCCTTAATTGGGAAAATTGGAAAATGTTTAAAGTTGGACCTTTAACTTTCTTGTTCTATTAACTTCACCATTTACAATGCAATATATAGGACTCCACAACATCCAAAACTCTAATTTATTAACATAAATTAGATTTCTTAACTAGGATTTTGTTACAATGGGCTAAAAAATGATTGGTTGAAAACCATAAAAAAGGACCAAAAATGGACCAAGAACTACCCGATTTCTTTCAGTCGTTTCACCCTTGAACTTGGAAAAGGGGGACCTCATTAATCCACCTAACACATAGGAACAATGCACAAAGATAATCATGCAAATAATTTATCACATTCCTAACATATCCCTAAGGTTAGATATCAATTATTAGCAATTTGAATGAAGATTGATGATGATTTATTGAACACTTTCCTATATTTGAGAAGCTTTGGGATTTATTCACCGATAAGAAACAAGGCATGAAACTGTGAGAGCCAAAATACATGAGGTAAAAGACCAAATTTCTTTCATTGGGAAGCTGAGGAAAGGAAATAAGAAAGGAATTGTAAAGGGTAATGAAGAAGATAAATTTTCTACCAACCATTGTAAGGACATAAGCCATGTGACATGCATTGCCTGGCACAAAAAGGGACATTACACAATCCATGTCTAAGGAAGAAGAAAGGGAAGAATAAGCAACAACAAATGCAGTTTGCAAGGAGTTTGAACATTACAATTGGATGGATGAGTTACCATCCAAGCTAGAAACCTATGGTTTCATGCCTACCTACCAACAACATGTTTGAATTTGGTTGGTAGGTAGACATTGTAAAGTCTTGACAGATGAACTTTAATGGGGATATCTCCAACAAGTTTTTAGAGTGAGATGTAGGCATGCAAATGGAGTTAGTTGATAATGAAACATATTATATAATTGGAATGTGCACCATCTCCTTTAGGATGCACTTAGGTGATGTTCTTGAGATGCATGATACTTTGTTTGTACCTAATTTGATGAATAACCATCTTTATCTATCACCAATCACAAATATGAAGTGTGTAGGTGAGTTTTATGATTAATAGTGGAAAACAAGAATGTGGATGAGTTTTATCCAAGGAGTATGAGATGGAGGCCTTTACAATCCTATTGATACATTGAAACCTAAAGGTAGAGTGCACGATAATGACAATCTAATAAAACCTTCTAGATTTTAGGAGGAAAATGTACCACATGTATGGCGAGATGCCATAGCAAAGAAGTATAACGATGTTATCAAGAATGGTTTCTAGGAAATAGTTCCAAGAATGATAAGGAAATAAATGCTTGATTCTATATAGTTGTACATTTACAAGATCACACATGCATATAAGTGGAACATTCAAAAGTGTAAGGCTACAGTTGTCTCCAAAGGATTATCTTTGATTCAAGAGGGATTTGATTATGATGAGACTTTTTATCCAATGTTAATATCCTAAGAAATATCATTGTTATCAAATCCCTCCTCAAAGAGAATACTTTGGGAAAAAAGATTTTGCCTTATACTTTTTAATGCTCCACTCAGTGACGTGTTTATGAATTGTTGATCCCATGATGTCTTTATCATCATGGTTTGGTTGGCCCTTATATTAAATAGATGTAAACATTGATTTTATGAATAGTGTGATCAAATAAATGTATATAAATATATCGAGAGTTTTTAGGGTGCATGGGTGAGGTACCATGTCTATAACGTGAAGAAAGAAACATATGCACCAAAGTGGGAACCATGTGATTGGGCTTTAAAGATTGATGATAACCCACTAAATTTGGGTTTTGCAAATATTTGTGTAGTATGAATAGTGTGATCAAATAAGTGTATATAAATATATCGAGAGGTTTTAGGGTGCATGTGTGAGGTACCATGTCTATAACGTGAAGAAAGAAACATATGCACCAAAGTGGGAACCATGTGATTGGGCTTTAAAGATTGATGATAACCCACTAAATTTGGGTTTTGCAAATATTTGTGCAGATTCTATTTTTTATTTATTTTATTTTTATTTTTATTTATTTATTTTATTTTTTTAATTCAATCTAATTCTCTTGGTCGTGTATGTCGATGCCTTGATTCTTACGATATGTTCAAAACCAATAATTGTGAGGTGCAAGAAGAACTTGTCCGATGGATATAACAAGGATGTTGATCTATTGCATTAATTTTTAGGTCTCTTTGTTTGGTAAGGTGCCGAAGAATTCTTCCTTAGAAAAAGTACGTATATTTTGGAGATTATAAAGAGACTCCATATATTTGATTGCGAACACTTGGATATAACTATGATTCCAAATCTAAAGTTAACTTGTGATAAGGATTACAATTTAGTTCATCTTACCTTTTACAAGTAGTAGGTTGGGTCTGAGATATACCTTGTGATTATTAAGTCATAAATGTGCTATGTTGTTAAAAACTTGAACCAATTTATATTTCAATATCATTAGGCTCATTGGAAGGCTAGTAAGCACATTCTCATATACTTGAAGGGTGAAATCCAATATGGTATGTGGCATACAATAGGTAGTGAGTTACTACTCCTTGAATTTGTTGATTCATACTAGGTAGGAGATGCAAGCACAAAAAATATTTCTTCTAGATAATATATTTTTTACCTAGTATGATTCTTTGGTCTAGCAGGAATTTGGTGGTAGTTTCACTCAATTCATTGGAACGAGAGTATATGGCAGCTTGTTCTACTAGTTGTGAGGCCATTTGGCTTCACAAGTTGGTTGCAAAGTTGGCTAATTAGATGTTGGAGATGATACTAGTTAACTATAACAAAAGAGTTGCATCAGGATTTCTAAAAATCTAGTTTTCTATTATCACTCCAAGAAAATTGATATTTGATACCATTTCCTAAGAGAAAACATAGAGAACGGAGCAATAGCTTTTGATTATATTCTTATAAATTTGTAGGACATGAATATTTTTTCAAAGCCCTTGGAAAAGGGGAAGTTTGAGATGTTGGGGGAGAAGCATGTTGTGACAGAGAAAACTTTCCCAGCAAAGACATAAGTGTTAACTTACATTTCACTCAGAGAGTGTTTGACTCCTATCCCATTTTTTCAACTATTTGGCATTTAGGGGTTATATTAGACTAGTAGTGGAGTGGATAACTTGGCACCTTTGAGTTTTTGTGATCCAGGTGGATATTGGTGGCCACCCACCTATTCAACTTGGACCCCCACCATTGTTTCTTTCAGTCTTCCAGTTTCCTTATTTGTAGCAAAATTTACTATTTTTGGTAGTTTTTCAGGTCCTAAACTTCCGGAGCTGTTTTGAGGCCCTAAACGAAGTTTTTTAGGAAAACCGGGACCAACATGGGCTTGTGGACCAATTTTTGTCATTCAAAAGTTGTATTCCTCGGATAGATATTTCTAACGAGGTATTGTGCACATAAAACGAAGATCGTATGCCAAAGTTACGACCCCGGGAAGTTGATATACCAATTTACCCAAACAGGCCCATAGTTTGGCACTTCATCTCATAAGGTTAGGTTTTTGGATATTTAGGGTTTTCAATTGTTTCTCAATAATAAATAGGCCTTTGCACCCTATTGTAACACATTTCAAAGGCATGTAGCCGCCACATCTCTTCTTAGAGATAAGCTACCATCGCCCGAGCTAGTCTTATTTCCATTCTGTTTGTAAGCATATTTCAGTATTTGATATTAATGAAATGAAGTGTTATTTCTACTACATCTTTGTGTTTATGGTTATATCTATAATTTGTTGCATTCCTGTTTAAATCTGGATCAGTGGTATCAGAGTGCTTTGCTTTTTCTCTATTTTTATTTGCATGTCCCCAACGAGGTTAGGATATAAGGACTTAGGGCTCGATCTAGTTGAACCTTTTCAAGATTAGCCTCGCAAACCCTAATGACCGCCCATGGGGGAAGAAAAGAAAGATGAGGGGGTAGGAGATCCTATCAAAATATTGCTCAAGGAGGCCCTCGAGGAACAAAGGAATGTGATAATGGGTAACTTTACCCAGATCCTTTAATGGTTGCCCACCGACGACGCATCCACATCCAACAGCCACTCTGGAGGCTCCACTCCTTTAAGGTACACGTAAAATTTGACATTCGCATATTTGAGGGCCAAATATATGCAAACACTATAGATAATGGTTAAATCTACTAGAAGGATATTTTTATGTTCATGATTTTTCTAACCGAGAAAAGATTACTTTTTCTCTTCTCAAAACTGCCCCCCACGTCAAGGACTAGTGGGAAACCTACTGTGAGCAAAACGATGAAAATACGACCTCAATGTTTTCAGCTGCACCCACTTGGAATTCGTTCAAAATTCCATAAAGGAGCAGTACTACCTTGTCGGGAGCTATGAGGATAAATGCATAAAGTGGACAATGCTGCGACAGGTAAGGGACCAAGATGTATAAGATTTTACCAATGTTTTTCATACCCTTCGCACGAAGTTGGGTATCAAGGATTCTGAGAAACATTTGGTACTCAAGTACCGCAACTGCCTACACGGGTACATCCAGGACAAGATGAAGTTCCTGGACATCTCCTTGCTCGGCATGATGTACCAATACGTCATCAAGATCAAGCAAAAGTTTAAATATAAGAAGTGAGACTTTGGATCTGTGAATCTAAAGCAAGGGAAAGGTGCCCCAAAACCATAGAACAAAGGACAAAGCCAAGGCAGGGCGGCCCAAGACAACTTTCCAAAGCCGCAAGAAAAGAAAAACACCATGAAGCCGAAGAAGGACACATGAAAATGGTGTGAGTTCCACTCACAACACGAGTGTCTGGCTAAGTAGTCACTAGTGGTCGAGCTGAAGGCTTCGGAATCAGATGCATGTTTCGACTCTGAGTCAGAACTTGACAAGGGGAATGACAAAGGGAAGCAGATTATCGATGTGGAGCCCAACTCCATTGTTGCCACCATGAAGATCCAGAAGGACGAACCTGAAGATCAAGAGGAGGAGGAGCACCTCTTCCACTCCCAAATGTGGGTAAAGGGTTCCCTGCTACAATTCATTATCGACAATGACAGCCAAAAGAACCTCATTTCGGTAGAGGTCACGAAGTGGCTGGGCTTCCCGAACAAAGCACACCCACAACCATACACCATCGAGTGGCTTCACCAAGGACGAGATCTTCGCGAAAGCCAACATTTTTGCCTTCCATACAACATCAAGCCCTTCATGGATGAGGTATTATGTGACGTTGCTCCCCTTGATGTTTGGGATGTATTATTAGGCCAACCATACTTTTGGAAGTGACATGCTATGTATGAGTCAAGGCCTCACTCTATTATTGTTACTTTGGAAAATAAGTTGTACAGGATACCGGAGGTAGCACAGCCTACTGCCATCTCTTTGGTTAATGAAAAACAACGCAGTAAGCTCATTTCCAATACCAGGAAATTTGTTTTCCTAATGATACGCCCTCAGGGAAAGAAGAAGACAGTGGCCACGACCTCCAAAAAAGGCCACTCTGCATGACAAAAATATATGGACAAGGTCATGGAGGAGTATGAGGACATATTCACCTCCCCCATAGGGGTGCCTCTGCACTGTTAGGTCAAGCACTCCATCGATTTGAACCCAGGTGTGTCGTTTCCCAATGGACCAATCTAACAGTTCTCTGTTCTGGAGAACCACAAAATCAAGAGGCAGATACAAGAGCTATTGTAGAAAGATCATATCTGGCCAAGTTCATCACCCTAGGGAGCCCGATCATGTTGGTACAAAAGAAGGATGGGACTTGGAGACTCTGTATTAACTACCGGGCATTGAACAAGATCATTTTCCGGAATAGGTACCCAATCCCACCGATTGATGACCTTCTAGACCAACTCAAGGGGACAAAATATTTCATCAAGATCGACTTGAAGTCTGGATATCACCAGGTACCAATCGAACCCTCCGATGTGTGGAAGACTACCTTCAAAGCCAAGGAGGGCCTTTTCAAATGGTTGGTTATGCCTTTCGGGTTGATGAATGCTCCTACAACCTTCATGAGGCTGATAAATGACATCTTGCGGCCATTCACCAACTCATTTGTAGTGGTATACTTGGATGACATCCTGATATTCAACCAGAGTTGGGAAGAGCACCTCCACCACATCCGACAGGTTCTCTAAACACTACGACAACATAAGGTGTTTGCCAATTTGGAGAAATGCACTTTTGGCATGACCCAGGTTTAGTATCTAGGATACATTATTGATGAACGGGTGGTGCATGTGGATCCAGCCAATATCCAATTCATTCGGGATTGGCTAGCCTGAACCACTTTGACAAAGCTTTATAGCTTTTTGGGTCTTGCCAATTGCTACCACAGGTTCGTGTTGGTATTCTCTCATATCACTTGGCCCTTGAGTCAAGTCACTAAGGGAGGAGCGAAAGAAAAAATATTTTTTTCTAAATCTCAATAGAAGGCATTCACAGAGTTAAAACATTGCCTCTGCTCTGCACCAGTGCTCACATTACCATACTTTCAACTACCATTTGAGATCGAGACAAATGCCTCTGACAATGCTATTTGGGTAGTCCTTACTCAACAGGGGCATCCAATGGCATATCACAGTGAGACACTTTCAGACATAGTTCGAAAGTATCCCACTTATGACAAAGATATGTATTCCATTGTGCAGATCTACCAACAATGGAAGCATTACATTTTGGGAAAGGAAACGATCATCCACACAGACCACCGAGCCCTGTAGTTCATACAAATTCGAGGGAAGTTGCAGAATGATCGCCATCAGAAGTGGTCCACATACTTGCAACAATTCCATTTGAATATCAAGTATAAGAAGGGAAGCACCAATAATGTTGCAGACTGCCTCAGCTGGCCACTGATCATGGCGTTAACCACCGTGCTCAACTCTTGTTGGCACGAGACTTTTGATTAGCCACTTCTCTACAAAAGCGACCGAGAATTCGGCCAACATACTAGACGCTCTTGGAGGGTTAGCAAGTTCCATATTTTCACCTCCACGATGCCCTATTATGCCGCCTGGGAAAACTTTGTGTTCCTTCAAGTGAGCGTGCCAAAATAATTTGGAAAGTGCACTATAGTTGAGCCGTTGGGCATTTCAGGGTCAAGAAAACAATGGCAGTACTGCAAAAGTATTTCTATTGGATGAATCTTCGACAAGATGTCAGGAAGTACATCAGATCCTGCACTACTTGCGCCATTTCCAAACCGACCATCAAGACGCAAGGCCTCTATACTCCATTGCCTGCCCCTAGTCAACCTTGGGAATCCATCTCCATGGATTACATGCTGGGCCTTCCTTCTACTAAACATGGCAATGATTGTGTTTTTTTGGTCGTCGACAAATTCTCGAAGATGACCATTATGGCAGCTTGCAAGAAGAATATCATAATAGAAGCCATTGCTAAACTCTTCTTTGAACGACTGTGGGTACACTTTGGGATTCTACAGTCTATCATCTCAGATCGGGACAATAGGTTTCTCAGTACATTTTGGTTCAGTCTCTGATTGATGTTGGACACCAAGCTCACTAAGTCCATAGCTTTCCATCCCTAAATTGATGGCCATACAAAGGTCGTCAAAATGATGATCGTACACATTCTACACATGTATAACTCAAAGCATCCATGCACATGGGATGAGATCCTCCCCTATGTCCAGCACAGCTATAACTGGGCTCTCCACAGCTCGACTGGCCACAACCCTTTTCGGGTGGGCTTGGGATTCCAGCCACTATGTCCCATTGATGTGGCCATACCATTTGCAGCTACTAAGGAAGATTTGGCTCATGTCTAGTCCGAAGCCGATAAGGAAAAAAACTTCATTGAGAACATCCAACATATCTCCCAGGAGGTCCATGCCATTCTAGAGAGATCAAATGGAAAGTAAAAGCAACGACATGATCAACATCGGGTGCCACACAAGTTTCAGGTGGGAGACAAAATTTGGTTGCATTTTTAGAAGGAATGCCTTACCAGAGCCTATTGGAAACTCAGACCACTTTGATATGGTCCTTACACCATTACCAAGGCCATGGGGGACAATGCTTCTGAGCTCAACATTCCCCCATTCCTTGGCTTGCACCCAATATTCAATGTGGACCGCCTTTGACCATACTTCCCATCATTGTTAGATATAATAGACATTGCAAAACAACTCACACCTACAGAGTTAAATCCAGAATGCATGGAACAAGCCACAACTGATTGGATCAAGGACACATAGATTAAGACCACCCGACAACAAAGGATCCAACTATATCGAGTTGTCAAAGCAGGGCAACTCTTTCACTAGGGACCAAGTTCAGCAGAAGATTCCTCATCTCATGGAGGAACTCAACACAATGGGAACTATTGCTTCCTAAGGGGGGAGGAATGATCTAGGTGGATATTGGTGGCCACCCACCTATTCCACTTGGACCCCCACCATTGTTTCTTTTAGTTTTTCAGTTTCCTTATTTATAGCATAATTTACTATTTTTGGCAGTTTTTCGAGTCCTAAACTTTCGGAGCCATTTTGAGGCCCTAAACAACGTTTTTTGGGAAAATCGGGACCAACATTGGTGATATACTGCTATTGGTCATTCAAAATTTGTATTCCTCAGATAGATATTTCTAACGAGGTATTGTGTGTGTAAAACGAAGACCGTATGCCAAAGTTACGACCCCGGGAAGTTGATGTACCAATTTACCCAAACAGGGCCCGTAGTTTGGCACTTCAACTCCTAGGGTTAGGTTTTTGGATGTTTAGGGTTTTCCATTGTTTCTCAATAATAAATAGGCCTTTGAGCCTCATTGTAACACAGTTCAGAGGCATGTAGTCACCACATCTCTTCTCAGAGATAAGCTACCATCGCCCGAGCTAGTCTTATTTCCATTCTGTTTGTAAGCATATTTCAATATTTTATATTAATGAAATGAAGTGTTATTTATACTACATCTTTGTGTTTATGGCTATATCTGTAATTTATTGCGTTCTTATTTAAATCCAGATCATTTTTCCTATAGATTCTTTGGATATGTTGGTCACTCTACATGTGTTACTAGGGGAAATGTGCTTGGCATGATTTGTGATGTAACTACTTACCTTAGCACATGTGAGGTGATCTAGTTGGGGAATATTCTCTTGGAAAACAAGAGAATCAACTCTGATATATCTATTCTTTATGGTTGATTTATCATGCTACTATGGTTTTTCCAAATCCAAGTTAGCACTAAGCCAATTTAACATACTTACATAGTTTTGAGATTCGATGTATATTAAATGTTGCATTGGCATTGAGCTGATTTAAATTCCATATTTGGTTTTTAGATTTCAATATGTCAAATCTAATATTTGGTTGTTAGAATGATATAACCTTTTGATATGGAGTGTTTTCTATACTTTTGAAATTAAGTTGTAGGCATAGAATTTGAAAAGTATAGATATGACGTCATGAGGTGAACGTTCAAAGAACCCCCTAGCCCCGTGTTGTGGCATCATCCTACTGGGGGTTGCATTCAACCCCATGGAATAATAAGAACATAACTTGGGCCTTATTGTGTTTTCTTTTACTATTAATTACCTATTATTTTTATAAATTTCTTGATAATGTATATCGATTCAGAGAAAATACATCCTTCATATGTCATTGTTTTTTTTCAAAATTAATACTTGCTATTATAAAAAAACAAAATTACATTGTTGCAACAACTAATTATTGGAGGACTTTCATGTTCCTCATTGACACTATCATGTGTTTGATAGACCAGAAAGAATCACCCCACTTCGGGATGATCTTTAGAATGAATTTTCTTTACTCTCTTTCTCATAGCCTTGGTCCACCCAACAGGAGGCAGGTCACCAAATTAATTTGTAGATTATTATTGAGAGATGATGGATACTCCTTATCGATTTCAAAATATGTTGTATCATTATCACACTTCGAAATACCCAAAGATACTTCTTTGTTTACCAACTACTTGTTTGCAGGGGTTACTGGGTTCCCTGTTGAGTCCTCATGAGTCTGATGAATAATGAAAGTTTGATCCTGATCTCCCGAAATCATAATATCATCAACACCCTCATCCCCTTGGCCAGAAATAGAAAAATTCTCTCCCTTCATAGGGGGTGGGACATAAGGTTTCCAACTTTTAGATTTCAAAGTTCTATTGAGACGGTTCTTGTTGGGATTTGACTAAGGGTAGGAATTATGTAAATGTCTAATTTGTGTTGAGAAATAAATGCATGTATGAATTAGGGTTTTATTCCTCTTTATTGATACTTACTTGTGAATTATGTTTCCTTATTTTAATTCTTTATTATGTTATCTTTCATCAAGAAATTACCAAGATAAAATGTATGAATATCACAAGAAGAGGGAACACCATATATAGAAACTCATCTAGGACAAAACCCCTATATAGGGGAAAACCCAATCCAAATTTTCCACTAGTATATTCAAATAAAAAAGAGAAAATACAAGACCCTTTTGACCTAGACAAATACCTCCAATAACCAAATCAACCCCTCCTTCAAGTATATGTATTCTGCCAAAGTCTCTAAGTGTCAACTCTCCAGATGCAACTTCAATCCAAAATTTCGGTCCCCAGCTATAGAATTTTGAACCTGCAGCTACATCATAATTTTGGCCCCCAACTACTCATCTAGAAATCCTAGAATATTTCACATGTGCGAGAGATAGTTTCCAAAAGCTTCGATTTTTGTTTCTTCCTTCAATTAGGTCTTCTTCTTCTACAATTCACTCTTTTTCGTCCTCTTTCTCTTGTAGATCGAAATTGTGAGTGTGTGCTTCTCAATGAGTCAAGTTTCCTCTACTTATACTGATTTTGTTGGGTTGAATAGCCCTAATCCAGGCCGAATTCATCTGGACATGGCCGACTTGGTGAGGAGGTGAGAAATTATACTTTTGACTCAAAAATAAATTTATTTACATGATACAAATGCCCAAGAAGGGTCTAATAAATGTGAAAATGACTCTTTTGACTCATGAAAAAACCTAGAAGCCTTCAATGGAGGCTATGACATAGAAAATAAATAAAAGAGCATGAAACCCATGCTTCAAAAATATTTTTCTTTTACAATAAATTTTTCTTTTGAGAAACAAAATTATGAAGACCAACACTAGTTACATTCTTCAACACTCCCTCTTATCTAGGGAGGTATTCATAATTACATATTTACAGAGGTACATGGAATATCTAAAAATGATATGCTCTATGAAGAGTCATAGCACACACATTGCTACAGATCAGATACCTGACAAGGGTATCTAACTAGGTAGGACTAAGGTGTCTTCCAAGCTTTAGCCACTCTAGGTACCATCAGGGTTTATCTCTAACACCAACCCAGGGATCTAGATGTGTATCCAAGGTTGGAGCTCCAAGACCAACCCCACCCTCCCTGCTGCAAGATCTAGACATCATCACAAGTTGACCATATGTCCTCCCAAGCATCTTGTCACCCCAAGATGCTTCATCTCTCCCTATATACTAAATCTGCAATATCAACCAATCCAAGCACGCTTCTAGAATATTCAAACTTCTTATTTGGAAGAGATTTTGTTAACACGTCAAATACCGGTACATCTATTAGAATATATTGTAGCTTCACGACCCCATCCTAGACCAAACTTCTAATGTAGTGGTACTTGTTATTGATATGCTACATCTTGGCATGAAACACAGGGTATTCAAACATATTTATGTTGCTTTGATTATCACAATTTATCATGGTAGGATCTAATGGCCTTCCAAAGAAATATTACAAGAGTTTTCTTAACCAAACTGCTTCTTTTCCTAGTTCACATGCATCAACATATTCAACTTCAACACTACTTAAAGAAATAGGTACGTGTTTTCTACTCATCCATGAAATCATTGTAGATCCCAAACTAAAACAACCATCGGTAGTGCTTCTTCCATCAGTCTCACTTCCACCCCAATTGGAATTAGTAAAACCTATTAGTTTAACTTCCTTTCCATCATACTTCAAGCAGTGATGATTTTTTCCACGTAGGTATCTCAAAATATGTTTGGCAGATATCCAGTGGTCATGATGAGGCTCCAACTGAAATTGACTAAGAACATTTACATCAAAGTACTTGTCAGGTCTAGTATTCGCCAAGTACAACAAATAGCCCACCAACTTACAATAGTTTGTAGGATCAACATGACTAGAGTTAGAGCTTTTAACTTCTTTAGATTTGTGATCACGGGAGTGTTGGGGTGTGTTATATTCTTTCCATGACTAGTGGGGGGGTCACAGGGGGAGCGGTAGCCCCCCTGTCAGGGGGTATGTAGGGGTCTCCCCTGCATGGGGGGGGGTTTTCGGACCCTATATTACCTATGGTTTTGTGCATGGATTTCGCACATGGTTTTGGGCACGATGGTTTTCGGTCCATGGTATTATGTAGATCCGGTTAAGGGAACTATGGTTATGTTCTAATCCAGGGTTAATGGATTAGGGTTTATGGACGCTTTAGCATGCATATATATGTATTATAACATTGAAAGGAACATAATGAAAAATCAATCTGGTAGTCCTGGTTTTGGGATCCAGGGGAAAATATTTGTGTATATGTGTTGTATGTGTTATTCTCTCGTTGTTGTTTATTTTTTGTTTTTAGGATTTGTATGCAGGTAATTTCTGTACGAGGTTAAAACTTACAGGGAGTAGTCATAGGTTGGAATCAATCATACCAAACTTTTCTAACATCTTAATTATATAATTTCCTTGACCAAGATATATCTCACTCAGTTTCTACCAAATTTTCAAGCCAAAATGGTAGTGCATGAGTCCCAAATATTTCATTTCAAATTCATCTTCCAACAACTTCTTATGTTATAAAATTATGTGCTCCACACCTGTAATAAATAAATCATCGACATATAAAAGTATAATAACTAGTTCATTCTTCACTATCCCGATGTAGAGGTTTGCATCAACATAACTTTTGACAAAGCCAATCCTTAAAAGATAGGCATGCATCCTTGCGTACCAAGACCTAGGAGCTTGCTTCAAGCCATATAGAGCTTTCTTTAGTTTGCAAACATGAGTATCCCTGCTATTTATCTCAAAGCCTTCAAAATTTTCAATATATACTTCTTCATCAATGGTTCCATTTAGAAAGGTTTTTTTGACATCCATTTGATGTATATTCCATCCCATAGTTGCAACCAACGAAACCAAAGGTCTAATAGTAGTGAACCTTGCAATAGGAGCAAAGGTTTCTTCCTAATATATTCCTTATTTTTGAGAGAATTTCCTTGCAAAACATCTTGATTTTTATTTTCCTATGCTTCCATCAGCTACAAGCTTGATTTTGTAAATTCATTTGGAAGTGGCAACAAATTTTTCACTAGGTCTAGGAACAATTTCCCAAACCCATTCTTCATGATAGCTTGATATTCTTCTTGCATTGCTTTCTTCCATTCTTCTTGATGAGTGGATTCTTCTAAAGTAGTTGGTTCTACTTCGATTATCTTTGTCATGTATGTTGCATACCCTGAGTATTTTTTTGGTCTTTTTCTTTCTCTGAAAGTTCATTTTGTTTCTCCATGTCCTTTGACATATTCAAGTGTATGTTTTAACCAATTTGTCCTATCCTTTGTTTTTGAAAATATTATAGGTTGGATAGGTTCACTTAGACCTTCTTCCTCTAGGTTTGTAGGTGGCTTTTCATGTTTCTCTCTTCTTCAAATAGTAGTACGTCTTCTTCATTAGACTTGATAGGTATATCCTTGGATTTGTTATAGGCATTCTTTTTGTTATCACTCAGAATTTTTCCTTGGTTGTGGAAGGAAACTCACTGAGGTAACCTTCAAACCACTTTGGGATTGAAAGTTGACCCTTCAATATGGAGAGGGATTTCTCCTTGACTCTACTACTCAATTTCATGGTAGTAGTAGGCCACTAGTACACTCAGTGGCCAGATTTACTTGTAACAAATGAATTTGGTTTGGAAAGAAAAGAAAGGGACCATTGGGTATGGAGTCTCTAAAAAAAATAAATACTTGCTAATCATAGATTACATGAACATCTATAAATAAAGGCAAGATAGCTTATGATTTCTTTGACAGGTTATCATCAAGATATGGTAGAAGACTATAGAAAATAAATATTATACACAAATCACTAAAAGTGATTTTTGCAAATGACATTTAGGTTGAAAAACACATAAGTATTTTGAATACCATGAACCAGAGCATTCAACATGAATTCAAATTCATATATCTTTATTAAAATATTGAAGACTAATGTTCAAAGGTGTGGCTAATGAGAAAGTAAACACAGTAGAAAACATATAGGAAATCATTCACACATGAATCGCTGAAACTGCACATATAAGACTGCTTATAGGAAAATATATTAATCTCAAAGTCTACAACAGTACACCAGGTTTTTCCAAAAATTCCCAACCCCTGGTCCCCTTTCATGATCTACTTTACGTAATACTCACAAAGTGTTCAAGATCCAAAAATAATGGATCTCAAACCTCTTCATCTATCTTTAGCTTACTAAATAAAAAAAGTAAAAAAAATCAAGTAGGAGATAATATATGATCCCCAAGTCGAATTGATGAGGTGTCTCACCAAATGAAAGTTGATTAGGCATTTTTCCAAATATAGAAAAAATTAATTCTAGTGAATTCCTGAAAAATAGGCTCCAAATATACCTTCATATTTGTCAAACCGTGACACTTGTATAAAAACAGAGAGAGGTTTTCATTGATGGATCTGTTCCCAAAAAAAAATTGTTTGTTTTTGAAAATTCATTTCCAATTGTTCGGAAACCGCACCAAAAGTTACTGTCGTTTACAAGAAAATTAGAGTGAAAAAAATAGAGTTTTGTCGTCATGTTCAAAATAGTAAGTTCACCATGAATCTTGGGTTTGATTCATCAAAACTAAAGCTTGGTGTGTGAATCCATCTTGCATGAGCTTTATCGTGACTAGAACCCTGTATTGTCGCCTAAAAAAATGTATCTTCTCTAGTCGCTGGCAAATTAATTATCAGTGCTCTGTCAAAATATTTTCGAAATCAATGCTGACGGATTAACTATCAACAATGTTACAAAAAATATATTTAAGCTTTTATGCTTCCTCCAGCAAAAGGTATACTTATTGGTTTGTCTTGCCTTGAAGATTTGGTTGACTTTGTTGAAATAAACTTGAAGGTTGGAGCTCATTGAGCCCAATATGTTTATTTTTTATAAAACTAACTAAGAACCCTGCATCAACAACCGAGAGCATATATAGGCACAAAGAAGACAAAAACACATTTTTTTCTATAGTGCATACTTTTTAAGTAAATGAACACTCGTTGCCATTTAATATGTTGACGATTGCATTTTAAACCCATTGAACCAGTGCTAACAAATTATCTCTCAGTGCACCTGAATTTTTTGTGAAAACTACCTTGAAACTAAATCGTGATAGCAACTGGCTCCAACGGGGATGTTGTCACCTTGAGAGGTAGCAAAGAAAACTCGTAGACCAGGTTCCTAATCCAAACTCTGAAAAATATAAAATTAACTATATGCCGAAAGTTTGAGACCTGTGACCTGCTTTCTGACCTTATTTGAATCTGCCACCTGTACTAGCTCTTATCTAGTCATTCAACTAAGACTAAATTCAAATGGAAACTATTGCATACCAAACTAAAAACTACATCCTTTGTACAAGATTGAAATTCAAACTGAAACCAAACTATCATCTCACACTTAAACTGCAAAATGCAGTAAAATAAAATGCACATGCTGAAATAAATGCTTGCTCAACAAGCTTATTAATCACACTTCCCTACTCTAAAATAATGAAATTATTGCTATATCAAGTGAAAGAAAATTGCCAATGCAACCATTCAAGTAATTTCTCAAATATTGTAGCTCCTTGATTGTGCTTCAGCAAAATGAAAACTGAAAAATGTAAGGTAAATGGCCGCTCACAATGGATCTTGTCTCAACAGTGAAAACATGGCTAGACACAAAAGTTGAAAAAACCCTCCGTATAGGCATACATTCTCTAAAACCTTGGATGGATATAGGGTATGCCATAAACTTTTCCTTCTCCGTCCATGTTACCAAAAAGATAACCCAAAACCGTGTTGTAGACCTTATGGATTTAGAAAGTAAACTTTCAGCCCAACTTCTACACTTTCCTTAGAATGAATCATAAATCAATATAAAAAATACATCTTCATTCTTGATTTTAAGGAGATCAATATAGTCACAGAATTTTGAAATATGTTTCAAGGCCAATCTGAGATCTTCTTTATTAAATTTAGGACCATTCCTAAAAAAATATTCATCTGTAGGAAGATAATTTGGAAAACTAAGAAGGTCTAGAAAGTCCAAACACACATTCCTTGAAACAATAGCAGTAGCATCTGAGTTCTTCATTGAATCCATTGGAGTCACCAATACATTCTTCAAGCTTTAAATTCTTCAAACAATGGAGTCACCTTTCATGCTTTTGAACTCTGGACCTATTGACCATGGAGTCACCAGGTGAATGATGCAAAACCTCTTGTGTCTGAACCTTGTTCACCATCGATTATCAAAACTAGTCTTGTGTCATCTTTCCCAAGGATTATTTGACCTTCGCTTCCCAGCAATGGCACCAAGATCGTATCGCTCATAACTTGGTTATGAAAGGAAAATCATTGGAGGTAATATTCAAAGCAATTTGGGATTGAAAGTTGGCCCTTCAATTTGGAGAGGTATCTCTCCTAAACTCTACTACTCAAGGTCATTGTAGTAGTAGGTCACTAGTACGCTCATTGGCCAGATTTACTTGTAACAAATGAATTTGGTTTTGGAAAGAAAAGAAAGGGACCATTGGGCATGGAGTCTCTAACATAAATAAATAATTTCTAATCACATATTACATAAACACTTCTAAACAAAGGCATGATAGTTTATGATTTATTTGAAAGGTTATCATCAAGATATGGTAGAAGATGAGAATTTTCTGCAAATGAGAATTCAACATGGATTCAAATTCATATAGCTTTATTCAAATATTGAAGACTAATGTTCGAAGGTGTGGCCAATGAGAAAGTAAACACAGTAGAAAACAAACAAGAAATCATTCACACATGAATCTCTAAAACTGCACATATAATATTGCTTATAAAAAAATATATTAATTTCAAATTCTGCAACAATACGCCAAGTTCTTCCAAAAATTCTTAACCCTTGGTCCTCTTTCATGATCTACTTTATAGAATACTTACTAATTGTTCAAGATCCAAAAATAATGATCTCAGACCTCTTCATCTATCTTTAGCTTACTAAATAAAAAGAAAAAATCGAGGAAATAATATTTGATCCCCAAGTCGAATTGATGAGGTGGTTCTCCAACTAAAAGTTGATTAGGCGTTTTTGTAAATATAGAAAAAACTGATTCTGGAAAATTCCTGAAAAATAGGCTCCAAATATTCCTTCATATATCTCAAACTATGACACCTGTGTAAAAACTAAGAGGCTTTTGTTAATGGGTCCATTCCCAATAAAAACCTCTTTTTGTTTTCAAAAATTTGTTTCCAGTTGTTTGGAAACCACACCCAATGTTACTATATTTTATAGGAAAAAGAAAGTAAAAAATACAAAGCTTTGTCATCATGTTCAAAATAGTAAGTTCGCCATGGATCTCAAATTTGATTCATCAAAACTAAATCTTGGTGCATGAATCCATCTTATATGACCTTTATCGTGACTAGAACCGCTTATCATCACCTCAAAAAATGTATATTCTCTAGCTGCTGACAAATTAATTATCAGCACTTCGTCAAAATATTTTCAAAAGGAATGCCAACGGATTCACTGTCAACAATGTTGTAAAAAAATTATTTAAGTTTTTCTGCTTCCTCCAGCAAAAGTTCTACATTATTGGTCTGTGTTGGCTTGAAGGTTTGGTTGACTTAGTTATTGAAATAAACTTGAAGGTTGGATCTCATTGAGCCCAATATTTTTATATTTTATAAAAATAACTAAGAACCCTACATCAGCAACCGAGAGCATATATAGGCACAAAAATGACCAAAAACACATTTTTTTTTCCATAGTGCCTACTTTTTAAGAAAATGAACACTCGATGCCATTTAATCTATCGGTAATTGTGTTTTAAACACATTGAACCAGTGCTGGCAAATTATTTGTCAGTGCACCTAAATATTTTTTGAAAAAATTTAAACAACTGACCCAAGCCATTACCTTGAAACTAAATTGTGATAATAATTTTCATCAAATATAACATCTCTACTAACTTCAATTCTTCTTTATTTTTTGATGTATATTTTATAAGCTTTTGATGAAAGGTTGTATCCAACGAAGATACCTTTTATACTTATAAAGTCTAACTTCTTTCGCTTGTCTTTTGAAACATGAATGTATGTAGGGCATCCAAAGATTCAAATATGGTCTACACATGGCTTCTTCCCTGAAAATGCTTCTTCTGGTATCATATTTTCAAGGATTCTATGAGGACTTCTATTTTGTATGTATATTGTTGTCATGGTTGCTTCTCCCCAAAGAAATTTTGGTAGGCCTTGATCAAATATCGTAGTCCTTATATATTCTTCAATGGTTCTATTCTTCCTTTCTCGTACTCCATTTTTTTTAGGGTTGTAGGGAACAATGAGCTCCCTCTTAATGCCATCTTCTTTCTAATATGCTATAATTTCTTTTGAAGTGTATTCACTTCCATTGTCAGATATCATATTTTTTTATATTTCTTTCAATCAGAGTCTCAACTTCAGATATAAACTCCTTGAACTTCTCAAATATTTCATCCTTTGTCTTGAGAATATAGAGCCATGTCTTTGTAGAGTGATCATCAATGAATGCCACATAATATTGATGGCCTCTAAGAGATTTATTAGACATGGGCCCACACACATCAGAATGAATGAGCTCAAATATCTCCTTAGACCTTGTATCATTGCTTGTAAAGGGTTTCTTAGTATTATTTCCCAAGGCACATCCCTTGCATACTCCTTCATGGTCCTCCTTGATGTTGGGGATGCCCTTCACCATTTGACTTAGAGAGGGTATTATCCTATAGTGAATATGTCCATATTTTTAATGCCAACATTCAATGGGACTAATTTCCATATGAAAAAGGGCTTGGGGAGATGGAGTTATAAATCTATATAATCTTCCTTCACTAATCCCAATAACCCTTTCTTTTTCAAAACTAGAATGTTTTCCCCAAACCAAAACTTTACCATCTACAAAAGAAACTATATCTCCTTTATCTTCTAAACAAGAAATGGAAAGTAAATTATTTTCCAAACCTGGGACATAGAGAATGTTGTTGAGGTGTAGATTTACTCCACTTTCTAGCTTCAATTATGTAGATCCAAGGCCCTTGACTACATAGTTGCTTTTGTCTCCAAGTTCTACTGCATGTGACGATGATCCTTTTGATAGAGCATGAAGTTATCCACTTTCTTCTTTCATGTGTCTAGAGTCTCCACTATCAATAATCCATGCATTGTCATCATCAAGTGTGCATGTAAGTGCAGCCAAGAATCCTTCACTCTTGACTCTTCTAGTTAGATTGTAGATGATCCTTACACCCAATCTTCCTACAATCTTCAAGAGTTTGAGTCCCATCTTCAAGTAGATTTCTATTGAGAGAGTGATCTTTCTTTTAATACTTCCTTCCTTCCTTCAAATGATAGCCAACGAAGTGATCTTCAAATAGTCCTTCCTTCACCTTAGCTCTAATACCATATTGAGAAATCAATGCATTTAGGAATTAGGGTTTGATTCCTCTTTTCTTGATAATTACTTGTCAAATATGTTGGCTTCTTTTACTTCTTTAGTATATTACCTTTCATCAAGAAATTACCAAAATAAAATGTATGAAGTGTATATTTTCCTGTAGATTCAACAACTCATGTAATTTTCTAGAACAAAAGAAAAAAATCTACTCTACTCTTAACATCGGAAACCAATAGATCAATGAAAACAATAATTAGCAAGAGAAAGAATATCAATAACACATAACACAATATTTCTCTGGGCAAAGCAATTGCTCAAAACCACAATTATCTATATTGCATTAATCAAAAATCTAAGATGAAAATACAATGCTTTTTCTCACTAGAACAATCCATGCACAAGTATAATCAACTCTCTGCCTCACAAGCCCGCTCTGGCCAACACTTAGCCAATTCTGCTACCTGCCAAGCCCCTATTTCCTTGTGCAATTCCTAAGAGGATCAACCCATATTTAATTGGGAAATCCTTCTTCCAAAACTATGCAATCCAAACTTAGGTCCATAATTGATTTCATGCATGATCTATACAACTCGGAAAATCATACAATTGATAGTACATTGTCCCTACACTCTAGA
Source organism: Pinus tabuliformis (assembly GCA_031772625.1). Lineage (NCBI taxonomy): Eukaryota > Viridiplantae > Streptophyta > Pinopsida > Pinales > Pinaceae > Pinus > Pinus tabuliformis. The sequence continues at coordinate 978,930,726 of CM062812.1, forward strand.
CTCAACTAGGTATTTCTCTGAATTGACATGCATGATTTTCTCTTGAGTGAATCTCTAGTTAGCTGGAGTAGCACTGAGGATGCACTAGTGCACCAACTCACTACTAGACCTCTACTAGTTCCTCCAACAGTTAGAACTAGTTTAACTGACTATAACTCAATCAAACTGAGTTATCTAATTACAACTCAAATAAACTCATCCTGGACAGGGATCACACTTACATGACTACATAAAGACCTCCAACTAGACATTCCTAAGTTAATTAAGTCCATTAAACTTAATTAACTATATACAAGTTTTTATGAGAACAAAATTCGATTTTAATTCACAATTTAATTCAACGACAAATTAAACTGGAATTTCTTGTTTCCATTTCTCAAAACTCCCTCTCAACAAGAAAGGGATTATCAAATACTCTGATATTGTCTCTGTGAAACTCGAATTTACATCTTGACAATTCCTTTGTCAAAATGTTGACATCCTACTCCTTTGTGGGAATGTACTCCAACAACATAATCTGCCTCAATACACAATCTCGAAGATGATGATATCGAATATCAATATGCTTGGACCAATCATGAAAACCTAGATTTTCAGAGAGTTTGATACAACTCTAATTATCATAGTAAATCACAATTGGATCCATCTACTGACCAAACAAACCAAACAGAATCTTCCTCATCCATATGGCCTCACATGTTGCTTGACTTGCAGCCATTTACTTTGCCTTCATCGAACTGAGTGCAATCGATCTTTGTTCGCTGCTTTACCAAGAAACAACTGTTGACGCAATACTGAAGATCCCTCCTAATGTGCTCTTCCTGTCGAATGGACACCCTGCCCAATCTTCATTGGTGAAGCCTTGAAGTTTTACTCCCTCTATCTATCTGTACCACAATCCATACTTAGTAGTGCCTCTAAGGTATCTCAACACATGCTTGTCCGCCTTCAAATACAGCTTGGTAGGCCTAACCATTGCTTGACTAAGCTGGTTAACTACATAACACATGTTTGGTCATGTGTTCACCAAATACATGAGTGAACCCACAAGATTCCTATAAATGGTAGCTTCCACTACTTCACCCGAAGTAACATCCTCCGTCCTCCAATTACCTGCTAGAGGAGTCTCCATGGTTTTACTACTCTCCATGTGGAACCTTTTCATTATCTCGTTGGCATACTTGCCCTGAGAGACAAAAATTTCCCCATCACCTTTCCATACTTCCATGCCTAGAAAGTAATGCATGAACCCCAAGTCCTTCATCTCAAACTCTCTTGCAAGATCCTCCTTACAATAATTGATCAACTTATCATCACCTGTATCAAATCGTCAACATATAAAACAATGATCAACAATTTACCTTCCACCACAATGCGGTACAAGTTCTCATCTGCTTCACTTTTGGTGAAGCCCAACTCAGTGAAGTAGTTATTGATCTTAGTGTACCAAGCACGAGATTCTTTCTTTAACCCATACAACGCTCGCTTGAGTTGGTACACATGCAACTCATGGTTGAAGGTCTCAAAACCTTCAGGTTGCTCAATGTACACCTCTTCCTCAATCTTGCCATTAAGGAAGGTTGTCTTTACATCCATCTGATGTATCTTCTAACCCATCTGCGTTGATAGTGCCAATATGGATATTATCGATGAGTACCTTGCAATAGGAGCAAAGGTCTCATCATAGTCAATCCCCTCTACCTGTGAAAAGCCTCGAGCCACAAACCTAGGCTTATGTTTCTCCACACTACCATCCACTTCTTGCTTTACCTTGTAAAGCCATCAAGATCTCACATTGACTTGTCTGTCGGTCTTGCGATCACAATTCCCAAACACTATTATGAACAATGGAGTCATACTCCTCCACCATGGCATCAACCCAAACCGGCTGTTGCACTGCCTCCTCAAAGGAAGATGACTATGTCTCAACATATCTACTCATAAGAGCCATGTATCCAGTGTACCTCTCAAGTGACCTCCTCTATCTGCGTTGTGATGTGGGTGCTTCCATATTCTCTCTTGCATCCTGCAATAGCTTGTCAGCCTCTCTGGTGCGCTTTCTCCCATCTGTGGAAGACTCTGCTTGAGTGGATGTCTCCACTCCCGACTCCTCTACATGTGGCTGCTCCACATCAATCTTAGGCTCCTCAACCTTATGAGCTAAAATATCCTCAACCACATGTAGTTGAAGCTCCCTCCCAAGGGAACATCGCATGGCCTTCTCCTCATTGCATTTGATATCCCTACGAACCATTGTCATCCTACTGGTCAACAAGTGCATCTGATAGTTGTGAGGTGTATTAGTGTACCTCACAAATATCCCCAACACTGTTGTTGGCTCAAGCTTCTTCCATGCATCTTTGGTCACATGGAAATATACCAATTACCCAAAAATCCTAAAGTGACCAACATCTGGTCTCTTCCTTTAGAAAGCCTCCTCTGATATACACATCCCAAGAATCCGATGCGGGCTTCTGTTCTTCAAATAAACAGTTGTGTTGCATGCCTCAACCCACAAGTGTAGTGGTAGGCCCTGATCATGCAACATCGTATGTTCTGCCCCTACAATTCTTATTTTCTTCCTTTCGGACACCCCATTCTGTTGTGGGTTATGTGGTGTCGTCAACTCCCGTTTAATCCTTTATGTCGCATAAAAGTTCTTAAAATAATTTGAGACATACTCACCACCATTATCACTCCTTAGAGCTTTAACCTTCTTGCCAAAATATTTCTCGACCAATGCTTTAAATTCACAAAAGTTTGTGAAAGTTTGATCTTTCTTTTGCATGAAAAATATCAAGCATTTACGAGAAAAATCGTCAACAAATATAACATGATACCTATGTTTGGTCGTGGATGTTGTCGAGAATGGTCCACACACATCTGAATGGACTCACTCTAGAATCACATGTGCTTGACTGTCTCTGTCATGAAAGGAAACTTTGGTGAATTTTCCCAAAGTACACCCCTTGCATGTATCAACTTGCTCTAGCGTACCTTTGGGAAGACCGGTAGAAATCTGTTGCATGATTTTCAAAGCCCCATGATGCAAGTGACCCAACCACCTATGCCACAACTCACTGATGTCTCGGCTCTACACATTTTCTATTTCATGCTCAAGGTAGCACAATCTTCTACCTCCAACTTGTAGAGATTCTTCACCCCAATCCCTATTCTCTTTACCTGTCCCATGACTATGTGACGAAGGAACACCTTTCCTTCATGAAAGATCACATCATAGCCTCTATCCTCCAACATGTCAACGGATACTAAGTTCTTCTTCAACCTGAGAGCATACATAACATATCTCAAGGTGGGAGGAGCACCTAACTCCCTCTGAAAGGTAAACATACCCAATCCAGTAGCACTATACCCCTCGTTGTCACCCATCTCCATATGCATCTAGAGATCCTTTTCCTCCAAGTCACTGAAGAGCTCCTTGTTTCCAGTCATGAGGAATGAGCTCCATTGTTTAGGTACCATACACTACCCATCATTTATGAAACTATGCATCCAATGAGGGTAAAGTCCAATTTGAATTGAGAGAAAAGATCCTCACCTACCACTCCTCCCGAGGACTTCTCTTGGACTTCTTGAGTGGACAATTTGTAGCAAAATGTCCTAGCTTGTGACAATGAAAGCACTTGACTTTCGACATGTCCTTATTCTTGCCTCCATAGTAAGAATCTGATTTGGAATGGGACGCCTTCCCTTTCCCTTTCTTTGCCTTACCTGCTAAGGCACAATTTTACTCATCGTAAGTCTTTGATGAGGAATCGTCTATGGTGTTCCTTTTGATCTCTTCTTGCATCAAATCTGACCATAGTCATTCCCAATATGGCAGCTTCTCCCTCCCATTGACATATTCCTGATAACTATGCCAACTCTTGGGGAGTCCTAGGACAACTAGGCTCACCATATCATCCTCGGAAACGGTAATCCAAACACTTCCAAGCTCATCTCGACAATGAGTGAACTTGGTCAAGTATTTCTGAATTGAGTCGATCTTCTCCATCTTGATCTTTCTAAGTTTGTCCTTTAGTTCCAACTTCCTATGATCACTGTTATTTTGAAAAAGGTCTGTCAATGCCTTCCACATTGAGTATGGAGTTATTTCTATGGATAATTGAGACAATGTGGTATCAAACCCCCTCAAGAATAATTTTCCTCGCCTTTTCCACACACTTCTTCCATTCAACCAGATCATTAGCATCAAGTGTTGGTGGCTTAAGAATGTATTCGTCATTGAATTCCTTGAGGCCATTTTCCTACGTCACTGCTTCCATCCCATCCTTCCATGTTATGTAATTCGAGTTTCCCTCCAAGGCATACTTGAGTCTCAAATCGTAGAAATCCATTTGGCGGTCCTGAAGTATGAATTGCAAATTTGAATTTCACCTGTAACCCCAAACTCGAAATATCCTCTAGTATATTATCTTCAACTCCGATACCATATATATTTTCCTGTAGATTCAGAAACTCATGCAATTTTCAAAAATACAAGACAAGAATATAATCTACTCTTAACAACAGAAACCAATAGATCGATGAAAACAATAATTAGCAAGAGGAAGAATATCAATCACACATAACACAATATTTCTCTAGGGAAAGCAACTGCTCAAAACCTCTACTATCTATATTACATTAACCATAAATCCAAGATGAAAATACAATGATTGTTCTCATTAAAACAATCCCTACACAAGTATAATAAACTCTCTGCCTCACAAGCCTGCTCTGGCCAACACTTTTCCAATTTTACTACCTGCCAAGCCCCTATTTCCTTGGGAAATTCCTAAGAGGATCAACCCATATTTAATTGGGAAATCATTCTTCCAAAATTGTGCAATCCAAACTTAGGTCCATAATTGATTGCATTCATGATCTTTAGAACTCGGAAAATCATACAATCGATAGTACATTGTCCCTGCACTCTAGAATCAACTAGGTCTTTCTCTAAACTGACATTCATGAGTTTTTCTTGAGTGAATCTCTAGTTAGCTGGAGTAGAACTGTGGATGCACCAGTGCACCAACTCACTACTAGACCTCTACTAGTTCCTCCAACAGTTAGAACTAGTTTAACTTAGCCATAACTCAGTAAAACTGAGTTATCTAATTACAACTCAAATAAACTCATCCTCGACACCTAAAATTTGACTACATAAATCATTCCAACTCGAAATTCCTAAGTTAATTAAGTTGATTAAACTTAATTAACTATTTACAAGTTGCTATGAGAATAGAATTCAATTTTCATTCACAATTTAATTCAAGGACAAATTAAACTAGAATTTCTTGTTTCCATTTCTCAACAGGAAGTTGTCCACTTTCTCCTGTCATGTCTCTTGAGTCTCCACTATCAATAATCCATGCATTTTCATCATCAAGTGTACATGTAAGTGCAACCAAGAACCCTTCACTCTTGACTCTTCTAGTTAGATTGTAGATGACCCTTACACCAAATCTTCCTGCAACCTTCAAGAGATTGATTCCCATCTTCAAATAGCTTGTCATTGAGAGAGGGATCTTACTTTTAAGACTTCCTTGCTTCCTTCAGATGATATCCAACAAAGTGATATTAAAATAGTCCTTCCTTCACCTTAGCTCCGACACCATATTGAGAAATCAATGCATGTAGGAATTAGGGTTTGAATTCTCTTTTCTTGATAATTACTTGTTAAATATGTTGGCTTCTTTTACTTCTTTATTATGTTACATTTCATCAAGAAATTACCAAAATAAAATGTATGAAGATCACGAGAACAAGTAACACAAAATATAGGCACTCAGCCAGGGAAAAACCCCTATCTAGGGTAAAACCCAGTCCAACTCTTCCACTAGTAGATTCAAATAAAAATTAGACATTCCAAGACCCTTTTAACCTAGACAAAGACCACCTCCAATCACCAATTTAGTCCCTCCTTCAAGTAGATGCAATTTTCCAAAGTCTCCAAGTGCCATATCTTCAGATGGAGCTTCAATCTAGAATTTAGGCCCCCAACCATAGAATTTCAAACTTGCAACTACTTCAGAATTTCGGCCCCCATCTACGCATCTAGAAACCCTAGAAGACTTCGCATGTGTGTGATATAGATGCCAAAAACTTCGATTTTTTTCTTCCTTAAATCAAGTCTTCTTCTTCTGTAATTCATTCTCCTTTTTGTCCTCTTTATCTTGTAGATCGAACTTGTGAGCATGTGCTTCCAAATGAGTCAAGTTGCCTCTATTTATATTGATATTGTTGGGTCGAATAGTCCTCATCCAGGCTAAATTCATCAGGACAAGGCTGACTTGGTGAGGAGGTGACAGATGATACTTTTAACTCAAAAATAAATTTCTTTACATGAAACAAATGCCCAAGAAGGGTCTAATAAATGTGACAAAGACTCTTTTAACTCATGACAAAACCTAGAAGCCTTGAATGGAGGTTATGACCTAGAAATTAAATAAAAGAGCATGAAACCCATGCTTCAAAACTATTTTTATTTTACAATAAATTTTTATTTTGATAAATACAATTATGAAGACCGACACTAGTTACATTCTTCGATAATTTGATGACAAACTCGACACTGAAACATAGTGTTCTTGTAGTCTAAAGATTTGGTCCAATGACCCATGAGGGATGTAAGGCAAGAAAATGACCCATGGAGTTTTCAATAACCTGGAAAACTTAAAATCCATAGGTGGGCTGGCAAATTGTGAAGTTGAAACCAAATTGGGAGCTTGGTGATAACTGCTATAGAGTGGTTGAAATATGAAAACCAGGGAGTTGTAAATAGACTAGATTTACCCCAAAACCAAGGCCCACTAGTTAGGGCCTTCTAGTAGTCTTTTGGTTCAGCGCAAAGCACTATAAAAAAACCTTTTGAGTAGAAAATGGCCTTGCACTTCTTGGTCCAGGAAAAAAGAATCCACTTATAAGGATCCTTTGTACACTTCCATAAGCCATTGAATCGATAGATGAGGCCTGACTCAGCATAGAGCTAAAGGAATTCCTCCAATTCTAGGTACAAAATTTCCACAGATGGTACATCATCCACTCTGTCCCCCTGAAAAGCCCTAGGAGTTGTCTAATGCTGATGAGAGCTGAGGCATATCCCAAGGGAATCCTTAAAGGACACTGGATTTGGTTCTGAAGATTCCCCCCACCTTAGGCTTTGCCATTCAGGAAAGTAACAAGAGAGATAGAGGCATCCTTCTTAATTTCATAGTCTTTGAGATTCATATCCATCTTAAGTTGCCTTCCTTTGAAGAGGAGCCTCAATGAACCCGTCAAAATTCCTGTCAACTATTATATTTTGGCTGTGAGCATGAGTACAACATCATCCTCATTGACCATGATGTTGAGGGACTCTCCAAACAGAGACCTGGAAAACATTTGGAATCTTTGGGGATCAATTTCTCCAACTCCTTCCCCATTTGGTTGGTGCCTTTTCTCAAACACCTTGCATATTTTGTCTCGTGTTCCACTCTCTAGGTGAACTTGTCATTCAGTCTTTTCCACAAAAATTTTGTGGGAAGTCGACCCTTCAATGGCCATTCCAGGCTATCACCTAACTCCCACATAAACATCACCACAGGGGCTAGACACATTATTATTTGAGCCAAAGTTGGCATAGACATCACCATTGGGACAAAAAACCCCCAATCCCTTGGGTTCCCGGCCACCACCATCAGTTTTAATTACAAAATTTAGATCCGCAGGTGATCCCCTGTCAAAATCCTTCACGAGTCTACTATGACTTTGTTGCTGCAACCTGAACATCTTAGTCGTCATTGCAACTTGTATCTCTCAATCATCATTGCCATCGTGTGTTCTCGTCTCCATTCCCCTCCTCCCATTTTATCCTTCATATGTCATTGTTAATAACAAAATAAAGTATTAAAAGAAATGAGATCCTTTCATCTTATTATCATTAAAATAAAATATGTGTGCTTATGACCTAATTTCTCATGAACAACATTTGTTTTAATAGTTTCTTCCTTTTAATCCATGTGCCACTCAATATTTATTTTTTCGTAAATTATAATAACTAGTTTTAAGAGACTATTTTAACCCTAAAGCCCCACGTGCAATTTAATATCAATTGAAGCGATCAAAGTTCGTTCTTGACGTTAAATATTCCAGAAGACTTGGAATATAAAGATCTCCATTGAGATAAAATAATATATATTAGAATGTATGAGTAAGATGATACAAATGAGAATGAGGGTTCTGTATATATAGCCAGGTAAGTACCCTTTCACTAACGGTTATGTCCTTAGGGGCATACCTTTTCATTAATTTCTAACTAATTAATCATTAATCTTATTTGTTGTCTTTTACATTATTTGTGTTTATTTTTATATAAATTTAGTTTGTTATGTTGCCTTCCCCTTCAAAAAGCTTTGTCCTCAAAGCTTACTGATGAAGGATCAATTCTCTTCTGTTGATCGGCATATCTTCTTATTTCTGAGCTTTCATCTTTGTTGATACAAGATGATATGATGTTTTGAGAGATAGACAGAATTGTCGTACTAAAAATGGATCAGACCATCCTAGATTAATCTTCTGGGAAATCTTCTGACCCTTGGAGATGTGGGGTGAATAGTTATCATATGATTGAATTGAGCTTATTTCAGTATTCTTCGAAACATAAGTATGTTTATGTTCTGTGTGATATAAATTTGTAGATTTATCAAGGTGTCTACACTTGTGATTCAGATGTAAATAAGGAATTTTTCTTGTTTGAACTTCCTTAAACGCTTTTATGGTAGTTTCCTAATTTCCATCAGGCATTGTTATTGTTGACTTAACTATAAAATCTTTATTTGGGGTGTCCTTTGTTTGAATGACAACCTCTAAGTACGTTTTTACTTCGACAGGGTTTGGATTTGCTTGAATTGCGATATTAGTGGTATTGATGTTTGTTTCTTCAGTTTGGACTGCTACATCTTGATATTTTGATGCTTCCTTTGCGACGAGCTCTTTGAACCTATTCGTCATAACTTCTTTTCGTCCTTAAGTTTTTTAATATTTTTGAGCAAATTTTGATTATGATTTTTAAGACATAAACATTCCTCATTCTCTGAGTCAACTTTATTTTGGCCCACGCTTCTCGTCTTTTAAACACTGGATTTGTTCTACTAATGTCTGGTTAAGGCTCTTTAAACGTAAATTTCCTTCTTCTTGTTCTAATAAACACTCCTTGAGTTCCTTTGATGCTTTAACTTTCTTGACTTGTTCGAGTAGTTTTTCCTGGTGATCTTTGAGGTGCAAAATTTGTTTGTCTTTGTTGCAGATGACTTCTTTAATCTCTTTCTGCTTCTTTGATATAGTTTTTTCGTTATCTTGAAACATCAAGTCTGAGATATCCTTAAGGTCTTCTAATGACGATATTATTGATTTTGATTTACTTGTTATGTCTCGAAATGTGGTGATCTTCCCTTTATAAGGAAACGTCAAAACTTGTTTCTTTATGTTTAACATGAATGCACCCAAATCCTTAAACTAGGGTTGACCGAGTATGATGTCACTCTTTTTATCCATCCTTACAACATGAAATGGACATATGTATCATAATGACCTATTGTCATTTGTAGATCACTAATTTTATACTCTTTTTGGTTAAAAATATTTTTCCTTACACCAATGCTTAGCTCTAGAATTAATAGCTTATTTTTCAAGTTGATGTTGATATAATTTTTATCGTTGCTTGGGCTGATGGCAACATTAACTTCTCTTCCTTGGATACTTCCTTTTAATGTAATTACTCAGTGATTTGTAACTGAAAGACCATTATAGGAAAACCTTTCTTCCTTCGTCATTTTAGAATTGAGCTCCATCATTTTTTTTCAATGATTGATCCCATTTGTTTTGTTGATATGACTTAAGGTATTATGTAATCACCTTTTTTTTTTTTTTTTTTTTTAAATATGTAACTATATTAAAAATTATATAATATAGTTTTTTTTAATAAGTCTTGTAATAATAAATATAATTAATAACTAACTAACTAATTAATTATATAATAATTAATAAATATAATTAATAATTAATTATATAATAGAACTAAATTAATTTAAAATATATATATTGAATGGACCAAGAGACAGGGCTCGTCCAAGGGGGGTGACTATTGACGAATGGCTTCCACGAAAAATATGGCAGGAGCAAGCGGGTGGCTGGTTGAGCAGGTACAATGATCGTGAAGTCTGGTGGATGTTATCAGTTGGGGACCAAGTGACAGTGACGAGGGTGTTGAGTTGTCGTGGCAGCCGTTAGAGGTAAAAAATGAACCGGGTTGGCGTGGATTTGAATAGAACTGTGGAAATGGTGGTGGCATTGGAGTTTTCAGGGGGCAGGACGTCGGGACAAGGAGCAGACCGCGAGGACAAGGCAACATAGGGTTTGCATGGCTTTCGGTCAATTAACTCTGCCTACCACTCCTGAAGAAATGTTTCGAAGTTTGTGTAGCTATGGTTATATATAAATGTAAAATACAAATATGGAGCGAAGGGAGATACGATAACACGAGAAGAAATGTTTGAAATTCGTGTATATGTAGTGATATGTGCACAACGTCAATGATGGGAGGTGGGTTGGCAGTAGCCGGTGACAGATTGATGGTGGGTGGCCATAACAAGTGTATGTTGACGACTGCAAACTCGGGTTGATGGTCAATTGGGTTGACCATTGGTCAAGTAATAATTTATTTACTTATTTATTTTTGGTATATTTTTTTAATATATTTTGAATCGTTTTTTTCTAATAATAATAATAATTTTATTTTTTCAAGTTAATTCTCTTATTTTTCCTCAATTCTTCTCTTTTTTGTATTTTTTTAAATACTTTTTTTTTAATAACATATATATTTTTTCTAATAGTGGCCAAAGGTCTAAATGGAAAAACCACCAGAATGGAGAACCTCCTTCTTGTAGCAAATACTTGATTGATGAAAACAAAATTGACGACGAGTTGGAAGCCAATGGCCGGATCAGGAGTGGCTCTACTACTAATGCAGCAAATAAAGTTCATTCTTGACGCTAAATATTCTAGAAGGCTTGGAATATAAAGAACTCCATTAAAATACAATAATATATATTAGAATATATGAGTAAAATGATACAAATGAAAATGAGAGTCCTATATATATAACCAGATAATGCCCTTTCACTAACAGTTATGTCCTTAGAAACATAAATTTTCATTAATTACTAACTAATTGATCATTAATCTTATTTATTGTATTTTACATTATTTATGTTTATTTTTATATAAATTACATTATTTAGGTTTATTTTTATATAAATTTAATTTGTTACATCAATTTTTTCATAAATTCTAACAATTAGTTTTAAAATACTATTTTAACCCAAAAAAGGCCACCAAGTGTGCATTTAAATATAATTTGAACAAGCATGGCTTTTTTTTTAATTATTATTACAAGTAGTTTTTAATGAAGATTTTGGAAATCCATATTTATACAAATATTCAGCAAAAACGAGGAATCGAATACAATACCACCACGATTAAAATAAAATATAGAATTTATGAATTGTGGTTTAGGGTATACAACCACCTTTCAGTTATGGCACTTTCATTTATATGTTATTGTTTTCATTTCCTTAACATATGTATAATGTCGATAATTCTTTTGTTTTTTTTAATTGTGAAAAAACTATCCTATACTAGTTCAACGAGTATAAACGAGTGTTCCTATGACCTATGGATTATAACAAATCTTGAGCCATCTTTTTATTATATTTGTTTGTATTAGCGAGTGGATTGATGTAAGAAAATGTGTCCTTATATTCTAGCATGGTTCATATTGCATTTCGTAGCATCATTTAGTACTTTGTCATTTTCCTTTCTCCACAAGTGTGCTTCATAACTTTTAATATAATATGTTTAAAGCTTATATATTTTATTAAAAGCTATTTTTGGATGGTGATTTATTTTGTTATAATTTATTAGAAACTATTTTTGAATGGTGATTTAATTTGTCAAATCTTCTGGTCACTTCAATTTCTAAACTCTATTTAATATTTTGGAAAGTTCTTGCTAGAAACATTATTTATAATATTCTACCCACACTCATTTCCCCATTTTCATTGAAGATGTGGAAATATTTTGGAAAGTTCTTGCTGGAAACATTATTTCTAATATTCTACCAACACTCATTTCCCCATTTTCATTGAAGATGTGGACATTTGAGGATTTTGAAACTCAAAAACCATTTACGGTGTAATAACAAGGTGGGGTTTAATATGTTTATATCAATATTTTTCCAAAATGTTAAATTTGTTTCCCAAGCTATTTTCATATGAGAAAGGGTACTTAACTCCCATAAAAGAGTGTAATATCCAAAGTAGAAAAATAAGCCCTACATTATCATAGGTTCATGTCTGAGAGCTTTTGAAATCAAGTATTCACAAGTCTATGAAATTATTTAATTCAATTGATGAGAAAGATAAAAAAATATTAACTAATTTCGAAAGTGGTTCAAATTTTGTCAAAATAATATAAAAAATTATTCATATATTTTTTTAAAAATTGATATATATAGGCTAAAAAATAAATAAAGTGTGTAGTACAGTTAGAGAAAAACAAATAGTCAATGGTAGATAACACTAGGATTCATTGTGATTAATATCTAGTCTAGATTGTAGCAACACAACTTAACCCATATTCACAAACACTCTAGATTGTTCTAGACTTCCCTCAACTAATCTTGCTTTCTATATGCAAGTTTTTCTCTTTTGTAAGTTGTTTAGAGGGGATGGCCCAAAGGTACTCTAGACTATTCTAGATTTCCTCAACTAAGCTTGCTATCTATTTGCATATTTTTTGTTGAAATATGTAACTAGCTTCGATCTTCATAATGACATATGTAATCATGATTTTATATATTTAATGAAAAGAAAAAAATAAATTTATTATTGTTTTTCTTGAGGCATGGGTTTCATGCTCAAGGGAAATATATTTTTAGGTCAAGCACCAATTGAGTGCTTCTAGGTTTGTCATAAATTCTATTGGGTCATTGTCATCTATTGAAGACCCATTTGGGAATGTTACATATTGTAAAGAAAAGATTATTGAGTCAAAATAGAGTCAAAAGGACCCTCCAAGACCTTGTCATGGCACAAAGATCAAGTCAGCCTACATAAAGGGACAAGTCTGCCTAAAGAAAGCAATTTTTACCCCTCAAAAGCCTATATATAAGAAGGAACTCAACCTCATTTCAAGACACTCTAAAGCAAGTTCGATCTCCTCAAGATAGAAGCTAGAAAAGGATGAAGAAGGAGTAGAAGAACAAGTTCGAAGTTTTTGGGCCTCTCTCTCTCTCTTATTAGGGTTTCTACAGTTACTGGGCAAGACGAAATTCTAGAGCTGCATTGAAACTGTGAAGCTGCATCGAAGCTGTAAAGTTGCATTGAAGCTATGAAGTTGCTAGGTTGAAGCTGTGAAGTTATAAGGTCAAAGTCTTAAAGCTGCAAGGTCGAAGTTGTGAAAGTTTAAAGCTGTGAAGTTGCAAGGTCAAAGTTGTGAAGTTGTTTCTAGGTCGAAGATGTGAAGCTGCTAGGTCAAAGTCGTTGAAGTTGCATCAAGGTCGAAGTTGTTGAAGCTGCTAGGTCGAAGTTGCAGAAATTGTTGTTGGGGTCGAAGTTGTTGAAGTTGTTGAAGGTAAAATTTTGTTGCTAGAAGTTGTTCAAGATGTCTTGGTCTTGGAGGATCTTGGTCAAGGATCATAGGTCTTGGAATTCATCAATTGAATTTCTATAAGAAGAGAATAATTCTGGCAGGTTTTCCTCTCAATTGGAGAGGTTTTAGCCCTGGTTGATCGCCTACATCTTCTGTCCTATTGTTCTTTATTATTTGATACTTGTTTGATGATATAGAACACTAATAATAATAAAGGAAAGAAGAAGTTAATCAAGTAAAATAAAAATATGTCACAAGCAATTATCAAAATAAGAGAAATCACCTACACTTGATGCCCCATGGATTTATTAACGTGGTATCAGAGCTAGTGTGACAAGGCAAGGAAAGGTAGCTTAAAGAAGGATATTCGAGGGTCGAAGCACTAGAATATCAGAAAAGGATCGAAGTAATTTTGGGTTTGTTTTGGGTTATTCTTGTTCACGAGTTTGAGGAGATTAGGGCTCTTTTGTTGCAACAAAATCTAAATTATTACGGTCGCCCAAGGAGGCTGAAAAAAGTGGAATCCAGGCGAAGAAGAGAGAAGGGTAAAATCTCTATCTTTTTCTCACACGTGTAGAAACTAGGGTTTATGCAATGACTGAAAATTGTAGTCAAATCGTAGGGGTAAAAAAAGAGGTGAAATAATAAGTTGCAACTACTGGAAGGAAAATTTGACTAAGGGAGACTTCAAGGAATGTAACACATGTGAGAGGTTTAATAATACTCTCCACAATGGTATTGGGAGCTTCTGAGAGCGCCTAGGGTTTGACGCGGCTTTGCAACTGGCAGGCCTTCACAAACTGTGTCGTTCAGCGTTTTACCTCCAGCTATAAGGCATCTATAGCACACTTAGGCACAACTTCCACGAAATGGAATCCCCTCAGGGGGAGGACATGGTGCCTCCCCCCGCTGATACGGAAAACACCCTGCGACAGACTGAAAATGACAGGAAGGACCCTCTAGAAGACACAGCAACAGAGAAGGAAAATATGCCAATGAATAACAACACAAATGAAGAACCATGAGTGACGTCAACCACTTGCAAGCCGGTAGCAGATGACAGACCCAAAATCGAGCTCCCAAGTCAGAGAATCAACACTCAGATCCAGTTTATGAGGGATCATGCTTTGATAGGAAAGTTCATAGGCCTTTGGCCAACGGAGAAAGCGTTGCACGGCTGGATCACAGCCAAATGGAAGCCAAAGGGGCATATAACTCTGCAGTTAGGGCCCAAGGGCTTCTTTACTGCCATTTTCAACTGTCTGGAGGACCGAAACAGGGTATTGGATGGAGGACCATATTTCTTCAATGAACCAGGGTTATACCTAAGAGGATGGATCGAGCGCTTTAACACAGACAAATAAGATCTAAGCTGGGCCCCGGTGTGGTTGCGCCTTTACTCTCTCCCCCTGGATTATTGGGACGAAGACTCTTTGCGAGACATTGGTAATGGTTTAGGCGAATTCATCAAAGTGGCAGAGGAGACAAAGCTGAAGTGATACACCTCCTATGCGCGGATCTGTGTATACATGCACCTCAACAAAGCTCTCCCAGATGCGGTAAGCCTCTACCATGATGATTATGAATGGTTACAAACAATAGATTACGAGCATGTACCATTCCGCTGTTGAAAATGCCACGCCCTGGGCCATTTATTCCGAGACTGTCCCTCCAATATAAAATCCACGACCACCCCTTCAATGGACAAATCCGACTTGGACGGGTTCTCAAAAGTCCCAAATCGCAAAAAGACCCATAAAAAGCCCTCTACCTCAACCAAAAAACCTGTCACCAGCACCTCCTTGCCTTCAACAAGCAACAGCTTTGAAACCCTGCTCCAGCCGGAGGTTCTTATTTTAGATAATCAGGAACAACCTGTAGCCATTCCTAAGACTTCCGCCCATTTTACTCCATCCAGCTCAAAGAAAACCCCCACTCCTAAGCAACCCGTGGACACCAAACCGCCCTCTCCCTGCAACCTGCAGAAAAAGACTGCTCAGGGAATGGAGATAGATAGCATTCAGATGCAGCTCACGATAGTAGATGATACAGAGGCAGAGCAGGAAACAGTATAGCACATGGAAGAGGAACCAGAGAGCTTCGACATCGCAGATCTAGATATACTGGGACTTCAACAGGCATGTAAGAAAAAGGAATATGACAAAATTCCTGAGCGACAGCTAGAGAACTTAGAAGTAATTCTCTCAAGAGCATAGAAGAAAATATCATTAGGTGTCCAAACTGGTAGTCAGTGGGATGGAAGAAACATCTTCAAAGACAACAAGAAACAAGGAAGAAAAACAGATCTTCAGAGAACCATCCGCATAGAGGAAATGTTAGTGGAATCTGGAAGATACTCCAAGCTTACCAAATATTATAATCCCCTTCCTAATCGTGAACCATGAAGCTCATCTCATGGAACATTAGAGGGGTCAACAGCCCGGGAAAGGGTCGACTAATAAATAACATGCTACAACAGGAAACGCCTCAAATTCTCTTCTTGTAGGAGACCAAGTGTAATTCCACAACGTTGGATTAGAACCTAGCCAAAGTGTGGCCAGGAAGTAAAGAAGTGGCGGTGGACGCCATAGGAGCCTCAGGAGGGCTAGCCATCATTTGGGATGATAGAGCTATAACACTTACCAACATACATGCCAGTAAGCACTTTATTCAAGCCATGTTTCATATAACAGGGACAAATGTTCATGGACATTAACCAATGTCTATTTTCCCCAGGAGGCAACAAAAAAAGTAGACACACTGGACACCTTAACTCAGATCAACTCAGAAAGATCCCACCCACTTTGGATCACCGGAGGGGACTTCAACATGATTACAAGATTGGAGGAAAAAAGAGGAGGAAGGATCAAGCTGGACTGCGAAAGCACTCACTTCAAAAACTACATTCATAATAATAGGCTTATAGATATGGAATTCAGCAATGGCGTTTATACTTGGAACAACAGGCATACAGATGCCCACCAAATTGCATCTCGATTAGATAGATTTCTGCTCTTTGATAACGCAATTCATCTTGGCAGGGATCTCTTGGCCTCTATACTGCCATTCTCTCGCTCGGACCACTGGCCTACTAGGCTCCACTAGCAAAGACCGGGAGACAATGTTCACAGGCCCTTTCGCTTTGAAGCCTTTTGGTTGAATCACCCAGATTTTAATAACCTGATAACAGAGACATGGAAAAATTTCACACCACCAGAAGGCGCAAAAATGTACAAGTTCCAACAAAAGCTAAAAAATCTCAAGGAAAAAATAAAACAGTGGAATCGCTCTACCTTCGATAACATCTTTCAGGCACAACACTCTCTTGAACAAGCAATGCAAAAATTACAACAGAGAATCATAGCTGAAGGCAGATCTAAAACCATAGCAGAACAGGAACGTCAACTACAAACGCAGATCTCAGAAAGAGCAAGACATGCAAAGATTCTTTGGAGACAAAAATCGAGGATCCATTGGCTCAAGGAGGGTGAGCGCAATACAAAGTTCTTCCACCATACCACGATCCAGCGAAGAATGCATAACAACATTACTCTCCTCCAAAATCGACAAGGAGATCATCTAGAGAAGCATGAAGATATAGAAGAGGAACTCCTCACCCAATTTCGGAGGGTGCATCAGGAAACGGAGGCTGATCGGCGGCCAGCTATAGAGAAGATCATTAAGATTATTCCCAAGATCATAACTGAGGAACACAATCAAATACTCCTCAGGCCTATATCTCTACAGGAAGTGGAGACAGCTATGCAACAGCTCAAAGTTGGGAAAGCACCTAGACCAGATGACTTCACTTCAGACTTCTTTCACAACTTCTGGGACCTAATCAAGGAGGAAGTCTGGAAAGTAGTCGAGGAGTCCAAAGTTAACAGATGGATAATTCCGTCCTTGAATGCCACCTTCATTGCCCTCATCCCTAAGGAGGAGAACATCCAGACTCCGGAAAAATTCCGACCTACTGCACTTTGTAATGTTATGTACAAAATTGTCTCTAAAGTGATCGCCACACACCTCAAGCCCCTGCTTCCCCTGCTTATATCACCGAAGAAATCAGGATACATGGAAGGAAGGCAGATCACCGATGGAATAATTCTCACTCATGAAATCATTCATTCCCTAAAGCAAACCAAAAAGGCAGGTATGCTTCTTAAAATCGACCTCTCAAAAGCTTTCGATACTTTAAGCTGGAAATATATTCAAAAAATGTTGCTAGCCTTTGGCTTTGCCCCCCCTTGGGTAAGATGGATTATGAGTCTCATCACTTCTACCTTCTTCTCAATTCTTGTCAATGGGACCTCCTCCACCCCCTTTCACCCGTCCAGAGGTATCCGACAAGGGGACCCTCTCTCACCCTTTCTATTTTTTATTATGGCGGAAGGTTTGGGTCGTTATAACAAATATGCCCTTCAAAACTAGCAATCATGTGGCCTTTCTTTCCAAAATACCCCTGCTTTCACCCACCAACAATTTGTGGATGACAATATGTTATTTTGTCATCCTTCGGTCCAAGAAGCCCGTAAACTGAAATCAATTTTATCTGAATTTTCGGATGCCTCTGGCGCCTGCATTAACAAATCAAAGTCTCAAGTCTTCTTCTTTCACACACCTCCCATCACTCAATCCTCCATAGCCAGAATTCTAGGCTTCTCAATTGCATCTCTGCCCTCCAAATACCTGGGAGCTCCAATGACAACCTCTGCCTTAAAGCACTCATCCTGGAAAATTCTCCTAGAAAAACTAGAATCCCGTATCTCTTCATGGACCTTCAGAGCTCTCAATATGGCGATTCTCCCAGTGTTAATCAAAGAAATGCTATAATCTATGTCGCTCTACCTCTTCTCGGTCCTAGCAACACCCAAATGGGTTCTTAAAGCAATAAAAAATATTCAAAGGGATTTTTTATGGGGGAACACGAAACAAAAGAGAAAATGGGTTTTGGTAAAGTGGGAAACAGTTTGTCACCCAAAATCCTCTGGAGGCACTATTTTATGGGAACCTTAGCACAACAACAAGGCTATGGGAGCATGCATCTGGTGGAGATGGATCTCGAACCCATATACTCCTTGGGCAATCCTCTGGACAGCTAAGTATGCTCATAATAGACCAGTTGATGATTTAATTCGGCTCAAAGAAGTTGGCACAGGCTCTCTAATTTGGAATGCTGCCAAACAACATAAAGATCTAATCCAACAACACAGTTTTTGGGAACTCAGGAATGGAGACAATGCAAGGTTTTGGGAGGACTCCTGGCAGCAAAGACCAAAATTGAAGGACCTACTCACGCCCCACCAGCTTCAGGATTGGGTAGAACAACTGACGATCAAAGTAAATCAACTATGGGAGGAAGTTCACATTCATGGTTATAGACAATGGTTATGCTCGAACCTCATCCTCGGGCAAGCCAAGCAATCCATCAAAGATAGCCTGGATACGGAACTCTCAAATAGGAAAATACACCAGTCAGATAAGAAAGACATCATTAGATGGGGTTATGAAACGAGAGGTATCTTCACATCCCAAGAAGCTTATCATATAATATTAAGGGACCACACTGTCAAGGATAGCCTTTGGCACAAAGTATTGGAACCACCAATTTGGCCAAAAATCTCCACCTTTCTTTGGTTATTGTGCCAAAATAAATCCTTACTTGGGATAATCTAAGGAAACGAAGTTTACATGGACCTTCCATCTGCCCAAACTATAAACAAGCAGAAGAAACTAAGGAACATCTCCTAAACTCATGTTTGTTAGCAACCCGACTTTGGGAGAAAGTCAGCTTCAGATATCAAAGAGATGGTCAAAATAAGGAGAATTCAACCAGCGCCATTCACTCATGGGCACCTCACCCTTATAAAAGAAAAATTTTAAATGCCTTATGGAAGCTTATACCAGGTTTCCTCATGTGGACTATCTGGAAAGAGAGAAATAGTCGAATCTTCAAAGACCATTCCTCTCCCATAGAGGTTTTATGGAACAATATAAGTCAAAACATACGAGAAACCTTGATGCTCCAAACTTGGTTTGATGATGATTTCCCCTCCAACCCACAAGAACAAAATATATGGATGAACTGGAACCTCCAGTGGAACCATGAGCAGGTACACCAAAGGAAAATCCCTCCCCCTAGAGATACACCTGATAAATGGACTCCACCCCCACCACATATGGTGCTGCTCAACTTTGATGGAGCGTCAAAGGGAAATCCAGGTAAAGCGGGATTTGGAGGAATATTCAGAAATCACAAGGGAAATGTTCTCCAAACTTTCATGGGGTCAATCAGATGGGATACAAACAACTCAGCCGAATTAGAAGGAATTTGGCAAGGACTTCTCCTGGCTCAAAACAATAGATTTTTCCCACTCATAATTGAAGGGGACTCACAGATCTTAATCGACATGATCAACCAGATCTTACAGGGAACTCCAGCACATAAAGTGGGTAGCAGTTGGAGATTGGCAGAAAGGCTGGAACAGATTGAACAATGGCTACTCATTCATAGAGCAGTTACCATCAGGCACATTCATCGGAATGGTAACAAAGTTGCAGACCTCCTTGCAAATATTGGCATTGAAAGTGGTAAGACTCTTCATGTGGGAACTCTTAGCACTATAGCCAATACTCATCAATTGCAGGATTTCAATGATCTAGTGCAAAAGTAAAGTGCAAATGCAGAGGAAACGCTAAGACGGATCGTCGGCGGGTTGGGAAGCCATATGGCTAAGCGCTTCGTCCTGAGAGCCCACCACAGATGGAGTAAACACACCTTGCAGGCAACATTTATTGTCTCTGAAAGCTGTGACGCGCTTATCTCCTTCAACACCATGGCCTCTGCAAACTATTTTGTTTCTCCTCCCCTTCTCCATGGCGTTTGTTCTCTGCAAGCGGCTGAACCTTGTCTCAGAACTGCTACAGGTAGTCGCTGCCTGATTCTCCCTTGTCAGGATTTTGGTAATGGTTTTCATTTCTCGCATTCCCGTCATTGTCATCTTGATTGCGGCTCGCCCTCCCCTGCTCTCGCTCAATGTCGCCTTCCGCCCAATACTTCTGCTGTCAATTCAGCAATGCCTCGCCTCAGGCACCGCATGCACTGTAGATGTGGAGGTTTGCATGGAGGCTTTAACCACTCGCGAGCTTCTACCAGCTCCACCTCTGACTCCCCGGACTCAACTACTGAATTTCCTAGCTACCCGAATACCAGAAGTGGGAGAGGTTGGCGGGACAATGTTGTCCACACCGTGGAGCTCCCACTCACACCTCTTTCTGGCCCTCACAGCACCCAATTTCGTTTCTGTAGTTCCCTAAACAGGCCTACAATTATTGCTACCATCACAATTTCTTTCAAGGAGGAATCTGCAGCGCAAGCTACTCTGTCCGGTCGTGGGAACAAGCAGAACAGGGTAGAGCCAGGAAGTCATGGGATGAGCAACATGCAGCAAGGTGAAAGCAGTCAGGCTCCGCATGGCAAAGACAAAGTTGGGGATACTGGTAAGTGACAGATGGATGCTGAGGGCACTGTGGATGCTCCAAATGTTCAAGGTCGAGGCACGTCTGAAGAGGAGGACGATTGGTATCAGTTTTCCTGCCAGATTGAGGAAGAGCCAGCTCCGGAGGAACCTCCAGCCTAACATGTGGCCTCATGCAAAGGCCTTTGGCTCCCAGATGGATTCATCGCACTGTTTTGTGGTTTCTTGGTCTCAAGCATAGGACTCCGGCTTCCAGGTGGATATGTTTCTACGTTTCGTGGTTTTGTGGTCTGTTTGTGTTCTGTCTCCACGCCAAATGTCTTGTTTTCTCTGGTTGTCTCTCTGCCAAGTGGAAATGTCATATTTTTCCCTGGCTCTGTTCCTGTCTTTTTGGTTTATGATTTGCATTGTTCTTGTCTTTCTAGTTCATTTTGGAAAACAAAGGTTTACTTCGAAATAGTTGTTATGGTTCAATGGCTAGTTTCCCCAATAACAGGGGCAGTCTTTAAAGCGTCTTGGACTGGTTTCCCCTCTGTTGGGGCAGTCCAACACCAATAGTAGCATTTTGAGATGATGATTGATGCTTAACTTCTCTGAGATCGTGTTTCTCTGTGACTTTTTTATATTATATTAATAAATCAATACTACTTAGAAAAAGAAAAAAAAATTGACTAAGGGAAGCTCGTTAAGAAGAGGGTGTTGTCATCACCATTAAGGAACCAATATGATCCCCCTCTCTCTGAAGGATCACTTTTGAAGGAAAACATCTTCATAAAGAAGATATCTTCTACTATCAACATCGTCATAAAAATCAAGAAGGCATCAAGTTGAAGATATTGTCATCAAGAAGTATCTTCACAAGTAATTATCTTTATGTCCACATCTGAATCTATCAAAATTAACTCATTTTGCAAGGAAAGAAACAAATTGAACTTTCTTTCATGGAATAAGAGGACATATTTGATCGTCATAGAAAACAAAGTCATTGATCAGGTTAAGGGTTCAATCACTAAACCTCCAAAAGAAGAAGCTCAAGCTATAGCAAAGTTCATGAAAGGGGAAGTAAGGGCTCAAAGGATCCTTATAGAATCCACCAAAAGATCCCCTCATACTATATGTATCAAAGATGGAGACATCAAAATAAATATACAAGAAGTTAGTTCTCCATAAGTATTGTTGAAGTGATATCATTAAGACAAGAACACTACAAGATGAAGATATCAAAGGAAGATGGAATAGCCTCATACTTTATGATGGTATCATAAATAAGAGACCAACTACAAGAGTTGGGAGAAATAATGTCTGATAAAGAAATTACCACCATAGTGCTCAATGCACTACCAGAGGAATGGGGAAAATTTACATCAAGCATCTATGGAAAGAAGGAAGCTACCCCGTTCAATGAACTTCGGTCATTATGTAATATTGAAGAAACCAGGTTGAAGGCAAAAAGCGACGTGGAATCAAAAGAACAAGTTCAAGAATTTTCTGCCATGGCTAAGAGAAAGGGAAAGTTCGGCAAGTTTGGTCCTCAGAAAAAGAAGAAGAATATGGAAAATATCCATTACTACAGTTGTCAAGAATATGGGCACTACAAGAGAGATTGTCCAAAGTTCAAGAAGGGAAACAAGAGTAAAGAAAGAAATAAGGCTCATATCACTAAAAAAGTGGAACAACCTAATGAAAAGAAATCCAAAGCGATGGATCTTAATTATTAGGGTTTCTCCAAGGCATAACAAGGAGGAGTGGAAAGTGAAAATACATATACCATAGGCAGTTAAGATGATAAGTGTTATGACGAGATGCATCTTAGTAGAAGATGGAATCATATTAGAAGCATTCGATTAAAGAAAAAGCTCAAGATATCCTTACAAAAGCTGGAAATATAGTTGAAGTAGAAGTATACATGGTAGTAGCAGTCATTATAAAAGGAAGTATCTCTTCGTAAACTCGTTGAAAAACATAACTGGTACTTACGGATAGAAGAAAGTCATCTAGTGTAGATCTCATCATACATAATTAGGAAGAAGAATTTGCGGGATGAGGATAATCAAGATCCTCTATTGAAATCTTCATTCGAAGGTTAACCTCTTAGAAGAAGAAAGTGTCTCACTAAGAATTCCACTTTGTATGGGATTCATTGTTTGGAAGAATGATGGTATGATGACAAAGGAATGTAGCATGTCAAGTGTTAAATTATGGAACTAGGGTCATATTTCACTTTGGATATCTCATTTGATGGATATGATGATTTCATTGAATTCATCTTTTCTAGAGGACCAAAATCAAGCTAAAGATCATCAAATTTGGACAAGGGAAAGTGTACTTATGAAGAAAATCCCACATATGCACATTTGGACAGGTCAACCCTAATGGTAAATTGGTCACCCTTAGAAGCCTATAAATAGAAGTGACCTCAAGATAATTTGGACATCACCAAGCATCTTATTGTTCTCTTCTACATTTATTGGTTCGCACAAATTTGAGGCTGGGACGACAAAAGAAGTTCATAAAGGTCCAAAATTACAGGGTTTGAGGCTCACATTTGTTTTTAGGGTTTTGGGTTACAGTCGCTGGCTTGTCACACAAAATTTTTTACCATAGTCATTGGCTTGCAGGATCAAGGGAGCGACTGGAATCCTTTAGTCACTCGCATAGCTCCTCCATGCGACCGGGAAGTTTGATTGAAATTTGATTGTTGACCAAAGTTGACCGCAAACAGGAAAACTTGTATCAAGTATATTTTGATGCTGGTAAGATATTTATGAATGTTATTGGGTTGTTTTGTTGGATGATATTGTATTGGGCTCATTGTACTCTCTGTTGAACATTTTATGACAATCTAAATGAAGAAGAATTTTAAATGGTTTTCCCCCTAGCAGGGTTTTTCCCTAGTCTTTGACCAAACCTGGTGTCTCTTTTTGATGTGTTGATTGTCTCCTTTGTCATTGCATTTATTTTTCTATCTTCAATTATTTTTTGTGATTGGAAATACTTTATTTGAAATATTTATAATTGAAGTATTGAATTGGGCTAAAGTAATTTACAAAACATAGGACAATCTGAAAAATTTAACATGGTTCCAGAGCTAAGGTGAAGGACAATCCCAAAAGGAGACAGGCATTGAAGCAATCATCTTTGGAAAAGTTGAAGAAGCCAATCTAGTCAAGTCAAGGTGTCTTCCTTCTTCAAGGAAAATGGTAAGTTGGGTGACTCGTCCAATTTTTCTCCATGGAAAGTCAGGTCGAAGATCATTGTAGAAATTTTGAATAATAAACACATATTCAATGGAGATTATCCTGATCATGTACTATTGTGGAATACATACACAATACATAAGCTCCTCTACGTTGATCATCAATTTAGTAGCATCAATAACAATAAAACATCAAGAGCATGCACACATTAACACAGTATGTAACCCGGGGAAAGCTTACAACTGAAAACCCCACACTATTTGTATATTAATGATTGAGAACATGTAACATTACAATAGTCAATACTTCTCACAAGTATCCAGCACTATCTCCACCTGTTACACACAATACAGCTCAGATCTGATCTCCAAAACTATTCCACTACTTGCCTGCCTCCACTGCTCAATACCAGCTCAAGAATGAATGAAAATGGATTAACCAAACTCATATTTACCTCCAAAGAATCACTCACATTGGAAAAGACGTGAGCAGAGGATATAATATTGGGAAATACTCATTGGAATACTCAATCCCTTGGTTGTGCAAATCCTCATGCACAACTATAGTCACAAATGATAGCAATCTGATCCTCTAACACCTATCCCTGCTGAACTGAACATGCACTGACATGCAACTGAGTTAACTAATGTATTGTATAGTTGCATTATGAGTTAATAATTAGTTTAACAACTCATAATTAGTCTATTTGCAGTTAGACTAATTACAACTAGTTTAACCAAGTCAAACTAAACACAACTCCACCAACTCCACAATCAACTCCACCAAACTCAATTAATTGAGTTCTAACTGAAGTCATGCATGCAACAACTCAACTGACCCACAAAGAAAGCGTACTTCCTTCTGACAGCTGCATGTGCCACATCTGTAGCTCAAACTGAAGTGCTCCAAGAGAATAAGATCAAGTTTATAGTCCAAATATTATTATGAGACAATAATATTTGATTTTTCTATTTTTGACAGCCAGTCTAAAAATAGACTGTGATCACTCCTGTTGTGATCACTCCTGCTGTGATCATCCCTGCTGTGGTCACTCCTGCTATGATCATCCCTGTTGTGATCCAAAAATAGAACTTGCACCATAATTTGCCTGCAGGCCCACTTAGTGAAGGCGACTCTTTTCACTAAGCTCCATCATCTTGTTGCAATCTCAACACTCCCTCTCGACAAGATATGGATTATCAGCAACCCCTATCCTGCCTCGGTGGTATTCGAATTTTCTCATGGTGAGAGCCTTCATCAGAATATCAGCATCCTGATCCTCCGTTGGAATGTATGAAAGCAACATGATCCTCCACTGCACACAATCTCTGATATGATGGTACCTGATGTCCTTGCTGCCATATACTCGGCCTCTTGAGCTCCCTGCCCAATCTGCATCCTCCTGTCTGTACCAAGATCCATATCCCAATGTGCCTCTCTTGAGGCTGCACACATGCGACTCCACCAAATGTCGATAAACAGTGGCATCCACTACCTCCGCTGAAGTAGTATCCTCCTTCCTCCAACCTCCAGGAAGGAACACAGTCTTCACATCCATCTGATGAATGTGCCACCCCATCTGCATCACTTTGTAGATCCATCTCGAACCCACCACTGATTTCCCTTCCGGTCTAGGAACAATCTCCCATGCACTATTTCTGACAATAGAATCATACTCTTCCACCATGGCGTCTACCCATGCGGGATCCTCCACAGCTTCCTCGAAAGAGGATGGCTCAGTCACAACACACTTGCTCATAAGAGCCATGTATCTAGTGTACCGATCAGGTGACTGTCTCTGCCTGCGTTGGGCTGTAGGTGGTCCTACAACTTTCTCTGCATCTTGAGCCAGTCGCTCAGCTTCTGTCAAGCGCTTTCACCCTCTGATGGTTGGCGCTGCATGAGTGGTCTCTTCCACTCCATGAACCTCGTCCTATGGCTGATCCACGTCCTGAAGCTCATCCTTAGGAACTAATATCTCCTCATCTGCATGCAAGTGTAGCTCCCTCTCAAGCGAACACTTCATGGCTTTCTCCTCCTGAAATTTTATATCCCGTCGGACAACAGTTTTACCACGGTCTGGCAAATACACACGATAGTTGTGGGGCGTATCAGTGTACCCCACAAATATCTCAACCTCTGCGGTCGGCTCCAACTTCTTCCTGGCATCCTTCGTCACATGCATGTAAACGTTAGCACCAAAAATCCTCAAATGAGAAAGATCAGGCTTCTTACCAGAATAAGCCTCCTTGGGTGTACTCATGCCAAGTATCCTATGAGGACAATGGTTCTGCACGTAAACTATTGTATTGCATGCTTCCGCCCACAAGTGAAGGGGTAGGCCCTGATCATGCAACATCGCTCGTGCAGCACCCATGATCGTTCTGTTCTTCCGCTCAACTACCTCGTTCTGCTGTGCGTTATGGGGAGCTATGAGCTCTCTTCGAATCCCTTCTGCCTTGCAGAAATCCTTGAACTCATCTGAGATCTATTCACCACCATTATCGCTCCTAAGAGCCTTCAACTTCTTCCCCGACTCCTTCTCGACCAGTGCTTTGAATTCACAGAACTTTGAATATGTCTCGCTCTTCTTCTGCATGAAGAAGATCCAGCACTTACGAGATAAATCATCAACAAAAATCACATAATACCTGTGTTTTGTTGTCGAAGCAACTGAGAAAGGTCCACACACATCTGTGTAAATTCTCTCAAGGATCGTCGTGGCGTGACTATCCTTCTCGTGAAAGGTGGCTTTCACAAACTTCCCCAAAGTACACCCCTTGCACTGATCTGACTGCGCAAGAGTGCCTTTAGGAAGCCCTGTAGTGATTTGCTGCAGTATCTTAAAGGCTCCATGGTGAAGGTGACCCAATCTCCTGTGCCACAACTCGCCATCATCCCGGCTCACCAATCCTTTTGCCTTGCCTGCCATTGCTATGCATCCATCTACATGCAACTGATAAAGGTTCCTCACTCGAACCCCTATCTTCCGGGTCTCACCAGTTGTCTTGCTGCGCAAGAAATCTTTTCCCTTGCTGAAAACAACATCATACCCCTTGTCTTCTAACATTGCCACAGAGATAAGATTCTTCTTCAATCCTGGAACATGCATGACTTCCTTCAATACGAAGGGTTTACCAGACTCCCTCCCAAAGGAAATGGTACCGATACTGGTCGCACTGTATCTACCATCATCGCCCATCTCGATGTGCACTCGAAGATCTTTGTCCTCCAGATCAGAAAACAAATCTCGATCTCCCGTCATATGAAAAGACGCACCACTGTCCAAGAACCACACTGATCCCATCACACTTGAAACTAAGCATGCGATCAATGAAAAATCAAGCTCAAACTGTGAGGCTAGAGCCTCTCCTGCTATAGATCCAGCAGCCTGCTTGTTCTTCTTCTTCTGCGGACAATTAGTGGCATAGTGTCCGTGTTGGTGACAGTGAAAACACTTCACCTTGGACATGTCTTGCTTCTTGCCTTTCACACCAGACTGAGAAGCTTTCTTGCTCTTCCCTTTCTTTGCTTTGGCAGCCAAAGCGCAATTTTCTTCATCAGCTCCCTTTGACGAAGATCCGTCCCTGGTACTCCGCCTGATCTCCTCCTGCACAAGATCTGACCACAGTCTTTCCCATCCTGGCAATTTCTCCCAACCATTGACAGAGTCTTGATAGGAATGCCAACTCTTCGGAAGACCAAGGAGAGCCAAGCTCACCAAGTCCTCATCATCGACAGTAACCCCCACACTTCCCAGCTCATCTCGACACTGAGTGAACTTCGTGAGATACTTGGGCATACTGTCACCCTTCTCGCATTTGATGTTTATGAGTTTATCTTTGAGCGCCAGCTTCCTCTGATTGCTCTTTCTTTGGAATAGATCTGTTAAAGCCTTCCACATCAGATATGGAGAAGTCTTTCCATGCAGGCTGGACACAATGTGATCCTTCACGCCCTCCAATGGAATCCTTCAACATTTTGCGGTCATCTTTTGCCAAGCATCAGCTTGAGTAGCATCAGTAGGCTTTGGGACATCCATCTCTATGAGCTCCTTTAGCCCGTTATCATCCAATACTGCCTCCATCCTTTCCTTCCATGCAATATAGTTTGAGATGCCCTCAAGAGCATACTCCAATCGCAATCCATTGAAAGACATTGATGCGTTGCCACCAAGAAAACACTGCTGCAAATTCGAATTCCACTAGCTCCAACTCAACTGCCTCGGATCTAAGATTCGTGAGAACACAATATTTCTCGTATAGAGATTGACTGTATGGGCATTCACTGGATATCTCACCTCCCAAAGGAAGGATGAATCCAGAGGCTACCTGGCCCGATTACAGACTCTGCTTGAAGAAATAGAATGTAAACACTTACTGAATAGTAGATCTGATGATCAACAGCTCCAATACCATGTAGAAATTTTGAATAATAAACACATATTCAATGGAGATTATCCTGATCATGCACTATTGCGGAATACATACACAATACATAATCTCCTCTACGTTGATCATCAATTTAGCAGCATCAATAACAATAAAACATCAAGAGCATGCACACATTAACACAATATGTAACCTGGGGAAATCTTACAGCTGAAAACCCCACACTATCTATATATTAATGATTGAGAACATGTAACATTACAATAGTCAATACTTCTCACAAGTATCCAGCACTATCTCCACCTGTTACATACAATACAGCTCAGATCTGATCTCCAAATCTATTCCACTACTTGCCTGCCTCCACTGCTTAATACCTGCTCAAGAATGAATGAGAATGGATTAACCAAACTCGTATTTACCTCCAAAGAATCACTCACACTGGGAAAGACGTGAGCAGATGCTATAATATTGGGCAATACTCATTGGCATACTCAATCCCTTGGTTGTGCAAATCCTCATGCACAACTATAGTCACAACTGATAGCAATCTGATCCTCTAACACATGTCCCTGTTGAACTGAACATGCACTGACATGCAACTGAGTTAACTGATGTATTATATAGTTGCATTATGAGTTAATAATTAGTTTAACAACTCATCATTAGTCTATTTGCAGTTAGACTTATTACAACTAGTTTAACCAAGTCAAACTGAACACAACTCCACAATCAACTCCACCAAACTCAACTGATTGAGTTCTAACTGAAGTCATGCATGCAACAACTCAACTGACTCACAAAGAAAGCGTACTTCCTTCTGACAGCTGCATGTGCCACATCTGTAGCTCAAACTGAAGTGCTCCAAGAGAATAAGATCAAGTTTATAGTCCAAATATTATTATGAGACAATAATATTTGACTTTTCTATTTTTAACAGCCAGTCTAAAAATAGACTTTGATCACTCCTACTGTGATCACTCCTGCTGTGATCATCCCTGTTGTGGCCACTCCTACTGTGATCATCCCTGCTGTGATCCAAAAATAGAACTTGCGCCATAATTTGCCTGCGGGCCCACTTAGTGAAGACGACTCTTTTCACTAAGCTCCATCATCTTGTTGCAATCTCAACAATCATAGATGACAACAATGATGTTTTGGAATACATTCAAGGAAAAGTACCTAAGCTCCGAATAATGCTTCCGCTACTACCAAGATAAAGTACAAAAAAGGTGAGTTGAAAGAAAAGAAAATTATAACTGATAGTTTACAAGATAATTTACTTGCATACGTTGGAAATTTGAGGAATTCTAAGGACATGTATGATAAGATAGTTTTCATGTATGAAGTCAACAATTCAAATGAAATCATCTCCTTGAAAGATCAACTCAAAGACACAAAAATGAACAAAGGAGAATCTATGCAATCCTATACTATGAGGATATCTCGTCTTAGAGATTAATTGCAAAGAGTTGGGGAATCTATGCCTGACAAGGAATTGGTGATTGTGACTCTAAGAGGTCTCCCTCCTATTTGGGAAACCTTTATTACTACTATAAGCAACAATAATTTCCTTCCATCATTTGATGAAATTGTTGGAAAGCTCACTCAAGAAGAGCATGGTATCAAGATGAAGGATTCAAAAGCATGAAGAAGGAGAGCATGTTGCATTCATCACTCATGACAAGAAGAAGAAGAAAGGAAAAGGAGGTCCATCAAATTCAATAAAGCCTCCTCCTTGAAATCCAAATAGAAGGAAGGAATTATTGCACATTGAATGCTACAATTTTCATAAGAAAGGCCAATATGCTCGAGATTGCCCCAAGAAGAACAATGGACCATGCTACAATACTAGAAGCAACAACAACAGGTTCAATGATCAAAGAAGGAGAAATGACCGAAGGAATGATCACAATGGAAGAGATGAAAGAAGAATAGATTCTCCAAGTGATCATTAAGAATATCGTCATCCACAAAAGCAGTCAAGATTATCTGTGTATGAAAGTAATGTTGTGAATCAATCTGAATATATTCTTATTTCTTGCCTTACTAGTTCATCTCCTCCATATTTGTGGGATAGTTCGTTGGTTGATAGTGGGGCCACTCATCACTTCTATGTTTATAAGGAAGTTCTCTCTAATTTGGTAGAGAGGGAATCAAATTTGAAAATTATTCTTGGAGACAACTCCACTCATCTTGTTAAAGGTTTTGGGTCCATCAAATTTCATTTGAATTCTAGGGAATCTATTTTGCTCCATGATGTGATGTATGTGTCGGGATTGAAGAATAATTTGGTATCAATATCCGCTTTGGAAGACAAAGGAATGAGAGTTTCCTTCATCAAGGGAAATGTTCTCACTTGGCCTGTTGGATCACCTATGATAAAAGCATTCACATTGGGATCAAGATATGAAGGACTCTATAGAGTTACTGGAAGACCACTTCTAGCATTAGTCCATGATACTAATCATCTAAGTGAGCTATGACACCGAAGATTGGCCCATTTACATTATGATGCTCTCCTGAAATTGGAGAAATTTGTCTCAGGGATTTCCAAAGTTCAAACCCATTGTGATGGAGTATGTCCAGGTTGTGCCAGTGGAAAGAAGACAAGGGGACCATTCCCCTCTAGCAAGAACAAGACAAATGAAATCCTCCATCTCATTCATTCTAACATATGTGGTCCAATGCTCATGCATTCTATTGATGGCCATATCTACTATATCACCTTCATTGACGACTTCTCAAGAAAGACATGGATATATTATTTTAAGCACAAGGATGAAACCTTCAAAATGTTCAAGGAGTTCAAAGCTTTGATAAAAAAATCAAACACGGAAGAAAATCAAAATATTCTTGTCTGACAATGGTGGAGAGTGCATATCAAAGGAATTCATTTATTTTTGCAAGAAGGAAGGTATCAAGAAAGAGACCATTGCGCCCTATACTCCAAACAAAATGGAGTGGTTGAAAGAAAGAACAAGTCCATTATAGAAGCTACATGTGCCATGCTTCATGATCAAAAGTCTTTGAAGTTCCTTTGGGGAGAAGCAACAAATGTCGACGTATATGTTCAAAACAGGGTGCCTCGTCAAGCAATAGAAAACAAGACCCTTGAAGAAGTATTCACAGGTGTCAAACCTGATGTTGGTCGTCTCCATATCTTTGGTTGCCCCATATACCATCATGTGCTGAAAGACAAAAGAAACAAGTTGGAGGTCACCAGAAGAAAAGGTAAGTTTGTTGGATATTGTGAAAATTATAAAGAATTTAGACTATATATTCCTATTCAAAGGAAGGTTGAAATTAGCAAGGATGTTACATTCGATGAAGATGTTTCCCTTGTAAAATCAAGGGACCTTCCTCTACATCCTCCTCTTGAGAAGAATGATGATAGGGATATTTTAGATGATCCTTACGTGCCTGAATCCAAGATAGACATTGTTGATGATCCCATGGAGCCCATGGATCCCCTAAATCCTCCTCCATGTGATCCTCCCACCAGGAATAGGCCACTTTGGATTTGTGATACTTTACAGGATGACAAGAGATGTGTTCACGTTCAAAGATCATTTAGAGAAAGGAAGAATCCATGCAAGCATGAGGGATATGTTGCATCCATGAGCACCATGATTCAAGTTGAACCTCCCACCTTTGAAGAAGTCGTAAAAGAACAAGTTTGGAAGATGTTATGACTGAAGAATATGAATCAATCATGAAGAATGACGTATGGGATGTTGTGCCGAGACCAAAGGGGAAATCCGTGGTAACTTCGAAGTGGTTATTCAAGATCAAGCATGGAGTTGATGGTAGCATTGAGAAATACAAGGCAAGGTTCATGACTCGAAGATTTTCCCAGAAAGAGGGAGAAGATTATGATGATATATTTGCACTTGTGGCTCGATATACAACCATTTCGCAAATCAAGGATGGACCCTTCATCAGATGGACGTGAAGATTGCATTCCTCCATGGCATGTTATAAGAAGAAGTGTACATTTAGAGACCAGAAGGATTTGAAGTAGAGGATCGAAAGGCACATGTTTTCAAATTGAATAAGGCATTGTATGGTTTGAGGAAAACCTCCAAAGCATGGTACGCCTGCATAGACAGTTATTTGGCTAAAATCGGATTAACAAGAAGTAATGTCGATCCCAACCTCTACTTCAAGGTAGTCCAAGGTATGCCATTGATTTTGGTTTTATATGTTGACGATCTATTATTGACAGGTAATGAGCCCCTGATGATCGAGTGCAAGAGGGAAAGGCCCGGTGAAATTTTCCTTTCACAAGGAAAATATGTTGTGAAGATGTTTTGGAATGATAGAATGCAAGTCACTACCCACATTGATGGAAATGAACTTCAAGAAGTTATGTGGAGAAGTTGCAGGACCCAATTTTTTGAATCCATTCGAGTATAAACAGTTGATTGGGGCTCTGATGTTCCTAGTGAACACTCGTTCGGACATATGCTACACACTGAATATGTTGAGTCAATTCATGATCAAACCTCTTCATATACATTATATCATTGCCAAACACACTTTGATCTATTTTCATGGGACAATCACACTTAGTCTGAGATATTCTACCGAAGATCAACTTCATGGATACACTGATGTTGACTGGGCAGAAAAAATTGTTGACATGAAGAGTATGTCTGGATGTTTTTTTAGCCTTGGATCTGCCATGATATTTTGGATGAGCAGGAAGAAGGAATTCGTAGCATTGAGTACCTCTGAAGCAGAGTATATTTCCATTAGCATGGCTAGTTGCAAAGAAGTTTGGTTGAGGAAGCTCTTTGGAGAGCTATTTGACCAAGTCCCGTATTTCATGAAAAGTCCAAGCATATAGATATCTGATATCACTTATTACAAGACATGGTGTAGAGAGGAGTCGTTAGACTCCATGATATATCGATAGATGAGCATATTGCAGATATTCTCACCAAGGCTTTGCCGAAAGGGAAGTTCTTAATCTACAAAGAGCAGCTTGGGCTGATGGATTTGACCCTTCCTGATAAGGGGCATCACTGATTGAGGACATTGATCCATCTCTTCCCCCTTGTTTGAGCTCTCAGGGTGTGGAATTGAAATAGAGGGCTCTTGTGGTTGATGGATCTCTAGACAATAGGGTATCACCCCTATTTGTTACCCATAGGGTTGGAGATGTTTCTCCCCTATCTTGGTATTTGCAGAGTATACCCTAGTTGGAATCATACCCACAAGTCGGGCTTGTTGGGATTGTCCCTCCCCATCTGGCCAACAGGTTGAGGAGGCTTGGGGCATGTGATCCTTACCTTTTGGTAAGTCAGGTATCTAGCCCAAGCTCGAATTATGATGCAGGTGTTCTACCACATGACTCTTGAGGGTCATTGTTGGGAAGATCAGTAGGCAATAGGATGGGTTGAGATGTGCTCCCCTATATCACCTATTTCTTAATATGGGGTCAAAGATATTTAGCTCCCCCATGAGATTCTAGGTTGAGATGTACTCCCCGATGTGGTTTCGGATTGAGATATGCTCTCCGACAATGTAGAGGGTGGTAGCATTAGCTCCCCAATGATTATTCTTATTTAGATTCAAGAATGTTTTAGCAGATAGAGTTGAGCAGATATGGGACATGATATGATGACAAGATGACATGTTGATCGATGGTCAGATATTGACAGGTGGAATTCTCCCTAGTTGAGAGGGAGTGTTAAATTATGTAACTAGCATCAAATTTCACTTTGGCAAGCTAATTTTATAGATATGATGATTTCATTGAATTCGTCTTTTCGAGAGGACCAAAATCGACCTAAAGATCATCAAATTTGGACAAGGGAAAGTGTACTTATGAAGAAAAGCCCACATATGCACATTTGGACAAGTCGGCCCTAATCGTAAATTGGTCACCCTTGGAAGCCTATAAATACAAATGACATCAAGCTCATTTGGACATCACCAATCGTCTTCTTCTTCTCTTCTTCATTGATTGGTTCGCATAGGTCTGAGGTTGGGACGACAAAAGAAGTTCGCAAAGGTCCGAAATTACAGGGTCTGAGGCTTGCATCTATTTTTAGGTCTTTGGGTTACAATTGTTGGCTTGTCAAAGAACAAATTTGACCATAGTCATTGGCTTGCAAGCTAAAGGGAGTGACTAGAACCCTTCAGTCGCTCACATAGCTCCTCCTCCATGAGACTAGGAAGTTTGACTAAAATTTAAGCTTTGACCAAAGTTGACCACAAATAGGAAAAGTTGTCTCTGATATATTTTAATGTTGGAAACATATTTTTGAATGTTATTGGGTTGTTTTGTTGGATGATATTGTATTGGGATCATTGTACTATCTACTGAACAATTTATGACAATCTAATAGAAGAAGAATTTCAAAGGGTTTTCCCCCTAGTGGGATTTTTCCCTGGTCTTTGACCAAACCTGGCGTCTCTTGTTGATGTGTTAATCGTGTCCTTTGTCATTCCATTTATTGTTCTATCTTCAATCACTGTAGATGATTGGAAAGACTAATTTTTATTTGAAATATTTATAATTCAAGTATTGAATTGGGCTAAAGTACTTGATATAGCATAAAACAATCTGAAAAAATTTAACATCAAGATGGTTGAAGTATTTTCAATCAAGGAAAGGAAGTTGTTGAAGAAATCTTAGATGACCAAAAGGAAGTATGTGTACATGCACTTAATTGAGTCATGTCGACATATGGTTGCATGGGTAAATGTTCTATTTAGGAGCATGCTCAAAGAAAAGGGATATCCTCCTTTGGAAAGATGCATGACGGCATGGTTCACATATTGACTAGATGAAATGGACATAATATGTCCTCATATGGAATTTGAGGTGGTTGAAAAAGATGTAGGAACTATGGATGAAAGTTCATGGGGGAGAAATGTGTAGACAGAAAGAAGAAATAGTGAAAAATGCAATTATGAGCACGTAGAAATGGAAATCAACATTTGATGACTAGGAGAATTGACCATGACATCTCCATGGAAAAGGTATGAAGACTCTGATGAAGTCTGGAAAGAAATGAGACCCTTGACATTGAATGTCTTCGATATGTGTCAATATGTATGGAGGATGTTGATGTTTCTACAAGCAGATGTCATGATGAAGGGCCATCACAAAAGGTAAACTTTGATTTGATGTTCATTTTCTATTTTTGATCATCTTGATGGGTTGATACAGTGCTACCGAAAGAGAGTTATAGATGTCACCTACAACTAGGACTCGTGGGTGGATGAAAGATCTTAAAGAAAACGTGACTTGGAATATGTAGTTGTATGAAGAAAATCCAGATGTGGACTAGAATACCACTTTCTGATGAAGAAAAGGATGACATGACTGACATAGTTCATGAAGGAAAGTGATGGATGGCCAATGCCCTACGAAGAAGTCCCAAAAGATGAAGGCTCCATAATGATAAAGATGAAATTCATGACATCGAAAGGAGGAGCTCTTCAAGCAGCTGAAGGTACCATGATCTCCACCGAAGAACAAGTGAGCTGTTGAAAACAAGTCCCTAGTTAAGAGGGAGCTTGGACAAGTCCCTGGTTAAGAGGGAGCTTGGGTACATTCCTTTTATAGGAATGGGTTGGTCATCCCTAGTTAAGAGGGAGTGATAGATATGGTTCTCTACTTCATGTGTCATGCACTAGACCAGGACTAACAACCATAAGTCTTAGTGAAGGCCATGAGGAGAGATAGACACATCATTCTTGTCTTCACTTTGGAAGAAAGAATGGAGGATTGGATAAACATATGGCATCTGATACTCTTTGAGGATGAGGTGGGGCATCCAAGATAAGAGTAGTCGTAGAGGATCAATATTCTTTGAGTACTGGGAATCCAAGATAAGAATAGTCCTCAGAGGACATACCCTATGAACACTAGGGTGGGGTATGTGCTTTGAGAGACAATGATGATGGTGTCTATCAATCATTGGTCTCACCAGCATTGTGTTATGATCTTGTGGAGAGATAGAGTTGTTAGTCAAAGCCTTGCTACGTGAATATGTTGTTTGATATGATGTTAAATAAATGGGTTACCAATCTGACTCTTATGAGAATTCTTCATATTGAGAATGTCTAAGTACCTGGTATGGATTACGAATACCTCCCTAGTTAAGAGGGAGCATTGAAATATGTAACTAGGTTCAGTCTTCATAATGACATGTGCATCATGATTTTATGAATTTAATGAAAAGAGAAAAATAAATTTATTATTGTTGTTCTTGAGGCATGGGTTTCATGTTCAAGGGAAATTTCTTTTATGGTCAAGCACTCATTGAGTGCTTCTAGGTTTGTCATAAAGTCTATTGAGTCATTGTCATATATTGAAGACCCTTTGGGCATGTTACATATTGTAAAGAAAAAATTATTGAGTCAAAAGACCCTCCAAGACCTCGTCATGGCACAAAGATCAAGTCGGCCTACATAAAGGGATAAGTCGACCTAAATAAAGCAATCAATACCCCTCAAAAGCCTATATATAAGAAGGAACTCGACCTCATTTGAAGACACTCTGAAGCAAGTTCGATCTCCTCAAGATAGAAGTTGGGAAAGGACAAAGAAGGAGAAGAAGAACAATTTCGAAGTTTTTGGGCCTCTCTCTCTCTCTCTTGTTAGGGTTTCTGCAGTTACCAAGCAAGACGAAATTTTGAAGCTGCATTGAAGTTGTGAAGTTGCATTGAAACTGTGAAGCTACATCAAATTTGTGAAGTTGCAAGGTCGAAGCTGCAAGGTTGAAGCTATCAAGCTACAAGGTCGAAGTTGTGAAGCTACAAGGTCGAAGTTGTGAAGTTGCTTCTAGGACGAAGTTGTGAAGCTGCTAGGTCGAAGCTACATCAAGGTCAAATTTGTGGAAGTTGCTAGGTTGAAGTTGCAGAAATTGTTGTTGGGGTCAAAGTTGTTGGAGTTGCTGGAAAGTCGAAGTTTGTTGTTAGAAGTTGTTCAAGAATACTTGGTCTTGGAGGATCTTGGTCAAGGGTTGTAGGTCTCAAAATTCGTCAATGGAAGTTCTATAAGAAGAGAAAATTTCTGGTGGGATTTCCTCTTAGTTGGAGAGGTTTTGGCCTTGGTTAACCACCTACATCTTGTGTCTTATTGTTCTTTATGATTTAATAGTTGTTTGATGATGGAGAACACAAATAATAAGAACGAAAAGAAGAAGTTAATCAAGTAAAGTAAAAATACATCACACACAGTTATTAAAGTAAGAGAAATCACCTACACTTGTTTCCCAAAACATTAACAATGTGGGAGAGATTGCCATAGTGAACCTAGAAGCACATTTATACCAAGTCGCCTCTCCAAAAGTAAAATTGTCCTAAATAAGCCATAAAGTAAAGAACATGTGAATATGGAAAGAGTGTTATATTTTTCAATTGTAAGGGGGAATAGAAATCCAATTAGCATCACAAAGCAACGAGTGGAATATATATATATATATATATAATAGGAAATTAAAAAAAAATCCTTATTTATTAATATTATGAATGAGAAAATCATCCATGAAAATAAATTCAACTGGGAAAGAGCCACACATTCTAGCCTAATGAGAAGAGATATAGTTATATAAAATTTAGGTCTCCTATGGAAGAGGCTTCTTCGTGGCCTTGGTCAATAATATGGAAGATAACAAAAAGTTTTGACCCTAGTTCTAGGATTGAGTTAGGTTGTTCTTGAAATCTATGGTTATATGATTTAGCCCAACTTCACTAACTTTCATCCATGCACAATTGGATGAGATTATGTAGTTCCCACTAATACCTATGAAATAAGAAATGCTCAAAACATATTTATAACAATTTTGGATAAACCATCTCCATAAACAAAATTTCAATAAAAAAGGAATATGTGCATATGTTAGAAGCTTCATAATTAGATCTTATCAAAAACAATGTTATAGTAAATTCAATTGCTATATAATAGAATATGCCCAGAAATTGGCATTTCATTGCTTCATGCCCAAGAAAGGGTCCAAATTAAGGAAAAAATAAAAGAATGTTCAACGGAATAGCTCATGGAAGAGTCACGAAGATTCTCAAAGTTTTTGAAATCTCATCTTCACATGTCAATGAAAACACTTAACTTAATTGACACAAAAGATCAAAATTATTAAATTGTACAATAATAAAGAAGAAAATAATTAATGATAGACAACACTTGTTGAGCCAAGATTGTGGCAACACAGCTTAACCCATATTCACAAATACTATATATTATTCTACATTGTCCTCAACTAAGCTTGCTTTTTATTTGGGGATTTTGCACTTTTCTAAGTTGATAGTGGGGATGGCCCAAAGGTCTTAGGCCGCCAAACAATCTATCTATAAGCAATACATCAAAGGAAAGGTATACCCAAGATTTCAACATCTATTGGTGTGAGAAGGATTCCCATAGTAAACCTACAAGGACATTTACATTAACGCACCTCCCCAGAAGCAAAATTGTTGTTAATAACCCACAATATGAAGAAGATGCATGTGCAAGGGCACTATATTTTCAATAGCCAGGGGGATGGAAATCCAATGAGCATCACAAAGTAAAGAGTGGATATATATATATATATATATATATATATATATATATATATGAGCCAATTCAAAAAATTTCCTATTTATTAATATAATGAATAAGAAAAGCTTCTATAAAACTCTATTAGAAAAGAGCCACACATTCTAGATTTAGTGGCTTTTGACAAAATGCAACATTGATGTCTTAATGAGAAGAAATATAGCTAGATAAGGTTTAGGTCTCCTATGTGGGAGACTTATTTTTGGTCTTATTCAATAATATGGTAATATGGAAGATGTGAAAATGTTTTGTAACCCTAGTTTTATGGTTGAACTAGGTGTTTCCTGAAATCAAAGCTTCTTTTATTTAACCCAACTTCATTAAATTTTTGCATGCACATTTGGATGAGATTGTATAATCCTCACTTATACCTATGCTATAAGAAATGCTCAAAACATAGTTGTAACAATTTGGGGCACACCATCTCCATAAACAAACTTACGATAAAAATGGAATATGCACAAAAGTTCGAAAATGCAAACTTTTCTCTCAATAAGGGACTTTCTAATTAGATCACTTCGACAACAGAATTACAATAAAGTCAGTTGTTATTGTTGAAGAATGTAACTAGGTTCAGTCTTCATAAATTGTACTTGAAGTCAAAATGTAATATATTTGTCAAAAGAAAGCAAAAATAAATTTATTATTAAATTGAATTGACTTGTTAAAGCATGGGTTTCATGTTTGGGTCAATTGTCATAGATCAAGCTTTCATTGTAGGCTTTAGGATTGTTTGTTAGAGTCAAAAACCATCTTGTTATGTTAAAGTCCTCCTCCATCAAAGTCTCCTTGCAATCAGAATTAAGTCAGTATCCTCATCTAGTCAGCCTAAAGATACTTCTCTTCATGAACTTAAGTCGGCCTAAACTTATGAAGACACAATTGTTCAAAGTGCTCATGTCGCCTCACTTCAATGTGGAAACTATATAAAGGAAGGTAAACTTCACTCAACTATTATAGAACAATAACTCACAAAAATTTTAGAGATACATTTCGGTACTACGACAAAAGTTCGGCTTAATTACAGAGATGAACTCAAATCACAAAGATACATTTTGGTGTTATCACAGTGGATATATTTCGGTATTGTTACAGTGAGAGAGCTTGGGCTAGCTGCAGACAGGTTCAAAAATCATAGTGGCTAAGTTTTGGTACTATCACAGTGCCTACATTTCGATGATATTACATTGGGCAAACTTCATTGCTACCACAGTCTCGGTGTACCACAGTTTTGATATAACCACAATCTTGGTGTGCCACAATCTCAGTGAAATCACAGTCTCAGTGTACTCTTTGAAGAAGGAATACAATTCGTGATAAGAATGTTGCCTCAAATCGAAACAGAATCTTATTGAAGGAATAAAGCATTTCATTGGTGCAAGGAATACATTGAAGTATAAGCTATTGCTCAGCTGATGCAAGGTTGACTTGATGGAGGAAGTCTTGTGTCTAAGCTGTGAGGGTCTTGGTTGTCTCATCTTGAATCTACTAAAGGAAGAATTTTGACCGGGGTTTCCCCTAGAGTGGGGTTTTGCCCTGGCAACATGCCTACATTTTGTCTTCTCTTCTATTTGTTGCTCGGCATTAGTCTTGAAGATAATAAAAGATAATTCGAAAGAACTAATAATAATAATAATGAAAACATCACAAGATAATGTCATAATAAGAGAAATCGATTAAATGCCACACTTTGGATTTCTCAACAGTTATATTATAAAACACGACATCAATTATAGAATATGCCAAAAGAACTGGCATTTCATGGATTCATACCCAAAATAGGTCCATATTGAGGAGGAAGAGATGAATGATCAACAAAATAGCTTATCAAAGAGTCATTGAGATTCTCAAAAAGCCACAGTGAAGGAAAAATACGACAAATTGGTTCACAAATCACCCTATTATAAATAATCTCTTTTATAATCAAGGCAAAGAATGGTAAGCTAATAAGAAAGAAACTATAGAGCAATTTCTTCATATTCAATTTCTTTTATAATCAAGGCAAAGAATGGTAAGCTAATAAGAAAGAAACTATAGAGCAATTTCTCCAAGAATATGAATAGGACAAAGCTGAAGGATCAAGGAAAACAGATGTGACTACAAGAGCAACAATATGTGAAAATAAAAGCCCGGGGCATAAAGGTAATATCCCACGCTACAATCAATCTTGACAATTGCTTTCCTTTTACCATATCATTACCATTTGGCTAGATAATATTGTATACCATGCCTTAAGAGGTTTGATTTACAAAATCAATTATGTTTCTATGTTTCTCCGAAAATTCTCCTATACCGGACAAGTTACGACAAATTTTTTGTTGTAGATAAATATAGAATTATTTTCCCTGAATTAAAAAAAAGACAATAAAATATTTGAAATTTGTTTTTTTAATAGATTGTTTTCTTTTAGGATTTGGTTTTTATAATCAATTTTCTAAAATTACAAATTAATCCTTTTAATTAAAAAAGAAGAGTCCAAAATTAATTAACTTTTAAGAAAGGGTAGAGAAAGGAATAATAAGCAAATTCTTGAATTAAATTTAACTGTGATTTGTTTGCACAAACTTATTAAATGTGTAGTTGATTGCATGCATCGTCAGTGCGCTTACACCATATAAAAGACTCAATCATGCAATATTCGTCCTAGATTCATCATCTAATACCCTATCTTTGATATACTGACAGGTTTAGCCAGAGTATATGTGGTCTCCACAAACATGTTAAAGACAAACAACAACATATGTTAATAGGGCTTCTCCATTCAAGACATTATATCTAATGTTTTCTTTGGTGACCAATTAAGTCTTCCTCACAATTGATTTCCTATATTTTCAGAACAGTTTTCTTGAATGGACATATTCTTACTATGCTGTCACAGTCTTATAAGACTCAGATTTTCCATCACTTGGATGGAATTTCAAAACAACACAGCCACTCTTATAGCCATTTAACACAATACATCAGGAGTGTGAATTTTTTATTCGAATCAACTGGAAAGTTACAAAGACTTGTAATTGTTAAAAGAAGGGTGTAATACGAACAGGGCTACATTAATTAAACTCGCATTCCACTGAAAACTAAAGTCTAAGCCAAGCTGCTGCTGCAGCAACGCTGTCCATTTGACAAGAATGAAATACACAATCATGCACACCATGTTTTATCGAAATTGCACGAGTCTCAATAATGTAAAAGTTCTGCTTCTTAGAAGCTATCAATCGAGGATGATATTCAACTGGAGAGCGCATCTAAATCAAGCTTTTTCTACTTCGATCATTTTTCGGCCGGATGTAATTTGTGCTATATTCAGCAATAGGTTCAGAGCTGGTATATATGAATATTGCATATCTCCGTAAAATGATGCATTAGCATGAAAATCATTAAATAGAACTTCTGAAACAGAAAACTTGACATCACCAAGAAAAACTTGAGATAAATACTAAATAAATAATCTGGACTGCTAACAAAACAGTTTCAAAAGGAATCAATACAAGCTGATTATTGTTCTTTCATCCCAACCAGTTGCAATATTGGGCATGTGATGCTAAAAGACATTAAAGCTGCCTATTTTTTATAATGACAGAGTCACAATTGCTTCTATCGTTGCCTATAAACAAATTTTATTTGGAAATATCTACTGGCAAAAGAACAATTGAAAAGTATCTATTAGCAGTACAACAAATTCGATTTGGAAGTACTTGCTGGCAGCATAACCAATTGCGCTTATAGCAATCTAGGCTGCTCAAACAATTAATTGCTACACCCTCTGCCAATCAATACAGCTTCAACGAATGAAACTAACAAAGGCAAACTTGTCTGATAAAAGGTGAATCATTGCAAATGTATTCACCAAATGTATCGATTGAGCAAACAATTAGATATATCGACCCACTGCCTCCCCCACCACAAGTTATATCTGCAGCTTGGACACCAAAAACAATACAAACCACAGTAATTACACCTTTGGTGAAGCTGCATGTGGATATCTCCCCAAGGAATTCCATAAAATATAGTCTCCTGACAAAACCTGTTTGTTTACAAAAGAACCATCAATGATTGGTTATTGCTCTCACAAACTCAAAACTATCAGATAAAGTACAATATCACCAATGGATTAAAATGCAATACAAAAGTGGTGAAACGGTTAAATACAAAAGGATTTTGAAGCATTTCATGTAATGCCTATATGTTAAAGACCATACCTGTGCTGAAACCTCACATGGTGCTTTTGCAGCAGGATACACTGTAACCTGCAGACATGCATCACAATGTTGTTGCAAATGTTTAAATTGAAGAGATGCAGAAGCTTGTTTAAATATCACAAATGAAATGAAATGAAATGAAATTCAACTCAGAGATCAAATAAAAAGATTTATTGTTAAACCTACTCAGGAAAAATAAGAAAAATGACTGGAAAAATAAGAAATGTGTTCCTCTTCAGAGACAATAAAATTTATCCACAAATAAAATGAAAGATACCAGATAAGGAATTCAATTCTGTTAAAGTTCTACCAATGGGGCGTAAGTTTATAACTAGTCAAAACTAATCTTTATGGTATCATGATGCATGATAA
Source organism: Pinus tabuliformis (assembly GCA_031772625.1). Classification (NCBI taxonomy): domain Eukaryota; kingdom Viridiplantae; phylum Streptophyta; class Pinopsida; order Pinales; family Pinaceae; genus Pinus; species Pinus tabuliformis. The sequence goes on from CM062812.1 coordinate 978,974,630, forward strand.
CTCAACGTATGACATCGTCTTCATTTATTACATTATACGCAGCCTTCAAGTAGTAGCAATACCCATGGATCGAAGAACTGCCCTTCCTTTTGATCGATCAAGGAACGATGCAAGAAATTTTAGGGTTTAATAGCCTCTTTGGCAAGTTTTAATTTTTCTCACAAACAAAAATTTTAGGGTTTAATAGCCTCTTTGGCAAGTTTTAATTTTTCTCACAAACAAAAATTTTAGGGTTTAATAGCCTCTTTGGCAAGTTTTAATTTTTCTCACAAACAAAAGGCTCCAAAAGTTGCGCTGACATGATCATTTTGGCTCACAACTTGAGCTTCTAATAGGGAAAATTTTAGGGGCCAAATTTCGCAAATGGGCTATTTTTTGGACATTTTCTGAAAAAAATATTCGCCAATTTGGTCAAAGTTTTGCTTATTTTTTACATAGATATGATTAAATGGATGATATTCTACCAATTTTAATAGTAAATTACATGTTTTTATTTATGTCGCAGGAAATGTTGCCCCCAGGTCCATTTCAGCCAGGAGACGAAATGGAACGCGTACCATACAGCCTGGGGAAACGTGGCCAGTACAGCCGGAAATGAGTTTCCAGGCTGTACAATGGAGTTTCCACTTCATTTTGCAATTTTCGTTTTTTTGTTTTTTTGTTTTTTCGGTTCTAATTTTTTATTGGGTGAATAAAATATCTTGTGGATGCTTCTAGATGCCTCTCCCAAGTTATAAAAAGACTCTCACCTCATTCCCACATCACACAATTGAGCAAGTCGTTTCTCTTAGAGACGAAGGATTTTAGCAAAGGAGAAAAGAGGAAAAGAGCAATGGTCTTTTGTCTTTATAGTTCTTGCAGCGTCAATCTTTATTGTACTTGCAGCCTCATATATATAATAAAGGCTGATTTTAAGATTTGAATATATAATAAAGTTTGATTTTGGATATTCCCATATTGCTATTTTCATTATGTGATCATTCATGAGTAAATGTGATGTAAATTTAATCATAATGTTTAAACTTTAAATGTAATAAATTATAATGTATCATGTATGATTTATGATTGCACATTACATTTTTTAAATGTCCTAAATTCTATATATATATATATATATATATATATATATATATATATCGCATTTCCCCATTTCCAAAATTTGGAGGGGTCACATTTCGTATCCGTGCCCGTTTCGGAAACTTGTACCCATTTTTGTATCCCTCTCAATGCTTATATATATATATATATATATATATATATATATATATATCGCATTTCCCCGTTTCCAAAATTTGGAGGGGTCACGTTTCGTATCCGTGCCCGTTTCGGAAACTTGTACCCGTTTTTGTATCCCTCTCAATGCTTGCTAGATCTACCGCTGAAATGGATCTTTGTGTTGAGAAATCTAGTGGGCAACAAGTGTAGGTGATTTCTCTTCCTTTGATAACTACTTGTGATGTAGTTTTACTTTACCTTATTAACTTCTTCTTTCTTTTATTATTATTAGTGTTCTCTATCATCAAACAACTACCAAATCATAAAGAATAATGAAACAATAGGACACAAGACGTAGGCAATCAGCCAGGGCCAAAACCTCTCCAACTAAGAGGAAAACCCACCAGAATTCTTCTCTTCTTATAGAACTTCAATTGACCAATTCCAAGACCTATGACCCTTGACCAAGACCCTCCAAGACCAAGTCAACTTTCCTTCTTGAACAACTTCCAACAACAAACTTCGACCTTTTAGGAATGTTGTCGCACAGAATGTCTAAGCACCATGACAATGACATAGATCAAGGGTTGTCACCCTGATTCCATATCTCTCCATTTAAGTTGTCTCTCCCTACAGAACGCTAAGGGGGGTAGACCCCATAGAAGTGGAATGAATGAGAACTAGTTGGAACCAACCAATTCGGGAGACACAGTGCAGCGACCAAGTACTTGATTTAGATTTAGCAAGATATATATGATTTGATTAGAATTTGAGCAATTGATGTCAGTGCCTTATGGAGTCAACTATCTTGCTAGGAAATTTAAGACCAAGTAATTGATTTGCAACTGCTACTTGGATGAATAACTATCTTATATGAAGTGTAGATCCTAAAGCTAATATGAGATGCAAGAATCTTGGTTAATTTTACTTAAATGCCTAAGTTTTAACCCTTCGATCATTTCTATATTGAGCTTGATTTCGTAGTAATTGGCAGAGAGAAGAGAAGGTGAAGCACACTAAGTTGTGATTAACGATACCTCTCCTGAAAATCTAATATACTCAGTGCCTCTGGCGTTGCAGAGAGTTGTGGCTCTGACGACTACGAGGTCATCATTTTAAGTACTATTAAAAGCAGGATTCTCAAGCAAAAATGGATGGGTACCTATCTCAATATTGACCAAGCTTATGCTTGGAAGTAAATTTTAGTTATGCAGAACTAACTTAATATGCAAATGCACGAGATGATTAGAAGATAAGATGAAGTTGGATTCAATGATGGAAAGTGTTTATGCTACGATCTGCGTCAGAGTTATATATCAAAGCCCTTAATTGTCAAAATGAATGTTCACTTCACTAGACAAATATTGAAAGATAAAAAATTTAGCAATATCACAATTAGACCACAAGCTTACTTCAAATCTTCTAGATTCTCTCAAATGCAATTATAGCTCAAAGAGAACAAAAGCGTCTTCACAAATTAATATCAGATGCTCAAAAAATACTCAGTTTATGAAACAAAAGATATGCAATTTATCACAATTCCATGACAATGTACTTAATTTTCAGAAGTTGGTTTTTAGGACAGCAGTAAGAAAAACTTTATGACAAAAGCAATATGACAATGAAAACAGTAAGCTATCAATGCTTTCTTTATGCCAAAAATTTACAGAAAATTTTTCAAACTTGCCCACATAAATTATCATAAATTTTCAGCCTGTTATGATGTGATTTCCAGAATTATATCAGATCTGATATACTTATTATAGCCAATAATTAAAACATGAAATAGGCCTAATGATGGATGCCCAACTCAAGAAATTAATTCCTTAATATATTAGACAACTTAGGAACTGATTTTAGGCTAAACCACATGAAATTTTGCCACTGTTATATTTCAGACTTCAGAAACAATATTATTCAGATATAATAGTCACCCAAAATGTAGATCTAAGCCAATTTTTTTATAACCATCAAACATAAATGACTTATTAATGTATTTAGCAATTTTTTTAGTTAATTTCAAACCACTTAGATGTGTTTTTCACCACTACTAGAAAGGTATATCACTGTTGTAGCAAACAGGGAGGAAAAAGAGGGTTTAGAGATCAAACTCTTAGGCCCTATGCCTTGAAGATCACTTGCCCAAGTTGTCAAAAAAATTCAATACCTGAAACACAAATTTTCACCAATTTTTCTGCAACAAACCACCAAATGATCAGCTGCAGAAAATTTAAATATTCAGATCAAAAATGGAGCAAGGGGAATTTAGGGCCAAGGAGGGCTAGCGTTGGCCTAGGAGAAGGCAAATTCGGGCTTAAGAGCCCCAAAACTTGAAACATAGCGTTGGGCTAGGAGAAGGCAAATTCGGGCTTAAGAGCCCCAAAACTTGAAACACTTGTTCTAAAAAAATTATTTTGCTTCAAATCTTCAAATTTTATTGCAAAATCTTTAATGGTTAGCCCTGCAAAAATATTTGGGACAAGATCTTGCCCTCTAGGGCCTAGATCTGTCTCAAAACCCCCAGATCTCCTTGAAAAAACCTCAGATCTGAAGATTTCCTTAGCTGATTTCTCAGATCTATTCCTACAAACAATCTTTGAGCCCAGATCTTGACCTCTAGGATCTAGATCTGGAATCAGATCTGAAGACTTCCTTGGCTGATTTCTTAGATCTATTCCTGCACAAGTGAAAAGAGAAAAACCCAATACCCAATATATACAAAAATAGAGAAAATCTCAAAAACCCAAATGTTAAAATTCAAAATTATGTTATAAAATTTAAGATTTACACAAGTAAATAACATATCTATACAAATAATTTACAGATCTATCAGATCTGTAGAGTATGAGTCCAACTCCGCTCTTAAATATGATAATCTAAAGCTCTTAATAACCAGATCTATCAAATTTTCTACAAAATATTTAAAGATTTTGAAATTTTAGAGGCACTAGCCCAAAAATGCCATGCAGAAAAATGATTGATGTTAAATAAATCCTGGGGCTTATATAAAGTAGGCTCTTTAGAAAATATGTGTTGAGAGTTGCCTAATCCAACCAAGGACTATCCTCAAATGCTCAATGAGAACCTGAGAGATCTTCTGCAAACACTAGATCAACCATCAAATCAAATAAAGAAATAAAATAACAATAAAATTCTGAAGAAATTGAGATACCTGCTACTTCAATCAAAATTTAAAATGTTCCCCTAGATCCAACACACTGAATAAGATACATGTATTCAGATTATTCCAAGAGAACTATTGATTGATAGTTTTCACATAATATTAAGCAGAAATTAAAATAATGTTACCATAAATTCATGAAGAAGAACACCACTGCAAGTTGAAACCACAAAGACTTTTGCATTTATTCCATAAAAGTTTACAAGAGCTTCAAGAGCTAGTACACGATCAAAAGATTAGATGAAAAGACAGACTGACACTGACCTCTAATTTATAGGTAAAATCTCCAACAGCTAGTTGGCTTGATCCCTGTCAAATTAATCTCGATCATTCATAAAGATTTAACTAATCTTTAATCATCACCGTCAAAATTATTTAATTTTTGAGGAAAAATCGAATTTATCATTTAATTGATTTTTAATTAACTCAAAATTAATTATTTTGAGTTAATTTCCTCAAAATTTTGACTTTGACTTAACCACCAAGGCCCAAGGGTCCAAAATTTCTTGATTTCTTCAATATTCCCTTGGTCGGGGACCTCCAAAAATTAACTTCTTTAAAACCCACGAATTTCACCATTGGAGAAATTAATTTTACCTAGGACACAAAATTAATTAAATTTCTGGATTATGATTTAATTTAATTTTGTCAGAAAATTTATTTAATTGACTGATAAAATGATTAATATTTTTTTCCAACCCTCTAATACTTAGCAATGGTGTCTAATTATGAGGAACCATGCATTGAATATTTTTTACATCAAGATTTTATATTTAATACATTAAGGGGGGAAACTTGTTTGTTATAGACCCTCAACATTTACCCATTTCTGCGACACAAAATATTATCCAGTAGACCAAGTGACTTGTAATAAAATAATCTAGCCAATTAGCTAGGATTATTCCCAAAACACTTTTACATAGACTAGATCAAAAACACTAGGACTTGCCTAAGATCTTAGCGACAAAATCCACCCTAGCTTTGGGGTGAGGTTGGAGGGAAAAACGTTGCCAATCATTTATGTCTAGAGACAGATGAATCAGTGAGACAAAAAACCTCATAAAATGGAGATCGTCACCAAAACCATAAGTTTACCTAGGTTTATACATAAAGACATTGTCATACTGAGATTATTTACATTTTACATACGCAGAGTGGGTTGATGTCTAAATTTGAAGTTCCGACTAATGATGAAATCTGAAAGGTGCAGATACTCGAACATGATGGATCCCTTTTGCCAAAAAAGGGGTGTACTTCTATGGGGTCGTTGACACATAGTGGTCAACAAGGTACTTCTTCCAACAACTTCGACCCCAGCAACAATTTCTACAACTTCGACCTTAACGTAGCTTCAGCAACTTCAACCTAGCAGTTTCACAATTTCAACCTAGAAGCAGCTTCACAGCATTAATGCAGCTTCGATGCAACTTCAAAATTTCGTCTTGCCTAATGAATGTAGAAACCCTAACAAAAGAGAGAGAGAGAGAGAGAGAGAGGCCCAAAAACTTCGAACTTGTTCTTCTTCTCCTTTTTCATCCTTCTCCAACCTCTATCTTAAGTATATCGAACTTGCTTAAGAGTGTGTTCAAATGAGGTCGAGTTCCTTCTTATGTATAGGCTTTTAAGAGTTACAAATTGCTTTCTTTAGGCCGACTTGTCCTTTCATGTAGGCCGACTTTGGAGGGTCTTTTGACTTTATTTTGGCTCAATAAATTTTTCTTTACAATATGTAACATGCCCAAATGGGTCTTCAATACATGACAACTAAATCACCTAACACGAGGACACGAAACATGCATGACACAAAAATTCGAGTGTCCAACACGGACACGTTGACCCCCTGAAACAAGACACGTTATATATTATTTTATTGAAAAAAAATTATATATATATATATATATTTCTTACACAAATTCTCATTCATGATACCAATTCAGACATAGATCTAGATTCTACATTGTAAATTTAAAATTTGTAAGTTCTACAAAGTAACATTATGCATACAAATACAATTGTGACAGAGACATCAATGATCCAATAGAAGAAACACAAGAAATTGCAGTTTTCTCATTAAGTCATCAAAATCAAAATTCCCATATGTGCTCCAATTCCTCTCGCAACAAAAGGATGAAGTCACCTGAGAGGAGCCTCATGGCTAACAACTGTAGAGGAGGGCTTGTTGCCCCATGAGTTGCCCACTAAGAATAGGGCTTATTAGCCCCCCTGTCTCTAATCACATCATAGCCTGCAAATCGCCTAGTGCCAGTGGAAAACTTTGCAAAGGCATCCTCCACCTCATCAAGGGATGCTCTATCCTGAAAAATCCGCCTTGATGCATCCTTCCTCCCCTATGAAATTTGCAGGAAGGTCCACCATTCAACCACTCATGGTTGTAGTATTTTGAGTTCAATGAGTGAGCCAAACAAAGCAAAGGTGTGCAATTCTTGTTCCATCTGCTAACAAGAATATCTTGTATGGTGGCGAAGAAGGCCTTTGACAATGTCTCATACTCGAGACACTCACTATGTAAAATAATGGTCTTCACGGACTCAATCATGGAATCCCATCCCTCATAAACCTCTCCTAGGATTGGTTGGTCTATATCTGCAAATCGTAGCAAAGTAATGATAGGGTCCATGATCTTAATAGTGAGATCTACCCTCTCCCACCAAGCATCACCTAACATTGTGTGCTTCACTCTTTTTGAGTTCGCTTGATCTGTCTTTCTCCAAAAAGACCAAAATTTTGAAATAACCATGGCCCCAAGAGCAGTCTTGACCTCCCTTAACCTCTTCAACATGATGAATTTAGAGGCAAACCGAGTATCTGCAATCTTCAACAATGATAGATTGGTGTACTCCAAGACACATTGGACACGCTCCAAGACACGTTGGACACGAGAATCGGCCACGTGTCCTAGAGAATCGTGTTTGATTCGTGGGATTCGGGATACAAGGTGGGGGGAGGATGAATTGACTTTATGACAGACCTAGAAGCACTCAATGGGTGCTTGACCTATAAACTAAATTTCCTTGAACATGAAACCCATGCCTCAAGAGTAACAATAATAGATTTATTTTTCTCTTTCCATTAAACACATAAAATCATGATTACATATGTCATTATGAAAACCAAACCTAGTTACATATTTCAACAATCCCACTTAACTAGGGAGGTATTCATAATCCATACAAGATACTTTGGACATTCTCAATCTAAATAATTCTCATAAGAAGAGTCGGATTGGTAACCCATCTGTTTAGCATCATATCAACCAGCATTGTCACATAGCAAGGCCTTGACTAACAGCTCTATCGATCCACAAGATTAGAGTACAATGCTAGCGAGACCAATGACTGATAGACACCATCATCATTGTCTCTCAAGGCACATACCCCATCCCGATGTTCACAACGTATGTCCTCCCAAGACTATTCTTATCATGGATTCCCAGTCCTCAAAGAATTTCGGTCCTCTACGACTACTCTTATCTTGGATTCCCTACCTTGTCCTCAAAGAGTATCAAATGCCCCATATTTTTACCCAATCCTCCATTCTTTCTTCCAAAGTGAAGACAAGAATGATGTGTTTATCTCTCCTCATGGCCTTCACTAAGACTTACGATTATCAGTCCTAGTCTAGTGCGTGACACATGAAGTAGAGAACCATATCTATCACTCCCTCTCAACCAAGGATGACCAACCCATTCCTATAAAATGAATGTACCCAATCTCCCTCTTAACCAAGGTCTTGTCCAAGCTCCCTCTTAACTAGGGACATGTTTTTCAGCAGCGCACTTGTTCTTTGGTGGAGATCATGGTACCTTCAGCTGCTTGAAGAGCTCCTCCTTTCGATGTCATGAATTTCATTTTTATCATTATGGAGCCTTCATCTTTTGGGACTTCATCGTAGGGCATCGATCGATCCATCACTTTCCTTCATGAACTATGTCAGTCATGTCATCCTTTTCTTCATCGAAAAGTGGTCTTCTAATCCACATCTGGTTTTTCTTCATACAGCTACCTCTTCCAAGTCATGTTTCCTTTAGGATATTTCATCCAACCACATGAGTGCTAGTTGTAGGTGACATCTCTCTTTCGGTAACCTTGTATCAACCCATCAAATGTTGCTCAAAAATAAAAAATGGACATCAAATCAAAGTTACCTTTTGTGATGGCCCTTCATCAGTATATCTATTGTAGCAACATCAACATCCTGCATACATATTGACACATCTCCAAGATATTCAATGTCAAGGGTCTCCTTTCTTTCCAGACTTCATCAAAGTCTCCATACCTTTTCCATGGAGATGTCATGGTCAATTCTCCTAGTCATTAGATGTTGATTTCCTTTTTTTCGTGCTCATAGTTGCATCTTTCACGATCTCTTCTTTCTTTCTTCACATATTGTTCCCCAAGAACTTCTATCCATAGTTCCTTCATCTTTGTCAACCACCTCATAATCCCATATGAGGTCATATTATGTTGATTTCATTTAGTCAATATGTGAACCATGCATCTTTTCAAAGGAAGAGATCCCTTTTCTTTGATTATGCTCATGAGATAGAACATTTACCCATGCAACTATATGACGACATGACTCAATTAAATACATGCATACATACCTCTTTCCTTCTTTTGGTCATCTAGGCTTCCTTCAATAGCTTCCTTTCTTTGATTGAAATTACTTCAACCATCTTGACATGCTGCATTCCTTTGTCATCATACCATCATTCTTCCAAACAATGAATCCCATACAAGGTGGAATTCTCAGTGAGGCACTTGCTTCTTCCAAGAGGTGAACCTTCGAATGAAGATTCCAACAGAGGATCTTGATTATCCTCATCCTGCAAATGCTTCTTTCTAATGATGTATGATGAGCTCTACACTAGTTGACTTTCTTCTAACCATACTACTACTTTTTTTTAATGAGGTTACCAAGAGCTACTTCCTTCTATGATGACTGCTACAACCATGTAGACTTCTACTTCAGCTATCTTTCAAGCTTTTATAAGGATGTCTCGAGCTCTTGCTTTAATCGTATGCTTCTAATATGATGCCATCTTCTACTAAGATGCATCTCGTCATAATGCTTCTCATTTTGACTGCCATGGTGGAGGTCTTTTCACCTTCCACTTCTCCTTACCATGTCTTGGAGAAACCCTAATAGTGAAGATCTATCCCTTTGGAATTCTTCTCATTAGGCTCTTCCACTTCTTTAATGATATGACCCTCATTTCTTTCTTTCCTCTTATTGTCCTTCTTGAACTTTTGACAATCTCTCTAGTAGTGCCCATATTCTTTGACAACCATATCATTGGATCTTTGCCATATTCTTCTTCTTTTATTGAGGACCAAACTTATCAAACTTTCCTTTTCTCTTAGCCATGGCAACAAATGCTTGAACCTGTTCGTTTGATCCCATGTCACTTCTTTTTTGCCTTCAACTTGGTTTCTTCAATCTTACATTATGACCAAAGTTCATTGAATGGGGTAGCTTCCTTCTTTCCATAAATGCATGATACAAAGTTGCCCCATTCCTTCGATAGTGCATTGAGCGCCACAATGGTCATTTCTTTATCAGACATTATTTCCCCCAACTCTTGTAGTTGGTCTCTTATTTCTGATACCCTCATAAAGTATGAGGTTATTCCATCTTCCTTTGATATCTTCATCTTGTAGAGTTCTTGTCTTAATGATATCACTTCTCTAGCAGTACTTATGGAGAACAATTCTACTAGCTTCTCGTATATTTCTTTTGATGTCTCCAACTTTGATACATATGGTATGAGGGGATCTTTGATGGATTCTATAAGGATCCTTTGAGCCTTTACTTCTCCTTTCATTTACTTCACTAGAGCTTGAGCTTCTTCCTTTGGAGGTTTAGTGATTGAACCCTTAACATGATCAATGACTCCGTTTTCTATGAGGATCAAATATGTCATCTTCTTCCATGCAATAAAGTTTGATTACCCAACCAATTTGTTGCTTTCCTTGCAAGATGAAGCCATTTTGATAGATTCAGGTGTGGATATAAAGATACTTGTGAATATACTTCTTGATGACAATATCTTCAACTTGATGCCTTCTTGATTTTGTTGATGATGTTGATAGTAGAAGATGTCTTCTTGATGAAGTTGTCTTCCTACAACCTTGGTTCCTTGATGATGATGACAATGCCTTCTCCTTGATGAGCTTCCCTTTCTCAAAATCAACTTCAGTCAAATTTGCGTTCCAGTGATTGCAACTTCTTATTCGACCTCTTTTCCAAACCCTGCAATTTGACTGCAATTTCCAATTGCTACAGAAACCAATATGGAAAAAGTCGAAGATGGGATTAAATAGGCAAGGGTCCAGAAATTGAAAAAGTCGTTAAAGTCGAGAGGTTTTTGAAAACCACGACAAAATTAAAAACTACAAAAATATTCATTTTTAAAAAGATTTTAAAAAGTTGTTAAAGAAACTACCTCACTCGCCCAATTTTATCCCGACTTTTTCAATAAAACCCTGATTTTTTCAAAAAAAAAAAATTAAAAAGTCATTAAAGAAACTACCTCACTCACGATTTTTTGGAAAAACTCTCGATTTAATCCCAACTTTTTCAATTGGGAAAAAATCGTCAAAAAGTCAGTCGATAAAATCGCTAGTAAAAAAAAATCAGACTTCGCCAATCTTATCGCGACTTTATCCTGACTTTTTCCACACTAGCAAAAACCCTAGCTTTTGCACGTGTGGGAGAAAGACAAAGATTTTACCCTTCTCTCTTCTTCCACTTGGATGGAGGAGGCTTCTTCTTTTGCAACTCGGCTTGCAAGATGGCTTGTCTTCCACTTGTATTTTGCCTCCTTAGGTGATTGTAATAATTTGGCTTTTGCTGCAACAAATAAGCCCTAATCTCCTCGCATGTGTGAACAAGAATAGCCCAAAACAGACCCAAAATTACTTCGATGAGCTAGGATTTTGAGATCTTCTATCTTTAAGATGTGATGATCCTTGATCTGAATGGTCCTTAATGATTGATACTCTATATGATCTAGTGCTTCGGCCCTCGAGCGTCCTTCTTTAAGCTACCTTTCCTTGCCTTGTCACCTTAGCTCTAATACCATGTTGAGAAATCTAGGGGGCAGCAAGTGTAGGTGATTTCTCTTACTTTGATAACTACTTGTGATGTATTTTTACTTTACTTGATTAACTTCTTTCCTTTATTATTATTAGTGTTCTCTATCATCAAACAACTACCAAATTATAAAGAAGAATGAGACAATAGGACACAAGAAGTAGGCGATCATCCAGGGCCAAAACCTCTCCAACTAAGAGGAAAACACACCAGAATTATTCTCTTCTTATAGAACTTCAATTGACGAATTCCAAGACCTATGACCCTTGACCAAGACCCTCCAAGACCATGTCAACTTTCCTTCTTGAACAACGTCCAGCAACAAACTTCGACCTTTCAGGAACTTCTTCCAACAACTTCGACCCTTGATGCAGCTTTAGCAACTTCGACCTAACAGCTTCACAGCTTCGACCCTACAACTTCATAGCTTCGATGCATCTTCACAACTTTAATGCAGCTTCACAGCTTCGATGCAGCTTCAAAATTCCATCATGCCTAGTGATTGTAGAAACCCTAACAAAAGAGAGAGAGAGAGAGTGGCCCAAAAACTTCGAACTTGTTCTTCTTCTCCTGCTTCGTCCTTTTCCAACTTCTATCTTGAGGACATCGAACTTGCTCGAGAGTGTGTTCAAATGAGGTTGAGTTCCTTCTTATATATAGGCTTTTGAGGGGTAAGAATTGCTTTCTTTAGGCCGACTTGATTTTTATGCCATGATGAGGTCTTGAAGTGTCTTTTGACTTTTTTTCGACTCAAATTTTTCTTTACAATATGTAACATGCCCAAATGGGTCTTCAATACATGACAATGACTCAATTGACTTTATGACAAACCTAGAAGCACTCAATGGGTGCTTGACCTATAAAATAAATTTCCTTGAGCATGAAACCCATGCCTCAAGAATAACAATAATAAATTTATTTTTCTCTTTCCATTAAACACATAAAATCATGATTACATATGTCATTATGAAGACCGAACCTAGTTACATATTTCAACACTATGCTAGTCCTAAATTATGTTGGAAAAAGGCATCACCTTCGTACCATTTATAAAATGATGACATCATGGGAAATTTGAGGTCTAAGATGGGCTTTCTAAGAAAAAAATTAACAAAAAATAGGATTTATTTCAACCAAATGGATTTAAGATGATGGCATCAATTGCATGGTTGAATTGTGTTTGAGGGAAGGAAAAAAACACTATCTTTTTGTGTATTTTCAATTTATCTCCTTATAGGTTTTACAAAAGTATTAAGTGTGGGTACTTCTTGGATGTGCAATATTACAAATGAGAACCTATAATTTATGTTATAATTAAACCTATGGTGAGATAAACTGATAATACATGAAAAAAGTGTTTTTAAAAATAAAGAAACATGTTTTGTCATGTATTTTTAGTTTATCACATCATAGGTTTATTAAAGTACAAGTCTAGATACTTATTTAACGTGAAATTAGATTCTAACTAGTACCCACACTTACTTCAATAAACTTATAAGGAGATAAATTGAAAATACATGAAAAAAAATTGTTTTTCCTTCTTTCCTCCAAAATTCCTAAGCAGAGATGAGACTTGGTTGGAAGGTGTTGCTAATTTTCAGATTGTTCTATGTTGTATCAATTACTTTAGCCCAATTCCAAACTTCAATTAGCAATATTTCCAATTACAATTAGTCTTTCCATTCATCAACAGTAATTGAAGATAGAACAATATATACAATGACGACGAAGAAAAACAACACATCAACGAGAGACACCAGATTTGGTCAAAGACCAGGGAAAAACCCCACTAGAGTGAAAACCCTTTCAAATTCTTCTTTTATTTGATTGTCATAAAATGTTCAGCAGAGAGTACAGTGAGCCCAATATAATATGATCAACAATACAACCCAACAACTTCAGAAACCAATTTATAGTGGCAGAATATATCAGAGACAACTTGATTCAGACTTCAGATAGCGTCAGAAAACTTCGGGTGATGATCAACAGTAGTTAAACCCCTGGACGCTCCCTTCAAGTTAGCGTGCGTGCGTCTGTAGGTTCCTGGACGTTGTCTTGACCATAGCATGCGTGCATCCAGGGATGAAATTTCTCAGTTTTGTGCCAGCATTCGGAACAAAATCCCTAATTTTGTGTGAGCTTCGGATCTGAGACTTCAGACCTTCATACGACCTTTTCCTTCACCAATGTGCCAAGCCAAATCAGATAGAAGAGAAGAAGATGCTTGATGTTGTGATGTCCAAATGAGCTTCTAGATCACTGTTATTTATAGGCTTATAAGGGTGTTCAACAATGTCCATTTGATGTTGAGGCCAACCTACATGAGAGTGAAGCCGACCTGATCCAATATCCATGAGTGGGTGCACAAAATCAAAAACCAAGGTGATCTTTAGGTCAATTTTGGTCCTCTCGAAAAGAGGAATTCAATGATATCATCATCTCCATCAAATGAGTAGTCCAAAGTGGAATTTGACCGCAGTTGGATACTTTTAACAAGTGCATCCAATTACATTACTTGGAAAGAGCGGATATCATTAGTATTGATGGAGAATGGGATTTGTGAGTTCAAAAATCAGCAACTCATCCCTTATACTGATGCTACACAACTGGCCGCCCATAACCAAAAGGACGTGAAATCCAGGAGAATCCTTTTGGATGGGGCAAAGGATCATGCGATCCCTCATCTTTCCAAAAAGAAATCAGCTAGGGAAATGTGGGAGGCTCTTACTAAGTTGTATCATAGTGATAATCACAATAGAAAAATGATGTTGAAGCATGATGCATTACAGGGTTTGAAGGTGTGACAACAACCAGTGTTGAAAACATCGGTATCGGCAAAATATCGGCGAGGGTCTAGAAAACATCTTATCAGCAATATCAGCGAAAATATCGGCAAATATCGGCAAGCATAAAAACTAATTTTTTCAAATTTTTAAACATAGCCGATATTTTCAAAATATCGCGATATTTTGCCGATATTTTCTCAGCGATATATCGTTTTTCCGAAAATATCACGATATTTTCGAATATTGCCGATATTATCAACAGTGACAACAACCAAGTGGGATTCTCCTAGGATAGGGAAAATATGCAATTGATATCCTAAGGAAATTTGAGATGGTGAATTGCATGCCTATGTCTACACCCATGATTACCAACTTCAAGAAGTTGAATGCTTCTGAAACAGAGTTGGTGGATCCAAGTGGGTTATCCCCCCAAACAGAGACAAGACTTGTTTGTGCGAGTTCCCTGTCATATGTTGGCGAGTGGCAATCCCTTCAAGTGAATATAGGGTGATAGATTAATCTCCCCTATTGTCTGTGGATATAGGGTGGTAGTCGGAGCTCCCCTATGGTGATTCTTCTTCATTAGAGTGAGACATCATTGTTTTAGATGATACATAGTAGACATGAGCAGAGATGACCAGAGAAAGCAGAGATCCTTTGTTGCATAAAGAAATTCCTCCCTATCTGATAGGGAGTGTTGAAAATTTGGCAGCTTAGGGATGAATTTCTAAAAATATAAAGTCTCAAGTTTGAATTTCCAAAAATAGTAAATCACCTTGCATCAATTGGTAACCAATTATTGTTGATGGAAAATCCCTTCTAATCATCAATCAATCCTAATAGTTCAATTTCGACTTAATCATCAATATTATTATTAATATTATTATTATTCTTACGATATTATTATATTATTATATTATTCTTAAAAATAAATTCAAGTCACTCAATCATGGCTCTCAATAATGTTCTTTTACACTCTCATTATTGGTATGCCATATTCCTTTTATGCACTCTTTAATGCATATGTTACACTCTCCTTAAAATCATAAGTTACAAAGGCATGCATACCTCCTTAATGGCATGAGTTACATTTCCTAAATGGGCATGAGTTACACTCCTCTAGGAATGTGAGTTACTCCTTTATGGCATGGATTCATTGCTCCTATATATATGTGCCTCATTCTTTCTCCCCTCACTATTTGTGCATTGTGAAAGAAGAATTCGAACTTGAGAAATAGTTGGAGAGAGTTGAAGAAGATTGTGAGAGAGAGACTTGGAGAGTAAGAGCAGAACTTGGTGAGCCAAGGTTGATTCAGTGCTTCAGTGTTGATTCAGTGGAAGGGAAGATTGATTTAGTGTGTGCATCTGTTTCTACTAACAATGATCTTCATGCTACAACTTGCTCAGATTTGGGTGAACTTACTCACGCTCTTGATCTCTCATTATACTTTGTATCTCTGTTGAACAATAGATTTCTAATAGAAGAAGAATCTGGTTGGGTTTTGCCCTAGTCATTGGACCTAAATTCTCAGTGTCTCATTTTGTTCTTGGTTGTCTTCTATTGTGCATTTGATTTATGTTCTATCTACAATTGCTTATCTAATATTACAACATAAAAAAGTTTTGTAATAAGTGATTGTTACAGCATAGAACATCAAAATTTCAACAATAACTAAGGAATTCATTCAGAGCCATGTTCGCAACTCTACATATGCAACCTTCTCCAGTTATTGCAAGTTTATCACAAATCCCTATGATCTTCGTTAAGTAACTAGTAATGATTTATGATCTAGTATTTTATGTGGAATTTACGATTGCAGACAAAAGTAATTTCCCTAGACCTAGTTGACTAGTCTAGAACAGCAGAAGGCAAAGAATATAGAGCTTTCCTTAGAGAAATTGAAGAATGGGAAAGAAACCTACTTGGAATATGTCACAAGCTTTACTTTCCTCCTTGTTTGTAAGCTCTAATCGTAGCTCTGGGCGCTATAATTAGAACCTGCACATGCAAACAAAACAAACCAAGGATCCACAACATCTACGTAGCATAATTCAATTACTCTATTCAATGAATCAGTGAGCCATTGAAATACAAGAATGTAAATGTAACATAACACATATAGGAAAACAAGATACTCTTTGTATTAATAGAAATAGGAGAGGGTTTATAACCAAGGATAGTAGTTGATCTTGTACAGATCTCCCCAGGTTGAATGTCCTTCTTTGTCACAAAGCACACCTCAATGTCACCCTAATGCATGAAGATGATGACTCTTAGATTCAAGGAAGCAGCATGAGGGCATAATCAGTTTCCAAAAGCCAACCCTAACATTATGGATGGCAGTAAATTTATAGAAGAGGGATGGTAGTTTAGGATTTACCATAATAAGCTTGAGATCCACTTGTGATGGGAGGATGAGCTCAAAGGATAAGAGATGAAGTCTCCAAGGTAGGATCGGATAGGACTCACTTCTTATCCAAGGTAAATGGTTAAAACAATGGTTAAAACAACCCCTAGAAGGTTCCGGAAGAGGAAGCTTCAGGATTCTTTTTAATTTCTCAAATTTCTAGAATCAACGCACCCCAAGCAAGGAGCAAGTTGTTGTTGACCAACGCTGGTGCAAAAGGAAGCAACCAACATTGAACGTAGGTCTTTAAATGGGCAGAGTGCATTGGGGCTTAAAAGCTTGATTTTGAGAAGTTAAACCCAGAAACTCAGTCATTTTGGAAAGGTCATGCTTAGGGCTTTGTGTAGTGATGATGACAACATGTTCATGGATGTGGATTGATCTGGTTTGTAGGCCTATTGACCAAATGTGACAAAATTACCTATAACATAGTCATCTTTATGGATCTGAGTTTGTTCTGCAAGATTATCTTTCTATTAATGTTCTCACTCTAGTAAAGGCTAATGAAGGATTGACCATCTCCTTCATAGTTGTCTTTGTAGCATAATTCACATGAAATATAGTGTGATATGAAGCCTAAGAACCCAAGAAAGATCTCTTTGATAATAGAAAATAGAGAGCTATGTTCACTTACCTCTTAAAGGGGGAAACCTCCAAGAGCAATGCTCTAAATACAATCACAATTCTTGACAAAAAATTACATAACCTTCTACTCAATATATATCTATCCATGGAGAATATTAACTACCTATGGGCCCACTTCTAATGAGAGCCTACTAACTAAATTGGGTTTACTGAAGAAAAAAAAAAGGACCCTTTTTACAATGAGTGATTATGAACTAACTATTTAATGGGCCCATACATCAATAATGTACCTAAGTGTTGAGAAATCTAGCGCAGAGTCAAGAGGTGATTTCTCTAGTAATAATAACTACTTGTGAAGTCTTTTTACTTTTCTTAATTATGTTCTTCTTAACTTGATTATTATTATGTGTTCTTCTTCATCAAACAGCTACCAAAATCATAAAGAACAATGAGACAAAGGACACAAGATGTAGGCGATCATCTAGGGCCAAAACCTCTCCAATATTGAGAGGAAAACCCAAAAAAATTATTCTTCTTATAGAATCTTCAATTGACGAATTCCAAGACCTACAACCTTGACCAAGAATCCTCCAAGACCAAATCAATCCTTAAGTCAAAGTAGCTTCTTCCTTGACTTCAACTTCGACCTCAACAACACTCTTACTGCAACTTCGTCCTTCCTTACTGCAATTTTGGCTTACCTGCAATTTCTGCAACTTTCGGCCCTAGCTTCAAAAACCCTAGATCACATGAGAGAGAAGATAATGGAGAGATCTATCTTCCTTTGCCTTTGTTATGCCTCCTCTTTCCTGGTGAATTTGTCCTTCAAACTAGACCTTGTTGACACCAATCTTTGAGACTTTGATGTGACTGCAACTCAGCCTTTCTGCAACAAATGGAGACGCTAGATCCCTTTGCACGTGTGGAGAGAAACAACACAAAACTGATCCCAAAACTTCGATCTTCATGTTTTCTTTTGTCCTCCTTTATCTCGCATCATTTCTTCTTGTTTGTGCTAGAGTGACAAGTGAGTGTGTGTCCTTGAGAGAGGCTGAGTGCCTCCTTATATAGGCTTCTTGACCATGACTTGAGGCCGACTTGACAATGCTTCTAGGCCGACTTGATCTTTAGTGATGGTTGATTGCTTTATTGAAGGCCGACTTGTTGGAGGTGCTTTGACTTGGTCTTGGAGGATCTTTAGACTTTTTACAATGACTCAAATACATATGTAACATGCCCAAATGGGTCTACAATACTTAGGAAGAGCCAATTTGTAGGAAACTTATCCAATGTGTTGTATGATCTAATAGGATCCATAGAACTTACAAGCTAACTGTTGGGGAATTTTATCCTTGAGATATATCTATTTATAAGGATATAAGTGAAGGAACATTTGATCCCCTTTAGCAAAAGAACACTCAAATCTATGTCGATCAACTTGTTTCATTCAATTTTGTGCCATACCCAAGTTTTCCTTGAGGATATGTATGATAGTTTCTTTACTGTCAAGTATTATATCCACTGCACAAACCTTGGACATTCCTAGTACATAAGATGCCATAAACAGGGGTTTTGGGCCACACACTATTTCATATGGTGTCATTTTGGTAGCTCCATGATAAGTGGTATGATACCACCACTCAGCCAACAAAAGCCATTATGCCCACCGGTGCGGCTTTTTTAAGCAAAGCATCTCAAATATGTTTTTAACCACTTATTGACCACTTTTGTTTGATCATTCGTTTGAGGATGATATGCAGTGGTCATATTTATTTGTCCCCTAAAGTTTAAACAACACTGCTAGTGAATGTGGGGTCTCAATCCAAAACAATTATAGTGGGAATACCATGCAGCGTGAAGATCTAATCCATGAATGCTTGGGAAATAGAGGAGGGAATGAAAGGAGGACCTAGGGCACAGAAATGAGCAGCTTTTGAAAGACAACTACCACCACTATAATTATTGTTTTGTTGCCCATTTTTAGAAGTCCAACAATAAAATCCATTGAGATGTTTGTCAAATTTTGTGTTGGAATTGGTAAAAGTTACAATGCCCATGGTAACTTTACTATCTCTCCCTTGTTTCTTCAGTGAGCATCACAGGATGCTAA
The DNA here is from genome assembly GCA_031772625.1 of Pinus tabuliformis. NCBI lineage: Eukaryota > Viridiplantae > Streptophyta > Pinopsida > Pinales > Pinaceae > Pinus > Pinus tabuliformis. The sequence continues at coordinate 978,994,031 of CM062812.1, forward strand.
AAATATTAGATATTTGTTTTTATGCCCTCCCAAAAGAATGAACACTTAGTGATTCCATAGGTTTTATGAAAGCCAAGATAACCTGTTATTGGTGATGAGTCTAGCTCCTCTTAAACTTGATGTTGTTTCCATTTATAATTTTTAGAATATTTGAGATTTGTTTGGACTCTGAAGCTCTTGGATGAGTTGCCTTAAAGTATTATTGACTAGCCCCTCCTTGCGAGCTTCCTTTGTAATGTCCCCATTTTCAGTTTCCCTTCTGATGCAGTCAAGATGGATTTCCAAGGTTGGTGGCAACTAGTTTACAGGAGCAAGATTACATCATCAAAGGGCACAGAGGGTTTTGGAGGAGTTTCATGGGGTTCGATGGAGTTCGCTGGTTGTATTTCACCTTCAGGGGCAATTTCACATAGTTCGTTCTTGGTTCCATTGCATTCTGATGAATCTCGTAACTGGAATTATTGTCTGCATTATTTAATTAAAATCGCTAAAGGTGTTGTGCGGAGGGGATTATTTGGAGAAACACCTTAGTGTAATAACTCATTGGAACCAAAATGAAGAAATCTACAAGATAGGATGGTGAGACGTGGTTTCTAGTGGCCGGAGAAAGTATGGTGGCCAATTAATCATTTCTCAAGATTAAAAGTGATTTTAATTAGTCACTTTATTAAATAACAAGAGGGAAAAGTGATTAATAGGAGAAAAAGGCCAAAAAGAGGAAAAATGACTAAAATAAAATAAAAAGTCACTTAAATTGAAATAAGATGGAAAAGCTTCTAGAGACAATAAAATACTTCTAGAAGGTTGGAGAACCATCCATCAAGTCTTTAAAAAGGCGGGGAAGCAGATCAATTGGGATATCTTGGTTTGGTGATATTTTCTATTGGAGAGGTTTTGAAACATGGTTCTTAGCTTTCAGCAAGAACCAGGACGAAAACTCTTGGGTTTCCATCCGTGAGTTGGATGAAAACCCGACCCACTATTGTGGAGATTTCATCCAGAAATCTCACAGAGCTTCAGTGGCATCAGTTGAGATCAGAGCGGGAGCAGATCTGAGGATTGGAGGGAGGGTCATCCAGATCCTCAAGTTGAACTATATTGCAGTTCTAGATTGGGAGGTCAGATCCAGTGTTGCAGCAGGTTATTTTGAGACCGGATCTAGTTTGCAACAGTTCGAAGGCTTCTACCATAGCAATTCTCCTGTTGTTGTAATAACAGTCTTTATAATAATATAATAAAGCTGAAATTTGTGGCATTTGTTTGTGTTGTAATTGTCGTTTATTTTATCTTTGTTGTATTCGGGGTTTTATGTATATATTTTTGCTGGTAATCTTCGTGGTGTTTTGACACAATTAATGGCATAAAAAAATTATGAAGAAAAATTCCCTTATACTTTAACAAAATATCCAAAAGAGATATTACAGTGGTATCGGAGTTGCTTTTCCTGCCATCCTGAGGATATTTTCATTGCAGGTCATTTTGAGCCAAGTTCGTGGTTGAGTTTGCTTGAGCGAAGGAAAAATTACTGAGGGTCGATTTTAATCACTTTTGAGGGTCAATTGCACTATTTCTCAAGGGGGCGAGTCTTATCTCAGGGGTCAATTGACAGTGGGAAAATTTTGAGTGTGGTCAGGTGCATTAGTTAGCAGAGTACGACTGAAGCAAGGGTCAAAGGCTAAAGCACATTTTATTGTGCGTACCAGCATCATACCGATCACAAAACAAGGAAATTATAAGTGTAATCTTCATTATGTGGTTGGTATTGGAATTTGAGATTCTGAAATGTACTCACTTGTTGGCAGCAATTTTACTCAATTTCTCGAGCAGCAGATCCCCAACGTAATTGTAGCTATCAAAATAGAATAGAGAGGTCCGTTATGCCTGGTCCAAAACACAGTTAATGAAATGTATGGAAAACGTCGCTTGGTTACAAAAGAAATAAATCGAGGATCAGAGCTAAAGAGTTGGAGTGATTTCAAAACGAGTAACCAGTGAGATTGTTATTCTGAAGAGGTTTGATTTAATTAATTATTGGCAGACCCTGTGTGCATGTGGAGCATCTCAAGGTCCATGTTTGTGTGATGGATCCACTCTGCATAATTAATATGGTCCAAAGGTCAACTTGATCTTGCCATGGAGGATCTAGTCGATGTGAGTGTTGTTCATAGTTTGATGTGTGTTGTTTTGGCTGGAGGTACTCGTAATTGCAATCTTGAAAACAAAACAAGAACTCCAAATGTATTATGGACCCTCGTCGATGTGGCATAAAGTGAATGATGTTGGTTGATCACTGGGGAATGCACACAGGGTGGAGGATACGAAACACACTAATCGATCTGGGGCGTTCAAGCATTATACTCATACATGGATCAAGATCAATTTAAAGCGTGCATGGATCGTGCATTGGAGATGGTGCGTGGTGTTGAAGAATGCAACTGCCATTGACTCATTGAGACAATGCGCATGGACAGAGGTGTGTGTAATGTGATCGATCCAGTGTTTAGATGTAATGCAAAGATAAGTGATGCACATGTGTATCTATACAGTTGCATTGGTGAAGTACATGAGGAAAATTGAGTATGGTGACGTTGTAACAGTTGTTAGGCCTGGTGTATTCCAGACTTAAGGAGCTCAATTATTGCTACAGGAAAGAAGCATTTGAAGGGCCATGTTACCTCAGATCGAATCTACTGCTCCTCATATCTGAGTTATTTCCCAAATAGATTTCATTTGCTCAAACTGTGGAGGGTTGAATTCGCTATTTCCAATGCCAGGTATTGAATTACCAAGGGGGGCGAGTCAATTGCTTCAGGGAAAAATTGTTCCAGGTTTTAGAAGCACCAGTTCACTGTAAAAAAAAAGGGAAGTCAAACTTACTGTTGATCAGAAGACCAAACAGACTTTTGAACAGATCACAGTTTCTCTAGTTTGAGGAAGAATATAATATGCTAAGAGGAGTTCCAATTTAGCATTGGTAGGTCGTATTCCCTAGCAGGCCGAATTCATTATTTTTGTGGCAAAAACTTTCTTATTGCTAGCCAAATTAATCTTTGGAGGTCGAGTTCACTTCGTCCTGAGCCTAAACATATTTCCATGTATGTTATGCATAGCATGAGATATGTTGTTGGTACAATATCTTAGTGCATAGATCAAAGGCAGTAAATGTGAATGGTCGAGTGTTGTGCTTTATATATTTTCTTGCTGACAGTGTTATGGGCTGAAATTGTTGCTAAGTGTGTATGGTCACACTACCTTGCAGATCAGTGGCAGGGTCCTATATAGCTGAGCTTGACGGCCCATATTTATGCATTGTATTCTTATAAAAAGCCATGTATTGTTGTAAGTTTGTTGTTGAGTTTGAGAGTTATGTTGAGTTTGTACGTGGTTGCGTTATGACAGAGTGCCTTATTGTCATAGCATTGGCATGATATTGTGAGGGCCGAGTATGTCTTGATAAGAGAGGTGCTGAGTTAGATTAATGAGTATGTATACTATCATTAGGATTTCATGTACTGTTGAGTGAGTTGGTCAGTCAAATTCATATGTCTATTGTTGTTGTATGTATGTTGTAGAGTGTGAATCTAGTATGAGGGAATGGTTGCATGAGAGATGCCATGAGTATATGCTAAGAACCTTGTCATGATGTGCTTCTAATAAGCAGGGATGTTGTTAATGTAATTGAGTAATGCTTGCTAAGTTGTTTAATGATGAGACCATATGTTGTTTTCAACTAACATGTTACACAGAGAAAGAGATTTGCGAGAAGGATGGATATTGAAAATACCCTAGAAGACCTCAAAAATACCCTTAATAATTTCAAAAGAAGATGGAATCAGCAACAATTCAAGACATCACTTGCACTTGGTTCTTTGGGTTGCAATGCCTCTTTAGACCAAAGAATAAAACAGAACAGCAAACCCTTCTCAAAAGGAGTCCATGCGATTCTACAACCAGAGCAGCTAAAGAATCTACAGAAAGAAAGGGAGATAGGGAATTGGCTTTTTGCACTAGGGTCAAATTTGCAGAACATGAAGGTGACTGAGAAAGCACTCCTTAATCTGGAGAAATTAGACTCGCAACTTTCCAAAGTGTGTCAATCAAATTTGAGGATTCTGAAATGGGCTCTAAAACCAGCCATGCTAGCAGTAATACAGCCCAAGTTTCTGGAGCACCCTTGTGAAGAGGTAAAACTTATTGTTGCCTCATCTTAGTGAGATCATACAGATAACTTCACCCGTGCCTCCTGACAATGACGACATTATGGGGGAAGCTTTTCATCTGATAGAAGAAATTTTTCGGGGGTTGCATGACACCTTGGGTCCCACCTATGGAAAGAGACTCGAGATATTAGAGATCATGGTTGGAGTTATGGGTAACCATGATGCCATTGACAAGAAGTTGCAATCCAAGTTGTTGGCCATTTGGAGGAGGGAACAGATTGTATCACCTACTGCTTATGAACTAGCCAAAAGGTTGGTTGAGTAGAACATGAACTGTTCAGAGGACAGTTGACCAAGGAGGAGCTGATAAGGATGCGAGTTGGTGGAGAAAACAAGGATGCAAAGGTTCAAACATGCAGCAAGAATGAATTTAGGAGGAAAAATATTTGCTTCAGCTGCAAAGGACCTTGGGAGCCTAATCACTCATGCTTAGGTAAAACAATGACAGGGGTAGAACAGGAGGAGATCCTTCCGATCATTCGGATGAGAATAAAATGGATTCTTCTACTGTTGAGTCCTTTGATCTGCATGAGAACACCCTTGGAGGATATGAGCATTCATGTAGATGTTAAGAAATCTAGGGCAGCTAGAGGAGGGTGATTTCTCTTACTTTGATAGCTGCTTGTGATGTTCCTTTATTTAACTTGATATACTTGTAGTTAACTTCTTAACTTGATTATTATAGTGGTCTTTTATCATCGAAAAGCTACCAGACAATGAAGATCAATGAGACAAGAGGACACAAAATGTAGGCTATTGGCCGGGGCCAAAACCTCTCCTTTCGAGAGGAAAACTCATGAGAATTCTTCTCTTCTTATAGAATCTTCAAATGACAGATTCCAAGACCTATGACCCAAGACCAAGACCCCTCCAATACCAAGTCAAACCTCTTCTTGATGAGCTTCTCTTCAATAAATTCAATGCTAGTCAAACTCTCCAATATTTTAGATTTCGGTCTCTTTTCAGAATTTTGGCTTGCTGCTTCAGGACTGCAATTTTCGACTTCCATTGCAGAAACCCTAGTTTGGCACGTATGAGATAAGATGGCGTGAAATGTCTCTTTCTTCCTTCGCTATGGGAACTGCTTCTTCCTCAACAATTTGGTCTGCAATCTAGATCCTTGTGACTCCAAAATTTGGCCTTATGTGGTGACTACAATTTTGGTCTTACTACTGCAATCGATGCCCTGATTTACTCGCACATGTGAGATGAAGGTGGCCAAAAATAGCGTTCAAATGCTTTGTTCCTCCTTCCTTTATCTCTCATCTTTTTCGCTTGTCTTTTAGATCTTCTTGTTGTCTCTTAATCAAACTTGATTGATGATCCCAAATGAGGTCGAGTACCTCTTATATATATGCTTTCCATGGTGGATGAATGGTGAGGCCGACTTCACTGCTTTGGAGGTCAACTTGTCTTTTGTAGGTTGACTAGGCCTTGGAGGGTCTTTATGACACTTTTAGAACTCAAATAAATTCTCTTGACATGATACAATATGCCCAATGGGGTCTTTTATATATGACAATGACTCAATTGACTTCTTGACTCTATGACAAACCCTAGAAGTACTCAATTGGTGCTTGACCTACAAATAAATTGACGTTGAGCATGAAACCCATGCTATAAAAATAATAATGATAAATTTTCTTTCTTTTTATAATATTCAAGAATCAAGAGTACATGTCATATTTATGAAGACCGAACCTAGTTACATACTTCAACACTCCTCCTTAACTAGGGAGGTATTCATAAAACATACAAGGTACTTGGACATTCTCATACTAAAGAATTCTCATAAGAAGAGTTGGATTGGTAAGCCATCTCATAAGCTATTATTTTAGCTTATCTCATTGCATCTCATCATACCAACCAGCATTGTCACATAGCAATGCCTTGACTAATAAAGCTATCTCTCCACAAGATTAGAGCACAATGAAGGGGAGACAAATGATTTATAGACACCTTTAGCATTGTCTCTCAAGGCACATACCCCATCCAGATGTTCACAAGGTATGTCCTTTTAGGACCATTCCTGTCTTGGATTAACACATCCTCAAGGAATTTCCTCTTCGACTACTCTTACCTATTGGATTCCCTACCACATCCTCAAAGAGTATCGAAATTCAGATGCTTACCCAATCCTCCATTCTTTCTTCATAACATGAAGACAAGAATGATGTGTCCATCTCTCCCTCATGGCCTTCACTAAGACTTATGGTTGTTAGTCCTAGTCTAGTGCATGACACATGAAGTATAGAACCATATCCGTCACTCCCTCTCAACCAGGGAGGATCTAATCATTCCTATACAAGGAATATACTCAAGCTCCCTCTTAACTAGAAACTTATTTCCAACATCAATTATTAGTTCTTCGGTGGAGATCATGGTGCTATCAGTTGTTAGTAGGGATCCTCCTTTCGGCATCATGTCATGAATTTCAACTTCTTAATCATGGAGCCTTCTTCTATCTAGAACTTCTACGTAGGGCATCAACCATTTTCTCCATCACTTCCCTTCAATGAAACATAGTGTTGAACCAATAGTCATGTCATCCTTTTCTTCATCGGGAAGTGATCTTCTAGTCCACATCTAGCTATCCTTCATACATCTACCTCTTCCAAGTCATGCTTCTTTCAGGATTTTCCATCCAATCACATGAGTACTAGTTGTAGGTGATTTTCTACAACCCTCTTTCAATACCCCTGCTTTAACTCAACCAGATGCTTTCAAAAATCAAAATAAACATCAAACAGAAGTTACCTCTTTATGATGGCCTTTTGTGATGACAACAACTTCTAGCAACATCAACATCCAGCACATGTATGAATCCATCTCCAAGACATTCATTACCAACATTCTCCCTTTCCAACATACATATCAGGGTCTTCATACCTTCTCCATGAAGATGTCATAGCTAATCCTTCTTGTTATCAGATCACTTATCTTCTCTTACGTGGCTATATCTTTCACAAACTCTTCTTTCACCTTTCTTTGCATATGGCTTCTGCAGGATTGTCCATACATAGTTCCTTCATCATAGGAACCATAGTTGCCAACTTCCTCATATTCTTCATGAGGTCATATTATGTTGATTTCATATTTGCCAATATGTAGAAGAGTTCAAGGCACATTTCCTACATGCCTTCATGTATCATTCTAATGGAAGAGTTTCTTCTTCATGCTCATGAGATAGATCATTCAACCATTCTATCTGCAACCATATGATGACATGACTTTATCTATCTATTACCAAATGTGTACATACCTCTTCCTTCATGTGGTCATCTAGACTTCCTTTGGGCAGCATCCTTTCCTTGCTTGAAGATGAAAATACTTCAACCAATTTGACATGTTGCACATCTTTTTCATCATACCATCATCCTTCTAAATTGTAGATCCCACACTATGTGGAATGTAGACTATCTGTGTGACACTTGCTTCTTCAAAGAATGATGAACCCTTCTAACTAGGATTCCAATGAAGGATCTTGATGATCCTTATTCTGCAAATGCTCCTTTCTAATGATGGTGATGTATGATGATCTCTTTATCTTCTATCTTGCTAGATGACTTTCTCCAACCATATAGACTGCTACTTCGGTTGTTCTTCTATGCATCCTATCATACTTGTGATGCTTTCCATCATGACTTTCTATGTTCTACAAACTGAAAAGAACTAGGTATATAATGTCATCTTCATCATAGTAGAGGTCTTTTACTTCCTCCTTCTTTGACTTCTTCTTTTCAGGTTCTTCTACTTCTTTGGTGACATGGGCTTCATTCCTTTCCTTTCTTTTCATGTTGTCCTTCTTGAGTTTAGGACAATTACTCTTGAAATGCCCATATTCATTACATCCATAGCATTGGATCTTTGACATATCGATCTTATTTTGAAATCCTTTTTGAGACTTCCCTTTCTTCTTTGCCATAGCTGCAAATGCTTGAGTTTGTTCACTTGATCCAACATCATTCTTCGCCTTCAATATTGTTTCTTTTGTTAAGAATATGCAACTGTGGTCAAATTCCACTTTGGACTACTCATTTGATGGAGATGATGATGGCATTGAGTTCCTCTTTCTGAGAGGACCAAAATCGACCTAAAGATCACCTTGTTCGGACAAGCAGAAGTTGGTTTTTGATTTATGCACCCACTCATGGATATTGGACCAGGTCGGCTTCACCCTCATGCACACTTGGGCGGGTTTGCATCAACATCAATTGGACCTTGTTCGACACCCCTAGAAGCTTATAAATACAAGTGACCTTGAAGCTCATTTGGACATCACAACATCAAGCATCTTCTTCTCTTCTATCTGATTTGGTTCGGTACATTGGCGAAGGAAAAGGTCGTATGGAGGTCTGAAGTCTCAAATCCGAAGGTCACTCAAAAGTTAGGGTTTTTGTCCTGGATGTTGGCAGCAACTAAGGAATTTTGACTATGGTCGCAGGCATACTATAGGCAAGAGAGCGACCAGGAAGCTATAGTCGCTCTCATGCTAACTTGATGAGAGTGACCCAGGGTTTGACTGCAATTGACTATCCTCCAAAGTTTTTTGAAGTTGTCCAAAGTTTGAATCAAGTTGTCTCTGATATATTCGGCCACTGTATACAAGTTTTTGAAGTTGTTGGGTTGTATTATTGATCATATTGTATTGGGCTCATTGTACTCTCTACTAAACTTTTTACGACAATCTAATAGAAGAATAATTTGAAAGGGTTTCCCCCTTGTGGGGTTTTTTCCTTGGTCTTAGACCAAATTTGGTGTCTCTTGTTGATGTGTTGATTTTCTTCTTTGTCATTGTTTATATTGTTCTATCTTCAATTACTATTGATGAATGGAAAGACTAATTGTAATTAGAACTATTTGATAATTGAAGTTTGGAATTAGGCTAAAGTAATTGATATAGCATAGAACAATCTGAAAAATTAACATGGTATTAGAGCTAAGGTGAAGGACAAGCCCAAAAGAAGACAAGCCTTGAAGCACTCATCTTTGGAAAGTTGAAAGAACTGATCTAGTCAAAGTCAAGATGACTTCCTTCTTCAAGAGTGATGAGAAGTTGGGTGACTCATCTAATTTTGTTGCATGGAAAGTTAGGTTGGAGATCATTGTTGATAACAATGATGTTTTGGACTACATTCAAGGAAAGGTACCTGAGCCTCCAGAGAATGCATCCGCTACTGCCAAGAACAAACACAAGAAAGGTGAGGGGAAAGCAAAACAAATTATAGTTGATGGTTTACAAGATAATCTACTTGCATATGTTGGAAACTTGAGTAGGTCTAAAGACATGTATGATAAGGTTGTCGACATGTTTGAGGTCAACAATTTGAATGAAATCCTCACCTTGAAAGATCAACTCAAAGACACCAAGATGAACAAAGGAGAGTCCATACAATCCTACATAATGAGGATCTCTCGTGTTAGAGATCAATTGCTAAGAGTTGGAGAAGTTGTGCCAGACAAGGAACTGGTGGTCCAAACTCTAAGAGGTCTCCCCTCTATTTGGGAAACATTCATCACTACTATAAGCAACACAAATGTCCTCCCTTCATTTGATGAAATTGTTGGAAAGCTCACTCAAGAAGAGTCAAGGATGATAGGAAGAGGAAGGATTCAAAAGCACGAAGAAGGAGAACCTGTTGCATACATCACTCATGACAAGAAGAAGAAGAAAGGGAAAGGAGGTCCATCAAATTCAAGAAAGCCTCCTCCTCGAAATTCTGGTGGAAGAAAGGAATATGTGAACATTGAATGCTTCAATTGTCATAAGAGAGGGCATTATGCTCAAGATTGCCCCAAGAAGAATAATGGACCACGATATAATACTAGAAGCAACAACAACAGGTTCAATAATCAAAGAAGGAGAGATGACCGAAGGAATGATCGCAATGGGAGAAATGATAGAAGAAGAAGAGATGCTCCAAGTGACCATGAAGAAGATCGTCGTCCACAAAAGAAGTCAAAATTCTCCAGGTATGAAAGTAATGTTGCGAATCAATCTAAATATATTCTTATTTCTGCTCTTACTAGTTCATCTCCTCCAGATTCGTGGGATAGTTGGTTGGTTGATAGTGGGGCCACTCATCACTTCTCTGGTTACAAAGAAGTTCTCTCTAACTTGGTAGAGAGGGAGTCAAATTTGAAAATCATTCTTGGAGACAACTCCACTCATCCCGTTAAAGGTTTTGGATCCGTCAAATTTCATTTGAATTCTGGGGAATCTATTGTATTACATGATGTAATGTATGTGCCTGGGTTAAAGAAGAATTTGGTATCAATCTCTGCTTTGGAAGACAAAGGGATGAGGGTTGCCTTCATCAAGGGAAAAGTTCTTACTTGGCCCGTTGGATCACTTATGAAAGATGCATTCACTTTGGGAACAAGATATGAAGGACTCTACAAGGTCACTAGAAGGCCACTACTAGCATTGGTTCATAATACAAATCATCTAAGCGAATTATGGCACCGAAGGTTGGCTCATCTTCATTATGATGCTGTTCCGAAATTGGAGAACTTGGTCTCAGGGATTCCAAATGTTCAAGCTCATCATGAGGGAATAAGTCCGGGATGTGCTAGTGGAAAAATGACAAGGGGACCATTCCCCTCTAGTGAAAATAAGACAACCAGCATCCTCCATCTCATTCATTCCGACATATGTGGACCGATGTTTGTGCACTCTATTAGTGGATATCTTTACTACATCACATTCATTGATGACTTTTCAAAGAAGACATGGATATACTTTTTGAAGCATAAGGATGAAGCCTTTGAAAAATTTAAGGAGTTCAAAGCATTGATTGAAAATCAAACAACGAAGAAGATCAAAATATTCAGGTTTGATAATGGTGGAGAATACATGTCAAATGAATTCATTGACTTTTGCAAAAAGGAAGGTATCAAAAAGGAAACAATTGTACCATATACTCCCGAACAAAATGGTCTAGCTGAAAGGAAGAACAAGTCTATAGTAGAAGCCACTCGAGCAATGCTCCATGATCAAAAGTTGTTAAATTTCTTTGAGTTGAATCTTCACATGTTGTCGTATATGTTCAAAACAAGGTGCCTCATTAAGCTTTGGAAAACAAAACTCTCGAAGAAGTATTTACAGGAGTGAAGCCTGACATTAGTCATCTTCGTATATTTAGATGTCCCGTATATTTCCATGTGTCGAAGGACAAAAGAAGTAAATTGGAAGCTACAGGAAGAAAAGGTACATTTGTTGGGTATTGTGAAAATTCTAAAGCATTTAGAATATATATTCCTGGTCAAAGGAAGGTTGAAATTAGCAGGGATGTTACATTCGATGAAGATGTCGCTCTTGGAAAAGCTAGAGACCTTCCTCTGCTTCCTCCTCCCGAGAAGAATGATGATATGGATATCTTGGATGGCCTGTCCGTGCCCGAATCCGAGACTGATATTGTTGATGATCCCATGGAGCCCATGGATCCCTTAGATTCTCCTCCTAGTAATCCTCCTACTAGGAAGAGACCACTTTGGCTTCGTGACACTCTTCAGGATGTTGATAGTCATGTGCCCGTTCGAAGATCATTTAGAGAAAGGAAGAAGCCATGCAGGTACCAAGGATATGTTGCAACCATGAGCACTATGATTCAAGCTAAACCTTCCACATTCGAAGAAGTCGTAAAAGAACAAGTTTGGAAAGATGTTATGGCCGAGGAATATGAATCTATTATGAAGAATGATGTATGGGATGTTGTGCTAAGACCGAAGGACAAATCTGTGGTAACTTCAAAGTGGATATTCAAGATCAAGCATGGAATAGATGGAAGTATTGAAAAATACAAGGAAAGGTTCGTGGCTCGAGGATTCTCCTAGAAAGAGGGAGAAGATTATGATGATATATTGCACCTATGGCTCGATATACAACCATTCGTTCGATAGTTTCCCTTTCCGCAAGTCAAGGATGGACCCTTCATCAGATGGACGTAAAGACCGCATTCCTCCATGGCATGCTACAAGAAGAAGTATATGTTGAACAACCACAAGGATTTGAAGTAGGAGATCGTAAGACACATGTTTGTAGATTGAAGAAGGCATTGTATGGTTTGAAGCAAGCCCTAAAAGCATGGTACGCCCGCATAGACAGTTATTTGGTGAAGTTGGGATTCACAAGAAGCAATGTCGATCCCAACCTCTACTTCAAGGTAGTCCAAGGTATGTCATTGATTTTGGTTTTATATGTTGACAATCTATTCCTGACAGGTAGTGAGCCTCTGATGATCGAGTGTAAGAGGGAGTTATCCTTTGAATTCGAGATGAAGGACCTTGGACTCATGCACTATTTTCTAGGCCTTGAGGTGTGGCAAAGGCCTAGTGAGATTTTCCTTTCACAAGGAAAATATGTTGTGAAGTTGTTGGAAAGATTTGGAATGATAGAATGCAAGTCCCTACCCACACTGATGGAAATGAACTTCAAGAAGTTATGTGGAGAAGCTGCAGAACCTGATTTTATGAATCCATCTGAGTATAGATAGTTGATTGAGGCTCTGATGTTCCTTGTGAACACCCGTCTGGACATATGCTATGCAGTGAACATGTTGAGTCAATTCATGACTAAGCCTCTCCATGCACATTGGACTGTTGCCAAGCACATTTTGAGATATTTGCAGGGGATGATTACATTTGGTTGGAGATACTCTAGCGAAGTTGTTTGACTTCATGGATACACCGATGCTGACTGGGCAGGAAATGTTATCGATAAAAAGAGTACGTCAGGATGTTGTTTTCGTTTTGGATTTGCCATGATATCTTGGATGAGCTAAAAACAAAAGTCTGTAGCATTGAGTACTGCCGAGGCAGAGTATATTGTCGCTAGCATGGCTAGTTGCAAAGCAGTTTGGTTGAGAAAACTCTTTGGAAAGCTATTTCAGCAGGTCCTAGATACTACAATGATATATTGCGACAAGAAGAGTGGGATCTGTCTGGCAGAGAATCTCGTGTTCCATGACAAGTCAAAGCACATAGATATCCTATATCACTTCATTCGTGATATGGTACACAGAGGAGTCGTTCGACTCGATATCGACAGATGAGCAAATTGCAGATATTCTCACCAAAGCTTTGCCGAAAGGAAAGTTCTTGGTCTTCAAAGAGCAGCTTGGATTGATGTACGTGACCCCTCTTAATAAGGGGCACCACTGATCAAGGACATTAAGCCATACTCTTCCCCCCTGTTTGAGCTCCTAGGGTGAGGAATTGAGATAGAGGGCTCCTGGGGTTGAGGGAACTCTGGACAATAGGGTATCACCCCTATATGTTACCCATAGGGTTGGAGTGGTAGCTCACCCTATCTTGGTCTTTGCAGAGTATACCCCAGTTGGCATCATACCCACAAGTTGGGCTTTTTGGGATTATCCCTCCCCTTCTAGCCAACGAGTGAGGATGCTTGGGGGCATGAGATCCTTACCTTTGGTAAGTCGGGTATCTCACCAAGCTAGGATTATGATGCAGGTGTTCTACCACATGTTGGTGGGAAGATTAGTAAGCAATAGGATGGGTTGAGTAGTAGCTCCCCTACACCTATTGCTCGATATGGGTTGAATTGTAGCTCCCCCATGATATTTACGAGTAGTAGCCCAATGACATTTCCAAGTAGTAGCCTGATGACATTTCCAGGTAGTAGCCTGATGACATTTCTAGGTAGTAGCCTGATGACATAATTCTGGGTAGTAGCCCGATGACATAATTCTGGGTAGTAGCCCGATGACATTTCTAGGTAGTAGCTTGATGACATATATCCCGGTAGTAACCTGTCAACTGATATTTTGAGTAGTAGCCCGCTGACAAATATTTCCAAGTAGTAGCCCGTTGATAGAGATTCTAGGTTGTAGCCCAATGGACAAAGGGTGGTAGCTTTTTCTCCCCATGATTCTTCTTCTTTAGATTCGAGAATGTTTCAGCAGATAGAGTTGAGCATATTTGTACACATGATGACAGGATGACACATTGATCGATGGACAGGTTTTACAGGTGGAATTCTCCCTAGTTGAGAGGGAGTGTTAAAAATATGCAACTGTGATCAAATTCCACTTTGGACTACTCATTTGATGGAAATGATGATGGCACTAAGTTCCTCTTTCTGAGAGGACCAAAATCGAACTAAAGATCACCTCACTCGAACAAGCAGAAGTTGGTTTTTGATTTATGCACCCACTCATGGATATTGGACCAGGTTGGCTTCACCCTCATGCACACTTGGACAGGTTGGCATCAACATCAAGTGGACCTTGTTGGACACCCCTAGAAGCCTATAAATACAAGTGACCTTGAAGCTCATTTGGACATCACAACATCAAGCATATTCTTCTCTTCTATCTGATTTGGTTCAGTACATTAGCGAAGGAAAAGATCGTATGGAAGTCCAAAGTCTCAGAACTGAAGGTCGCTCAAAAGTTAGGGTTTATGTTCTGGACGTTGGCACAACACTGAGGAATTTCGACTCTGGTCACAGGCATACTATAGGCAAGAGAGCAACCAGGAAGCTATAGTCGCTCTCATGCTAACTTGATGAGAGCGACCCAAGGTTTGACTACAGTTGACTGTCCTCCGAAGTTTTATGAAGTTGTCCAAAGTTTGAATCAGGTTGTCTTCGATATATTCGGCCATTGTATACTATCCACTGAAGCTCTATGGTGAAATCTGAGTGATTTCAGTCTCAGACTAGGGGGTATCGTCTCAACACCGAAGTCTACTTATGGCATCTAGGGCTCCAAAGCCCTCAACTTCCTCTTCCAACTCTCTCCAAGAGTTCTCTCTTCAAACTCACACAATGTTTGAATGCAGGGAGCCTCCTCAATCCCCTCCTTTAATGAGTTTGGGGATGGTCGTTTCATCTTCACCTTTCCTTTTTGTCTTTTCCTCTTCACCTTCCCTTTTGTTTTTTCCCCTTCACCTTCCCTTTTTGTTTTTTCTCTTTATTTATTTAATTTTTTTATTAATTTCACTTTTAGAAAGTCACTTTATGATACTCACATTAGAAAGTTAAAGTGACCCCCCACTTGCCTAGGAAATATTGTCCCTTTCCCTTCTTTAATAAAGCCTCCTTAGGCAAATTTAAGTCCCCTTATCAATTATTTCCCCGCTTTAGCCTACAGGAACCACTCTAGACAAGCAGGCTCCGTCATAAGCTTCCTATGGGGAGGGGGACATTACATTTTTAGCTAGAGTTGGAACAATGCACCCCCAAGTAAAATATGCATACTGGTGAGATCTGAAGCATGAACATGATGTACAATATTTCTCTAGACCTGCTACTGTTATCAGGAGTAATGATCAAGTTTTAAGACGTCAAATGTAGCATAATGGCATAAATTTGCTAAAACTTCGGAAATGCATACACTACTTAGAAATGCACACCAAGGCTCTCCTTAGATGAGACTGACTCAATAACATATCAAATAAGCACTAAGGAATAAATATGTAAACCAGACCAAGAAACTGTTTTTCATCGATACAAAATTTTCAGAACATGGCTATGCCCCTGCATCAATTGGGGTGTATATGAACAATGCTGGAAAAATGAGTACACAGGGAGACTATTTACTTCTAGCTAGTCATTTGGGTTTGGGAATTGGTTGCATCCATTTTTTTACTATTCCAATGTTTTGGTTGAGAACCCATAACCCATGATCAGTGAATTAACAATCTAAAAAACACAATTAAAATATTCTATGATAATAATAAGAATAAGAATAATCTTATCTTATGGAGATGTGTTTCCACATCTTGCTTTGTTAAGGTTGCAGAGCTCCCCAAATAATGTTCTGCATTTTTGGCATATTTTGTATTTTCTTGGCTATCTTGGGTAACTTAAAACATTACAAAAAGATATTTGATATTTATTCATGAGGCCAATGCTCACATAAATGTCATCAATTAATTGCTTAAACATTTCTACCTTGCTGCAATAATAGAATATAAACAGCTAGAAAATAAATGATTTCAGAAACCCAAAGCCAATGTTTTAAATGAATTCAAATTATTGATATGTTCGCATATCTCAAGTATGACAAGTAAACAACTGAGCAGCTATAAGAGTTTTAAGTATACCTTGTAACTAAATGATATTAAGATCAATTTAACTGCAAAAATAATAGTTGCATCACGTTACAAATCACAATACTTGTTAGGCGACCAACTTCCTCTAATACACAAGTGCAAGAAAGCCAACTATAAAAGTATTTTTACAAAATTAAGGCTATTGACTACCTTAAATTTTAAAACTTATCTATCAGACAAACTTAGAACAAAGAAAAGGAAAAGGACAAGACAAAGAAATTGACATACTGCCTTAGGATCAACAGACATGCCCGACATAGTACTGCCAAGAAGCTTGAAGGAAACCTGTTACGTTCATAGTTCACAGAAAATATTGTGATCAGTTCTTCACTTTCAATAAAAAATAAATATCGTGATTAGTTCTTCACTTTAAATAAAAAATAAATATTGTGATTAGTTCTTCGCTTTAGTTTAAAAATTATAAATAAAATGCAGACTCCAATATCTTGATCTACAAAACCACTATTAGTTGACAGCTTTTGATCAAACTAAAGGAAAACAACTTCAAGAATTTTGAATGGAGGCTTCTGTGAGTAGAGTTAATTTGCAATATATCTTCCAGAGCCGTCACATAAAGATTTATATTGCAGACATTTTGAACCAACCAATGTGGTTCATCTTCAGGACAAATAGATGAAGAGAATCTGATCAAACCAAAGGAATAAATAGGGAGGAACCCTGAGAACTGAAGGGTGAGGTCAAAAATCAAAAGAAATAGTCGTTAGGAGAAAAATAATAACAGATCCAACAGTTGATAGGATAGGAAATTTTAATAATAAATAATAATTATTAAAAGGATGAAAGCAAGATAAAGTTAGAAATAAATCTAAATTAAAATTATATTGTCAAAAAAGAATATTAAAATAAGATTTCTATATATATTAGGATTAATAAAACTGTTAATAATATTGCTAATGGAAAGGCAAATGTAATAAATAATAGGAATAAATAAATAATAATGTAAATGGAAGAGGGAAAAACACAAATTAAGAAAGAAGCTAAAAAAGTAAAGGTATTAAAAATTATTAATAAGACTTAATAATACTTAATAATGAGAAATAGTCTGTCATATCTTGTTAATAAAGGCTGGGGGTTTTTAGAATACTTAGAAACTAATAATAATTAATCACTATATAGAACTATAAATCATAAAAATAAAATAATAAGATAAAAAGACAAAAAGTGTTTGGGAATTTAGGAGATTACAGAGCCATTTATTGTCATCATTGAAGCATTTGAAGGCATTGATGCAGGGTTTTGAAGCTTTCAAATTACAAATTTTTGAGGAAACTATTCCAAAAAAAGGTATTTTTAGATTTCTTTCTCTGTATTCCCCATCTTTTGTTTTCAAGTTTGGCTTGGTAAAACCTTGAAAATGTTGACGTTTGTAGCTCTCAATCACTTTGGAGATTAGGGTTAGGGATTTATCTCAACAAAAAGTCATAAAAGCAAGGCTAAGGAAAGGGAGAAGACACACCTACAGCACAAGATTGAGAGAGGCATCTCGGTGAGGAGTGTGATACAGTAGTGTGTTGGGTCTGAGGAAGGGGGCAAGAAGGAGATCCAGATCAGCCAAGGAGAGCTTGAGTTGGATCAAATCCAGTTGTTGTACATGTATTTCCTTAGTTGGACCATTATCCCAATACGGGAGCCCAAGTAGGTTCTAAAAATTTTTAATGATGAACCGATTTGATTGGGCAGAATCTGTTGTTTCAATTTTTGAGATAACTTATGTTTTTGCTTCCACTAATTAATGTTAAGAACCTAGTTGTGCATTCATTCAATAGATCTGTAATCTACTAGGTCAATGGTTTGTCGGGTGCTAGGTTTGCAGGAAAATTTAACACGGTATTAAGCTCGTGCAGGATCACCAGGGCTAGATTCGACTGCAATTGTATGGGGGGGAATTATCAAGGTACATAACACTGCATTATCAACTTGAATCTCTGCGACCCCTTTGTTGTATCAAATGAAGAGTTAGTGATTGAATTCATTTTGACGTCAGAGAAAAGAGGAACCCAGTGCTCAATTGATTTTTGTAGCATCGAGAGGTATTTCAGCATGCCAAGGAGCCTTCCAAATCAGCAAAAAGAAATTATAAATATTAAAAGAAAATTCAAATGTTTATATTGGTTTATGTAGGATCTAAGAAGCCTAAGTTGGCTGGGGCCCCACCTTGGAGGTGACCCTTGGTCAAAAGGGTACCCATTTGACCACTATAAATAAGACATCAAATTCGACCATTCAATCATCAAATCAATTTGGATCTCAAGAGCAATTAGACATTTGTTCACATGTGTGAAGAAGTAGAAGAAGACTGAGGTTCGACCAGCAAATTCCAAGCAGAAGCTTGACTCATTGACCAGCATTGACTGAAGGATTTTTGGGACTGTTTCTGACCAGCATTGACCGAGATTTATCTGGACATTTGACTGCATCTCTGACTGAAATGTTGACCAAAATTCTGGACAGAATTCTATCCATTGACCGAACCATTTGACTTGCATTATCCACAAGTTGACTGACACTTTGACCTAATTTTCTGAGATAGCAGAAGAGGTCAAAATTCGGCCTGTTAACCAGAGTTGACTAAGCTAATAATAAATCAGATATTCTCCCTCCTTTGACCAGGTTTGACTGGTATTTGGGCTTGGAATTTGGCACAGATTTCTAGACAATTTTTATTGTAGACTTTGTCGAAGATTGAATTCTTCTAAGAAGAAAAGTTGGTTGGGTATTTCCCAAGGTAATTTTTTTGTCTTTTGTGTTTGGTTGTCTCTTTATGATCTTATTGTTATCATTGTTGTATTGTTGAGATTTTTTATGTATAATTACTTAATGATTCATGTGACATAATATAATTTAGTTATAAATCATTAGAAGTAATTATCAAAATTAGAAGATCAGTTTCTAGTATTGAAAATTCAACATGGTATCAAAGCTACGAGAAAGAGTAGCCGCTAAGAGACTTGGAAAAGCCAGGCTTGGAGAAATTTGTGATCAAATTTTCTCAAGCCCTAGTATGGAAGTCAAATATCAAAGGAAACCTATGGAGAAAATAATCTATATCTCTGCTACAGCTAAAAGAGGTCAAAGAGGAAGCCAAGACTGAACCAAAATAAGACACCTGACCGAGATAATTAGGAAAAGAAGTCACAGAACCTTAGAAAGAGGTCGAGAGGCCTCAAACATGTGGCATGTTGTTGCCTAAAGATCCACACCTAGATTAATGTGAAAAAAGTCCCCAATCCCACCAAATATGGTCTTAAAGGCGCAACGCTCAAAGAATGCATTGTCACCTATTCCCAACTCTTTCTGTTTAGGTTCTCTCCTAGCTAAACCAAGGGGGGTGGTCCCTAAAGATATCTAAAGGAAAACTTGTTAAGGATAACAAGGTCTAGGAGATTATAGGCAAGGCAATCACCACTATATATAACTTCAAATAAAATTAGAGATCAATTTAGCAAGTATGAATGTTTATGAGCATGTAAATATCAATAAGATAGATTCAATGAAATTAACAAGATATCCTGCAAGATAAAGTATGAGAGACTAGTGCCTTTAGATAATGCTCAAAGATTAATTATGATACTTGCAAATCAAAAATGATCTTTCAAGTTACAAGAATAGCAAAGTTGCAGAAGAATTGTTAGTGAATTCAAGCCACAAGAGATTATACACAACTTTGATATATGAGCAATAAGATGGAAATAAAAACTTGCAAAGTGAAATAGTTTTTGCACTTTTAATAGAGATGTTGTAATGTTCCCAACTAGGGAAAATAGTGCTATGCAAAGCAGATAATAAAAATAACACCATAAAATTAAATCAGACCACAAAATTGGCAACCAAACTGTGTTGTCTACTCATTTTATTAAATGGGAAGAGGTGTACAACAAGGTGCTGAAATGTGTGCATCTGGGTTTGCTCTAGGCAAGCTAGCAAAACCCATAATGAACAATGGAACACACTCCTCAAATCTGGTGGTAATCCGGCCCAAGAGCTGCGTTGTTACTGCCTAGAAAGGTGTTGTTGTCTGAAATGATCTGTTGTTAGAGCCTTCCCTGTTGCTCAAACAATTTTGAGAAATTAATCCTAGCCTCTATGCAAGAAACCCAAAATAACCCACGTAGGAATTGGCCAAATGTTGACCTCGGAATTTTGGCCCAAATTCCCCTTAGCTCCTCTAGTTGTTGGTTGAGTTGGGACCCCTGTTTGACCCCTTCGATGATCCGGATTTAAATAGGAACGCAATAAATTACATATATAACCATAAATACAGAGATGCAGTAGAAATAACACTTCCTTTGATTAATATCAAATAATGAAATATGCTTACAAACAGTATGGAAATGATACTAGCTCGACGATGGTAGCTTATCTCTGAGAAGAGATGTGGTGGCTACATGCCTCTGAACTGCGTTACAATGAGGCTCAAGGGCCTTTTTATTATTGAACAATAAGAGCAAACCCTAAAAAACCAAAACCCTAACCCGAGGAGATGTAACACTAAGAGTTTATGGGCCACGTTGGGGTTAGTTGGGCAATCAACTTCACGGGATCGTGACTTGGTCATATTATCTCTGTTTGACGTGCATGATACCCCGTTGGAAAGATCTCTCCGAGGAGTACGATGGAAAAAATGACTTATCAAAAGTTGTTGGCGGTAGATTGCTAAAAAAACATCGTTTAGGGCCTCAAAACGGATCTAGAAGTTTAGGACCTGAAAAACTGCTAAAAATAGTAAATTGTGCTACAATTAAGGAAACTCAAAAACTGAAAGAACAATCGTGGGGATCCACGTGGAATTGGCGGGTGGCCACCAATACCCACCTGGATCATTCCTCCCCCCCTAGGAAGCAATGGTCCCCATTGTGTTGAGTTCCTCCATGAGATGAGGAAACTTCTGCTGAACTTGGTCCTCGGTGAACCACTTGCTTTGACAACTCGATACAGTTGGATCTTCTGCTAGCGAGTGTTCCCATGATCCGATCAGTTGCACCTTGTTCCATTCAATCTGGATTTAACTCTGTTGGTGTGAGTTGTTCTGCAATGTCGGATTCCAGCCATTATGTCCACATTAAACATTGGGTGCAGACCAAGGAATGGGGGAATGCTGAGCTCAAAAGCATTATCTCCCACAGCCTTGGTGATGGTGTATGGCCCATATCGAAGCAGGCGAATCTTGCGGTGGGGCCCAACGAGGCACTCCTTCTGCAAATGTAGCCAAACTTTGTCGCCCACCTAGAACTTGTGTGGCACCCGATGTTGATCATGTCGTTGCTTGTACTTGGCATTGGTTTTGTCCAATATGTCATGGACCTGTTGGCGGATGTGTTGAATATGCTCAATGAAGTTATTTGCCTTGTCGACTTCGGACTGGACATGAGCCGAATCTCCCTGAGTCACTACAACTAGTATGGCCACATCAATGGGACATAGTGGCTGGAATCCCAAGCCCACCTGAAAAGGGTTGTGGCCAGTCGAGCTGTGGAGAGCCTAGTTGTAGTTATGTTGGACATAGGGGAGGCTCCCATTCCATGTGTGGATGCTTTGAGTTGTACATGCACAGAATCTGTACGATCATCCTATTGACGACCTCTATCTGGCCATTAGTTTGGGGATGGAAAGTTGTGGACTTAATGAGTTTGGTGTCCAATATCGACCAGAGACTAGACCAAAATGTACTGAGGAACCTGCTGTCCCAATTTGAGATGATAGACTGTGGGATCCCAAAGTGTACCCACACTCGCTCAACGAAGAGTTTAGCAGTGGCTTCTGCTGTGATACTCTTCTTGCAGGCCGCCATAATGGCCATCTTCGAGAATCGGTCAACGACCACAAAAACACAGTAGTTGTCATGCTTAGTAGAAGGAAGACCTGGCATGTAATCCATGGAGATGGATTCCCAAGGTCGACTAGGGGTAGGCAATGGAGTATAGAGACCTTGCTTCTTGATGGTCGGTTTGGCGATGACGCAGGCAGTGCAAGATCTGATGTACTTCGCGACATCCTGTCGAAGATTCGGCCAATATAAATACTTCTGCAGTACTGCCACGGTTTTCTCGACCCCGAAATGCCTAGCAGCCTGACTGTAGTGCACTTCCCAAATCATCTTCGCACGCTCGCTTGAAGGAACACAAAGGTGTCCCATATGGCATAACAGAGCATCCTGGAGGTGAAAACCTGGAACTTGCTAACCCTCCAAGAGCATATGGTATGTGTGGCCAAATTCTGGGTCGCTTTTGTAGAGAAGTGGCCAATCAGAAGTCTCGTGCCCACAAGAGTTGAGCACGGTAGTTAACGCCATGATCGATGGTCAGCTGAGGCAGTCTGTAACATTATTTGTGCTACCCTTCTTGTACTTGATATTCAAATGGAATTGTTGTAGGTATGTAGACCACTCCTGATGGCGACCATTCTGCAACTTCCCTTGCGTCTGTATGAATTGCAGGGATTGGTGGTCTATGTGGATGACCGTTTCCTTCCCCAAAATGTAATGTTTCCATTGTCTGCAGGCCTACACAATAGAATACATCTCTTTATCATAAGTGGGACACTTTCGAACCGTGTCTGAAAGTGTCTCACTGTGATATGCCATTGGATGCCCCTATCGAGTAAGGACTACCCTAATAGCATAGTCAGAGGCATTTGTCTCAATCTCAAATGGTTGTTGCAAGTCTGGTAATGTGAGCACTGGTGCAGAGCCAAGGCGATGTTTCAACTCTGCGAATGCCTTTTTTTGAAATTCAAACCAAAAGAATTTTGCTTTCGCTCCTCCTTTGGTGACTTGACTCAAGGGCCAAGTGATATGAGAGAACCCCAACACGAACCTGCAGTAGAAATTGGCAAGACCCAGAAAGTTGCAGAGCTCTGTCAGAGTGGTTGGGGCTGGCCAATCCCAAATGACTTGGATCTTGGCTGACCCTGGGTCATGTCAAAAGTACATTTCTCCAAATTGACACATAGCTTGTGTTGCCACAGTGTTTCGAGAACCTGTCGGATGTGGTGGAGGTGCTCTTCCCAACTCTGGCTGAAGATCAGGATGTCATCCAAGTATACCACTACAAATGAGTTGGTGAATGGTCATAAGATGTCATCCATGAGCCTCATGAAGGTTGCAAGAGCATTCGTCAACCCGAAGGCATAACCAACCATTCGAAAAGGCCCTCCTTGGCTTTGAAGGCAGTCTTCCACACATCGGAGGGTTCGATTGGTACCTGGTGATATCTGGACTTCAAGTCGATCTTGCTGAAATATTTTGCTCCCTTGAGTTGGTCCATAAGGTCATCAATCTGTGGGATCGGCTACCTATTCCAAGCAATGATCTTGTTCAGTGCCCGATAGTCAATACAAAGTCTCCAAGTCCCATCCTTCTTTTGTACCAACACGATCGGGCTCCCACAGGGCGATGAAGTCGGTCAAATCTGACCTTTCTGCAACAGCCCCTGAATTTGCCTCTTGATTTCATCATTCTCCAGAACGAAGAGTCGATAGATTGGTCCATTGGGTAGCGGCGCACCTGGGGTCAGATCGATGGAGTGCTTGACCTAACAATGCAGAGGCACCCCTGCAGGGGAGGTGAAGATGTCCTCATACTCCTCCACGACCTTGTCCATCTGTTGTTGTCGTGTGGAGGGGCCTTGTCTAGAGGTCATGGCCACTGTCTTCTTCTTTCCTTGAGGGCGTATCATCAAGAAAACAAATTTCCCGGTTTTTGAAATTAGCTTACTGCATTGTTTTGCAGTAATAGGCGGGGCTACCTTCGTTATCTTGTACAACTAATTTCCTAATGTAACAATAACAATGTGAGGCCTTGACTCATGCATAGCATGTCGCTTCCACAAGTATGGTTGGCCTAATAATACATCACAAACATCAAGGGAAGCACCGTCACATAATACCTCATCAGTGAAGGGCTTGATGATGTATGGAAGGTGACATTGTTGGCTGACACATAGATTTCGTCCTTGGTGAACCCACCCGATGGTGTATGGTTGTGGGTGTGCTGTGGTCGGTAAGCCCAACCGCTTCATGACCTCTACTGCAATGAGGTTCTTTTGGCTCCCGCTGTCGACAATGAACTGTAGCGAGGAGCCCTTCACCCACATCTGGGAGTGGAAGAGACGCTCCTCCTCCTCTGGATCTTCGAGTTCCTCCTTTTGCATCTTTATGGTGGCGACGGTGGCATTGGGCTCCGCATCAATAATCTGCTTCCCTTTATCATTCCCCTTGTTGGATTCTGACTCAAAGTCAGAACATGCATCTGATTCTGAAGCCTTCAGCTGGGCCACCAATGATTGCTTGGCCTAACACTCATTTTTGTTGTGGGTGGAGCTCTTATGGAACTCACACCACTTTCCCGTGTCCTTCTTTAGCTTTGCAGTGTTGTCCTTTGCTTGTGGCCTTGGCGGGTTGTCCTGGGTCGTCCCGCCTTGGCTTTGTCCTTTGTTCTGCGGTTTGGGGGCACCTTTCCCTTGCTTCGGATTCACAGATCCAAAGTCTCGCTTCTTCTGTTTAAACTTCTGCTCAATCTTGACGACGTATCAGTACGCTGTGTCGAGCGAGGAGATGTCCAGGAACTCCATCTTGTCCTGGATGTATCTATGTAGGCAGTCGTGGTACTTGAGTACCAAATGTTTCTCAGAATCCTTGATGCCCAACTTCATGCGCAAGGTATGAAAAACATTGGTAAACTCTGGCACATCTTGGTCCCTTCCCTGCCGCAGCGTGGTCCACTTTATGTATTTGTCCTCATAGCTCCCAACAGGGTAGTACTACTCCTTGATGGCATCTCGGAATGAATTCCAAGTGGGAGCGATTGAAAACAGTGAGTTCGTACTTTCATCCTTCTGCTCACAATAGGTTTCCCACCAGTCCTTGACGTGGGGGGCGGCTTTGAGAAGAGCAAAAGTAATCTTTTCTCGGTTGGAAAAATCATGAACAAAAAAATATCCTTCTAGCATATTCAACCATTTATCTATGGTGTCTGCATCTATTTGGCCCTCAAATATGGGAATGTCAAAGTTTATTTGTACCTTAAAAGGTGTGGAGCCTCCAGAGTGGCTGTTGGATGTGGATGCGTCGTCAGTGGGCAACTATTGAAGGATCTGGGCAAAGTTATCCATCATCATGTTCCTTTGTTTCTCAAGGGCCCCCTCGAGCAATATTTTGATAGGATTGTTGGCATTATGTTTCTGGTATAGCTACATGTTACAGATGTTGTACTTGATGGCAACTCCCGTGGCAAGGCTCTCAATTTGTTGAAAATTAAGAAGTACGCAGGAAATCAGTTCAGAAAGTGCGTACCCGCAGGTACACCATGCAGGGACCGCGTCCAGATACGCAGGCCAGCCGTTCAGGAGGTGCGTCCCCCCAGTGCACACATTTCAAGGCAGAGAAAAGCACACGTGGGGTTTCTTATGTTTTACTCTTGGTATTTAGCCGACGGTATTGGGTTATTATGGTGTCGGCTCGTGGTATTGTTCCATGATTTTAGGAGGAGCTTGCCTATATAAAGCAAAGGAGATCACTTGGCTAAGTATCTTTTGCAATTGAATATCTTTAGATCTGAAATATTGGGTTATGGTCTTAAAAGCTTGATCTATATGAAAGGGAAGTTGAAGGCGAATCTGTGAAGGGTGATCTCTCGAGCGCATGATCAGATCTGAGCAACTGTGCCACTCTGGTGGACTGCCTATTCGGCCCTAATCAGAAGGACGCAGGTGTTTAACAGAAGAGCTGCGTGGGTACGCAGTGCAGAAACAGGAGATCTGCGTCGGTACGCAGTGCAGAAACAGGAGATCTGCGTCGGTACGCAGAGCAGAAGAAGGATACCTGCGTCGGTACGCAGAGCAGAAGAAGGAGAGCTGCGTGGGTACGCAGAGCGACTAAGGTTCAGGTGCGTCCGAATAGTAAAAGTACGCGGCGCGATAGTATCTTTTGGTGCGTCCCTGCAGTAACAGTACGCGGCGCGATAATGTCTATGGGTGCGTCCCTGCAG
This sequence comes from Pinus tabuliformis, assembly GCA_031772625.1. Lineage (NCBI taxonomy): Eukaryota > Viridiplantae > Streptophyta > Pinopsida > Pinales > Pinaceae > Pinus > Pinus tabuliformis. The sequence goes on from CM062812.1 coordinate 979,020,332, forward strand.
TAATAGTACGCAGCCCGGTTCAAGGAACAGTGCGTGGGCACGCAGTTCGGCAGAAGGATCCCTGCGGGTATACGCAGGAAAGCAGAAGGTGAACTGCGTAGCGACGCAGGCCACAGAAGGGAAAACTGCGTATCTGTCTTAAAATGTTCTGTTGATTGAATTTTTCTGTTGATAAGGTGTTCTGGGTTAGTTCTGTTATTGCTGATCTGATGACTGTAGTGGACTGTAACTTTTATGTACTTGATGATCATTTGATGCTTTATGAAAAGAAGTAGGGGGTTGTAGCTCCCTTCCAGGAGAGACTGGAAAACGAGAGAGAGAGAGTTGTAGCTCTCTGCAGGTTGCAGCCTGCGTACTGGTAAAGGACTGCACCAGTACAAAACCATTGTAAAAGAAGTTTCTAATTTGAAAGAAGATAGAGACATATTGCAGCAGGTGGTTTTCACCCACATTGGGTTTCCACCTTACATCTTGTGTTCTTTGGTGTGACTATCTGTTTTTCCTTGCTCATGCTCATTATTTTATGGTACTAACATGCAAAAATAATTCAAAGAACAAATAAGGAAGATTGATTAAAAGAATTAGATAATACTGATTCACCCCCCCTCTCAGTATTATTTTCAACAAGGATCTCTTGCTCCCTTGTCTTTGTTTTCTTCCTCCATGGGAGACCGTCGGGATTTACGAGGTTGGTCTTGCAAAGATTCGACCAGTTCGAGCCTTAACTCCTTATATCCCGACCTCGTTGGGGACATGCAAAGAAAAACAGCAAAAGAGCATACCCCTCTGATACAACTAATACGGATTTAAACAGGAACACAACAAATTACAGATATAACCATAAATACAGAGATGCAGCAGAAATAACACTTCATTGGATTAATATCAAATAATGAAATATGCTTACAAACAATATGGAAATGATACTAGCTCGGTGATGGTAGCTTATCTCTGAGAAGAGATGTGGTGGCTACATGCCTCTGAACTGCGTTACAATGACGCTCAAATGCCTTTTTATTATTGAACAATAACAGCAAACCCTAAACAAACAAAACCCTAACCCGAGCAGATGTAACACCAAGAGTTTATGGGCCCTGTTGGGGTTAGTTGAGCAGCCAAATTCTCGGGGTCGTGACTTAGTCATATTATCTCTGTTTGACGCGCATGATATGCTGTTGGAAAGATCTCTCCGAAGACTACGACGGAAAAAATGACTTGTCAAAAGTCATTGGCGGTAGATTGCCAAAAAAACGTCGTCTAGGGCCTCAAAATGAATTCGGAGGTTTAGGACCCGAAAAATTGCTAAAATAGTAAATTGTGCTACAATTAAGTAAACTGAAAAATTGAAAGAACAATGGTGGGGGTCCATGTGGAATTGGCGGATGGCCACCAATATCCACCAGGATCATTAGATCTGCCCAGAAAATTATATAAAATTACGAGTGTGATCCTCGCCCAAAACCCAGAAAGGGTTTCCCTTGATTCCAACCTTCAAAAATTGACCCTTCACAACTTGGCCCTCCTCCAATTTTGAATTTTGTTGTTGTGACTGATCCTGTCAATCTCTGCTCTCCCAACTCTAGCAATCCTCCTCAGATGGCCCTCCAAATGATCTCCCAGCTCCAAACTCCCTCAGATGGTGCTGCCCCAAAGAGTCTCACTCCAGTGATTGCGCAGTCATAGAGGAGATGACGCAGTCCTATGTGTGATGAAATGAGAGTTGCCTGTAGGATGGCCCTCTTGTCTGTAGCTACCCTCTATACTCCTGAAAATGATGAAGGATGCTCCTGTCTCCCTAACTTTTCGGAGTGCCTCATGCTGTGACTAAGCAATCCCTGTGTTGATGTTACTCCCCTTGTTGTTGGTACTCGACTTACAGCTGCTATAACTCGTATCCCTGCTGCTGCTACGAACTGAGATGAAGAAGAACTCTCTTCTAGGGCCGGCACTCGAAGTCCGCCGAAGCAAGGGTTGAGATCTCCGCTAAACAACATAGTAACCCAGCTAAGCAGCTCAAGCAACTAAGATTGAGTTCAATATGTCAAAAGATAAGATATCCAAATGAGGAGAGTTGTCTTCCTTATATAGATTTCGTGGAGCACTTTTCCCTCCATTTTCCCTCCATCATGGGTCCCTCACCTAACCATCGATTTCCCCTCCATGCAAATCGAACTAGGGAATGTGTATTCCCCTAGTATGGGTGGCCCCCACGTATACTTAACCACATCGAATTAACTTCTACTAAGTCTAGCCTCCTAATAAAATTGAATGGGCCCCCATCACCTCCAAAATTGGCCCCAAAATGTAGAAATTAATATTGTTCCAAAATAATTTAGGAAGGGACATGACAGTCCTCCCCTCCCAAATGTTGCTTGTCCCCAAGCAACTTTAGTGTTGGACGCTCAAGTATGTGCTCACCCTCCCAAGTAGCATTCTCAATCGGCAAGCTCCTCCAATACACCAAAAATTGTGTGTCCTCAAGCAATGCCTAAACAAGCATCCGAGTTGCTCCCCACTGTCACTGCAACATGTGCCAGGGTCCCAGATGTGCCACTGAATCGTCCCTGACCTCAACACTGTCCTGATATGAAAGAATCCTTCAATATTAAGATCCCATGCCATCCTGTCCAACATGAAGCTCCCCTCGCTCCACTCACTATCCTGCCCGATGCAAGTACCAGAAGTCCCCTGCTCCATCAGTGACTCGCTAAAGCCCAATGGAAGATCTGTATGATCTCCCCCTGTAGTAGTCAGTGAATCCCTAAAGGTTATTGAGTTGTGAAGAGCTATGATGCCCCAGTTCCCTGCTAGTCCCAGAGTGGTGCCACCATGCTGACGCTGCGCTACTCTAACTATGTCATACTCCCCATCGTACGTAGTCAGTATCCTCCTCTCTTGGAGCTCAATGATGCAATATTGAAAGAGGCGAGACACATCCTGCCTGGGCATCTCCATGGAGCCAAGGCCTACCCATCCAAATCTAACTTCGAACCTGTGCCGCAATAGAGAATGTCTGCCTCCCCATATGATTAAACCCTCTATGAACCCCCATGTGTCATCCCAAGAGCGAACTATATCACTCTCTGCCATGACTCTGCTCATCATGAGTGATCTATCGATCAACTGAATCCCTGCATCCCATAGCCAGACTTGTTGCGGCATCACCCTGTCAACTGATGGAATCCCTCTGGCCCTCATCTCTAGTCCATGCATGCCACCCATATATAGGCTCCATACATCATGAACTAATCTGAGGCATGCTAAATTGTCTGGTTCCTGCCACTGTGTAGTATTGATGACCACTGGAAACCATGTGTGCCAAATAGCTACCCCCTGAATGCAACCAATAGATGGGTATCTGATACGCGCAATCGACTCAGTGTATGCAGATCCATCCTACTCCTGCCAACCATCACCACTAGTTCTGCTACTCACCCCTTGGAGAATGTGCCGATACAATGTCGGGAACCTGGACACATACTAGACAACTGTCTCAGCCATAAACGGTATCCTCTGCTCATGCATGGTCCAGACATGCCCTGTGGAAAGAGTGACACATGTCTCCCCTGTGACCAGCTCCCCAGGCATAGGATCAGTGATGAATGATATGCCATCCTTGTCGGTGATCACCTCATCCCTCAACCTATGGCTGTCAACTCGCGCACCGACTCGATGCCCCCACTGAGAAGTCTCCCCTCTATCACACCTAGTGTCATCCAAATATCTCAGATGAGCTCCCTGTCCCCTGCTGCTCATGCCCAACGTGTCAAAGGACAACAAGCAGATCGCTCGTTCCTGGAAGTGATATAGAAGAGGGTCAGGCGTGGAAGTCCCCACGAATATCATCAAGTATCGATCATCTGTATCCCCATCGATCCTAGGTCAGGCGTGTGTGTCCCCACGGATACCATCAAGTATCGATCATCTATGCACCTCTCCTACCCAATTGAACCATGAGAATATAACAAAACCATGCCAAGTGGTGCACCATCCTTTTAGTACCACTGTAAGGATGAAAGGAAAGTAAAAGGATCTACAAAGGCATGAAAATTTTCTAAGTAAAGTTCTTTCACTTTTCAAAAGTGGAAAAGATGTCTTCACCAAAAAGTATGTTTTCATTCTAAAAGCCATTTGTCCTTTAGTTACTTGCTAGATGGATTACTTGTTTCGCAAACAAGTCACCTCAAGACAAAATAGAGAAGGGTTCACTAGGGAACACTTCCTCATGCATGGAAAGTCAAATCATAATACATAAATAGCATGTTTGTGTCATGTGGGGTGCACTTCTTCATGAGCTAAGCAGAGGACAAGTGGCAACATTGAAAGAAGTGCCACATCGCACTTTCTCCACCAACTAAGGAGCACATATTATCTAGGCCAAACCAGCATTTTAAACCACAGTATGCGTCAGCTTGGGCCCACATTTGTTCCTAGAACATGCATCCCCTGCTCTCTGCCCTGATTTTAGGATTTCTTAAAATCTTTTAAAAACTAAACCTGTCTTCACTGCTATATTGGTAACCCAGTACAAATGTTATTTTTAGAAAAATCAAATAGCACTAAAGCGCATGTCGTTTGCTTTCCACCTAACTTGGAACTCATGCTGCTCACCATACTAGGTACCCAATAATGGCATGACCATCTTGAATAAAACAAAAAAAAAAACATCTTCTCTGATTATCTCCAAAATCTATGTTCATATCTCAAAAATGGTGAAGTTTCTAAGAATAGGAACATTCCAAGATTCTAAATCTTGAAAATATGAAAGTGCCCATTTGATGAACTCTCTACTGGGAGCCCGAAACTGCACTCTCCTGTCAGAGACTCAGAAGTGGCAAGCTTCTAAAATAGCATTTAAGACTCTAAAAGTGCCCTGTAACCATCCTCGTCATCCTATGCATACTCCCAAAAGTTGCTTGCAAATCATATGCATGAGTAAACCTATTAAAAATAGCACTGAACTTGATGCCCATTTGAAGAAGCTCATCTCTTGATCTGACTACCAAACTCATACACACAACTTTGGTATAAAGATCTGGCTGGAATAATGCTCTGGAACAATGTACCACAAACTGCCCACATTGAATCGATCAAGACGGACTTTGGACAAGCTTATGCTAATTCCAAATGTACTCATGAACATGCCAGAACTTAGATTTGGATTTGCAAGAGCAAATCTAGTGTTAACAGATCACTAGGGCATCATTTGATTGTAACAGGTTGGATATCATTTTAGACCCACCATAACGCACAACCTCCTACTTAGTTAGTAGGCACCTAAACTCCTCCACATGGTCACAAGCATAGTTGCAGGAACCCCCCCCCACAAGGATCCAGGGGAGGAACCACGTCCCGTTCAGATCCGCCACCGATCCGTGGTTCCGCCATTTTTTGGCGATTCCTGGAAAATCGGATCTGTGGGGGCGTGATTAACGGTTCCGGAAGGGATTGGGTGCGGATCTGTAGACTCTAGAGGTTCAAGCATGTATCCACCGCAGATCGCGAACAGATCAGAGAGAAGGTGGACGGTTCACACGGTTCCGCGAGGCTTTTTTTGTTTTGTTTTTGGAAATTTCGAATTATTATGTGAGGAACTTTGCTTTCCGAATACTCCCAAGGTGCCCCTTGATGCTCCCTAGACGCTTCCTAGATGCTCCCAAATGGTAATGTTAAATTCTTAAAGTAAATGTGACATTCTCCTTTATCTTTCATTTCCATCCTTCTACTTAAATTTTTAACATTAGCATGAAATGACTCAGGATGTTTGAGAGTGGTTCCAACCTCATCTGACTTCATATGGAGAAAATAGAATTCCATATCCCATTCAAAATTCAGTAGACTTAACAGTTTTCTAGATCAATGGGATTGTGGCATTTCATTGGATTATATCATGTATGAGGGCATGTGATTGGCATTTAACCAAGAGCACCCAGACCTATATGTACCCCAGTGTTGGTGTTGTTTATTGTTTGTAATGTCCCTTCCTAAATTATTTTGGAACAGGGTTAATTTCTACATTTTGGGGCCAATTTTGGAAGAGATGGGGCCCATTTGAGTTTTAATAGAAGAATTAGGAGTTAGAAGTAAGTTAATTTGTTAGTACGTTTTAATAGAAGACTTAGGAGTTAGGAGTTTGTTAGTAGCATGTGGGGCCAACCACACAAGGAAATACGCACTCCCTAAGCCAATGGTTCAAAATGCATGAGAGGGAAAATCGAAGGCTTAGTGTGGGACACGCGAAGGAAGGAAAAAGGCTCCACGAAAACTATAAAAAGGAGGCAGCACTCTTCATTTGACATCTTTGGCATATCAAATTTCTTCTCAGTTGCTCAAACTGCTTAGCTGGGTCACTCATTGTTTAGCATGAGTTTTCCGAGCGAAGAACTCACCCTTTCTTCGAGGGACTTCGAGTGCCACCCTAGAGAGGTTCATCCATAATGTTCCGGAGGTGATTTTCAATGTCATTTCTAATATTTGTATTCAGCTTTTTTCCAGTGGTGTGTATTCATGGAGGACGCAGTGGGGAAACTGAGTTAAGGTCCTTTGCATTCTTCATAGGAGCTATTGTCAAGAGAGATCCCGGGAGAGAAGCTTTGGTGATGCGTTACCCATTTGGGTGAGTTTTTGGGCTGAAGGTGATAGCTTTCTTCAGTGAGGATTTCGCAGTTTCTAGGGCCAGCGCAGAAAGAAGAGACTGGGCACACGTGAGAGACTCAGCCATTGGAGTTGTTCCTTACCAGGAGGAATAAGGGAAGCATTAGTGGAGACGATTGCTACCTTTCAAGAGTGTTTGAGGAGGATATTGTTGGTGTATTGACATTCAGTGTGCTTCAGCAATTCTGGAGGGCATAGGGCTTTTTGGGGTTCGATTTTGGAAGGTCAAAACCAGACCAAACCATTTCTGGGTTTTTGTGGGTTTTGCTTGAGGAGCCTAGAAATAATTTTGTAGAATTTTATGAGCACCGAAAGTGGGGTTTTCAGCCATATCTTTGCAGGAGACAGTGTAGAATTGTTGGGATTGCACAGTGCAGCAGTGGGACAATTGATTGTAGCTTCGGATTGTCATTGCTTCACCTGGGATTTGCTCCACTTGCCTTTGAGGCAAGCCCAGGTGCATTCCTTCCATATTTTTTATTGTTATGGGTGTATTCTAATTGCTTTGAAATTTCTGTGGTGAAAAATTGTTATTTGCTTGCATATCATTGTTTTTCCTATTTTGGGACATTACAGTGGTATCAGAGCTCAGATCTTGGCTCAGCCGTGGGGGACTTTCCTATGAGTGAGGAGGACAAACAGAATATTACCTACAAGAGGCAAAGGTACCGGAGCAGGGAGAGGGAGCTAGAGATCACTCCAGACACTGAGGACCGTGGGAAGGCGGTGATAGTAGAGGATATGGGGGAGCCCAAGAGCAAAGAGGAGGTGGCCTTTGACAGTCTCTTGAAGGCCCTAAATGATTTGGCAAAGGGGCAGAAGGAGATGTTAGATGAGATCAAAATGCAGAACCGAGAACGGAGCACTCACCGGGATTTTCTATTTGGAGAGACTTCGGGAGCCTCTCAACAATTTGACCACCCTTCACCTACTACGCAGCCACCATCCTCTAGTGGGCCAACTAGAGCCACGCTACCTTCTTTCCTACCCTTGGCACCGGGTGAACTGGGAGGAGTTGATGATCAGATGCCTATGGGAGAAAACTTCAGAGCAGCATTATCTTTCTGAGATTATTGCCAACTCAAGGAGAATGAGAAGAGGAGGAGCTATGGAGGCCATGGCATGCAAAGCTATGAGTTGCAGCGCACCATTGGGAAGATGTACTTCCCCACATACGATGGCACTACCAAGTGCACAGCTCGTGCTTGGGTGGAGAAGCTGGACACCTATTTCCAGCTCAACAGGATGATAGAGGTAGAGGCCATTAAAATGGCCACTTTGCATTTGGAGGGGGAGGCACACGACTGGTGGTTTCATGGCTTGTCCACTCTGGGGCATGCCAGTGTGACCTCCTATGAGGATTTCACACGAAGAGTAGTGGAGCGTTTTGATCGGAGGGATTCAGAGGCTCACTTCAGGGAGTTGACCCAGCTCAGGCAAACAGGACATCTAGAGCATTATATTTTGGAATTCCTGAGGGTCTCGGTCATGGTACCAGATTTGTCGGATGCCAAGCAAGTATACACATTTGTAGAGGGACATATGGAGCCACTATGTGGACTAGTGAAGTCATGCAAACCCTCTACTCTACTCGAGGTCATGACTTGTACAAGAGACTTGTAGGGGGGCATCCCCAAGACCCGGGCACCCTTTCCACTACGCACTACCTACCCCCAGAAGGGGAGTGACACTAGACCACCCCCTGCGCAAAGAACAGCCCAAGGGCGTTTGCAGCTGGACGATGAGACCAGGAGAGACCTCAGGAGGAGGAAGTTGTGCTTCACATGTCGGGAGCCATGGGCACCTAGCCATCGATGCACAGTGAGCAAGGCCCATTATATCGAGGCCTTCTCGGACAGCGATCAGGAGGATGAGATGGAGTTGGAATATGGTGGGGGAGACAGTGAAGGTCTGGCAGAGAGGGGACCACCACCAGCGCATGGGGGAGCATTTTGTGCACCATCTAGGGGAGTCCTAGGCTCTTTGTACAGGGTTCCCAAATTTCTGACCATGAGGATCAAAGGCAAAGTGCAGGGGCAACGTATCCCAATCTTAGTAGGCAGTGGGGCCACCCACAATTTTATTGATGCTCAGATGGTCCAGAGGAGAAGCATCACCACTATAGACTTTGCGGGGTTTTCAGTTCTGATACCAGGGGACAAAACTATGCAGTGCACTCGATATGTCCCCGCTTTGACAGTGACCATGGGGAACTATTCGATGACAGACCATTTCTTCATGGTGGATGTACCAGACACCAATGTGGTGATGGGTGTCCAATGGTTGTATTCCCTTGGCCGAGTTACCACCGACTGGAGGAAACTAGAGATGGAGTTTACTGGGCCGGATGGTAAACTAGTAGTTCTTCGAGGCATGCATTCATATCCTCCACAAACAGTCTCGACCCACAAGATGGAGGTCGATTTGAGGCATGGGGACATAGCATGGGTAGTAGAGCTAAGGATTTCAAAGGTTGGGGGACGAACCAAGCTGCCACATCCAGACATACAGGCTATACTAGACAGATATCCAGTAGTTTTTGGAGATATACCACCAGGGCAACCACCTGACAGGGGGTTTGAGCACACCATAAAGTTGGAGCCTGGTGTGCAGGCAGTCATTACTACACTCTATAGGCATCCCAAAGCCTATAAGGATGAGATTGAGAGGATCATCAGGGAGTTGTTGGCGTTGGGCCACATCAGACAAAGTTCCAGTCCATTCGCTTCTTCGGTCGTGCTGGTGAAGAAGAAGGATGGGACTCTACGCATGTGCATTGACTACAGGGCACTCAACAAGAAGACATTGAAGAACCGGTATCCCATTCTGCGTATTGATGAGTTGATGGATGAGCTTAGAGGAGCCAAATACTTCTCTAAGATAGATTTGCGGTTTGGGTATCATCAGATTCGGGTGAGGGATTAGGATATCCCGAAGACAGCTTTCAGATGTCATTATGGGCATTTCAAGTTCTTGGTCATGCCCTTTGGGTTGACCAATGCACCTACTACCTTTTAATCATGCATGAACCATGTGTTCAGAGGTCAACTGAGGAGATTTGTGCTGGTATTCTTTGATGATATCTTGAGCTATAGCAGGATGTGCGAGGAGCACTTGCAGCACCTAGAGGTGGTGTTACATATCTTGGAGGAGCAGCAGTTCTACGCCAAGATGTCCAAGTGCGAGTTTGGGCTGACGGAGATGCTCTACTTGGGACACATCATCGGCACAGATGGGGTCAAGGTGCATGAGGAGAAAATTGGGGCCATTTGGGATTAGCCAGTCCCTAGAGATGTGACAGCGCTAAGAGGATTCTTGGGCATCTGCACTTATTACCAGAAGTTCGTTAAGGGCTTCTCACAGTTGGAAGCACCCCTCATTGATTTGACCAAGAAGGGGGTTTTTGCATGGACAAATGGAGCTCAGACAGCATTTGATCGCCTCAAGGAGGTGATGAGTTGTTGCCCGATATTATCACTCTCGAACTTCATGCAACCTTTCACATTGGAGTGTGCTGCATCGGGTGAGGGGATTCAGGCAGTCTTGTCCCAAGATGGGCACCCCATTGCTTTCGAGAGTAGGAAGCTCCTACCGCATGAGAGGTCGTATTCCATATATGACAAGGAGATGTTGGCCATAATGCATGCATTGGCCAAGTTTCGACAGTACTTGGTGGGTAACCGATTTCGGGTGAAGATAGATCACAACAGTCTTTGCCACTTCATGGGGCAACAGGGCCTCAACAATATACAGCAGAGATGGGTCAGCAAGGTGCAAGCCTATGATTTTGATATTGAGTATGTGCAAGGGAAGCACAATGTGGTAGCTGATGCACTATCCAGGAGACCCACAGGACTTTCACTCATGAGCATTTGCCATGACTGGAAGGCACAGCTATTAATGGAGTACTCCAAGGATCGTCAGGCATGCGAGATCTTGGAGGGCAATTATACAGATGAGCACTATCAGGTGATGGTTGAGGTTATATACTACAAGGGGCGCATATTTTTGGTTTTGGGGTCACAGTTGAGAGAGTGTATCCTTCATGCAGCTCATGGTTCTCCTTTGTCTAAGCACCACAGATTCAGAAAGACCTACATGGCAATGAGAGAGTGCTTCACCTGGAAGGGCCTCAAGGGGGACGTATTGAGATATGTGCAAGAGTGTGAGGCTTGTTAGAGGACAAAGAGGAGTTAACCCATCCAGCAGAATTGTTGTAGCCTCTCCACATTCCTGAGGGGAAATGGGACAATATCTCTATGGACTTCATCACGGGGCTTCCTGCAGTGTAGGGGAAGGATTGTATTTTTGTGGCGGTCGATCGACGGACCAAGTATGCACATTTCTTTGTCATTTCGACACAGTATTCAACTTCTCAAGTGGCAAAGTTGTTCTTTAGGGAGGTCTTCTGCTTACACGGACACCCTAAGACTATAGTCAGTGACTGAGGCAGCCGATTTATGGGGGGATTCTGGCAGGATCTTTTCTGGCTAGTGGGCACAGAGCTCGCCTTGAGCGCTAGTTACCATCCATAGACCGATGGCCAGATAGAGAGGGTAAACAAATGGGAAGAGGGTTATCTCAGGAACTATGTGACAGGGCAGCAAAGGGTATGGATTCGATGGTTGCACTTGGGAGAGTACTGCTACAACACCACACATCATATGTCCATTGGTATGTCTCCTTTCTGTGCTCTATATGGTTATGATGCTTTATCTTTTGCTGACATCGTTTTTGGAGACAGTCGGGCCCCAAAGGCCAAAGATTGGATCCTAGAGAGCCAAAACATCCTCAAGGCTCTTAAGGATAATTTGTAGATAGCTCAGAATCAGCAGAAGATATATGCTGACAAGCATCAAGTTGAGAGGCATTTTGAGGAGGGGGACTTGGTGTACCTTCGATTGCAGCCGTACCGACAGTCCACTCTGAAACAAAAGGGGGTAGAAAAGTTGCAACCATGATTTTACGAGCCCTACAGGGTGATCAAGAGGGTTGGAGAGGTAGCTTATGAGTTGGAGCTACCACTAGGGAGCAAGATCCACAATATTTTCCATGTTTCATGCCTCAAAAAGGTGTTGGGGCAATAGGTTACAGCAGTTGTGGAGTTGCCTCCACTTGATGATGAGGGGCATATAGTTTTGGAACTGAAAGCCATCCTGGAGACCAGAGAAAGGAACCTCAAAAGCAGGACAATCAGAGAATACTTGGTTTGTAATGTCCCTTCCTAAATTTTTTTGGAACAGGGTTAATTTCTACATTTTGGGGCCAATTTTGGAAGAGACGGGGCCCATTTGATTTTTATTAGAAGACTTAGGAGTTAGAAGTAAATTAATTTAAATTTTGTTAGTAGCATGTGGGGCCACCCACACAAGGAAATACGCACTCCCTAAGCCAATGGTTCGAAATGCATGAGAGGGAAAATCGAAGGCTTAGTTGGGGACCCACAAAGGAAGGAAAAAGGGTCCACGGAAACTATAAAAGGGAGGCAGCACTCTTCATTTGACATCTTTGGCATATCAAATTTCTTCTCAGTTGCTCGAGCTGCTTAGTCGGGTCACTTGTTGTTTAGCACGAGTTTTCCGAGCGAAGAACTCACCCTTTCTTCGAGGGACTTCGAGTGCCACCCTAGAGAGGTTCATCCATAATCTTCTGCAGGTGATTTTCAGTGTGATTTCTAGCATTTGAAATAAGAGTTTTTTTGGTGGTGCGTATTCCTGGAGGATGCATAGGGGAAATTGAGTTGAGGTCCTTTGCATTCTTCAGAGGAGCTATTGTTAGGAGAGATTCTAGAAGAAAAGCTTTGGTGATTTCTTGCCCATTTGGGTGAGCTTTTGGGCTGAAGGTGATAGATTTCTTCAGTGAGGATTTCACAATTTCTAGGGCCAGTGCAGAAGGAAGAGACTGGGCACACGTGGGTGGCGGAGACTCAACCATTGGAGTTGTTCTTTATCGGGAGAAATAAGAGAAGTATTAGTGGAGACGATTGCTACCTTTACAAAGTATTTGAGGGGGATTTTGCTAGTGTATTGACAGACAATGTGCTTCAGCAATTCTGGAGGGCATAGGGCTCTTTGGGGGTCGATTTTGGAAAGTCAAAACCATGCCAAACCATTTCTGGGTTTTTGTGGGTTTTGCTTGAGGAGCCTAGAAATAACTTTGCAGATTTTTCTTAGCATCGGAGGTGGGGTTTTCAACCATATCTTTGCAGCAAGCAATGCAGAATTATTGGGGTTGCACAGTGCAATAGTTGGACAGTTGATTGTAGCTTTGGATTGTCATTGCTTCACCTGGGCTTTGCTCTGCTTGCCTTTGAGACAAGCCCAGGTGCATTCCTTCCATATTTTGTATTCTTGCACTAGTTTATAATAAAATGGCTCAGTTGCTTCCATATTTCTAATTGTTATGGGTGTATTCTAATTGCTTTGAAATTTTTGAGGTGAAAAATTGTTATTTGCTTGCATATCACTGTTTTTCCTATTTTGGGACATTACATTGTTGAAATCCTTTGTCATGGCCTTAGCAAAAATGTACCCTTCACTAAAGTCAAAATCATTGATCAAGCATGTTAAGCTTTCTCTACCATATTATAAGGCTTGAATTAGGTTGTTTTATCAAAATTGGGCAATGTTGACTAATATCCCTAGAGAATCGAAGTAGAGACAAAGGCTAGACAAGAGAAGAGGAATCTAGATTCTAGATGGTTGATGCTGGAATAATTTATCATTGATGTGCAATGGATGCCATATGTATCTTGATTTATGTAAAAATATGCATGTTTTCATGTCTTCTACAACTAATTTGGTATTTTGGACGTTTCTTTTAATATAAATGCAAAAAAATATAATATATATATATAGTAGACACTAACGAGATGCTTCGCTTCCTAGATTTTTGGGAAATGACGCTTCCTCGTCCCTGCTTCCAAAAAAAGTCCTCATTTCGTCCCCGCTTCATGCAACATTGGTCACAAGAACACCTATTCATGTAGTGTTGTTGTTCCCTATGTCAGGTCGGTCAAGGGCCCAGAGACCCATCAATAGTTTCTTCTCGTCAAACTCAAATGGTAGGAGAGTTTTGACGGACTGCTCTCAACCTCTTCCCAGGTTCTCCCAGCTAGGCTCTCTCAACTTCAGGCACTTCCCAATGGAAATTATCAGGCTTTGCATCAACTCCTTCATAGGGATTGATGATGACAGGGATGTCTTTACTCCCTTCTCTTCTTTTATTTCTGCCTCTAATATAGACCAGCCTAGATCCATCTTAAATCCAGATCTACCAAGCACCGATGGGGATCAAGTCCAGATTTAAGATGGATTTAATCTGGTACTCTTCCATTCCATAATGAATTTCCTCAAGTCTTTGAACAGGTTTCGTCATAACAAATACCATGGGCTTGTAAACCACCATCAGTAAACCCATCAAATGACTAACTCAAACTTATATATAATTATTATTTTTTAATTTGTAATTTAATGTTGACAGTCAACATAACATTACATTACATAATGTTTTACAACATCACTGCCATACTGGGCTGTAGAGCGCCTCTCAGTGTAATAATGTGTCCTCACTTTCAGGTTTCACCTTTCTGATTGACCCTTGTCTCACGCATTTCTCTTTTGTTCTTTTACTTTGTACTTTCATTTGTATATTTTCATCTTTTAGCATTTAGGAGCGATCTCAGCAATCCCACTTTCCAAAGTTAACTGGCTGTGTTTTCTAGTACCACTGATTTATTCTTTTGTCTTTTGTGGGCATTAATAAGATTATCTTATCTTATCTCATTTTTATACCCTTGCATAGTGTTAAAAAGCAATGAGCCATCAAATTACACAACCTCTACCTTCTGGTGAAAGATGGACTATAAATAGTATTGCTATAAGTATGAAAATTAAAGAAGACAGACTTACCTTTGCATAGTTATAAGCTTCCCAACAAAATGGCTCCTCTAAATCAACTGAGTTCAGATCTTTGTTCATCTTTTCTTCCAAGAGTTCTTCTATGTTATTCATGCTATTTGAACCTTCAACCTCAGAATCACTCTCCTCTTCATGCATAGCTTCTGCCTTCAAATTTGACGTGTAGGAATGTCGATTAATAGTTTTTGGAGCAAACTTTATCGTCCCTGGAAAAGTTGCTTCTAAACTTTTTGCAGTCACACTTCGTCCACTAACAATTATCTTCCATTCAACTGAATGTTCTGTTGTTGACACTGTCCCTACTGACGGATTACCATCAATTAAAACTATCTTGCGCCTAGGAAAAGGCATATTTACAGAACAGAAATCAATGGCCGTAGGAGCTTTGTAGCCTTCCATTAATTTTAATTTGAACAAAAATGCACCTTCGTCCTCTGAGACCATAGAAAGCTGGTAAAAACCTTTAATTGGAGGACCTATGTTGCACAGAGAAGCCTGGTAATGCATTAAAATAAAGTTTCCAAGCGGCGGTGAAAATATTAGAGCTTGCTTGTCCACACCTTGCTCAGGAACCTGTGCACATGGGTGGAAAGATAATGCTTCAATGTGAGCTGTATTCAGGCTTGTTAAGGGAAAAGAAACATCTGGCAAACCTTCTAAATCAGCTCGACAATTTATTTGACCAGAAATGGATATAGTATCTGGAACATCATCCCTGTCATACATTGCTGCAGATACGACTTCATGAATCATAAACAATATCCTCTGCTTTCCTCTGAACAGGTAAGGCTTCCACGCTGGCTGTTTTAGATCTGTATGAGGTATGTCCAATGATGAAAACCCATTCAATCTCGTAGCAGAAAGATTAGCAACACCAAGGTCCACAGGAGTACCTGTAGTGAATGCAGTTTCACGACATCTCAATTAGACAATCATCATATTTGACTCACTCACTGAAGAACTATCAATGACAATACCAGAATTAACAAGAGCTATAAAAACAATGCAAATGAAAAGACTGACCAAAAGGCATTGAACTACTGATGAAGTTCCTCAGGGCATCTTTATCCACTGTTCTGGAGCTACCTTTGCTACCAGGAAGATCTGATGTCGTAGTGCCTGTAGCAGTAGAACTGACAGTTGCCGTAGCTGCAACAGGTGTTCCTACAGGCTTAGCCCTAGCTGCAATGCCCGCTATCCCCATGCTTCCAGTTAAAGTGTCCAACAGGCCTCCTACAGAAGGTGGTGGACTAACCATCATCTCCGGTTCAAGCACCTCACCAGTAACCACATCTCCCAAGGCTTGCGCCACCATGAATGCCCTGCAAAAGGACAGGTAATAATAATCTATATATCAGACTTGTTTGTACTGGCTGCATAGTCAATCACAATGCACATGAATGCAATTTAGTCAAATTCAGACTTAGAGAGAGCCTCTAAATGCCCACACAGAGATTTGCAGGTAGTAATCTCAGTCATTGTGAGATTTAAGTCAACAAATCAGTCACATAAGCATCAACCGAGCACCAACTAAATCACAAAACATTGTGAATAACATTATCCAAGGGCGGCATTGAAGGCAAAATAAAATCAATAAAAGAGAGCAAACAAGAAGTTTGGAAGAACAGGAATCAAACCCTAGGGCAATGACCAAAAGAAAATATAAAATACAATATAACAATTGAAAATTTAGCTCGTCTCAGACAACATTGTCAGCTTAAGACTTGGGAAAGAGGACTGCATTTCAAACTTCATAGTGAGATACAGAGGAACCCGATGTTTCGGGCCATGGCCATACCTGAAACACCGAAACTCGGCCATCATATAATCATCTATTAAAGTTAATATCATCTTGGTTTTCCTTCTAAATTGTCATCTATAGGTCTTATTCCCTTTTTTCTTGCAAGGCAATGTGTTATTCACTTATATATGTGTGTGTCTGTGTGTGTGTGTGTGTGTGTTGAATTGGGGTAGCATCAGATGTGCTCTAAGCCTCAAATTTTGCAGGGAAACTTGGGCACATGCATTCCAAAGAACCCAGAAACCGTTTTCGGAAATTCCACCCAGAAACAATTATATTAAAATAATTAATATTTTTAATGGGGTTCCTAATTCTGAACTTAGGAAAATTAAAATATTAATAGATATTAATCTAATTGTGGGTGAATCTTCTAAAAAAAGACGGAGATCAAGTCAAAACAATCTGAGACTTTGATTAGGAGTTAATCTAGGCCGTTGGTTATCCAGCAGGAAGATATAAGAAGGGGCTTGAGGGTCATTTGAAAAATACACTAAGAGAGATCAACAAATCGATTTTCTGAAGTGAAAAGTTCTCAATAGGAAAATTCGATTGAGGAGATCTCTTGCAGTTGAGGGGCAAGGATAGCTTCCGAAGAGAGAGATTTTCTCAGCCGGAGAATCATCAGCAGAGAGAGATAGAGGATGATCCAATAGCCCAAACCACAGAGGCTAATGCAAGGCCAGCAGGGCCACGCAAAGGCAGCACACAGGGTGACAGAGAAAGCCGAAAATCTGGCGGCAGAGTCAATTTCAGTAGCTGGAAGTCGAGGTGTAAGACCGGGAGGCAGAGAGCAATGACTCTGGGCTGTAGATCGATTCCCCAACTGGGTGACGCAGTGCCTAGGAGATTTGACGCTTAGACAGCATAGAGGCAACGCAGGGCCTACCAGGGGCACCTCATCCAATGACCGGATCAGTCGGGACTTTTTCAGTGATTGTGAGGTAATCTCACAAAGCTTCTGCCAGTGTTTCTCTCTGTAACTGAATAACCCTATGAGGTATTCAGAGATGTATTCAGAATTTGCTACTGCTTAATAATAATAAACCCTCAAAGCTGCTGCCCCGATTTTCCCACATTGAATTTTTCCGGGGACTTTTGTCCAAAAATAATGGTGTCCTACGTGTTTGTATTTCTTTGCTCAGTTTCTATGTTTCATAATCATATTTAATTTGATGTAGGCTGCTTCAATAATTTGTTTCACTATTTCAAGAAGAAATCTGAAATAAGTTTGTAATGTAATTTACAACCTAGGTGAAGTAGATTCAGTTGATTGCAGTAGGATTCCTAAGATTGTTAGTTCTAGGAATTTTCACAATATATAGGCCGACGTTTGTTTCTAAACATACCCATTTTGGTAATTCTGAAACATTTCGGCGAAATGTTTCGTGCAACTTAGGTTCAACCTAAAGACCCCCGCCTATAGCAGTGAAACCCCCTAAGACCTTGGTCTGAGGCAGCAGCTCTCTCAAAACAAGGTTTCCCTCTGACAGTGAAGATAGCCAGGGCAATGGAGTATTCAAAATACCATACCTGAGACAGCGGGATGATCATCTGAATTGCCCAGGCAGTGAAGGCTAATTCTGAGGTAGCTGATCACCTTTAAGGGGTTTGCAGTGGCAGCAATTTCTCACTGAAGCACTCATCAGGCAGCAAATTGAAGGTTGGTTAGGAGTGGAGAGGTAAGCAGTGTGCCAGCAACAGGGTCCTTTAAGACATTCCGGCGACTACGGAACAGTAAAGCAGTGGAGTTGTGAAGGCAAGCTGCAAGGTGACAAAAGAGCTAGTAGGCAGTTAGTTGAGTTACTGTTAGGCTAATTTGTAAAGGAGTGCTACTGTCTTTTGGTTATTAAGTGTTGTACAGCAGACTCTGCTGGTGTAACAGCCTAGGAAGTGAATCTATGGGAACTGTAACTTGATATGTAGTGGTTGCTATTGTTGAAGATTACTGACATGTTTACATTTTTATGCATTTAATGTCATCTTCGATGAATAAAAAAGGGAAGGTTGCAATACTGGTACAATGTTGCCTCATGCTCCAATCACCCTGAGGGCAAAATTTTCCCTAGGAACATTACAGCGATATCAGAGCTGTGCATCCTGCCAGCCTGTGAGCATATGAACTCTATATGCTTCCAGAGTACAGAGAAAACATTAGGAAGAAAGGTAACACTTACCCTGAATCTTCAGGGAAGGCCTCAGTGGAGGGCAGGGAAGAGCAATCTCTAGAAGAAACCATGTAAACTATAACTGCTCAATGGCAGCAGCGGCAGCAACTGATGACTTGGCTTCTTTCCCAGCTTATGGCAAATCAGAATAATGCAGGTAGCACTAGAGTTAATGGATCTAATGGAGAAGGATGTAATTACCATGTTCCTATTCAGCCTAATACCCCTGGATAGAATAGCACTGGGACAACTACTTGGAAGTATCCAAGACCTTGGTTCCCCCAGTTTCTAGATGGGCAGAGAACAGGAAATTGCAAACAGAACAAAGACATTTCAGATTATTGGATGGAGTATCAAACACTAAGAGAATATATTCTGGCAGCCCTGACCTTTCAGGAATTCTGTGACATTAAGTACGAAGATAGGCCCAAAGATTATGGTAGGGGCACACAGCAGAAAGCAGTCATGAGGAATTGGAATGATTTTCGGACTAGCCCTATCCATCATCTTCATCAATATCCATATTTGGAACAATTGTCGAATGATCCAGTGAAGAGGACAAACCTTTCAAATGTCCAGAAAGGTAAAGGTGATCATGACTCTAAAAGAAGCGACAAAGACAGATCAGATGATAGTGACGATGAACCAAAGACAAACAAATAAAGTGATAAGGTAACTCAGACCAAATTCCCAACAAAAATGGAGAAAGGAGAGAGTAGCAGTGATGAAGATGAGAGCTCAACTGAGAATGATGCTAATTTGAAGGTTAAGCAACAGACTGTTAAAGTAAAGGTTGCTGAGGGCCAAAACCCTGCTAAGGTTGTAAAGAAGGTATCCCTTCTTCTGGAAAGCAATCAGAAGAAATTCATGAGAAATGCTCCACTGACAAAAGTTTTCGATGTTTTAAAATCAGTAAGTAACCCCCAAAATAGAGATATTAATCTATGTTGTCATAAGGAGAATATGAAGGAGCAGGTAGGGGCTGAATGGGAGTCACCTTTAGTCTAACCAAATGATGTAAGTAATGTGAACTCGAGAGATTCTGATAGTGTTGAGACATCCTCAAATAAAAAGAGCCCAGACACGTAATATGGCACTAATAAGTGTAGAAAATAAAATTACTAAAGAGAAAACTTGATCAAAGGATTTGCCAGGATTAATTGCATCTGTGTCATTCAAGTCAATGGTTTTGATTCAGAATTGCATTTGTCTGCAAGTGAAAGTGCAGGAATGATAGGATTTCAATTGAATGGGGATCGATACAATGCTGAATATATTAAACTTTTAAAGAGAATCCCACTAAACTAGAAAATACAGACAATCTGGCAGCAACACAGTGAATGACACGCAGAAACAAATATTACATTAACAGAGGGAATGAGTGGTTCACCCAGCATGGTTGTTATTGAGAATGTGACCACTAGTGTATTACTTGGAAAAATACATTATGGGAAGGAGGCATTTGGAAAGATTGAAGTTACTGTGGATGTAATTGAAAAAACGCAACTTGATTGTAGCAAGGATGAACATCTTTTTCACGATACTAACAATGAGGCTAGAACATCTACAAATGCTATTGAAACAACTGCAGATGAATATTGCAACCATTCTTCTCCAAGATATGGTTTGTCTTTGGCTGGTGTAGAACATGTGGATATGGTTGTTGACTATGGCCCTTTGGACCATTCTGTTGAGAAATCAATGCTAGTAGGATTAGGGTTAAATTTCTCTTTCTTGATCATTACTTGTGAATTATGTTGTCTTCTTTTACTTATTTGTTATATTACCTTTCATCGAGCAATTACCAAATTATATGTGCATGAAAATCAAAAAAACACACAAGACACAAGATGTAGACACTCTGCCAAGGCAAAACCCTTATCTAGGGGAAAACCCAGTCAAAATCTCTTTCTTCAATAGTTTTTTCTTGAGACTCTTCAACCTAGACAAAGACCTCCTCCACACCAAGGCAGCCTCTCCTTCTTCGATCCAACCTTCAACCTAGCAGCAGCAACACTTCGACCCTAGCAACTTCGACTTGGCAGCTTCCGGCATCAGCAACAGCTTCGACTTTGACTAGGAGACTTTGATCTCCTAAACCAACCCACACGAGAGAGAGAGAGAAACGGACACCAAAATTTCGATTTTCTTCTTCCCTTCTTCCTTGACCAAACTCACACTCCTTTTAGCCCCTTCCTTCAACTTCGCACTTCTTCCCAACTTCCAACTTCTAGCTTCCAATATCGAACTATGCTTGAGAGAGTGAGATACTCAAATGAAGTCGAACTGCCTTGTATATATAGCCTTCCAATGAGGTCGAATTGCCTTCCTTGAGGCTGACTTGATCTTCTTGAGGCCAACTTGGTGTGGAGGTTACATAATTCATTTTTGACTCAAAAATAATTCTTTTTACATTGTTCGAAAGCCCAAGAAGGGTCTCATAAAATATACAATGACTCTAATGACTCTTTATTAATCCTAGGAGTCCACAATGGGGACTTTGACTAATAAAATGATGACCCAAGCATGAAACCCATGCTTTAATAAGTCGTTGTAACAATAATTAAAATTCTTTTAACAAATACATTTTATGAAGATCGAACCTAGTTACATTTTTCAACACTCCCTCTTAACTAGGGAGGTATTCATACGGAAGATGTCAAACTATATGAACTATGAAGAGTTTAGGCACCACAATGCCATGGGACTAAGATGGGCTAAAGCTTTCAGCCTCTCTAGGTACCATCAGGCTTACTTGCTAACCATCAACCCAGGGATCTAGGTGTGTATCCGAGGTCAGAGCTCCATGACCAACGCCACCCTCCCTACTTCGGGAACTAGACATCAACACATAGTACCAACTAGATGTCCTCCCAAGCAATGTGTCTCACACACAAGGCCTCAACAAATCTCTTCCAAACTTTTATCATCATCAACAAAATCAGCAATATCAACTAAACCAAGCATGCTTCTAAGATACTCAAACATATTATTAGGAAGAGACATTGTTAGTATATCAGCTACTTGATCTCTATCGGGACACACTGTAGCTTCACAATCCCATCCTGCACCAAGTTCCTAATATAGTGGAACTTATTGTTGATATGCTTCGTCCTAGCATGAAACACAGGATCTCCAGACATCTTGATACAACTTTGATTATCACAATTAATCACAGTAGGATCTAGAGGCTTCTCGAACAAATTTGTCAAAAGCTTCCTCAACCATATAGCCTCCTTTCCTACTTCACATGCAGCCACGTACTCTGCTTCAGCACTACTCAAAGCAACAAGATATTGTTTTCTACTCATCCATGAGATCATGGCAGATCCTAAACTAAAGCATCCTCCAATAGTGCTTCTTCCATCAGTCTCACTGCCACCCCAATCAAAATTTGTGAAGCCAATCAACTTGACTTCCTTGATATTGTACTTTAGGCAGTGATATATCATACCACAAAGATATCTCAATATATGCTTGGCAGCTATCCAATGATCAGGATGAAGCTCCAACTGAAACTGACTGAGGATGTTCATAGCAAAGCATATATCCAGCCTAGTATTTACCAAATACATCAAAGGACCTACCAACTAACGATAGGAGGTAGGATCCATAAGACTTGAGTCGAAACTCCTCAACTTCTTGAGATTGGTGATCATAGGAGTATTCATGGGCTTGGAATCCATCATCCCAAATTTCTGCAACAACTTGATGAAGTACTTTCCTTGCCCCAAATATATCTCCCAAGGATTTTTCGATACTTCCAGACAGAGGTAATAGCATCAATCCTGGATCCTTCATCTCAAATTCGGTTGCCAGCATCTTCTTACATTCTTGTATTCTTCTCTCCACACCTATAATGAATAGACCATCCACATACAATAGAAGAATGATTGGCTCATTATTCACAACCTTGATGTAGAGATTAGGATGAGCGAAACTCTTCACGAACCCAATTCTTAGAAGGCATGCATCCACTCTTGCATACCCCTAGGAGCTTGCTTCAATACAGGGCCTTCTTGAATCTACAGACATGAATGTCCCTGTCGTTTTTCCTCGAAGCGTTCGGGTTGCTCAATGTATACTTCCTCATCGATGGTCCCATTCAGAAATGTTGTCTTCACATCCATTTGATGGATGTTCCATCCCATTGTAGCAACCAACGAAACCAAATATCTAATGGTAGTATACCTTGTAGTGGGTGCAACGGTTTCTTCATAATCTATGCCTTCCTTTTGAGAGAAACCCCTTGCAACAAATTTGGCCTTGTATTTATCTATGCTTCCATCAACATCGTGTTTGATCTTGTAGATCCAGTTTAAGGTGACCACTGATTTGTCACTAGGTCTAGGAACAATTTCCCAAACCCCATTCTTCATGATGGATTGATATTCTTCCTACATAGCTTTGTTCCATACTTCTTGATGAGAATCTTCTTCAAATGTAGATGGTTCTACTTCAATTAGCCTTGTCATATATGCCGCATATCCAGAATATCTCCTTGGCCTTTTGCTTTCCATGATGGATCCTTTCGCAGCTCCATGCCCTTCAGCATCTCTAAGAGTGCCTTTTAACCAATTTGGCCTCTTCCTTGTGCTTGGTATGACCACAGCTTGAATAGGCTCACTTGGTCCTCCTTCCTCTTGAATTATGGAAGGGTTGTCGGGTTGTACTTCTTCTTCTTCAAATATGGGTAGATCTTCATCATCGGAATCAATAAGAATATCCTTCAATCTTTTGTAGGCTTGATTCTCATCAAATATAACATCCCTGCTTACTTCAATGTGTCTCCCTTCCTTGATGTAGATTCTATAGGCCTTTGAGGAGAGACTATAGCCAACGAAGATCCCTTTGATGCTTGTAGAATCCAACTTCTTTCGTTTGTCCTTTGAAATATGGATATATGTATGGGTGTGTAAAGATAGAGATCGAGAAATTTAACTAAACTATGGTACATCATGCTCTAGGCTTTCAGCTAAATTATACAAAATGAAGTTAGGACATGATAGACAAGGAGCCATTAAAGATATTCTGAGCTCTCAGGTGTCTACAAAAAGGCAGGCGGAGGGTTTTGAAATGGGACCTCCAATGGAAAAGTTGGCCTTTCAAGCTTCAAATGGATATTCAGGCTCTTTAATTTCAAATGCAAAGCCTATATTTTCTCGGGAGAACTCATTCAAAGCATTGAATATCACGAAAGTAAAAACATCCACTATTGTATCTCCAACAGCAAATTCATTGAGCAGTAGCAGTAGTCTTCATGACAATGATAATTCTTCAGCTTTATTGAGAGCTTCTTCCCCAAGGCCATCTACAAATATGCAATCTTCAAAGAACAAATTTGTCTCTTCTAATGGTTTGGCCACTGACCCTTCAACATTCATAGGGACAAGCAAGACTGGTAACAGTGTTTCATCTACTGGCCTTGCTGCACTTAATGGTAAATCATCAACAGACAGAACTTTCCCACCTGCAAGATTGAGCAATCCTGAGACATTATCTACAAGCCCCAACACTATAAATGACTTCACCAAAGCAGCTTATAAGGTAAAGCAGCTAGAGAAAATATGAGCAACATCTGCACAGTTGGGAGATTTCCCAAATCTGCGAGATCCATGACAAATTCAAATTTATCAGCCCTTTCAGTATCAATGCTGACATCCGACATTCAAAATGTAAAAGTAAAGAAAATGAGAACTGGACTTCAAATGTCAGTTGAACCATTACACCTTCTGTATTTGCAGAGGACAGTGATCCTTACATAGTAAGTAATTACATGGGAGGACCTTATGTTGATATGTTGGAACTTCAGAAACTGTATTTGGGGGCATTATTTGCTCAACAGAAGTCACAGTATGACCTACCTATTTAGGAAAAGGTGGCACTCTTAATCTGAGCTTTAACATCAACATCACCTCAAACTTCAGTGTTGATCACTCAGTCATTGCAAGACATTTAGGGGCGGTTTTTGCAGTTGCAAATATTCATGGTGGTGGTGAATATGGAGAAGAGCCAGGGACTGTTACATCACTTGTTTTGAATGAAGAAGGATGGATTAGAAGTGATCAAAGTTAGAGACGTGAGTCAATTAAGAGATCCTCATTCTTGAAACCAGGAGGACAAAATTTGCAGCGCCCAAACTTGCAATTGCTTGAGGACAAACAATGTTGGGAAGGGGGGACTGTAATGTTCCCTAATAATTAATGACCCAAGGGGAAGACGAAGTAGCCTATCCAACCCCATAGGTTATAGTCATCGATAAAGGGTAAACCCATTATCCAATGCTTTTGGGTCAACATTGGGTAAATTGGGGTAACTGGGGCAAAACTTGTGAAAGAAGCCAAAATTGAGACTAAGTTGAGGGAAACTTGTAACCCCTCAAATTAAAACAAGGAAAAGAGACCCCAAAGGGTGTCTATAAATAAGAGAGAGGAAAATCATTATTCTCATCATGATTGATTGGATATTTCTGTTTTGTGAGCTGAGGCTCTGAGAGTTTTAAGACGCCTTTTTCCTTTGATTGGTTTCAGTGGTGATGATCCCACCCTAGCCAATCCCCTCTCTTTCTCTCATTCTGTTTGGCATAATTTCTGAGGCATCTTCGGTCTGATTTTGGCAATCAAGGAGAACTACTGTGGAACGACTGGTTTGAGCAAATAAGGAATAATTGGGTGACGCCAAATTCCGTCCAAGTCAGTTCCAGAATAGCAAAGCATCACAGCTGAGCAAGTAGGCAGCCCTCCATGTGGTAGCACAAGCCTGTTAAGGCAAATAGCAAAAGCAGAGACGCACCAGGCAGTCCCGAATCTCCAACCAATGGCATGCATTCATCCTAAAAACCCCTCCCTACAGCAGCAAGGTAATTTAGGGACGCATTTTGGGAAGCGAAACCCCCTAAGACCTTGGTCTGAGGCAGCGGCCCTCTTGAAACAGGGTTTCCCTGTGACAGAGAAGATAGCCAGGGCAGTGAAGCATTCATGATACCATATCTGAGACAGTGGGATGATCATCTGAATTGCCCATGCAGTGAGGACTGTTTCTGAGGTAGCAGATCACCTTTGAGGGGTTTGTAGTGGCAGCAATTTCTCACTGAAGCACTCATGAGGCAGTGAAGTGAAGGCTGGTTAGGAGTGGAAAGGCAAGCAGCATGCCAGAAACAGGGTCCATTAGGACATTCTCGCAAATACAGAACAGTAAAGCAGCAGAGTTGTGAAGGCAAGCTGAGCAGTAACTAAAGAGCTAGTAAGCCAGTTAGTTGAGTTACTGTTAGGTTAATTTGTAAAGGAGTTCTATTGTCTTTAAAATATTAAGTGCTGTACAGCAGACTCTGCTGGTGAAACAGCCTTGGAAGTGAACCTGTGGGAACTGTAACTTGATATGTACTAATTGGTATTGTTGAAGATTACTGGCATGATTACATTGTTATGCATTTAATGTCATTTTTGATGAATTAAAAAGGTAAGGCTGTGATACTAGTACAATATTGTCTTGTGCTCCAATAGCCCTAAGAGCAAAATTTTCCCTAGGAACATTACAAAAGCACCCATGTTGCCAAATGTTGTAGCTGTGGGGTGGCACCGCCATGCATGTTCCACCACTCCTTGACAAACAATGTTCCACAATCACTTATATCAAGTTCCTCATCAATAGTATCATCATGCTTTTCCTCTTGTCTAGCCTTTTGTCTCTACCTTGATTCTCTAGGGACATCAGTTAACACTGCCCAATTTTGATCAAACCGCCTAATCCAAGCCTTAAAATATAATCAAGAAAGATTAACATGCCTGATCAATGATGTTGATTTGAGTGAAGGGTACATTTTTGCTAGACCATGACAAAGAAGTTCAACAATCAACACCACCAACATCGGGGTACATATAGGGCTTGGTGCTCTTGATCAAACGCTAATCACACACCCTCATACATGATAGAATCTAATGAAATGTTACAAACCCATTGATCCTGAGATCCTAAAAACTATTAAGTCTATGAAATTTTGAACAAGATCAAAAATTCTATTTTCTCCATATGACTTCCAATGAGAATGGAACCATTCTCAAAAATCCTCAAAAAATTAATGATGATGTTAAAATTTTTAGTAAAATTGCTTTAATAATTTAATATTACAATTAGGGAGCATCTAGGAAGTGTCTAGCGAGCTTCCAGGGAGCATCTAGGAACCATGACATGACATGGTTCGACACATAGGAGCACAGTTTGACACATGGAGGTTCCAAATTCCAAGGAACCACGCAATCTAACCCAGAAGTGCGGTTTTAATTTTTGGAAGCATCGTTTCGGGGCGCTTCAGCCATGATTGCACACGGTGCACAGTTTCGGGGTTTGAAGCGGGCTGGGGGGATAGTTCTTGCAACACTGTGTTTAACGGATACCCCCCTTGTTGAACCCTACTAAACAAGAATTGTTGACAATGCCCTCAATGCATCTCCTCATCCTCCCCATGGGAAGCAAACCTCTCCAAGGACACATCCCATCACAAGCTATACATGTGCCATCTTTCCAACAACCCATCTATAACTTTTGTGGACTTTTAAATAAGAGGCTTTAATTTCATATAATATAAATTTGGATGTTATAACCCCTCCCACCTCAATTTATATATCCCATCGATGGCATCATTGTCATCTTGCAATAGCTTGAATTCCCTTTGCAAATTCAATATTAAGCATATTACAACCATGATTATAATTTGAGGGCTACGTTGCACAAAACATGGAAATGTCTTGAAGTTTTTGAAATAGGTACAAGCTGGAAATGTGACACCCCGAAAATGGAAACTTCAGGGAAAATGTCATATATATATATATATATAAAACACATTATCTTGTAAGAAGAAAAAGAATGAGACACATAAATGAATTTTATAAGGAAACCCAAGTCTATATCAACTCTGATACATGATTGCATGATGCAAAATCCAAAATTAGCCTTTAATTTCATATAATATAAATTTGGATGTTATAACCCCTCCCACCTCAATTTATATATCCCATCGATGGCATCATTGTCATCTTGCAATAGCTTGAATTCCCTTTGCAAATTCAATATTAAGCATATTACAACCATGATTATAATTTGAGGGCTACGTTGCACAAAACATGGAAATGTCTTGAAGTTTTTGAAATAGGTACAAGCTGGAAATGTGACACCCCGAAAATGGAAACTTCAGGGAAAATGTCATATATATATATATATATAAAACACATTATCTTGTAAGAAGAAAAAGAATGAGACACATAAATGAATTTTATAAGGAAACCCAAGTCTATATCAACTCTGATACATGATTGCATGATGCAAAATCCAAAATTAGCCTTTAGAGATGAACTTGTACATTCAAGACTCCAAAATTAGCCTTTATACATGAGGCTATATGTGCTAAAAATGAAATAAAACATGAACTAAAGACAATTACAATTACATATCACAACAATCCTCATCCTTGTCAACAAAAATAAAACAAGATGCGTGTTCAACAAAAGTAGAATGTGGATTGGAAGAAGAGGTAGCTCTACTAGTTCTTCCACTTGCATCACCACCAATATCAAGAGCACCAAGAGAGAGCTCCAAGTTTGGGCATTCTACATCCGCATCCCAAATCTTTATGAGGTCCACTTGTTTATTCTTCTTCCTAGCACCCAAGCAAGGATTGCTAGTGCCACCCATACAAATTCTTCTTCTTTGATCCTTCAACCTCTAAGCATCATCATGCTCTCTCTAAAATGTAGCCCTCAGCTCTGAATTTCTAGCATGTGCACAAATATCAATACCCTTGTTGAAGAATGTAACTAGTGTCGGTCTACATAATTGTACTTGAGTCATGATGTAATGTATTTGTCAAAAGAAGGAAAAAATGATCTTATTATTAAAGAAATTGACTTATTAAAGCATGGGTTTCATGCTTGGGTCAATGGTTTATCAGTCGAAGCCTCCATTGTAGTCTTCTAGGGTTTATGTCAAGTGTCCTTATCCATGTCATAATGTAATAGACCCTTCTTGGGCATTGTCAATCAAGAAACAAATTTATTTTGGTATAAATTAGGTCTTATAGGCCTCCTCCACCAAGTCGGCCTAACTAAGGGGCAGAATCTCCTATAGAAAGGCAGCAACTTGACCTCATTTGGAACACTCACTCAACAAGTTCAATCTGCAATTTCTGGGATAAGAAAAGCGGCGAAATTCAAGGAACAAGGAGGAAACACGAAAAAGAACGAAAAAAGTTGAAATTTTCTCTTTCTCTCACACGCGTGAGGCTGCCGAGCTGCTAGAAGGGTCGAAATTGCAATCGCGAAGCTGAGCCGAAATTCTGAAGCTGGGGGTCGAAACTCTGGGTTGAAGCTGCATTTGAGTAGCTGGCACTTGGTATCTTTGGAAGAGGTCATCTATTGAAAGGAAGAGTTGACTTGGTGGAGGAGGAAGGTCTTTTGGTCTAGGGTTTTGGTTTATCTCAACTTGAATTTGCTAGTAGAAGAGTTTCACTGGGTTTTCCCCTATAGAGGGGTTTTAGCCCTAGCTGAGTGCCTATATTTGGTGTCCCTAATCTTCACGTTTTGATTTGTTGATTGCTTGATGAAAAGAACATAAACAAAGTTAATAAGAACACAAAAATATCACAAGTAATTATCAATATAAGAAAATCTTTCTGCCTTTATGATTTTCTTACAACCCTTTCTCTCTTCATGTGAAATGTCAGCGTTGACCCCATGTAAAAGCGCTTAAAAGTCCTAACAATTTTACATAAATTGCACCTCCACTCCCATGTACCTCCAACAACCATTTGACTAACTTCAACAACACACTTACAAAGAGGTTTATATTCTTGTTGCATGGTTGCTTCAGAAGCACTAGGGGCACTCGTAACACCACTTTGAGAAGCCATGAATACTTCAGAGACAGTAAATAAATCCACTCACCAAAAAGATTACTGCATGCGCCCTTCTTACTACCCACAACTATTTTCTTGCTTAAAATGCACCAAAGCATGCTCTTGATGCTCCAAAACACGGCTAAAATGCTTGTTGTTGTCGTAGAAAACTCCTCTTGCTGAAGAATGTGTGAGAAATGAGTAAATGAAGTGCTTTTTTATAGGAGGCCATTAGGGTTTGTAGAGAATTTTATTTTTATTTTTCTAAAGTATTCTAATTTTAATTTTTTTAAATGAAATCAGCTTAGGAGTGAATTAAACTTAATTAAAATGACAAGTTTAGTGTTTTGGGGCCCATATAAGGGCCCCACACCCTTCTTGATTGCTTGAGCGGGCCCCCACAACACAGCAAACGTGTCAAAATGCCGCGGAAATTGCCTGAAATGCCACCAATCATATTGTACAGTGTTTCCAAATCCTGAAACATCATATGGAATGGTCAGCGACATTTCGGGCCCATTTTGGCAAGTCTTGGGTGTTGGTGCAACTGTTGGGGTGGTGTTTCCTACAACATAATTTGAGGGGAATTACATGCATCATTCATGTACAATGGTTCAGAGTTTTGCAAAGAATTCCTTTACCCAATGGATCTCCTTATCTTTCCCATTGGCAATTTAAATTGTTTGACATATGTTGCAATCCTTGACAAGGTTCATGTTTTCAACACCACTGAAAGTGCACAACCTTCAATGTTCAACCCCTTATGACAAGAAACAACTTAGGTGCAACCCCGTGTCATCCCCTAAAAATTGAGAATGGTTGGGAATCTCCTCAAGGTGTCTCTTCGTCCTCAAGACATGAGAAACACATAGAATGTGTCCCAAACCCCCCAAGGCCCCATTCATATGTGTAACAATATCCATGAACTATCTTTTCAACAACCCATATGCTCTTTTTATGCATTCCTTGAGAAAATTATTTGATTTCATATTAGATTTCATATATCACATATTTTTGTTTTCTATTCTTTCTATGGAAAACCTCACTAAAAAACTCCCAAGAATTTCCTTGCATTCATAGATGGTACTCAACGCAAACCCATCAACATTGATTACAATGCCTGACCTAATAGGGTCACCAAGTAAGGCACACAAGAAAGGTAACCGAGGATATCGTCCCTGATAACCCTTGCATGAAGGTCAAAGCACTCAACCACTCAATCTAGCATATGAGGCTATCCATGATGTCATTTTCATTTGCACAACTTTAACTCCATTTTCAAATTCAAATGAAGGGCCTTACAATTGTGAATATAGTTTGAGAAGAACTCCTTACATCATTCGAGTACAAAGCATAGTTCTAAAACTTAGACTCGACCACGATATCAATTGAGGGTCCATTCAAACTTTGCTCAGACTCGAATCAAAATCAAAACAATTTGAATTTTATGACTCGATTTACTATAAAATACATAAAATTTTAATGAAAAGATATATTTTAAAGATCTCAAACCATGATGCCAAGTCTTTAGAGACAACAAGCAAAGTCTACTCATTTATATGCCATGTGAGGGTGAATACATCAAAATAGGACTAAGTGCAATACATAACTACATAGTCAATAATACCCTAAATGGCCTTTATAGTCCAAAAAACATGCAACGAGCTATTAGCCTAATACATATCATTGATCAACACGACCAATCATCAAACTCATCACCACTACTGGAAATGGAATCAACATGAGCTACAAGACCATCCTCTAGCTCAAAGTCATTAGACTCTTCTAGCTCAGAGTCATCAGACTCCTCAAGGACATCTGCAACTGCAGTAGTAGTACTAGTAGAAGCACAACTAGCATCTGCCATGCCTAGTGCTACTCCTACTAATGGATCCAAATCTAAACATGTCAACCCCAAGTCATCAATATCATGATCAAACCCTATCGAATGGGTCTCTTGTACCCATTATTAGCTTTGAGGTCGAATCAATATCATTCAACACAATGGGAATTTTATCAAGTCTTCAATTCAAACACTGGAGCAGTGATTTTCAAATTTTGGAACTCATATCTTTTAGGAAACATAACTACTATTTTTGGCATCTATTTTTACTTTTAGCATGTCTATATTTCACAGGTGGCATGTAGCAAAATCACAAGGTAACATTTCGAATCTTTTGACAGTTTAGTAGACATATCTATGGTTTGGCTCATTTCAATTAACTAGATTTCTAAAAATTACTAGGTCTGTTGAATTTTGAATGAGGTGTGGAATTTTATTTTCATCATATGAGTTTCAATGAGTTTGGAATTCCTCGCAAACATCTTGAAATAGTTAATGATAATAATAAAAAATTCAAGTAAAGGAGTAGAGAAGGGAAATATAATGAAAATGAAAACCTTTAATTTAAAAATCACATATTATCATTCCAGGTTGGCTTGCGTCACTATGTATGTCAAGCAAATTGCTTTTCCCCCAAACAATGCCATGGCATGTACAAAACTTATTAGGTACACACTCAACCAAGCAAGTAAGGACTTGGTTGAGTTGGACCCATTTGGTACTGAACCAACCAGTACATACACTAAATTGGTTAGTTTAGTGCCAAATTGGTCAACCAAGCCATTTTGGTGATTGAGTTACGGCCTTTGAAGGTCAACTCAATCAACTTGCCCAAGTTTGAGTTGAATGAGCTTTAGGTATAGAGTCTCTTAGTGTTGCAAGGAATGCCTTCAACCAATCAGCCTCTCTCTTTCTTGTTGCCAATCTAGATTACTCAACATATGTTGCAACACCTTACAACAACTTAGTTTTAAACACCGTTGAGAATGCACAATGTTTGCATTTCCATAATGAGTGCAACATTGCTTGCTCTTTGGGAGCATCTTTAAACTTCCTTGCATTACACCCTTTTGTGCTCACTTAGTTATCATGTGATCCCAACTAGTGATGTTTGGGTAGATGCAATAGATCTACAAACTTTTGTCCCAGACTATCTAGCTACCCCCAAAATCAACTTCCTCTTGCTTGATTACTTCCTTTTTCCCAATACTTCCATATACCAAGGGTACCAAGAGACAAATCATTAGCAATGTGGCCTCTGATCTCATATTAGTGTTGGCTTGAGGGAGTTATTACAATTTCTTAAAAACCCCAACTACATTGTCATTATAGAGATCATACTAGCAATAAGACAAGGCCACCAAAGCCTCAACGAGAAACCTCATCCATTTAGAAAATCCATGCGCAGTTCATATTATCTCCCGGTGATCACTAGCCACTATTCTATTTGAAGTTTCCTCCATTCAGCCTCAGATATTAGGGCACTTAGGGATAGTTTATCCTAATATGCTCGCATTACATGTATTTTGAATTCGAGTTCCATTTACCCAAATCTATTTTTCCGATTTAAGTGCTCAATTTGTAGGTTTTGGTTTAGAGTGATACTTCACTTTTATTTGAGTTCTGCAACCAATTTCCTTGCTCTTATTTGCTAAAAAAGTGATCCTATGAACATCTTTTCCGAAGGGGCTTCAAAGATGAACTAATACCTTATCCAATTTACATGATATTACACAACAGATGGTTAACTTAGTAAAATTAATGTAATGATATTCAATGTGTCTAAGATTTCTTTATTAGAATATCACTTCTATGTCTACTTCTAAGGGAGTGGGATTGAGATTACCACAACTTACACATACTCAGGGGGGGGGGGGGGGGGGTAGTTTTTGGGCATGTTACCCCTCATGTCAACAGGGATACATGTTGCCTCAAAATCTAGCAAGTCTTGTGAGGGTAGCCCAGAGGACAAGAACTAGACCAAGGGGAAACAATATGAGGTGTGGTCCACTGTCATCACAACCACTACCTCCGACTCTTTAGGGGACTTTCACCATAGGGAGGCTTCCCTATATCAAGTCACCTAAAGGATATGTCTAGTCCAAGAGTAAAGGTGACAAAGTGGCTAAGGGAGGGTTCCCTTCTTAGGAACAAGGCTCATCTAGCACAATTAGGGCAATATTCATCCTCCAAAAGGCCTAGTTAGTGCACAACGTGACCTAGGGTTAGAGAATAAGCAAGGTTAACAAGCTTATATAGGATCACAACACCAAGAAAAGGCTTACAATAGATGTATACTCTCAATTTATGGCACAAGAAGCCTTCAATAACCCCCAAGGTGAGGCCTAGGGAAAACCTGGGCTTTTCTAAGACACAATTTACCTAGGGCAAAGGACGTGAACCCTAAAATGGAGAAATTAGCCATGGGAAAAAGGTTGATTTTGAGGAAAGTACCTCACAACCAAGTGTTGAATCCCTCCACAAGGCTATGTGATCAACCCCAGTTGAAATTTATGCCCTAACCCTAGCTAGTGGCTTTCCTTGAGAGGCCAAAATTAGATTTTAGGGAAGACAAATATTTTGGAGTTAAATTTGAGTGTGATCAACAATGTGACCAAGGCTAGTGCCTTGACCTTGGGTGATGGAGTCTATGGGATGATTAACTTAGGAGAAAACAACTAAACCCTAGCAAGGAGTAAGGGAAATATGAAACCTTAGGTTTCAAACCCTAGCTATCATTTGTGAGAGAGAAAAGTCAATGAGGAGAGCTAGTTGAAAGATTCACTCATGGGATTGTCATACAAATTCTATAAGTGGGTAATGCATGCAATACCATTACTAAGATTCCATAGAATAATTTTCAACAATAACTAGCACATAGAAACCCTAGATAATTAACCATTCCATACAATAGCCACAAAATACAAAGATTTATCAAATACAAGGTACACTTACAAGATAGAATGCATGAATCAATCCTTTATTGCTCCAAAATGACATCTCCAAAGCCAAAGAATAGCTCCATAAGCAAAAATCCTCAATAGATCACATCTCCACAAGATACAAGATACAATTCAACTACACTGAATTCTCTAAGAGGGTTGAATTAGATCACAAGTGATGATCCAAATGAAATGAGGCTAAACTCTACTTATATGAGGTTTTGGCCAAATGAGGCCCCAAAAATCAAGTTTGACAATAAATAACCTTGGGTTACAAACCAACCTATTAACTAACAACAAAATAAGCCAAATTATCCCACATGCGTGAGTCATTGCCTCTTAAATTGTCGACACCATGCCCAATTAGAGATCAAAATTGTTAAAATTTGGCATCTCGGGGATGAATCTCTCATAGAAGAAATAATATCTTTCAGTTCTGCTTGAACCACCTATAATAAAATTTCATTTCTAACAATTTTAATATGACTTTACAAAAATAGAAAGACATGTCTAAATGATCAAATATGGTCTCGACATATGGAATCCACTTTAAAATCAAATCAATCATGATTATACAAGTCAAAAATTAATATTTTATCCTTACTAGTATTATTATTATTATGATACTATTATTTATAAAATAGTCTAAAGTCATTCACCTTTAATGGATTAATAAAAACAAATTCTCAATAGTCTCATGGAATAAGTCAATTAAATTGAGAATCTCTTACTTGGAAAATTGAACCTCTCTCTTGGAATAAAATAGTAACTCCACACTTAAGAGAATGTAACTCTCCCTCACTAATTCGATGTATGGCAAAAGTGTAACTCCTCCTCATTAAATGCACTTGTAACTCCCTCACTCAATTCAATTTGTAACTCTCACCAAATATTCTCTCATGTCTAAGTGTAACTCTCTTTCTCCCTATTTCGAATTGTAACTCCTCAAGACAAGTGTACCTCTCTCTCTATCCTTGGGATGAGTTACACTTCTCCTCAAGTAAATCCTCCCTCATGGAATTTGATTCTCCTCTTGTTAGCTCAAGGCATGAATTTATTTTGTAACTCCTCTCCTTTCTCACCTATTTAAGCAATAAGAGCAAGTGAGAGTTGAGTGTAGCATGTTCATTGTGAAAAAGAAGAGCAAGTGTTGAGTGTGTGCAAGAGAAGTGTGAGACCAAATGAAGAGCAGGAGCAAGGGAAGAGCTAGAGCAAGTGTAAGAAGAGATCTTCAAGCAAAGAGCAAGAGCACTTCAGTTGCAAGTTCATCAGACATTAGTGACTTTATACATTCTCTCTCTCTCTCCCTCTCTCTGCACTCTGTTGAACAATTGAAGAAATGAAATAAAAGAAGAATCATTTGGGTTTTCCCCCTTGAGGGGTTTTTCCCTGGTCATGAACCTAAATCTTAGTTTCTCATATTTGTGCTTGTTTGTCTTCATATGATCCTTAAGTTTATGTTCTATCTACAATTGTTGATATGAAAAGTTCTGGAGAAGAAATTTGCATTCTTTGTAATTGTAACATCATAGAACATTTAGTTTTTTGCAAAGTACTTCAAGTCCCAGTGTAGAACATTTAGTTTTTTGCAAAGTACATTCAGTTTTCTGCAAATAAAATTCAGTTTTCCTCAAAGTGCGTTCAAGTTTTTGCAAAGTACATTTAGTTTTCCGCAAAGTACATTCAGTTTTTTACATAGAAATTTCATGTTTTTGCAAAGAATTTTAAAGTTTATGCATAGAATTTTCATATTTTAACAAGAATGCCATGTCAAAGTGTGTTGAGGTGTCAAAATATGTGCAGATGCCTAGGTGATCCAAAATTTGAGGGATGGCCCTCAAATCCACCTCAATATCTCCTACGGGGTCCCAAGTGCAGTTGTGGTGCCATCAAGTGGTCTCCAACTGTCAAATAAGGCCTTCTTATCTCTCGTGTTAGGGCTTCCTCTAGTGCAATAAGTCCTCCATAGTCTCCCAATGGGAGACCATCCTAATCTGGGCTCTATATCAGCTCCTACCCATCAGGTTGTGTCAAGGTCAGCCTGGGGGTATACTAGGTCTAGTAGTGTCATCATGAAGAATCATCAAAACCAGGTCAAAGTTGACCAACATCCTAGGTCCTGGAGGTACTATGGGACATGTGTCGTATGCTAATGCTATCAAAAGGTTCAAATCTCTCAACACTACATTAGCTTAGGCCATGTTCTTCTCTGAAAAGGCCTAGGTAGCTGTGGAGTGGATGCCCAAAGCCTAGGCTACTGTGAACCATCTGACAAAAACAACATGGATTCTAGTGAAAGCAACCATCCATTAGAGACTAAGACTAATAATGCATCTAAGTGAACCAACCTTGAATATTAAGGGCATATTAATACTTCAAACACAGATTACCTTCCAAAATCAGGACCAAGTCCTCGCAAAGGTGTTTTCTCCCTTGGTAGGGATGGTTAATGTTCAACCTTATTGGATGCCCCTTTGACATTTCCTTGGTCCAACCCTCAAATGATAGGTGTTAGTGTATTATAATATGGTAATGGAAGGGAGAAGACTTCATGGTCAAAGGGGTCAATTGATGGCTATGTCAACATCCTAAGGTATAGATGTAAGGAGGGAGCATTCATGGATGCACGAGATACCAGCTTGGCCTGATTTTTCCACCGCTCTTGTGCGCTTTTTACTTCGTTGTGATTATTCCTTGTATCACTGCTTATAGCTGAAGGGTTAGAGCTTACTCTTTATGATATAGCAATTTTATTACCCCTTTAAGATGGGTGAATTTATTACTCATCAGGGTTGGGACATGCAAGGGTTCCTCCTTTTGATGTAATGGAGCACCATGTGCTCGGGAACCAAATGATGGCCATATGAGCTCATGCTAGGCTTTTGCCCACATGCTAATCTTTATGTCCCGGCCATCTTTTGCATTTTGATTTTCTTTCTTTTGTTTCATTGTGGCCATGATATGCTTTTTATTTTCTTTTAGTTGCATCAACCTCCCAAGGAAAAGTTTCTAGGCCCTACTCAAGGTATGTGAACATATGAGTGCCAAATCCCCAAGAATCAATGACAAGTTGTACCCGAAGAATGGAGGTGAGATATGGGGCTTGTAATGTGGCATGGAAAGTGTTAAGTATGGCATAAGGAAAATGGAACACGTTATCTCAATCATGGATTTCCAAGTAGTGCCCCTCCTATAACTCAAAAGGCCTTAAGGGAGGTTGCACTGGACTAGGGTCAAAGATTAACCGCCCTGGTAAGGTGACAGAACAAAATTACGATCAAGATCTGTCAATCTTCCAGATCACCCTGTTATCCATACTAAATGCCCAAAACAAACAAGTATAAGCACCCGATTGCAAAATGATCAAAGTACCTTTTGAATAACAACCCACCTTCATCCAAGTGTCAATGCTGGATGATGAAAGGCACATCGTTTATGTAAATGGTGAAGGCGGAGGTACATGGCACATCATTGTCTAATGGTGGCTGGAAGGGGTTGTTGGTTGTCTGATTAACTATCAAATGTAGGAGATAATTTCCCTCTTATGGGGATACCCATTTTGGTGGGTAACAATACATACAAATTTTTGCAACATGTTTCACCACCACTGTAAGCCCAAGGTCACAATTCAAAAGCTTTGTAACCATGTGAGGGCTTGCATTAGGTGTCTTAAACTTGTTTGGTTAGGCCATGTTCATTTTGTAGCCTCGAAAGGTCTTCTACATTGGCTTGGTGTATTAGCACGTAGAATATATTTGATAGCCTCTTTAGGCTCTTGCTTGGTGAAGTAAGTAATTTAATGATTTCTTTCCTAAGGCTAACTTAGGAAGGGTACAATAATTAACCTAATTAATTATTGATGACTAATTAATTATTGATGACTATTAGGCCAAAGTTATGAGGATAAATAACAAAATTATTTACGGGACTTGGATATAATCTCAACTGTTGATCTCAAGTGAGGCTTAGGATTTAATCCTAACCATTGATCACTTAGGAGATTAGAGTTAGGAATTTTGACTTAATGAAATTATAAAATAAGCCTAAGAGAGATGTGGAGACACATAGTCTTGGAGGAAGCGATTTTCTCTAGATAAAGAGGCTTGACTAGACTAATGAGAAATGAGGAGAATTTTAGCGGGGAATTTCATGAGAAATTTAGGGAGGTCGAGTTCATGAAAGAGGTAGGCCGAATTGTTGAAAAGGAGGGTCAAATTGTGGAGAAGGTTGTGTTACCCACCATCCGTGGGTGGTATCCATAGGAGAAAATTTTCACCTAGATGGTCCTTAACCGGCAGCCACCAAATAGCTCGATGTGCCATTACCTCTACCACCCGACCCAGCCATGTGGTCCCTCGCCCATTTGTTATGATCGTATGTTTGAAGGTGGGCCCTCCAACCCCAAAGGTATGACTTTTCATTGTCTAGTTGGGTATTTTTTTACTTATCATGGACACTTTTGGGTATGGATTAGTGAGCAGATTTGGCGGAAAGAGTGAGCTAGGTTTGTACTCTTGTCTCCTCTGCTAAATTTGATAGTTAACCTTGTATCCTAGTCCCATGGGATCTCCTTACTGGCTACTAGCTTTAGGGTTGGCACTACATGGGAAATCCCGATTTTGGTTGCGTGGTTCTGCTTCCCGACACCATATGCATCACTCCCCTCTACTCACTTTAACCCCATTCATCACATTTCCCATCCGGGTGTACATTTGTCCATTGGGTCCACAAGGAGTTAACTTCCCCCTCCCCTTGTTCACACCTTGGGTCGAGCCTGGAATGATGCCCGAAGGTTGATGCAACTAAAAAAAACAAAAAGCATAATTTGGCCACTCAACAGGAAATGTAAGATAAAATGCAAAAGATGGTCGGACATACACATTTAGC
The DNA here is from genome assembly GCA_031772625.1 of Pinus tabuliformis. Classification (NCBI taxonomy): domain Eukaryota; kingdom Viridiplantae; phylum Streptophyta; class Pinopsida; order Pinales; family Pinaceae; genus Pinus; species Pinus tabuliformis. Next base: position 979,059,428 of record CM062812.1, read on the forward strand.
ACAAGGGAAAAAGCCAAGCATGAGTTATACCCTTATCATTATGGCCATCACCCTGGTTCCTAGGGCCCCTTATATCGGCCATTACATCATTAAGGAACCCATGATTGTCCCAACCCCTGGTGTGCAATAAACTCTTAAGGGTGTCATCACTATTATATCCTACACATCATGCTCTCATTCTTTGGAGCCCCGAGCAGTAATGAAGAAAAATCAATCAAAGGCAAAAGGCATATGAAGAAGGGTGGAAAAACAAAGGTTCTGGTAACTCATGTACCACGATTGCTCTTTCCTATATTAATATACCCAAGTGTGGGCTTCCCTTATTATGGCTACCTTTGTACTGTGGCATGTGGCTTGGAGCCTTTCCCTCATGCCCCATTCCGTTCCACCATTATATCACATGCCACCTACCACTTCATGGATGCACCATGGACATGTCACCCCCTTTAGACGCAGAAACCACTTAATAGGATCCTTAGTTAACCCCCTTATTGAGCTTGGAGACACATGTACATGCTAAAGCCCACTATGGAAGGGCATGACACTATGAAGTGTTCATTTGATTCCGTGATTTGTAAGTTGTTTTACTCAATTACTCTAATGATTTATTGTACTGGAAGGCAAGGGGATGCATTGGATCTTATACAAGACTGCAAGTGGGTCTCCATTTAGGCTTTGGTCTCCCTATATGGGGTCCAAGCTCTCCAAAGGGTCATATTGGCACTTGTAGGGTGAGCGTTGAGAGCCATGGGCCTCCACCATAGCAGAAAGCATATTACCACTTCATGGATCCCTCAGCACCATTCATTGATTGCTCTTGTTCCACCTTTTTGGATGAGACCACCATGCCCAGTCGACTTCACACTTGCACCACACACTTGGCAGATGTTCCAGGGCCCAGATGAGGATATGTCTCACCATGGGAGACAAAGGGAGGGCTTATGTCATCATTCTAGCCCTTACAGATGGTATACAGGCATCATCGATTCACTTGGAGACCCATGAGGATGTCATTGTGCCCCCGCACCCATTTGAGGACACCACAATGGATTTTCTTGGATATCAAGGGGCCACCTCCTTGATCACTATGTTTGGAGCATATTCTCCCATACTGGCACACTTTGGACTCCACTAGGCCTCCTCAATGGCGCAACGACTCATTGTATATACTATTTTTCCCTCTTGAGAGGCTTCTCTTTATATTATTGGTGGGCTTGTCACCAAGTCATGTTACTATTGTACATTATTTTATTATTTAGGGCTTAATTAGGCCATTTAGGCTATTCAAACCCCCTTATGGATTGTATAAATAGATGAGAGGCTCATTCATTTCTCTCATCACATTTTTGGATTGGACTATCTCTTCTTGAGAATTTTGGCTAGCCTATTTGATGGATGAATTGGATTTCTAAATGCATTTCGATGTTTGGAAAGCTTATCTTTTGTCTTGGAGCTTTGATATTTTTTCACATTGATGATAGAAGGATTTTCGCTATACTTGTGTCTTTTTCATGTTTTACTTTACATGTATCGTTACTTGTGTAATGTATGAATGTTTTTGCTCATGAAGCTAGTGTAGCTACCTTTAAGAAATGTGAATTTGTTAAAACTTGTCTTTGTGAGGGCTTTTCATATGTTTCAAGCAAAAGTATGGTGAACAAATGTCCTAGAGGTATATGATTGTTCATTATTACCTTGATAAGTCATTAATTGCAGTATCAAAGAAGTATTAACTTTCCTAATAACCTATTTGTTGCCTCTAGGGCTATGCGAAGTTGGCTAGGGGACTCCTTGATTGGAATTAAGCATCTCTAAACGTTGTTTTCATTAGACTCCATTCTCCCAATAGGCTAGGCACTGGTCTAGTCCAAAGGTGATCACAAAAGTAAAACTCTTTTTCACCTCCTTCCTTCTTTTCTAAGCCCTAACCTAGTAGGCCTCCTAAGGCATCACCTAAAATCATTTCTAGCCATTGAAAATCCTTGAAAATTGGTCAACTACTACGTTGGGGTCTTCTTGAGAGGTCCTCCAAATTTGAGGTCGATCCCATGGTGGAATCCCAATATATTCCAAGCCCTAGCTTGAAGACCCTTCTCCTCCCTAAGTATCCTTTGATTAGTGGCTTCATTAGGATCATTGCACTCAAATTTCAAGATAAATTCAATTCCTTAGATCATATTCTCCTCTCAGCTTGGTCATAACCATCAATTTCTTGTTACAAACACAAACCCTTGGCCTTGTTCGGGTACACTTGGGCTTCTTTGTGGTCCCAAAAACTTGAAACTCCAATCTCACAAAGGACCCTTAGAAACCCCTTTCTTTTAGGATTCCTTGATCTTATGCACCCATTTTCAAGTGGCACTCCTCAAAGCCTAGGTCTACGTACCCTCTTAGCCCTTCTAAGAGAGTCTTCCATCTTGCTCCTATAGCAAGCAAGCCCATTATCTGAGCCTCTCTTGTGAATAACTTAATAAGCTTTAGGAATCACCCCATATCCTATCATTGATCCATCTATTCTTGTGATTCCTCTCATATCGGGACTCCTCCCATTAGTGAAAGTCTGTAAAGAGAAGGGAGCTTTAGCTAAGGTGACAGTGGGCTATCACTCCATTGTTGCCCCTTGACCTAGTGGTTGCCCTATAAGATCCGCTCTTAGGACCCCTACTAGTTTGAGCGATAACAAGCCGAAATATCCAAAGAGGCTATTTTTTCAAGTGTGCAGGGACCGTGTGAGGTGAGAATAAATAGGGCCAATTTGCTGGTGGGACATGTCTAATTCTCCATGCCCGAGTTTCTTTAGGAGGGTCAATTTCCTTGAGGTCGATTTTCCCAGTGAGAATGAGCTTCCAGATTCCCAAAAGTTGTATTTTTTATTTATTCTTTATGGGTCTAACCCACAATTTCCAGCGTTTAATAATATGAAGGGAGATTATGTTGGTTATAAATTTGTTGTTGTAGTGTGATCAATCTCTCCATTTTATTTCCGTAACATTTTATTTTTGAGTTAATATACCAATGTGTTTATTTTATCAGCAATTTCAGAAATATTTGAGATAAATATTTTTATGGGTTTTTATAAATTGTTGAAGTAAAGTAAATGAGATCTAGTGTAAAAGAATTTAATAGACCATGATTGGTCCCATTGGGTTCATCTCTGGTTCCTTTTATCTTGGATAGGACTGGAGGGCTTGGATGGGCTTATATGAGGGCTCATGGTTTTAAATGAACTTGCATCTTGTAGGGGTTATCACTAGTGTATGGGCCAGTCTAACTCGAGTCAAGGTGCACCTATGTCTTTCTGAATGGTTATGTGTCTATAGAGTTTGGATGTGGCTTTGGCATTGGTGTAATATCCCTCAAAAAAAATCTCATGGGAAACCTCACATTGACAACTTTCACAGTTCCCGAGAAAATTCATGTTTCCCAATGCAAGTGGTCTGGCAATGTCAAAAATTCAACCTGGTATAAGATTGTTCAACTCAATGATAGGATTGCATGCCACATGAAAATTTTCCAATCAATGAAATTGGTGGCAAGTTGGAGCTCGCCAAAATGGTCAAACACCTCGTACAGGTTTCGAAGTGGTAGAATAAGGTCAACTTTGCATAATGGTGGACACGCATTACATCAAAAGTGATCTAAAGATGAAGAGGAACAAAACCTAAGTTTCAGAATCTTCAAATTCCTCATGGCATTAGAGAACCAAAGCAAGAGCATGATGGCAATGGAAGTGGTTATGTGGCAAGTTGTAACACTAGATAGGATCAAAAAATTTGAAGACATACCCAATTCAAACCAATGCAAGTTATAGCGAACCTGGGCGTTAGATTAGTCAAAATCATCAAGGCACTAGAGATGTCAATCACAAGTAGGCCAACGGCTAAGTTGAGTTTTCTAAAGAGAAAAAGTCAAGCAAACTAACCATTATGAAGTTCAACTAGTCGTTAGAAGGTTCACATTGGACATTGGAGGTACTTTGGACCAAGAAGTTGGAAGAAGGACCAATCAATTAGCTATTATGAAGTCAAAGAATCATCTCAAGGACCAAGTCAAACTCTTTCCTAAGCAAAGCAAGGACCAAGTCGAACTCTTTCCTAAGCAAAGCAAGGACCAAGCCAAACTTCTAGAGGGACGTTGGAGGAGACATTGAGCCAGTTCTTGTTACCATACTTCATGGTTGATTATTGCCGGCCACTTTCGAAGGGAATGTTAGGCCAACTTGCGTATTGTAAGCTACTCTGACCCCTTAATGGGGAAAATTATTGTTGTAATGTAATATTTTATGAAATTATTTAGTCTCCAACATGTGGGTGACTAGTAAAAACAATTTTCTAGAGTCCAGCTAGTCGTTAGCAACCCATTATCTAGCTGTTAGAAAGATTGTATAAAAGGTTCGTCTCCCCTCTAGCAAAGGTTGTTATTTTGTGAGATTAGTGCCATTAATAAAAAAACTTTATTTGGAATCTTGTGTAATATTTTTGTATTCTGTGATGGCTAAGAGGCAGCGCCAGTCTTCATAGCTCTTAATGGAAGCCAAGTTCCTCTCGCTTTTGAGTTGTCTAGAAATTTCAGTGAATGAATTGTGCGAGGAAGACATAGAACTCAGCGCTCGGGTAGTTGTTCTAAAGAATTCTATGGTTGTCAACACTCAGATCGCCCAACGAGGCGTTGGTTCTAGTATTGCTCCTGATAAGAAGAGGACTCGTCGCTCATTAAGGAACGACAATCCTGGTGTTGGATGTTATTGATGGAGTTTTTTCGGTTGGTTCTATTAGTTTTTATTTAAATCATCTTGCAAATACAAGTTGCAATGTAAATACCTCCTTATACTTCGGGTTTTTTGTAGAGTCATAAGCAGATATATATTTAGATAAGGGAAGAAATGCAGCCCCAGAGCTTGCATAAAATTTGTATGACCTGGTGAATATTTACATTATCTGAGAATAGAAAGATCTTGTAAGGATTTTGGCCCATAATCCAGTTTTTGTATCTACACCAATACATACCTCTACACCAAAAACTTATGGGCTAGAACGCACACAAGATCTTCCAACTTCCCCACCTCTACACCAATGATCTAGGAGTGTTTTGGCAATCATTAGGTGGTCTATTCAAGTGAAATGGGTTGTTGTCCCTGCAATTCATTGTAGATTTTGCAATCTGCAGTTGCAAGGAAGCAAGCTAATTTGCTTTGTAACCCCTCTAATTAGCAACCCAAACTTGAAAATAATTCCATGACTGGTTAGCATATTTATCTACATCAAATTTGACTACTCACATGCCATATCTAATATCATTTGGTGTAGTGTTTTGTCGCTTCTAGTTTTCTGCAGTGTACTTTCATACAACAACCAGTAGGACAACCCTCATTATAAACTCCACCTCTTCTTGACCTCATTTAAGGCACTAGTCTTATTTGGAGTTGGTTGAGGTATTGAGCATGAATCCTCCCTTGGCCTTTCTAGAGGAAGTTAGGCATGGAGAAAATTTTCTCCTATGCATGCTACCCACTACCCATGTGTGGTATGCATAGGAGAAAATTTTCTCCTATATGATCCTCAGTCGGATAGCCAGTAACCCCTTGCAGCCACCAAATAGCTCAATGTGCCATTGTCTCTGCCACCTGAGCTAGCCATGTGGTCCCTCACCCATTTGTTATGATCGCATGTTTGAAGGTGGACCTCCGACCCCAAAAGTATGGTTTTTCACTTGTGTGGTTGAGTGATTTTGCTTAATTATCATGGACACTTTTGGGCATGAATTAGTAGGGGGAATTGGCGGAAAGAGTGGGTTGGGTCTGTAATCTTGTCTCCTCTACCCGATTTGGTGGTTAGCCTTGTATCCTAGTCCCGTAGGATCTCCTTTACTAGCCACTAGTTTTAACGCTGGCACTACATGGGAAATCCTGATTTTGGTTGTGTGGTCCCATTTCCCAACACCATATACATCAATCTCCTCCACTCATTTTAACCCCATTCATCACTTTTCCCATCTGGGTCCACATGTGTCCTCTAGGTCCACACAGGGTTAGCCTCCCCCTCCCCTTGTCCACACTCTAGGTCAGGCCTGGAACAATGCTCTAGAGGTTGATGCAGTTAAAAAGAAAAGAAAAGGCATAATTTGGCCACTCTCAACAGGAAATGTACCAAAAAATGCAAAAGATGACCAAGACACACAGATTTAGCACGTGGGAAAAAGCCAAACATGAGCTCTACCCCTTATTTATGGCCATCACCCTAAATCCTATGGGCCCTAGATGAAGCCCCTCCACATCAAGGAACCCATGATTGTCCCAACCCCTGGTGGGCAACGAAATGCCCCACCTTAAAAGGGGGTACCTACTGCTATATCCTACACATCATGCTCTCATCCCATGGAGCCCCAGGCAGTTATGAAGGAAAATCAATCAAAGGCAAAAGGCATATGAAGAAGGGTGGAAAAACAAAGGTTGAGGTAACTCATGTACCATGACATGTGGTCTGGATCCTTCCCCTGATCCCCATTCAGTTCCATCACTATATCACATGCCACCATGAATTGCTCACTTGATTCCATGATTTGTAGGCTCTTTTACTTGATTACTCTAATGGTTTGTTGTATTGGAGGGCAAGGGGATGCATTGGATCTTATGCAGGATTGTAGGTGGATCTCCATTTGGGATTTGGTCTCCCTAAACAAGGTCCAAGCCCTCCAGAGAGCCACATTGGCACTTGTAGGGTAAGCATTGAGAGCTATGGGCCTCCACCATAGCAGAGAGTACTTCATGGATCCCCAACACCATTCAGTGATTGCTCGTGTTCCACCTTTTGGATGAGGATGATGCACCTGGACCACCATGTCCAGTCAACTCCACACGTGTACCACACACTTGGCAGAGGTTCTCGGCTCCAAATGAGGATGTGTCTCACTACAAGAGACAAAGGGAGGGCTTATGTCATCATCCTAGCCCTTACAGATGGTTTACAAGCATTATCAATCCACTTGGAGACCCATGAGCATGTCATGGTAACCCCACACCCACTTGGGGACACCACCTGTGACTTGCTTAGAGATCAAGGGTCCAACCCGTCCACTATTTTTGGTGTCCATTCTCTCGCCATGGCACACTTTGGACTCGACTAGGCCTTCTTAATGCCCCAATGACTAATTATGTTGATTATTTTGCCCTCTTGAGAAGCTTCTTTTTATGTTATTGAGCTATCTTGGTGGGCTTGTCACCAAGGGTTGTTATTATTGCACATTATTTTATTATTTTGGGCTCAATTAGGCCAATTAGGCTATTCGAACTCCCTTATGGATTGTATAAATTGATGAGAGGCTGATTCATTCCTATCATTATCACTTGTTTGGATTAGTATTTCTTTGGAGAATTTCACATTCCATTTTGGAGGACGAGTTTGGTTCATGGATGAATTTTGATGTTTGGATACTATTCTCTTGATCTTAGAGCTTCAAATTTGTCTTGATTTGATGATTGGATATACTCATTGTACATGTAAGTGCTCTTTTCATGTCTATTCTTTATTTTTATCTTGTCACATACATGTTGTTGGGATTTTCACTATCTAGATCTAAAATTGCTTCTAATTTATGCGCAATTGTGGAATTTTTTCTCTATTATAGTGTTGCATACGTTACATGTGTCATGTACAACGAATAAATGTTCCTAGAGGTTAATTTCCATTGAATACACCTTGATAAGTCATCAATTCTTGCACATTGAAGTATAAAATATTCGAGTAGCTACTCTCATGCCCTAATTGCCATGCAAAGTTGCCTAGAAGTCTCCTTGATTGGGTATAGTCTCTCTAAATCATAAATTCACCTTGGCTTTATCTCTCCCAAAGGCAAAGCACTAATTCAACCACTGGTGGTCACTTAAAAGATTATTTTTCTCGCCTTTTCCCTCTCCTCCTAGGCCTAGCACTAATAGGCCATCTAAGGCATCAATCAAATTCCTTTCTAGCCATCCAAACACTGCCATTTTTGGTCCACTACTGCCTTGGTTTATCTCTAGAGGTCCTCCAAGTTTCAAGCAAATCCGACAGTGGAATCCCGAGATATAACAAGCCCTAGCCACAAGACCGATTCTTGCCCTAGGTTGATTTGGGTTAGTGTCCTCACTTGGATCCTAAGTTGCAGGAAACGTGGCCCTAGGGGGCGTTTCTCCAGGGGAAACGAAACGAAACGCGTTTCCGGCCGTACGGCCACGTTTCCCGAAACGGAAACGTGGCCGTACGGCCGGAAACGCGTTTCCAAGCCGTACGGGCCACGTTTCCCCCAAAAAAACATTTGTTTTTTAATTTTTTTTTTCTAATGTAGATCTCTTTCATTTGTTTGCCCTAGTGTTGATATGCAGTTCATGGTAATGTTAAATTCTTAAAGTAAAAGTGATATTCTCCTTTATTTTTCATTTTCATCCTTTTACTTAAATTTTTAACATTACCATGAAATGACTCAGGATGTTTGAGAGTGGTTTCGCCGTCATTGGATTTCATATGGAGAAAGTAGAATTTTAGATCTTACTCAAAATCCAGCAGACTTATCTGTTTTTCAGGATTTCAGGATTGGGGGGATTTCAATGTTTCCATTGGATTTTATCATGTACTAGGGTATGGAACTTGTATTTAATCGAGAGAACAAAGCCCTCTATGCAGGGGAGACTCCCAATAATCAAGAGAATGTAGGGTACTAGGGTATGAAACTTGTATTTAATCAAGAGCACTAAGGTCATTCGACTATGTAGGAGGAGACTCCCAATCAACCACGAGACAAAAAATTAGAAATTTCTCGTGGCTGATTTTGGATATTTCTATTTTCATTATGTGATTATTCATGAGTAAATGTGATGTAAATTTAGATACTTATAGTCTATGCATTGACAATTGACAATTTTATCATAATGTAATAAATTAGAATGTATCATATATGCTTTATGATTGCACATATCTCTTAAATTCCTAATATATATATATATATATATATATATATATATATATATATATATATTCGCGTTTCCCCGTTTCCAAAATTTGGGGAGGTCGTGTTTCGTTTCGCTTTCCGTTTCGGAAACTCGTTTCCGTTTCCCCGTTTCGTGCAACTTAGCTTGGATCATTACATTCAACTCTCAAAAGAAAATTAGTCCTTTGATCCTATTCTCTTCCCTCATTAGGTTAAGACCCTCCTTGGTTGATCAAATTCATACCCTTGACCTAGTTTCGGTCCAATTGGGTTCTCTGTGGTCCCACAACTCTACAACTCAAATTCCACAAGGATTACATAGAATCCATTTCTTCACAAGAATCGTTAAGCCTAGGAAGCCCCTTGACAAGGCATATTCTCCAGCCCTAGGCCTAGGCATCCTTATAGCCCTTCTTAGAGAGTCAATCACATTGCCTTCGAAGCAAGCCATATAATTGAGCCTCTCTTGTGAATAGGCTTGAGGAATCACCCCATATCTTATAATTGATCCATCCATTCTTGTGATTCCTCTCACGTGTAAGGCAAAGCTAGAGTTTCTATGCAAGGGTCATCTCTGGTTCGATCTTGGAAGCAGAAGAAGAAAGAAGTCAAGCGAAGGGAAGAAGGGGCTCTAAGAAGAAGATCGAAGTCTTCTAGTGGGGCAATAGCAGTTACAGCAGTTGTCGGGCAGTCAAAATTTCGGATTTGCAGTAAGAGGTCGAAGTTCTTACAGCAGAAGGCTGCGTTGATCTTGATCTTAGAGGGTATTTGTCTGAGTCTCTAGGTCATGGTATTCGTCAATTTAAGGATCTATAAGAAGAGGAGATTTAAGGGTTTTCCACTCAAGAGGAGGAGTTTTGGCCCTGGCTTGCAGCCTATATATTGTGTCATTGTTCTTATTGTTTTGGTATTTGTTTGATGTATCTAACATTATAATAACAAGGAACAAAGCTAATAAGGAAAAAGGTAACACAAACAGTTATCAAGTTAAAGAGAATTAACATATTCATTTCCCTATTGAATTCTCAACATGGTATCAAAGCTAAGGTTGGAAAAGGGCATCATGAAGATCTCCTCTACAATGAAGAAGTTCATCAAGAAGTGTTCCAAGATAGCAAGCCATCTCAAGGAAGGTATCAAGAAAGCATGGAGTCTCTTATTTTCTTCAAAGAAGGTATCAATCAAGGAAAAGGATGAAGGTCTCTTCTCAGCTCTCTCTGGCACATTCCAAGATGAAGACATTTGGGTAATTGATAGTGGTGCATCAAGACACATGATTGGCCATTCCAAACAATTGAAGACCTTATCAAAAGGAAAATCCACCTATTCAGTGGAACTTGGAGATAACAAGAGTTATCTCGTAAAGGGTATTGGATCAACATCCATAAAGCTGGAGAATGGAAGCAACATCCACCTCAACAACATTCTATTTGTTCCAGGTTTGCATAAGAACATACTTTCCATTTCAAGCTTAGAAGATAAGGGTGATACAGTAGCTTTCATTGATGGAAGGGTTGTTGTATGGAATAAAGACTCAATTATAGAACAAGCTAAAGTCATTGGCATTCGAGAAGGAAAACTCTACAGACTAATATCTCCTGTGGTCCAAGCCCTAGTTCACATTGAAATTAGCCCATGTGAACTCTGGCATAGAAGATTTGGTCATCTACATTTCAAGATCCTTCCAACTCTAAGCTCCATAGTAGATGGAATACCTGAACTGAAGGAAGATCATGAAGGAGTATGTAAGGGATGTTCATTGGGAAAAACACCAAGAGACCATTTGGAAGCAGTGCTTCATGGTCAAAAGAAATCTTGGATCTCATTCACTCTAATGTATGTGGCCCCATGACCCCTAAATCACTTGGAGGTCATCTATATTATGTCACATTTCTAGATGATCATTCAAGAAAGACCTGGGTTTACTTAATGAAAACCAAGGACGAAGTATTCACAAAATTTCAAGAATTCAAAGTTGAAGTGGAGAACCTTACCGAAAGAAGAATCAAGATACTAAGATATGATAATGGAGGAGAATATATATCCAAAGAGATTATAGCATTCTATAAGGAATCTGGGATTAAGAGGGAGCTAATAGTCCCATATAATCTCGAGAAAAATGGAGTTGCAGAACGGAAGAACAGATCCATTGAAGAAAGTGTAAAAGCAATGTTGCATGATCAGGATCTACCTAAGTTTATGTGGGGAGAAGCCACGAAGACAATTGTTTATATTCAAAATCGAAATCCCCACAGGTCCCTAGACAACAAAACTACGGAGGAAATGTTCACTAGAAAGAAGCCATCTGTAAATCATCTTCGGATCTTTGGGTGTCTTGTATATATCCACATACCAAAGGACAAAAGAAAGAAGTTGGATCCATCAGGCATGAAGGGAACATTTGTTGGGTATAGCAACTCATTGAAAGCCTATAGGATCTACATAAAAGAAGGACATCACTTAGAAGTCAGTCATGATGTCATATTTGATTAAAGCATAGCATTCAAGAAATCAAAGGAACCTTCCATAGACTCTGATGATGAATAACTTCCGATATTTGAGGAAGAAGTTGACACGGGAGAAGAAGAATCACACCATGAAGAAGATCTTAGTGAGCTTGTTCAACCTATGGTCATCCCTGAAACAAGGAAAAGACCTAATTGGTTGAAATCTATACTACTTGATGCAGAAGGTCATGGGGCAGCGAAAGGATCACTTAGAGAAAGAAAGAAACCAAAGATATATTCTAGGTATGCTGCATACAAAACTAATAGAAGCAGAACCACCCACCTTTGAAGAGGGTTTAATTAATCAGGAATGGAAAGATGCCATGAATGAAGAGTATCAATCTATAATGAAGAATGGAGTCTGGGAGATCATACCTAGGCCCGAAGACAAACCTATGGTTACTTTCAAGTGGATCTACAAGATCAAACATGCAGCAAATGGAAGTATAGATTAGTATAAAGCAAGATTTGTGGCTAGGGGCTACTATCAACTAGAAGACATTGACTATGAAAAGACATTTGCTCCAACAGCAAGATATACAACGATTTGATCATTAGTCTCTCTGACAGCATCAATGGGATGGAATATCCACTAAATGGATGTCACGACTACTTTTCTGATTGACACAATAGATGAAGAAGTCTATATAGAGCAACCCTTGGGATTCGAAGTTAAATATAGGAAGGAATATGTTTGCAAATTGAAGAAAGCATTATATGGCCTCAAACAAGCACCAAGAGCATGGTATGCTAGAATGGATGCATACCTGCAAAGAATAGACTTCACAAAAAGTTTTGTTGATCTGAACCTTTACATTAAGGTTGTAGATGGAGAACCTGTAATCATACTTTTGTATGTAGATGATCTTCTCTTGACAGGTGTAGAAGGACGAATTGAAGAATGTAAGAAGCAACTAGCAGTAGAATTTGACATGAAGAATCTTGGGTTGATGCATTACTATTTGGGACTAAAAGTCTGGCAAGGACCTGATGAAGTTTGTTTGGGTCAACAAAAGTACATGATCAAGATGCTGAAGAGGTTTGACATAATGGATTGCAATCCTATGACCACTCTGATGATCACAAACTTGAAGAAACTAAGGAGTTTTGAATCAAGCCTTGTGGATCCTTCCAAGTATAGGCAATTTATTGGCTCATTGATGTACTTGGTGAATACTCGACTAGACATATGCTTTGTTGTAAATGTTCTCAGTCAATTCCAAGAGGATCCAAAGCATGATCATTAGATAGCAGCAAAACATATTCTAAGATATCTGCGAGGAACCATCCACTATTATTTGAGGTATGATAGAAGGAATGATGTCCAACTGATTGGATATACAAATTCTGAATGGGGAGGCAGTGAGCAAGATGGAAGGAGCACTACAGGAGGATGTTTCAGTTTGGGAACCTCCATGGTCTCATGGATGAGCAAAAAGTAAGACATGGTTGCTTTGAGTAGTGTTGAGGCTGAATATGTTGCAGCCTGTGAAGTAAGCAGAGAAGCAGTATGGTTGAGGAAGTTGTTATCCGACATGTTTGAAGGACCGATGAACCCTACGATGATGCTTTGTGATAACACCAGTTGTATACGTTTGTCTGAAGATCCAGTGTTTCTTGGAAAGACAAAGCATATAAACAACAAATATCACTATATTCGAGAGCTAGTGCAAAATGGTGTGTTGTAACTTGTAGCTACAATATATCTCCACCGAAGAGATATAATGAAACAATATATCTCTAGCTACAAGTACAAAGTCACTTTTGAACAAGAAGCTTGTGTAGTTGAGAGACAAGCTTGGTTTGGTTGATGTATCCTCCCTAATTGAGAGGGAGAGATAGACACTACATTCTTGTCTTCACTTGGGAAGAAAGAATGGAGGATTGGGTAACCATCTGGCATTCGATACTCTTTGAGAATGTGGTAAGGCATTCAAGACAAGAGCAATGGTGGACTGATATTCTTTGAGGACTAGCTATCCAAGATAAGAATAGTCCAAAGGAAGGTCATACTCGGTGAACACCCGGGTGGAGTATGTACCTTGAGAGGCAATGATGATGGTGTCTATAAATCATTGGTCTCGCCAGCATTGTGCTTTGATCTTGTGGAGAGATAGAGTTGTTAGTCAATCCCCTGCTATGTGACAATGTCAGTTAAATATGATGATAGACAGATGGGTTACCAATCCGACTCCTTTTAGCGATCTCTTCAGATTTATAATAACCATGCACCTCTTATGAATACATCCCTAGTTAAGAGGGAGTGTTGAAAAATGTGTAACTAGGTTCAGTCTTCATAAGTACAAAATGTATTCTTGTACATTATAAAATGAAAAGAAATTATTATTATTGAGCATGGGTTTCATGCTCAAGTTCTTTCATTTTATAGGTCCAACACCCATTGAGATCTTCTAGGGTTTGTCCTAGGTCTAAGTGTCATCGGCATATATTGAAGACCTCAATGGGCACATTGTATCTTGTAAAGAAAAATTATTTTTGTCTTTAAAGTGTCGAAATGCCCTCCAAGATCAAATCGGCCTAGAAGTTGTCAAGTCGACCTAAATGAAGAGCCATGTCTACCCTTGAAGAGGCTTATATAAAGAGAGGAACTCGTCCTCCAAAGTATCACTCACTCATCTCTCGTTCTATGCAAAGAAGAGAACGAAGAAGAGGTCGAAGGAGAGGACGAAGAAGAGGTCAAAGGAAGTTGAACTGTTTGGGCTAGTTCTCTCTCCCACGTGCAAGATGAAGCTAGGGTTTCTGCGCAAGGATCATCTCTGGTTCAATCTTGTAAGGAGGAGAATTGTTGAAAAGTGTAACTAGGTTCAGTCTTCATAATGAAATGTGAATATGATTTTATGTAATGAGATGTAAATAAAGAAAAATGAAATTATTTTATTGACTTGCTTCATGGGTTTCATGAGCAAGGATTTTGTTTTTAAGTCAAGACTCCCATTGAGAGTCTTTAGGATTTATATGTCATTTAGTCATAAAATGCAAGAGTCATTGTCATGTAATGAATTCCTGTTACACTTTGTAAAAGGTCATCTTGTCTATGTAAAAGGATCCTCCAAGAACATGTCACCTAACCTCTTCAAGTCGGCCTACAACGATGAAGGAATATGCTAGAACAAGTCGGCCTAATCTCCAGCTGTCAAGTCAGCCTAAAGACCCAGTGAAGACGTGTATAAATAGCCTAACTCGGCCTCATTTGTAGACAAACAATTCAGACAAGCAACTCAACTTGAAGAAGTGTGAAGAAAGGGGTGAAAGGTAGTATTACAAAGAAGGAAGAGAATACAAGTGTGAAGAACGGAGAGAAAGGATTCTTCTGGGTAATGCGAAGTTAGGGTTTATTCTGGGCCAGTGAAAGTGACTTTCTTCTGGGGCAGCGAAGTATCTTCTAGGCAGTGCAAAGTTACGGCATCAAAGTTTCTTTTGGGGCAGCGAAGTATCTTTTGGGCAATACGAAGAAGGATTTCTTCTAGAGCAGCAAAGGAAAGACTCTTCTAGCTAATCAAAGTAGACATTGAGTTTCACTATAGAAGGCCTAGAGACCGAGATTCTCTAGGGAAGTTGTGAAGATGCAGCGAAAAAGGATAGAGACCGAGTTTCTCTAGAAGGATCCGAAAAGGAGTTGTTCTAGATCAAGAAGAAAGGCAAAGGAAGGAAGAGGCAAGGCATCAAGGTTGGTGACAAGGTTCTTGAGAGGATACTAGTGTCAAGGATCTGTGTCAAGGTCTTGGTACTTATCAATTGAAGATCTAGAAGAAGAATTTTGATCGGGATTTCCTCTCAAGAGCTAAGAGGTTTTGGCCCTGGCTGGAAAAGCCTACATACTGTGTCACTTGTCTTTTATTATGCATTTTGGTAATTGTCTTGATGAAAGAACACATTAATAAGCTAACAAAGAAAAGATTATAAGATAAGAAGCAAAAGTTCATCACAAGCAATTATCAAGCAGATAAATTGTTAATTTTGAATGCCCTAGATTTCTCAACAGAAAGAAGTCAAGCAATGGTTACTTAGGGTATATCTCTAGCCCTAAGTCTCAAGGAAATGCAAGTGAAGGGAAGAAGGGGCTCTAAGAAGAAGATCAAAGTCTTCTAGCGGGGCAGCAACAGTTGCAACTGTTGTCGGGAAGTCAAAATTTCGGATCTGTAGTAGGAGGTCGAAGTTCTTGCAGCAGGAGGCCGCATTGATCTTGATCTTGGAGGATATTTGTCTGAGTCTCTCGGTCATGGTATTCGTCAATCGAAGGATCTATAAGAAGAGAAGAGATTTAAGGGTTTTCCCCTCAAGAGGAGGGGTTTTGGCCCTAGCTTGCACCCTATATACTGTGTCATTGTTCTTATTGTTTTGGTAGTTGTTTGATGTATCTAACATTATAATAACAAGGAAAAAAGCTAATAAGGAAAAAGGTAACACAAACAGTTATCAAGTTAAATAGAATTAACATATTCATTGCCCCATTGAATTCTCAACAACCCCTGCTAGTTTGATTGGTAACAAGACCTAATGAGCAAGAGTTTGGGCCAAGGTGACAATGGGCCCCTACCCTATGTGTGCCCATCCTAGCAGAGGTTTCACGAACCTTTGCAACCCTACTAATTGGATTGATAACAGGACCCACAATTTCATTTGAGACATGCTTTACCCCCTTGGCTTAAAAAGGGATATGATTCACTTTCCTCATCCAAGGGGCAATTTCTTCAACTACACTTGGACATCTTGTTCAAGATGAACGTCTTGAACACAATCATCAAACCTACCATTCTTTATGGTTCCAGGATTTAGGGGCCTAACTTGTTGATGTCTAACTAGGGTAGGACGAAGAGATTCTTGATTCTCTTCTTTCACCATATGATCCATTACAAACAAATAATTCCTTGTCATAATCCAAGTAGAAATTAAGGCCCATCCTTTATGCGTCAAGAGTATCTTTAGACTTGTTTCCTTCCTCCATAGGATAAACACACTAGGAAACTCAACTTCAAGGATGAAGGAGCTATCTATTGATGTTCAAAAAAATTCCACCAAGAAGGGTGGATCACTTGATGAAAGTTCCCAATTAGACTCTCTCTTGTTTGAGGTAGTGATTTCCACTCATATGTGGGCCTGTTTGCCACCAAAAAATTGTCTGAATTGAATAAAAGCCAATCCAGGTTGAATTTATTAAAACTAATATGACTAATATCTAACCACTACATAATATATGCTATCTAATTAATACTAAATCGAATTACCTATCTCGACTGGGAGCAAATCTAATTGATAATAAATACACAATAAAAGATTTACTATTGAATAAAAGAAGAAATTCATTCATTCAATAATATGTTACATGCGGAAACATATATCGTTATTTTTCAGATAAAATAGTTATGTGAAAAATACAATATTGCTTACTCATATCCAATAATTACATCAATTGAAACATTAATCTTTCCATGGAAAATATGAAAGAACTTCACATGGAAACTATGGAAGAACGTGGGTAGATCGACGGGTAGATCGAGAACATACACTTGAGATCAATTTTCCTTGGGTAGTTAGATTTTCCAGAGAGCAACAGTAGTTGTCAAAAGAGTTCGAGCTAGAGAAGGGAAGCATAGACAGAGAGGGGTAGAGACAGTGAGTCTAGAGGAATGTTTTCCAGTTCCGAAAAGTAAGGAAGAGCAGGTCGAGATTTTCTCCAGGAGGCTGCGCAGACATAGCGCGGAGCCTCAAAAGGGAAATTTGATCCAGCTGAAGAGAAGGAATTATCAGTTCCAAAGACCGGGAAAGTTTTCCAAAGGGTCGGAGAAGCGTTTTCCTAGTCAGCAACAAGCCGGACGGCTAGATTAGCAGCTGATTTAGGCAGAGTGTTTGAGGGACTGTGCTAGGGAGATGCAAGGCCTACACAGAGTTGGTTGGACGGGTAGCGTTTCAGAGGCAATCAAGTGTCGGGGCTTGATCAGAGTGAGGGTAAATTCCCTCAGATAATTTTTGCAATATTCCTCTTGGATAGATTCGCTAGTTTGGTGATATTTATTGTACTCATAAATTCTCATTGCTGCTTAAAAATTAAAATCATCGGCTGCTGCATCGGTTTTCCCAACTTGGGTTTTTCCAAGGACTTTTGTCCAAAAATAATTGTGTCAAATTGTTATGTATGTGTCAGTATTTTCTCAGATTCCAGTTTATCTTCCACAAAATTTAATTTGGTGAAAATTGCAATTGAGAATTATTCATTGTTTGTGTGGCCAAATAAACTGTTAATTAATTTATAGTTAGAAGAATAATTTCCAATTACTGCAATAGTTAAAATTTTCACATGGTATCAACATGATTTTGATCAAATAGGGAAGCTTAGAAGCGGAGGAAAAAATTTGTTATTCAGAGAGAGCAGCAATACAAGTTTTTGGGGCGCTGCGGAGAGCCTCAGCCAGGTAGTGCGAATTGCTTGAGCAGTTTGATTTTTTAGTGCAGGTGGGCAGAATAATTTGACTTTCCAAATTGAGTGATTCCAGCAGGCAGAGGGAGCAGAAGTCCAATATTTACGCTGGGCAAATTACTTATTTGGGCGCAGAAGGGTTTTGCAGTAGTCTGCAGTAGCAAAATCAACGTCGGGTGGAAGAGAAAGGCAGACAGAGAGAATTTCTCATAAAGGGTTTCTAACCTAGAATTCTGATTTTCCCAATTGCAATCGGCAGTTGTTGCAGGCAGTTTTCCTCACTCCAAAAGGGAGTGCAAGTAGCAAATTCAGCAGCCGAGCAAAGGAAGAGGGAGATTTTCGATCAGATTCAGAGATGGCCACAATTGGGCTTAGAGATCAGGATAGGTTGGAGGGAGCCTCCAACTATGTCATCTGGAAGGCGAGGATGTCCTTCTTGCTGGATGAATATGGCCTCAAAGCCTATGTAGGTAATGTAGTGGCAATTCCCCAAGATGCAGATCAGCTGAAGTAATATAGGTAAGAGATGGCGAAGGCGAAGCAGTAGATCTTGGATGGTGCCTGAGACCATATAGTCTCACATATATCTAGTAAGAACACTGCCAAGGAGATGTGGGACGCTCTCGACCAGCTATATCAGAATACTTCCGAGCAGCAAAAGATGTTCCTGCGGGAGAAGATGAGAAGAATCAGGGTGCAGAAGGGTGAAGGCGTAGATCCCTTCCTCACTAGAATTCAGGAGGTTTGTGATTAGCGTGAAATCTTTGGGCAGGCATCTCAACCAACAGAAATTGTACGGTTGGCACTAAACAGTGTCTCAAAGGAGTGGCAAGTATTTGTCTAAAGTATCTTAGGTCGAGACAACTTGCCTAGATGGGACAAGATGTGGTCAGACCTACAGCAGGAGGAGTTGAGGCGAGCTCTGTTGAAGAGCACCATCAATGGGAGCAACAGCAAGGGCGTGAAGGGTGAGAAGGAAGAGGAGAATGTGGCCCTAGCATCAAAGAGTTTCAGTTAGGGACAGGGGGAGAAGAAGAAGAAGAAGGACCTATCTAAGGTCAAGTGCTTTAGGTGTGGTGAGTTTGGCCACTATAGTACCCAATTTCCTCTCAGGAAGAAGGACAAGCAGGACCAGGCAGCAGTGTCGGTAGAGATAGACAAATTGTCCTCCAGGCTGGAGGAATATTTTTCCATGTTTGCAATTATACCTCCAAGAGTGAGGTGGGGCGATATGGAGTTATAGTCCCAAAGCTGCAGAGGTTGGGCAGGCCGCAGGATCCTTGAGGTGGCCTCCTCATGGATCATTACCTCGCTACAGGGGCCCATAGTATTCAGTAGCAAGATGGATCAGTGTCAGTTGATGCAGTCAGATCCGGAGTGCAGTAGCGTCCGTAGAGATAGACAAATTGTCCTCCAGGCTGGAGGAAGATTTTTCCATGTTTGCAATTATACCTCCAAGAGTGAGGTGGGGCGATATGGAGTTATAGTCCCAAAGTTGCAGAGGTTGGGCAGGATCCTTGAGGTGTCCTCCTCATGGATCATTACCTTGCTATAGGGGCCCATAGTATTTAGTAGCAAGATGAATCAGTGTCAGTTGATGCAATCTGATCCGGAGGGCCAGTGGCAGACTACTTGCAGTCAGGTGTTGAGGAGCGTAGCGCAGTGTTGACAACAGACCAAGAGGCTCAGTAGCAGAGTTAGCAGCAGCGCAGACTCCTAGTGGACGGTGCAGAGGCTAGTAGCAATCAGATACTCAAGTGACATATGCAACAGAGACACCGTTGATTCAGTGTTTAGGATCCTTATCAGTTGCAGTGGTTGCAGTTGCGGTAGCAACAGACGAGAAGGGGTTGTAGTGTAGATGTTGATGTTATGAATAAAATATATATAAAATAATATAAATATAAATAATAATGATAATTGTAGTAATGATTAATTAAATAGTAATTAGTATTGAAAAGGCATGTCTCTAAGGACATGATCGTACGTGAAAAGGTACCTACCTAGGGTATATAAGTAGGGCCCTCGCTCTCATTTGTATCATCATTCTCATTCATACATTTTAATATATAATCTTGTATCTTCAATGGAGATCTTCATATTCCAAGTCTTCTGGAGTATTTAACCTTTGAATATACGAACCTTGTTCATTACATTGGTATCAGAGCATTCCTCTGAGCATATGAACCTTGTTCGTTACATTGGTATTAGAGTTGTTCAATCGTTTGGTCGCTCGACCGCTCCACAAAACTAGTCTGGTCTGGCCTTTGGCCATTACATCTACATCAACTTTGTTGTCGTCACATTGAAGCATTTTGCTACATAGTTTTGGAGTTTCTCCATCCTGCTGCTAGGCTTTTGGCCATTTAAAAAAAAGGGAATATATATAATCTGAAATTAAAAATAAAAAAATTATATATAACAATAAAAAAAAACCTATAATAGAAATAAATAAAAAATAAAAAATAAAAATATATATATATATATATATATATCTATATATCTATATATATATATATATATATATACATTGAACCAGTGAAGCACCACTCGTTTGAAACCCGCAGCCCACGAAACCCCCATTGGGCCCGTATAAGACCCGTCAGGCATGAAAACCCACAAACTGTCCTAAATTTCGATTTTTTCTTTTCTTTTTTGGAAATGGGGTGGAGGAAAAGGGAAATTGGAGGGGAAAAAATACTTTATAAGCACCTCTCTCACTTCCATTTCTCATTCACTTGTCATTTGAGTGTTTGACTAATTTGTGTGAGTGTTGAGAGTGAAGCTAAAGGAGCGTGAAGGAGCTGTTGGAGGAGGCTGAAGGAGGCTAAAGGAGGCTTCATCGGATCAGACTAAGCTTCAGGTAGGCTTCATGAACCTAGTTAGAATGTTTTCCATGTATTCATTTTTGTTTTTTTTTGTTTTTAATTTTTTTTTGTGTTTGCAAAAAAAAATTATGTTTGGGGTTGCCTGTGGCTAAGTTTCTCAGCCACACAGGGCCGCTGTGTGGCTAAGAAACTCAGCCACACAACAAAAATAATTTGCAAATTAAAAAAAAACACATTCAAAACCAAAAAAAAAAATTTAAATTTTTTTTCTAGATTTTGTCACCGTGCCACCAAAGGGTTTCAGACAGTCTCGTGATCCGGCATGGGCACATGGTCAACGAATCATTCCCGGTAATGACCACAATATCAAGTGCAATTATTGCAATGCCACAATGCATGCAAGCATAAATAGGTTGAAATACCACCTAGCCAGAATTCCTGGGAATGGTGTGGGATGTTGTCAAAGTTGCCCTGATGAAGTCACTACTGAAATGGTAGCTGCTTTGGAATCCATTAAAGAAGCAAGTTCTAAGAGGGCAAGAAGGAAGGATGAGATTGTTGGGATAGGTAGATCTTCATCTCAGAGTGAAACACAATTTCAAAGTCCAGGTATTGGTAACTCCTCTTCAAGTGTTGTGGCAAACAGGAGTATAACCTCTTCTTTCTTCAGTCCTCGTACAACTCCAGGATCTCAACCAACCTTGGACAATTTCAATGAAAAGAAGAGAAAGGAGGCAGACATGGCAGTGCGGAGGTTTTGGTACCATAACAATCTTTCATTCAACTATGCAAAGTCTTATTTTTATCAGCCCATGGTGGATGACATTGCATGTGCTAGCCCTAGATACAAAGCCCCATCTTATAATGCACTTAGGGGGAAAGAGCTAGATGAGGAGCTTGAGTGTGTCGAGCAACAATTGGAGAGCATTAAAAGCTCATGGAAATTTACAGGTTGTACATTTATGTCTGATGGGTGGACATATCAGAGGGGTAGAACAATAATAATTTTTTTTGTAGCTTGCCCTAAAGGAACCATGTTCCTAAAATCCATTGATGCATCTGCAAATGTAAAAGATGCACATTTGATTTTTTCATTATTGCCTAATGTGGTGGAGGAAGTTGGGGTTGCAAATGTTGTCCAAGTAATCATGGACAATGCAGCGAATTATGTGGCAGCTGGAAGGTTGCTTTGTGCCAAATATCCCACCATTTTTTGGACTCCATGCGCTGCCCATTGCATAGACTTGATCCTAGAGGACATTAGGAAGTTGGAGTGGGTGCAAGATGTTGTGCAAGAATGCAAGCATATTACCAAGTATATTTATAATCATGCTTGGGTGTTGAACCTTATGAGGGAATTCACACAGGGTGAGCTTAGTCGCCCAGCTGTCACACGGTTTGCTACAAACTTTCTTTCCCTCCAAAGCCTTTTGTATGAGTACCAAGCTTTGAGAAGAATTTTTTGTGGCCAGCAAAGGGTATTCTAGAAAGATAGCACAAAACCAGAAGCAATGTCTGTGAAAACATTTGTCTTCGCTGATAGTTTGTGGGACAAAGTGATTGATATTGTCAGCTTCACTGAGCCCCTTGTGAAAGTCTTAAGATTGATGGATGGAGAGAAACCTGCAATGGATATATTTATAAGGGCATGGACAGGGCCAAAGAGGCCATCAAGACTTTCTATAAGGGAAATGAATCTAAATATCTCCCTATATGGCAAATTATTGATTCTAGGTGGGACAGGCAACTACATTCACCATTGCATGCAGCAGGAGCATATCTCAATCCGAGCTTATTCTATAATGAGGGGTCTAGCATTCAAAGAGATCCTGAGGCGATGACAGGTGTCATGATATGCAATGAGAAGAAGTTCCCGGATCAAGGTATTCAAGAAAAAATCAACATACAACAAGATATGTACAAGGAAGCATTTAGCATGTTTGGATTCAGCTCAAGCCAACGTCTCAAGGACAAGAAAATGCCTTGTAAGTGCAAATTGTTAGAACTTAGCTTGTAATTTTGCTAGTTCTCTTTTATATGTTTGGCATTGCAAACTGATAATCTTTGTTGTTATTTTTTTACAGCTCATTGGTGGATAGATTGTGGCACTGAGGCACCACAATTACAAGAATTTGCCATCAGAGTTCTGAGTCAACCCTGCAGTGCTTCTTCTTGTGAGCGCAATTGGTCAGTGTTTGAGCACATCCACAGCAAAAAGAGAAACAGGTTAGAGCATGAAAGGTTGGAGAAGTTGCTTTTCATCTACTACAACCTTCGAATACTCACAAAACAAGTGCAACCAAAGGATACAAATCCAATTTTATTGGATACTATTGATTTAGAGTCTGATTGGGTTGTCGAGGAGGAGGCTCCCGATTTGAGTTGGCTTGATGAAGAGACTGAGGATCTCTCTAGTCTGACATCTCAAATGGAGACTCCAAATACACCAGCGTCACAATTGCTTCAGCTTTCTGATGCTACCACTAGCTCCACGAGGGCTTATTTTAGGCATGGTCGTCCATGAGTGATGAGACCCAAGATTGTTATAAGACAATCATTTATCATTTATGACATATGTATTTGAATTTTGAACTCGCTAACATTTTTTATTTTAATTATGTAATCATGAGTCCTTTTCTTATTCAGTATCTAAATGTTTTGCTTACAAAAATCGAATATGTTATGTTGTACTTTTATAGATATGAGACGATGTCATGAATTATTGCATATATTGTGGTTTTTATAACTTGTAAGGATTGGAATTGTCATCGGTTTCCTTTTTTGTGCTTAAAATTTACCATATTTTAAGTTTTTTTTTGTATTTTGATGAGTCTTATATGAATCTTATAAGGGTCATTCCCGAGCCTTATACGAGTCGACAAGTCAATGCCGTGACGTGTCTTATGTGAGTACAAGTCGTGGAACATTGCATTAAACAATAAAAATATTCAATTCAGTCGACCCTTGGAGGTATAAATAATAGTTCTAGCATCCATCAACCAATGTCGGCTCCTCATTACAGCTAATATACAGGTCAGCAAACAAGACATCGTCAATAGTCATTTTTCCAATTCAACGGTTCCAACCCTTCTTGACAATCTAGCGTCGTCCGCAACGGCCTTCTTACTTGGTCCCAGTGTTTTCAGAAACGGTCAGCTCGGAACCGACTCGGCCGAGTTGGTCCAAGCCAGAGCCTCCCTGAGCAACCCGGCCTATGAAATGGTTCGGCCAGCCAGGTTAATACCGAGCCGGCCGGGTTGTCTAACTCGGTCAGCTCGATATTAACCCAGCCGGCTCGGCCAAGTCCGAGCCTTACTCGGTCGAGTTGGAATCTGCGGCCCGTTTACATCAAGTGTTTCAAAGAGGCCAGCATTTCTGATGGAAGACAACAATTGTTGTAATGCATAAATGAAGAACAATCGTCATACCATTCTTAAGTTTTAGCATGTCACATCACTGTACCACCCTCGGATTATGTATGTTCTCAAACGAGATTATGTATGTTCTGATCAATAGAGGAATTATCTTCCTAAATATGGTCTTATTTTTGAGATTTATGAATTTATATGACTTATGTCAATGATTGTAGTAAAGACAGCAGGTCCTTTAGGTTGTTGTCTTTTCTTTTTGTTGGACACCTAATCCTCAATGGGTTAGTGTGGAAGCCGAATGGACAAAAGGAGTCCAAGAGACCTTGGGATGTGAAACCCAACGGTCACATATTGTACTATAAATGTAAATCATTTGTTAATAAAAATTGTACTCTCATGATTTATCATTCATATTGTTCTTGCTCCCATGTGTGTTTAACATGGTATCAGAGCGGGCGATTGTTGGTCTTGCTCCAATTTGAGCCACTTGTTTTGTGGTCTCTATATATATATGTCAGTTCTGCGTTACCTGACCTCTGCCTCTGCCTTATTCCCCTCAGACCTGAAATAACCTACCTCTGCCAGCACTGCACATCTGTCCATACTGTCATTTCCTATTTTAGTGCTAAGGCCTGACGGTGCCACTGCAAAGATACGCCACCAGCTCCTGGTATGCGTTGTTGAATGGTATGCGAATGAATGCAGCAGTTTGAATGCGTTATGAAGTTGAATGCAGCTGTTTGAATGCGTTATGAAGTTGAATGCGTTTTGGTATCAACGTTTGAAGTTTGAATGCATATTGCATTGATTGCGGCTGAATCATTTGAATGTTGTTGAAGCTTACCAAACGGGTGCTCATTTGAACGCTGTTAAATCTGCTGAGCCACGGAGAGATAGCACAGTCTCTATGGTTATCTCAGCGTTGAACCTGAATAGTATACGTTGAATGGTATTTTAACACAGCGTTTGAATTATTGAATGCGTTCAATAGTTTATTGTGTAACAGCGTATATGTTGAACGGTTTATTGAATGCGTTGAATGGTTTATTGAATGCGTATATATTGAACGATTTATTGAATGCGCTGAATGGTATTGAACGGTTTATCATGTAACGTTGTATTTATATTGAATGGAGTCCAGCAAGTGTTGAATTTTTGTTGTGTTGAACTATAGCGCTATATGCCCTTGTGTTTGAGTTTTAACGTTGTTGAGTTTTATTGAACGTTGAATGGTATACACCTGTCCATAACAATTGAACTGCGGTTTTATTGAATGGTATACACCGCTTGTGCGTTGAGCTCTTGTTTAAAAGAAAAAAAAAAAGAGTCGATATATAGAAGCTATCACCAAAGGAAACCATCTCATCTATCTCTGCGATAGCATATCCAAACACCTCTCTCATCGCAAGTCGACCAAATGCCTCTCTCATCACAAACGCTTGAGACTCTAATCGACTTATGTTATCATTATTAAAACGCCCAGGAATGGTTTCAAGATCGAGCTTGAGAAGTCGTCCCCAAGTGATTTTATTCGTGGTCAAGAGTTCAATGTGGTTTTGGAGCCTCATTGCAACCTTAGATTGAGAAGTTGTTGTCTAGTGTGAGAGCATTAATCCACTAACAAAAAATTGCTTGCGTCCATCAGAGAATTTCATCCTCAGGAAGTCGAGAGATAGCTTTAGCGTCTGCAGAATCTTCAACGTGGGATTTCGATATCCTGAGCATATTCATTGTTTAGCAGAAGTCTGGGCTCGTTGATTGTTGATAGAGTCATGACCTAACTGAGCCTCCATGCCAAATTGGGTTGAGTTTAACATTTATTTTGAACGAGCTGAATTATGAAGATCGAACCCATTGTTCAAGAGAGTCGCGGACCAAGTTTCTGAGGTTAGCAATCTAATTGGGTGTGATTTATTCTCAGGAGATCAGGAGCCTTCCTTTGTTCAGCCCATGTACACATTTTGTGGAGTTGCGTTCATTTTCGGTGCAAAGACAATTGGTGCTGCAAGAACCGCACGAAAGTCTTGACGCAGGGGAGAAAGTTGTGATTGAACTGCATGTCTGGTGCGATTGTGTTGGTGGCAAAGCCATCAAACACCGAACGTATTTTCCCTTGCCTGAAGGGGTGACGCAAAGAGTGTAATTTTTTGCAAATATTTCCCTTAGTCCTGATCTCAACATATATGTTGAACCAACAGGCAATCGAACCCAATTTGCATAGTTGGTGGAAATCGAACTGTATATTGAGCACCTGATATACCAAGATAATAATTGTTCTGGAGCGAATTTCTGTTGCATGCAGAGGTTCATGCGACCAGAGGCATTGGCCACTAAGCGTTGGTATTTATCCCCTCTTGTTGAAGTCGATATCACTCAATGTCAAATTGTGGAAGTCTGGCTGAATGTGTGCTCACAGGGTGACAGAAGATTGTTGAGCTACTATACATAGCAATTGGGAGCTCATTGTCGTCGTAAGTCCCAGGACAGAATAAACTGAGACTAAGTTCAGTTTGAAGGCTTGTGGGAGTTTGTCTTTGGGGGTTCCTTGTGGAATTCAGGAGCTCGTATTGGCATAAAATTGCAGAAGACCGAGCTTGTCATACTCAGGTGGTTGAAACCACTACTGTACAATGTCAAAGGAAAAAGTTGCTCTTGGGTACAATTTCTGGGTATTGCAAAAGTGGGAAATCTTCATCTTATACAGTTGAAACTTCTACTGAGGTTCTATATTTCAGTACCGTTTTCTCTTATGTTTCCAGATATCGCTATTTTTTTAGTTATATCTCTGTGTGAAGCAAATAAATAAGTACTAAACAGTATTGTACTCATGCTTATAAGGGTGGACTGATATCTAAAGGAATGTGCATTGGAGGCTAAAACAAAAAAAAAGGGGGAGTGCATTTTTGGTCATTTGATTGTTTTTACAAATACATTGTTGATTTGATTGTCTGAATAATGGAGAAACATCATGGATTATTAGATTTATTAAGCACTCTAATCTTATCTATTGATGGAAGTACAGTTAAAGTCAACAAAAACACTCTCAGAGATATTCAAAAATCTTTACAATATGCACAGGGAAAGATTGATTTTTTGCAGCTTGAATCTCAGCTATAGCAAGAAGAATTAAAACAGAGGAGTCATTCTGAACATGTTTCTGTTCAGAACATTGAGACTGCAACCCATCAACAGCAAGTCAATAATGTTACAGTTCATTCAAATAAAGCAGCAGTTGTACATGCAGATGCAAAAATTCAGTCTGCACTTTCCAAGCCCATCATCAGACCTTAGGAACAGCTTGTCTACAACAAGCACAGAACCGGTCTTGGATATGACAAGGACTTGTCCTTTCATATTCCAGACTACTCAAAGCCCATTCAGTTTCAGAGTACTGGATTCATTCATGACAGTTCACCTGCTCCTCATGACAGTTCACCTCCAGCTGTTCCATATTTTGCCCCTCTTCCACAGCAACAACAACAACAGATTGTGAAATGCCAACACTGTGACCGAGTTGGCCATTTGAAAGATCATTGTTTTGATCTTCATCCATGTAAGCATTGTCATAAAACCAGCCATTCTTCACACAGATGCTTCAGAAACAAACATCCTGCAAGAACAAAGATTCATCTTGGATGGATCGCTTCTTGGCAATGGGCATCAACAGCCAAGAAGATATTCCAAACACATGTTAGAACTTTTTCCAGAGTATTGAACAGTCTTGCAGTTGAGTTTTCTCCATCATCTCACCTTGTATCTGACAGGGGGGGAAATGATGGTCATCTACAAGCTTCAAAGTCACATCAAGCGAGCCTGAGCCACAACCTGCCACACCAGTTTCAGAGTTGTAGCCAGAAACAAAGATGCCCGTGAACATGCCTTCAGTTGGCAATCTGGGACACTTCCTCTAGCAGAAGACTTCAGCTTCTTGCCAGTTTTGGAAGAATTCCAAGAACAAAATTGAGAACACTTCCTCTAGCAGAAGACTCCAGCTTCTTGCCAGTTTTGGAAGAGTTCCAGGAATTGCATTAAGCATTCCAGAGTTGTTGGTCATCCTTAAACCATCACAGGTTGAGACTTCCCTTTTCAGGTTGAAGTTCTCCCTTTTATGCGAGTTGAGGCCTCCCTTTCATAGTTGAAGGTTTCCCTCTTTAAAACAATAGGATCACTTCCTCTAGCAGAAGACTTCAATTTCTTGCCAGTTTTGGAAGAGTTCCGGGAACTGCACTAAGCGTTCCAGTGTTGGTGGTCATCCTTAAACCACCGCCCTTTATACCAACATTTCAGAGAGCACATTCAGCCTAGTGCTGCCATGCATTTTTTGCACATTTTGTATTACAGCTCTCTTCTTGGACTCATACATAACCCTTTGGATTAAGGGGGGGAATGTTGGACACCTAATCCTCAATGGGTTAGTGTGGAAGCCGAATGGACAAAAGGAGTCCAAGAGACCTTGGGATGTGAAACCCAACGGTCACATATTGTACTATAAATGTAAATCATTTGTTAATAAAAATTGTACTCTCATGATTTATCATTCATATTGTTCTTGCTCCCATGTGTGTTTAACACTTTTTGCATTTCATTACTTCTCCAAGTCCCAACTTAATGTGCTATTAGTTCATAATTCAATCTTCAACCAGACTTTGACTCTTGTTCTCTTGAGTGAATATATGACCAGAATCTTCTGCATATGGAGCTTCAGTATGTTCCTTGATAGACTAATTACCTCATGCCAATAGATGTTACAGCTACCTTCATGTTTGGAAACATGAATGAATATCTTTAAAATTATGTTTTTTTAATAAAAAAAAATAAAAAATTTAATGTATTTTTTACTACGACTGAGTCATTGAAATCAAGCCGACCGAGTCGATCCTGAGTCGGAGTCGGAGTCGGAGTCAACCCTCGGCCGAGTCGGAGTCGGAGTCGGAATTTTAAAACATTGCTTGGTCCATAGCAATGCAGTGGCCACCCGCACAACTGCCCGACAGGAGCCTTGGGTCATTCCCACTCTGTTGTGCCATATGCCAATATTGCTGGCAGAAAATTAGAAAGAAAAAAAAATCCAAGAATACATAGCTTCCGTCATCACCATCATCATGCAAGCCACCACCAGGCAGTCACCTCTTGTCCAATCAACATGCCATCGCTACACTACCAATCAATCAACCACCGTCGCATGCAATAGTGTCCAAGCCGCCATACATTGTTGCCCCAATTCTTCCATGTCGCCACTCCGTGCTACTTTATTTCCGGCACAAGATTGTCCAACCATCGTCACAAGATTCCTCCTCCGATCGTTGGCTCCTCCCCCGCATGCAACCCTACCGCACAATATTCTCGCCACCACTACTGAATATTGTCTTACCTCTTTCTAACCACGTTCCCACCTGCAATTGCTTACCCTACCATTCACCCAACCAACAGTGGTCGTAGATTGTAGCCACCTTCTTGCAGCACCACCGCTGAACCTATACGTCACAGCCAAGACCGCCGTAGTTGTTGAACCTATCGTTCGACCTGCACTAATCCGTCAATCAACACCGTCACATCTGCCAGCGAATTAATTAAGGAATATATTGCAATGTGAAATTTATCCATGTGGTACACTCCAACACAGTGTTGTTTTGGATTTCCAAACAACATCTTCTTTCTCTACCATCGAATTAATTAAATAATAATCGAACTAATTGATGAATAATCTATTTGTGCGGTGATTCAATGGAATATAGGTAAAAGAGAATTTAATTAAAAAGGCCAAGATTTATAAACTTATTTTTAAAAGTGAAGCATAGTGATTTCAATTTGATAATCTCGTTTATAATAGTGGAGAGAGGGATATTAAAAATAAACTAAAATAAAAAATTAGTTATTATTATTAATAAGACAATAAAAAGGTGAATTCAAGAAAAAGTAATCCAAAAGATATAGGCATTTTTTGAAAATAAGGTATTTAAAGGTTATTTTTAAAAGAAAATTATAATATTAAAAGGATTAATTTTAAACCCTAAAACTCATCCCGAAAAAGGAAAAAATGGAGACCAGTAATGAAAGATTTCCAAAAACCTTTAGTAAATGTGTTAGTACACTATTTAAAATCAAAGGATCACTTGCAGGAAGAGATATTATAATCTCTATCAATGCTACTAAAGATAGTAATTATGTTAGTACCAAATTTGCTAACCAATTAGTGATTCCTGAATCGAATATAATTGAAACGAATTTTGTTGACACAAGTGACAAACAATATGACATAAGCAATCTACAACTAAGTATTGGCCATTATACTTTTATCTCGCAATTCACAGTGAAAATCTTATTTTTAGACGACAGTGACATTATTTTGGGTTCACCATGGATGGAAACTCTAGGGTCTTTCATCCTAAATACAAAAAAGAAGTTTTTGACATTTTCATACAAAAAGAAAAAAATACCACTACAAGATGTTACATAGAAGCCAAATTCAATAACATCAGAAGACATACAAGATATTTCAAAAGTGATTTTTCAATAAGGTAAAAAGGTAATACAAAATATGCAAAGAGAATTTAACAAAATCACCACTGATAGAAATGAATAAGTTTCTCGACTTAAATACCATAATGAAAAATCACTGACGGAAATTAAAAAGCTTAAGGAGGACAAGAATTTGTTGGAAAACAAGGTACAAGTACAACAGCGTACTGAGAAGAAAGCGTCGAAATCTTCAAATGAAGAAATTCAAGTTGAAGAGAAATGAGTGAATGTTGATCCAGTGAATATCACAACTCAAGAAGAAGACAAGTCAGTTGAAGAAAAAAAACACTCAGATGTTGTAGTTCAGACGATGAAAATTTTAAGTAATGATTTTGTAACCAACTCAACAACATTAGTTTCTGAAGTAAATCAGGAAATTGCCACACACTTGATAAGGGAAAGTCAAATCAAAAGAACTCCTTATCTACATATGAATCAAAAGAACAGGCATCTCAATCAATCTACGTATCTGTATCACTTGGAACATAAACAACAAACTTATGCTCCAAAGAACACTACAGCTTGCACAATTCAGTCCAGTGATAACAATTCATCACAAGCTTCTAGTAACCGAAGGGTTCCACAGAATATTGATTTAGGATGGTTAGATCCCTTCTCAATGTGACAATTTTGTTTATCACTCGAGGATCCTATCATCATGTATCCACAAATATGACAACTCGAAGAATTGTGAAAGATATAAATACATCTCAAGACAAAGGAACAGATGACACGCCTTGTCAGCAATAAGCTTTGTGGACAAAGCTTTTTGAAGAGGAAGGCAATGTTATGAATAAAATATATATAAAATAATAATAATAACTGTAATAATGATTAAAAAAATAGTAATTAGTATTGAAAAGGCATGTCTCTAAGGACATGACCGTACGTGAAAATTTACCTGTCTAGGGTACATAAGTATGCCCTTGCTCTCATTTGTATCATCATTCTCATTCATACATTTTAATATATATTCTTGTATTTTCAATGGAGATCTTCATATTCCAAGTCTTGTAGAGTATTTAACCTCTGAGTATACGAACCTTGTTCATTACATTGGTATTAAAGCATTCCTCTGACCATACGAACCTTGTTCGTTACAGCAGAGTTGATAGCAGTATAGAAGTGTCGACAACAACATCAAAGTTGCGTAGTGGTTGGTGGGCAGTGGTAGGCAGTCACAATGGCCAAACATCAGCAACATGACAGAGGGTGATACAGAAACAGGGTGTTGTAGCAATAGTGCAACACTAGAACA
Source organism: Pinus tabuliformis (assembly GCA_031772625.1). Taxonomy (NCBI): domain Eukaryota; kingdom Viridiplantae; phylum Streptophyta; class Pinopsida; order Pinales; family Pinaceae; genus Pinus; species Pinus tabuliformis. The sequence goes on from CM062812.1 coordinate 979,091,308, forward strand.
CCTTCCTCGCTAAGAGGGAGTGTTAGTTTTTGTAGCATCGGAGGTGTTCTAGTCTCGAAACTTTGTGGAGAGGCTAAAACACATGAGTTCTCCATAACCCAAAAAACGTTTCTGGAAATTCCACCTAGAATTGTCTCAATTAAATTATTAGCCTTTTTTTAAATATTTCCTAAGTCTAAACTTAGGAAAAGGGGTTAATTAATCAGTACTTATTGAGAAAAGTGTAAATCATCTAGAAACTCGCACGGATCAATCTAGATACCATCTCAGCCATTGATTAAGGCTTAATCTTGGTCCTTGGAGTCCCAACTGAAGATTATAAGAGAAGGTCGATGGGTAGATGGAGAACATACACTTGAGATTGATTTTCCTTGGGCAATTTGATTTTCCAGAGAGCATCAGCAGTTGCCAAAAGAGTTCGAGCTAGAAAAGGGAAGCAAAGACAAAGAGGGGCAGAGTTGGTAAGTCTGGAGGAAATTTTTCTAGTTCCAGAGAGTCAGGAAGAGAAGGCAAAGATTTTCTCCAAGAGGTTGCGCAAATGCAGCACAGAGCCTCAAGAGGGCAATTCAATCCAACTGAAGAGGAAGCAGTTTTCAATTCCAGAGGCCAGGAAAGTTTCCAGAGGGTCAGAGAAGTGTTTTCGCAGTCAGCAGCAAGCAGGACAGCTAGATTGGCAGTTGATTCAGGTAGAACGTTTGAAGGGCTGCGCTAGGATGATGCAGGGCCTGTGCAGAGCTGGTTGGACGGCTAGCTTTTCAGAGGCAGTCAAGTGTTGCGATTGTTCGGAGTGAGGGTAAATTCCCTCAGATAATATTTGCCAATATTCCTCTTGGATAGATTCGCTAGTTTAGCGATATTTATTGTACTCAGAAATTCTCACTGCTGCTTAATAATTAAAAGTTAAAACCCTCAGTTGTTGCACCGGTTTTCCCAAGTTAGGTTTTCCCAAGGACTTTTGTCCAAAAATAACTGTGTCAAATTTTTATGTGTGTGTGAGTGTTTTCTCAAATTCCAGTTTATCTTCCACAAATTTTATTTGGTGAAAATTGCAGTTGTAAATTATTCATTGTTTGTGTGGGCAAATAAACTGTTAATTAATTTACAGTTAGAAGAATAATTTCCAGTTGCTGCAAAAGTTAGAATTTTCACATTTGACAAGCAAGGAAGCAAACATGTTGTGGTATTTATGTGGTCAGCAAGTTCCCTTCAAGGGCAGTGGAGTTATTCTGTGAAGGTCTGGTTGCTAAAAGTCTCCTGGGCAGTAAGATTCCCTTTCTGTGATTGCCCACAGTAAACTAGGTCCGGGTTGTTGGCAAGGCTGCGGAGAGGTCTTCTATGAGACATCATAGCCTAACAAGAACAGTGGGACTAATTCCAGACTGAACGCAGCAATCCTCGAGATATTATTGCAGCTGAGCAGGATCTGGTTGGTAAAGTAAGCCCCGAGTCAACCCAAGACTTGTGGATTGATTACCTGAGGAAAGTCTCTTGAACAGCAAGCTATTTCAAGGCGAACTTTTGGCAACAACCCTTTCTGAGGCAATGGCCTCCTTGCACAGGACTATGTGGCAGAAATAGATAAGGCCCCTTCTGTGGCACCCAACACATCATACTAAGTCGGGGTACTGTACCTAGCTATGGAAGATTTGAGCTGAGTCTGTTGGATTTGTGGGTTATTCCTGGGAAGTAAAGGAAGAACCAGGAGAGTGAGGATTCCTGATCGATAGCAGCAGTTGAAGCCACAATAGAAGACAACAGAAATAGGCAAGTTTAATAGGGTAACTGAAGTAATGGGGATTCTGGTTAACTGTCCTAAACCATTGAAACAGTTGAATTGATTATGGTTTGATTGTGGTTGCTACTATATTATCATTCTTTAAGGGACTGATACTGTTGGGGTGTAAGAAAACTAGAAACGTTTGTTAAAGTGGAACCAATATAAGCTACTGATGTTTTTATACTGTTTATGTATCATGTTGATGCTACTTGTCTAGTCACTATTGCATTTTAGTGGAAAATGATATTGAGTAATTAGTGCAATATACTCCTTGCTTTGAAACCCTAAGGGCAAAAATCTCCTTGGAACATTACACCTATTTTCATTCAATGTGTTGTCTGCAATATTTTAGTTCCAAATCGGATCAACAAATTTTTAAGATGCGTTCCCTTTTACAGCCTTTTCATTTTTTTCTCTATCAAATAAAAATGTAATGATGCATCTTAAGTTCATGGAGCCATAGATTTAGTGATCTAAACCTATGTATGTAATTTTCCACATAGATAATGGCAATGAATGTCAAATAACATTGCCCATATGTGCACTTTTTTCACACAGTCATCCTTTATCCTCTTAGTCACTGTTCACATTATATAGTTGTATTGCCAATAATTACCCTTAGAATCTGAGCAAGCTGCATGAATGGTGACACATAAAGTTCCTTGTTTTCAATATACTATATATAAGAAGTTGTGGTTGGAGACTGAAGGGAGACTGATCAGTGACATATGCCTTCATGTTTAGACTTTTTCCATAGGTTAATATAAATATTACCTTTAAATAAAAAATTATGAGAGACATGGAAATAGTGAAGTATTCAAGCCAAAAACAGGAGGCCTTATCATCACAGATAAATTCTCTTGTCCAAAGGTAACATGTGATTTAGTCCACTATGGCATAAAGCCTTAGATTAAGCACATTATTACAACTACTTGGAATGGTTCTGCGGAAAAAGCAACATCCATTGCAAAGTGGAATTCACCCAGCAAAATTAAAGGGCAAGCTCATGCTGTCCATTTATGAATCATATTAAGGTAAAAATACGTCCTGTACAAAAAGTTCCTTTGTACCTTGGTAAAAGCTTTCCTCACAAAGATATTTTGGTGTTAGGGGTAAAAATCCCTTGCCATCCATTACTTGTGGAGGAAATTTCTAAACAAGGCTGAAACAAACAACAAAATGGAAATGAATAACAAAAGGAATAAAAATGAGCGACCATAATTTGTCAATAAAAGGATACCAAGATGTCCATCCTTCAAAAATTGCTACCCACTTTAATAATTTCAACAAAGGAAATTGTTCTTAGAGGAATTATAAATGCCATTGAGGCCCTCATTTTGGTGAAATGTAGCTGTACTAACAATTTCTTATCGGTGGATTTTGTTAAATAGACACAAGTACAAGTTAAAGATGCTGCATATGCAGATGGACAAGGCACAAAGCATTGGGACAGCAATACTTCTTAGGTACCTGTCTCCATCTAAGAATATTAAAACTACGAGAACTTTGATGTTATCAAGAACGGGAGGCATCATGCTGTTAGGTACAAACTCTTTGTGGCACTAAGATATTAAATCATGTGCTTCCATTTCAGCATGGAAAAAGAACTAAATTATATGGACCTCAATGTTATCAAGACTGGGTGGCAAGTTATCCAGATTGGAAAGCATGATGCTGTTAGGTACAAATGGTGCGTGTCAGGATGACATTCTTCCTTACCACTGAAATCGTGTGCTTCCATTTCAGAATGGAAAAAGAACAAAATTATATGGACCTCAATGTTATCAAGATTTGGAGGTCAAAGGATGTTAGCTCGAGTGGTTTGGTGAACAATTCGTTTCCCAGCTGTGTGGGTTCAAGTCTCCGGAGACATGTTGTGACTCACCCATTCTGGCATTTATGAAATAGTTGTATCTGGTGTAATCTTGGCAGCTGATATTTCGAAGTTACCAATTCTCCAGAAATTCTCATTCCAGTTTAAAAAAAAAAAGGATTTGGAGGCATGATGCTATCAGGTATAAGTAGTTTTGGCAGCAAGCAATATATTATATGCTTACATTTCAGAATATGGAAAAAGAACTAAATTATATAGTGATCGAGATGAATTTAAGATTACGCAAGTTTCTATTTTGCAAGTGAACAAATGGCTAGAAAGAAGAATCAATTCTTTGGTGTTTTAACTTTTTACCAAACAAAGTGATGGCTACAATGAAGCTCCTACCATGGATGTTCGGTTTTAGCCTTTCTTTTAAACCTAAAAGGATGGTTTTCAAGAAAACTTACCTGCAGTATTGCCTCTTCAATGAGAGGTCAACCACCAAAATCATATTGAGGAAGGCACACAACCTGCTATAGGATCCCTTGGAAATTCAACAAGCATAAGCAAATAAGGGAACTTTTCCAAAAGGTTTTATCCATTCCTCCACATCCCTATCTTGTACCCCATATTGCTATTGGAGAAAAGAAATGGCTCCAGAAGGATGTGGACTGTAGAGCCTCCCACAATATGACTATCAAAGTTAAGTATCCTCTTCCTTGCATTGATGATCTTTTGAAAGCATGAAGGGTATTGCATTTCTAAGTTATATTTGAGAGTTGCTATCGTATAGTTGGAACATGTTTGTAAATACAAGCAAACAAGTACTCTTCAATAGGCTTGACTTCGACAATGAACCTTGCAAAAGTGGATACGTTTTGTTTTGATCAGATTCCTCACTATCTTTTTTCCCAAGGAAAAGTTCATGGGATCCCCCGCTCTTTCCCAGAATACCAGGATGGAAAGCAGCTTAATCAGTAGCCACAATAATGGCTGGTAACCCTGAGAGACTTGATCAGATTTGGACCTATGAAAAATGGCCTCCCCATCAGCAACATGCCTTGGGTGGATGGTTCAACTTATACAAGGAAATACTAAGAAATCTATGTCATGACAAAGTAAAAAGAGAAAAAGAAAATGAGTTGTTCACATTGTGCATTGGAACAGTTCACTAAAGCAAGTAAATGCTAAAAGATATTCCCAGGGAAATATCTTTTTAGCATCAAAACTCTAACTTGCCTGTATCTACAGAAAAAACAGCTACAACTACAGAACCCACAGCAAAATAAATGATAATATGCAAATTGACCTGTCCTTCTGCACTGATAGCAAACAAGTCCAACAGAAGTATTTGAAAGAACTCACCATACCCTGTGATGCATGGAAGATCAAGTAAAAGTGATGATAGACTTTCGCCTGGGAAGCTATTTTTCTTAACTTCATTTGGATTTCCGCAGTCATCCCTTTGGCATATTTTCTTGTACATCATCAAGTGATAAGGTTCTACCAATGGAAGAACCAGAATACGATACTGCCCCTTAATGTGCAAAACTAGAGGCCACAATAAAAATGGAGGAGCACTTTCAACATTTTTGTCAAGCTGAAGGCTTATAACATGGCGAGTGATGGGATCATCCACCCATGAATCTGAACCCTTTTGTGATGAAGCAATGCGTATTCCATACCCAGAAACAGAACCATCTCTGCAAGAGAAAACAATCTGCCAAGTCAGATTACTTCTTCCGGAATTCTCCAATAGAAAAGCAAATTTGATTGTGTTGTTTATTCTAAAATTCCAAATCTTACACTAAACAAAGGCCATATTGCTTATGCATGGGAACTGATCACATAAAAGAATAAATGTAGACATTTAAGAGAAAATCGACAAAGAAACAAAAAGCATCTCAAAGAAAACTGTAAGGTGCTTACTGTTGACCAAATGAACTTAAGAAATATGCCACTGGGAAAGATCTCAAAATAAACTCTAGATGGTCTAACACCACCTCGTTTTATCTTATATCATGATTCATGATAGAAAGTTGAAACCTTCCCAACAGAATAGTTATAATAATCACCATGAAGAGAGTGAAAGACTTCAGGCCCCTAGAATTAGCAAATAGAAACAATTATTTTCTGACATATAAATGAAACAGGGGGTTTACAATTGTTAAATTATGAATTTTTCAAACAAAGATAAAATATTAACACTTTACTGCCCCTGCTGATATCTTTTAGTATACATTATACATCCCAATATTTCATGCCAATAACACCAAAGTAATATTGGGTTAGTCTATTTTCTATCTGAACTTCAAGCGGTGGAGAAAAAAAAAAGATTTCAATTCATGGGCAATGCATAAAACATGTAGTTTATCTTTCTTCATAAAGGGAGAGTCCAGAAGATGGATGGCTAGGATCACATTCAGAGACTTATGGTAATATACTAATAACATAGAATGTCAATGTATCTTACCATAATGTTTAAGATAAAATGTCAATTTTCTAGTTTCAGGTCACAACTCAGAAAAAAAAAAAAAAATCTTCTTTAAGTCCTTGCCTTTTACGCCTATTTAAGTGTATGAATCCATGTTACCAACAAAGGGGTCCACATCTTGCATGCCACAATGCAATGAGAAGTTTCACATTACCATGGTGGACAAGGAGAACACAATCATTTACAAGATAAAGAAATGATGGACCACAGCTGATTGAACTATAGGTAGACAAATGCTCGCAACTGCACTCTAAAACATGAATGCTAATTGTATATTTTGCTGCGAAGTTTCACTATTTGAGAAATAAATTTTCATTAAAGACCAAACATATTGATGCCAATAGTGAGGTTAGAACGTTCGATGTGTTTACTGTTCAGATTGTTATAGATGTGCCAATTTATAAAGCTGTAGGTATTTCAATGCAAAAGAACTAAAACATACTTTTTGCACCCCGGGTGGCCTGATTCGAAGAACATATTTATAAGACATTCCAATAACTTAAACAGAATTGCAAAATTAATCACAGATGAAAATTCTGGACTACACAACCACCAGCAGTCACCATCCACTCACCAGAAATGCATACATCTACAATAAATGCATCTGAACAGGAAGTTGTTAAAGCATGTTGATGACTGCTTTTCTTCATATTTCAATCTTCTTCACAACTGTTTGGAGGTGAATGAAGCCTTATCTGACAGCCATTGCTGCTGACAATCAGACAAAAGGAAGCAAGCTTCCATGGAGACTGCCATTAAAAAAAAGGCACAAAAAATTTGTGGTGTCGTTTGGGTTGATAGTAGATACAGAAGCCCATATATGAAAGGAACCCCATTGTGGATACTAATAGCATACATTTAAATTCTAGGTAAGATCTATTAAAACAATGGCCGTGTGTCTCAGTGGGTTATGCACAACACAATAGAAGAGACTCTAATTTGTAACCTTTATTGACTTCCAAAATACATGTGCCTTTTATGTGCACTTGTGCATTTCTTGTGTAATTGCACTTGTGCATTTCTTGGGTTTGTATTGGTTCTATTTGATTTCCCGATTTCATTTGTGAATCTCAATATGGTTTGAGAGATGCTGTGAACCTTACTATAAGGCCCTCAGGTTGAGCACACACTTAATTGAAGGCATGCGAGCATGATGACATGGACATTGCATGAAATGCGACGATAGTTGCAATGTTTTAAACAAATTTGGGGTTTTCATACGATCAAGGCAACATGAGCACATGAGACAACCAATCGGCACGATTGGGCATGACAATGGCCGCACAGGCCCAATCAAGACAACTTGACTTGGCGAGGTGGGCACAACAAGTCATGCATGCCCAAGATGAGACCACTTATGGCACCATGTGTGCACACATTGGGCTGAGATGATGCAGTGTGCGATGGGTGCACACCCCCTTATCATGCATTGAGCAACACAACCGGAACGACCTCAAGATGGACGAAACCAAAGTGGGTAAGTGTCGGAACAATTGTCGGTTGGCTCAACCAAAGAGCGAGAGTTGGAACAAACTGTGGGTCAGCTCAACCGAAGTATGGGTAGGCAAAAAGTTTGTGCAGGAATTGGCGTGACTTATGGGACATAACGTGTGGCAGCAAGCCAAGGGACGCACCCCTCGACCTCCCCACGACAATTGGTGGAGGAAACAAGTTGAGGGAAGAACACAACACATCACGCATCGCATCATCCACTAAACTGAACAGTGCGAGTTAGCATTCGGGCCACAAATCAAGGCGGATGGGACGAGAAGGGCAGCAACCAGAACGAGAGAGAGAGCAGGTGCTGTTCCAACTGCTCAGTTGGAAGGCGAACCTGTGAGCCATTCTAACAGTTGAACCGTGTGGGTAACTTTCAAATAGGGTGGATCCGGTGACAGCAACCCATGTTGGCAAGTTTTGTGTGTATTTTTGTTATGTATAGCAGAGTGACTCAGGTAGGGTCCTAACCCGTGCCAAGAACACTTTTGTAAAAGAATTGTAGCTCTATTATATATTGTTTGGAGTAAGACCACAGGTTACTCCCCCTTTATACTTGGCATATAATTTTATATATCTATGTATAAGGATTTTGGAATGTTGAAGAATGATAACACGTGAATGTTAAATGAAGTTAGTGTTATGAAGGACTAATGTAGCAAAACTAAACTTGTGGTTTACACTTGTGAATGGAAGTAAAGCAGGAAGACAAAGATACACTTGTGTTTTGGATTAAGTTTGATTCTGCTTTATAACTTATCTAACACAGTTTAAAATGAGTGTTGGTTTGTGAGGCATAATCCAGTTGAAATATAGCTAAGGTGGTCCAGCCATTGGTGAGAAACACATTGGTGTTGCACGACTAGAGATCGCGAGGCACCTAAAACCGTGAGAAGTCTCTTGGGTTGTGCCAGTTGGTATCAAAGCAGAGATCATATCATAGCTAATGCAAAGAATGGATAGTTTCGTACTCTTCACTATCTAAGATAGGTGACAACAAAGCAGGGTGATCTGAGCAGGTGCAGGTTACAGCAAAGAAAGTGAGATGGCTATCACCAAATCAAATAGTCAGTCCGCAAGTCAAGAAGACTCCAGATCGGTAAAGAGGGTCATCTCTATGTAAGAAAGTATGGTCTGAATGATGGATGCTATGCAGACACAAGGGGCTGAGCCTAAAGAAATATGGAGGGCTATGACATCTATAAGAGAAGTATTTATTCGCAGCTTCAATGAACTTGAGGCATTGGCATAGATAGTGGAACAAGCTTGTGATGATGCATGGGGAGATTGTTTCAAGCACTTAGATGATGACGTGGCTTCTCTTGTATCCTTAACCTAAGAGCAAGCAGATATGATGGCAGTGTTGAAAGCAGTACGACAAGGATCATCCAATACATCAATGAAAGTGAAGATCAAGGAACCTTAACCATATGATGGGACTAGAGTCTAGACGTACCAAGATGCAGGGAAATTTCTATTCTGATGTGCAGCATTACTTTGATCAGATGAGTGGGTGCTTTGATGAGGCTAAGGTGAATGTTGCAACTATATATCTCACCGGGACAATGAAGTTTTGGTGGAGAACCATGACGGAAGACTTGGAATTTGGTCGTATCATGGATAGGATCAGAAATGAAGGTATTTTTTTTTCAACAATTTGATCCAGGGAATCAAACATGGATTGCCAAGAATCATCATGCTTTGAAGCATAGGGGGAAGGATTCAGGCATACATCAAGGAGTTCTCAGGCCTTATGTTGGAGATCAAAGAGATGTCAAATGAAGATCGGTAATACCATTTCATCAATGCATTACAATCATGGGCACATACTGAGTTGAGGAGGCAGAATGTCCAAACTCTTGAAGAAGTTATCACCGCAGCAAATAAACTTTTGGATTTTCAGTAGGAAGGGAATTCTGGAAGCAAGGAAGAAGGAAGTCATAGTGATAAAGGCAACAAGAAGGACCAAGGAGAGAAGTCTTCAAGGATGATGAAGCAAATCAAGCAGGTACCGCAAAGGAGAAGACGCCTTTTTCATGTCCTATATGTCCATATGAGCATTTGGCAAAAAACTGTCTATTGAAGTAGAAGGTGGCTACATTGGAGCAAGAGGATGCGCCAACAGTTGGAGTATTACAGGTTTTGGGTGTGTTGTTGCACAAACTAGCAGGCCTTGTGAAAGGGGTACTTTGCAAGGAAAGGGCTAGAGGGCACAACAATACCTGGGACACAAGCCCACTGTCACCACAGCCTAAGTCCCCTTCTCTTCTCAGATTTTCACTAACAGAAGGAGTCCCTGTAATGCTTACTTGTGATATTATCTTCTTGATAGGTTAGAAGTGAGGAAAGGCAGCTCATTCAATGGAAATATTCAACAAAGGTGCAAGCCCTAAGAGAGGCTATTAAGACTTTCCACAAAAACCCCTTTTGAAATGACTACACAAGACCTAAGGTTGAGACTTGACACGAGATATATGTGCATCCAAGGTCAAGGTAGGTAAGAGAAAAGGCAATGTATGATTTACTTCACCAAGTACTAAAGAATTTACCTTCAAAGAATCCCTAAGTTGAAGGATTAGCTTCTAGGGTTCCCTCTTAATGCGACAACTAGGGCATCAAAATTTATGGAGAATCCACCATGGGAATTCCACCAAAATTTGAGGTCCTTTAGAGGAGACACAAAGAAAGAGTTCTATCCAAACAAAATTCAAAAATTCCTCCTCCAAGAGATTTCGCACCAAGCCCTAGATGGCCTCCTTATCCTTAAAGGGACGAATTTTTAAAAGAGAAAAAGAAGGAAAATTTCTTGTTTAAATTTGTGTGACAACGAACAAAGTTCGTATACGTAGCAGACTACTTCAGAAGATCTGAAATATAAAAACATCCATGATAGGACAATAATATATTATAGAAGAATATTTGAATACAAGTGAGATGATTCAGTTACAAATGAGGGTTTGTTCTATATACCAAGGCAGGAACTCTTTCGTGAATGGTCATGTCCATATGGACATGCCTCTTGATTAACTAACTACTATTTAATTAACTATTCATTATTATTATTTATATTTTATTCATAACATTGCCTTCTTCAAAAAGCTTTGTCCTCAAAGCTTATTGTTGACAAGGTGTATCATCTATTTCTTTTTCTTTTAATCTTTTCGCATCTTTCAGAACTCTTCGAATTCTTGGAGTTGTCATCTTCATTGATACAAGATGATAGGATCTTTTAATAGATAAACAAAATTGTCGCACTGAGAAGGGATCTGACCATCCTAAATCAATCTTTTGTGGAATCTTGCGGTTACTGAAAACTTGAGATGGATTTTTATCACAAGATTGAATTATGGTGACATCGACATTCTTGGGAACATAAGTCACTTGTTTCTGGTTGAGATATTTGCTTTTATAATTTGGATGGCGATAAGGAGTTCTTGTGATGTGATCTCTCAATTTGTTTGTGGTAATTTCGTGGTTTATTGAAGGAATCTGATTTCTTTCAGGTACAAAAGTCGCTTGATTAATTGCGAAATCTTCACTTGAAATTTCCATTGCTTGAACTGCAACTTCTGAGTACATCTTCGCTTCAACTGGTTTATCCTCTTCTTGAATTGTGATATTGACTAGATCAGTATTCGTTCCCTTATCTTCAACTTGGACTGTTACGACTGGGGATTTCGATACTTCTTGAGTAAGTTGTTCTAACTTGTCTTTTAGCGACTTTTTGTCACTTTTAAGCTTCTTTATTTGCATAAGAAGGTTTTGATTATGATTCCTTAGACGTGAAAGTTCTTCGTTTTCTGAATTGTTGACTTTAACCTTAATATCCTTCTCTTCATCTTTTAAACTTTTGATTTGTTCTAATAAATTTTTATTAAGGTTCTTTAAACGTAAATTTTCTTCTTCTTGTTTGGCTAAGTGCTTCTTGAGTTCCTTATCTATGACCTTAGTCTTCTTGATTTGTGCAATTACTTTTTCAATGTGATCCTTGAGATGAGAAATTTCTTCGTCCTTTTCCATTACTTCTTTGTAATGCATATCCGCAAGATCTTCGTATTTATGTTGTAACACTTTCTTGTTTTGTCAAAGTTTGGTTATTTTCTCTTTCTCTTGATCTTCCAACTGCACTTTCTCGGTACACTGGATTACATCATTTTGTAGGCGTGATGATGGGCATTCAACTTGCAATTTGGATTCCATTTTCTTTGTTTCCTTATTAAAATCTACATGTTGTCACTTAAATATTGCCATTAATTGTTCTATATCTCTTGCTAATGATTGTTTTTGTGAATCACTTAGATATTCATCTAAAGAAAAAGTTCTGTAACATTTTGTGCAGACAACATTTTGATTTCTAAGTGGCTCTAGACAATTAGGATATCCTTCTGAACAAAAAGGACATTTTGAAAAGAAACCACTACTTCTTGTGGATGCCATCTTTTTGCTTTTTCTTCACTTATTTTATCTCCTTGATTATTTACTTATATATATAGACTTTATAAAAGTCCTTAATATATATTTCTCCTCTTTGTAATTATATTTTTCCAATTACTTGGTACCTTTCTTCATAAATTCGTTTAATATAATATTTTTATTTTTATTTAATTCTCTTCTTTTTTTATTACTTAGTAAATCCTTAGGTTGAATCTCCCTTCACCTTTTCCTTATATAAAAAACTTTTCACTATCACTTTGTATTTTATGATAAATATATATTCTTTTAATAATAATAAAAAAAATTAAAGGGAGCATAAAGAACCCTTTTAATGAACTTAAAAGTACTAATTTTGACCTTCAATAACCTAATACCTCAAGAAAAATTGACCTAATGGTCTTCCTTTAATTTTCTCATCAAAAAGTCACGACTCTTTACTCTTCCACTTGAGAATTGAATTAACGCCAAAGAGGGAAATAATTATATGATTGGCTTTGGATAGGGTGTAGAATGTCAAAGAGATTTTGGCAATGGGGAAATGCAATGGCTGCAGGATTGTGACAGTCGAAGGTGTTGTCAAGGTCTATTGTGGCGGAGGATGCGTCTGGAATGGTTGACGGGAGTGGAGTAGGGAGTGGTGGCAAAGAAAAGGGGAAGAATGTGACAGTGTGCGGCAAGAATGTGTGGACTTGTCACAACCACGAGGAACAATGATAGGTAACAAAAAGGAGACGTGGTCCGTAGGGATTAGGAACAGAACGTGGTTTGGTGGACACTATATGTGGTGATGGCAGCTAACATGAGCGGGGGTCAAATACAGTACTGGTGGCTAGGGCGAATTAGGCTCACGATTGTCTGTGTTCAATTATGGCATCGACGGAGAAGATGGTGACAGGATATGCAACCTGCGTCTGGTAGAGGCAAGGGAGGCGTCAAAAGATTTCGACAGTGGCAGTGCTTCAGGCGATCATGTTTTTTTTCAATGGTCGGTAGTAAGTGCTTGGCTGCTACAACTCTGTATGGTATGACTTTTTTTTAAATATGGTCCCTTTATTCAATTAATTTTCTTTTAATATTATTTTTTTTTTCTTCTCGACTTTTTTTAATTATTATTTTTTATTAATTTTCTAACTAATTTTTTTAAACTTTTTTCTAAATTTAAATCCTTTTTTTCTATAATTCCCTTTTTAAAGAATCCTCATCTATATACTTCCTTTCTCTTATTTTTTCTTTTCTCTTTTTTTCATTTTTTTCTTACTCTTTTTTTAATGGCCAAAAGCCTAAAATGGCGAAAACCAACAGAATGGAGAACTCCAACTATGTAGCGAAACACATGATCACAGGACAACAGGGTTGACCGATGTTGATGGCAAAGGACCAAGATCCTACTAGTTCTGTGCAATGGGTGAGCAACCAGAGGATCAAACAGCTCTAATACCAATATGCAGCAGACTACTTGAGAAGATCTGAAATATATAAACATCCATGATAGGACAATAATATATTATAGAAGAATATTTGAATACAAGTGAGATGATTGAGTTACAAATGAGGGTCTGCTTTATATACCTAGGCAGGTACCCTTTCATGAATGGTCATGTCCTTAGGGACATGCCTCTTGATTAACTAATTACTATTTAATTAACTATTCCTTATTATTATTATATTTATATTTTATTCATAACACCAAGGGACTTGATTAGTGCCTAGACCATTGGGAGTATGGAGTCATGGATGCTTATAATTGGCTAAATTGACCTTCAATGAGGCTAAAAGAGGAAGCCCTTACTACCCCTTTCAACAATTACCTTCTTCAATATTTGTTAATGGAGTTTCATGGATTAAATGCAATCAGTATCCACTAGGAACATTCTTTCCACATCATCAATGAGTAACCAATGTTTTAAAAACCGGAACCTGTGACCGGACCGGTCCACCTAATGAACCGAGACTAGTCAGGTCTAAACGAACCGGTTTTTAAAAAATACATTAAATAATTAATTTTTAATGAAAAACTATTTTTAAGATTTAAAACCATGATTCCAAGCCAACAGAAACAAAATATGCAAGGTTTACTCATCTAAATACCATGTAAAGGTGAATATATCAAAATGGCATCGAGTGCAATACATATCTGCGGCAAAATACTGTTAATTTTAGGTATGTTGTATGCTTAGAGCAATTTATTTCAATTTTCACAGTTAGTTCAATATCTTTTCCAAATTAGCAATCACATCAGCGTTAAAGTAAACTGCAGATAGAACATAAACATAAATCGCAGAAGACAAGCCAAGACAAGAGGACACATGATGTGGCACTAGCCAGGGACAAACCCCAATGTGGGGAAACCCTTGATCAATTCTTCTTATATGTTCTTCAATGGTTCAGCAGAGAGAGAGAGATAGTACATTTACAACAGAAGTCAACACTTTGACTTATCTAGATAAGAGCATAGATCATCTCTAAGAAGATGATACATGAGATCAGTTGAAGACATTCTGCTTCAACTGATTCTCCAAGGTGACTCCTTCACCTATCATTGCGCTGCATCTCGTCATCATGCTGCACCATGATGCACCCATCATGACAATGCTGGACCTTATGACCATGTTGTACACATCATATTGTTGCACCTTACGCTGCACTGTTGTCCCAGTGTTTAGCATTGTTGTACCTTGTGCCATAACTGCATCATGTTGTCACCCATGTGCTTGTTGTGCCATTGATGTTTTGTGTTCTTGCTGCACTAAGCATCATGAACTTGCAGTTGCTGTTGCAATACATCATGCTGCTGTAACATATCATACTGCTGCAATATATATCATACTGCTGTAATATATCATATTGCCGCAATATATCACACTGTTGTAATATATCATACTGCAACAATATATATCATATTGTTGTAATATATCATACCGCTGCAATATATCACGCTGCTGTAATATATCATACTGCTGTAATATATCATACTGTTGCACCTCACCATTGTGTTGTACCTCATTGCAGCATTCATCATCACAGTGCTGCACTTTGTTATATTTGTGCTGCACTCATTATGCTATGATACACTTCATCACCATACCCAATATCATCACAATATTGTCACATCATATCCCTCGAACAGTAATTCGGACAGCCTTCACACCTTAGCTGCAACATCCCTACCAAGACTACGGTCACTCTTCTTCAGCACTCCTTCATCCCACGTTGGCTTGTCATACCCCAGCATGCCTTATGCCCTCCTAACGTAGACCTGTAGATGTGATAGGGACTGCGGCTTGCTACAGCAAGCCTATCCCTTGCTGCAGTAGCCCTTTCCAAGGGTTATAGTCCCATAAAACTATGTCTTCAACCCTCAAGAACAGCCTGCAGCATCCATGACAGTCTCTCGGCCTCCACCAAAGTGTCACTACTGCTCCAGCAGTTATCTCGGCCTCCATTAATAAACTCAGCCTCCTTCACGCTGTCTTAGAGTCTCCCTTTCTTGCTGCGGCTAGGGATAAGGGCTGCTGTAGGTGGACTCTTTCTCCTCCATGTAGGGTACTTAGGCTTCAACCATGGCTGTGTTAGATAAGGCAACGTTAGGGCTTCTTGTAATTGAGATAAGGGCTGCCTTTTATGACAGCGTTTAGGGTAGCTTTAGGGATTGTAGGGACAGTGTAGGTCTCTTCATCATGACTGCATTAGGGCTTCTCCATAAGGCAGAGAAGATTCTTCTCCATGAATGTAGATGAGGGTAGCATATAAATCTCTTCGTCTAGGGCTAGGGCAAACCTCCTAGATCAGCATATTCTCTTAGGGATTCTTCCTTCCATTAAAACCCAAACGAATGGAGAGGAAGAGATCACAAGAGAGTTGTGAGTGTGTCCAAATGACTTTCAAGGCACCTCTATTTATACTAAAACGTTGAGCACATGTGGGGTTTATTTGGTTATTGGCCAACCTTGACGAATTGTCCCATAACACAAATAAATTCATATCTCCATGAATACTTATTGAAATCGGATGATCTTTAGATCAATCCTGCACCTCTCGATGAGAGGGATCCAAGAAAAATATCAGCTACCATTAATAAGATGACCCACATGGAGTTTGGCCTCAGTTGCCAATTTTAACAAATACATAATCAATGAGGCTCTAAATGGCCTCTAGAGTCCGAAAACAATGCTCTAAGCTATGGGGTCACTGACCTACTACAAGTCTACATATCAATGATCAACAACATGATCACTCCTCCTCATGATCAAACTCATCACCACTACATGAGCTACATAAATAATATGGCTCAGAGTTTGAGGACTCCTAAAACTCCTCTACAACTTTAGTAGTAGTAGCAAAAATAGACATCAAAACTACAAATCACTGATCAACATGGTCACTCATGAAACTCATCATTGATTCAACGCTACTTGAAATACATAAACATCATCAACAAGAGATACATAAACATCATCTAGCTAAAAGTCTTTAGACTTGGGTTGCTCAACCTTATAACATGATAGAAATTGAAAAGGTTTAACATGCCTAACCAATGATTTTGGTTTGAGTGAAGGGTTCATCTCCTCAACCTTATAATGTGGTAGAAAAATATTAACATGCCTAACCAGTTGTTTTCCTTTGAGTGAAGAGTGCATTCTTGTTAAGGACATGGTAGAGGAGTTCAACAATCAATACCACCAACGTCAACAAAGTTCAACAATCAATGCCACCAACATCAAGGTTCTTAAAGGGCTTCATGCTCTTGATCAAATGCTAATCTCATACCCTCACACATGATATAATCAAATGGAAACATTGCAAACCCCCAAACTATGAAATCTTGAAAACCATTAACTATGAAACCCTGAAAACCATTAAGTCTACTGAATTTTGATTGAAATATAAAATTCTAGTTTCTCCATATGAAATCTAATGAGGTCGAAACCACTCTCAAACATCCCGAGTCATTTCATGGTAATGTTAAAAATTGAAGTAAAAGGATGAAAATGAAAATTAAAGGAAATGTCACTTTTACTTTAAGAATTAAACATTACCATTAATTGCCAACATTGCTAGGGTTGAGATGTGTCAGGAAAATCAAAGGGTAGGCATGTTTTTCTTGGAGGGGCTATATTTGGAGGAATACAACCCCAAATTTCCCTCAAAACAACTTCAAAACTCAAAAAAATGCATTTTGTGGGGTTTATGGTTGCCCTGGCAATAAATTGGTCGGTGCCATCCTAAACCGGCCAGTTAGGACCGGTTTTTCTAATTTTTTGGCGAAGGGAGGGGTCAAACCGAGTTTTCCTGTCGGTTTGACCCGGTGGGCTAGTGAATCGGCCAGTTTGACCAGTTACCAGTTCAAACCGGCTGGTTTTTAAAACACTATGAGTAACACATGCAAAACTTCCCAAGATTACAATTTTGAAAAATATTCAACAAAATAAATTACTAATTCTTATCATGGGAACAAATGCCATGCATTAGACATCATTTGCAAGATAATTTCACCATAAAGAGGCACTTACAAGACATTGTAGAGTATATTCATCCATCAACAATACATTAGAAGCTCCAAATAGATAGCAATTAAGATCCAAACATCAAAGTGCATCCCAAAAACATCCAAATGTCTCCTCTACTGCAGGTTCGAAGTTTTTTATGATGTCTGAAATCCCAAGAAGTGATGGTGAGATCTCAAATGAGGTCTCCCTAATATATACAAAACCTATGAGGTCGAATTACAAATGAACAAGCCCCTCTAACATGTCTAAAATGCTAAGTAACCCACGTTACAAACTTACAAGCCAACCATGATAGCTTTTAAAATTAAATTAATCTCTCTCTGTTGACACCTAATCCTCAGCGGTTGGGTGTACCCGGAATGTGAACAGTCATCAAGTAGATGAACTGATCAGTCACATTCCTGTATATAAACAATAGTTACCTAATGAAATCAATCAATCAGTTTTCTTCTGCCAATTCTGGAGTTACCCTGGCCTGACATGGTATCGGAGCACAGGTCCCAGGTTCCTTTTTTTTGGCGTGCCTTGTAACTCCTCTGTCCCATATTCTGCCATAACGCATCTGCCTGCTAGTTTTAATGTAATTGCATCCGTTGGTTAACGCCTCTGCCTTATTCCCTTCTGTTCTTAAATAATCTGCCTCTGCCAGCGCCCTGTCCATAATGCCTGTCTCTGACCTGCATAGGCCTGACATACCATCATCCAATCTCATTAATCACATTCCCTTTGCGCGTTGCCTCTTCTCTTGAAGCATACCCGCCTGTTGTGATCACAGCGTTTGTGTCGTTGAAGATCATGGTTTCAACAAAATCAGGCACCTTTTCTTCGTAATCGTTTTAAGGGAGCTGAATACCCAAAGGCGCCTGTTGTCTAAGCACCAGAGTATACTCAGAAAACCTCATGTTCTTCTGCCTTTGCCTGAGCGTATTGAGGTCCCCTCCGGAGCCTGTTTCAAATAAAAACTGTTGAATATCAGAGCGGCTAAAGACTGAAGCTCGAACTTTGGAGAATGCCTCTGTCGGCCAGCTTTGGAACGGTGGTTTGAAGAGTCGTTTGGAAGGCTCTTCCCTTTGTGGCTTGGCTCTAAACTAGAGCGCTGGGCTACGGTTGAGTTGAGCGGGATTTGTTATGCAGATTTGATGATTTGATGCTATGATGATTCGGTGATATATGTTACAGTAAGCAGCGTTTAAATTTTCATGTGATATATATATATATACGCTCTGATATATGCGCTCTGATATATGCATGTGACACATATACGCTCTGATATATGCGCTCAAATTTTGACACATATACGCTCTGATATATGCGCTCTGATATATGTGACACATATACGCTCTGATATATGCGCTCAAATTTTTTATGTGACACATATACGCTCTGATATATGCGCTCAAATTTTTTATGTGACACATATACGCTCTGATACATAGTACGGTGATAGCAGTGCTCATATATTACAGTGGCAGCATTTAACACAAGCGCTCAAATTGTTCATGTGGTGATATATGTTACAGTGGTAGCATGTTATCAACATTCATTTCAATAGTCAATAATATAAATGGCGTAGCAGAATCAGAATCATTCTTTTAGCAGCAAAAGTTTTTTTTTCACAAAAGCACATTCTTTTTGCCATTAGAAGTATTTTTCTATCAGCAGAAGTGTTTTTACAGAATGCATTCAATCATCTCTATGGTAGGAATAGTTCTCACTGGCAAGGAGAACTATCCTGAATGGTCCCGGATGATAAAACACACCCTCATCTTCAATGAGTTGTGGAAAGGAGTGTGTGTCGGAGAAGAAGACAAAGACCCAGTGCAGCCTACATCAGACAAAGAGCTCGTCATTTGGGAAAACAAGAACAGCAAAGCCTATGCATTAATCGCAGCATCTGTAAATGAAGAAGTAAGTCGCCATATTTCATCTTATTCAACTGCCTTTGAAGCTTTACAGAAGCTGAAAGAACTCTATGACTCACATTCTGCACTTGAAGTTGTTCAGCTCATGATTAAACTCTTCACCCTTGAACTGAAAAATAATGATCCTCTTGCTCTTGCATCTGAAGTAAAGTCTATAATGCATGATATTAAATCCACTAAGGTTGAACTGGATATCCCTCTTATTGCTTTTCTCAAGGCACTCTATCCTACCTACTCCAATTATCTTGAGTCTTTACAAGCAAATGGAAATCTTAAAGATATAACCTTTGACTCTCTTGTGAAAAAGTTTGCTGAAAGAGAGAAAGCCTTTGGAAAGAAGACAGTCCCTGAATCTTCTGAAGAGACTGTTTGCCTTGCTCATAAAGAAAAGCATCTTGCTCAAGATTCTACAAGAGGAAGAGGTGGACGAAGAGGAAGAGGAAGATACTTCAGAGGCAGGGGGGGCAGACATTCTCAAGGAGAAAAAGCAGATCTGCATTGCATTCGCTGCAAACGAAATGGATCACATGATGCTTCTACAGGCAAGCTACCATGGGACAAAATTGAGCAGAAAAGAAATCAGCAGAAAGGTAAAACTGATGATACAGACAAAGGTAAAGCACCTGAATCCGCTCACTATATTGAGGCACAATGTAACATTGGAGTAAATGAAGATTTGTTTAATGCTTCACTTGCTTCTTCGAAAAATGATTGATTGCTTGATTCAGGAGCAACCTGTCATATGACTCATAGGAAAGATTTTTTGAAGATTTCACTGACAATGTTGATGGAGCAGTATACTTTGCAGATCAATCAAAAATCAAGCCATCAAGGCTTGGCACAATCAGGCTTAAACTGCCTGGTCTTCCAGACTTTCTTCTGGATCATGTTCTATATCTCCCACAGCTCAAGAGAAACTTGCTGTCCTTGGTCCACATCCGCTAGCAAGGTCACTCCATTCATATGTTTGATGGCAAGCTTGAGGTAAGAAAAGCTTCTGACCACTCACTTGTCATGAGGGGAATAGAAGAAGAAAGGCTTCTCAAACTGCAAGGAACCTCTGCTCATGCACAACATTTCTCATATATTTCTCATCATGAAGAAGGTACACTTCCATCAAGTTTATTATGGCATGCTAGATTTGGACATTTAAACTATGACAGTCTCCGCTTATTGAAGAAAAATGGTGTTGCTGGTTTGCCTACAATTCCTAGAAAACATAAGCAATGTGATGCTTGCATTCTAGGAAAGCATAGCAAACAGTCTTTTCATGATTCACATTCAAGAGCACATAGGAAGCTTGAACTCATTCATTCAGATTTATGTGGTCCAATTCCTGTTCCTTCTGCAAATGGAAATAAATATATCATGACATTTATTGATGATTACACCAGAATGTGTTGGGTTTATTTATTGAAGAACAAATCTGATGCTTTTCAAACATTCAAGAATTTTCATAAATGGATTGAAAATGATGCACAATCTCATATTGGGTCTATACGCGCTGATAATGGAAAAGAATATACATCAAATGAATTTGAACACTATCTTCGCCAACATGGGATCAAACATCAAACAACTGTGCCTTATAATCCCCAATAGAATGGTGTAGCAGAGAGAATGAATAGAACAATCTTGAATATGGTACGATCCATGCTTTTCTTCAAAAATGTAAAGATAATGTTTTGGGTTGATGTTGTTCTATGTGCTGCATATATAAAGAATAGATGTCCATCTAGTGCTATAAGAAACAAGACTCCTTATGAATTGTGGTATGGACATGTTCCTTCGGTAAAACATCTCAGGATCTTTGGTTCCACCTGTTATGCTTTAATACCAAAGGTACATAGAAACAAACTTGGTGCTAGAAGTCGTAAGTGTATCTTCCTGGGGTATTCAAACACATCTAAAGCATACCGCCTCTATGATGAAGTAAATAAAAAGTTTGTTGTATCTAGAGATGTCATTTTTCTCGAATCATCGAAATCTGACAATGTTGTTGAGCGGCAACTTGATCGCTTGGATAGATTCGCAAAAACAAAATCATTTCAAGAATTTGATAATCAGATTCCACATCTTGAAGGGGGGATTCCTATACTAGAACAACATGTGGAATCTTCTTCTGAAGAACAATCTCCCCTGCATGAAACTCCAACAACGGATGATGCTTTAAGTGATGTAATTGATAGAATTGGGAGACTCAATCTTGATTCAGTCCCAACTCAATCAACAGAGCAGCCTGGACCATCTGAGAAAGGTCCCCCAAAGTGGCTGACAAAGACATTTGAAAGTGTTCATCCTGATGAAATTGGAAAAACAGGAACCAGAAATTCAAACCGACAAAATGGAGGTGATGTAGATGACTCTAATTCACCTGTTGATATGGATGTTACTTATGATTGTGAATTGAACTTGTCTACAGATTTTAAACCAACTTCTTTCAAAGAAGCTGCGTCTCATGATGAATGGAAAGAAGCGATGCAAAAGGAGTATGATGCCCTCATAAAGAATGGCACTTGGAAGCTGGTTGATCCTCCATCTGGAACCAAACCAATTGGCTGCAAGTGGGTCTACAAGAACAAGTACAAAGCTGATGGCTCACTTGACAAGCACAAAGCTAGGCTTGTGGCAAAAGGTTTTGCACAGAAGGAAGGGGTCGATTATGAGGAAACTTTTGCCCCCACAGCAAAATGGGCCACCATCCGGACACTCTTTGCACTAGCTGCTCAGAACGGTTGGAAAGTCCATCAAATGGATGTAAAAACTGCATTCTTGAATGGAGATCTAAAAGAGAATGTTTTTATGTCCCAGCCTGAAGGATTTGCTATGAAAGGACATGAACATAAAGTATGCAAACTTGTGAAGTCCTTGTATGGCCTCAAACAAGCACCACGAGCCTGGTATGAAAAACTAACTGAGCATCTTCTGAAACTCAACTTCAATCATTTTGATCTTGATGATGCAACATTATTTGTCAAGAAAGTTGGCAAAACAGTTGTATATCTTGTGGTATATGTAGATGATCTTTTAATGACAGGGAACAATGAAAGCTATATTGCATCCATAAAGAAAGAATTAGGAAAAAGTTTTGAAATGACTGATTTGGGCTATGTTCATTACTATCTTGGCATTGAAGTAACCCAACATCCAAAATCCATATTTCTTTCTCAAAAGAAATACATTGGAGATTTGTTAAACAGATTTGGCATGACAGAGTGCAATCTTCTTTCTACTCCAATGGAACAAAACTTAAAGCTCACATCTATTGAAGGAAAGGAATTTGAGGATGCAACAAAGTATAGACAGCTTGTAGGAAGTCTCATCTACCTCACTACTACCAGACCAGACATTTCATTTGTTGTTGGAATCCTCTCCAGGTTTATGCAAAAGCCTTGTGAGGGACATTGGTCTGCTGCAAAAAGAGTTCTAAGGTACTTGAAGGGAACTCAAGACCTTGGAATCAAGTATACACAGGTGGACGACTTCAGCTTGATTGGATACTCTGATTCAGACTTCGATGGAGACAAAGAAACTGGGGTATCTACTTCAGGATATGCTATGAGTCTTGGATCAAGAGCTGTCTCCTGGAGATCACGCAAACAATCAGTTCCAGCAGATTCCACAACAGAAGCAGAATACGTGGCAGCCGCTGAAGCAACGAAAGAAATTGTGTGGCTCAGGAAAATTCTTGAAGATTTGCAGGTAAAACAAGTACAATCAACTCCACTCATGATTGACAACACCTCTACAATAAAGTTGGCCAAGAACCCAAAGTTCCATGATCGTACTAAGCACATCAATACTAAATATCATCTGATCCGACATCATGTTGAGGCCAAAACAATCCATCTCCGTCATTGTTCCACAAATGAGCAAATTGCAGACATCTTCACCAAAGCGCTTGGAAGAGAAAAGCTTGAAAGATTCAGAACGATGCTTGGACTCACCAACATCCCTTCAGATTAAGGGGGGGAATTGTTGACACCTAATCCTCAGCGGTTGGGTGTACCCGGAATGTGAACAGTCATCAAGTAGATGAACTGATCAGTCACATTCCTGTATATAAACAATAGTTACCTAATGAAATCAATCAATCAGTTTTCTTCTGCCAATTCTGGAGTTACCCTGGCCTGACACTCTCTAGCCCAAGCAAGGATGACGCCATGCATGCGAAGAGGCCTAGAAAGGCAACGTTGTGGCCTCTTGTGCTAGTACTTTGGTAGAGGGTCTC
The DNA here is from genome assembly GCA_031772625.1 of Pinus tabuliformis. Lineage (NCBI taxonomy): Eukaryota > Viridiplantae > Streptophyta > Pinopsida > Pinales > Pinaceae > Pinus > Pinus tabuliformis. The sequence continues at coordinate 979,114,986 of CM062812.1, forward strand.
ATAGGTCTCCAAGTGGCTCACAATCATGCCAATGCTCCATCAATGAGGGCTCAAAGATGACACATGCCCTCCCATGTCTACCTAGGAAAGGCACAACCTCCTTTGGGCCTTGGATCAACTGCTACTATTGGTTGCAATGTGTAGCCAGTCGGCGCATCATGGTCCAAGTGCATCATCTCTCAAATAACTAAGGCAATGAACAAGCTACCAATGGTGTTGAAGAAGCCCATGGTGTAGGACCCCTACTTTGGGCTCCAAAATGGGTCTCATGGGTCTCCAAGTGGCTCACAATCATGCCAATGCTCCATCAGTGAGGGCTTAAAGATGACACATGCCCTCCCATGTCTACCTAGGAAAGGCACAACCTCCTTTGGGCCTTGGATCAACTCCTACTATTGGGTGCAATGTGTAGCCAGTCGGCGCATCATGGTCCAAGTGCATCATCTCTCAAATAACTAAGGCAACGAACAAGCTACCAATGGTGTTGAAGAAGCCCATGGTGTGGCAATCAATGCTCTGCATGAATGAAAGCCCATGGCTTTCAACGCTCACCCTAAAAATCCCATCATGATCCTCTAGAGGGCTTAGATCCCGTATAGGGAGGCCAATTCCAAGATGAAAACACACCTCCAATCCTCTATAAGGTCCAATGTGCCTCCTCACCTTCAGACAATAAATCATTAGTGCAATTGAGTGAATAAGATTGTTAATCAAGGGAAGAAATGAGACTTCATAGTGGGTTTCCCTTCCAAATTTGGGGCTTTGAACATATAATGTTGTTACTTGTCTGGGTAGGAATGGCTAAAAAACAACCCTATTAGGTGTTCCCAACCCCTAAAGGGAAGGACATGTCCAAGGTACATCCTTCAAGTGGTAGGTGTCATGTGGATAAAGACGAGGTGGATGGGAACACAAGGGTCTCAAGGCCAAATGTCATGGGCTCAAGGGTCGCAATGGTGAGGGATGTCAACATATTTGGGTGTGTGAATGTAGGAGGAAGCAATCGGGTTTTATTTTTTCACCTTTCCTCATTTGCCTTTTGCCTTCTATTGATTTTTCTTTTATTTTACTGCTCCAGGATCTAGAGGATGAGAGCATGATGTGTATGATATAGTCGTGATTACCCCCTTAAGGTGGGGCAGTTTATCAGCCACCAGGGTTTGGGACATGCATGGGTTCCTTAATGATGCAAGAGACACTCATAGGGGCCCTAAGAATCAGGGTGATGGCCATAATGATAAGGGGTAGAACTCATGTTTGGCCTTTGCCCATGTGCTAATTTCATTGTGCTTGTTGCACTCAAATTGTCAAAGTTCCAAGGAAGCGGAAGTACCAATTTTTTCAACAAGGATCAGATCACATATCAACAGTCCGTGTGTCATAGTCATCCCATTCTGCAAGTTATATATTGTAAATGATCTTAGTAAAACCATGAGTCTATGTAACAACCTAGGTAAGCCTATAATTTGATGACGAATTCCATCCTAGGAGGTTTTTTAACCTCACTAATTACTTGTGTTTTTCGACACAGCTAATCAAAAGAGTTTTTTCCTTCCAGCTTAAACCCCCAAAGCTAGGGTGAAATTTATTGTCGAATTATTAGGTAAGTCCTAGTGTTTTAGTCGAGTCTGATGTAAAAGTGGTTTGGGAATAATTTAAGCTAATTGACTAAATTATTTTATTACAAATCACTTGGTTTACTAGATCATATTGAGTCGCAGATGGGTTATGTGTCTTGAGGGTCTAAGACAAATGTGTATTCCCTCTTTGACTCTTTAAAAGAAAAATCATATGTAATAAAGGGTTGGAAAACCCTCATGTGTAAATTAATTAATTTTTCTGGCAAAATAAAATTAAATCCTAAGCCAGAAAATTAATTAATTAGAGTCAAAATTAAATTGTCTAGGAAAATAAATTCTCCAAATGGAAAAATTTGTGGGTCTTGAAAGAATCAATTTTTAGAAGTCCTCCACCAAGGGAATATTGTCTTTTTCAAGAAAATTTGGACCCTTCGACTTTGGTGGTTAAGTCAAAGTCAATTTTTTAGGAAATTAGCTCTAAATAATTAATTTTGAACTAGTTAAAAATGAATTAAATGAGAAATTCGAAAATTTCTCAGAAATAAGAAATAAATGGCCAAGATTAAAAGATCTTGAAGTGTTTATCAACGGCCCAGAGTATTTTGACAAGGATCAAAGAAACTAGCCGTTATTTTTCCATTTGGAGGATTTATCTATAAATTAGAGTCATTTGAGTCTCTAGTCATCATTGTCTAAACTATTGTCCCACTGGGAACTATTTTTTCTATCATAATAAAAGACTTTGGGGTGCAATTCAAGGTGTTCTTGCTTATTGATTTGTGGTATGTGCTGACTACGGGCATCTCTATGTTGTGTTGAATATTGGTAAGATTTGTTTTTTCATTAGATGGAGATAAAATCATGTTATTGATAGTTTTGGGCTAATCTTAGGTGGTTTGATTCCCCATGTGATCTAACAGATTATTTTTTGAGATAAATACATAGTGTTTGTAGGTACTTCAATCCTTGGCCTCCAAGTTCACAGACTTGGGCAAGAATCAATGTTGCTTGGATCTCTAGTTTTTTATATGGTGGATTTAACCTTTGTTTGGGCTATAGTGAATCATTAATTTTTCTTAAGCATTTTAGTTATTCTTTCAAGTAAAAAATACTGAAAAAATATGTTTTTCAAAACCCATGTATATTTTGTAAATCAAATTGTAAATTGTAATTGTAATTTATTTTTCTAACTTGGGTTGGGGTTTTAGATCTATTTTGTATATATTTGGGGTTTGGGTGTTTCTATTTTTATTTTTGCAGGTTAGATCAAGAAGTTACATGGAAAAAGAGCTAGATCTAGGCCCTTGAGGGTAATATCTAGTCTCTTGGAATTTTTTGCAGGTTTCCCACGACAAAATTTTCAGAAAACCAAAAAGTTGAAGCATAAAAAAATTCAAAGCAAGGGTTTTCAGTTTTTGGCTTTCCCGGGGCTAGATCTACCTCCTCCGGCCCTAGCGTCTCCTCGTCTTGGCCTTTGCGTCATCCCTTCCTCCCTCTGTGTCACCTTTTCGGCCCTCTTAGGCCTTAGCCCTAGCCCCATAACCCTATTTTCCTAAACGCTAGCCTTTTTGGGCAAAGCGTTGGTCCTTCTTGGCCATTTCCAGCCTCCTTGTGGCCCGATCTATCATCCTAGCCCATTTATCCCCGCAATTTGCTTCCCTTGTCCTATTTCTCCAAATTTTGGCATCTTTTGCCCCAAAATTGGCATGAAACCCTAATCTGAAGATTTAAGGCTAAATACTTGGCAGTTTTGCTTGATTAAGGTCTTAAAATTCATATCTAGCAAGTGACAAGATAATCCCAAAGTTTCAACGATTTTCAACAGTGGGATCTTCAAGGCCTTGGGCCTAGGGTTTGATCTATAAACCCTTATTTTTTTGCAATTTTATTACAGCGAGCAAAACAAAAATAATTAGGCCCTAAAATCAAAAATTCTATATAGTCAAAATTGTTTACAATTGCAAAATCTTCGTTTTCACAATTTTTTGCCATTTGACCTAGATCTAACATTTTAGCTTGCTAGAAATTTTTGCATCACTGTAAAAATCAGATCTGAACCTTTTTTAATCACATCCTAACTAAAGTCTGAAAATCTGAATTTTGAATTTTTTCGGCAAACTTACCATTTTTAGACATTGTGGGGATTATTTGTAGTATTTTTAGTTTGTTGATCTGTCATTAATATATTGTTGTCATAAGTAACAATCCATTCGTAAGCACTTGGTAGTTGAAATAGTCCAGATACCATAGCATTGAACTTGGTAACATACATAGTATTTTCAAAAAGAAGATAAAGGATAATGAAAGGGAATGACATTAGTGCTAGCAGCACATTCAAAAACAACATCACAACAGGGATATAACATATCACCCAAATAGGGAGCGCGCGCGGAGCTGGAGCGAGGGTTTGGAGAATCGCAGCAGCAGCAGCTTCGCCTTGGCCTGGGCCGCGAGGCCTGTTTTGGGGCCTGGCCTCCGCCATGGCCCATTCTGATCCATCATCTGGGGATGCAGAGAAAGCTTTCTCTGATTTGGTAAAATCTCTGCCCCCTGTCCGTCTGAAGCCAGCAACATCCAAATTTGTTAAGAAACTTGATACACTCCAAGAAGTTCAGTTACCTCCTTCTCTTCCACGAATGGCAGCTTTATCTCTAGCAGAAAAAGGGCTCATTGGGCAGTTCACAGGCTTATGGCCCTCACCAAAGACAGTCCAGAGATGGGTGGAAAGGAACTGGTCTGATAAAAACTCAAGGAAAGATTTCGATTCGATTCTGCGGCAAAGGCTATTATACCTTCCATTTTGAAACCAAAGCAGATAAGGATCTGATATTTAGAAACGGGCCCTATTTTATGGACTCTCGAGGGTTATATCTGAACAAATGGACCCCTGATTTCGACCCTGAACTCGATATTCCGAATGCGGTTCCGGTTTGGGTCCGTCTTCCCCATCTCCCCCTGCACTGCTGGGGAGATGACTCGGTAAAAGCAATAGGGAATGCAGTCGGCAAGTACATCGACAGAAGCGAGCCTAAAGATAACATGCAAGCTTGTGCAAGGATTTGCGTAGAAGTGGACCTTGGGAAAGGCCTACCAGAAGCCATCAAGTTGAAGGTGGATGACTGGAGCTACATACAGCAGCTGGACTACGAGCAAATTCCATTTAAATGTAAGGTATGTCATGAATACGGCCATTTTGCCAATAGATGCTCTAAAAATACTAATCTTGACTCTGAAGATCAAGGAGATCAGTGGGAAACTGTGAAAAAAAAGAAAGCAGCACCTCAGGCAAAACAAGATCCACCTCCTGAACAACCGGGACCCTCCTCTCCTCGCCCCACCTCTCCATCTTTTAACCCTCCTGGACCTTCCCTTGACTCTTCCTTCCCCTCCTCTTCCAACCCTTTCCTTATTTTATCCTCTGATGATCCTCAGACTGATCAGCCATCTTCGAATCTGATTGAGCCCCCCTTGATTTCTTCGACCCCCTCTCAGCCCGTCATTGATCCTCCCCCCCTCAGAACCACCAGAAGTTCCTCCAAAGACTTTGGCTCCTCCGGTGATATCCACAAGAAACCTGGACCAGGCAGAAAGTCAGCCAAGCAGCATCGGGAAGAAAGCACGCAAAAGGACATAGCCCTAGGGATCCAAACTCCTATGGAATCCTTCATTACAGGTTCACAAGAGAAAGAAACAGCAGGTAAAGAACATGAGAGGCGAGCACCTCCTCGCTCGAACGCCTCATGATGAAGCTTTTATCTTGGAACAGCAGGGGTATGGGGCACCCCTCCAAATCAGCTGCCCTACGAGATCTTCTTCAAACAGAAAGACCTGAAATTGTTCTGATACAGGAAACCAAGCAAAGTCAGAGCGAAATGCAAATAATTATAGAAGCCCAAAAAAATTTCTCAGGGGCCAGTAGCAACTCCAGAGGAGCCTCTGGAGGAATCACAACCATGTGGAATAAGCAGTACTGGGACTGCAAATCCTTTGTCCTCAATCAAAACTGGGTTAGGACAAACCTTATCAACAAGGAAGAGAGTTGTGACTTAATCATTTATAATGTCTATATCCCCAACCATTACCGGGAAAAGGAACAATGTTGGAAGGAATTGAAGGAAGAAATAGACAAGGAGCAGAACCCAAATGTTATTCTTGCTGGAGACTTCAATTTAATTCTTCATGCGAATGAGAAAAGGGGGGGCACCTTCACCCCCGACCCCTCCAGAAGACAGCTGGAAATGATAATGGCTGAACATGAACTGATGGACATCATTCCAAAAAATAGGAAATATACTTGGAACAACAGAAGATTGGGGCCAGGCAACATTATGGAAAGGTTGGACAGAATACTGGTCAATGTTTCCCTTCTCTCCTCCTTTGCCGCAGGCTACACCAAAATTCTCAGTGCCACAGCCTCAGATCACTTCCCCATTCTCTTAACGCTGGACTCCCACGCTCATTTGGGACCAATTCCGTTCAGGTACAATCCCTTGTGGAGAGACAGTGCTGAGGCCGAGGCTATCATAGAAGAAACTTGGAAGCAACACGTTGAAGGTTCCCCAAATCATATTTGGGAAACAAAACTTCGAAACATAAGGAAGGCACTCAAGGATTGGGCAAAAGCCAGCTATCAAGAGCCAGAAAAAATAAGGAAAAAAATACAGCAGGATTTGGAAGAGATCCACAAACAAATAGAGGACCATGGATTCACTCATCAGCTGAAAAGTAAGGAATGGGAGGTTCAGGGACAGCTAATTCAAATAAAGAGAGCGGAAGAGATCAAATGGAGGATCAAGTCAAGAGAATTATGGTTAAAGGAAGGTGATAAAAATACGGCATACTTTCATAAGCAGGCCACAGCAAAAAAAACAAGGAACAATGTTACCACTATTACTGATAGTCAAGGCAGCCAGCATAATGACCAAGAATCTATAAAAAGAGCTGCCTTCCTCCATTACAATTGTCTCCTCACAGAAAATCAAGGAGACGCTGACTATTCGGCCTTCCTTAAGCATCTTCCGGAAAAAATCTCTGTTGAGGAGAATGACAGGTTAAACAGTGAAATTACAGAGGAGGAGATCAGAAAAGCCATCTGGACTTTACAACCAGACAAGTCCCCAGGTCCAGACGGTTTCCCAATAAATTTTTACAGGGACCATTGGCATTTGATAAAAAAAGATCTTGTTAAAATGATGAAAGGAATCCAAAGGAAAAAGAAAATGGGGGGCTTCACAAATTCAACTTTTCTCGCCCTCATTCCTAAGGAAAACCGCCCCACTTCTTTCTCCAGATTTAGACCTATTTCTTTGTGTAACACTTCTTACAAGATCTTTGCAAAAATTATAGCAGCCAGGCTCCAGCCACTTCTCCCTTCCCTTATATCTGAAAATCAAGGAGGCTTCATGTCCAACAGGCAAATTCATGATACCATCACCTTGGTTCAAGAAGCTATCCACTCCAGCACATCTAGGCAGGAGAAAGGCTTCGTTCTTAAGCTAGATTTAGCCAACGCATTCGATCGAGTAAGACACTCCTTCTTGTTCGCTGTCTTGAGGAAAATGGGATTTAATTCTGCCTTCATCAGCACCATTGCCGCTTGTATCTCTGGCCCCTGGATCTCGCCTCTCATAAACGGCCGCCCTTGCGATGCTTTTCAATCCTCAAGAGGGCTAAGGCAAGGTTGCCCTCTTTCCCCCTATCTTTTCATCTTGATGGCTGAATCCTTTAGCAGCACCCTTGAACACAACAGAAGAGTTGGCCTCATCTCTGGTATCAAGTTTGGAAACGGAGTGAAAAATATCAATCACTCACAATTTGCTGACGACACTCTGCTTATTGGTGGGGCATCCACTACTATAGCAAGGCGCTTCAAAATCCTCCTCGATCAATTTATGGCGTGCTCAGGAGGAGAAGTTAACTTCCAAAAAAGTTGCATCTATGGATGGAACATCTCCAATCAAACAGCCCACAGTATTGCTAACATCTTTGGAGTTGCCTTCAAAGCAACCTGGGACCACTTTACCTACCTTGGGATGCCGGTCACCATGGGCTCTCTAAAAGCCACCACCTGGAATGAAATAATAGACAAAGTCAAAAAGAAGGTTCAGCAATGGGGAACTCAATGGCTTAACCCAGCTGGCAGATTAATTTTGCTCAAATCAGGTATCTCCTCCTTACCTTTATACCGATTCACACTTTATCAAGCTCCTGCTTCTTTTCACTATAAGCTGGAAACCGCCCTCCGCAATTTTTTATGGCAAGGAGGGAAAAAAGAAAAAAATAGATTCAATTTGGTTAATTGGAAAAGCGTAATACAATCTCCAGATAGAGGTGGGTTGGGAATCAGAGCTCCTAAAATTCTAAATCTCGCATTTGGGATTAAAATGGCTTGGAGGCTAATTAATGAACCAAAAGCCTGGTGGAAACAGGTCATTGAATGCAAATATCTCTCTGACAATAGACAAAGACTCCTTGAAACTGATATTCCCAATAGAGATTCTACCAAAATCTGGCACCTCTGTAAGAAAGCAATCCCCACTCTCATTCAAAACACCTCAAAGATTCCGGGGGAAGGGAGCAGTATAAATTATGCCACTGATAAAATTATGGGTTTCCAACCTCTAAATACTGTTGAAGAAGCCATTCCCTTCATCCTCTATCTTAACAGCAAAGGCATTCAGAGGCTGGACCAAATTTCAAAATGGGATGCTGATACTGGAGCTTGGACTAGCTGGGACTTTCCAGTTATTCCCCCACACTTGGAATCAAGCTATCAAGCCCTCCATAAAAATCTTCAGAACAGAGCCCCCATTAAAAAAGGAGCAGCAGATGGGTTCAGATGGGACCCCACGGGCTCAAGCTATACCATCAAATCTGGCTATCAATTCATTTGCAACAACACTTACCAAACTCCCGTCTGGAATCAATGGAGAACAATATGGAAATCTGAGGCCATCCCCAAGGTCAAATTCTTCATCTGGTTGCTGTTAAAGGGCAGAATCCTCACTTCGGAAAACCTAAGAAAGAGAGGGATACATGGACCTTCAATCTGCCCTAATTGTTGCTCTGAGGAGGAAACCATCCACCACCTATTCCTTGATTGCATCTTCGCGAAGAAATGCTGGACCATCATGTCCAACTTGGGCAATATAACATGGCAACCTCAGCAAAACATTGCAGATACAATCCAAGATTGGAGAGGAATTGCCCTTGGAAAGATAAAAGGAGCAAGATAGTCAAAAGAACTTGGGATATCATACCTCACAACCTTCTTTGGAAAATCTGGCTCACAAGAAACAAGAAAATCTTTCAAAACAAAGAGGGCAATGTTTGGAAGACATGCAACAATGCTCACCTCTTGGCGCAGGAGACGATGGCAGCCAAATACTCAGGAACACTTAAAGCAACAGACTATTCAGTTGAGGAGAGGCTCATGATCAAGCATATTCTAGGTCGTTCAGGTCATCAACAGAGTATTCAGAGAACTGACAGACAGCATCAACACCAGACCAGGGATTGGGAAATTAGACTACCAACCCAGGATTACAAGAGGTGGATCCAGAGTAACAACTGCCCAATTTTATACTTTGATGGCGCCTCAAAGTCCAACCCAGGACCAGCAGGCGCAGGAGGTGTTATCATTGATGAATTAGGAGAAGAAATCTGCAACTACGAATGGAGTTTGGGGGAAAAAACAAATAATAATGGAGAGGCTCTAGCACTGTATCAAGGGTTGCTGCAATTAAAAAGCATGGGGATTAGAAAAGCTCTTGTTTTAGGAGACTCCTCCATAGTCATTGGCCTCATGAACCATCACCGGAGATCTCCAAACAGTAATCTTCAGCAACATATCCAACGCATCAATCTCCTCACCAAACACTTTGAAAAAATCAGATTCTGCCATATCCTTCGCACGCTCAATGGGGAAGCGGATAAACATGCGAATAACGCAGTTGGACATCCGGAAGGTGCATTGAGGCACAATCACAGAGATTTTTTCCAGCCTCTGCCATGAAGCAGGCCGACCCTGACATGGCCCAGGCACGCAGATCCAGCAAGCGTGTGACGGGCATGGTTACAACAGTCCCAGGACACTTGACAGAGAGTATGAAGCGCATAAACAGTCTCATTCAGGCCTTGATTCAAAGAATAACTGACATCCCGAGAAAAAACAATCACCTCAGCGAAGGACGGAAGAACGATTGCACTGCTCCAGCAAATCGACTTAGAGATTTAGGAAAATATCTCAATAATACAGAGGATCCGGCTTCTGCAATGCATTCAGGCCATGGTTGGTTCCGTTCCATAAATACGGGCAGAGGAAAGCAAAGACTTGTCATACATTGCTATGAGCAAGAGCAGCTTCGCTGGAATGAAGAAGGCGCACTTGTCCAGAGTCGAAGACGAAATCAATCTCTGGTATCGCCATTCCTTGCTTTGATTATCTCTCCTCTTATCTTTATCGTGGTGCTTTTCAGGAATAGTTTCAGTGGGAAGGCGAGAACTACTGCTCCATTCTTTCATCAATCTCTGTTTTATTTACTTCACCTCTGCTGGCCGTCCTCCATCTTTCAAACTTGCCCCTTTAGTACGCCCCTCTCTGGTTCATTCTCTCTAATCTCCAGTATTTCCCCTTCAAGTTTGCGCGCTATCATCCAGCCTCTCTTTTATTTCCCTTCTCTCACTCAGAAAGTGAGAGCTGTTAGCACGACCCCCTTTTGTTTATTCTCCCTAACCTTCAGTACTCCTCCTTCAACCCTGCGCATCATTATCCGGCCCTTCTTATTCTTCTCCCGCAGCAAAGAGGAGTTAGCAGCCCACCACAGTGAAATCGGCCCTCAGAGAATCCAAGCCCAAGTAGTGATGGAACGTCCTGAGCAATGCTTTCATTGCCGCGATCTTCAGGCCGAATTCGAAGAGGTCAGAGCTCAACAAAGGGTATTGGAAGATCAAGTTCGGAACATGGAAGCCAGGCACGCTGAACAGATCCGGAGCCTGGAAGCCAAATTTGACGAGCAGTTCAGAATTTTACACAGCAAATACCGCACAGAAATGAACCTGTTTCTCCACCGAGTTCATACACTTCATGAGCAGTTCAACGGACTCAGCAATAGATGCATTCACGCTGAGGAATCGCTGGCAATCTTAAGGGAAATCATGGAAGCAAAGCAGAAAGATAAATCAACATCCTCAAGTGCAAAGCCAATGGAAGCAGACCAGAACCCAGAGGATTCCACAGCGAGAAAGATCAGTCGTATTGACATTGATTAACTATGTGCTGCAAATGCAAGTTTTGGTGCCACCAGTATGTCCGAATTTATAGTAGCAATAGATGTTTTTTAGCTAGAAGTTATAGAAATCAATTCAAGGACAGGAACCTCATGCTTTCTCCTTGGAATTGTAATGCTCTCGAAGCAATCTATGTATGGCTTCATGCCTTATTCCCTTTTTCAATCAATATATAGCAGCCGATCTTGTCAAAAAAAAAATATATTGTTGTCATAAACTTATCAGTTCTGAAAAATGTTGAATCAAACTCTCCTAAAGCCCTCAAATTGGAAATTTTCAAGTTTTAGTGTATTTTGTCATTTCTGGAAATATTAGTTATCTATTTCTGGGCATTTTATCTTGTTGATATGTCATTGTTTCACTACTGAAATAAACATATCATATCGAAAATTTTCTTAGTCAAGCCCTAAAAAATCCTAAAAATTGATTTTTCTCAAGTTTGGCAAATTTTTACTATTTTTAGGCATTTTTGGGCATTGGCGCTAACATCACTATTCGTTGATTTGTGGGTTAACTTACTGCTGCAATTTATACTTCAGATCTGAAATTTTGATGAAAGATACATCTTGAGAAGGGTAACATTTATATTTTATAAGTTTGCATATTTTTGTGGCCTTGGCCAAGCATAAGCATTCATGGTTTAGCATTTTCTTACTGTTGTCATAACATTGGTAAAACTGAATTTTCTGTAGTGCTGATATAAACTGTCTTGATTGACTACTGTTGGCATTTCACATCTGGAGTATCTTGGTATCTTGGTATAGTGTTGAAATTTGCACACCATATAGGTTAGTTAATCATTCAAGCAGCGAGTGTCCATCCAGTCATTTGGTTTCAATTCATAAGAAGCAAGAATTTGTGACTCCATTAAAGCACTGGTCTCATAATGGGAAATCTAATTTAATCATAATCTTGCTTAATTCCAACCAAGTGTCTAAGCCACTCATCCGTGTCTCCCAAGTAAGTTGATTTCTCAACTTACTTTCCTTCACCTCATTCCATAGGGATTACCCCCCCCATAGCTTGTGGTTGGGAGACAGCTAGAATGGAGTGGACGGGGATCAGAGTGACATCTCTTGTCCAGAGCATTGTCGCGGTGCTTGTACAATCCGGGTGACAACAGTCCCGACCATGTTTTGCATTTTGTGGTATTATTTCATTTTGTATGTAGCCATTTATGCTTTTATCTTCATTTTTTTAGCTGCATCGTCCTCTGGGGCATCATTCCAGGCCAAACCCAGACATGTGGACAAGGGTAGGGGGGATATCAAAGCCTGGTAGACCCAGTGGGGAAAGATGATGAAATAGGGCATGTAATGTGCGGAGGAGAGTGAAAAATATGGAACAGAAAAATGGCACCGTGCTACCAAAATCGGATTTTCCCAAGTAGTGCCCATCTTGAAGCTGTAAGCCAGTAGAGGAGATCCCACGAGACTAGGGTTGAGGAATAGCCCCCCAGTTAAGGTAAGGGAACAAGACTACAGTCAAAACCCTTCTCCTTCTGGGTCATTCAGTGATCCATACCAAGTGTGCCCAAGAAAAACAAGCATAAACACTCAATTGCATAATGAGAAACCATACCTTTAGGACTTGATGGCCCACCTTCAAACATACGATCTTGACAGATGGGCAAGGGTACATGATGGTCGGCTCAGGTGGCAAAGATAAAGTAGCACATCAAGGCTATCAAGTCGCTATCAGGGGTGGTTGTTGTTGGCTGAAGAAGGAAACATCAGAAAGGAAAGCTCTCCAAAGGGGTACCCCACCTTTGGTGGGCTACAGGGTGCAACTTCTATGAAGAAGGCTACAACAAAGCAAGACAAGGACAGAATGTGAATTGACTTTATAAGTATGGATGTTAATGGCATTCAGTAAAATGGTTGATAGTAAAGCTACACATAACTTTACGAGGGAAGATGGACTGAGGGAGCTTGGATTGAAATTCAAGCCTACCTAGGCATCCTTCAAGGCAGTTAATTTGGGATAGATGCATGTGATTCGAGCGATTGAGGATGGGACAATTGAGAATGTACCCATTCATATTGGAGGATGGGAAGGAAAGACAAATTTCACCATAGTGCATTTGGATGATTAGGAGTTGGTGTTGGAACAACAGTTTTTGATTGCAAAGAGAGTAGTATCGGTTCTGCACATGGGATGTTTCTTCATTCTATCAAGACAGGACCAATTATTGTGAAGACTCTAAAAGGGACAATGGATTCAGTTGCTAGGATGACTCCTATTCGGATATCTAACAAGGTAGATCAACAATTTGAGAGTGATGTTCATAAGATGGATGTAATGGATACTATTCTCTTGAAGCAAGCACACATTATGACAGTCGTGACTAACATGATTGAGAGCTTGGAGTCGAGAGTGGATAATTTGGAGAAGGATGAACTAGTGCCTATTGATCCCTGTGAGGACACGAGGGTGGCACCTATCATCCAAGAGTGTGACCAGAGGGGCTTACATTGGTACAAATAGGCAAGGAGGAGATTGGATCAGCCACATATGATTTAGGAGGAGGTTGGCCATGTGATCCAAAATTGGAGCGCCTTGTAGAAGAAGCCAAAGGCACGATCATTTCTCATCCACCATTGCTGAGGTATTTTGTGGAGAAGAATGGAGGTTACTTCCAACAGGTCAGATAGGATTTGGAGAAGGAGGTGGTGGTCACCTTGACTATTGCACCTCACCTTCACAAAGATCCATGAGGAGCATTGCCTCGTTGTTGCAGTCAGCTGGCGAGTCATATGTAGGGTGTCTTCAGGGTACCACATGCATGTGGAGAGCATATGTGATGAGGTTATTTGGATAATCTTGTGTGAGTGACATGAGTTCTTGTGGAGCTTGATGTGACAATAAAATTAGCTACCTGATTAGGCAAGAGCTACAAAGGGATCCAACACATAAAGGACATGCAAGAGTGATTTCAGTAGATGCAATCAAAGACATTATCCAAAGAGTAACACTACTTTATGCCACACTTGATTTGTGACTGAGGCAGTTATGGACTAGAGCGTTTGCGAGGACAGCAATTATTTTGAGTGAGGGAGGATGTAAGGCCCTTAGGTTGAGCACGCACTTAACCGAAGACATGTGAGCATGATGACATGGGCATTGCAAGAAATGTGATGATAGTTGCGATGTTTTAGACAAATTTAGCGTTTTCGTGCAATCTAGGCAACATGAGCGCAGGAGACAATTGATTGCCACAATTGGGTGTGGCGTTGGGTGCACACGTGCAACTAAGATGACTCGACTTGGCAAGTTCAGTGCAACAAGGCACGCACACCCAAAACAAGTCCACTTATGCCACTGTATGGGCACACATTAGGCCGACACAATGTAGCGTGAGATGGGCGCACACCCCCTTACAATGCAACGGGTGACCCAACCTGGACAACCTTCTTATGGGGTATAACGTGTGGTGGTAAGCCAAGGGATGGACCCCTTGGCCTCCCCTATAAGTAAGTGGTGAAGCACACAAGTTGAGGGTGTTGAAATTCGAGAGCAATAGAGAATTTCTTAACATGATAATTACCTGTGAAGGTTTTCTTGTTTCATTATTACATTTTCTTTATTGTTCATCAAACAATTACCATTCAAATACAAGAAAAATAGATATCATAGTGCACAAGAGACAAGCAACACCAGAGATTAGGCCAGAGGCCAAGGCAAAACACACAAGGGGAAAACCTGTCAATCCTTTCCTTAAAGATTCTTCGTCAACAAGAGAAATCCAAGTCACATCTTACTAGAAGATCCAATTGCCAAGTCATCCCTCCTTGCCTATAATACTACCTTAGAAATGGTGAACGAACTGCCTGAGTAAGGATGTATGATCTGCCTCAAAAATGGTGTGCAAGTTGCCTCAGAAATGGTCCTCAGAAATGGTGTGCTAGTTGCCTCAGAAACGGTGCATGATCTACCTCAGAAGCGGTGAACAAACTGTCTTGGAATCTGTTCCAGAGGTACCATACAAACTGTCTTAGAAAAAGGTATACGAATTGCCTCAGAGATCCTTCTCATTCTACCTCAGACATGCTTTGAAATTCCTCTCCTCAAGTGATGCGAATTGGTTCAAAGTTGCCTCAGAAGTGCCATGTGAAAATCCCTTAGAATTGCCTCAGATGTTAAACACGAGCTGCCTCAAATACCCAAATTTCTTGTCCATAACAAAGCACCGAATTGGTTGCCAATTGAAGGAGTACATATGCCAATATATAGTTGTTCCTTCATATGAAGCGACATGTCCTTTGGGCAATGGGACTTGGCTTTCTAGAGGGCCCACTTAGCAACTTGGAGAGACAGATGACACTTACAAAAATTTGAATTTTTATTCCTTTACAAGGGTCACGAAGAACATGCCCTTTTATATTTTCTTTTGACCAAAACAAAGCATGAAGAACATGCTTGACAATAAAATAATAAAAATACTTTTTCTTTTATTTTTTGTTTTTACATGAAATATATATAAGTACATGAAGAATACAACACATCGCACATCACATCATCTACTCAACCAAACAACGTGAGTTAGCATTCGAACCACAAGTCAAGACAAACAAGACAAGGAGAGTCGCAACCCAAACAAGAAAGAGAGTGATCGTTCTTCCAGTTGCTCAGTTGAATGGTGAACTATTGGGCCATTCTAACAGCCAAACCATGTGAGTAACTTCGTGAAAGAGTGGATTGGGTGGCAGCGACCTATGATGGCAAGTTTAGTGTAATTTTGATGTATATGGTTGGGTTACTCCAGTAGGGTCCCGACCCATTCCAAAAATACTTGTGTAAAAGATTGTAGTTCTATTATATATTGTTTGGAGTAAGGTCGTGAGTTGCTCCCCTTCTACCTTTGGCGTATAATTTTGTGTATATGTATATGGATTTTGGAATGCTTAAGAATAATAAAACACATGAATGTTAAATGAAGCTAATGTTATAAGGGACTAATGTTGCAAAACTAGACTTGTGGTTTACACTTGTGAATGGAATTAAAGTAGAGGACAAAGGGACACTTGTGTTTTGGATTAAGTTTGATTCCACAATATAACTTATCTAAAACAGTTTAAAACGAGTGTTGATTTGTGAAGCATAGTTTGGGTCAAGTATAGCCAAGGAGGTCACGCCATTGGTGGGTAACATGTTGGTGCCGCACACCTAGAGAGTGCAAGGTGCTTAAAACCATGAGAAGTCTCTAGGGGCATGACACTTACACTCTCTATTCTCTTGGTTGATCCAAAAACTATTGGCTAGTTGCATCGTATATTAGAGTGTTGGAACTAGGGTTTTCATGGATCAACATTTTCTAGGATTTTTCTAGGAGTTCTAGAAGTATAAACCCTAATTTACTTTTTCGATCATATAAAGTTCTTGTAGCATGTAATGGATCCAACTTACAATGCACATCTTGTTGTACACACTATATATTGTCCTCCACATCACATGAATGGATTGCCAACTCTAGATTTACTAAACTTATGATGAAACACAAACACCTTTTGTCTAATTACCAATACAAGAGAGTCGTGAGAAACTGATTATTGGTGATAACTCAACTTCGCCCATTCAAGATGTGGTGATGTTCTTATTACCCACCAAAATGGGTAACCCGCCAAGAGAAAAATTCTCCTATTTTGGACAGTCGGCCAACCAACAACCCTACAAATTAGCTTGATGATGATGATATGCTAACTACTCCACCATCTATACAACCAGGGAAAATTTTAGGGGCGAAATTTCACTAATTGGCTATTTTTTAGACATTTTACGAAAAACAAATATTCACCCATTTGGTAAAAATTTGCCTATTTTTTACATATATATGATTAAATGAATGACATTTGCCAAAAATTTACCAATTTTAATAGTAAATTACATGTTTTTTATTGAATATTCGCATGCATCCTATATGTATGACTTTTCAAACTAGAATAGTCGCCTATAATACTATAAATAGGAATATTATTTGAATCCTTAAAAAATTCGGTGTGGGATGAAGTTTCGCGAACTTCAAACTTTATCAATAAAGTTCGTCAAACATGGTGACTTGGGATACAAGGGTGCTCAATAAAAGACAATGAAGCAAATACCAAATAAGCTAACTTAGCACAAGAACATTAATCCCATGGAACATAATACCAAGATAAATCAAATAAACTAACTTTCTTCGCCATACAAACATCCAAGATCCATCAAAAGCATCCATGAAAAGAGAGCACATCAAATCACAAATCCACCCAAGAGAAGTTGTTCAACTAACTAGGCCTCCATAGCACACAAGAGAGAAGAAACACTAATCAAGAGAATTTATTATACAAGTGTGAAAAAAATGCAAGAGATAAATTGCTCCTCTATTTATATGAGGGTAACTAAGCAATTTATCCCTAATTTAGGCTAAAATGCCTAAAATGTGAAAACCATGATACAAGTTAGATAGGTCATCAAACCAACCCCAAAGCTAGCCTCTAAAATGAAATAACATTGAAAAACAACCACAATTAACCCAAACGTGTGAATAACGTACCCCTCCAAAGGGTGGCATCATCTCCAAAAATCATGTCTCTTCATAAGAAGGTGCAAAAGATGACTCAAAATGTGTGTCTCATCCGACAAGTCATGTCTCTCCATCTCCAAAAAGGTGACTCATCACCAAAATAGCCCTGTCATGCCCCAATGTCACCCTCCAAAAGGCCTATGTAATCATCATATGAGCACATGGGTGATGTCATCAAACTAGGGAATAACGTCATCATAGTAGAAGATGCATCACCCCCTCCAAAGGGTTCCCAAGTCATTCTCATTGTTAATCATCATCTAGAGAGGAAGAAAGCCCATCAAGAAGGTACAATGTGAGCTTGGGGGGGGGTCATGTTATCTCATGGCTACACCTATTTTCCAAGCAACATCCATGCCCAAAAAGTCAATGTCCAAGGTCCTAAGTCTAGGAAAGGGCCTCATCAATTGTGCCAAGTCAACCTCAAGGTCAACGCTCCTCAAAAGTTGCCCAACGTCCTCTGTCCAAGAGCTCCACATCATCATCAAAGTGGCTAGACATCATCTCTAAGGTACTAGAGAAGCATCATATCATCCCTCAAGAAATATTGGATGCACCTACAATAATCATCTAGCACATACCCATGGAATCAAGTGAGATCAACATCATGGGTACAAGAACCATATGAGCATCAAGATATGTCGAAATTCTATAGCATGTGCAGTGGAATATAATTTTCTGATCTAATAATTACTTCCTAATGAATTTTCAAACAGTGGTTTTCAAACCACTGTTATCATTGAATAATTATACAAAGAAAATCTTGACTGTAATGCAATGAAAACAATACAGATCATAGAAAGATAGCCATGCATAATAGACACAATATTTTTACCCTGGGAAACCCAATCTGGGAAAAAACCCAACAATCTTTTCTTAAGGAGAAATTGTCTTCACAACAAGGTTTACAAATCATAAATTTGTCTAGAAATCTGATCCAACATTACAAGTCAAACCAATCAAACCTAGTCAAAGAGTTGGTGTTCAATGTTGTTCAAACCAGTCAAAAATCAACTCAATCAGCATTGATAAAAATCCGGCCTAAGATCAAACTCGCATGTGTGGTATGCGATCAACTCTTATGTGAGGCCTGCGATCAACTCTCGCGTGCAGCCTGTAGTCAACTCGACCTAAGATCAAACTCGATCAAACCCTTGCATGTGCGGCCCAATCAAACTTGATCAAACTGCGTTCAATTCTTGTACATGTGGCCTAGTCAAATTGTGGTTAACCATTAATCCATGCACGTGCAGCTTGGTCAAACTCAATCAAATCCTTCCCACATGCAGCCTCCAAGAAAGATAGAATGATGAAGAAAAGATGAACAAATTTCTCCTTAGATGAATTTCACCTCCACTAGAAAAGATGAATGAGCTTGCTATGATGATGTAGAGTCTCCTCACATACTCGTTTATTTAGATAGACCTCTAATGTTGAGTGGAGACCCATAAAGAAGCCCCTCATCACAAGGAACCCCTTCACTTATCGAGCCTACGTTACAACTCAACATTAGACTAGAATTGTTTATTGCACTAGCGGGGAATAACCCCATTAAATAAACAAATCAAATCTTCTCTATAAAAAATTAGATCATTACCAGGATAGACCAAAATCATGGAAGTAGATGGATGCAAAGGAGGTATTGCCAACGAACAATGGAAGCACAATCCATGTGAAGGAGACTAAGAGGGCAGGATTTCTGGGCCTAGACAGAAATCAAGCATAACAAAGCATGTTAGATCCTCGAATAATGACCAAACCACCATTCCCTATGCAAGGTTAGGATAACACCTGGAAGGATTGATGTCCCAAATCTAACGCCATCAATCAAATAAAAGGAATGCAAGAAGGAAAAAGAATGAAGAGCCACGTTTGGAAGATATTCTAACTACTCTGTTACCCAATCAGCGTCCTAGTATTTATCATAGAGTTAGCTAAATTAGGATAACTACACTCTCAGAGCACTAACACAGCAAGCATAAACCCAAAGGAGTGTTGTTTTTATTGTAGCTTCGGTCGGTATACAAGCTAGGCCTAAAAAGGAAAAATCAAACAGGAAGAATTTGAAATTTAAAATTTAAATCATTTTGCCTCCAAAGTTCAAGTTGGCTCAAATTTGCTTAAGCCAGCCCAGCACTTGAGACATGCCCCTTGGAGCACCTTAGATCACTATCTAAGGAGCACTACACCTCCTCTCTTGTGACAATTTTCGGATCATCTTCATCTTCTATAGTTTTTGTTCACACGTGGGAAAAAGGAGGACTGAGGCAAAATGAAGGATGATTTTATGGAAAAAGGGAATCTGTTGTTCATGGAAGAAGGATTGGTTAAGCCCTAGGAATCTGTTGTTCATAGAAGAACGGTTGGTTAAATCCTAGGAATTTCCAAGTTGTTCTATAAATCTCAACTTCTACAATTTTGTTGAATTGGACAATTTCTCTAAAAAAAGGTTGTTGGGTTTTTCCCTAGTTAGGGTTTTCCCAGGGTAAAATTTTGTATCTCTTGTTCTTAGTTGTCTCTTCATAATCCCACTGTCATTATTATTTTACAATTGAAGATTTTCTATATATAATTGCTTAATGATGAATGTGACACAAGATAAATTAATGAAGAAATCATTGGAAGTAATTGTCAAAATAGGAAATCACGTAAAATCAACAAGGATGAGATACTAGGGACTAAAACAAACACATGGAAGGCAAAATAAAGGATGAACAAACACAAAACCTACCAAATGAATAAAGAAGAAGTGTGAGATGCAACTTGAGTTAAAAGAGGAGCTAGTGGTAGAACTTGTTCTCAAATATTCTAAGCTAGCATTCATCCAAAACTTCAATGCAAAGGGCTGCCAAAAATCACTCAAAGGTTGAGTCTCGACCAATTGGGCTAAAATACCAAGTTAGTCCCAAAGTTCCATCTTTGATCCAAAGGCTTCATTATATTTCTATTCAAATCCAAAGCTAGCTAAGATAGAATAAGAACAATAGTCCCTTACTTCAACCATGTGACCGCACTCTACATCAAGGAATGGGAGTCAAGTTTGACCCAATTCAAGAAAAAGTAGCAAAATTACCCATCTTGATAATTTGCCAAACCTACCACTAGAGTTTTGGAGCCCTAAGTTTTTAATGAGAATTGGTAACAATTTAAGAACTTTTGTAAAAGTTGACAAGAAAACATTAATTGTGGAATCAATGGCAATAGCAAATATATGGGTGGAGGTCGACCCAACCAAAGGCCTCTTAAAATGTATTGCTTTGAAGGTAGGGGCACACAAATCTCATTAGCATAGGTTGTGTTACCCACCACCTGTGGGTAGCATGCATAGGAGAAAAATTTTCTCCTAGATGGTCCTCAGTCAACAATTAGTAGCCATTTGCAAACACCAGATAGCCCGATGTGCCATTATCTCTGCCCCCTGATCCGACCATTTGGCCCCTCATGTTGAAATATGTAACTAGGTTCGGTCTTCATAATGACATATGTAATCGTGATTTTATGTATTTAATTAAAAGAGAAAAATAAATTTATTATTTGTGTTCTTGAGGGATGGGTTTCATGCTCAAGGGAAATTTATTTTTAGGTCAAGCACCCGTTGAGTGCATTTAGGTTTGTCAAAAAGTCAATTGAGTCATTGTCATGTATTGAAGACCCATTTAGGCATGTTACATATTGTAAAAAAAAATTATAGAGTCAAAAGACCGTCCAAGACCTCGTCATGGAACAAAGATCAAGTCGACCTACATGAAGGGACAAGTCTGCCTCAAGATAGCAATTTGTACCCCTTACAAGCCTATAAATAAAAAGGAATTCAACCTCAATTACACACTCACTCAAGCAAGTTCGATCTCCTCAAGGTAGGAGCAAGAAAAGGATGAAGAATAAGAAGAAGATCAAGATCGAAGTTTTTGGGCCTCTCTCTCTCTCTTTTATTAGAGTTTCTACAGTTTTTGGGCTAGACGAAATTTTGAAGCTACATCAAAGTTGTGAAGCTGTAAGGTCAAAGTTGTGAAGCTGTAAGGTCAAAGTTGTGAAGCTGCAAGATCGAAGCTGTGAAGTTGCCTCTAGATCGAAGCTATGAAGTCGCCTCTAGATCGAAGTTGTGAAGCTGCTAGGTCGAAACTGCTGAAGTTGCATCAAGGTCAAGGCTATGAAGTTGCTAGGTCAAAACTGTTGAAGTTGCATCAAGGTCGAAGTTGTGAAGTTACTAGGTCGAAGTTGTTGAAGTTGCTAGGTCAAAGTTTGAGAAATTGTTGTTGGGGTCGAAGTTGTTGGAGAACTTGCTGGAAGGTCGAAGTTTGTTGTCGAAATCTATGTAAGGAAAGTTCATCAAGAAGGAAGGATGACTTGGTCTTGAAGGGTCTTGGTCAAGGGTCAGAGGTCTTGGAATTCGTCAATTGAAGTTCTATAAGAAGAGAATGATTCTGGTAGGTTTTCCTCTTAGTTGGAGAGGTTTTGGCCTTGGTTGATTGCCTATATCTTGTGTCCTATTGTCTCATTATTCTTTATGATTTGGTAGTTGTTTGATGATAGAGAACACTAATAATAATAAAGAAAAGGAGAAGCTAATAAAGTAAAGTAAAAATATATCACAAGCAATTACCAAAGTAAGAGAAATCACCTACACTTGTTGCCCCCTAGATTTCTCAACATGGTATCAGAGCTAAGGTGACTACATCAAGGAAGGGCAACACGAAGAAGGATACTCTAGGGCCGAAGTATAAAGAGATCATCTTGGAAACATCAAGAGCATCAATCATCAAGAAGGACTAACCCTCTCATCATATTGAAAGGGAATAATTAAGAGCATCAACGAAGACCTCAAAACCCTAGATCATCTAAAGAAGGGTTCCACACAAAGTGTTCTTAGGAAACTCACACATTCTACAATCATTATCACAAGGAAGGAAGAGCGAAGCACTTTTGGGTCTGTTTTTTGGGGCTATTTTCTCCACACGTGTGAATTATTAAGAAATCCTTCTGCAACAGCAAGTATCAAATTGCAGCCACCATCAAGGATCAAGTTTTGTGCCAAGAAAGGTCTCCTTTGCAAGCCGAAATAACAAGAAAAATAAGTCAAGTCAAGCGAAGTAGAAAGGAGGCAAATTTGTCCATCTTCTAGCCACACATGTGAACTAGGGTTATTGCAAAAAAGGTCGAAATTGCATAACTGCTACATCAAGCCAAAATTCTGAAGAAGGGCTGAAATTTGAGGTTGTGAAACAAGTTTAACTAGCGTTGTCTTGAAGGAAGAAAAGAAGGAAAAAGCATTGTCATCATCATCAAGGAATCAATGTGATCTCCCTTTGAGCCAAGGATCACTTTTGAAGAAAGACATCTATTATCTACATCATCATCAAAATCAAGAAGGCATCAAGTTGAAGATTTCATCATCTAGGAGTATCTTCACTTGACAAGTAAGTATTTTTATATCTATATTTGAATATGTCAAAATGACTTCATAATGCAAGGAGAGCAACAAATTGGTCATGTTAAGGGTTTAATTATCACACTGTTGAAAGAAGAAGCTCAAGCTCTACAAGATGAAGATATCAAAAGAAGAAGGAATAGCCTCATACTTTATGAGGGTGTCAGAAATAAGAGACCAACTCCAAGAGTTGGGAGAAATAATGTCTACAAGGAAATGACTACCATAAAACTCAATACACTACAAGAGGAATAGGGCAACTTCACACCAAGCATCTATGGGAAGAAGGAAGCTACTCCATTCAATGATCTATGGTCATTGTGAAAAATCGAAGAAACCAGGCTGAAGGCAAAAATCGATGTAGGATCAAGCGAGCAAACTCAAGCATTTGCTGCCATGGCTAGAAGAAAAGGAAAGTTTGGGAAGCTTGGTCCTCAGAAAAAGAAGAACATGTCGAAGGTTCAATGTTATGGTTGTCATGAATATGGGCACTACAAGAGAGATTGTCCAAAGCTCAAGAAGGACAACAAAAAAAGAGGAAGAGAAGAAGCCCATATCACTAAAGAAGTGGAAGAAGTTGAAAAGAAGAAATCCAAAAAGGAGGAAGTAAAAGATCTCTACTATGATTGAGATAGTCTTCCTCACCTAGTTCTTTTCAAGTTTATGTTTCAAGTTTTCTGTTGTAAAGTATAACTATCATGGTAGGAATCATTAGAAGCATGATAGGATGCATCATGTTAGGATATGGCATCATAGAAGCATACGATTGAAAGCAAGAGCTCGTGACATCATCATAAAGAAGCATGAAAGATATTTGAAATAGAAGTCTATGGTTGTCACCTATAGAAGGATGTAGCTCTTGGTAACCTCATTAGAAGCATAAGTAGTACTTATGGGAAAAAGAAAGTCATCTAGTATAGAGCTCATCATACATCATTCAAAAAGGAGCATTTGCAGGATGAGGATGATCAAGATCCTTCGTTGGAATATTCATCAGAAGGTTCACCTACTGGAAGAAGCAAGTGTCTCGCCAAGAATTCCACCTTGTATGGGATTCATGGAATGATGGTATGATGTCAAAAGAAGTGAAGCAGGTCAAGGTGATTGAAATTCTTTCAATCAAGGAAGCTGCTGAAGGAAGTGTAGATGACCAAAAGGAAGAGATGAGGTTTATATGGTTGTATTTGGTAAAAATGAGTTATGTCATATAGTTGCAGATAGCATGGATAAATGCTCCACCTCATGAGCATGATCAAGAGAAAAGGATCTCCTCCTTTGGAAGGATGCATAAAGGCATGGTTCACATATTAACTAGATGAAATCAACATAATAAGTCATCATAAGGAATATGAGGCGGTTGATAAAAATGAAGGAACTATGAATAGAAGTTCCTGAAAAGCAATATGTCAAGAAAGTAAGGAGAGATCGTGAAAGATGCAACTACTGTCACATAGAAAAGGATATCAGCATCCGATAACTAGAAGAATTGACCATGGCATCTCCATGGAAAAGGTATGAAGACTTTGAAGAAGTTTGGAAAGGAAGATGACCCTTGAAATTTAATATGTTTTAGGAGATGTGTCAGTATGAATGCAGGATGTTGATACAACAAGCAGATGTCATGATGTAAGACCATCACAAAGGTAATTTGATGTTCATTATTTTATTTTTGAACAATATCTGGATGGGATAATGCAGGGCTACCAAAGGAAGAGTTGTAGATGTCATCTACAACTGATACTCATGTGGTGGGATGATAAGATCCTAAAGAAAACATGATGTGGAGAAGGTAGTTGTATGAAGGAAAGCCAGATATGGATTAGTGAATCACTTTCCGATGAAAGAAAGGATGACATGACTGACATGATTCATGAATGAAAGTGATGGATGGTTGATGCCCTACGAAGAAGTCCCAAAAGATGTAGGCTCCATAACAAAGAAGAAATTCATGACATCGAAAGAGGGAGTCCTACAAGTAGCTGGTTGTCCCATGATCTCCACCTAGAGAGCTGCTGGAAGCAAGTCCCTGGTTAAGGGGAGGCTTGGTCAAGTCCCTGGTTAAGAGGGAGCTTGGGTACATTCCTTTTATAGGAATGGGTGCATTCCTTCATTGGAATGGGTATATCCTCCCTAGTTGAGAGGGAGAGGTAGACACATCATTCTTGTCTTCACTTGGGAAGAAAGAATGGAGGATTGGGTAAGCATCTGGCATTTGATACTCTTTGAGGATGTGGTAGGGCATCCAAGATAAGAGTAGTCGTAGAGGACCAATACATTTTTAGGATTGGGAATCCAAGATAAGAATAGACATGGTGGAACATACTCTGAGAGAACCCGGGTGGGGTATGTTCCGAGAGAGACAATGATGAGGGTGTCTATAATCATTGGTCTCACTAGCGTTGTGCTCTGATCTTGTGGAGAGATAGAATTGTTAGTCAAGGCCTTGCTATGTGACAATATTAGATGATATGATGTTATACAGATGGGTTACCAATCCGACTCTTATTAAGAGAATTCTTCAAATTGAGAATGTCCAAGTACCTTGTATGGATTATGAATACCTTCCTAGTTAAGAGGGAGTGTTGAAATATGTAAGTAGGTTCGGTTTCATAATGGCATATGTAATAGACATTTTATGTATTTAATGAAAAGAGAAAAATAAATGTATTATTTGTGTTCTTGAGGCATGGTTTTCATGCTCAAGGGAAATTTATTTTCAGGTCAAGCACCCATTGAGTGCTTCTACGTTTGTCATAAAGTCAATTGAGCCATTGTCGTGTATTGAAGACCCATTTGGGCATGTTACATATTGTAAAGAAAAACTTATTGAGTCAAAATAGAGTCAAAAGGCCCTACAAGACCTCTTCAGGGCACAAAGATCAAGTCGGCCTACATGAAGGGAAAAGTCAGCCTCAAGATAGCAATTTGTACCGCTCACAAGCCTATAAATAAGAAGGAATTTGACCTCATTTGCACACTCACTCAAGCAAGTTTGATCTCCTCAAGATAGAAGTTGGAAAAGGACGAAGAACAACAACAACAACAAGATCAAAGTTTTTGGGTTTCTCCCTCTCTCTCTTTCATTAGGGTTTCTACAATTTCTGGGCTAGACGAAGTTCTGGAGTTGCATTGAAGTTGTGACGCTGCAAGGTCGAAGTTGTGAAGCTGCAAGATCGAAGCTATTGAAGAGGTTTTCTGTTACACTAAAACCCGCAGGTGTTGGTAAACGTTCCAAACCAGTAACTAGGACCCCCAGGGTGGAAATTACGGATTCCATAGAGGTGCGGTGATTCCTCCAACACCCCCCTCAAACGTAACTCGGGGGAATCGAACCTGGGTCCAGGCTCTGATACCATAAAACAGTGTGAAAACACGCATATGGATTTCAATGAATGAATTAATTGACAATGAGCAATGAAGCTCAATAAATAATACAAAGGTATTTACAGAAATAGAGACAACAAGTTTCTACTAAGAAATAGAAACAGCAAGTTTCTTCTAAGAAACTGCTAATAAGATCATAGACGATCTTATCCAAATGAGCATTAAACACTAAAATAGCATTATTCTAATACCCTCCCTTAATGCTCAATCTATTTACAACACCTATAGACCCTCTGAATTTTACAAATTTATCAGGAGTGCCACTCACATAACACAGCACACGCTTCGCTGCTATCCAATGATCAGCCTTAGGAGCTGTCATGAAGCGTGAAATGTAGCTCACTGCAAAACTAATATCAGGTCTAGTGGCAGTAAGGTAGATGAGGTTGCCCACTAATTGCCTGAATAAAGATTCATCCACAAGTGGTGAGGATGACTAAGCTGAAAGTTTGAGCCCTGGTTCCATAGGAGTCGTGGCAGGTTTGCAATCTTGCATTCTGAACCTGTCCACAAGACTTCTGGCATACTTGGACTGAGAGAGAAAGATGTTGTTCTCAGTCTGCCAGACTTCAACCCCCAAACAGTAATGAAGAAGTCCCAAATCTGTCATATCAAAAGTGTTGCACAAATCCTGTTTGATCCCATGGATCAAATGTGCTAAACTGCCAGTAATGATAAGGTCATCCACATAGACAACCACAAACAGAATATCATCACCAGTATGTTTGATATACAAGTTTGCATCAGATGGACTCCGCTGAAAACCATGATCTGTTAGGTACTTATCAATTTTCATGTACCAAGCCCGAGGGGCTTGTTTCAAACCATAGAGTACTTTGACTAATCTACAAACTTTTTGTTCTTGACCGGCAACCTTGAATCTTGGAGGCTGCATCATGTAGACTTCTTCCTGTAAGTCACCATTCAGAAAAGCACTCTTTACATCCATCTGATGGACTTTCCAACTGAACTGAGCTGCTAAGGCAAGGACGAGCCGTATGGTACTCATCTTGGTTGTAGGAGCCAAAGTCTCCTCATAGTCTATGCCTTCCTTTTGTGAAAACCCTCGAGCAACAAGGCGAGCCTTATACTTGTCTAGGGTTCCGTCAGCTTTGTATTTCACTTTGTACACCCATTTGCAGCTAATGGGCTTCTTCCCTATAGGAAGATTAGAAAGGGTCCAAGTGTGATTCTTCTGAAGACTCTGGAATTCAGCTTCCATAGCCTGTTCCCACTCAAGTATACCCTTAGCCTCTGAATAGCTTTGAGGCTCAAAAACACTGTGTAGGTTAGCCATAAGAGCAAAATTGACTGTAGGTTGTTGTTTGCTCTTATTTCTGGAAGTTCTACCTTCAAGGAGCTCATTATCCCAGAGATCACCAATAGTTTTAGCCCACCATTTAGGCCGGAGAGTAGAAGAACCAATATCAGGAGTAGGTAGAGGAGGCTCAGGAACAATAGGAGCAACAAGAGGAGGATTATTTTTCTGGAGGAAGCTCAAGTAGTACATCATCAAATACTGACGCTACATCATCCCTCCCATCAGGTGGACCTAACGGAAGAAGAACACTGTGAGGCTGATCCTCAGAGCACTGTTCAGAAGGAGGAGACTACAAGAACCCTCAGTCTTCATCAAATACTACATCCTGACTGAAGCTAAGATGACCAATGTCTATATCTATCAGGCTATAGGCCTTGTGGTGATCGTTGTACCCTATCATCATGAGTTTCTGGCTTTTGGAATCCAACTTGGAGCGCTTAGCAGTTGGAATCCAAATATAGGCAATCGAGCCAAACACTTTGAGGTGACTAATCTTAGGCTTACGGCCAGACCAAACCTCTTCTGGAGTCTTCCCCTTAACAGCTTGAGTAGGTGATCGGTTAAGAAGATAGATAGCAGTAAACACTGCTTCAGCGCAAAATTTGTTCGGAACACTCCTGTGTTGTAACATGGAACGAGCCATTTCAACAACCGTACGTTCGACAACACTGTTCTGCTGAGGAGTGTAGGGTGTAGTTAACTGGCGTTTGATGCCATGGGTATCACAGAGGTTGGAGAAAGCAGAAGAACAAAATTCCCCCCCTCGTTATCTGTCCTAAGAGTTATGATATTACAGCCAGATTCTTTTTCTACTAAGGACTTAAACTTCTGAAATATACTAAATACATCAGATTTATGTTTTAGAAAGTACACCCACATCTTTCTACTGAAATCACCTACAATAAGAAAAAAATATTTGCAACCAGTAATTGAAGATGTATTCATAGGACCACAAATATCAGCATGAATTAACTGGAGTACCTTAGATGTGCACCAAGACTCTCCATCCTTGAATGAAGACTGATGTTGCTTGCCAGCTTGACAGGCGCCGCACACTCCCAACTGTTGAGTCTGAATATCAAGTAACCCTGACACAAGTCCCTCCCGAGATAGCTGAGAGAGATACTGAATGTTTAGATGCCCATATCTTTGATGCCACAAAGCGCTGATGGGAGAAACACGAGCTGCTAGAGCCACTTTTGGAGAATCACCAGTGTCAAGAAGCCTGTATAGACCATGATCCTCTAGGCCAATAGCAACCGTAAGATGAGTTTCCCTGTCAATAATGGAACATTTGTGCGCACTGAACACCACATCGAGTTGATGAGAGTTCCTCATAATCTGGCTGACAAACAACAGATTAATTTACATACCAGGAACATAGTACACATTCAGGAAGATGAGTGTGCGCCCATCAGACTAGATCTAAACTGTACCTCTGCCAACTACTGTGTACTCCTCACCTCCACTAAAGACCATGGAATCACTGAAAGATGAGAAGTCAGTAAACCAGTCACGCCTGTGAGAGAAATGACGTAATGCACCAGAGTCAATGTACCAGGCAGAAGACAAAGCATGATCTGAGGACCTCTTAGCCATAAAGGTGTAAAAGGCAGATTCCTGCTGCTCAAAATGTTCTACAGCATTCGCTTGCTGAAGAGACCCTCCCTACCTCTTCTGTTCAGAAGCAATCCTTTGTCGGCAATCTTTCTTCATGTGGCCGAACTTGTGACAGTAATTACACTGCACATTTTTCTTCTTAGCAGGATCAGAACACTGAGAAGAACCTTTCTGCTGAAAGGACTGAGAGGACTGATATTTGGCAACAAAAGCATTTTTTGAGGAGGCTGATGAAGCACGACTACCAAACTGTTGTTTCCAACGATCCTGCTACATGAGTTTGGTGCATAACTCCAGAAACTTCAGATCAACATCAGTGGAGGTAATGTTGAGTGTTTCTATGAAGTGCTCATAAGGTTTTGATAGACTTTTCAGAGTGATGACTACCATATCTTCTTCCTCCATGGTCCGACCAATGGCTTCGAGCTGATCTCGAATGTCTTTAATCTTGTTAAGATGTTCCTGTAAAGACATATGTCCGTCCATCATGATGGAGAACAATTGATTCTTTAGAAAGAAAGCTCTGCTCTTGTCGGATGTCTCATGCAATTCCTTCAAATGTTGCCAGATTTCAGCAGTTATCTTGCCGGAAGGGATCTGTGGTAACTGATCATCAGTCACAGAGAGTTTGAGAAGCATAGCAGCCTCTCGATTTCAATCATCAAACTTATCTTGATCGGCACCAGTTGTACTAGGATTGAGCTCTTTGCCCAAAACGAGCTGGTCAAGACGCCTATATTCAAAAATGGTCAACATTCTCTGTTTCCAGATGTTATAATTGTTGCCATTAAAGCATTGATTGCCTTCCAACATCAGATTGGTTAGTGAAGCCATTTGCACATTTCCCAAGACACAGAGAACAACAAAGGAGTCTGGCACGGATTTCAATGCAGATGCCAGCTGATCCAGACAAAAACTGACATGTGCTGGAAACAAAATTCAAATCCGCTAACTCGAAAAATCGAGGCACGAAAAACGATGCACCCAGAAAATTCTGACGACTACCCAGTTGAGATATCACAAAACCCACATCAAATCTGTAATCAGAAAAAAAAATTCGACAAAAAATAAAATACCTGGTTCCGACTGCAACCCGAACCAAGAAAAAAAATGGATCGAATTTTCTGATAATCAAGATAATATCCACCTGACGCTCTCAAGTCTACTAAATTTCACAGACGGTCTCTAGTCATGCTGTCCACCGCTGGATTCCCGGCTTTCAAATGCCCAAATCTCAAGGCTGGCGTCCGTGACTTTGACGAGGAATCGGGCTCGATGCTCTCAAAACCGCTCTGCCCAAATCTCAATGCCTGCATGTGTGACGGAGAATCGTCCTTGACACTCTCATAGCCGCTCCCAGGCAAGGTATGACTAGATGATGTGCTGGTCTAGAATTGATATATTCAGAAGCATGGAAATATTCAGTGCAGGACGGGCAGTAAGCTTCAATACGGAAAAAAACGCCCTCGGATGTCTGACGTCTCAAAGTATTCCAATGGCGGATATCAAAGACCTCGATGACCCTAATCAACCGTGCTTTCAAAACAAGAAGAATGCTTCTGTTAGCGTCTCCAGTTTCTGCGCAGGGAGAGTCCATCTCTTGACACGAAGAACAGGTGGACGTGCTGTCTCCAGCCACTGCCTGCACGAAGATCCTCGTAGTGGGATGTTACTTTGATGGCTTGCACCAGCCGCAAGCGGAAGTAACCACGACAGACAGCGACGAAACATGGTATGCCAACGGCAGAGGTATGCCAACGATCTCGTTTGGGATCTGCGTAATTAACTCGCGAGTAAGAGGTGGCAAGTGGTGCGGCCAATCGTGACGCCCAATAAACAGCCACAATTTTCTCAGACTCCACAAAAATTTTCAAACAACAAAAAAAAATTCCGAAAAAAATATAACCTAAGCTCTGATACCCGCAAGTTTTGGTAAACGTTCCAAACTAGTAACTAGGATCCCCAGGGTGGAAATTACAGATTCCATAGAGGTGCAGTGATTCTTCCAACAGCTATGAAGTTGCCTCTAGATTGAAGTTGTGAAGCTACTAGGTCGAAACTACTAGAGTTGCATCAAGGTCGAAGTTGTGAAGCTACTAGGTCAAAACTGTTGCAATTGCATCAAGGTCGAAGCTGTGAAGTTGCTAGGTCAAAGTTGCTAAAGTTGCTAGGTCGATGTTGCAGTGATTGCTACCAGGGTCGAAGTTGCTGGAGAAGTTGCTGGAAGGTCGAAGTTTGTTGCCAAAAGTTGTGTAAGGAAAGATCATCAAGAAGGAAGGATGTCTTGGTCTTGGAGTGTCTTGGTCAAGAGTCATAGGTCTTGGATTTTGCCAATTGAAGTTATATAAGAAGAGAAGGGTTCTAGTGGGTTTTCCTCTCAGTTGGAGAGGTTTTGGCCCTGGTTGATCGCCTATATCTTGTGCCATATTGTCTCATTGATCAATATGATCATTTGGTAGTTGTTTGATGATGGAGAACACTAATAATAATAAAGGAAAGAATAAGTTAATCAATTAAAGTAAAAATACATCACAAGCGGTGATCAAAGTAAGAGAAATCACCTACACTTATTGCCCCCTAGATTTCTCAACACCTCGCCCATCTGTTATGATCATATGTTTGAAGGTGGGCCTCCCGACACCAAAGGTATGACTTTTCATTGGTATAGTTGAGTAATTTTCCTTACTTATCATGGACACTTTTGGGTATGGATTGGTGGGGGATTTGGCGAAAAGAGTGGGATAGGTCTGTACTCTTGTCTCCTATACTTGATTCAGTGGCTAGCATTGTATCTGGGATCTCCTTTACTAGACATTAGCTTTGGGGTTGGCACTACATGGGAAATCCCGATTTTGCTTGCGTGGTCCCGCTTCCCGACACCACACACATCACTCCCGCTCATTTTAACCCCATTCATCACTTTTCCCATCCGGGTCCATATTTGTCTAATGGGTCCACATAGGTTTAGCCTCCCCCTCCCCTTGTCCATACTTTGGGTTAGAACTAGAACGATGCCTGAGGTTGATGCAACTAAAAAGAAAAGAAAAAAACATAATTTGGCCACACTCAACAAGAAATGTACCACAAAATGCAAAAGATGGTCGAGACATACAAACTTAGCACGTGGGCAAAAGCCAAACATGAGCTCTACCCCTTATCCATGGCCATCACCCTGGTTCCTATGGGCCCTAGATGAGGGCCCCTCCGTAATTAAGGAACTCGTGATTGTCCAAACCCCCGGTGGACAATGAAATGCCCCACCTCAAAAGGAGGTACCTACTGCTTCATCATACACATCATGCTCTCATCCCTTGGAGCCCCGAGCAGTTATGAAGAAAAATCAATCAAAGGCAAAAGGCATATGAAGAAGGGTGGAAAAACAAAGGTTGGGGTTACTCATGTACCATGATTTGCTCCCTCCTATACTCATATACCCAGGAGTGGGCTTCCCTTATTATAGTTACCCTTGTACCATGGCATGTGGCTTGGAGCATTCCCCTAATCTCTGTTGAAAATAGTACCAAGGAGAGGTGTTACTAGGCTTTTATCCCTTTTAACCTAGTGGACACATTAATTAATTTTGTCTCAATGACATTTATGAGTTATATTAATGTCATGTGTAGAAAAGGTACTTAGAAGTGTTGTACCATGTATTTTTACTAATATTAAAGTCACTTGTACTTTATAAAGTGACTTTATGTGTAAATTGTTGAAAATGCGGCAAGAAAGTTTCAATTTTGATTTTGCCTTGTAATCAAATTGAGGAAATTCAAAATTCCATATCAGCAGACAACTTGAAGGAGTTAACTAAGGTGACATTGCTCTTGTCACTCAGTTAAGAACACTCAATTCGAGTTAATGAGTTGAAGTTCAATTTCCTTGAGTTGATTCCTAAAAATAGGAGTCTAGCTCGGTTATTTCGAGTTACGGGCATGAAGTTCAGTTGTGTGCAGTGACTCCTAAATTTTAGGAGCCTAGGTTGAATTAATTTCAGTTGTAGCAATTTAATTCAGTTAAATTGAGTTATGGTCATTTAAACTAGTTCTAATTGTTGGAGGAACTAGTGGAAGATTGACTTCAACCACACTCAGTGATCATCGAGATAACTGATCAATCAGCCTAAATTAGCTCATGCATGTAGAGAATTCGAGTTACCCAGTTGAGATGGAGATTCCAAGGCAATGTACTATCAGTTGTAGACTATTCCAATGTGTACAAGTGGTGCATGCAGTCAGAGGAAGAGCCTAGAGGAATTGTGCAATCCAATTGAGAGAATTTCCTAATTAATAGGGGGGCAATTCCTCAAGGAATAGCGCAAAGGAAATAGGAGCTTGGAGAGCTTGTAAATTGGCTAAGTGTTGGCTAGATTCAGTCAGTCAGGCCGAGGGATAGACTATACACTTGTAGGGTGTGATCAGGCTTGAGTAAGCATATGTATTTCATCTTTATTCTCTAATTAATGCAATACATATAGGAAGGGATTTTGAGCAGTTGCTTTCCCCTAGATAAATCTTTGTGCATGTGTGATGTTTCCTTTTGCATGTCTATGATTTGTGTTCTAAATGGTGAATTAACTTTTGCAGATCAGTAGAGTAGCTTTGAGTATTGTGATTTAGTAAATTTCATGAGAAGTTTCGAATCTACACATTAATTTCTACATGGTATCAGAGCAGGATTCACTGTAGAGCAAAGATTTCGAAGTTGTCATTGCAGGAGGATCAAATTTGCAGGATCAATTCTTCAAAGCTAGAAGGATGGATTTCTATGGACTAAGACTTGAGTATGCCCTTGAGGGAAGCTCGAATTATGTTGCTTGGAAGGACCGCATGGAGGCAGTGTTGGAAGATAATGGATTGAAGGAATTCATTGATAATGATATCCCGATACCAGCAATATCTGATGCTCAAGATCTAACAAATTGGAAAAAATGCATAGCCAAGGCGAGGAGAATCATATTGGAGGGAGTACGAGACCATATTGTCTCAAATTTCCACAGGAATGAGACTTTGTATGCAATATGGCAAGCATTGACAGATCTGTTCCAAAATAGTAGTGACCACATAAAGCTGGTTCTCAAGGATAAACTTCGAAATATCAAGATGCAGAAGAACAAGACTATACCGCAGTACCTGAGCAGGTTCACACAATGTCGTGATGAACTTGGTCAAGTGGTGTTACTGTTGCAGAGGATGATTTGATAAGCCTAGCCCTTCTAGGCCTTCCCAAGAGTTGGCACAGGTACCAAGATTCGGTGAATGGGAGGGAAAAACTACCAAATTGGGAATGCTTATGGTCCGACTTGGTACAGGAGGAAATAAGGCGGAATACCATGGATGGGACCTCATCCAAAGAAGAGGAAGAGGAATTTGCATTAGTCAGCAAAGGAATGAAGGCTAAGGGGAAGAAGTCCCAAGGTGAGGCTAATTCTAGCCAAAAGGGCAAGAAGAAAGACTTGTCCAAAATCAAGTGTTTCAATTGTCATGACATTAGAAGAAATTTCAGCCTAAAAGTGCCCATGAAATTTTCACGTAATTTTCATGCCATAATATGTAAACCAATCAAAATCCTTTAAATTTAAAAAGAGGTACATGTCAATATTTTGGAGGGAAAAGAAGGAAAACTATTTTTTTAATTGTATTTTTGGTTTATCTACTTATAAGTTTACCAAATTTCATGTGTAGACATTCGTTGGATGCAAAATTAAATTCCACATCCAACGAGTGCCCATTATGCATACTTTTGAGAAGACCCACATCGATAAAAATTAAAGACACATTAAAAAAAACTGTTGAAAATTCTTTTTTGATGTATATTCAATTTTTATCAATGTGGGTCTTCTCAAAAGTATACTTGTTGAATGTTAAATTTAATTCTGCATCCAATGACTGTCTACACTTGAAATTTGAGTAAATCTATAAGGAGATAAGCCAAAAATACAATTTAAAAAATAGTTTTATTCTTTTTCCTCCAAAATTCACAAACCTTATTTTATTATTTTAACTATTATTTAGTATTTTCCTTAGGGGGTCATTTTTATGCTGAAATTTCCTCTAATGATTCTGGCACTATGCCACGAAGCTAAGTCACCTGACACTTGGATTCAGGATTCGACAAATACGGGGATTTGAGTGTCAGATACAAACACGTTGACGCCCCCACAACAGGAGACAACAGGAGACGTTCGGATACGTTTTATATATATATATATATATATATATATATATTAAAAATTAGATATTTCTTATACAAATTTTCATTCAAGATACAAATTCATTGATTTCAAACATAGATCTTCATCTACATGTAAGTTTTATTGTTTACAAAGTAACGTTATGCATAGTACATACAAATACAATTGTGACATAAATGATAAATCATGATTCATAATACATATTCAATTCATCAATGATCCAATAGGAGAAAGACAAGATAGATATAGATATATTAAAAATTAGATATTTCTTACACAAATTTTCATTCATGATACAAATTCATCGATTTCAAACATAGATCTTCATCTACATGTAAGTTTTATTGTTTACAAAGTAACGTTATGCATAGTACATACAAATACAATTGTGACATAAATGATAAATCATGATTCATAATACATATTCAATTCATCAATGATCCAATAGGAGAAAGACAAGATAGTAAGATAAAGATACTGACAACTGTAGTTTTCTCATTAAGTCATCATAATCAAAATGTGTTACATAGGTAGTGCAATGCCAATGGCAAATAGAAATAGCAAATAGCAAATACAAAACAACTACAAGTATACAAGCCTCAAGGCAATAGGTAGCTCATGACTCATGAGTCATCAATCCTCATAGTCATCATCAAAATCAGCATCATTGTCCTGATCATCATGGTCACCAGTACCACTGCTCTCCTTTGCTGCATCCTCCTCCTCTGTATCCAAAGTCATCTTTGCATCTGTTGGTGTGGAGGATGACCCCTCTACAGTATCACCATCATCAAATCTAACAAGGTCTAACACTGGATCATTGAGATCCAAGTTGAACAATGCCAACTCAACACTATTGTCCAGACCCATATCATCAGGAAAGACATCCCACATCTTTGTCTTTCCCTTCAACCACTCATCCCTCTGCCTGTAAATAAGATGAAGGTTGGTGTGCACATACACCATTGTCTCTGCCCTGGACTGCTCAAGCCTTCTCTTCTTGACACTATACAAATTCCCATATGTGCTCCAATTCCTCTCGCAACAAGAGGATGAAGTCACCTGAAAGAGGACCCTCATGGCTAACTATTGTAGAGGAGGGCTTGTTGCCCCATGATTTGCCTACCAAGAAAAGGGCTTTTTAGTTCCCCTGTCTCTAATTAGATCATATCCTACAAATTGACCAGTGCTAGTGGAAAACTCTGCAACGGCATCCTCCACCTCATCAAGGGATGCTCGATCCTGAAAAACCCGCCTGAATGCATCTTTCCTCCCCTGTGAGATTTCACCAT
Source organism: Pinus tabuliformis (assembly GCA_031772625.1). Taxonomy (NCBI): domain Eukaryota; kingdom Viridiplantae; phylum Streptophyta; class Pinopsida; order Pinales; family Pinaceae; genus Pinus; species Pinus tabuliformis. The sequence continues at coordinate 979,151,651 of CM062812.1, forward strand.
CCATGTGAGGAAGGAATCTGCGAAAAGGTCCACCATTCAGCCACTCATGGTTGTAGTATTTTAGGTTCAATGAGTGAGCCAAACAATGTAATGCAATTCTTGTCCCATCTGCTGACAAGAATATCATGTATAGTGGTGAAGAAGGCCTCTGACGATGTCTCATACTCGAGGCACTCACTCTGTAAAATAATGCTCCTCATAGACTCAATCATGTAATCCCATCCCTCATAAACCACTCCTAGGATGGGTTGGTCTGTATCTGCAAATCGAAGCAAGGAAATGATAGGGTCCATGATCTGAATAACTAGATCTACCCTCTCCCACCAAGCATCATCTAACATTGTGTCCTTCACTCTTTTAGAGGCTACATGATCTGTCTTTCTCCAAAAAGACCAAAACTCTTAAGTAACCGTGTCCCCAAGAGCGATCTTGACCTCCCTCAACCTCTTCAACATGATGAATGAAGAGGCAAACCGTGTATCCGCAATCTTCAACAATGATAGATTGTTCTACTCGTTGTAGATAGTGAGGGCATTTGTATGGTTTTGTACAAAGTTACGGATATGTCGTGCATCCTCAACAATGTTACCAATCCAAAACACATCAGAAGCAATAGATTTCAGTGCTAAGTTCAATGAATGGACAATGCAAGGTGTACAAAACACTTGTGGATATTTAGCTTCCACAATCATGCCAGCAGCCTTGCAAACAGGTGCATTATCTGTAATGATTTGCACACATGAATCAACACCTACATCATCAGTAACTTTAATAAACAACTCACCCATATATTGTGCATCCTTGTATTGTCCAAGTGCATCCACTGCTTTCAAGAAAACTGGACCATTCAAGGAAAACACCATGAAGTTGATGAGTGGGTGTCGTATTGGATCTGTCCATCCATCAGAAACAATGCTAACCCCAAATGTTGGCCATAATTCTTTAATCGGCTCAAACATTTTTCCACCTCTTTTTTTGCCTCTGTCAACAATGTGGTTCTAAGCTTCTCTGACCCAGGAGGCACATACCTTGATGGAGCCCCCTGAGTTAGAGCTCGGCACATCTCAATAAATAGAGGTGAGAGTGCAACACTGAAGGATATGAAGTTTTGATAGAAAAAAAGGCAATGGTGAGATCAAGCTCTTCCCGTTTCTCCTTTTGAAAAATCTTGTCCATTGGACCAAGTGAAATTGCCTTTCTTTTTGCTGCTTGTCCCCCACTAGAACTCTTAAATGGGAATTTGTTGTTGCCTTTCCTCATGAATGGAAGGGGCTCATCATTCTTGGCCCTTTTTTTATTTTGCAGCCACATGTGCCATACCAACATTGGACTCTCTTTCCATTTCTTTCCTCTTCGATAAAAGCACCTTTGTACAAGCTCCAATCCCACAACCTGGTAAAGCCAACAAATTACCTTTCACACGAAAATATGTGCTCATGAAAGTATTGTAGCAATCGCTGCATTTCCAACTCACATTGCCTCCTCCCTTCACCTTGTTGCTTGGCCCTTGCTCTCTTGCGACATATTTCCACAAGCGATATTTGTCAATGTTACACTGAGGAGGAAGTATTCCCTCAACATTAGTTACAATAGACTCTGATGAAGTTGGGAGAGGAGGGGCATCTCCAATGGGAACATTCTTCCCCTTCCTTTGCCCCTTCCCTGCTGCCCTTGATTGAGCAATGAATACTAAAAATAAACAAAAAATGCACAAATTTGTAAAAAAAATGCATTTGCAAACTGTTGTAATAAAAATGCAAAAATATTAGAGAGAAAATGCACTTACTTGTTGCTTCAATCTCATTGAAAATGCTCCCACACCCTTTGCTCCTTGCTCCCTAACACCCACAACAAACCCACAGTAAAGTAAATGAGTGAATGTGCAAAAAGAAATGAGGAAAGCCCTCTTAAAAAGTCGTGCAAGTCATTGTTTTGTCGGATTCGTGTCCGGAAATCGTGACACATAGTGTCCGATCGAGACATGATCCGGATTCGATTGTGTCCCGATCGGACACGACATGTCACGATATCCGAACACGAAACCATACGAATCGTGTCGGATTCGCTGGATTCACGACATGTAGCCCCTGTAGGACGAATCTGGTTACATAGCCACGAAGTGTCCACACAAGAAGGCAAGCAAGAAGGAGCCTGCAGTAGCAGCAACAAGTGAAGTTTTGGCTTCACAGTTTGAGCTTGACTTCACTCTCATTGCATGAATGGCAAGCACAGTGATGGGGAGCTTGTGGTACTTGGACAATGGTGTCTCGTTCCACATCACGGGGAATAGAGAATTTTTTAGTGACTTGGAGGAGAAAGATCTCAAGATGAACATTGAGTTGGGAGACGATGAAAGGTACAGTGCTATCGGGATTGGTACATTAACCTTTTAGAGGGAGTCAAGATCTCCTCTCAGACTCGAGGATGTCATGTGCGTTCTAGGACTGAAGAAAAATTTCATCTCTATAGTAGTGTTGGAAGACTGTGGTTACGATGTGATCTTCAGCAAAGGAAAGCCATTCCTGAGACACATAGCCACAGGGCAGGTGAAACAGATCGATGCTCGAGTCAAGAACTCGTATGCACTAGAGGTAGAAGATGCAAGCAAAGCCTTAAGGAGTAAGGCAAGGGTTAGAGACATGGTGGTTGAGAGGGAGCATAATTTACCTCTCAAAATGGAGCCTCGAAGGAGTCTCAAGAAGTTGTGGAGTAGACACAAATGGAAAGGCGGAGAGGAGGCAGAGTGGAGACATCCACTCAAGCAGAGACCTCCAACAAGGGGAGAGTTCGAGCCAAGTGGGCAGAGGGAGCACATGTAGCTATACCTCCAAGAGTGAGGTGGAGCGATGTAGATCCTTAGTCCAAGAGTTGCAGAAATTTGGGTAGGGTCCATTGAGGCATTCTCCTCATGGATCATTACCTTGCTACGGGGGTCCACAGTATTCAATAGCAAGAGGATCAGTGTCACTCAGATATTGAGGAGTGTAAAGGAGTGTTGACAGCAAAGCAGGAGGCCCAGTAGCAGAGTCAAAGCAGCACATTTTTCCTAGTAGACAGTGGCAGACACAATTGATTCAGTTTATTTTTTGGATGATTCTCAGTTGCAGATGTTGCAATAGCAGCAGTAATAGTGAGAGGTGTTTCATGCAAGTACATTCCACAGTTGCAGGATATGGATGGTTGATAATCCCTTTCTTGCTGAGAGGGAGTGTTAAAAATGCAACAAGAAAGTCTCAATTTTGATTTTGCATTAATCAAATTGAGGAAATTCGAAATTCCATATCAGCAGACAACTTGGAGGAGTTAACTAAGGTGACATGGCTGTTAATTTTAGGCAACAATGGTATGTTCTATGCTTTAGAGCAATTTCACTTTAATTTCTTTACTAGCCCAATATCAATATCTAGTTTAGCGATCACATTAACGTGATAGTAAAATGTAGATAGAACATAACATAAACAGTGGAAGACAAGCCAAGACAAGAGAACACAAGATGTGGCACCAGCCAGGGACAAACCCCAATGTGGGGAAACCCTTGATACATTCAGAGATAGTACAATTTACAAATTTTGATAATTTATAGCAGCAGCAAAAGAGCCCTAACCAGAAAAATCAACACTAGTCAATAGGGTAGATTTCTTCCTCAATTCAACTCGGTCAAACCCAGTCAACTTCGGCCTCCAACAGCAAGTCTAATCAGCCCAAAACAGTCTGAAAAAGTCCAGTCAAAACTGGTCAACAAAAGTCAACCTTGCGGCCAGCCCTAATACAGTTAAACGCTGGTCAAAACAAAGGTCAGATTGCCTCGGTTCTTGTGCCCAGATATGCGGCCTGCTTGAACGGAATTCCTCCACCCAAAATCGCACTAAAACAAGTCAACACTTGGTCAACGCAGCCCAAAACAACGTTCTGGCAATTCGGTCAAACCTGGTCAATGCTGAAACAGAAAAACACTGTCCTTTCCTTCCCACGTGCGAGAGAGAAGATGCCCAGAAATCCGTACCCAATCAAATGAGGAGAGAGAGAGATGTGTGAAGATGAGTGATGTCCAAATGAGGATGAGGCATCATGTATTTATAAGCTAACGTTGAGGATGAATAGACGTGATTGTTGGGCTTCTGAGCCTACATGAGTTTGTTGGCCGACCTTGACAATTTGTCCATAATCAAAATAAATTCATAACTTCATTTGTACATGTCAGAATGGGATGATCTTTAGATCAATCCTACACCTCTCGGAGAGAGGAATCCAAGAAAAATATCAGTTGTCATAAATAAGATGACCCATGTGGAGTTTGGCCCTAGTTGCCAATTTTAACACTCCCTCTCAACTAGGAAGAACTTCGCCTGCTAATCCATCTGCCAATCTGTACTATCTCTGCCATCCATGCACTGCTTTGTTGAACTATGAAGAAGAAAAAGTGATCGAGAATGTATCATACCATTCTCTACTGACCCAAAGTCAGTCCCAATTAAAAGAGAGTGTCCCATACCACTCTTACTGACCCGAAATCAGTTCCCATTGATCCCAGATCAATATCGGACATCCTAGCATAAGAAGTACGGTAGTACACAATGCATCCATCGGTAGTACTATGGTCCCTATACTCATTTCCCTACTCACGGGCCAGATGAGAGGTACTTCCCATGAGTCCCAAATTGCATGGGTAGGATGTCTCGACAAGAGAAGGATGAACCACTCGTCCTGCTCACATGTCGCCAAGGGATGTCACAGGGAAAGGATGAACCACTCATCCTGTACATAGCAAACCACTAGGGGAAGGTTGAACCACTCACCCTATGGTTGCTCACCACTCCAAGAAGTACCCCAAGCCCCCAGGAGCTCCCAGAGCTCAATGTCCATCTCATACAAGACCCTCATAAGAGGGTCTCTCCACGACTCCAAGTCGTTCTCGGAAGGCCAAGAATTTGATCTTCCCCAAGGGCTTTGTCACAATATCGGCGACCTGCACATTAGTACCAATGTGATGGAGCCTTATTGCTCCTCGTTGTACCATATCCCGGAAAAAGTAGTACATGATATCTATATGCTTGGAGCGATCATTAAACGCAGGATTTTTTGATAATCGGATCCCACTCCAGTTGTTGTCACAGAAGATCACGGTGGTATCGAGCACATGTCCAAACAACTCACTGAAGAGCTTCCTCAACCAGACAGCTTCACGGGAGGCCATACTAACAGCTATGTATTTGGCCTCGACAGTGCTCAAGGCAACCGATTTTTGCTTCCTGCTCATCCAGGATATCGAAGCAGAACCCAAAGAAAAATAGCATCCATAAGTGCTATTGCGATCCACCACACTGCCAGCCCAATTAGCACCAGAATAACCATGCAACCTCACATTTCCGACAGTGTATCTCAGTTCATGAGTGATTGTGCCCTGAAGATATCTCATAAGGTTCTTGGCAGCAATCCAATGTATATGATGAGGCTCAACCATGTATTGGCTCAATGTGTTAACTACAAAACATATGTCCAAACGGGAGTTCACCAAGAACATTAGTGCTCCTTTGAGTTGATGATACTTAGAAGCATTTCCCAATTCAGGTCCAGCAGCACTACTACATAACTTCTTAAAATTAAGTTCCATCAGAGTAGTCACAGGCTTGCAGTCCACCATCCCAAATCTTTCCAATATCTTCACAATATATTTTCCTTGAGAGGAGAAAATTTCACCTGGCTTTTGCCAAACCTCCAACCCTAGGAAATAGTGCATCGATCCTAGGTCCTTCATCTCAAATTCAGAAGCCAAATCTCTCTTAAATTTGTGAATGAGAGGGTCTGCACCTGTCAGAAAGAGGTCGTCCACATAAAGTACCAAAATGAGAGGTTTATCATTTTCAACCTTAAAGTCAAGGTTCATATTAGCTTCACTTCTAGTGAATCCCAGCTTCATCATATAGTTATCAATCCTCTCACACCAAGCCGGGGGTGCTTGCTTCAATCCATAGAGAACTTTCCTCAACCTACATACATGAGATTCCCTATCATGTACTTCAAACCCTCGGGTTGCTCCACATAGACTTCCTCTTTGATTTAACCATGCAAGAAGGCGATCTTGAGATCCATCTGATGTAGGTTCCATCCTTGCAGGGCAGGAAGGGCTATGATCGAGCGGATGGTGGTGTATCGGGCAACAGGTGCAAATATCTCATCGTAATCTACACCTTCCTTTTGAGAGAAGCCTCGAGCAACAAAGCGAGCCTTGAACTTTTTTGCACTTCCATCAGCTCCATGCTTGATTTTGTAGAGCCACTTAGAAGTGACAACCGATTTGTCCTGGGATCTAGGGACCACATCCCAGACATCATTCTTCATAATTGACTCGTATTCTTCATTCATAGCATCCTTCCATAGTTCTTCAACAACTTCTTCAACTGATGAAGGCTCATTTGGAACGATAGTGCTCATGGTGGTCAAATATCCTTGGTACCTGTTCAGCTTCTTGCTTTCACGAAAAGTCCCCCTTGGTGCAATGTGCCTCTTAGCATCTTTGAGAGTCTCCCTAAGCCATGAGGGTCTCCTCTTGGAGGAGGAAGGCTCATGAAGGAGTGGATCAACAGGATCCATAGGTTCATCAACATTAGGCATTGTTTCATCCTCTTTTTCACCCTGATTTCCTGTGTCAGCATCTTTGTCCTTCCTTAGGATGGGAAGGTTGTTGATCTTCCTGATGGCCATATCTTCGTCGAAGATGACATCATGACTTATCTCAGCTTCCTTTTGACCAGCCACATAAATTCTATATCCCTTAGAATTTTCACTACAGCCCACAAAGATTCCTTTCTTCCCAGATGCACCCAATTTGCTTCTTTTCTCTTTCGGCACATGAAAATATACGAGGCTTCCAAAAATTCTAAAATGAGAGACATAGAGTTTCTTACCAGTGAACATTTCTTCGGGAGTCTTAGAGTCCAATGCTTGATGAGGGCATCGGTTTTGAACATACACGGCAGTATTTGCAGCTTCATCCCATAGAAACTTGGCCTTGATTATGAAGCATGGCACAGACAGCTTTACAATAGAGTGATTCTTCCTTTCAGCCACACCATTCTGCTCGAAAGTGTATGGCGTTGTAGTCTCCCTCTTAATGCCAGCTTCTCTACAATAATCTTGGAATTCATTGGATTCGTATTCAGTCCCATTATCAGTCCTCAATATCTTGATTTTCTTCTCGAATTGGTTTTCGATCAAGGCTTTGAAGTGTCAGAACTAGGTGAACACTTCACCTTCTTCTTCAAGAAGTGGATCCAAGTCTTGCAAGAATAATCATCCACAAAGGTGAGATAATATAAGTATCCTCCCAAGGAGTTTATAGGCATCATACCAGATATGTCGAAGTGGATCAATTGCAATGTCTGTGGTCTTGCTATTACTTGAGAGGAATGATCCCCTTGTAAGTTTTCCTTCGGCACATCCTGGAGATACACCATCATGCTCTACTTTGAATTCGGGCATACTTGTCACCATCTGTCTCACATCGGGTAGGGCCTTATAATGACGATGGGCGAACCTGCGATGCCATAGTTCAAATTGTAGAGATGTGTCGCAAGACATGGCTCCCAATGGACTTCCTCCAACTTCATACAAAGTGTCAACCTTGAACCCAAGTGTAAAAACATCCTTGAAATTTATTTTCCAAACTTGAACCTTTCCATCGATAAAAGCCACCTTGAATCCTTTATCTTTCATTGCTGAAATGGACACCAAGTTCTTCTTGAGATTGGGTACATATAGTACTTCTTGCAAATGAACAGTGTTACCTTAATTCAATTTAAGGTTAACATTCCCTACTCCCTTCACGGGATAGGTGGCATTATCTCCAAGGATGATCTCCAAGTTTGTCTCCTTTTCTATCAGATTAGAGAGGGCTTCCTTGTATCCGGTGAAGTGCCTTGAGGCACCACTATCAATTAGCCAATTTCTCAGGGCTGATATAAGATAGTACTTTTTTTGCTTACTCTTAACAACATTGGATTCATCATACCTGGAGTTCCCTGACTTCTTGGAGGGTCGACCATTTCCTTGATGTCTTGCATTCCTTTTTCCTTTGCCATTCCTTTAATTGTTGTTGTTGAAGTTGCCCCTCGAGTTATTATGATAGTCATCATCTCGAGTTGTATCCCTTCTATTAGGACACTCCCTTGCATAGTGGCCAAACTTATTGCAAACAAAGCATCTTCCCTTCCTTCCATTTTTGAATCCTAGTCTTCCTTGACTTTGCTTCTTTGAACCTGCATTGTTCTTCCTCTTGGCATGAGCGGAGAATGCAGTGGGGTTGCTTCTATTAGAAGGCATTTCTTGCTCCACCATTCTTGTTTCTTCTTGAATGCATCTCGACATCAATTCTTCAAACCCTGGAATTTGATCATTGTTGAGTATAGTGGTTCTAAATACATACCACTCAGGTGGGAGTCCTCCAAGGGTGGTGAGAGTAAGTTCCCTGTCAGGAATGACTTCTCCAATTGAGAGTAGATCATTCTTGATCTCAGTGATCCTCAAGAAATAGGATTGAATGTCCTCGTCCTTGCCCTTCTTAATATCCTTCAACTTATTCTTGAGAAAAAGAATTTGATTAGTATTGCTAACCTTGAACATGTCGACCAACCTATCGTATATCTCCTTGGAGGTCTTCAATTCGGAGATATAGGCCACCAGATGCTTGTTAATGGAATCCCTGATAATCGTCTTCAGCCTTATTGTACTCGGTCTTCGTAGTAACCAGTGCATTTGAAGGAGGCTCGGGGATTTTACCCTGCACATAATCCATCACTTCCTTCTCTTACAAGGTCAAATCAAGAGACATCTTCAATCCATGATAGTTAGATTTATCATGGAGCTTGTCTTCTTCAGCCGGGAAGTAGGATGAGGAACCCATTGAGTCTTTTGTCCTTGTCCAGCTGTCTTTGGTGATTGCTCTTTCACGCTTGCTTGGGCTTTGTCTTCACCTTAGCTCTGATACCATGTTAATTTTAGGCAACAATGGTATGTTCTATGTTTTAGAGCAATTTTACTTCAATTTCTTTATTAGCCCAATATCAATATCCAATGTAGCAATCACATCAACATGATAGTAAAATGCAGATAGAACATAAAAATAAACAGTATAAGACAAGCCAAGACAAGAGGACACAAGATGTGGCACCAGCCAGGGACAAACCCCAATGTGGGAAAACCCTTGATCAATTCTTCTTTTAGTGTTCAATAGTTCAGCAGAGAGAGAGTACAATTTACAAATTCTAATAATTTATAATAGCAGCAAAAGAGCCATAACTAGAAAAGTCAACATTGGTCAACAAGGCAAATTTCTTCCTCAATTCAGCTCAGTCAAACCCAGTCAACTTCGACCTCCAACAACAAGTCTAATCAGCCCAAAACAGTCTGAAAAAATCCAGTCAAAACTAGTCAACAAAAGTAAATCCTGCAACCAACCCTAATACAGTGAACGTTGGTCAACAAAGAGGTCAAATTGCCTCGGTTGTTGTGCCCAGATCTACGGCTTGCTAGGACAGAATTCCTCCACCCAAAATCGCACTAAAACAAGTCAACACTTGGTCAACGCAACCCAAAACATCCTTCTAGAAATTTAGTCAACGCTGAAACAGAAAAACATTGTCCTTTCCTTCGCACGTGTGGAGAGAGAAGTTGCCTAGAAATCTGTACCCAATCAGATGAGGAGAGAGAGAGATGTGTGAAGATGAGTGATGTCCAAATGAGGATAAGGCATCATGTATTTGTAGGCTAAAGTTGAGGATGAATAGACGTGACTGTTGGGCTTCTGAGCCTACATGAGCTTGTTGGCCAACCTTGACAATTTGTCCATAATCAAAATAAATTCATAACTTCATTTGTACATGTCAGAATGGGATGATCTTTAGATCAATCCTACACCTCTCGGAGAAAGGAATCCAAGAAAAATATCAGTTGTCATAAATAAGATGACCCATGTGGAGTTTGGCCCTAGTTGCCAATTTTAACATGTTGTCACTCAGTTAAGAACACTCGATTCGAGTTGATGACTTGAAGTTTAGTTTATTTGACTTGATTCCTAAAAAATAGGAATCTAGCTAAGTTAATTCGAGTTAGGGGCATAAAGTTTAGTTGTGTGCAGGGATTCCTAAATTTTAGGAGCCTAGGTTGAGTTAATTTCAGTTGTAGCAATTTAATTCAATTAAATTGAGTTATGGTCAGTTAAACTAGTTCTAGTTGTTGGAGGAACTAGTGGAAGGTCAAGTTGTGGAAGTATGACTTCAACCACACTCAGTGATCATCCAAATAATTGATCAATCATCCTAAATTAGCTGATGCATGTAGAGAATTTGAGTTACCCAATTGAGATGGAGATTCCAAGGCAGTGTACTATCAGTTGTAGACTTTTCCTATGTGTACAGGCGGTGCATGCAATCAAAGGAAGAGCCTAGAGGAATTGCGCAATCCAATTGAGGGAATTTCCTAATTAATAGGGGCCTAATTCCTCAAGGAACAGCGTAAGGAAATAGGAGCTTGGAGGGCTTGAAAATTGGCTAAGTATTGGCCGAAATCAGTTAGCCAAGCAGAGGGATAGACTATACACTTGCAGGTTGTGCTTAGGCTTGAGCAAGCATATGTATTTCATCTCTATTCTTTTATTAATGCAATACATATAGGAAGGGGTTTTGAGCAGTGGTTTTCCCCTAGATAGATCTTTGTCAATGTGTGATGTTTCCTTTTGCATGTCTATGATTTGTGTGCTACATGGTGAATTAACTTCCGCAAATCAGTAGAGTAGCTTCGAGTCTTGTGATTTAGTAAATTTCATGAGCAGTTTCAAATCTACACATTAATTTCTACATAAAGTACTAAGTGTACTTTCCTAATATTGAAGTGAGGTGAAAATTCACTTTATGAGAAAAAATAAAAAAGGTACTAGGAGACTTTTAAGTGATGGGGCCAATGTATGAGGGGGGTCATTTGGGAGAATTGATCTCAACCATACATCTTGAGATTTTAGATTGAAATCTCAACCAATGGATCCTAGGTTTAGGGATTCAATCTTTTCCAAGGAGACAAAAGAGAGAAAAGGGATCTCATTCTTCACTTCACACTTGAGAAAGCATGAGGAGAAGAGAGGAGACGAAAAACTTCATGAAGGAGGAGAAAATTTGCAGCTAGAGAAGGGCAAGAATTCCAAGGAGAAGGAGGCAGCCACAGCAACACAAAAATCGAGGAGATTAGTAGCTACAACAGGAATGAATTTGGAGGCAAGGAGCCCTAAATTTCGAAGAGCAAAAAAGCTCGAAATTCGAGAAGGTTGTTGCTATCAGGGCCGAAATTCAAGGCACAAATTTCAAGACAACTGACTCAAACAGCACGAAAATCGAGTTGACTGGCACAATTTTCGAGGTAGAACAGTCACCTTCAGGCACAAAAATTGAGGCAGTGATTGCATAGATTTCAAGGCAGAATTTGGACACAAAATTCGAGGCACTGAGCTATGAGAAAATGCAGAAATTTTAGGCATGAAATTTTGTGAAAATCTAATAATTACAGTGGGCACAAATTTCCAAAAATTTGCATAACGCTACAGCAGAAAAGAGAGATAAGTATATGTCTATTTTATGTACTTATTCTAAATTTCTCAAGTAATAAAATCCTCCTTTGAAGATCGGTTTTCCCCAAGACACTGTGGGGTTTTTCTGGAGTCAGCTTGACCAAAAACAAGTGTCTCATATGTGTGAATGCTTGCCTAAATTTTGTATTAATTACCAGCTAATATGAAAGTGAAAAATAGTAGAAGTACTCTTTTAATGTTTACAATAAATGCATACTGAAATTTATATCAGCATGACAAAACACGTGGGTTGGGCCTAAACAAACACATGCAAACTTGTAAACTTAACTAGTTAAGGGTGTAGGTCATAAATTTTCTACATGGTATCAAAGCTGAGTTTAGCCAAGTTGAGACTCAAATCTCAAATTTCAGTCAACTGGTAAGGAGGGCAGCAAGCATTTAAAGTCTTCAAACAATGAACAAAAACCTTTGAAACCTTGTCAGAAACCCAAAGGCTTCATTTGCTCAGAGGGAGGAAGGTTATAGCTTCCAGATTTGCTACATATTGTTGGTTGTGGGGTCATGGCTACTGGGTTGAGAGTAGAGGACAGATTGGCAGGGGCTGAAAACTTTGGCCCATGGAAGAAGAGGATTATATTTTTACTGGAGGAGGTGGAAGTGTGGGATGTTGTTGAAGCAGTTGTGCAAGCACCCAATGACCCAGCTTAGTTGGTGGAGTTCAACAAGAAGAATGTGAAGGCAAAGAGGAGCATTCTAGATGCCATCAAGGACCATTTATTCCCTCATGTTTCAGGGATGAGATATGCATATCAGATGTGGGATTCCTTGGTCTCCTTACACCAGAGTTCTAATGAGAACAGGAAGATGGTGTTGAAACAAAAGCTATGCAACACCAAGATTACCAAGACCGACAGTGTGACATCCTTCCTCACCAGTCTCACAGGTGAAGGATGAGTCAACTGCCATTGAAGAGGTTGTTCCAGAGGACCAACTTGGTTAGGATTGCCTTAAATGGGTTCACCGAGAAGTGGGATGGTTTTATCCACGACTTCGTGGCCAGAGAGCACTTTCCTAGTTGGAGAAGGATGTGGGACGATTTCATCCAGGAGATCAAGAGGAGCGTGAGGGGTGGCAACAAGAGTGGTGAGGGATGTGAAAAGGAGAATGTTGCTCTTGCGGCTAAGGGAAAGAAGGTCAAGAAGGGGTGTTCTAGTGGACCAAAGCAAGAGAAAGAGAAGCAAAAGGATAAGGAGAACGACATGAGCAAGGTGAAATGTTTTTCTTGTGGGAAAATGGGTCACTATGTTGTTCAGTGTCCCAACAAGAAGGGTAAGAAGAAACAAGGAGTTGCAACTTCAGTAGATGTAGATGATTTTTGCGGCTATGTTTGATTCAGAGTGTGCTTTGGTGGTGAGTTTAGCCACTCATGTCACATCTTCCCGTGTTTGGTTCATAGGCAGTGGAGCATCCGGCCTTACTATCCCTACCCCTCTCTCACTGCTTCGAGCTCACTAGCTCTCTCTTCGGCAACTCAGCACTGCTACTCTGGAAATCGATCTGCCAGTGAAATCAAACTGTTGGTGTGTGTTCTCCAAGCCCCATCGAGTTTCTTCTTATAATCTCTCATTGAGACATCAACGGCAACAATTAAAACTTAATCGATGGCTAAGAATAACTAGAACTTGATCCAAGTCTTTTTCTAGAAGATTCTCACCATGGCTTAATTAATACCCCTTAATTAATTATATTTCCTAAGTTTAGACTTAGTAAATATTAAAAACGGATTAATTATTTTAATTAAGTCGTCTCTAGGTGGAATTTCCATAAACGATTTATGGGTTTTCTAGAATACATGTATTCTAGCCTCTCCACCAAATTTTGTGGCTAGAACACATCCAATGCTACAAAAACTAGCACTCCCTCTTAGTGACAAATGTGTTCTAGCGTTGCAACCCAGTGAAGCAACACCCTATCTCTGCACCACCTCCTGTGACGTTGCTAATGTTTGGCTTTTGTTGCCCACCAACTACTGCACAACTCTGATATATGTTGCATCTGTGTTGTTGTTGGCCTTGTTGAACTGTTTCCAACACTACATCTGCGCTACAACTTCCTCTCCATCCTTTGTTGCTGCAACTACAACAACTGCAACTGAAAAGCATCCAAAATATTGAATCAGTTGTGATCAGTATGATGCATCTGTCTCCCGAGTTTCTAACTATTGCTAGTCTTTGCGCTGTCACTGAAGCCTCTACGCTATTGCTGACTCTGCTTTGTACCAACTGCATTGCTGCCAATGTTGTATCGTGCTGCCCAGTATCTGACTGCTACTAGCCATTGCATTTGTCACTCTGGCATCTGACTGCACCATCTGCCACTGATCCATCCTGCTACTGAAATATTGTGGGCTCCCGTAGCAAGGTTCTGATTCAAGAGGTGGACCTCCTCAAGAATCCTGCCCATCCTGTAGCTCTCTAGGGCTACAAAACCAAATCACCCCACCTCACTCCTGGAGGTATATCAGTGATCATGGAAAACTCTTCCTCCAATCTGGAGGACAGCTTGTCGATTTCTACATGAGTTGCAGCCTAGTCCTGCTTTTCCTCCTTGTCCTTCTTCCTGAGAGGACACTGGGTGTTGTAGTGGCCAAGTTCACCACATCTAAAGCATTTGACCTTGGAAAGTTCCTTCTTCCTCCTGCGCTGCTCCTGCTGCCCCATTGATGCGAGGGTCACATTCTCCTCTTCCTTCACTTGCTCCGTCCCACTGTTGTTGATGTTGCCATTAATGGTGCTCTTCACCAAATCTTGCCTCATCTCCTCTTGCTGCAGATTAGCCCACATTCGATCCCACTCTGGCAACTTGTCTCTGCCTAACATACTCTGGACAAAGACTTGTCAGTCTTCGAAAATGTTGTTTAGAGCTAACCGCACCAATTTTGTAGGCTGGGGCACTGACCCTACTGCAAACAACTGGTCTCGGACATCCTGAATCCTAGTGAGGAAGGGGTCTATGCATTCCCCTTTCTGCATCCTTGTACATCTCAACTTCTCCTCAAGATACATCTTCCGTTGCTCGAAAGATCCCTGGTATAGCGTAACAAGAACTTCCCACATTTGCTTGGCAGTATTTTTGCCAGCTATGTGAGACACCACGTGATCTCGAACCCCATCGAGAATCAGCCTCTTTGCTTTCGCCATCTCCTTCTTGTAGGCCTTCAGTTGATCTGCATCTGTGGGTACAACTACCACGTTATCGATGTAGGCTTTGAGATCGTATTCATCTAGAAGACAAGAAATTCTTGCCTTCTAGATCACGTAGTTGGAGGCTCCGTCCAACTGATCCTAATCTCTCAGCCTTGTTGATGCCATCTTTGCAAAAAGTCGAACTCCTTCTCTTCTCCTCTGCGCAGCTGCTGACTGGCTCTACGCACTCCCTGCTGGAGTGGGAAAATCTGCTCACAACTACTATTGCTCTGTAGTGAAAAATCGAACTTTTGGACTAGAAGTTCCCTGAGGAAAGAATTCCCTCAGTGTGTGCTCTTCCTTCCTCCTGACGTTATTTTGCACCAGTAAACTGCTGCAAAATAACTGCATACCAGTTGAAGATATGCTTTGCAAGAAAAATATTGCTTCTCCCTTTGCCTCTGGTAATATTTGATCTAGAAAACTTATTCTCTGTCGACTCTCTCAGAGAAATAAACTTTTCCTCAAAAATTGACCCTCCAAGCCAAGGGATTGCGTAGCCCCTGGGGTTTCGAACAGTTGCTTACGTAGTAATTCGAAACTCCTTCCTCCAGCCTGCAACTAATATTATTTCTTCTATTTGTTAATTTAACTAAACAAATTATTTGTTGTGTGCTACGACAAATATCGAAACAAATACACTCCAACCTTCACAAAATAAATATTGCGAAAGAAATAAAAAATGTTGGAAGAATAGATGCACACACACACATACACAGTTATTTTTGGACTAAGTCCCCGGAAAAAACCCAACATGGGAAAATCGGTGCAGCATCTGAGGGTTTTAATATTATGCAGTATTAAATCTGAGTACAAGACTATGGATGCTCAAATCTAGCAATCCATACAGAGAAATCGCTGACAATAAATCTAGTGAGAAAAATCTCACTCCCACAAGCGATCTAACATTGTCCTTATCTCAAGTTGAGTTTCTCTTTGTTGCCTCTGCGCAATCACTGTGTCAGCCTATGCAGTACTGCGTCCTCACAACTCAAAACTGCTTTCCCTCTCGCTATCTAATTAGTTGTTGTTTGGAAGACAGATACTTCTAGCCTCCGGACTCTTCCTCCAGCTTCTGGCACTAAATCACTTCTCCTCCCCAGCAAAATACAAAATCCCCTCTAAAGAACCGCGTTGATTCTCTGTGGCACTTACTGCCTCTCTGCAGCGCACTCAACGGAACTCGAAAACTTCCCCCTGCCTTACTATCCATGCCCCTCTCTCACTGCTTCGAGCTCACTAGCTCACTCTCCGGCAACTCAGCGCTGCTACTCTGGAAATCGATCTGTTAGTGAAATCAAACTAATGGTGTGTGTTCTTCAAGCCCCATCGAGTTTCTTCTTATAATCTCTCGTTGAGACATCAACGGTCGCGATTAAAACTTAATTGATGGCTAAGATTAACTAGAACTCGATCTAAGTCTTTTTCTAGAAGATTCTCACCATGACTTAATTAATACCCTTTAATTAATCATATTTCCTAAGTTTAGACTTATGAAATATTAAAAATTGATTAATTGTTTTAATTAAGTCGTCTCTAGGTGGAATTTCCAGAAATGATTTATGGGTTTTGGAGAATACATGTATTCTAGCCTCTCCACCAAATTTTGTGGCTAGAACACATTCGATGCTACAAAAACTAACAGATAGGGGGTATGAGGTATTGTTCTGGAAGGGACAAGCGTTGATATATCCCAGGGGATCCAGTATCGAGTCTGCTCGTGTGATTGGAGCTCGTAGTGGGAGACTATACAGACTTATGTTTCAGCCTCTTAGAGCTATGGTAGTGCAAACTAGTAGCAGTGAGTTATGTGAGTTGTGGCATAGGAGGATGGCCCACTTGCACCATGGAGCTTTCAGGATGTTGAGGGAGATGGTTACAGGGTTGCCTGACTTCAACACAGAGCATCATGATGTGTGTAGGGGGTGTGCTTTGGGAAAGTACACCAAGACACCTTTCCAGAGCAGTGACAGCAGAGTTGCAAGTATCCTTGACTTGATTCATTCTGACGTATGTGGTCCTATGTCCCATGTTTCATTGAGTGGATACGAATACTATGTGGCATTCATTGATGATCACTCCAAGAGGTCCTGGATTTACTTCCTAAAGACCAGGGATCTTTCGGAGATTCCAAGAATTTAAGGCTCGTGTGGAGAACCATAAAAGGAGTAAAATCAGGGTGTTGAGATCAGACAATGGGGGTGAGTACACTTCTGCGAAGATGAGGGATTTTTGTGGGAGTGTTGGTATCAAGAGGGAGCTCATTGTGCCTTATAACCCTCAGCAGAATGGGGTGGCAGAGAGGAAGAACAAGACCGTTGTGGGTGCAACTAGAGCGATGTTACATGATCAGAGTTTACCTTTCTTCTTGTGGGTCGAGGCATGTAACACTTTTGTATATTTGCAGAACAGAGCCCACATAGAGTCTTGGGGAGAAAGACTCTTGAGGAGGTGTATACCGGCAAGAAGCCGGAAGTTGGGCACATCAGGATATTTGGGTGCCTTACATATTCACACGTCCTTGAGGAGAAGAGGACGAATTTAGAACCCATTACAGAGAGGGGTATCCTAGTGTGTTACAATGAGGCCAACAGAGCCTACCGTATCTATCTTCCTGCACAGAGGAAGATTGTCCTGAGACGGGATGTGACATTTGAATAGGAGAGGGTTTTGAGGAGGTCTCGGGAGTTTGATAAGGTAGAGCAGTAGGCTCCTCAGCAAGGGGCCACACCACAAGTTTCAAGTGCATCAGGGAGTACTTCAAGATCAGGAGGTTCACCTTCTTAAGGGGTGACCAGTTCAAAGAGCACAATTTCGCCTGGTACTGGATCCCCTGGTGCAGGTTCATCAAGCACAGTATCTCAGAGTTCAGGCTCTCCATTGGCTATTTCAAAGCCTTCTTTGCCTAGAGGAAAGGCACCAATTAAGGATTTTCCCATACCACCACAAGAGACTACTGCAAGGAAGAGAAAGCCAAGATGGCTTTGGGAGACCCTGAAGGAGGCTCAGGAGGCAATGGGGAGACCTAAGTGGTCAATGAGGGAGAGCAGACCACCAAAGAGATTGCGTGGTGGCTTTGTGGCAGATGTTGTGGAGACAGAGCCAGCTGGTTTTGAGGAGGCCGCTAGACAGCAAATCTGGAGGGATGCCATGGTGGAGTATGCCTCTATCATGAAGAATGATGTCTGGGAGGTAGTGCCACGTCCTAAAGGGAAGCCAGTGGTGACTTCTAGGTGGCTCTACAAGATCAAACATGTTGCCGATAGCAGCATGGAGAAGTTCAAAGCTCGATTTGCGGCGTGAGGGTTCTCACAGCTAGAGGGAGTTGACTATGAGGAGACCTTTGCATCGGTTGCTCGCTATACTTCCATTAGAGTAGTGATATCTATAGCAGTTGAGATGGGATGGAGGATTCACCAGATGGATGTGAAGACCGCCTTTCTCAATGGTGTTATATAGGAGGAGTTGTACATTGAGCAGCCTGAGGGCTTTGAGTTGCATGGGAGGGAGTCTCATGTGTGTAGGCTGAAGAAAGCCTTGTATGGACTAAAGCAGGCACCGAGGGCATGGTACGAGAGGATAGATGCCTACTTGCAGTAGATGGGTTTCCAAAAGAGTGATGCAAATCCGAACCTATACTTTATCTTAGTAGGTGATGATCCACTCATTTTGGTACTGTATGTGGATGACTTGTTTATTACAGGGGAGGACAAACTCATCCAGCACTACAAGAGAGATCTTGCTTCAGAGTTTGATATGATTGATATGGAGTTGATGCATTACTTTCTAGAGTTGGAGGTTTGGCAGGAGGATGGGCATATTTTCGTGGGCCAGGGCAGGTATGTAGGAAATATCTTGAGGAGATTTTGTATGGATGGTTGCACATTTATGGCTACTCCTATGATCACCAACTGGAAGAAGTTGCATGATGTTGATTCCGAGATGGTGGATCCCACTTTGTATCGTGAGTTGATCGGTTCATTGATGTATTTGGTTAACACTAAACCAGATATTTGTTTTGCAGTCAACACATTGAGTCAGTTTATGATGAAGCCCGAGAGAGTACACTGGGTGGCTACAAAACATGTGTTGAGGTACTTACAGGGCACAATGGATCATGCTTTAGACTACATCAGATGTGATGGAGTCAGATTGATTGGTTGCACAAACTCAGATTGGGCTCGCAATGTCAGTGACCGGAAGAGTACTTCCACGGATGTTGTTTCTCATTGGGCTCAGCAGTTGTGTCATGGTTCAGTAGGAAACGGAAGTCAATGGCATTGAGTAGCGCAAAGGTAGAGTATATGGCAGCCATTCATGCAAGGTGTGAGGCATTATGGCTTCACAAGATGCTTCATGGTTTATTTGGTCAGATGTTGAGACCAACTATGATTTACTGTGATAATCAGAGTTGTATTAAACTCTCTGAGAATCCAGTATTTCACGATCAGTCAAAGCATATAGAGATCAGATACCACTTCATTAGAGACTGGGTTCAGTGAGGGGCAATGAAGCTTGAGTATATATCCATTGATGAGCAGGTAACAGACATTTTCACCAAGTCTTTGCCAAGAGGCAAGCATGTTTTTTCAGAGACAAGATGGGAGTGGTGAGAAACACCTTCCTCGGTAAGAGGGAGTGTTGAAAATAGTACCAAGGAGAGGTGTTACTAGGCTTTTATTCCTTTTAGCCTAGTGAACACATTAATTAATTTTGTCTCAATGACATTTATGAGTTATATTAATGTCATGGGTTGAAAAGGTACTAAAAAGTGTTGTACCATATACTTTTTCTAATATTAAAGTCATTTGTACTTTATAAAGTGACATTATGTGTAAAGTACTAAGTGTACTTTTCTAATATTGAAATGAGGTGAAAAATCACTTTATGAGAAAAAATAGAAAAGGTACTAAGAGACTTTTTAAGTGATGGGACCAATGTATGAGGCGGGTAATTAGGGAGAATTAATCTCAACCATACATCTTGAGATTTGAGGATGAAATTTCAACCATTGGATCCTAAGTTTAGGGATTCAATCTTCTTCAAAGAGACATAAGAGAGAAAAGGGATCTCATTCTTCACTTCACACTTGAGAGAGCATGAGAAATGAGGAGAGGAGAAACTTCATGAAGGAGGAGAAATTTTGCAACTAGAGAAGGGCACAAATTCCAAGGAGCAGACAGCCACAAAAATGTGAAAATTTAGGAGATTAGCAACTACAATAGGCACGCATTTCGAGGCAAGGAGGCCCGAATTTCAAGGCGTTGCTGCACTAATTTCGAGGAGCAGAACGGCTCGAAATTTGAGGAGAAGGTTGATGTCAGACTCGAAACTCGAGGCAAGAATTTTGGGACAACTGACTCAGGCAACATGAAAATCGAGGAGTTGTTTGGCACAATTTTCGAGGCAAAATAGCCACCTTTAGGGACAGAAATCGAGGCAAGGATTGCACAAATTTCGAGGCAGAATTTGGGCACAAAATGCAAGGCGCTGAGCTGTGAGAAAATGCAAAAATTTTGTGAAATCTGAAAATTACAGTGGCACAAATTTCCAGAAATTTGCATTTAATGTTATAGCAAAAAAGGGAGATAAGTATTGTGTTTATTTTATGTACTTATTTTAAATTTCTCAAGCAATAAAATCCTCCTTTGAAGATCGGTTTTCCCCAAGAGGCTGTGGGGTTTTTCTGGGGTCAGCTTGACCAAAAATAAGTGTCTCATATGTGTGAATGCTTGCCTAAATTTTGTATTAATTACCAGCTGATAGGAAAGTGAAAAATAGTAGAAGTACTCTTTTAATGTTTACAATAAATGCATACTGAAATTTATATCAGCGTGACAAAACATGTGGGTTGGGCCTAAACAAACACATGCAAACTTGTAAACTGGGTTAATGGTGCAGATCATAAATTTTCTACAATCCCCATTCTGTTCCATCACTATATCATTTGCCACCTACCACCTAATGTATGTAACATGGACATGTCTCCCCCCTTTAAAGGTTAAAACTACCTAATAGGGTCCTTTGTTAACCCCCTTATTGAGCTTGGAGACACTTGTACATGCCAAAGCCCACCACTATTGAAGGGCATGCCACCATGAAGTGCCCCATTTATTCCATGATTTGTAAACTCTTTTACTTTATTATTCTAATGATTTGTTGTATTGGAGAGCAAGGGGACGCATTGGATCTTCTGAAAGATTGCAGGTTGGTCTCCATTTGGGGCTTGGTCTCCCTATACACGGTCTAAAGCCCTCCAAAGGGGCACATTTGCACTTGTAGGGTGAGTGTTGAGAGCCATGGGCCTCCACCATAGCAGAGATCACTTCATGTCTCCCCAGCACCGCTCATTGATTACTCGTGTTCCACCTTTTGGATGAAGATGATGCACCTAGTTCACCATGCCTAGTCGGCTCCACACTTGCACCATTGTTAAATTATGGTATGTTCTAGGCTTACAGCAGTTTAATTTTTTTCTTATTATTAGCCACAGATTAGCAATCACATATACATTAAGTAAAGTGTAGATAGAACATAAAACGATCAACAGAAAACAAGCCAAGACAAGAGACACAAGATGTGGCGGCTAGCTAGGGATAAACCCCAATGCAGGGAAACCCTTGATCAAATCTTCTTTTATCTTCAATAGTTCAGCAAAGAGAAATAGTACAAAATCAGAATTCTGTAATTTTATATCAGCAGCAGCAAACCCTAGATTAGCAAAGTCAAACTTGGTCAAATGAGTTGAAATTGACCTCCAATATGCTTGGTCAATTTCCAGTCAATTAGCCCTCGAACAACCTGAAGAAACACCCCTTGAACAGCTCCAAAAACACAGTCAAACTGTTGTTGATTGAAGTCAACCTGCTACCCAAAACTAGGGCAGTTAACGTTGGTCAAACCTGTGGATGAATTGCCTCGATTTTTGTGCCAAAATCTGTGGCCTGCCTAGGAGAGGCAACCACACGAAAACCGCACCCTTGATGAGTCAACGCTTGGTCAACACAGGTCAAAGAGACCTTCAGCAGCTTTTGCGTCCTCTTTTCAGCATCCTCCTTGCCCTAATGCGTCCTCCTTCTTCCCACGTGTGAGTTGCTCCTTGTATAACCCAAAGCTAAGGAGAGAGAGAGAGAAGAATGAGTGACATGAGATGATGAGAAAATGAATCAACCTCTCTTGTATTTATATGATTTACTGGGCATGTGTGCCACACATTTAACTGCTGGCCGACCTTGACAATTTGTCAAGTAAATACAAATAAATTCATATCTCCATAAATACTTGTCGAAATCAGATGATATTTAGATCAATCCTACACCTCTCGACAAGAGGAATCTAGGAAAAATATCAGCTGCCATAAATGAGGTGACCCACATGGAGTTTGGCCCTAGTTGCCAATTTTAACAACTATACACTTGGAAAATGTTCCAGGGTCTATATGAGGATGTGTCTCACTACAAGAAACAAAGGGAGGGCTTATGTCATCATCCTAGCCCTTATAGATGGTTTACAGGCATTTTCGATCTACTTGGAGACCCATGAGGATGTCCTTGTGCCCCCACATCCACTTGGGAGCACCACAGTGACTTGCTTGGAAAACAAGGGGCCAACCCCTTGTCCACTATGTTTGGAGTCCATTTTCTCACCATGGCACACTTTGGACTTCATTAGGCCTCCTCAAAGGCCCAACAACTCAAATTATTGATCATTTTGCCCTCGTGAAAGGCTTATTTTTATGTTATAGAGCTATCTTGGTGGGTTTGCCAGGAAGGGATGTTATTATTGTACATTATTTTATTATTTGGAGCTCAATTAGGCCAATTAGGCAAATCAAACTCATTAGAGATGGTATAAATAGATGAGAGGTGATTCATTTCTCTCATCATCACTTGGATTGGGTTACTAGCTCTTGTGAGAATTTCACATTCCCTTTTGGAGGACGAGTTTGGTTTCATGGATGAATTTTGATGTTTGGATTCTATCTTCTTGGTCTTGGAGCTTCATTATTGGCATAATATGATGATTGGATATACTCATTTGTACATGTAAGTGATCTTTTTCATGTTTATTCTTGTTATTTACTTTGTCACATGAATGTTGTTGGGATTTTCGCTATATAGGTCTGAAATTTACTACTATTCTATGTGAAATTGTGGAAATTTTGGTCTTTTGAAGTGTTGCATCATTGCATGTGTCATGTATGAATGGGTGAATGTTCCTAGAGGTTATCTTTGTTGAAAATACCTTGATAAGTCATCAATTATTGCATATTGAAGTATAAAATCTTCTGGCAACTACTCTCATGCCCTAATTGCCATGCGAAGTTGTCTAGAGGTCTCCTTGATTGGGTATAGTTTCTCCAAATCACAAGTTCATCTTGACTCCATCTCTCCCAAAGGCAAGGCACTAATCCATCCACTGGTGGTCACCTAAACGCTTATTTTTCTTGCCTCCTCTCTCTCTTTCTAGGCGTAGCCACCATAGGGCACCTAGGGCATCAAATAAATCTCATTGTAGACATTGAAACACCTTGATTTTTAGTCCATAACTGCACTAGGGTTTTTTCTAGAGGCCCTCCAAATTTGAAACAATTCCGACAATGGGATCCCGAGACATAGCAAGCCCTAGCTCAAGGACCATTTCTTACCCTAGGTTTCCCTTGGCTAGTGTCCTCATTTTGATCATTGCATTCAATCCTCAAAAGGAAACTTTTCCTTTGATCTCTTTCTCTTCCATAATTAGGTCAACTCCCTCCTTGGTTGATCAAATCCATACCCTTGACCTAATTCTGGGTCCACTTGGTCCTTTGTGGTCCCGCAACTTTATAACTCTGATTTCACAGAGATCACATAAAGGCCACTTCTCCATAAGGATTTTCTGACCTAGGAATCATCTTTACAAGATATATTCCCAAATTCTAGCCTCAAGAATCCTCTTAGCCCCTTCCTAGAGACCATATCACCTTACTTCCCGAGTAAGAAAGCCATATAATTGAGTCTCTCTTGTGTATAGGCCTTAGGAATCACTCCTCATCCTCTTATTGATCCATTCATCTAGTGGTTCCTCTTATATTGGGTCTCCTCCCATCAGTGAAAGTCCGTAAAGAGCAGGGAGCTTTAAATGAGGTGACAATGGGTTATCGCTTCATTGTTGCCCCTTGACCTAGTAGTTGCTCCATAGGATCCCCTCCTTGGACCCCTGCTAGTTTGAGAGGTAGCAGGTTGCATTATGCTAATATTCCCTTTAGATGTCACATTTATAGAGAGGATGGACAACTTCAGTATACCTACCCAAGAAGACTATCCATAGGAAAAGAGGGGAGGAATTAGCGATAGAAGAAAAGGAAGACCCTAATAATAGAGATAACCTTATTCCCTCCCCAGATCAATCGTCAAAGAATCTAACTTCAATGTGTTAACAGCAAAACAAATTACTTGAAAGGAAAAGAGGGAATCTCCAACAGAAACTTCGAGCTCAAGACAAACATCTCCAAACCCAATAGCAATGTTGTGAGAGCTTGTGGAAAAGATTAGAAATTTAGAAGTGATCCCATGTATGGAATAAGCCTTAT
Organism: Pinus tabuliformis; assembly: GCA_031772625.1. Taxonomy (NCBI): domain Eukaryota; kingdom Viridiplantae; phylum Streptophyta; class Pinopsida; order Pinales; family Pinaceae; genus Pinus; species Pinus tabuliformis. Next base: position 979,176,039 of record CM062812.1, read on the forward strand.
AGAAACAACAATGGGGCTAATGCACCCTTCAGCCTCTTTACAAGACTCCTTTCGCACCTCCATGAAGAACAACAGATCCGAAGGGTTTGGCCAATAGGCTGACCTAGCCACCACAACAGATCCGAGTTGCCACTCAGTCGTCGGCCAAGTCGGCAGCCACCAGTAACTGGCACGCCGACCAAGGGCCCCGTCACGTGGTCCAGCCGAGACAGCCAGCACGCAGAAGATTGTTTGCAGAACCAAACCAGGTCGAGGAGGAACGAGTCAGCACCGGGGCAAGCATTGAATCAGAGCTACCAACAGGAACACAGCAGAATAATTGGGCGGAAGAGGTCGACGAGGCCTCAGGAGGGCGGAAGCACCCTACAGCAGCGGCAAACAAGAGAGCAGCCACTGTAGCAGCACTGCAAGAAGCCAATGAACCATCGAGCCACGAACCAAAAAAAAAAAATCGTCCAGACCTGTGCATAGCCAACCATGCAGCAAATCAGGGACAGGGGCACCACGGTTGATGAGAAGTCATGCCAGCAGCCAAACTAGACCAACTAGCCGCCAAACGAGTAGATCGAAAGAGTCGCCAACTTTGAGGCCAGCGGCAGTGGTGGAAAGAAGCAAAGAATGGCCAAATGCAGGCATACCTACGACAATCAAGGCACAACGATGCCTTGTTGAGCCTGAGTGTCCAAGTTTGAGCTCAAGGTCGAGAGTGATCAGCAGTGAACAGCCGGCAACAACTATGAGTGGATCCCGAGAGTAGAACGTGACAGAGACAATCAACAAAGTCATCGTGTGGCACACAACGGCCAGTGAATCTGACCAAGCTGACCAGAGAACCCATAGACGGGAAGGGAGTGTGGCCGGTAGCCGCCACTCATGTGCCAAAGCAACCGGCAGTGGCCAAAGACCGGCCAATAGAAAATAAAAATAAAAAATTGTTGTTTAAGTGTTCGAGCAAAGAACAAGAAGGCTCAAGAAGTGTGCTGAAAGTTCAGGCAGCAGATTCAGGCAGTGAGCAACAGGCTTGGGCAACAAGCCTGGACAACGTGCAGAGGATCGTGGGGTCAAGCGGTCACAAGTGTTGAAGTCGGCAATATTAGAAAATCAAAAAGGTAGAAATATTTTCTTATGTTGATAATTACTTGTGATATTATTATGTTCTTATTAACTTCTTTATGTTTTTCCTTTATCTTCTTCTCATCAAGCAATTATCTAGACAAAAACATGAAGATCATGGACACCAAATGTAGGCGCTCAGCCAGGGCTAAAACCCCTATATAGGGGAAAACCCAATCAAAAACTCTTCCTTCAATAGATTCAAAATGAGATAGACCAAGACCTTAGACCAACAAACCTTCCTCCACCAAGTTAGCCTTCCAAGATGATATAGAAACTTTCGATATTCTCTTTTTGTTCAGCAACTATAACCTAGCAACAACCCAGAAATTTCGGCCCCAGCTTCTTCAGAATTTCAGACCTGCCTGCACTTCTGAAATTTTTCGACCCAACTGCACTTCTCGGCCTGCCTGCAATTCTCGATCTACCTGCACTTCTCGCCCTGCCTACAATTCTCAATCTACCTGCACTTTTCGACCCGACTGAACTTCTCAGCGTGCCTGCAATTCTCGATCTGCCTGCACTTTCCGGCCTGCCTGCACTGCTCGTTTTGTCTACACTTCTGAAGCTCAATTTTTTTTTAATACCTCAAAATTTTCAGCTTGCCTTTATATAGGTGTTTCTGACCCTTAGTTAAACCGACTTGTCCTTCTTTGAGGTCGACTTGGTGGAGGAGGCATAGAAAGCCTAAAATATAATAAAATAAATTCCTTTATTAACAAAAGAAGCCAAAAAGAATCTTTTACATTATGACATGGACAAGAACACTTGACATAAACCCTAGAAGCCTACAATGGAGGCTATGACCTATAAATAATTGACCCAAGCATGAAACCCATGCTTTAATAAGTCAATTTCTCAATAATAAAAAAATATTTTTCTTTCTTTTTTAAATCACATTACATCATGACTCAAATATAATTATGAAGACCAACACTAGTTACATTCTTCAACACTCCCTCTTAACTAGGGAGGTATTCATAATTACACACACACATATATATGCAGGTACATGGAAGATCTCAAAATAAACTACGAAGAGTTCTAGCACACTCAGTGTTGCAGACTAGATACCTAACCAGGGTATTCTATCCAAGTGGGACTAAGATGGACTCAATCTTTCAACCACTCTAGGTACCATCAGGCTTACTTGATAACCATCAACCTAGGGATCTAGGTGTGTATCCAAGGTCAGAGCTCCATAACCAACGCCACCCTCCCTCTCCGGGATCTAGACATCAACACAGGCTAGCCAGATGTCCTCCCAAGCATCCACCATTAGATGCTTCAATTGTCCCTATCAAACTAGATATATCCATTTGTCCAAGCATGCTTCCAAAGTGTTCAACCTTTTTATGGAGAGTTTTACCTGTACAAACACAAACCCCAATCAATAATAAACTTTCAAATATACATATAAGTAAACACAAACCTTTGGGGCCTTCATTCATTCGGATGTTGCTTATATCATCATCAAGCAATCCAAATACATCTTATCAGAAGCTCTCTTCTACCACTTCTTCAACTGCACCAAATATAGCCTCAGTACTTCTCAAGTCTTTTGTTTGCAACTTCATGAATCGTGAACATTTATAGATAGTACTTTTGGTTACTTCAAAGTATTCACTGTCATAATATGCCCTCCCTCTCAACTAGGGAGTTATACCCTTTCTTCTATCGAAGCTCCCTCTCAACTTATGGAGATTAACCACTTCCTTCTTCTATAGCATCGGAGAACCTTTCATGGGTACATTCCTTCTTACGGCATCAAGGTCATCTTAATCATCATAACTTCCTTCATCATGCTCATACGAACATCTTCATCATCTTGACGCTTATGTACCTGCAAATCTTCAATAGCAAGTACAACCAAATACAAATCGAAGCATGAAGTTAACTATATCAAAATCATGCCAATACAATGGAAGCATTTAGACTTTAGACATCAAACATTTGAACCTAGTTAGGTTCAAAATCAGCAAGAGAAACATACTCGACTTCAACCTCTTGCTAGGGTTATGTCACAAACCCTAGACTACCTCATCAAGATTTGAAGCAACTTAATCAAGATATCAGTCTCATTATATCTAGGGCTTCAATATCACTTTCAAAGATGTATGACAAACTCTACTATGATTTATTGCAAACCCTAGATTCCATCTTTGAGACACAATGCCTTAGATATCAGCAATTCCACTATGTATCTAAGGTTTCAACAATTTTCAGAATTTACATGTTAGACTCTACTAAGGTTTCTTGCAAACCCTAGATTTATCAAAACTATATCAAAAAACAATCACATCCTAAAAAATCCATCTTTACTAGGGATTTGTTACAAACCCTAGAATTCACAAACTAAAAACATGAGTAGTCATATACATATCTAGGATTTCATGCACTAACATCTCATATCAATATTCATATGTACTAGGTAAACCCAAGACACAAACATTAATACATCAAAGTACAACAATTTTCATTGGGCTAGGGTTTTGATAAAACATATGAACATACACCTAGGGCTCCATTCCTAGGATCTTACTTACAAGGGTTTTGTTTCACAAACCCTAAAGATCTAGGGTTTCAATACATAATTTAGACATTCACAGCAAACCCTAAAGGGCTAGGGCTTCTATCATGATTCATAACAATATCAAAACCTTAATCATCAAAGAATAGAATCAACAACCCTAAGTAAACTAGGGTTCCATAATTAATATTAACATGCCCTTAGCAACAAGAGGCTAGGGTTTTATAGTGAACCCTAAGAGTGAGGGTTACACAAGAATGATCAAATAATATCATGAGGGTAGATTCAATCTAATGATTAATCACCCTAACAAGAATCTTTTGTGATTCAAAACCCTACACATAACGATGTCATAATGTAAAGTAAATTTCAAAAGAAGAATGATTGTACCTTTTACATGAAGAGAACTTTATGATAAAGCTTATAGTATAACACATACCTTGAGTTGTTCATTAACTAACCTTGTAGGGCATCAATTCTTGAAGGGCTTCCTTTGCAACAAAACTTCTTCCATGCTTCAATTCTCCTCCATAGCCTTTGAATATTCAACAAGCTTTCCTAACCAATACAAAAAAAAGGTTATTAGCATATAATACAAACAAATCTCGATGTGAGGAGGAAACCAAACATGAAAAGATGAAACAAAGAACAAAATACTTATCTTTTGTAAAATGGTGAAGGCTCCCTCTTAATCCAATCTTTCGGAGGGATACCTACAACTTATCAAAATGATTCAAAAATGTTCTAACAAGACATGTTAGACCTACAGACTCTAGAAATCAGAACATAAAGAAAAACAATGTAAAACTTAAGATAGAAGAATATCTAAGGGATAGTATCCTTAAGAGTCTCTAGCAAATAAGTCTTTGACTTTGGATTCTTTTGTCATGTTCTTCTTCGGTGGAGCTTCATCAGCAATATTTGCATGCTTTCTTTCTCTCTTCCTATTCCTTAGATTCTCAAGACAGTGACTTCTGTAATGACCCGTCATTCAATCTTTGATAGGTCAACTTTCTTCCTTGGTCCTTTGAACTTCTTGAAGGTTCCCTTCTTCTTGTGATGAGCAGAATATGCATTTGAGGTGTTTTCTTCTTCATCCTCCTTTTTGTTGTTTACTAATGATATCCGAGCTTCTTCTTGACTACATGCATTCCACATCTATTCAAATGTTGGTGTATCCTTCCAAATGTTGATTCCTAATGCAAAAGCACTCCAAGATTTTGGTGTTCCTAGAAGAGCAGTAATTATGAGCTCTTTTTCTAGTATGATTTCATCTATTGCTTCGAGTCCATCTCTTATTTTGGAGATTCTTACAAAATATGATGAAAAGGTATCATCATTCGTCATCTTAACGGTTCTTAATTCATTCTTGAGGCTTTCTATTTGACCAATGTTCTTGATTATGAATAATTTGGAGAGAGCCTCATACATTTCTTGAGCGGAACCTATGTTGGAAATGTATGGAATTAAGTTGTCATCCACTATTAGGTTCATGGCTACAATTTCGGATTCTCTAAACTTCTCTTTCTCTGCTTCATTTGTTGGTTTCTTGACTTTCCCTTGAACAAGATTCAATATTTTACGCTTTTCGAGGATAAGATCTATCCTCTTTTTCCATGCCCTATAGTTGGAAGCTCCTTCTAGTTTGTTTTTTGCCTTCATTGAGTTCGTCATATTGATATCTGCTATTCCTTGTGACCTAACCTTGAAACTCCTTATTCTCCTGATCTTCAAACTTCCTTTTTCTTCCTTCTTTCACCTTAAGCTCTGGAACCATGTTACAAAATCAAAAAGGTAGAGAGATTTTCTTATGTTGATAATTACTTGTGATATTATTATGTCCTCATTACCTTCCTTATGTTTTTCTTTTATCTTCTTCTCATCAAGAAATTATCTAGACAAAAACATAAAGATCATGGAGACTAGATGTAGGCACTCAGCCAGGGCTAAAACCCCTATATAGGGGAAAACCCAATCAAAAACTCTTCCTTCAGTAGATTAAAAAAGGGATTGACCAAGACCTTAAACCAACAGACCTTCCTCCTCCACCAAGTCAGCCTTCCAAGATGATACAACAACTTTCGATATTCTCCTTTTGTTCAACAACTATAACCCAGCAACAACGCAGAAATTTCAGCCCCAGCTTCTTCAAAATTTCAGAGCTGCCTGAACTTCTGAAAATTTTCAGCCTGCCTGCACTTTTCGACCTACCTGCACTTCTGAAATTCGACTTTTTTTAGACTTCTGAAATTTTGACTTGCCTTTATATAGGTGTTTTTGCCTCTTTGTTAGGCGGACTTGGCGAAAGAGGCCTAGAAGACCTAAAATATAATAAAATAAATTTCTTTCTTAACAAGAGAAGCCCAAGAAGGGTCTTTTACATTATGACATCGACAAGTACACTTGACATAAACCCTAGAAGCCTGCAATGGAGGCTATGACCTATAAATAATTGACCCAAGCATGAAACCCATGCTTTAATAAGTCAATTTCTCAATAATAATAAATTTTATAATTACATTACATCATGACTCAAATATAATTATGAAGACTAACGCTAGTTACATTCCTCAACAGGCAGAGCGCAGGAGTTGGCAAATAGTCGAGCCAACAGTCAAAGCAACCAAGGATGGCTACAGGGGATCATGACGCGGGCAAGGTGCCACGCTGGGCGTGATTGGAGAAATTGCGAGATGCAATGCCCAGCAGTTGCTAACAGAGCTGGTAGAAGCCAGCAAATGGTACGATGGACAATACCAATAGCCAATAGGATTGGTGAAGGTTAGCCCTAAGAGGGAGAGAGGGAGATCGTACTAATTAGGGGATTGGCAGCAAAATTCTTGGGTGTCTTAAAAGACCGAGACAAACCCATAACAGTGCTAGAAGAACTTACAGGATCGATGATGGTGAAAGAGAGTGGGCAGGAGGCCTCTTCCAAATCTGTCTGTCTGGTCCAATTGGTATGAGCTAACATTGATGGATGCTCAGAAGCAGGATCCTAGGAGCATAGTTGGAAAGAACAGGTCTTCAAATCAAATTCTACAGGAGAAAGCAAGGAAGTCTTCTAGTTCATAGGGAGCAGTTGCAGTGGCAAAGAATGTGGTAGTGTTGGAGATAGATCCAAGTGGACGAGGTTCTTCAAGAAGCACCTTCTTCGCTAAGAGGGAGTGTTGAAAAGTGTAGCAAAGAAGGTCTTCTCTGTGCATGTGCCTTAGCCAGATAAGCACCACGATCATTCTTCCTTTGACCATGAATGAGTTCGTGGATTTAGTAGATTCATGCGCAAAGTTGGAGGGTCAGATAAGTGGATCTCCAAGTGGCAGTTCAAGTTTGGAAGAAGACGAGTTGAAGCTTTAGTTTCGATTGAGGCAAGGACGAGTTATAACTCCAAGTTATGATTGGAGAAAGCTTAGTTCGAACTCACTTAACTAGTCAATCACAATTGTTGTTCCAAATTTTTATAATTGTCTAATTATAATTTGCCGGATATAGCATGGATCGAATTGCTTAAAAGGAGGACGAAGGCACATGTTTGGATCATTGTTGTCTTGCACAAGTTTGTGTGTGAGAGAGTTCTTTGTTGAGGCAACATATCTTGGAGGAGCCAATACGCAGTGTGTAGAGAGCTTCCTTGATGCAGATTTGCGTAAGGAAATAGGAATCGAGCCCTAAGTAATAGAGAGTCCCCTACGCTAGGAAATAGGCAGCCTGTGAGAAAGGAAATCGAGCCACGCAAGGAAGCAGGTAAGCAGAGGTCAAGTGTACGTAGAGTGTGTCCAACTAGTATAGCTTGAGGACAAGTGTGTTCTCTGGGTCACTTCCTATTGTTGCTTTTTCATAGCTTGGGAGGTACTTCAAGCCCTAGGGTTCATGGTTTGGAGGTTGGAGCACCACAATAGGTCATTGTGGGCTTGGAACCCAAGGTTTGGGTTTTGCACGCATTGATGTTTGGGCCAAAGCCATGAAGCATTTTAGACATGTAATGGATGGAGATGATAGAGGATGTTGAGGAGAATCCAACGCAACGAAAATCGTCAAATTCCAAGTTGACTACGATGAGATATATGATGGGTTTTTGGACATACAAGTCATGTAGGCTTGAGATTGTTATGTCCAAAAGACATGTCACTTAAGAGAATTTGTGGAGCCCTTCTTTTGTATATAAATAGAAGGTGCATGGAGGTCATTTCAATCATCCAAAGGTGCATCAAATCATAGAGACATATCCATGTGATAGCCGAGCTCTAGGAGAGGACAAAGCAAGGTGTTTGAAGTCTGTTTGGAGGCCGAGTAGCTGTAGAAGGACAGCCACAGGGTCTGAGAGAAGCGCTGGACAGATTTCATGTGTTTGGGTGCTACTTGCAGGTCCTAAAGCAGAGCAGGAGGCTACCACATTCCCTAGGCAGCTTTGGGAGGTATTTTGGTGTGGTTTTGTGGGAGTTTTGTCCCTGTTCTTGAGGCCACAGCCCTAGAGACCAGAACAGGTGGGTCGCAGACCTAACAGGGTCATGTGAGGGTAGTTTGGGGCTGGTTGTTAGCCTTGAACAGTAGCGAATTGGAGCAGCACTGGAAGGACCCTAGCCGCAGCTGTAGAGAGGTCTGTGAGGGTATTTTGTAGAGCTAACATGGACCTGGGTCATGCCCTAACCAGATCATAGAAATTGCAGCAGTGATACCTCAGCCCATGATGAATGTAGAGGTATGTATTCTTGATATGTTGAGTTGATTTTGATGCAAGTTGGACAGTAGTTTTTGCAGCCTGTGGAAGCCAAGTGGTTGGGCTTGAGTTGGTGGTTAGAAGCCCTTTCCTAGGAGCATATTCCACAGTGAGGATTGGTGATTGTATTGGGCATCTTTGGACTGTTGGAGGGCAACGTGTATATGTCCAAGGTAGCCCTAGAGCAGCAAACAAGGACTTTGGACTGTTGCGTGTTTGGGTGAAGTATTGAGCCTAATGTGTAGCTCTATGATGGACGAAAGAAGCTACTAAGAAGGCCGATTGAAGATCAGGTATTGGCCAGCCTAGAGGTGCAGATTGGATCAGCACATGTTCATTGTATGCCCTAACCAGATCACATAAATTGCAGCAGTGATACCTCAGCCCATGATGAATGTAGAGGTATGTATTCTTGATATGTTGAGTTGATTTTGATGCAAGTTGGACGGTAGTCTTTGCAGCCTGTGGAAGCCAAGTGGTTGGGCTTTACTTGGTGGTTAGAAGCCCTTTCCTAGGAGCAGATTCCACAGTGAGGATTGGTGATTGTATTGGGCATCTTTGGACTGTTGGAGGGCAGCATGTAGATGTCCAAGGTAGCCGTAGAGTAGCAAACAAGGACTTTGGACTGTTGCGTGATTGGGTGAAGTATTGAGCCTAATGTGTAGCTCTTTAATGGGGCAGCTAGAGAGCAGATTGGAAGCGAAGGACCGGCAGGACGAGATACGACATAGATGTTCAGCGTGCAGCGAGATTGTCATTGTATCTTGTATTTTTGTACTTGTGGATAATTGATGGTCATTATCCCTTGTACGGGAGCCCTAGACTGTTGTATTATATGTTGATTAATATAACGAAGTTGGGCATACAGTGATATGGGGTTTAACGGTGAGTTTCGCTGGGTGAAACCCACAAGATGAGGGTTCAAATCTCATTGAGTATATATTTGACCTGTTGTGTCTTGGCTAGAAGAATAGGCGACCTCATAGAGGACATCTCGGCTCTTGTTGAGGCATAAGTTTCCTGCTATTGTGCGGCTTGCAGGTTGTTGCACGTAGCCTAGGTTTATAGTGGCAGCCAGTGAGATTTGATCCTGGGTCTGTTAAGGATAACTCTCACCAGTTACCGATTATCCTAGATTCAAAAAAATATATATATATAACGAAGTTGGGTTGAAAAATTTGTAAAGAGTTGTCTATAATTGTGCATGTGTGATTTACTGTTGTTTATATTCCGCTATGCAAAGTAGCTTTGTTGAGATTCTTGGTTGGTAGTGTCAGAAATTTAAGATACTATCCTAGACAACAAGGTCATGGAAATTCAACACCTGCCTTGTAAGAAACCAGATTGCTCAGTCTCTATCAATAAAGAATACTACAGCAAAGAAGGGATTTTCCCAGTTGGGCTTCCCAAGGAAAATATTGTGTTATTGTGTGACTGTGTTTATTTATCTTTGTGATTATTCCACTACCTATCTATCGTAGAGAAATTCTATGTCTTGGTGAAAAGAATTAGTTACTGTGTTTATTTATCTTTGTGATTATTCCACTACCTATCTATCGTAGAGAAATTCTATGTCTTGGTGAAAAGAATTAGTTTCAGATTGTTCATCATAGCAATTGCAGAATTTCATGGAAATTCAACATTGCCTCCAATCAATTTAGGTTTAGACAAGCTTAAAGAATGTAAGAATGTAGAAAGTATATGCAAAACATCCACGAAATTCTAATCTGCTAATATGAGCAATCTGAAATAAAATTTATTCTCACATAAACACAGAACTTCTCTACTAGATGCAGTGGAATAGGAATAGAAATAAAAGCAGAGCCACACAATTCAAAAACACAAAATTGTCTAGAGAACCCAACTGGGAAAACCCTCTGCTTGATGAAAAATTTACCAAAAATTGAGCAATTGATCTCTTACAAAATACAACAGTTTCAATCTGGAAACCATACTTGTCTTTCCTGCTTGATCTAAGCTTGAAACCTTTGCAAGACTGCTGATCACCGCTGCCCTCTACCAACCTGTGCACAAGCTCTCTTGCACACTCTTGCTCTCACAAGCTCCACGCACAAACTCGTGCTTCCTATCACTTGGTCTCAGCAGCTCGTGCTCACCAAAACAATGATCAAATTATGTGCCTTTGTCCTCCTTATAAAGCAATTCGAATGGCCCAATCTGGTGAGTTTCTAATTAAGGAGTTTGCTTTTGTGATTGTTTGAGTTAGCATGAGTTAATTACTCATGCAACTCTTCCTATCTCATGAGACTCAACCACAGGTTCTTTTCCTCAATTAACTCGCACTAGAAGACTGATAACTCGGCCTTCCACTTTGACACGTCAGTTAACTACTTCATCAACACTTCCTAAATTTTAGGAATTCACCCTAAATTTTAGGAACATGTCCTACTTTTTAGGAATTAGCTCCTAACTCATAGCAACTCGTGCATGTTCAAGGAGAAACTTATTGTGGCTCCTTTGATTAAGGCACAAATCAAGGAACCCTTTATTGCTATCATTTTCAACATTGTAGACCTTTTTCTTTGAAAACCCAAAAAACATGTTTCATGCACATTTCTTAATTTCCCTTTAAAAGAATTCAAAACGAAAAATGAAGGGTTTTTCAACTTATGCAAACCAAGCAAATCCCTCAGCCTCATTGTTTCCCAGAAAAATGAAGAAAGAGATAGTATCGCAACAAGCTCTTCGCATGTGCGCATTTACTGTTATCTAACAAATGGATATTCACTTGTGTGAATATTCCAGTGATCTTACATTTCATGTTTTTAAATTTAGTTTTCGGAACTTTAGATTCCCATGTTTCATATTTAGGATCCCTCGTAACATGGGCATGGCAAGCATTTCCGTTACGCTCATAATACCCACGCCTTGGATTTCTGTGCTGTTTATATAACTCCGTGACATCTATATTTGGACCACAGCAGATCCAACAACAGTCATACATTGCTTGTGATTGTGTAAATTCTTTTGGAGTTGCTGATTAAAATAAGTAATTCCAATTCTTGGAAGAAAGTGAACTCTCTCTGATTACAATAACCAACAAAAAAATCTACTATTTCAACAAAATAAATCCCCACTTACCTCTGCTTCCTATCAATGAAACCCTGGGTTATCTCCCCATCGGTTGGTAGACGGGAAGACAAGCTTGAAACCAACTTCCCTTCGTCCGATTTCTGCTCTTCTTTTTTACAGGCGATGCGCCATTGCCTTTCTACCACCGGGAAGCGTCTGCTCAAACAGAAAAATAACAGTTAGAGTTGGATATACACTAACAGCATCGTCAAACTGCATTATTTTATGTTTGCTTCCAATATGCTAATTGATAAATATTTAAAACGCCATGAAATACCATTCACATTACACATCATATGGATTACCCGGTCTGAAGAGGCTCTGTAAAGGGTTGACAATCGTAGGCCTTCTAGTAACAAGAGTACCAGATTTTTTATTAAAATAAAAAGGAAAATGAAGAAGATTATATTCCCATGCAAATTTCTACAGAGCAGTCTTCAGACAAGATATTTAGTTGTGCATAATGCTTAAGAACCAATGTACAAACTCCGTAGGTTAGTGTTCACTGAGAAAAAAAAAAGGCCACATCGTAATCGCTTGGAAGGGACAAATTTTGTAGATGCCTGCAATTGGGAAGATAGAAATCAGTAAAAGCTAGTCTTGGGAATTGAACCTAGGTTGAGCCTGACAAGGAGAAACAGATTCAACCACACCGGAATCAAGTTTTGCACCCCAGGAGACATAAAATAGCTTGAGAGTGAGAAGAAATTGATGGTGGTATAGAATTCGTTCTTACCTAGAAAAGACGACATTGTCGGCATTGTTAAGAACCCATACGGCTCGGATGCTGCAACCAGGCATTCTGCACAATACAAATTTCAAGAGACTAACTATCGGAAGAAATCGCTTGTTCTGAGTGTCCCAAACGGGCGTGGAACTCCTCTTCGGCGTGGACTAAGCATAAACTAAGACGCCCCTCTTTCCGACATTTTCTTCCGGCCAAAACCATGAAGTTGTAAATACAACAATGCAAAACTGCAATTTTACCGACATTGAAACGCAGTTTAAAGCGTTTGATGTTGTCTGCCAATCGACCCAGTTGCCGTCTTAACAACGGATCGACTGAATTCACGATTTTTTTTTTTGCCGACTCTAATAGGGAGCCTTCTATCAGGTGAATTTGATTGATTTGATCGAAGCGAAATGCTCTGTGGGACTATATCCAAAGACCTAGTTGACTCATATATTCCTTTCGATCGATTTTGGCTTTTGCTGCCATTTCCAATGGACCAGGGACAACCAGATACAATGATGTTATGGAGATCATAGCCCACTCAGTGTTAGGCTTGCTTCAAGAATCCCTGAGTTGTGTTTTGAGCTCGATTACTCCTTAATGCCCCCATTGTTGAGAGCTTTCCCAAATAAGCGTTTGGTTATGGTTTCTATTGTCTTAATTGGTGCAACTTTCAAAGGATTGCGAGATAGTACGTGTGGGCATTCTCACAGATTAAAAAGAGATCTAGAAATTTATAAGGGATGGGATCTTACCATTTTCTAAGTTTATATCTTATGTTAATAGTTTAAAGTGGCTAAAGAAATGGGATGTATTCTCTCGTAACATTAAGATATTTCATCACCATCATAAACCATGTGGAAAATCATTAAGAGCCAATGATAAATCCTTCAGCGTCAATTATGGTAAATAATTTAGAGCCAAGGGTTAATCCTTTCTTTATCGTCCATTGTGGTTGTGGATCAATGTGGATGGAAACATGCAAGGAAAAAAAATCGTTCTCTTCTTACACATTCATTCATGTTATATGATTTCAACAATGAAGTAGATATTAGGCAAATTATAAAAATTGGTTAAACATTTGGGAATTAATGATTTGTGGCATTTTGTAAGATCACCTCATCTTTTAAATCTCAGCATGGACATGACACTTTTCATGGTAATAAGTTGCACGTGACTAGCCTCATGGCATGTTGCATTGGAAATATAAGTCACAACCTAGCACATCCCACATATCTCATCCATCATATATATAGTATTGTGAATATATGGGAGTCCATTAGTCGAATATGCCAACCATTAATCTTACTTGCTTATCTCCTATCCAAACTTGTTATTTGAGATAGTGGTGAGATCAAATTCCCCGCTCCACAAAAAAATTGTTTTGGTGTTCTTTAGTATGATAAGTTGCTTTATGGTGTTTTTTCTGTTACTTTTGCTTCTTGTTGGTGCTAGGAGCTTCCAAGAAGCCTTCTCCCTAGAAAATTATCAATGTCCACAATCTTTGGCACTCTTAAGATAGTGTTTAGTGCAGTGGATGGAAATTGGACTAGTTTACAATTATCTCTTTTCATAGGCGATTTTGTGTTGGACATTTGAAGAAAGTAGTAGTTTCTACAAGTAGTGGATATATCTCCTTTCTAGTAGAATAATTTGGTGATTCTAGAGGTCAAACGGACTTTCATCTGTTGCAAGAGATTAGGAGTGCTCCTTAAAGTCGTGAGGAGAATGTGCATTATAATAGGTTTTCAAAATACAATTTGGTTTCTAAATTGCATGAACTAGAAAACCATATCTTCACTCATGTGGCATAAATTATGGGAAATTTACTTGAAATGAAAAGTAGATAATGGTGGTGGAAGCAGGATGCAACCTCCTCGAGAACATGGCCTTGAATATGCACCAAGGACACTGATCAATTACATTGTAACATGTCACCTTAACACCCATAGCCCACACTAAGGGTATAAGGAGGTTGTTACTATAATGACCCGACCTCCAAGGTCTTGTTATGAAAATGGGGTCTTTTTTTTTACTTTTTTGAACTCCTCAAGACACAAAACCAACATCGTCATTGCATTTGTCTCATCGAGACCTTTCCGACAATATAAATTTTACCTCAATCTGACCACTAGATCAAAAGTTTTGTCCATTTAAAGATTTAGTCCAATGACCTCTTGCCACATCAGCTGGTTCTTCCACATCACTAGGCTCTCCAACGTGGCTCCCCATGTCACAGCCATATCATCTCAAGTGGGTCCACGTCATTTCTATCAGCAACCGCCACATGGGCCTAAGCCACATCACCATGCACGACTGTTATGAAACCAACTCACAAAAAGATAGAAAAGATAGATCAACGCCTTAGAATTCAGCCTCTTCGAGGGGCAACCTCCTTTACATTACATAAATGAACAATTCTTGGATGATTCAAATGACAAAACCTCTTTTCTATATATAGGAGTTTAAGGAGTCATAATATAACCCAGCCGACCTAACAATAATAATATAAAGCCACAAAAATAACAATAGAGGGATTCTATGGGGCACAGTAATAACAATATGGGGACAATAGGGGCACAACAATATTAATAAGGGATACAACTATTGTAATGGGGTGATCACTAGTATTATAGGGTCCTAACATGCCCCTCTCCTTCAAAAAAGTGTTGTCCTCAATGCTTGAGTAGTTTTGGATGCTTCTGTATAAAATTCTCATCCTCCCATTTGGAATCTTCAACGGATAAGTTCTTCCACTTGATGAGATATTCCAAAATTGATCGATTTCGTAGCTGTCGAGTTCTTGTTTTTGTGACTGCTTCCGATTCCAATATAATTTTTCCTTCCTCGTCAAGTTCTGGCAATATTGTTTGAACTGGGAGCTTGTTGTCTATAACCTTCTTTAAACATGAAACATGGAAAACTGGTTGCACTCGAGAAGCTGCAGGAAGCTCCAATTTGTATGCCATAGTACCAATCTTTTGCAACACCTTGTACAGACCATAATACTTTGGTGATAATTTATTATCCTTCTTAGCTTGCTTAAGGGACATTTGTTTATATGGTTGTAGCCGTAGGAATACCCGATCACCTACATCAAAGCTTCTTTCGCTGCAATGTTGATCTGCTTATTGTTTCATTCTATTCTGTGCCAACACGAGGTTATCCTTTAAGAGTTGGAGGACTTGTTGTTGATGTTCGATGCGATGTTCCACTGCTTGAACTTAAATATGATGTGATGGATGGTCACTGATATCCATAAAGTGCCATAAATGGGGTGATTTTTGTTGTTGTATGTAAGGAAGTGTTATACCACCATTCAGCCAGAGGCAACCATTTGACCCATTGTGTTTGTTTATCAGATACAAAGCAATGAAGATATCCTTCCAAACATTTGTTTACTATCTCAGTTTGCCCATTAGATTGAGGATGATAAGATGAGCTATGAGCTAACAGAGTACCAAGACAAGAAAATAATTCTATCCAAAAATTTCCAGTGAAAATGGGATCTCTGTCACTTGTAATAATCTTTGGGTTTCCATGTAGCTTTTGAATTGTTTCCATAAATGCAGTAGAAACTGTACTGGCTTTAAATGGATGTGATAATGCACAAAAGTGTGCATACTTGGTAATTCTGTCAACTACCACCATGATGACACTCTTTCCCTCAGACTTGGGTAAACCTGTGATAAAATCCATTGAAACCTCCTCCCAACGTTGGCTTGGAATGGATAAAGGTTGTAATAGACTCGGGGTCTTAATTGTTTCAACTTTATTTTGTTAGCAAACCAAACATTCCGCCACAAACTTTTGAATATCCGATTTAAGGCCATCCCAAAAAAATTCCTTCTTAACCCTGTGGTAAGTTTTTAAAAATCATGAGTGCCCTCCTAAGGGAGAAGTGTGCAATTCCATAAGAATCTTTTGTTTGAGTTGGGAATTCTTACATAGGTATAAGCGATCTTTCTACCATAACGAATCATTTTTCCAACTAAATGTATCAGATGTACTGGAATCTTGTTGTAACTTTCGAATAAGTGCCCACACTTCTTCATCATTCTTCCATTCCTCCCTTGCTTCTTTTATCCAATCTGGTTGGATAATAGAAATGGCACACAACAATGCTTCCACATCCTCATCCTTTCTTGAGAGTGCGTCTGCCACCACATTTTGTTTCCCTTTTTTGTAGATGATTTCAAAGTCATAACCCAACATCTTTGTGACCCACTTTTGTTGCTCTTCAAAGGATAATCTTTGTTCTAAAAAGTATTTAAGGCTATCATGACCGTTTTTACCTTGAAGTGTCTTCCCATTAGGTAGGGTCGTCATTTCTTAAGTGCATGTAGTATTTCCAACATTTCCTTCCCATAAATAGCTTTGTGTAAAAACTTTCCCTTGATTGGACGACTTTCAAAAGCAATGGGTCTTTCATCTTGCATTAAAACAGCACCAATTCCATTTCCTGAAGCATCACGTTCCACAATAAAGGTTTTTGTGAAGTCCGGTGTAGCTAAGACCAGTGCTTGGCACATTGCCTCTTTAAGATGTTTGAAGGCCTTTGTTGCTTTTGGAGTCCATGAAAATGCATCTTTCTTCAATAATGTTGTTAGAGGTGTTGCTATTCTCCCATAATTCTTAACAAACTTGCGATAATACTCTGTTAACCCGAGAAATCCTCACAGATGCTTTTGGATGTGGGGATTTTCCATTCCTTAATGGCTTTAATTTTGCTAGGGTCTACCTTAACTCCTTCATGAGATACAATATGACCCAGATATTCCACCTCTTGTACTCCAAAGAAACATGTGGATCTTTTTGCATATAATTGTTTCTCCTCCAATAGTTGTAGCACCCTGTCAACATGTTCAACATTATCCTTCCAAGACTTGCTGTAGATTAGTATATCATCAAAAAATACTAACACAAATTTTATAAGGAAGGGTTTGAAAATGGAATTCATCAAACCTTTAAATGTAGAAGGTGCATTGGTAAGGCCAAAAGGCATGACCAAAAATTCATAATGACCCTCGTTAGTTCTAAATGTTGTTTTCGGAATGTCTTCAGTCTTCATTCTGATTTGACGATATCCTGAACGAATATCCAACTTGGTGAAGTAAATTGATCCATGTAATTCATCCAGTAATTCATCAATGACCGGAATGGGAAACTTATCTTTAATAGTGAGCTTGTTGAGCTCCTTATAATCCGGACACATGCGCCATGATCCATCCTTCTTGTGCACCAATACTATTGGAGCAGAGAAAGAACATTAACTAGGTTGAATTATACCAACCCCTAGCATTTCTGCAACCATACGTTCAATTTCACTTTTTTGGGCATAGGGATATCTGTACGGCTTGATGTTTGGAGACGGCCTGATGTTTGGAGGAACGCTTCCTGGAATCAGATGAATAGCATGATCATGATCAACAATATGTGGGAGACCTTTGGGAGTCTCAAATACCTTGGAATGATTGTCCAAGACTTTTTGGAGATCTGGAGAAATAGATGATTCCAATATGGAAACATCTAGCAAACATAATTGTGCAATTGCACCTCTTTGATCCTTTTTTAGAAGCTTTGTCATACCAATAGAGCTGATTATATTTCCTAGTTTCCCTGCAATACCCCTTAATTCAACTTCCTTTCCTTCCGCAGAAAATTTCATGAAAAGTTCTTGAAAATTAAACGCTATTGTACCCAAAGATTGTAGCCATTGGACTCCTAGTACAACATCAGCACCTCCCATTGGAATGGAAAGTATTGGGCTAGTCAATACATATTCTCCCATGGATATCTTAATATTATGGCACTTTCCAGAGCAATTTATCGTTCCTCCATTTGCAACCATCACTTGACACTCTAGTGTTGGATATAGGAAGTAATTCAATTCTTTTGCTATCTTACAATGAATAAAATTGTGGGTACTTCCTGAATCAATCAACACTATTACCTTTTTCTTCTTGATTTGTCCTTCTATCTTGATGGTTTGAGGAGTGGCAATTCCAACCAATGCATTACAAGATATGGTCAGATTCATTTCTTCTTTATCTAGGCTTTGTTCCTGGAGTATATCCTCTTCTTTTGACCTTTCTTGCTCCTTTTCTTCTTCCTCTTCACAATCTATGTAGAATAATTTATTCTCAGCACACTTATGACCTTTAGTGTATTTGCTATCACAACTGTAACAAAGCCCTTTTGCTCTTTTTTCTTCCAATTGTTGTGGTGTGAAACTTATAGGTTGTGGAATACTAGGGGCAACAACACTTCCATCTTTATAGTTGTGAGTGGTATGCTTCCTGGTTGCCAGAATTTTGCTTTCCATTTTTTTTGCTAATCTGAATGCCTTCTCTAATGAATCAGGTTCCCAAAGGCGAACATCATGTTGGATATTATCCTTTAAATTCCCTATGAACACATCAATCCTATGCTCCTCTGGAATATTTTTTACACTTATGTTCAATTTTTGGAACTCCTCAATGTGCTCCATTATTGAACCGTTTTGTTTGAGACTTATCAATTCGCTAAAAAAAGTGTTGCCTTTTATATCCTCGTAATGTGTTGTCAATTCTTCCATAAAAATTGCCCAAGTGATAATTTGTTTACGAGAGCAAAGCCATTGATACCATACAAACTGATTTGGTTCCAAATATAAAGTTGCAATACGTATTGAGATCGAAAAATTGCTCCATCTGTAATATCCATGTTGCAGGATCCTTGCCATCAAACTTCCTCATATCGATTTTTGGAATATGGTGGGTCTTCGGTCCAACATTAGAGTCTATGAAATCATGATTAACATTTCTTTTGTTCTCATCATGAGTTTCCTTTACTACCCTTTCACCATTAGTAAGCATTTCTTATAGAAACTTTGTCAAATCTGTCTTCAAATCTTCCATGCCTATCTTCAAATCTGTCTTCAAATCATCCATCTTAGCTTCCACGTCATTCATCTTAGCTTCTACGCTTTTCTTTAAATAATCCATCTTACCTTCTACGCCTTTTTTAAACCATCCATCTTAGCTTCTACATCTTTCTTTAAACCATCCATCTTAGATTCTGTTACTTTTTGTGCAAGTGACACTTGTTGCACTTGGTCTCGTAATTTTGATATATCATGTTGCATTTCTTCCTCTTCTTCATGAGTCATGCTAGAGCTTTCAAGTTGCTTACTAGGGGTTTGCATTTTCTTTCCTCGGGGCATCAACTATCGATAATAATGCTTTACTATGCCCTTTGAATTCCTTCAAACTAATTTTTCAAACCAAGCTTATGCAAAAATTTAAAAAAAAACTACACACCTTTTTTCACTTTGTCGAAGCTTGATATTGAATCTGATGTATCTCTGTAATTTCGGATCATCTAGTTTTGAAAATTGCGACCTGCAGTAGCCCTATGCGTCCTCTTTCCAATGCCACCAGTTTGATCCAAATTGGATTCTCCAGGGAAAAGTTATGCCAAATCTTCCACGGTGACCTGATTATAGACTAGTTCAGTAGAGCGAACTTGTATGACGTGCCACAAGTCACTGTTTCGACCTTTGGCTCTAAAAAATATAGACAAGAAACTACAGTCCGTCCTCTTTTTTTACCTACTTATGAAATTTCAATCCGATGCTTAATGAGAAAGTTATGACGATTTTCCCCAGGTCACCTGTTTGGAATGTAATTCAGGAGTTTGCAAAATGACCAACTTCCTCAGATCATATCGCTACAAATATAGTGCGAAAAGCTCTGAAATTCGAACCCGAGGTTCAGCGCAATTTTGTCTCAAATGGGTTTTTTTAGCTCATGAAATGTCGCAAAAAAAAAATAATAAAATTAAAAAAAAATTATATATAATAATAATAATAATAATAAAATTTAAAAATAATAATAATAATAATAAATAAAATAAAATAAAAATTATAGTGAAAATGCCACGACGACCTATTTTGAGCGGCGCAACCCTAGAATCCAAAGCTTTGATACCAAATGTTATGAAACCAGCTCACAAAAAGATAGAAAAGATAGATCAACGCCTTAGAATTCAGCTTCTTCGAGGAGGCAACCTCCTTTACATTACATAAATGAACAATTCTTGGATGATTCAAATGACAAAACCTCCTTTCTATATATAGGAGTCTAAGGAGTCACAATATAACCCAGCCGACCTAATAATAATAATATAAAGCCACAAAAATAACAAAAGAGGGATTCTATGGGGCACAATAATAACAATATGGGGACAATAGGGGCACAACAATATTAATAAGGGATACAACTACAATTGTAATGGGGTAATCACTAGTATTATAGGGACCTAACAACGACCCCCTCCTTTCCATGACTTGCAATATGAATATATACATTATATTATACGTGGAACATAATGAAACCCAGTCAATCGGGGGCACCTTGCCATGACCTCTTGCCACATCACTGGACTCTCCAACGTGGCTCCCCACGTCACAACCATATCATCTCAAATGGGTCCACGTCATTTCTGTCAGCAACTGCCACATGGGGCTAAGCCACATCACCATGCACGACCCCCTCCTTTCCATGACTTGCAATATGAATATATACATTATATTATACGTGGAACATAATGAAAACCAATCAATGGGGGGCACCTTGCCACGTAACCTTAGGACTAAAATCTCGGGCGTTATTCCTTGCGCCTCCATTTGAAACTTTATGGTCCGGGATAATCAATCTCGGTCTTTCTCTGTGGTGCTCCTCTTTTATAACTCTCTTAAAAAAAAAAAAAAAAAAAAAAAAAAAAAACCTCCTACATTTCTTTATGACAAAGTCTCTGTCCCAAGACATAAACCTAGACCATGGCTACCACCGAGAACCAAGCCAACAAACCAATCTTCCTTCTCCAATGCAAAACAAAATCTCCAACTGGCAGTGAAGCAACATCTCTTTAAGATGAGGGCTCTTCTAGCCTTTCGATCTCACATACCAAGTTTGCAACACCTTCTTGCAATTCAGACCTATTGCATACCCAAAATTCCTAGGCTACTCGCACATCTGAGCTATCCAGGTAGAATTTCAGACCTCCCAGTTATCTGAGAACATATCTCCTTCTTCGCTAGGATCTTTAAACTTCTTTAGACCACCACATTCCTTCTTCTAACTGCAGATCAAATGTAATATGTGTAATAATGTTCTTACATGTGAAACGAGGTCAAAGTCCAACCTTTTTATGGCCTTCCAAGAGGCTCCATAAGCCCTCTTTAGGCTAACATATGTTGAGCTAGATGACTCGGTCTTAGGAGCCTATTAGACATTTCCAAACATAAAAATATTTTCCTTTCTTAGATACAAGTGCCCGAATGGGAATTTTACAATATAAAAAGGACACTTTGACTCATGTAAACCCTAGGAGCATTTAACGAATGCTTTACCTAGTAAGAAATGACTTGAACATGAAACCAATGCTTTACAAAAATAATTTTTCTTTTGATCTTTACCTCATTTCCTTTCTTCTTTTGATAGATACATAGAAATTACATCATGACATGAATCAAATGACAATTATGAAGACCCAAGATAGTTGCATTCTTCAATAGTTCTGAGCCACATCCTGAATTGCCTTGGCTTCCTGAAGGTTTTACAGCCTTGAGCCATCGTTCTTATTTTGAGATGAATCCTTTCTTAGGTGTTTCTCCTCACAAGTCTAATACTTATAGGGTCTTCTTTCATAGACTTTGGCCTCTTCACCTTCAACCTGAGAAAGTTAGTATTTATTAGCAACCTTGAACTTCTGTTGAGTTTCACCTCTATTAGTGGTGAAACATTTTTCCTTTTCCTCAAGCCGTTGACCCAAATTTTTGTGCTTCCTTCCTCTATTTTCAAAATTGTTTTTGTCTTCAAATCAGCCTTAAGCTCTAGCCTATGCCTCCATTCCTTCACTACATCATAATACAAAGGATGCACTTCAATGCATGCACATATTGCTCATGCAATTTTAAAGTTTAGGAAATTTCCCTTTCTATGCTATTCCCATGGATGCCCCGTCCCTGTCCAGTTATTCTCATGGACCCAACCAACCCACTCGGATGTCATACTCTTCCTTCCTACCTTCAACTGCCCTTTATTCATACACTAGGCTTCATTCAGGTCCACTTTTCTCATTGGATTCCACTCATCTCTTCACTAGAACCCCATTATCTTAATTCCACACCTAATAATTTTCCCAAGACCCAAGACATAGAAGGTAAAAGAAAAGGACATGAAAACTTCATAATAATTCATAAAAATGACAGAAAACATAAATAAGGTAGCATGCCCATGCATAATTCAACAATCAAATAGTAAACCAAGCATGAAATCAATCGTGAAACACAAAATACATAAACATTCCATAATCACAACAATTCAATCCCCATATAGTTGTGATATTTTTTAATGTTTCATGAGTGAAATCTTAGCCCAAGCCCTCTCCACGATTTCATTCAGTGTCTTTACTAAAACCAACCACGATGAATAAATTCAACCTTTGTACAATTAATTTATAATTTAATTACATTTGATTCAACAACAATAAAATGGATATGCCACCCACATTTAATTGACCATCTCGACAATTAATGTTTGGTTACAAGCTTGCCTATTTTCCATGGTTGCATAGTTTCTAGGCACGTTCTTGTTGGGAAATTGATTAGGGCGACATTATAGTTTGACTTTTTCCTTTATCCTTACATTTATTTGTGACATTATGTTCTTCTTCTTGATTATGCTTATGTTCTCATCATCAAATAAATGCCAAAACAATGAAGATCACAACCATACAAAGATGAACATAAGATATTAGGTCCAAGAAAGGGTAAAACCCCTCAAGGGGGAAATCCCATAAATAACTTCTCTTCTTATATAATCAATTCAAAGGATACTTCCAAGACAAAAACCTAGACCGTGGCTACCACCAAGAACCAAGCCTACCATCAAATCTTCCTTCTCAAATGAAAAAAAAGTCTCCAAAGAGTAGCGAAGCAATATCTCTTCAAGATGAGGGCTCTTCTAGCCTTTCGATCTCAAATACCAAGTCTGCAACACCTTCTTGCAATTCAAACCTATTGCATGGCCAAAAGCCCTAGTCTACTCGCATGTGTGAGCTATCTAGGCATAATTTCAGACCTCTGAGTTATCTAAGAACATTTCTCCTTCTTCTATAGGTTCTTTCAGCTTATTGAGACCTTAACATTCCTTCTTCTAGTTGCAAATCAAATGTAAGATATGTAATGTGCTTATGTGTGAAATGGTGTCGAAGTCCTGTCTTTTTATAGCCTTTCATGAGGGTCCATAAGCCCTCTTTAGGCCGATATATGCTAGGCTATCTAAATTTAGCTTGGGAGCCTATTAGACATTTCCAAACATAAAAATATTGTTTCTTTCTTTGATACAAGTGCCCCAAATGGGATTTTTTCAATATGACAAGGACACTTTGACTCATGTAAACCCTAAGAGAATTCAATGGATGCTTGAGCCAGTAAAAAATGACTTGAGCATGAAACCCATGATTTACAAAAATAAATTCAGTAAAAAATGACTTGAGCATGAAACCCATGATTTACAAAAATAAATTTTCTTTTGTTCTTTACATCATTTCCTTTCTTCTTTTGATAGATACATAGGAATTACATCATGACATGAGTCAAATGACAATTATGAAGACCGAAACTAGTTACATTCTTCAACACTCCCTCTTAATGAGGGAGGTATTAATAATTGTCCAATCGATACAAGGACAATACTCCCTTTGAGAATTTTTCATAAGAAGAGTCAAATTGATAATGCATCTGTAAGCATCAATATTATGATCAACCAACATTGTCTTTGAGGTATAACTAGACAATCTCTACTTCATTCAAGAGCATGATGTTGGGAGGATTTACATGTGATACCGCACTACCTCTACAAGGCACATACCCCATCTAGATGTCCACATTGTATGTCATTTTAGGAGTTTCTTATCTTGGATTCCCAAACATGGATCCTTAAAGAATACTAGTCCTCTTCGACCACGCTTATCTTGGATACTTGTCTTATCCTCAAAGAGTGTCAGTCCCTTTCCTTTCTTAGGTGTTTTATCCTTGAGGAAACCACAAATTCTTATTCAATCCTCCACTATTCTTTCTTCAAGGCCTTCACTTATAATTATGATTGTTAGTCTTGGTAAAGTGCATGGCACATGAATAAAATAATGCACATTTGATGTCCAACATCACTTCCTCTCACCTAGAGAGGATGTCCCTATTCTCCTTTTAATCGAATAATATACCATTTTACTTATTCAAGGAGATTCCTAACTTCCTTTTCAACTAGAGAATTCATAGCCACGAGATTTCTAGCTTGTTTCCATACTTGTTCTTTATAGTTGCATGGTTCCCTCTTTCCTTTGCATCTCACTATATCAAGCTTCCTTTCTTAGTATCATGGAGCCATCCTTTCTCCTTCAATCTTGTGACAGGTTCCATGTCATCAATCTTGAACATCACTTTATTCTTGTCATAATCAATGAAGGCATTATATTGAGCCTTTCTAAACTTCAAGCTGATCATAACTTCCTTATGAAAATGATTTGTAGTACAAACTTTTACGTCGAGTTTATCTCCTCGTATAACTACCTTTCAACCCAAAGATGCGTACATCTTGACTTCATAGTTGCAAGATATCAGATATTGAGCTTCCCTCAATATTCTTCAAATATTATATCCACACAACTGAACGTGCCTCAACCGTAATCATGTATTCCTACAACATCCTTCCAGGTAGAAAAACAATATGTTAACCAGATAACCAATAGCAATTATTAATATTATACTTACCTCATCATGACGGCTTTCTTAGTGAAGCATCAACATCCTTATGGTCCATCTCCACTGGAATCTTCCTTCATGCATCAGAGTGCCCAAGGATCGAACTTGATTACCAAGTTATCATTTTTCTTCTGAAGATTATACTAGATGTTGATATTAATATATATATTCTTGCGAGAAAGCCTTAATATTCAATTCGTTCTAAAGTAAGTCACATCCATCTTCTTAGGTATCACACAACCAAATGAAAGATTCACTATGCATAATTTATGACCAATTTTTCTTACAGGATTATATGAATCCTACCCAAAAGTTACTTTAAAAACATGCATTCTTAATATTTCACATAATCATCTAGCTATATGTATTCCATAATGATCCTGTAACTTGACCTACTACATTCCTTCATCCTTTTAAAAGTATTGTTCCCATACAATCTGGAATATATACTAATCATTGTCATAATGCTTCTTCCAAGAACCTTTAAAAATAATGGTTCTTATAGGATCTTAAAGATCCACCTTACTAAAATGACTCCCTATAACATAATGTTAGGTAACGTATGGATGAACATTATGCACAATGGTCCCAACCTTCTCATCCTTGAGAGACTAGATGATTCTTTAAAGAAATTCAATCAAGTAGACTGTAAATATGCTACTTTCACGTGCTTTTATCTATGATGCCATCCTTAATCAATATTCTTCTATAAAACACAATTATCCATGCTTACACTTTCACAAACTTGTTAGCATTAACTCATTTAGGGTCCTTATTGTTCCCTCCTTCCATCATGATTTAACAAGCATAAGAAATGTTTTGATTATCCATTCTTCTCATTTTACTTCCTTCATTATGTACCTGTAATATTCACTGACAAGTACAACCACGAAAAACACACAAGGACAATAGCATGATATTATTTCTGATAATTTAGGATTTCCATGGTTTTCTTATAGGGGAAAATCCTAGGATTCTTAAATACAAATCCTAAATTCGTTGAAAATTCCTTTGGAAACAACAACCATAGGTTTTAGATGCCACATCCTAGGGTTTATCCAATTCAACCCATGTTATGGTTTACCATGTCCTGGATTCTTCTTGTAATACCTAGATATCAAGAGCTAGGGTTTCTACGAGGGAACAAACCTGTTAGGATTAGGGTTTTCACATTGAATAGGGTTTTATAATCCAAGATCCATCTAGGGTGTATAGTCCCTAGATACCAACAACCTTCAACGAAGTGAAGCCTACAAACCCTATATTCTTACCAATCAAGTAGCAAAACCCTAACGCATTTCATTTCTTTATTTTATGCAGACCCTTTATTAATCTATGCATAAAACATCTATACGTACCTTTGTCTTCCATGCTTACAATTCAAAGCATTTTAACTTTTACTGTCATTATGATCTTCTTATCAACACCACCTTCAAGACTCATTTCAGTTGTAGGCTGCCTCAAATGATCCCAAGAAATTTGATGCTAATTCAAGATGGCAAGTTGTTGCTTCTTTTGTTTTATGGTTAAGGTATACTATAGTTACCATTCCAATCCTTCTAACTCAATTTTTGTTATTGCTTCCTTGATTCAAGCAATACTTAGATAACAACCTTTCCTTATTTTTTTTTCTTTAATAGTAGATCAGGTACCAAATGATCTAATTCAAACTTATGCTCTCATTCTGTAGCCTCGACCCTCTAGTTATCATTGTAATAGTTTTCCAAACAACCCTCAGATGTTTTGTACCAACTTCAGTCTTCAATCCTCTTCAAGGTGCCTTGTTTCGTTGTCCTACTAGTCCACTGTGGGCCTTCCAAACTTCAAAATTTAGAACTCACTTTTCTTGATAAGTGAAATAGAACTTGTGGCTTAGGTTAGGCCTCTTATAGGAATGACTGTAGAGCTTTTAAGCCTCTTTCAATACTTCAGAAACCTCTGGTCACTTGCATAATATTGGATTTGCTTCTATATGGCTCGATAATGTAGACATACCTCTTTTTGCTAGACTTGGAACCCTTTAAACACTAATTATTTTCCAACTACTTATGCATTTTACCTTAGCTCTGATACCATGTTGGAAAATTGTCTGAGGAAACATTAGAATTTGACTTTTTCCTTCATCTTGACATTATGTTATTCTTTTTTATTATGTTTATGTTCTCATCATCAAACGAATGCCAAAACAATAAAGATCACAACCATATAAAGATGAACACAAACTATGGGCTCCAAGCCAGGGAAAAACCTAGAATTTTTTTTTCTTCTTATAGAATCAATTCAAAGAAGACTTCCAAGACCAAAACCTAGACCATGGCTACCACCAAGAACCAAGCCAACCAACAAATCTTCCTTCGACAATGCAAAACAAAGTCCCTAATGGAAAGTAAAGCAATATCTCTTCAAGATGAGGGCTCTTCTATCCTTTAAATCTCACATAGAAAGTCTGAAACACCTTCCTACAATTCAAACTTGTTGCATGCCCAAAAACCCTAGGCTACTCACGCATGTGAGCGATTTAGGCATAATTTCATACCTCTGAGTTATCTAAGAACATTTATCCTTATTCTCTAGGTTCTTTCAGAGTCTTGAGACCTTCACATTACTTCTTCAAGCCGCAGATCAAATGTAATGCATGTAATGTGTGAAATGAGGTTGAGGTCCTACCCTTTTATAGCCTTCCAAGAGGCTCCATAAGCCCTCTCTAGGCTGACATATGTTGGGTTGGCCGACTTTGTCTTAGGAGTGTACTAGACATTTCCAAACATAAAATTAAATTTTCTATCTTTAATACTAGTGCTCGAATGGGACTTTAAAATATGATAAGGACACTTTAACTCATGTAAACCCTAGGAGCATTCAATGGATGCTTTACCAAGTAACAAATGACTTGAGAATCAAATCCATACTTTACAAAAATAATTTTTATTTTGATCTTTACATCATTTCCTTTCTTCTTTTGATAGATACATAGAAATTACATGATGAAATGAGTCAAATGACAATTATGAAGACCCAAGCTAGTTTCTTTCTTCAACAGTTTTGAGCCACATCTTGAACTATCTTGAATTCTTGAATGTTGTACAACCTTGAGCCATCATTCTTACTTTACGAGGAATCCTTTCTTAGGTGTTTCTCCTTGCAAATCCAAAACTTTTAGGGTCCTCTTTCTTAGAATTTGGCCTCTTCACCTTCAACCTGAGAAAGTTGGTCTTTATTAGCAGCGCTAAACTTCTGTTGAGTTTCACCTCTGTTAGTGGTCAAATTTTTTTCCTTTTACGCGGGCCCCTAACCCAAATTTTTGTGCTTCCTTCCTCTAATTTTGAAACTCACTTTGGCCTTCAAATCCGCCTTAAGCTCTAGCCTATGCCTCCATTCCTTCATTACATCATAATACAAAGGATTCACTTCAATGCATGCACATATCAGTCATGCAGTTTTAAAATTTAGGAAACTTCCCCTTTTATGCCATTCCTATGGATGCCTTGTCCCTGTGCATTTATTCCCATGGACCCAACCATCCCACTTGGTTGTCACACTCTTCCTTTGTGCCTTCAACTACCCTTTATTCATACATTGGGCTTCATTCGGGTTTACTTTCCTCGTTGGATTCCACTAAGCTCTTCCCCATAGCCCCATTATCTTATTTCCACACCTAATAATTTTCCCAAGACCCAAGACATAGAAGGAAAAAGAAAAGGACATGAAAACTTCATAACAAATAATAACAACAACACAAAACATAAACAATGCTCATGCATAAATCAACAGTCAAATAGTAAACCAAACATGGAATCAATTGTGAAACACAAAATACATAAACATTCCACAAGCACAACTAATTAATCCTCATATAGTTCCGATATTTTTTAATGTTTCATGAGTGAAATCTTAGCCCAAGCCCTATCCATGATTCCATTCAGTCCCTTTACTGAAACCAACCACAATGAACAAATTCAACCTTTGTACAATTCATTTACAATTTAAATATATTTGCTTCAACAAAAATAAAATGGATATGCCACCCGTATTTAGTTAACCATCTCGAAAATTGACGTCTAGTTACCAGCTTGTCTATTTTCCATGGTTGCATAGGTTATACGAATGTTCTTGTTGGAAAATTGATTAGCACAACAATAAAATTTGAATATTTCCTTTATATTGACATTTATTTGTGACATTATGTTCTTCTTCTTGATTATGCTTATGTTCTCATCATCAAACAAATGCCAAAATAATAAAGATCATAACCATACAAAGATGAACACAAGATATAGGCTCCAAGCCAAGGTAAACCCCCCCCCCCCCCCCAAGGTAAAACCCATAAAGAACTTCTCTTATTATAGAATCAATTCAAGGGAGACTGTCAAGAACAAAACCTATACATGGCTACCACCTCACCAAGCCAACCATCCAATCTTCCTTCTCCAATGCAAAACAAATTCTCCAAGTGGTACCGAAGCAATATTCTTCAAGATGAGGGCTCTTTTAGCCTTTCAATCTCACATACCAAGTCTGCAACACCTTCATGCAATTCAGACTTGTTGCATGCCTAAAATCCCTAGGCTACTTGCATGTGTGAGCTATCCAGGCAGATTTTCAGACCTCTGAGTTTTCTAAGAACGTTTCTCCTTCTTCGCTAGATTATTTCAGCTTCTTGACACCTTCGCATTTCTTCTTCAAGCCAAAGATCAAATGTAAGATGTGTAATGTACTTATGTGTGAAATGAGGTCAAATTCCTGCCTTTTTATAGCCTTCAAGTGGTTCCATAAGCCCTCTCTAGGCTGACATATGTTGGGTTCGCTCACTTGGTCTTGGGAGCCTACTAGACATTTCCAAACATAAAAATATTTTTTCTTTCTTTGATACAAGTGCTTGAATGGGATTTTTACATTATGAAAGGGGAACTTTGACTCATGTAAACCCTAGGAGCATTCAATGGATGCTTGAGCTAGTAACAAATGACTTGAGCATGAAACCCACGCTTTACAAAAATAAATTTTCTTTTGATATTTACACCATTTCATTTCTTCTTTTGATAGATACATAAAAATTACATCATGACATGAGTAAATTGAAAATTATGAAGACCCAAGCTAGTTGCATTCTTCACTAGTTATGAGCGACATCCTGAACTGTCTCGGCTTCTTAAACGTTGTACAACCTTGAACCATCATTCTTACTTTGAGGGGAATCCTTTCTTAGGTGTTTCTCCTCAAAAGTCCAACACTTATAGAGTCCAATTTTGTAGACTTTGGTCTTTTCACCTTCAACCTGAGCAAGTCGGTCTTTATTACCAATGCCGAACTTCTGATGAGTTTCACCTCTATTAGCATTGAAACATCTTGCCTTTTCATTAGGCCTTTTACCCAAAATTTTGTGCTTCTTCCTCTTATTTCGAAACTTACTTTTGTATTCAAATCAACCTTAAGCTCTAGCCTGTTCCTAGATTGCTTGTAAGAGTGTTTTAGCTTTCTGACTACGTCCTCTAAGGTTTGTGGCTCATCAAATTCAATTTTATCCTTGAATGACTATGGCATCCCACTAATAAATCTTTGAACTTTTGTCTTTTCCTCCTTGATGTAAGGCACATACCACAATAACTCTATTAATTTAATGATACACTCCTCATCATACATATACCTGATTTTGTGTTCGTAGAAATCCTCATATTTGATGGCAAAATACCTTTCAAACAAGTATTTGCTTCTGAAATGTTTCTAAAACTCATTCCAAGACAACACTTCCTCCCTTATGTTCATCAAATTCTTTAAATCGTCTACCAGATGTTTGCCTTGCCTTCATGTTCTCACTGTAGTTGCGTACTCTAAATAATTTCTTCACCCTGAGCAGCCAAGATTCAACATCTTCTGGCTTCCCCATCTCGCCATAAAATGTGTGAGGCTTGGCCTTCTTGAATTATTCTAGCATGTGCTCCTTTTCCCTCATTTCGGCATGAAAATTATGATGATTGTGATGTTTCCTATGAGTGCCTTTGAATTGATGCTTGTGGATGCTTGTCCTTTTATCCAAAGTATCTAACAAAGTGCCTCCTTTTATTGTATCTTCACTGGAAACCTCTATCTTTTTCTGGATCTGCTCCCATCTGATGCATTTGTTCTTTCTTCTTGTTCTAAGGGGCTTTTCTTGTCCCTATGGCTAGCCCCCGACTCACATTTCCTTTGCCTTTGTAAGTTTTAAAGGCTATATAATATGATTGTATTCACTTCTGCTTTCCTCTCATGTGCTATGACATGCATTTTTATTGTCATCATTGCAACTCCTAATTTCTGCCCTTAATCTCCTCAGTGTATTCATCCAATCAAGAGAGTGTGCCTATCCTCTCTATTCAACTGATATTTCCTCTTCATATCCATGTTGTGACATGTTAGTGCTATATTGCACCATTGCGGTTCTCATTCTTTTAACTCTAATTGTATTCTTATGTGCTATCATACACACACATAACTTTTAGATTAATTAAAACATAGATGCATAACGCAAATCATCACCTTGGTTTGTTGTTGGGAGTTTGTTGGTGTAAGGTTAGTTGAAACATTACACCTCAAGTTAGCATGTCAATAACAATGAGATCATTTCAATCATGAGTATCGTGTTGCATGCATATATCACAATGAAAATACTTTAAACAACACATATGATCAATCCATATAACCATAATGTTTTAGCACCTATCACCTTGCTTTAAAACCTCATTTGATTTCCAAAGGTTTGATGTTGAACCTTTGCTCTAATACCACTCTGTAAAATACCCCCTTACCACTCATAGCCCACACTAAGGGTAGAAGGAGGCAGTTACTATGATGACGCAACCTCCAAGGTCTTGTTATAGAAATGGGGTCTAAATTTTTCATCCTTTTTCAAACTCCTCAAAACTCAAAAGCAACATCGTCATTGCGTTCATATCGTCGAGACGTTTCTGACAATATAAACTTTACCTCAATCCAACCAACAAATTGCAAGTTATGGCCATTTAAAGATTTAGTTGAAAGACCTCTTGCCACATCATCTAGTTCAACCATGTCATTGGACTTTGCCATATCATCCTATACTACCACATGGCTCCCCACATCACAGCCATATCATCTCAAGTGGGTCCACATCATTTATATCAGTAACTGGCACTAGGGCCTAAGCCACATCACCATGCACAACCCCTTCCTTTCCACGACTTGCAATATGGATATATACATTATATCATACATGGAAAATAATGCAAACTAGTCAATGGGGGCCACCTTGACACGTAACCTCATGACTAAAATCTCGGGCGTTATTCCTTATGCCTCCATTTGAAGCTTTATGGTCCGAGATAAAAAAACCCCTCCTACATTACTTGATGACAAAGTCTTTGTCCTGAGACATCAATCTCGGTGTTTCTCTGTGGTGCCCCTCTCTTAGATGTCGGTGTGACGTCATTGTTCTAAGCCTCCTGGGTGATGTTAGTGCCTAAATCCTACAGGGTGACATCAGTGCCTACATCCTTCGAGGTGATGTCATTCTGCTTTTCCTCGCCCCAAACACTTTTCCTAGGACCCTTGCACCATGCCCCCTCAAGAGATCATTGAGGTGGCATCAACCTGAGGTGACATCACATCCTCCACGTGGCCTCCACCAGGAATGACACATGTCACTCATTTTTAGCCCACTTGGTCCTACCAAATCACCAAATTTGGGTTCCATGTGTCATGCGATCATGGCACCATGTCACCCACCTGACCACGTCATTCACCACGTTGGACTGGTGCCCCACTAGGCTCTTGACCTTTACAAATTGGGTTTTCCCATTATAACAAAACTTGAAAATTTTGGTGCTTCGATATTAGCCTCCATCCGACGACTCCAAATCATTTAAGCCCTTTCCATATAGATCAAGGCACACATCCCAACCTTTTGTCACTGGACAAAAACTTATGACACACATACAAAACCTTTCGGGTCGCAAAACCTTGTGGCTCATCTAATGGCTGGTAACACAACGAGTGATTAACAATTGTGAATGAAATGCGAGACCCCACCTTCCCTGTTGTGCGCAAACCAACTTGGCCTAGATTTTGATGAAGACTCTGTGTTTTGGGGAGCAGAGTGCGAAGTATAGGATGCAGCGGAGCGCGAAGTGGACCATGCAGTGGAGCAGTAGAGCACCAAAATGGACCGCGCAGTATATGGGCTTCGGAGCGGGTCGAAGCCCCTCCCTTTTTGTAAAAGAATACTATTTTATAAAATTTAATGGTTTTAGCTACTTGTTTTGCAGAGACCATGGCATGTGGACCATGGTATTTAATGATGGACCCTCGATGTAATAGTATATAATAGGGTCAAATAGTAAAGAAGAGAATCATTATATCATCTTATGATCCAGATCTGTGTTATGGTTGTATCTTGTTGATTTGTACTTTGGAAGGAAGGCGAGGCTCTACAGCTGAGTGCGCAGGCCAAGAACTGTTTGTTGTACACATTCTCTATTATAAGAAATAGTTCTTGTGGATGTAGTCCCACATTGGGATGAACCACCACAAAATATGTGTCTTCATGTTTATATTTGCTTATTATTTGTTTTAGCGTAGTAGTTGCACTTTATTTCAGTACAGTGAAGTTTTATGGATGTATATGATATGTTTTAAGTGATGAATGTAATGTGGAAAAGTAATATATGAATGTGAAGTAATTTATGAATGTTAAGTACAAGAAAACACAAAAATACCACATCGCACCATCCCTTAAGGTTGCAAAAACCTGGTTCTGCATCCTCCCATAGTCACTTCGTGTGAGACTGCGATCCGCTTGTAGGTCGTTGCCGAAAGGGACAATGATTGAGGGTTTTGTTGGTGTGCAGTAAAGGATCAAACCTGGGTCAGCCTGACCTAAAGCCAACAAATGCATGCCCCTCTTTTAAATGTTGGTGTGACGTCATTGTTCTAAGCCTCCTGGGTGACGTTAGTGCCTAAATTCTTCAGTGTGACGTTAGTGCCTAAATCCTTCGAGATTATGTCATGCTACTTTTCCCTGCCCTAGACATTTTTCCTAGGACCCTTGCACCATGCCCCCTTAAGAGATCATCGAGGTGGCATCAACCCGAGGTGACATCACAACCCCCATGTGGCCTTCACTAGGAGTGGCATCTGTCACTCATTTTTGGCCCACTTATTCCTACCAAATGACTAAATTCGGGTTCCATGTGACAATCATGGCACCTGTCACCCTCCTAACCACATCATTCACCATGTTGGACTGGTGCCCCACTAGGATCTCGACCTTTTACAAATTGGGTTTTCCTATTATAGCAAAACTTGAAAATTTTGGCACTCCGATATTAGCCTCCATCCGACGACTCCAATTCATGTAAGCCCTTTCCATCTAGATCAAGACAGGTGTCCCAAACTTTTATCGCTGGAAAAAAACCTTATGGTGCACATACAAAACCTCTAGGGTCACAAAACCCTGTGGCTCATCCAATGGTTGGTAACGCAACGAGCGATTAACGATTGTGAAGGAAATGCGAGACCCCTCGTTCCCCTCATGACGTCATGTGGGGGGGAGGGTCTCACAATTATGGTTCCATATATGATCCAAACTTATGTAGGAACACAAAAAAATACATATATATACATAAGCACAGATATGCATCATAAATAAAACTTCATTTCATCAATATCAAAGAACTAAAATATGTTTACATATAGAAATGGAAATAAACTAGCTCAAACGATGGTAGCTTATCTCTGAGAAGAGATGTGGTGGCTACATGCCTCCGAACTATGTACTCGAAGGCCTATTTATTATTGAGAAACAATGGAAAACCCTAAACATCCAAAAATCTAACCCTAGGAGATGAAGTGCCAAAACTGTGGGCCCCGTTTGGGTAAATTGGTACATCAACTTCCCGGGGTCGTAACTTTGGCATACGATCTCAGTTTGGCTATCACAATACCTCGTTTCTAAGATCTAGAAGAGGAAGCTAAAAAATCTTAATTATATTAATTGAATACTTTTCTGATCTCTTCGTTTTCCTTAAAAACATATTTTAGTCCCTCAAAATGGCTCGAGAAGTTTAGGACCCAAAAAAATGCCAGAAATAGTAATTTGTGCTATAATTAAGGAAGCTGAAAAGAAACAACATTGGGAGTCTAAGTGGAATAGGCGGGTGGCCACCAATATCCACCTAGATTAGTCCTCCCCCCTTAGGAAGCAATGGTCCACATTGCGTTGAGTGCCTACATGAGATGGGGAAACTTTTGTTGAACTTAGTCCTTGGTGAGCCACTTGCCTTAGTACATGAGTTGGCTAGATTTGACAACTCGATACAGTTGGATCTTCTGCTGGTGAGTGTTCTTCATCTACATGTTGATGATCCAATCAGTTTTGGCATGTTCCATGTAATCTGGGTTTAACTCTGTTGGTGTGAGTTGCTCCACAATGTTTGATGTGTCCTGTAATGGTGGAAACTATGGTCGAAAGTGATCCACATTGAGCAATAGGTGCATGTCAAGGAATGGTGGAATGATGAGCTCAAAAGCATTGTCCCCTACAACCTTAGTGATGGTATAAGGCCCATTTCGGAGTGGGCAAATCTTGCGGTGGGGCCCAACAAGGCGCTCCTTTTACAAATGTAACCAAACTTTGATGCCCACCTGGAACTTATGTGACACCCGATGTTGATCATGACGTTGCTTGTACTTAGCAATGGCTCTGTCCAATATGTCATGGACTTGTTAGCAGATGTGTTGAATGTGCTCAATGAAGTTGTTAGCCCTATCAGCTTCGGACTGGACATGAGCCAAATCTACCTGAGTAGCTGCAAATGGTATGGACACATCAATGGGACATAGTGGCTAGAATCCAACCCCACCTAAAAGGGTTGTGTCCAGTTGAACTATGGAGAGCTATGTTGTAGCTCTGCTAGACATAGGGGAGGCTATCATCCCATGTACGTGGATGCTTCGAGTTGTACATACGCATAATGTGTATGATCATCCTGTTGATGACCTTTGTTTGGCCATCAGTTTGGGGGTGGAAAGACGTGGACTTAATGAGCTTGGTATCCAAAATCGACCAGGGACTTGACCAAAATGTACTTAGGAACCTGTTGTCCTTATCTGAAATAACAAACTATGGGATCCCAAAGTGTACCCACACTTGTTCAAATAAGAGCTTAGCAGTGGCTTTTGCTGTGATACTCTTGTTGCAGGCCGCCATAATGACCATCTTAGAGAATCTGTCGACGACCACGAAAACATAGTGGTTGCCATGCTTAGTAGAAGGAACGCCTGACATGTAATCCATGGAGATTGATTCCCAAGGTCGACTAGGAGTAGGAAGAGGAGTGTATAGGCCTTGCTTCTTAATGGATGGTTTGGAAATGGCGCACACAGTGCAGGATCTGATGTACTTCCCAACATCTTGTCAAAGGTTTAGCCAATAAAAATAATTTTCCACCATTGCCACTGTTTTCTCTACCATGAAATGTCCAACAAAATGACTGTAGTGTGCCTCCCAAATCATCTTGGCACGCTTGCTTGAAGGAACACAGAGGTGTCCTAGGTGGCATAACAATGCATCATGGAGGTGAAAATATGGAAATTTCTTTCCTTCCAGGAGTGTTTGGTATGTGTTGCCAAATTCTGGATCGCTCTTGTAAAGATGCAGCCACCCTATAAGCGCATGCCCACAAGAATCAAGCATAGTGGTCAATGCCATGACCGATGGCCAACTGAGGCAGTTTGCAACATTGTTGGTGTTTCCCTTCTTGTACTTAATGTTCAAACGGAATTGTTGTATGTATGTGGACCATTTCTGATGGCGATCGTTCTGCAAGCTTCCCTGTGTCCGTATGAACTATAGAGGTCGGTGGTCTGTATGAAATGGAATACATCTCTTTGTCATAGGTGGTATACTTTCAGACTGTGTCTGAAAGTGTCTCACTATGATATGCTACGGAATGCCCCTCTTGAGTAAGAATGGCACCAATAACATAATCGAAGGCATCTATCTCAATCTCCAATGGTTGTTGCAGGTTTGGTAATGTGAGCACTGGTGCAGAGAGAAGGCGATGCTTCAACCTGACAAATGCCTTCTATTGGGATTCAAACCAAAAGAACTTTGCTTTTGCTCCTCCCTTGATGACTTGACTCAAAGGCCAAGTGATATGAGAGAACCCCAACATGAACCTGTGGTAGAAGTTGGCAAGACCCAAAAAGATGTAGAGCTCTGTTAGAGTGGTTGGGGCTAGCCAATCCCAAATGAATTGTATCTTGGTTGGGTCGACATGCACACCCCACTCATCAATGATGTACCCCTGATATTCATCCTAGGTTATACCTAAAGTGCATTTCTCCAAATTGGCACACAACTTGTGTTGTCGCAAGGTTTGGAGGACCTGTCGAATATGGTGGAGGTGCTCTTCCCAACTCTGGTTGAAGATCATAATGTCATCTAGATACACCATGATGAATGAGTTAGTGAAGGGTCGCAAGATGTCTTACATCAACTTCATGAAATTTATAGGGGCATTCGTCAACCCAAAAGGCATGATCAACCATTTGAAAAGGCCATCCTTTGATTTTAAGGCAACATTCCACACATCAAAGGGTTTGATCGGTACCTGGTGATAACCAGACTTCAAGTCAATTTCGCTGAAATATTTGGCCCCCCTTGAGCTGGGCCAAAAGGTCATCAATCCATGGGGTTGGATACCTATGTTGGACATTGATCTTGTTCAACGCCCGATAACCAATATAGAGTCTCCAGGTCCCATCCTTCTTTTGTGCCAACATGAACGGGCTCCCATAGGGAGATGAACTTGGCATGACGTGCCTTTTCTGCAACAACTCCTAAATCTACCTATTGATTTCACTATTCTCCAGAATAGAGCATCGATAGATCGATCCATTGGGTAGTGGCACTCCCGGGGTCGGATCGATGAAGTGATTGACCTGCCAATGGAGAGGTACCCTTGTGGGTGAGGTGAAGATGTCCTTGTACTCCTCCAAAACCTTGTCCATTTGTTGATGTCATGTGGAGGAACCTTGTTTGGAGGCCGTGGCCACAATCTTCTTCTTTCTCTATGGGCGAATCATAAGGAAAATAAATTTTCCGGTCTCGGAAATGATCTTGCTGCATTTCTTCGCAGTGATCAAAGAAATGGTGGTAAGCGGTGCTACCTCCGGTACCCTGTACAACTTATTGCCCAAAGTAATAATAATAGTGCAAGGCCTAGACTCATACATAGCATGTTGCTTCCACAAGTATGGTTGGCCTAATAATACATCACAAACTTCAAAAGGAGCAACATCACACAATACCTCATATGTGAAGGGCTTGATGCTGCAGGGAAGGCGACACTATTGGCTGACGCAAAGATCTCACCCTTGGAGAAGATACCCGATGGTGTACGACTATAGGTGTGGTGTGGTTGGTAGGCCCAACCACTTCACAACCTATGCTGAAATGAGTTATTTCTTTCTCCCGCTATTGACAATAAACTGCAGCAGAGAACCCTTCACTCACATCTATGAGTGGAAAAGTCGCTCCCCCTCCTCTGGATCTTCGGGCTCATCCTTCTATATCTTGGTGGTGGCAGCAATGGCACTAGGCTTCACATCAATAATTTTCTTTCTTTTGTCATTTCCCTTGTCAGTTTATGACTCAAATTCGGTACATGCATCTGATTCAGAAGCCTTCATCTTGACCACCAATGACTGCTTGGATCATCACTCACTTGTGTTGTGAGTGGAGATCTTATGGAACCACCATTTCCCTGTATCCTTCTTTGTCTTTGTTATGTTGTTCTTTGCTTGCAGGTTCGGCGGGTTGTCCTGGGTCACCTCACCTTGGCTTTGTCCTTTGTTTTGTGGTTTGGGGGTGCCTTTCCCTTGCTTCAGATTCATAGATCCAAAGTCTCACTTCTTTTGTTTTAAATTTTGCTTGATCTTGACAACGTATCGATAGGTGGTTCCAAGCGAGGAGATGTCCAGGAACTCCAACTTGTCCTAGATGTACTTGTGTAGGTAGCCACGGTACTTTAGTACTAAATGGCACTCAGAATCCTTGATACCCAGCTTTGTGTGAAGGGTATGGAAAACATTTGTGAACTTCAACACATCTTGGTCCCTTACTTACTGCAGTGTGGTCCACCTTATGTATTTATCTTCATAGCTCCCAACAAGGTAATATTGTTCCTTAATGGCCTCTCGAAAAGAATTCCAAGTGGGTGTGACTGAAAATAGTGAGGATTCCCTCTCCTCCTTTTGTTCACAACAAGTTTCCCACCAGTATTTGACATGTGGGGAGACTTTGAGGAGTGAAAAAGTAATCTTTTCCCGATTTGAAAAGTCATGAACTGAAAAATATCATTTCAACAAATTTAACCATCTATCTATGACATCTTCATTTATCTGACCTTTAAATATATGAATGTCAAAGTTAACTTGTATCTTAAAAGGGGTGGCACCTCCAAAGTGGTTGTTGGATGAAGATGCGTCGCATGTGGGTAGTCACTGAAGGATCTGGGCAAAGTTATCCATCATCGCGTTCCTTTGTCGCTTGAGGGCTTCCTCGAGCAATATTTTGAAAGGATCTCCTGTACCCTTGTCTTTCTTTTCTTCCACCATGGGAGGTCGTTGGAGTTTGCGAGGCTAGTCTTGCAAAGGTTCAACCAGTTTGAGACCTAACTCCTTATGCCCTAACCTCGTTAGGGACATGCAAAGAAAAATAGAGAAAGAGCAGACTTCTCTAATACCACTGATCCAGACTTATGCATGAATGGAACATATATATATATATATATATATATATATATATATATAACACAGAGATGCAACATAAATAAAAATCATTTCATTAATATCAAAGAACTGAAATATGTTTACATACATAAATAGAAATAAACTAGCTTCGGTGATGGTAACTTATCTATGAGAAGAGATGTGGCAACTACATGCCTCTGAACTATGTTACAATGAGGCTCAAAGGCCTATTTATTATTGATAAATAATGGAAAATCCTAAACATCCAAAAACCTAACCCTAGGAGATGAAGCGCCAAAACTTGGGGCCCCGTTTGGGTAAATTGGTATATCAACTTCCTAAGTTCATCTCTTTGGCATACGATCTTCATTTGGCTATATTACCTTGTTTCAAAGATCTCAAAGAGGAGGCTAAAAGAAAAGAGGTGAACCAATTTGGGTGTTTTCCAGTCTCTTTGTTTTCCCTAAAAACGTCTTTTAGTCCCTCAAAACCGATCTGGAAGTTTAGGACTCGAAAAACTACCAAAAATAGTAAGTTGCGCTGTAATTAAGGAAACTAAAAAGAAACAACATTGGTGGTCCAAGTGGAATAGGCAGGTGGCCACCAATATCCACCTGGATCAATCCTCCTCCGTTAGGAAGCAATGGTCCCCATTGCATTGAGTGCCTCCATGAGATGGGGAAACTTCTGTTGAACTTGGTCCCTGGTGAGCCACTTGCCTTGGTGCAAGAGTTAGCCAACTTTGACAATCTGATATTGTTGGATATTCTACTGGCTAGTTTTCTTGATCTGCATGTCAATGATCCAATTAGTTATGGTCTATTCCATGTAGTATGGGTTTAACTCTGTTGGTGTGAGTTGCTCTAAATTGTCTGATGTGTATAGTAATGGTGGAAAGTATGGTTGAAGGTTGTCCACATTGAACACTGGGTATAGGAAAAGGAATGGTGGAATGTTGAGCTGAAAATCATTGTCCCCTACAACCGTAGTGATGGTGTAAGGCCCATATCAGAGTGGGCGAAACTTGTAGTGGGGTCCAGCGAGGCGCTCCTTCTGTAAATGTAACTAAACTTTGTCACCCAATTGGAACTTGTGTGGTACTCGATGCTGATCATGATGTTGCTTGTACTTAGCATTGGATCTGTCCAATATGTCATGGACCTACTATCAGATGTGCTGAATGTACTCAATGAAGCTATTAGCCCTGTCAGCTTTGAACTCGACATGATCCAAATCTACCTGAGTAGTTGCAAATGGTATGGCCACATCAATGGGACATAGTGGTTGGAATCCCAACCCCACCTGAAAGGGGATGTGGCTAGTTGAGCTATGGAGAGCTCTATTGTAGTTGAGCTAGACATAGGGTAGGCCATCATCCCATGTGTGTGGATGCTTCAAATTGTACATACGTAGAATGTGTACAATTATCCTATTGACGACCTTTGTTTCACCATCAATTTGGGGGTGAAAAACTGTGGACTTAGTGAGTTTGGTATCTAGCATCAACTAAAGACTTGACCAAAATGTACTTAGGAACCTGTTGTCTCGATTTGAGATAATGGAATGTGGGATCCCAAAGTGTACCCACACACGTTCAAAGAAGAGATTAACAGTGGATTATGCTATGATACTCTTCTTGTAAGCTGCGAGAATGGCCATCTCAATGAATCTGTCGATGACCAAAAAAATGTAGTCGTTTCCATGCTTAATAGAAGGAAGGCCCAACATGTATTCCACGGAGATGGGTTCCCAAGGTCGACTAGGAGTAGGAAGAGTGTATAGACCTTGCTTCTTGATGGTTGGTTTAGCAATGACGTAGACAATGCAGGATCTGATGTACTTCCCAACATCCTGGTGAAGGTTTAGCCAATAAAAATAGTTCTGCAACATTGCCATTGTGTTCTCTACCCCAAAAATTCCAGTGACCTAATTGTAGTGCACCTCGCAAATGATCTTGGCATGCTCGCTTGAAGGAACACATAGGTGTTCGAAGTGGCATAACAATGCATCCTAGAGGTGAAAATTTAGAACTTGCTTTCTTTCCAAGAGCGTCTCGGATGTGTTGCCAAATTTTGGATTACTCTTGTAAAGATGAATTCACCCCGCAGTCTCGTACCCACAAGAGTCGAGCACAATGGTCAGCACCGTGACCGATGGTTGGCTGAGGCAGTCTGCAAAATTATTGGTGTTTCCCTTCTTGTACTTATTGTTCAAATGGAATTGTTGCAGGTATGTGGACCAATTCTGATTGCGATCGTTCTACAACTTCCCCTTTGTCTGTATGAATTGTATAGGTTGGTGGTCTCTGTGGATGACTGTTTCCTTTCCTCTAATGTAATCCTTCCATTGTTGGAAGGCCAACACAATGGAATACATCTCTTTGTCATAGGTGGGATACTTTCAGACTGTGTCTGAAAGTGTCTCACTATGATATGCCATGGGATGAACCTGCTGAGTAAGAACTACACCAATAGCATAGTCAAAGGCATCTGTCTCAATCTCAAATGGTTGTTGTAGGTCTCGTAATGTGAGCACTAGTGAAGAGAAGAGGCGATGCTTCAACTTGACAAACGCCTTTTATTGGGATTCAGACCAAAAGAACTTTGCTTTCGCTCCTCCCTTGGTGACTTGACTCAAAGGCCAAGTGATGTGAGAGAACCCGAACATGAACCTACGGTAGAAGTTGACAAGACCCAGAAATATGTAGAGCTATGTTAGAGTGGTTGGGGCTAGCCAATCTGAATGACTTGTATCTTGGATGGGTCCACATGCACATCTCGCTCATCAATGATGTACCTCTCATATTGAACCGGGGTCATACCAAAAGTGCATTTCTCCAAATTGGCACACAACTTGTGTTGTCACAGGGTTTAGAGGATGTTTCAAATATGGTGGAGCTTCTCTTCCTAACTCAGGATGAAGATCATAATGTCATCCAGATACACCACCACAAATGAGTTAGTGAAGGGTCGCAAGATGTCGTCCATCAACCTCATGAAGGTTGCAGGGGCATTCGTCAACCCGGAAGGCATGACCAACCATTCGAAAAGGCCCTCCTTGGATATGAAGGCAATCTTCCACACATCGGAGGGTTCGATCAGTGCTTGATGATAACCGAACTTCAAGTCAATTTTGCTGAAATATTTGGCCCTTTTGAGCTATTCCATAAGGTCATTAATCTGTGGGATTGGATACCTATTCTGGACAATGATCTTCTTTAGCGTCCGATAATCAATACAGAGTTTCCAGGTCCCATCCTTCATTTGTACCAACACGATCGGGCTCCAACGGGGCGATGAACTTGGCCTAATGTGCCCTTTCTGCATCAACTCCTAAATTTGCCTTTTGATTTCATCGTTCTCTATAATAAAGCATCGATAGATCAGTCCATGGGTAGCAACACACCCGGGGTCAGATTAATGGAGTGCTTGACCTGACAGTGGAGAGGTACCCCTGTCAGTAAGGTGAAGATGTCCCTATACTCCTGCACAACCTTGTCCATCTGTTGTTGTCGTGCAGAGGAGCCTTGTTTGGAGGCTGTGGCCACAATATTCTTCTTGCCCTAAGGGTGAATCATAAGGAAAACAAATTTCCCAATCTAGGAAATGATCTTGCTACATTGCTTCACAATGATCAAAGAAATGGTGATAGGGGGTTTTTATGTGGACTTAGCCCTCTTGCAGACAAGAGTGATCTCCCTAGACTTCAAAGAAACCTGGTAACAAACAAATATGAACTGCTACCTTTCTCTAGAATATGATTGATTGAAGAAAATACTGTGTTGGAGGCCTCTTACCGATTAAACAAAATGATTGATGAAGTCCCCTTCAAAGCTTCCGACTATTCGCACCTCGATGCTTTACAGATCCTTCCATCTCTCCCCACAACTTCTCCATAATGTCCTGAAGGAGATATGCATAGACAGAAAAAGAACATGAGATCAAAGCATCCAATATA
Organism: Pinus tabuliformis; assembly: GCA_031772625.1. Classification (NCBI taxonomy): domain Eukaryota; kingdom Viridiplantae; phylum Streptophyta; class Pinopsida; order Pinales; family Pinaceae; genus Pinus; species Pinus tabuliformis. Next base: position 979,219,756 of record CM062812.1, read on the forward strand.
TAACAAAAAAGGTAAATGGACTAATTAACCAATCATGATCAATATGCAATAACAATCTATGTAGGTGATCAATAAATCCTACAAATTAGATCAACAAAGATGTAATTGAGAAATAACAAATTCCTTTATATTAATAAACTAGAGAAAAGCCTTACAACCATGTAGCCTTGATGTTGCAAGTCCCTTCCCACAATCTCCAACCCTCTCGTTGAATGAATAGCCTTCCAACCTTATTCCAACAACATAAGCCTACTTCCAACAATCCTCTCCCAGTCCTCAGACTTGTAGTATCTTTATAAGCCAAGAATGGGAAGCTTTGGATCCATTCTCCAAGGGACGAGATCCACTAATAGTGTGATAGGGTTGCACAAAGGAAGGGGAGTTTCTCCATGACGGGAGGGATCAGGGATGACTAGGAAACCATTCGAAGCTTGTTGTTTGGGATAGATGTTACCAACAATGCTTATAGACTTTAATTTTTATTTTTACATTTGTTAAGTCATGTTCGTAGGTCATAGTGTAAGACAATGCGTACTTATGTGCAACTTCTAATGGCCTTCTATGTGTATGCACATAAATTGACTAGGGAACTGCGCAGGTAGCCAAAAACAGGGTTTTGTACCACGGGATATGTTAGTTCTCAAATCATCCCTATATATGAACAATTTGAATACGCATTCACTAAGGACTAAGAAGTCCTCCCACTCTAGGTGCTACGACTGACCTCCAATGCACCGCAAGGGTTAACCTTGATAATTAATTATATGATTTTCAATAAGCAGATAAAACATGGTTAGATATAGATAATTCTTGATTATACTAAATCATGGCATTAATAGAAGTGAGTAGTAAAACTTAAATTCAATAACAATATCGGAAAATCCGATCCTAACAATATGAAGAAATTAACACATAAATTTGGGAGAAGGTAACCAAAGAGTTAAAAAAGAAAGGAAAATAAAAATAAAACACAAAGTTAAAAGATATCAGTCATTTTGAGTATTAGGTAAAGATGCATGCAACAAGTACAAACAATGTTAACATTCCCCTTTAAACCTTTATAGATGGGCGCATTCAATAATAAATATTGAAACTATAATCTACAAAGACATAACAAAACTTTATGATTTATGAAATGCTAGTGCTATTAAATAAAACAAATTATAACATAACACTTTCATAATTGCTAACGTAGAACACCAATTATTGATAAGTTCAAGGCAAGATTTCGACTAACAATAATCAAGCACATGTCATTTAGTCCTACATTTGATAATATATATATCAGAACATCGAAACCAAATGTATTATCTACTAGACGAGGGCAAGCCTTTGATTTAGTTTCTGCAATTGACAATCAAAAGATAAATGAAGAAAAAACAACAAGGCTTCTTCAAAACATAAGGATCGATTTCATAGATGTAAAATAAAACTCTGTAGCATGTATACGCAGTTCAACAAAAATTAGAAAATTCACACTTTTGTCAACAACCCCCCCGATGATGGGAAACATGGTTTTAAGTAATAGTTTAAAGAGTAACTGTTTTGAATGTAGCCAATTCAACTTCAAATTAAAATAAGATAATTTTTAATGAAATAACTATTCGTTGTGGTGCCTTCACGATTTAGAGGATTTGACTTTCTTCGTTGAGCCTGTGGGGGAGAATGAGTGGGCTCCACGCATCCTGATAGTTGGTACTTGCACGGTGATCAAAGGGATTTCGCTCCAATCCTCCGGTTGCTCTGTTATGGACTACATCGACTATATTGGCTGAATGGCTTGTGATATGGAGGAGACTTGCTCTATCACAAGATTCGTTTAAAGTGATTCCTCAAATTAGCGTATTTGTCCCACTTCGAGGTAGACAACCAGGGCACATTCTTATATTTGGTGATCACCACCACCAGCTGAGATTTGATCCGATACAAAGTAGTAGGAAGATTATGGATAATCTTATTTATCCTCACCAAAATGGTAAAATCCTTGCAGAGACCGTTTACAACTGTATATGAAGAGACCACTTCCTCGTCCTGCATAGCTAGACATCCCAGATCCTTTTCTGTATTCATTAGTTGATTTTGCAGAATTTTTCCCAAGATACCACCCAATTATATTTTCCCCATAATGAAGGCATGCCAAACCTCTTGAGATAATTCCAGTTGATCCCGAAATCATTTATCTCTTTAACAACCTTCTCTAATTCATTCCGCATCATTTGCATAACAGCCTGTTTCTCCTTTAACATGTAGAGGGAGAAAATACATTGATCTCTAGGAGGTAGATCTAGTCCTCCCAAAGTGTCATCTTCTAATGTATTGACAAGGTCAATGAGGGATTCAATATCTTTCAGTCTTTCATCAAGGGCTGCGGCTGTGCTCTTTGCTTCTAGATTCACACTTTTTATTATGGCCTTTTCGTAATTTGAGAGGATCTCTACATAAGCTCTGACCATGGAGATATTCTGCCAGATATCCCTCCATATCCCTCCCTTGGCTTGCACTAGTACTTGCTTCCCTGTTATAGTGATTTGAATCATTTCCTGCAAAGACTTAACTTCGTCATGCTCATTCTTCAAGGTGGCTTGAATATGATCGATCTCTTCATTCTTCCGACCTACTAAGTTCTCTACTCTACATTCAACTCTTACCTTCCTTGCTTCGACCATTTGTAATTCTTGCTCCAGTTGGTTTATTTTGATGTGTAATAACTTAGAATTACCAGTTTCAAATGCTTGGGCAAAAATAATAGCTTGATTGATCGAAGTTTTGTATTATGCCAAAAGTTTTAGATGACGTTCCTCCTTTTTGGGAGATTCCGCTTTTAATAGCTCTATCTGATTGTGACTGCTCTGTCGTTATTCTTCTTTAAGTCGTAAGGCTACTTTGATTTCTTGCAGGCGAGATTCAATCTCTTCCTTCCTTTCGAAAGCCTAGATCAAGACATGAGGATCATGATCAGGGATTTTAAGGATTGACTGAAGTGATTTGATTTCCTTTTCTTTCTCCTCAAGCAATTTCTTAATAGGCCCAATATCTTTGGGTTGGCCAAATTGTCGAACGACTATATCTCTAACTCATTTATCCAATTAGTCTTAGTATTCAAAGCCATGCGTGCTACTTGTAATAATCAAGTAACCTGCGGGCCACAATATCGCCAGCCTATCGGTGCAAGTTGATGACATCCATATCTAAAACTCTTCCCAAGTTAATGGCCAATGAAGAGAACCTACAACCTACCGTTTGTTGATTCTCCCCAATCTCTAGCTAGATGACTGTAAGGTTTAAAACATTTGCCCCGAAGTCAGTAGAAAAGATAAATCGGGGTCCTCATGTGGGGATCACATCCTCAAGTGCTGGGGTGTCTACTGTCTGGGATTGCTTCGAGAATACAACCAACTAGGCATCGGTTGCCATTATTTGCTTCTGCTCAGTAAAAGTATGTTTAATGTCAAGGGATTGCATCCCCGAATCCTTGGATTTTATATCTTCTAAGGCCTGCCAAATTTCTTTATTCAACTCTTCAACTTCTTGTTCGAATATGTCAACATCCACATAATTTTCCTTTGGCTTTACCAGTCATGAAACTTTGGGTAGAGTTAAGGCTTATGATTTTCTTTTGGATGTATGGGTATTGGGAAAAGAAACCTCAGGATCTGTATCCCCTTCATGTATCTAGTTTTCAGAATTACTTGAGCCAATTTGGGTGGCTGCCTCTATCATTCCTATAGTTGTTGTTGACTATACAATATCATTGACAAGAGTTGCAATGTTTGCCAACTTTTCCACTTCTGGTCTTTTCTCATGAACATAGACTAATAATCCAACTTGCTTCTTTAAACCTGAGATGATTCCCATAAGATCATAATGCCAAAGGTCGTCCTGCAGAAATCCAAAAGACAACATTTCCTTTTCCAAAGAATCTATTGCATTTTTATTTTTAGCAATCAAAGGGGAAATAGCATACAGATAATTGAATAATGATATTTTTTTCTTGGAAATAAAGAGAGATTAATTTACTATCATTTTTTGTCTAAGGACTTCATAAGCAAACAATAATGGAAACACATACTTAGGTAATTGAAAAGGTTGCTTATCAAATATGTATAAATGAATTACAGTATAATCAGGAAAAAAAACCAACTCCTTATACTACATTCCTCGGTCAATCTTAATGTTCTAACCTTCTCTTTTGAAAGCTTGTTTATGTCGACCTCCGCTAATTTCACCTTCAGAGGATGTGTAAAACAATCGGTGTACTGTGAGTGTGCATAGGGAACACCCTGGGGATAGATCACATCAGACCAATGAAAAACTTCTCTCTCTTCCTTTTCAGCATCCGTAGTACTGAGGAGAAGCTTAGAAGATAAAAAAATAGGAAGGGTAATTAAAAAGGACCAAATGGATGAGATATGAACAATGATGACAAGAACTAAAAGGAATAGCAATAGATAAATTGACTGTGAGGGCTCAGGTCAAGTATTTGGGAAAATTGATGGTTTGAAGGTCGAGCTGGAGAGTAACAAGTCATATGGCCAAGAAGACCGACTCATCCATTTTAGTATCATTATCCAAACAAAATATGATAGAGAGGAGAGAGGTTAGAGTCTGGAAGAAAGGTTTTAAGGACTGCGTAGGTATAGGAAACAACAACTTCAATGTGGGATCTGGGTTTTCGAACAGGGTCTTCAAGAATTCAAGCTTATCATTCTCTGCCCAGGTGATAAACTCATGGTCCAGCCCTTTTTTGGTTATGTCGATTCCCTGGGTAGGAATACCTAGCATTTTAGAAATCATCTCCCCATCCAACTTTATAAAAAGCCTACGGCTAGACTTAAAATTGAACGCTTGTTGTTCAAGCTCATACCACTCGGGCAACAACATAATTGAGTCAGGGTCAAAGTGGACAGGAGGCAAAGTTGCATGCAGAACCACAAATTTCAATAGACACATATCGTCATCAGATACATCAGTAGAGAGGGTAAGGACGTCTGTGAGACACTTTCGTGCCTTGAACCCCAGCCAACTCGTTAATCAGAGCTTCTTTCCTCGACGATTCAAACATCATGGCTTCATGTGATTAAATTACCGACCCGACAAGAAGAAGGCGATCTAGGATGACTTACCAAACGAAGGAGGTGATTCCTTCATTATGAGACCTACTCCGCACTTTCTCCCGACCATGGATGGGCTTCCCCAAAGGACATGCAGAAATAAGGTTGAACGAGGGAATGGGGAAAGGTTGGCTCATTAAGGTTAAATTGACGATTACGAGGATAATTAAATGTCGTGGAAAAGTGTCAATTGACCATTGATCAACTCACCAACCAAAGAGAGGGGGACCCACTCATTGCACAAAGGCGCATGGTTACATTGCGTGCATGTTTCGATGCGACCGCCATAGATCTATGAAATATCTACGTCTAGGATGACATCGGGTCAGAAGGGAGGGCGTAATAGTCATGTAAGTTTTAGTGAGATGTGATTTAGTGACCGTTCAATTGATTTGACACAAACGATTGAGATTTGTCAAGTGGGAGGCCAACATCTAATCCTCGTGCTAGTTTAGGGGCGACGATGAGGCTTAGTCAACGGATCAGGCATCAAACGAATAACTCACAAAAATTTGATCGGGGGTTAAAATCATCAGCGGTTCGACAATGCATTAAAGGCGAAACACAAGTAAGTGCGATGGACGTGTTTGCATCATCAATCTTCTTGCCAGGAGAGATCTGTCGCTCGTATCTACACTCTCCATAACACCAACCCGACTTAGTTTTAGTTTGAGGATATATAGCTAATTAGTTTTAATTATATCTTAAGAACTCGGAAGGGTGAGTGGTTTTTTAGCACCTAACATGGGCTTCTTTTGGGGATGGTTCTCCTCTACGGAGAACCAAGAATGAAGACCAGGTTCCTTATGGTTGGGACATGGAATCAAGATTAATTGACGGCGAGAATTCTTCGATGAGACAGAGCCGTACAAGTTTGGCACTAGGGAGATTTCTGTGATGTGATGGGTGAAAGTGAAGAATTAATGAGGAGACAACGTGAACTAATTAAAGGAAATATTGAAACATTCGCACTAAGCTTAATTATTGCCCAAATGTTTGCAATAGGAGAAGTTGATTGTGATGGGAGTTGTTGAGAGCAGTAGCAAAGGTAGGCGGGAGACACTCCATGACAAGATGGACAAGGTGATGCACTCACTAGCGGCGATGGAGGAGAAAATGGATTGCATCGAAGGTAATTTAACACTCTTGTTCGAGATTTGTCAGGGAATTCAGGGAATGAGAGCACGGGAAGCTACCGGAAGTACTCGCCTCGCAAGCTCCAATTCTGAAAAATGAAATAATCCAGGTCTTGGATAGCTAAATTATCTTTTGGGAAGCAACTTAATTTTGAAAGGAATGTATTTAAAATGTAATTTTGTATAAACATTACATATTATGGAGTCCTACGACTCAATCTATAGTACTTTTAATGGATGTTACATTGCAAACTTTTAGCTTATTATGTATTTGAAGTTAAGGACAATATGATAGACTCATGAGTAATTTCCCGCAAGAATTTTACTTTATTATGACATGAATAATTCGTATATTTATTTTCCTTGAGTAAGAATGTGTAAATTTGGTTAGAGAGGGAAAATAATTCTTCCTCTATGGTTTATTGCAGATTATAACATAGGGTGTGTGTGTGTTTTAGTACTTTTAATGGATGTTATGTTGCAAAATTTTAACTTATTATGTATTTGAAGTTAAGGACAATATGATAGACTCATGAGTAATTTCAAGAATTTTACTTTATTATGACATGAATAATTCAGATATTTATTTTCCTTGAGTAAGAATGTGTAAATTTGGTTAGAGAGGGAAAATAATTCTTCCTCTATGGTTTATTGTAGATTATAACATATTGTGTGTGTGTGTTTTTAGTACTTTTAATGGATGTTACGTTGCAAAATTTTAGCTTATTATTGTTGGGTTGTGTTATATTCTTTCCACGACTAGCCCACGTAGTTAACCGGGGGGTTAGAGGGGGGGGGGGCAAAGCCCCCCTTCGTTGCACTGATTGTATAGCCGGGGTGGGGGTTCACAGGGGGTTTGACGCGTACCTGTAACCCCACTTTATGGGGTTCGGGGTAGTGCCTTGGAAAATTTTGGTTTTGGACCCTATGTTAGGATGGGCGGACCCACCTATGGTTTTGTGCATGATTTTTGCACATGTTTTTGGACGCGATGGTTTTCGGTCCATGGTATTGGATGCTTCGGCATGTATAAATATGTATTATAACCTTGAAAGGAACATAATGAAAAATCATGTTGGTAGTCCCAGTTTTGGGATCCAGTGGGAAAATCTTTGTGTATATGTGTTTTATGTGTTATGCTCTCCCATTGTTTATTTTTCTGTATTTTAGAATTCGTATGCAGGTAATTTCTGTATGGGGTTAAAACCTACATTTGGTATCAAAGCAGTTTTGGCTTCAAGGGGATGCCTTTGTTGTTGAGGGATTTCGCTCGGGCCTGTGGTAGACCCTGTTTAGTGGGAGATCTGCGAGATCGATTCTGGTGGTCAAAGAAGATGACGAGAAGTGGAAAGATAGAGATCGAGAAATTTAATGGTCAAAGTTTTGAGTTGTGGAAACTCAAGATGGAGGATCTATCGGTGGATAAAGATCAGTGGATCGCAGTAGATCTGGGTACTAAACCAACGAGAGTGTCCGATGAAGAATGGAAGAAGTTGGATTGGAAGGCAAAGAGCACAATACGATTGTGTGTCTCAGATTCAATATTGTTGAATGTATCAGGGGAAGCTACGACGAAGGCTTTGTGGGACAAGTTAGGGACTTTGTACCAATCTAAGTCTCTGGTGAATAAATTGTTCCTGCGGAAAAAGTTGTATAACCTGAGGATGAAAGATGGAGACTCGGTGACAGAGCATCTGAACGCATTTAATACTGTGGTAAGTCAGTTAGCATCTGTTGATATTAAAATTTCAGATGAAGATAAGTGCATCAGTTTGTTGTGTTCTCTACCAGATTCATGGGATAGTCTGGTTATTGCAATAGGTAGTAATGCAACTGCCTTGCAGTTTGATGAAGTAGTCTCATCCTTGCTGACAGAGGAGATGAGGCGGAAAAAATATGGAGAGCCAGAATGGTGATGCCTTGTCTATACGAGGACGGTCCCAGAACAAAAACAAAAATAATTCATCGAGTGGGAGATCTAAATCTAGAGGGAGATCTATATCTCTAGGAAAACCTGTAAAGGTGGTGTGCTGGAAATGCGGAAAGGAAGGGCACTACAAAAGGGACTGTAAATCTAAAGCTCCTGATAAAGGAAAGGGATTTGATGATGCTCCTTCTGCAGAGGCGAAAACCACCTCAGATGAAGGTGGGGATGCGTACTTGGCTTCCTCGAGTACACATGTAGATCATGAGGCATGGTTGATTAACTCAGGTGCATTCTTTCACTTCACTCCCCATAGAGAGTGGTTCTGCGAGTATGAGAAATACAATGGTGGTGATGTCTTCGTAGGGGATGATAGGAAGGATAGAATCGTTGTTCGCAGAAAAGTAAAGTTGAAGTTGCAAGGTGGAAGGGTTAAAACACTTCCGGGTGTTCTGCATATTCCTACATTAGCCAGAAATCTGGTATCTGTAAGCAAGTTGGATGATGCAGGTGTAAAAACAGTGTTCAAGAAGGATACCTAAAAGATGGTTCGAGGAGCACTGGTATTGATGCGGGGAGTTCAGATTGGAACTCTGTAGAAGATGCAAGGTAGCACTATTATTGATGGGTGCAACAGTTCTGTGGTTCCTGAAAGTGGAGCAGAAAATCTAGTGGTTTGTGGAGAGAAGACCATGCTGTGGCATCAAAGGCTTGGACATATTGGAGAGAAGAGCCTTCGAGTACTTCATGGTAAAGGTATGGTAGAAGGTATGAGTAATAGCTCTCTGGATTTTGATTTCTGTGAAAATTATGTATATGGGAAGCAGAATCGGGTGAGTTTCCCCTCTGGTAGTAAGAGGGCGAAACAGATATTAGAACTTGTGCACAGTGATGTGTTTGGACCTGTGAAGGTTCCATCACTGGGTAAGTCTATGTACTATGTATCATTTATAGATGACTTCTCAAGGAATACATGGATATATTTCCTTAAGAAGAAATATGAAGCCTTTGACAAGTTTAAGGAATTTAAGGCTCTCGTGGAAAATCAAACAAAGAAGAAGATAAAGGTGCCGAGGACAGATAATGGTGGAGAGTTTTGCAGCAAGGAATTTGAAGAATTCTGTAAGAAGTGTGGTATAGCACGACAGAAGACTACTCCATCTACACCTCAACAAAATGGAGTTGCAGAAAGAATGAATAAGACGTTGATGGAAAGGGCAAGAAGCATGCTCAGTGGTGTTGGGTTAGGACAGGAATTCTGGGCAGAGGTGGTGGATACTACATGTTACTTGGTCAATAGGTCACCTTCATCAGCGTTGGAGGATAAGACTCCACAAGAGGTATGGACTGGTAAGAAACCCTTTCTTTCACATCTGAGGGTATTTGGATGTGATGCATATGTACATATTCCAAAGGAGAAACGAACCAAGTTGGATAGTAAATTTGAAAAGTGCATCTTTATTGGGTATAAGGATGGTTTAAAGGGTTATAAGCTTTGGAATCCAGTCACACAAAAGGTTGTGTACAACCGAGATGTGGTGTCAGAGAGGTAAAAGATGTTATTAAACATGAAGTCCAACCAAGGGAACCTGAGAAAATAGAGTTTAAGCTTAAGGAGGAAGAATCAGACTCTACAGCAGAGGAGGAATCAAAAGATGAAGAGTTACAAACTCTGAGTGTGAGAAGATTAGTTCAAGAAATAAGGCAGCCAGAAAGGTATAGTCCATCTGCTTTCTGTTCAAATTTTGTTTTATCTATTACTGACGATGATCCCAGAACCATGAAGGAAGCAGTAGATTCAGAGGATGGCAAACTCTGGAAAGAGGCCATGGTTGATGAAATGGCATCTTTGCACAAAAATGAGGCTTGGGATCTGGTGGAGTTGCCGGCTGGAAGGAAACCCATTGGTAGCAAATGGGTGTTCAAGAAGAAGACAAATGCAGAAGGAAAGGTGGAGAAATACAAAGCTCTGTTGGTAGCAAAAAGTCATTCCCAGGTGCCGGGAATTGATTTTGGTGATATTTTTTTCCTGTTGCCAAGGTAACTTCTATTAGATTACTTTTATCTGTTGCTGCTGCTTTTGATTTTGAGGTAGAACAGATGGATGTGAAGACAACATTTCTTCATGGGGATCTAGAAGAGGAAATATACATGAAGCAACCTGAAGGCTTTTCGGTGAAGGGTAAGAAATAATTGGTATGCAAGTTAAAGAAGTCCCTGTATGGGTTAAAACAGTCACCAAGGATGTGGTATCATAAATTTGATACATTTATACGGGGACTTGGCTTCACCAGAAGCAAAACAGATCACTGTGTGTATTTTAAATTAATTGGTGACCGTGTTATTTATCTGGTATTTTATGTGGATGATATGTTGCTGGTTGGAAATGATAAAGAAATTATCCAGGATTTGAAGACCCAATTGTCCTCCAAATTTGACATGAAAGATCTTGGTGCTGCAAACTATATTTTGGGCATGGAAATTAAAAGAGATCGGGCAAAGAGGAAGCTTTGGTTAAACCAAAGGAAGTATGTCGAGACAATACTATAGAGGTTTAATATGCAGGATAGTAAACCGGTGAAGGTTCATATTCCTGTAGGTGTGAGGTTATTTGCTGAACAGTGTCCCAAGACACAAGAAGAGGAAGAGGACATGTCCCGTGTTCCATATGCAAGTGTAGTCGGTAGCCTGATGTATGCAATGGTCTGTACTAGACCAGACATTGCACATGCAGTGGGAGTATTGAACAAGTTTATGTCAAAACCAGGGAAGGAGCACTAGATAACAGTGAAGCGGGTTTTCAGGTATTTGCGTGGCACTAGTGATTATGGTTTGTGCTACCGAGGAAGATCAGGATTGGACATAATGTTGGATATTCGTGGCTTTGTTGATGCAGACTGGGTTCGAGATCTGGATCAGAGAAGATCTACAGGTGGGTATGTGTTTAACCTATTTGGAGGTGCAGTCAGTTGGATGAGTAAGAAACAATTTGTAGTGGCACTATCAAATATAGAGGCAAAATACATGGCAGCCACTCATGCAACCAAGGAAGCAGTTTGGTTGCAGAGATTGTGTTCAAGTATGGGGTTAGTAAAGGGAGCTATAAGGATAGAATGTGACAGAGAAAGTGCAATTTTCTTGGCAAAGAACCCCGCATATCATTCAAAGACAAAGCACATTGATGTTCAGTATCACTTTGTGAGGGATATGATTGAAGACAAAAAGGTGTTGCTAGTAAAGGTGGACACTTTGAAGAATACTGCAGATGCATTAACAAAATCTGTGAGCTCTGAGAAGTTCTCTTGGTGTAGAGAGACAATGGGCGTTTCAGGGCTGGAAAAATGACTAAGCTCTCTTGTGGCCCCCTGTGGAAAGAAAACAACAAGTGGGAGACTGTTGGGTTGTGTTATATTCTTTCCACGACTAACCCATGTAGTTAACCGGGGGGTTTGAGGGGGGTGGGGCACAGGGGGTTTGAGGCATATCTGTAACCCCACTTTATGGGGTCCGGGGCAGCGCCCCAGAAAATTTTGGTTTTGGACCCTAAGTTAGGATGGGCGGACCCACCTATGGTTTTGTGCATGATTTTCGCACATGTTTTTGGACACGATGGTTTTTAGTCCATGGTATTGGACGTGATGCTTTTCTGTCCATGGTATTGGATGCTTCGACATATATAAATATGTATTATAACATTGAAAGGAACATAATGAAAAATGAAGCTGGTAGTCCCGGTTTTGAGATCTAGTGGGAAAATCTCTGTGTATATGTGTTTTATGTGTTATGTTCTCTCATTGTTTATTTTTTTGTGTTTTATAATTTGTATGCAGGTAATTTCTTAACTTCAAATACATAATTTTGGTTGTAGGAAAATTCATCCCTTCCATGATAGATGATTTTTTTCTCCTTTCTTGGACCATAATTGATTCTAAATCTTTCCTAACATTTGGGAGCCTAACTAATAACTTGTGGTTTTTCTATTTTAAAAATTAACAATAAGTAAAACAACATTATTTCATTAATATCAATGAATATTTACAATCTCATAAAGATGTTCACTTTACTTTTCAACCTCATATAGTTTCAGTCATGAAATAAAATCATCAAAGTCTTAATAAGAATTAATTAATTAATTTCATAAAGGGCCGAGACACACACACACATATTTCTATTCAAATAATTTATTTAAGTTTTCTATTCAAATATTTGTAAAAAATATAGGAATTAACATTTTTAGTAAGAATTTTATTTTTATTTAATTACTTTATATCTCTCTAGATTTATTATAAAATTATGTTTATTCATATGAATATGCAAATATTTTATTTATGTGAAAATGAAAGATTTTTACATCTCTTTATACTAAGTTGTGATACCAATAACTGAGTGAGCATACTTAAATAATTAAAACTAACCAAATATGTACATTCATTATTAATTTTTATTTAAAAATTTTGTTTTGTTTTTTTTTGTTTTTCTAAACTTGATATTAAGCACAAACAAAATCACATATCACTCATTTTTAACTATAAAATAAATAATATTTTTAATTTTCTAAACTTCTAAAATATATAAATTATAAATATTATATAATTAAAACTTATAAATCTAATTTCATAAATATCTATTCCCATTTCATTCCAAATTAATAAAAAATTATTTAAAAAACTTAAAATAATTAAATTATACAATAAATAAATCTATGTCAAATCCCAAAAATCTCTATCAAATTTCATTCAAAATTATAGATATATGCATGGAAAAATTAAAACCATAGAACCTACAAGATGCTACAAAGGAGTTTAGTGTTCTCGAATCAAACATTCATGACACGGTAGTGAATTTGAGAGAGGGTATCCGTGCCTTTCATAATACGGCCCAAAATTTTGTTGCACTTTTTCGCACTAAAAAAACTATATATTTGTATTCCATGATTGATATACATACAATGACTATGTAACTGTGTATCTCAACATAGAAGACATATCTTAACATTAAAACTAACAAAATAATGAAATATTCCAAGATATATACTGGTAAGCTGAGTGAAAATCAGGTGAGATAGAGCTGAAAAAGATTAAAAAAACTACAGTATATGATGCGAATAAGGAAGAAGTACCTATACTGCCATAAAACTATCAAATATGCATAAGACAATTATAAGATACCAAAATTTCTACCATAGGTTAATGCTATATGCCCTGAAAATGGAAATTCTGGATCTGGTAAATATTGCTGTCCGCCTTTATCTGCATTCTCCATAAACCTTGGGGCAAGGTTAGACCCAATTTAGATAAAGCATCAGCCTTTTTGTTTTTGTGCCTATCAATATGAGAGATAGAATAGTCCTTCCTATTATACAATAATGCTACTATCCTGTCCAACCATCCGGCAAGGTGAATGTTTTTTACGTGTTGCTTTGACAAAACATGATCAGTTATTACCTTGGAGTCTCCAAAGATTTGCAGTTTTGGAATATCAAGAAAATTGCTGAAGGAGAAGAGACTTACTTCAAATAGTTTTGTAAGTTTTCTTTGAAATTCAATAGGAATGTGTCCAAATTATAAATTGTGAAATTAACATTATTGAAAGGTTAAAAAAAAGATCTAAAATATTTAGACTGCGCCCATTATAAATGAATGAATTATTTACGGTCAAATACTCTGTTACTTAAAACAAAATTATTTACCAATACATATTATCTACAATATATTAATATTATTATTATTTGTTAAAATATAAAATTGATATTAAAATTATTTACACAAAGATAAATTGTGATTAAATTTTAATCTGTATTATTTAAATTATTTTTTTTGGTAGGTAAATACCCACGGGGATTTGAAACAGTGCACCCATTCACTCTCAATCCAAAATCGTATAGACATTTAAATTAATTTTTTAATTATATATATAAATTTAATATTTTTAAAAACTTGTAAAATATTTCAATTATGGTAAATTCACTAATCAAATACCTATCAAATTTATAATTTCAGTAAATCTTAACAAATTTCTAAATAAATTAAATAAAAAAATTAAACATTTTTTTTCAAAAAATCTAATAAATTTGTTCATTAAAACGTAGAGTCACTCACGACTTTATATTGCAAGAATAGACATGGATAATAGCTTGGAACTCGGCCTCTTATGTAGACTAAGAAGGATGACTAGCTGTGAATGTGGGTGGAAATTGGGATGGCTTAGTAAGGATGCTTATGGCTAAGACCTTATTTTAATGAGTGGGGCTAATAAATTATTGTATATGTTTAGCTCATTCTTATAATATTGACTTTTATTTTATTTATTATATTTGTTTCATAAAATAAATAAATTATTTATTTTTAAGAAAAATTATTATAATTTTTTTATTAAATTATATTTTTTTCCAAATTAGTTAACAAAAAATATATTATATATTTTTATAAATAAAATATTAATTATAGTTAATGATTCTTTCCAAAATATAGATTGATTTAGGAATATTATCTATTTATTTTAAAAATTGATATTTAAATTAAATGTTGTTAGATATAATTGGTCTTTATATATATAAACAAAAGTGAAACAAAAATGGACAAATTTATTATCAGAAACATTAAAATATATTCAAAAATTTAAGTAAATACAATCCAATGGAATAATAAAATATGATACAAAGCTATATAAAAATATTTTACAAATTTAAATAATTACATAAATATTTAACAATTTTGATGAAGTTATATATATGTATTATATATATATATATATATATTTAAAAATAATTTACTAATAATAAAATATTTTAATAAATTATTTAAAATAATATTCAATTATTTGTATTTACAATTATTATTATTATTATTATAAATTTAATTTGAAAATAAATAATTTTTTTAACCATGTTTATAAAATTTATTGAAAAGTAAAATAATATGATTATTAATATTTTTTAAATAGCATGAAAAATTTGTTTAAGATAAAGTTGTTGAATATAGTTAAAATGAAAGAAACATAATGCAATTTAAAGAAATTAGAAATTTAAAAATTTCATTTGTATTCAGATTTTTATATACAAATATAGAGGTGCATACAAACAGGGTAGGAAAATTATTTTGGTACAAGAATTCATACATAAATTAAAACACAAAAAATCATATTCTTCACAGGGACATGTATATTAACAAAGATAAATCAATGCAATAATATATTGCGACACAAGTGTGTAAAGTAGAATACCAATGAAATATAATAATGGTATAATGTATGCAAAATATGGTTAATTTATATTGTTATATATACAAATTGATAAAGAAAAAATTATGAATAGCAAGAGGTTGTTTTTATTATAGTATTGGTAAAGTTTTGTTTGAACCAAGAGTATGGTAGAAAAGTATACTCATTTTTTGTTTAAACCAAGAATGTAGTAGATAAGTATACCTATTTAATATAGTAATATACTCATTTTGATTTTAATATTGGCAAAATTTTGGAACCAAAGGTATAGTACATAAGTATACCCATTTTGACAATTTTACCCATCAAAAATTGTAACTACAAAAAAATCTACAAAACCTTTAATACCAAAAGGTAAATATATAAGCATCTAAACAGGTAGTAGTTTAATGAGATAAGAAATTGAAGTTTATAATACTTTGCATGAAGAAGTAAAACTTTCTAGGAAAACAATTTAACTATAAATAATTAGTTATTCTTAATTTTGATTGGGAGATTGTAAAAGAAGAGCAAAAATATAATACTAAACAAATTGAAATGAAGGAACCTATAAGTATAAAGTTGTTCGTTAACATCAAAAAGCCACTAACTAAAAAGAAAAAAAAGGTCAAATAAGGTACATTGACTGACTTTCATAAAATGACGGACCCGCACTTTTACTCTTATCTCCATTTGAAGAAGTCAAATGAAGAATGTCATGCTTTTCATTCATGCATTAGAGCATGTTGTAAGATATTCCTACTCTAAGTGATAATATCATTGTATCGAAATTTGAACTTTTAAATATCATGTCACAGGTTCAAAAGCTTTTGAAGGTATAATGTATCATATCTTTGAACTTTTTAAGTTGCTAGATTTGATATTTCTTTTCGGAGTTGTCTATAATGTGACTTTTTGGAGATTCCGGTGACGGAATCCGGTAGAAGAAATTGAGGTTAAATCTTGATTTGTTGCAGTTAAAATGGTTTTTTAACTGCATATTTGGATTCAACACCCTGAAAAACCCTTGGGACGCTTTGATTATGCAGAAACTAGCGATCAAACTTGCGATTCCAATAAATTGCTGCCGGATTTTGACCGGAAAAACCCACCAGAAAGGCTTCCAAAAAGTCGCATTATAGACAACTGCTTTCTTTTCTGAAATGCAATGTATCAAAATATGGAATTTTGTGTAGTATTGTGGTAATGAATATTTAGATTGTAATGTATTGTAAATTTATAAGTTTTAGAAGGCTACATTAGCATAAATTAGAGATTTTTTAAAGTTGTAATATTTAGTTCTCAAAATTTTGCTAATAATAATGAAACAGAGAAGTCTAAAAGAAGCTATTCTAAATTTGAGGGAATACAAGTTAGAAACTTACGCAAAAGAAAAGGCGAAAATTTCATCAAACTATAATATAAAAATTGTGGAAAAAATTGTTTTTCTTAAAGTGACCTGAAGAATCCAACTTTTTATCCCAATTACATGACAAAAAAAAGGGACAGAAAATTATTTTTTAATCAACACCCCAGTCAACCAAAATTTCTTCAATGGTGCGTAACATAGCATCTCTTCGAGTGGTTTTTATTTCTACAATTTTCGTAACAAGTGACATCACATTATCATTTAATTTAAGGTGATATAAATAAAGTGTATTGTTTTTTTTGCTTAAGCAAGTATGGATCCTTCTATATCATTGCGTCAAAAAATATTGTACAGTATAAACCACCATCCACTCGATGACGAAGAGAAAGAAAGGCAAAGAAAGCCAAGCCTCCAAGGGCTACCCTGTACCGTAGTACGTAAAAAAGAAAGAGCCTAAGACAATACTGACAAGACTCCAGACCCACCTACGGAAAACCTGCGTGCTAATGTGTGGCCCCCTTTCGGAAAACCCCTACCCAACACACCGACCCATCGAAACAAGAAGATCGACGGCCGAGAAAAGACGCGCTTCTCCAAAGAGCCAGAAGTATACCACCCCAGCCCCACCAAATTGCACTTCGAAAGACCACCGTTGATTCGCAACACCCGAATCCAACGGATGAGAAGAATTTTGCGACGGATAAAAAGGCGGAAAGTTATTTCGCGATGGAGGGCGGTTTTCCGCCCCCCCACCCTGCCATGCGTCGCCAGATGAATGGGATCGCTGCGACCACGCGAAAACCATTTCCGCTCCGAGGGCCGCGCGATCAGTCTGAAACCACCTGGGAGGTGGTTTTGCAATCTAGACTTCGTTGACTGAAACCTCCAGTTACCGAAAGACCTGATTCCTCTGTCAAAGACAGAACTACCTCGCCTTGGATTGGGAAAAAGCAAGGGTAAAAGTATTCCATCGAGCCAAGGCTTACGAGAAACATCTGAGATCCGCATTACTCTTACACCTTGAGTCTGGGTAACCAGACAAGGATCATTTTCTTCCGCAAACATTACCCAAAAGGAAGGCTCAACCAGGGGAAAATCCATTCGAGCTATTTCCCAAGGTGTTGAGTCTAAACACCTCCCTGTCATCTTCCGCTTGATCGCCGCATTGAGCTCTCAATCTACTAGGCCTCAATTCCTGCCACTTTGTCAACCCATTTTTCCTTGTGCAACTGACTACCTGGTTAGCCAGCAGATTCGCCAGCTTGTTTGCCTTTCTGCAAACGTGGTGGAAACTGATAGTGCTCAGGGCTTGAAGATGGCTTTGAATCCTTTGGAAAACTTGAATTAGTTTCCAATGTTTAGAGACTTTATTCGGTGCGGTTCCATTGTGAATTTTTTGCACTGAGTTGATAATTAACTCTGAATATGCCTCTATCATGACATTTTGACAGTTGTCCTACTTCAGCAAATCCAGGCATTGCTCCATAGCCATAAGCTCGGCCATGTTGTTGGTGGCTGTACCTAGGTGGTAATGAAAGATGCTAAGTATACTTCCCTCTGAATTTCTGAGAACACCTCCATACCCTGCTGTTCCCGGGTTCCCCTTAGAAGCCCCATCAATGTTGTATTTTAAATAGCCTACCGGAGGGGGATGCCAAAATTCCTTTTCCGAATCTGACAAAAGGATCCTCCTGTCAATGCCTAGGAGGGAGAGCCTCTGCAGCCCCAGCTGCCTGAGAATTTTTGAATCTGTGTCTGAGGGGGGTTTTTTGGGGAGGTTACGAACAGTGGTTCCCACAGTCTCCTTGAGCTGTTTCAGGATTAACTCCAGCAAGTGTTGAGGGGGATTTTTTTCTCCCTTAAAAATTCTTTTATTCCTCTCCTTCCACACGTTCCATATGATGAAGCTTGGTACAAGAGCCCACGCTGAGTTAAGAATTTCATTATCTGAAAAAAATTTCCTCCAATTGATGAGGGTACTAATGATGCTCCTTCTGTCCCTATCAGATTGTTGGAAGATTGCAGCAAATAAATCCCATAGCCAGGATGTGAAAATGCAATTGTTGAGTAAATGTTCCAAGGTTTCTTCTTGATCTTCACATAGCAGGCATCTTGAAGGTCCCTGTATGCCCCTCTTCCTTATGTTGTCCCAAGTCAGAATTTTCCTACGATAAACAACCCACATGAAGATTTTGATTTTCATCCACCCTGGATGTTTCCAAAGGTTTTGCTAGATTTTGTTTGGAACCAGGGGATCTAGCCCAAGGAGAATGTTTTTAGCTTCCTTAAGATTAAAGGTGCCCTCTTTGTTCTCTCCCCATCTCAGTTTGTCTTGTCCCTCTACCACTAAGATCTTCCTTTGTTCTATAATTTTCCTGAGTTCCTCTGCTTTAGTTTTCAGGAGATTGTTATTACTGCAATCTATGTTTCTCCAGACTCTCCACTTTTCCGTGAGATGAGGATGTGTCCAGAAATCTTTAACCTTTATTAAACCTTGGGACTCCGACTCCTGTTTAAGATCTAGAAACTCTTCTTTTACCAGAATTGATTCTTGCTGCCATTTATCTTCCCAGAAAAGAGCAAGATTTCCGTCTCTGATTTCCCAGAAGCTATTCTCTTGTACTAGTCTTCTATTTTCCCAGGCTTTGTTCCAAATATAAGAACCCTTTATATTTCCTGACATTCTTATAAGATCACTGTTTTGCCAGGAATTAGTGTATTTTTCTTTCCAGATCTTTGCCCATTCAGTTTCTGGTTGCTGGACCCAACACCACCACAGTTTGGCCCCTAGAGCCTTGCTGAGAATCTCTTGATCATCCAATCCAAGCCCTCCATGGTTCTTGGGCTTACAAATTTTATCCCAAGACACTAAGGGCCATTTTCTCTTGGTCTCCTCCCTACCCCAAAGGAAATTTCTTTGAATATCTCTGAATTGCTGAAGGACCCCTTTTGGAGCTGGGAGGGCTGATAACATGAAGATGGGGATTGCTTGAAGCACTACTTTGGTAAGAACTAGTCTGCCAGCAAGGTTTAAAGATCTGATGGTCCATTTACTGACTTTATCCTGCAACTTGTTGATCAAAGGTTCCCATATACTTTTGTGCATTGGTTTTGCCGTTAGAGGAACTCCTAAATATTTTGAAGGAAGAGAATCCCTTTGGAAGCCAAGAATTCTGGAGATGTTTTTCTGAATAGCAATATTGGTATTGAAGAAAAAGATTTTAGATTTGGAGAGATTTACTTCCATACTTGAAGCCGAGGCAAAAAGATTCATAATTCTTTTGTAGTTTGAGGCTTCTTGGACTGTGGGGAGTCCCTGAAGCATGGTATCATCTACAAATTGTTGGTGAGTCAGAGCTTGCCCATTATCCATAAGCTGCAGGCCTTTAATCTTTCTTGTAGATTGCGCCTATTTTATAGCTCTCCCTAGCCCTTCCATCATGATAATAAAAAGGAAGGGGGAGAGCGGGTCCCCCTGTCTGAGGCCTCTAGAAGGATTGAAAATCTCTGAGGGGGAGCCATTAACCAATATAGAAAAACTGGAGGAGGTCACCAGTGCCATTACCCATCTAACCCAGAGATGATCAAAACCAAATGCAATCAACATTTTCTTTAGGTAGACCCAATTTACTTTGTCATAAGCCTTGGCAATATCTAATTGCATGATCATACCCGCCTGCTTCTTGCTAGTTAAAGAGTGCACCACTTCTTGCGCTTGAATGATATTATCCAGAATTTGTCTGCCTTCCACATACCTTGATTACTCCCCAGAAACCAGGACTGGAAGCAAAGGTTTGAGTCTGTTAGCCACAACCTTGGATATAATATTGTAGATTATGTTGCATAGGGCTATGGGTCTGTATTTATCCGATGTAAGAGAAATCTCCTGTTTGGGGATTAGGGCGATGAAGGAAGTATTGAGGGTTTTTAGAATAGTTTTATTTGACCTGGAATCCTCCACAACATTCAATATGTCCTGCTTAACGATGTTCCAACAAGCTTTGTAAAAGTCCACATTGAAACCATCCGGGCCCAGTGCTTTGCTATTTTGCATGTCTTTGATTACATCTCTTAGCTCCCCTTCTGTTACTGGTCTATTAAAGTTGAAGTTGTCCTCCCTAGATACCAGTTTCGGTATGTTTCTAGTAATTTCCCTGATGGCTTGCTCTCTATCTGAAATGTTCTCCTGTGTTATACCTTGGAAGTGGTGGAATAACACAACTTCTATAGCTTTATGGGATATATGAAGTTCCCCTGCTTCATTCTTGATTGAAGAGATATTGTTGTGAACTCTATTGGCCATGGTGGTTCTATGAAAGAACTTAGTGTTGCGCTCTCCTTCTTTTAACCATTGAACTCTGGATTTTTGTCTCCAAAATATTTCCTCTTGTTTACATAGATCCTCCCATTTTTGATACTGTTTATCCGCTTGTTCACTGATCTCTTTATCAAAGCCTTCCTTGATTAGAGCTTGGTTGAGAGCCTGCATTTTGTTTTCAACTGCTCTCTTTTCTTCGAAAATATTACCAAAATCCTTCTTATTCCATTCCTTAAGCCAACATTTTATGTGCTTTAATCTCTTGTGAAGAAGATACATTCTGGTTCCCTGAATCTGCAAGTCCTCTGACCACCATTTCTCAATGTTGTTTGTGAAGTCTGGGTGAGACAGCCAGATATTTTCAAATCTGAAGGGTTTATTTCTAGGAGTACCTATGCCCTTGATTTCCAATTGGATTGGCCAATGATCTGAGCCACCAAAGGGAAGAACTCGTGCTGTTACCTCTTTCCCATCTATCATAAGATTCTCAGAGATGAAGAATCTGTCTAGCTTTGAGGCGACTAGGGCGTCTCCTCCTCGCCTGTTATTCCAAGTAAATAGGCCAGTATTCCAATTAGTATCCACTAGATTAATGTTGTCAGAGAAAGTTTGGAAAGCTGTGGAGTCTCTACTTAGAGATCTTGTTCCTCCTTTCTTCTCTGAAAGGGATTTAATCATGTTAAAATCCCCTCCCATGATCCAGGGTATGTCTGCATGTCTGCCCCTGAGATCCACCAGGGTATCCAGAAACTTAAGTTTGTCATCTATTCTCTGAGGGCCATAAACATTTGTGACCAGAAAGGTATCTCTTTCTCCTACTGGTTGAATGACAATCGATAAGTAATTTCTGGATGCCTCAACATCCAGAATGCCAATTTTGTGGGGATTCCATAGAGTGAGTAAACCCCCTGCTGTATTCTCTGCTTTTACTTCAAGAAACTCATAGCTGCTGAGCCATTTACTGTGGATTTGTCTTACCTTTTGAATGGAACATTTCATTTCTTGGATAAACATTATATCTGGCGTTTCTTGTTTCATTCTGTTGCTAAGCATTCTCTACTTTCTCTTACTCCCTAGACCTCTAATATTCCAAGATGTCAACTTCATTATAAAATATTTGTAAAGGAGTAACTGGCTAGATCTTTCATCTTACCTGAATCAATCATTAGTTTTCCACACTCCATCAAGAGTTCATTTTGCTTTTTCCTGCCTCTTTTCTTGCCTGGGTTTCTATTGACTAGTCCCAATGTAGTTTTCGTCGTTTTCACTCCTCTACTGTCCTGCTTGTCTATGTTGTTACATCGCTTTGGCTCCCCAGTTTGCGCTCTCCATAGAAACAGTTGTTGTATTCTACTGAGTTCCTCTTGAGGTAGCGAATCCACTCCCCCCGTGGTGCCTTGCCTCAAGAAGCCTTCTAGGTATAGGTTTTCTTTATCAAGAATTTCTAGTAGTTCATGGTCCTCTGGGTCCATGTCATTTTGGGTCATTTCTTGATCCATTTCTTGTTCAACATCACTCATAGTGGCTTCTTTTTGGTACTCATCATTTTGTGTTTGTTCTGGGTTTTTCCCTTCCTCCTTTTCTGCAGAACTCCCTTCCATTGCTTGTTCTTCTTTAGTATTCTCTTCCTCTTCCTGAAGCACCTGGAAACTGTTTTGCCTGAACTATTGTTCTTCGCGCTGCTGATTCTTCGGACCTCTCTTACTTCCTTTACTTCGGTTAACCACTTTCTGAAAGCTATCTGATTCTTTCACTGTATTGCTTCTGCTTTTATTTATTTCTTTGTTGAGCGGACAATCTCTAAAAAGATGTCCATGTTCATGGCATTTGCAACATCTGAATGGAATGTGCTCATAATCTACTGTTTGCACCCATTCTTCATCAAAAACTTCCAAGATTATCTCCTCCGGTAGAGCTCCTAATAGGTCCATTTCCACACAAATTCTGGCAAAGGAAGTATATTTTCCCCTTCTAGTGGCTTCAGAGGCTTTAACATAGCGACCTAATTTATTGCCTATGGCCGCTAATGATTCATTTTGCCAGTAATCAAGAGGTAGAGAGTAGAGTCTTACCCAAATCGGAACTGAAGTAAAAGTCTCCTTTTCTGGGACAAAGTTCATTACCCAAGGTCTCATATAGAGCCCTGCAGCAGCATAGAAGTAGGGCCCTCCTTCAAATATTCTGTCCTTGTCTTCAATATTTGTGAACACCACTGTAAAGAAACCCTTAGACCCAAGGTGAAGATCTATGCTTCCTTTAGGTTTCCAGTGGTATCTAATCCATGATTGTAGAGTTTTTTCAGTGGGCCATAGTCCCATAAACTTACAGATGATGGCATATGTCCCCATGTGTTCCCTGTACGCCTGCAGCTCTGGATTATTTAAAATCACCCTGGGAGTTATATTTGTTTTGGGTTTGCAGGGTCCCTTGTGTTTCTTGTCTTTAGTTTCCTATTTTTTGTCTTCTACCTCCTTGTCTTTTGTGCCATTTTGATCCTTTTCTGTGGGTTCTTCTGTTCCCGCTTCCGTGCTTTTTTTTCCTTCCACCCCTGTTTCCCTAACATTTTCTAGAGGCTTTTTCCCCCTGCTGGCCAGGGCCTCCTTGTAGGAGGGAGTGGAGCCCCCTCCTCGTCCACCCTTCATAGGGTTCTTGACTACCCCTGTGTGCGCTGAACTCTGTTCGCTCTTCCCTGCTCCCGCTCTGCCTTCGGAACTCGCAGCTAAATAAAGTGTATTGTTATTATGTAAATGTATTATATTTTAAATATTTGATTTGACTACAATTTAGTATAATGTGTAATTTTTTCTTTCTGTCATTAAAATTGAAATTTTGTTCACTAAAGTTAATATATATATATATATTTTAAATCTAAAAATAATTATAAATAAAAAATCAAATATATTATATTTTAAATATTTAATTTGAGACTTATTCTATAATTCAGTATGATATATAACCTTATTTTTCTGTCATCAAAATTAAAATTTTACTTATTAGGCTGATAGGCCTTTCCTATGCATCAACAATTGTCAACACTTTTACCTTGAACCATTCGATCAAGTGAGACACTTTCAACTGTTGATTTGAAGTGTCATCTGGCAAGCATGCACTGCACTTTGACTGCTTTTTCCAAATATATGAGTTGCCTTCTTTTCACCTCCTAGTTCTGTTGTGCATTGAACCTGGCCCTTTGAGTTGCCTTACTGCTTTTCCCTTGCCAGTTGTTGTTGCTGTTTTTCTTCCCTGGCTTTTGGCAAGCACTGTTCTTCTTCCCTGGCTTTTGGCAAGCACTGAGCTTCATCTACCATCGCCTCACAAATTGTCATGGGCTACGCGTGTTTCTGGATAACAAGGAACTTCACACGGGAGATACTCTGTCCCCTGCAATCCTCGGAGCCATTCAAAGTGCCCCAGTTCATATTGCCCTTTTTACTGAGCATTTTGCTGAATCCCCTTGGTGTTTGGAAGAGCTGCGTTGGATTTTGAGATCATATCACAAGCGTAACTTGAAGATAATCCCTGTGTTTTGTGACGTTGAGCCTAAAGACCTTCGTTACGTTGAGAGTGGATGTTACGCTAAAGCCTTTAAAGAACACCAACGCAAAGGCAGAGTCGCGGTGAAATGCATCCAGACGTGGAAGGCAGCCCTTAACCAAGCCTCCCACATTTCTGGTCTGCTATTTAAATCGAATTAAAAGTAAAACCCTTTTATTTTCTTACAAGTCCATTGATTTTCTTAGGCAGATACTAACTATGAACTATGGATTTTCCATTAATTTGGTCCGTCAAGCACCTATATTGTGAACCGTCTCGAATTTCACCAAACTATTCACTATTCGAAATGAATTATCATATTTTTGGCCCAATGCAAAAACTAAGAGCAAGGCCGCGTGGCCTGGCAGGTCAGAAATATTCGCTATCCGAATGGAATTATCGTATTTTTGACCCAGTCCAGATCAGAATAGGGTGGGAATCACAGTCGAACATTATTTAATATAATGAACTTCATGGAAGAAGTTTTATAAGAAAAAATTTAAATATTCATATCGAATTTAATGCGTACAAGTTTCGGTCAATCTTATCAATCTTTAAACTTTCAATTATAAAATATTTGATGATATTTTTACGTAGATATCTAAAAATCTTAACCATAGAAATTTTAGCGGAAAGACAAAATATAGTATTTAAAATTTTTGTATCTTTTCAATCACGAAACCCAGGGTTTAGGACCGCACAACTACGTCAACCTCCTCCTTGGAAAAGAATGGCTTCTGGTTTCCATCCGAAATACATAGCAATCAGGGATTTGTGAAAAATCATAGCATTTTTAAGCATTTTATTTGTTTGGTTATTCAAATGTTATTTATTTGTTTTTTTAAATAATAATAATAATATATTTTTAAGATTATGTTTCAGTTAAATAATAATTGATGTTCGGATCGTTTTGTTTATGTGAAAGAGACTAATTTAGTTGTTAAATTTTAAGGAAGTGTACATTCTTTATCTTTTTGAATTTGAACTTGTAACTAAACAGATGCTTTTAACAAAATAGAAATTTACAGTTTACAACCAAGCGGAACACTAAATTAATGTATAAAACTCTTTTATTTGTAAGACAAAGACCTTGCCTTCACACAAGTTTCATGGCTAAAGTTTACAAATGTACATACTCAACCCCTTTCGATTTAAATTTGTAAACTATAAAAAAAACACGTACTCTTTAGAAAAGAATAATTTAATTGTTAAAAATTTACATGATTGAATTTTATTTTATTTCAATAGAAAACATAGCACCTTGAATTTTATTTTATTTTCAATAGAAAACATAGCACCTTGAATTTTATTTTATTTTCAATAAAAAACATAGCACCTTGTTATAAATGAAATAAAAAAATGCATATAATTCAAGAAAACAGAATTATAAAACCAAAACTTCACTCAGAAACTTGAAAAAAAGTGTATTATAAACTCAGCCTGAATCCTATGGAAATTATGCCTGCAATACAATCAGATTACTGAAATGTTAACATTCACAAAATATTAATTTAGTGAAAAAACTCCTTCATATAGTACTGGAAACGGGAGATTCCTAATTTCACTTGCAATAGGTTCCAAGATATTTTTGTTCTCTTTTGCACACACAATTTGCCAGGGACAGAAAATAGGAAAAGGGAAAAATAACAGGTTTCCTGAAAACTTGTGTGATTAGGCCCTAAAAATTTCCTCTGGTTAATCAACAAAAGGAGTGCCATGGAGTTGCTCACTTCACCCACATTGTTATTAAGTCCTGCTATAGCCCTTAAGAAAACCACTTTATTCACTGCTCATATGGAAATCACTTTATTCACTGCTCATATGGACATGGCTCACAAAAATGCTGTATGACCTGTAATGGTCCTTAAAATGATCAAATATCAATGATGCTTATAGCTTATCAAATTCTCAGTTATGATACATGGATGGTTAATACTACTAGAAACATGCATGAGGAATCACTTTTTTGGTTATGATTAGTTGTCATTCCTGAATGGCTTTGATATTTGTTCTTATCTATTATGGATTTCAAATTCAATTATTGTTGCCAGTAACTATTGCTGCACTTTATTCGGTTTGTGCTTTAAAATGTGCTATCAAATGTGCCGCTGAATATTGATATTGATGTTAGTACTGTTTTCTTTGTTATTTGCTACTATTAGCACACTATCAGGTTCAGATAATATATATTTAAGTTTAAAATTTCATATATATTTAAGTTTTAAAGTTTCAGTTTTCCTGCTGTGAGTTTCTTTTAGTTTTGAAAAAAATCAAACTTCAAGTTTAGGTTCAAGACATTATATGATGCTCTTGAGGCAAGGATTCAGTGGAGAAAAACGTGTTGATATTGCTAGAATACCCAAGACCTCCCTCTCTGGGATTAGACAAAATCTATATGAACGGGTTCTGCTATGTATAAATTATAATAAAATTTGCTTTCCTTTAGTTTATAAATTATTTGTTATATATTTTTGGAGGAACCGCATATTTTTCTGTAAAATTTCTTCAGAATGAGATATGTATTTGTTAGAATCATATATTTAAATTATAACTTATCCACAAAGTTATTTGAATCATATTCAACTGATGCTTGAAATTTCTGACAAATTTTTATTAATTCTATAATTAAAAAACTGTTTATTACCCAATTAACTCAACTCCATTAACCTGCCCAAAACAAAATTTCACAACACTGGCATCCTTTCTAAAATTTTTATCTTCCTTCTTATCGCCTGGAATTCGTCGGATCGAAACGGAGAATTTCAAGTTTTCGCTAAAGTGCGGTCATATGTAACAAAAGTTAAAACAATGTGGGTAGTCACTAATCTAATTTAATTAGGTTAATGAAATTGTTTTCGCTAAAGTGCGGTCATATGTAACAAAAGTTAAAACAATGTGGGTAGTCACTAATCTAATTTAATTAGGTTAATGAAATAAATTATTACAGGATTGGATTAACTGGTGGAGTTCTTGGGATTAGCTAAGCCCTAAAAGCATGCCACGAGTTTCAGTAAATGGTGTTCTTATTTAATTATATTCAGGCCATGAGAAGGATGCATTGTTTGAGGGAAATTCCTCTTTTACTTGCCTTTATATTACATTTCAACTTTCTCTTTGGAGTGAAATCTTGTAATAACAGTCTGATCCTCAACAATGAAGCTCCAGGTATTTTCGTTCTTTTCCATGGATAAGCAAACACAACTTTTCCTCATGTTCTTTCCCATGGATAAGCAAACACAACTTTTCCTCATGAATAATATTCTATTCATTAATTTGTTCATAGCTTATCTTCCATTCTCTGTAAGAAAACAAGGTTTTCTACAAACCAATTAACTCTTCTAGAAAAATTCAACAATTCCAATTTAATAATCCTATCGATTTCTCTTTGTACCTTTTAGGACAATTAAATTTTTTTAAAAACCTAAAAAAAATTAAAACTAAAAAATTAGATCCTTCGCGAATCCTATTAAATCTGTATTTAAAATAAATCTATAATTATCCAAAATTCCAATGAATACATTCCGCGTCGAATACCTTACGGGGATCATTTATATTAAACACATTTTAGAATATTAACGCATATCATATATATTTATTCAACTCGATTTTTCTATGATAATTTATTCATTTCAAGAACTGTCCGACAGTTACAAGGTATCAAGATCAAGTGGGGAAAACCGCGTGTCTAGGAATGTGTGTCTAAAAGAATCCGACCGAATAATGAGAAGATGTAAAGTGCGCGTGCACACCGAGTGAAGAGTGAGCACGTTCTTTTGTGTTCACCGCCTCCACGTGACTCGCCGCAGAGCGAGAGGCGGAAGTGGATTGCTTTGACTGTAAACAACCGGTGCATATCATGTATATATTCTTCTCCATCGCATTCATTTGAATGCATTTCTTCTGACTCAGGGAAATATTACAATTGGAATTATTGTGGTCCTCATCACTCACCCAGAGTAAATTAGTTTCAATCTCTTCATAAAAGCAATGGATGGCAGGGCTGCTACTGCCATGGCCAAAGTTAGCGGGGCTGTCCATGGAGCAGGAGGTCTGTGCGGGTTATTGCCTCTGCAAACAAACTTTGAAAGATCAGTTCGTGAGGCGTCACAACCTAATTCCCAAATTCAGTACGGAATCATCTTGAAAAGAACCGCCGTTAAAGCCGCGAAATCTAGTGGCAACCAATTTGGCTCAGGTACTTTGATCTGATCATCTGGAGCTTTCCACTTTTCATAAATAAATATGTAACTAAGCATTACTTCTATGTCTAGTCGTCTGTGGGTATGATCCAGATTATAGTTTAATGTTTATTTTCAAAAACACTTCCATGCAGGTGGTCGAAGTAGAGTGGACGCGGAGATGATAGTGTTGAGAAAACGGATTCAGGAGTTGAGGATGCAAGAAACAAATTACTTGCCTCCGCAGCACTGGATGAAGTGGGAGAAGGAGTGGTCCGTTACTTATGCTTCAGATATTTGTGAATTCGTCGGATGGTTGCAAAAGATGTTGATTAACACCAGACCCGTCTTTGCCATCGTTGCTTTGGCTTTGATATCGTTGAATCTCTTTGTGTTTGTGTTGCTTCTCCTCTTTTTAGTCCTTCGAGTATCAGCTCCTCTGATCGCATTGGCTATGGAGTTTGTGACCAAATTATTACATGTGTAACGCTAGTATAGAAACACGTATATACATCATTAATATGTTTTGGCTTTGATATCGTTGAACCTCTTTGTATTTGTGTTGCTTCTCTTCTTTCTAGTCCTTCGAGTATCAGCTCCTCCGATCGCATTGGCTATGGAGTTTGTGACCAAATTATTACATGTGTAACGCTGGTATAGAAACATGTATATACATCATTCATATGTTTTGTGAACACTTATATTCGTATTGATCTAAATCAGCCGGCCACAATGGTTTTCTCTTTACAAAACACTGTCTATTATGGAAGTTACAGGAATACCGAGAGACTCAGGATAGGGCTACTATTTTTTAATATTATGCAAAAATTCCGGATGGATGACTTACAATCTCTGCATAACGACTGTAGAATATCTTAATTCTGAATTTATAAGAGGATTGAATGAAATCCATTGACGATGGATGCACGCTTATAATCTCTGTATATCACTATACAATCTGTCTCGTAATTTTTAATACGATGTGGACTTGATCTCTCCCTGTAACTGTATACTAGCTTAATTCTGAATTTATAAAAAGTTTAACGATCAAACACATTGACGATTGATGCAGGGTTGTAATCTCTGCATATCAATGCTATGTGCCTCTGCACAATCATGCAATACTTTCTGTATTTTCTTTTGATAATATTTTATTATTATTATTTAAAACAACTTCAGATGAGATTCCTCATTGCTTTTCTATGCACAAAATAAGGACGTAGATAAAAGATTTCACACCATACTTTATGCTATTGAATATTATAAAGATATTTTTGGATATTGAGCTACTTGGAGTTATAAAGATATTTTTGGATATTGAGCTGTTTGGAGTTTTGATGATTAAGGTGTTCATAAAAACAGATGAAGTTCACAAAGATGGCGGGATCTGAAGTAAACAGTTAGTTTTCTGTTTTAAAGTAGGGAGGTTCTAATTGGAGCTGTGATGATTAAGGTTTCCTGAATATAAAAATGAAAGGATTCGGAGTTGTGATGATTAAGATTTCCTTAAAAAATATGAATATAAGAAATGAAAGGATTAGGAGTTGTTTTTTTTTATTTGTTTGTTTGTTTTAATTAATTAATTAATTAAGGAAAAGTATAAATATTGATGTGGATATTTTTTAAATGGCCAGTTAAAGTCTTTTTTTTTCATGAAAATTATAAAGTATAGTAATTTTCTTTTTCTAGTTTTGACTGATTATTTATAGTCAGAATTGAAAATTATAAAGTTTAATAATTTTCTTTTTCTAGTTTTGACTTATTACTTATAATAAGAATAGAGATGGAAGAATTTTTTGACAATAATGAACAAAACAAAAATGAGTATAACAATAATGGATAACATAGGTTTAGAGTTTTCATTGAAGTGGCAAAACCATTAGGGAACATAACAAAAAGATGAGACATGGTCCTAAAGCTCATCATTAGAGTAGAAAATAAGAAGAAAGAGATATATCCACCTTTATAAGTTGGGTCTCATCCTTGCAACTAAGAGCTCCAATAGGGCATCTAGGTAGAATAAGTTTCAAAGATACCATCTCTCCTTCAATGTCCATGAACATTAGCATTAAATCATCCAATTTAACTAGAATTTTATCTAATGTTTCTCTAGATCAACTAGTACCTTGACGAGAATAATCTTGAGTTATAGTATAAATAGATCATATACAGATATAGGTTTTGCCAATGTCAGGGTTCTAAGCAACTAGGCTGCCAAAAATTTTAGTGTCCAAGACCCCTTACGCTGGGCTTCCTTGACTCTCAAACTGAGCTTCCACATTGAAGGCATTAAGCTCCAATTGAATTTCAGGACGAGTATGTGCATGAAATGTCACGCTGATGCCTTTGACCAACACATGGCACAAAACCTCCAACCTCTCCCTTTCTTCCACCACTTGCTAAAGTGTGCACATTGTCTAGTCATGGTTGTAGATGTGAGGAAGAGGCACAAAGAGTTGAGTGACCCCAAATCAGGGCCAAGAGTGCAACCGAGCAAGGACATTAAAACCCTCCAAGTCTATGAGTAAGGAGTTCACTATGAGTGGTTACTAAGAAAAGATGGATAAGAGAGCCAAAGCAATTGCTAGACATGGACGTGAGGAAAGAGGAATTGCAAAGAGCCAAACATAGATGGGAGCATAGAGGAATTGGAAATAAATTTCATAACTAGAATTAGAAACGAGAACATGGCGAACAATGAAGATGATGTCATTTTTCTCAAACTCATTTTTCTCCAAACCCTAAAGGGACGTTAACACTCTTGAAATTATGGTTCACTGCCATACAAGGTTGTGAGCCATATATCCATAGTATTTATATTAAACATGGGAACCTAATTTTACTCCAAACCTTAAAAGGAAGTTAACACTCTTGAAATTATGGCTCACTGCCATGCAAGGTTGTGAGTCATATATCTAGAGTATTTATATTAAACATTGGAACCTAGCTCCTTCTACAACGCAACCACTACTTCCCCTCCCATGACACCCCATCTAGGAACAAACATTGATCTTGGATGGGAACAAATATTGATCTTGAGTTGTTTTTATGGTTGTTTTGGCAAGAATATAGAAATGACGTTAAGTTTATTTTTCAAATTAAA
Source organism: Pinus tabuliformis (assembly GCA_031772625.1). Taxonomy (NCBI): domain Eukaryota; kingdom Viridiplantae; phylum Streptophyta; class Pinopsida; order Pinales; family Pinaceae; genus Pinus; species Pinus tabuliformis. The sequence continues at coordinate 979,251,626 of CM062812.1, forward strand.
AAATATAGATTCTAAATTTTTTGAGATAAGGAATTAAAATAATGTAATTTATTTAAGAACAAAATTAACTTAATTTAAAAATAAAGTAACGTTTTTTAAATAAATATGATAGATATATAAAAAGATATTAATAAAAAATAAAATAGTATAAAATTTTATACATATAAAATGCATGGATTTATATTGATGAGTTGGAAGAATGATTAAAATACTTTTACCAAATTCAGTTAAAATGATATGATAATTTTGATAAATTTTAATAAAAATAGATAAATTTTAATAAAAATAATTAAATTTTAATAAAAAGTAATTATAAATTTTAATAAAAATTAATTAAATTTACAAAATGCATTTAAAAAAAGCCATGTAAGTAAGCCCTTTTCAAAAATATTCAAATAATGAATATTTAACGCAAGTGTCATATGACTGAAAACCAATATTATTTTTGGAATAACGAATATTTATCACGTGTCATTTGACTGAAAACCAATATGATTGCACTGATAGGATATTCATTGCAATGGCGCAGGGAAAGAGAAGCACCTCTAAAAGGTATATACAGAATATAGATAAAGGCAGTTAAGACGTAAACAGTTCTTCAAATCTTTCCACTTCAGACTTCTAAGCTCTCAGCAAGAATTGATCTCACGACCTTTCGCGTTGTACCTTTCACTTACAAAGCAAACGCAGTAGCATTATGTTATGGATAAAGTCAGTTGTGTTGTACCTTTTCATTTTCTTTGACACTGAGAATGGCAACATCGACAGTTGCATCATCGTAGAAGCAGAAAACGAAAAGCTAGGAATTTTGTAAATATCAAACATGAGGGGATTCTAGCTCAAATGAGTGACATTATTCCTCTGAAGTGTCATTACAGATTTTTATTTTTATTTTTTTTTAACGGGCAGACTAAAAATAAAATAGTGGGCGCTATGTAATCATTAGAAAACGTTTCAAGAATTTGATAAGTTACTTATAAGAATCTTAATAAGAAGATAACAAGTATTTCTTTTCACTACTCGCATTAAAAAAAACTTACATCATAATCTCTAAAATTTTTAATATTATTTTCTCTGACCGTTCAAAGTACACTAAATTTACAGGATAATCGTTGAGGACAAGAAAATATGGAAAAGTCTTATCCATTATCGAAGCTTTTTCTAGAAAAGGAAATCACGGTGGCAATTAAATTTGTTGACACCTAATCATTTTTGTGTGAATAAATACAATTGATATAAATAAATAATAAGAAATATGAATATAAGGAGATGAAGTGAACAATCTCCCTCATGTATATAATAAAGACCTACTTAAAGGAATAATATGAATTAATTTTGTGGAGTTACTACCTGGTTTGACATGGTATCAAAGCCAGCTCCATTTTTGGCATCTCCTTCCAATCTTGTAACTCCCTTCTGCCATTTTATTCCTTCTGCCAATTTCTTGCAGTCTGTCCACAGCCCCCTGAAGAGTCAGTTCGCTGCCCTCTCCACAGTTGTTGCTGCAAATCTCTGACATTATCTGCGGATGGATGGCAGCTTATGCGGGAGCGTTTCTGAAACCTTATGTGTGGTCTCTCAGTCATTGAAGAAAACATAAGGTAACGGCCTCTGAGCACTGATTTTATTTTTTTATTTATTTATTTTTTATTTATTTTTTTTTTTTTCATTTTTTTTTTTTTTTTTTTTTTTTTTTTTTTTACGTTCGTAATCGTTGCACCAGCCGGGAAGAAGAAGAAGCCGTCAACTTGAACAGCCAACGCTTAATCCAACAGCGGAACGATTATGGAGATGCGAACCTGGGTTGCGCGCTATAGCATGGATAGCGTAACCCTTGTGGAGTAACCAGTTGACAAGCCAGGAGGCCACGATCCGGCCCTCTCTTGTTAGAAGAGTACAGTTCTGAATCGACTCCATCCATATTACCTCTTGTTGGACTATTTTTGGCACATAATAGGACCCATCATCGCTTAACCTTTCTGATAACATATTGTGAGCTTAAAGGACCGTGATAGTCACAGTGCTTTATACATTCCTGCGTTGGTGCCAGATTTGGTTGTGGTTCAGAGCATTTCCACTGCCATCGTGCTCGTTGATTAAGCAAACATTCACATTTTTAAAAGTATCTTAAATGACCATTGGGTAATTTTGGTCGTGTGATCTTTTACATAATCTAATGTTTTATTGAATTAAGCACTGACGAAGATTCTCGACAGTTTGTAGAACCAACCTTACACTGCTATATATAATTATTGTCGCGGTTCAATTCAAAAATTTCAATATATTCACGCTGAGATACTCCAGCGCAGAGTTTGTTGAGCATATAGGAAGCAAAATCGATTATGTTGGATTCTATGTTTAATAGGGAGAACATAGGATTATTGCAAGTTAACTTTTAAATTGATTAAAAAAACAACTATAACACGAGAATTTTTCTCCACAAAAGCACATTTTTTCTAGCAGAAGTTTTTTTGTTACAGTATGCATTTAATCATATCCATTGTGGGAATAGTTCTCATTGGCAAGGAGAACTATCCTGAGTGGTCCCGGAGGATAAAACACACCCTCATTTTCAACGAGTTGTGGAAAGGTGTGTGAATTGGAGACAGAGACAAAGAGCCGGAACAACCTACCTCAGACAAAGAGCTCGCCATACGGGAAAATAAGAACAACAAAACCTATGCATTAATTGCAACATCTGTAAGTGAAGAGGTGAGTTGCCATATTTCGTCATATTCCACTGCTTTCGAAGCCTTACAAAAGCTGAAAGAACTCTATGACTCACATTCTGCACTTGAAGTTGTTCAACTCATGATTAAACTCTTCACTCTTGAATTGCAAAATAATGATCCTCTTGCTCTTGCATCTGAAGTAAAGTCTATAATGCATGATATCAAAACCACTAAGGTTGAATTGGATATTCCTCTTATCGTTTTTCTCAAGGCACTTTATCCTACTTACTCCAATTATCTTGAGTCATTGCAAGCAAATGGAAATCTTAAAGACATTACCTTTGACTCTCTTGTGCAAAAATTTGCTGAAAGAGAGAAAGCTTTTGGAAAGAAGACAGCCCCTGAATCTTCTGAAGAGGCTGTGTGCCTTGCTCATAAAGAAAAGCATCATGCTCAAAATTCTTCAAGAGGAAGAGGTGGTTGAAGAGGAAGAGGAAGATATTTTAGAGGTAGGGGGGCAGATGCTCTCAAGGAGAAAAGGTAGATTTGCATTGCATACGCTGCAAAAGAAATGGATCACATGATGCCTCTACATGCAAGCTACCATGGGACAAAATTGAGGAGCAAAGAAACCAACAGAAAGGTAAAATTGATGATACAGACAAAGGTAAAGCACCTGAATCCGCTCACTATGTTGTGGCACAATGTAATATTGGAGTAAATGAAGATTTATTTAATGCTTCACTTGCTTCTTGGAAAAATGATTGGTTGCTTGATTCAGGAGCAACTTGCCACATGACTCATAGAAAAGATTTTTTTGAAGAATTTACTGACAATGTTGATGGAGCAGTATATTTTGCAGACCAATCAAAAATCAAGCCATTAGGGCTTGGCACAATCAGGCTTAAATTGCCTAGTCTTCCAGACTTTCTTCTACATCATGTTCTATATCTCCCATAGCTCAAGAGAAACTTGTTGTCCTTGGTCCACATCCGCCAGCAATGTCACTCCATTCATATGTTTGATGGCAAGCTTGAGGTGAGAAAAGCATCTGACCACTCACTTGTCATGAGGGGAATAGGCATATGAGGGGCTTTTATTTTAGTTTTTGAAATTCTTGTGGGAAAATACTATGAATTAGGCATAGGAGGGGCTTTTATTTTAGTTTTTGAAATTCTTGCGAGAAAATTCAAAAACTAAAATAAAATCCCTCCTATGCCTAAAATGCTAGGTAACCCACCCATGGTTACAAGCCAACCATGGCATATCAATAAACAAATTGAATTAGCTTTGTTAAGGCCATGCTAGGCTATCGTGGAGGCTTAGAAGTGCTCCGTTTGGGCCTCATGTGCCAAAAATGAGAGTGAGTGCATCAAAATCAATGAACAAGAGGGGAATTCCCTCCAATTGCTGCATAACGTCTCCAAACCCCAAGATGGGCTTTAAGGGTTCCAAATGGGTCTCATGGGTATCAAAGTGGCTTAGGATCAAGTCGATTCTCCATCAATGAGGGCTAGAAGAAGATATATGCCTTCTGATGTTCCCCTGGAGAGACAAAACCTCCTTTGGGCCCTGGATCCGCTGCCAAGTGTCAGGTGCAGTGTGTAGCCAGTTGGGCAACATGGTCCAAGTGCATCATCATATCTGTATAACTGTGGAATGAGCAAGCCATGTGGTGGTGTTGAAGAAGCCCATGGTGTGGCAATCAATGCTCTGCAAGGTTGGAGGTCCATGGGTCTCAATGCTCACCCTACAAGTGCCATTATGACCCTCTTGAGGGCTTGGATTCTGTATAGGGAGGCCAAGTCCAAGATGAAGACCCAAATGTAATCATGTATAAGATCCAATGCATCTCCTCGCCTGTAGTACAATTAATCATTAGTGCAATTGAGTAAATAAGCTTGCTAATCAAGGGCAGAAGTGGACACTTCATAGTGGAATGGCCTTCAAGTGGGTTTTAAACATGTACATGTGGTACCTTGCTTGGCGAGAGAGGTTAGTGAAGGACCCTATTAGCCGGTTTCAAACTCTAAGGGAGTGACATGTCCATGGTACATCCATAAAATGGCGAGTGTCATCTGAATAATGATGGAATGAAGTAGGGGTAAGAGGGAAGGTTCCAAGCCACATGCCATGGTACAAGAGTAGCTTTGATGAAGGAAGCCCACACATTGGGTATATGAATGTAGGAGGGAGCGATCGTGGTACATGAGTTACCTCAACCTTTGTTTTTCCACCCATCTTCATATGCCTTTTTTCCTTTTATTGATTTTTCTTGATTTTACTGCTCGGGGCTTAAGGGGATGAGAGCTTGATGTGTAAGATGTAGCAAGGAATACCCCCTTGAGTTGGGGCAGTTCATCACCCAGCAGGGGTTGGGACAATCATGGTTTCCTTAATGATGCAGGGGGCACTCACAGGGGCCCTAGAAACCAAGGTGAAGTCCATAAACAATGTAAACTTTGAAACGGGAACTATAAACTCAAAATGGGAACTCTGGCCAAAAAACCAAAAATGGAAGTGAAAACAAATTTTTTGTGCAAAAATTGTGCAAAAAAACCCTGAAAATGAAAAGTTTTGATACTGGAACGATGGTTTTTTTTTTTTAATGGTCCATTTTTAACATGTTTTAAAAATGGCAATGAAAACAATTTTTTTGTGCAAAAATTGTGCAAAAAACACCTTGAAAATGAAAAATGTTGACGTTGGAACAATGACTTTTTTTTTTAAGGTCAATTTTCAACATTTTTGAAAAATGCCAATAAAACCGAATTTTTATGTGCAAAAAACACCCTCAAAATGAAAAGTGTTGATGTTGGAATAACACTTTTTTTTTAGGGTAAATTTTCAACATTTCGAAATAATGGTGTAAAAGTTTTTTTTTTTTTTTTTTTTTTTTTTTTTTTTTACAAGAATGGTTATGGGATTTTATTAACTGGTTGGCTAACAGCCTCAAATTCGGTTACAAGAGGAAGAACAAAAATCTGCATGACTGTCCAACAGAAGGAAAAATTCTCCTACTCTTTTCAGCTTCCTTTTTTTACAATTGAAATAATGAGCTTTGGCTGCTAATTTCCCGAGCTGAAAGATACAAACAAACTGCTGTAATAAAAGGCAATAAAACATGGCTTTTTAAGGGATTGGGTCCCAACAGGTGTCCTTGTCTCTGAGAATTGTGCCGGCGTCTAAGAGAACAACCTTGTTTGCCTCAATATCCGCTTCTTTGTTGTTGATTCTTAAGACATGAAAGTAATTCAATTTTAGGGACTTGGTCATGCTTTTGATCCTTGCAATAATCCTTGCAAGTTGCAGATCAACTGGCTTGGAATTGTTCACCACTGTACTTATGATAACCTGGGAATCTCCAAAGACATTTGCCTCCTCAAATCCTAGCTCTTTGAGGAGTTTGACACCTTGAAAGAGGGCCATCGCCTCAGCTTGTATACTTGAGGAATGGCCTAATCCCCAAGCAAATCTATGTGGAGGAGAACCTTCTGAATTTATGATAAACCCTCCCGTGCCAGCAATTCCTGGATTCCTTTTTGCTGCCCCATCGAAGAAGAGAGAGGGAAGAGGTTGATTGGACAGCCAGTGCTGGAAGTCTTCTTCGTTTTTCCTGATTTGCCATTTTTTGATGGATGACGGGGAGCTGCTCAATTTTTGGAATTTGAAGTTGAGGGCAGATCCTAAATCTCTGTCCTGCTGATTTAGATCTAGATCATCCCCTTTGTCTGCCAGCCACTCAGCTAGTTGGCTTTTCACTAGGTTGACAACTAATCTGTAGTCCTGTTCCTTGCTCTGGAAAATTCTTCTGTTTCTTTCCAACCAAACTTGCCAACTGATAAATTTAGGTAGGGCACTCCATGCTGCTCTGATTGTTTTGTTTTTTGGGGGTGAACCTGGATATTTGGTCATCCAACCTGCAAATAGATCCAAAATCGAGGTGGGAAAATTGAAATTTTAGTTCCAGGCCTCAAGAAGATCTTGCCAAATGGAGGTTTCATACTTGCACTTGATAATGAGATGCAGGGTGGTTTCTGAGTTTTCTTTACACATCATGCATCTAGAGGGGCCATGGATGCCTCTTTTCTGGAGCCTGTCTTCTGTGAGGATTTTTTGATGGCAGAGGAGCCAACAGAAGTGATCAATTTTTGGAATTGAAGGGATTTTCCAAATACCAACCCAGGGGGTAGGATTGGGGGGCACATGGGGACGTTCCAGACACTTGATATACCCTTGAGCTACTATGTAGCCTACACGCGTTGAGCCCCATCCTCTCATGTCCTACTTGCACGCGTATGTGGGAGCCAACCCATGCAAGTTCGAGTAGAGCGTGCCCAGCTCAGAAGTCAGCGCGGGAGGAACAGGAAGCTGCTTCCAACCCACCCAGGCATCGTCTTTCCAGGTTGACACGTCCCACAGAGTGTTAATATTATGCTCAGATGTCCAACGCATCAGTTCTGACATACCTCTCAGCTCAGCCAGCGGAGGTCTGCCCAGGATGCTGTCCGTCCACAATTGAATTCGTTTGCCATTGCCTGGGATCCAATATGCATAGTTGCTTATCAGTGGGCCTATTCTGTTAATGAATAAACTGAGAGGAGTTCTGAGTTCGTTTTTTGGCTATTCCAGGCATCTGAGCCTCGTGCCTCTAAAATATTTTCTCCACAGAGCTACCTGAACCCAACCTGGATTAGGTGCTATGATTTTCCATATTATTTTGGCTCCCATGGCTAGATTTTGAGCTCTGAGGTCTTTGAAATTTAATCCTCCCTCATAAATAGGTTTGGTGACTATTTCCCAATTGACTAGGGAAATCCTCTTCTCGTTATTCTTGCCTCCTTTCCAGAAGAAGTGTCTGATTAGCTCCTCCATCTTTTTGATGATTCCCACAGGTGCTAGGAGGACTGAGAATTTGAATAGTGGAAAACTGCTCAGCACTGCTTTAATGAGCACTGATTTTCCGGCGATATTGAGCCAAGAAGCTCCCCAAGCTTGCATTTTGGTTTTGAATTTGTCTAGCTGTGGGTGCCAGTCCTTGCTCAGGGCCCTCCTGTGGAAAATTGGCAGCCCAAGATACTTAAATGAAGACCAGGAGACAGAGGCTGCGAATCCTAGGCATCTGGCTATTGCATTTGCTATTGAAACAGGGGTATTCCAACAGTAAATGTTACATTTTCCCTTGTTTAAAATGCTGCCTGAAACCTTACTGTAATCATCCAGAACTTCTTTAAATTGTATAGCTGAGCGAAGAGAAGCAGCCCCCAGCAGTATTGTATCATCCGCAAAGAGGGCATGACTGATATTTTTTGCCCCTCTTGCAATGCACAGGCCAGCGATTTCATGCTCTTGTTGCTTTTTATCTAAGTTGAAACTGAGGACAGAGGCCTGAAGGACGAATAGGAGGGGTGAGAGGGGACATCCCTGCCTCAGTCCTCTAGAGGCTTTGAAAAACTCCGCCGCTCTACCATTCACCAGGGGGGCTATCCAAGGTTCTGAAATGCATGCTCTGACCCAATTGATGAAAATTTGTCCGAACCCTAGTTTATGGAGCACATCAAACAAAAATTTATGCCTAACACGATCAAATGCATTTGCAAGATCTATTTTAATAGCCATACCTTTTTCCTTTCGATGGAGGCTGGAGTGGATTGCCTCTTGGACCAGCACGAAGTTATCTACCAGCTGTCTGCCCTGGATGAATCCTCCTTGGCTGTCGGGGATGATTTTGGGTAGAATTCTTTTCAACCTGTTAGCTATCACTTTGGTTATGATTTTGTACCCAATATTGCATAAGGAAATTGGGCGGAATCTGCTGAAAGTGATTGCTACTTTCTCTTTAGGAATGAGGGCAAGAAAGGCTGAATTTGTACCTCCTCCAATCTTCTGACAATCTTGGGACTTTTGGATCATTTTGAGGAACTCCTTCTCAATGATCTGCCAACAAGTTTGAAGGAATCTGGCCGTGAATCCATCGGGTCTTGGGGCTTTGTCGGGATCCATTGCGAAAAGGGCCTCCTTGACTTCCTTGTGAGTGATTTTTCTCTCAAGAATCTGGTTCATTTTGGTGGTGATGAGGTTAGGAACAATGTTTAATAGACTGTCATTATACTCAGCTGATGGCTCCTCCCTGTACAGCTTCCCAAAGTGCTCGGAGGCAGCCTTTTTTATGCATGTAAAATCCTTCAAGACGTTGTTTTCTTCTTTAATTTCCGTGATGGAGTTTCTCCCTTTCCTGGCTTGGGCTTGTTTATGGAAAAAGGAGGAGTTTCTATCACCTGATTTAAGCCAGAGACTTCTGGACTTGAGCCTCCAATATTCCTCTTCTGCTAGGCAGGCCTTGTGGAAGCTTTGCTGGAGCCTGGCCTCCTTTTCCAACTCTTCTTTTGTGATTTCCGCTGCTTCAAGATGGAGGTGTTGGGTTTCTAGCTCGATTTGGATTTTTTTCCTTTGCGCAGCTGGGTTGGGTAGGGTCTTGGCCCAATTTTTTAACATGGCTTTGACTCTTCTAAGTTTTTCCTCCCACACGAAGAAGGCGGATCCCTTGACTGGGTCTTTCCAACAATCTCTGACCCTGTCCATAAAATCTGCCTCTTTAATCCATAGAGAACTGAACCTGAATGGAATAGGCCCCAGGTCTTTGGGGGTCAGCAGTTCCAAGCTAATAGGCTTGTGGTCTGAAATGCTGCTGTGAAGGATGCGCGATCTAGCCTCTAATCCAAGGAGCAGGAAGGAACTTTGAACCAGAAATCTGTCCAGTCTTGCGGCTATGTGTCCTGGACCAACCCTCTTGTTTGACCACGTGTACTTGCCAATAGTTGGCTTGATGTCTATCAGGTCCCAATCTTGCATGAGATCTTCCACTGCTTCCCTTGTCGGATCTCTGACAATACTGCCTCCTCTTTTTTCTGACGAGAGAAGAGTGAGGTTGAGGTCTCCGGCTATGATTATGTTCTCCAAATTTTCTAGATCTGCCAAATTTTTTATGGCATCCCAACATAATTTTTTTTCACCTGCATTGTTAGGAGCATATACATTGACCAGACTAATAACTTCTTTAGAATCTAAATGCTGTAATTTCAACAAAATCCAATGAGTGTTTAGGGACTCAGAGATTAGAGAGAACTTATTTGGATTCCAGAGCGACCCAAGCCCTCCCGATGCTCCACGGGCAGAGGTTGCATGCGTTCCATTATACTTCCAGAATTTTCTGCTTGCTTGGAGGAAGGCTGAGTCCTCCAGTTTAGTCTCCTGGATGAGAAGGATATCCGGGGCTTCCAGTCTTATTAGACTATTCATTGCTTCTTCCTTAGCTTTGGAGCCCATTCCCCTACAGTTCCAGGAGACTATCTTCATCATTTATTCTTGCTATGGAGAGCTCCTTTGGAGCTCTGGGTTTGGATCCTCTTCGTCTTCGGGGTTTTTGCTAGGAGTTTCTCTAGCGTTGGCTGGCTGCCCTGCAGCTTGTCTTTGTAAGTTTCTTGATCCCTTTTTTCCTTTGTTGACATTCGTCCTCTTGTAGATCTTCTAGGGGTAGACTGTGAATCCCCTATTTCCCCTTCTTCCTCCGATTCCTCGGACTCTTGGGTTTCCTCCTCTTCTTCTGACATCTTCCCTTTGGATCTCTCTGGTACGCTTATGGATTTAGGCGGTGAGACTTCTTTCGGAATTTCTGTCTCTTGTGTGTTCATGGCTTCAGATCCCAGGATCTCAAATTTATTCCCTTGGCTTTCCGTGAGTGGATGCTGTGCAGGGCCCATTTGGGGGGCTCTGGCATTAACATTTGCATTCTTTCTGAATGAAGGTTTGGATCTTTTGGCCTGGTTCCATCCTTCTTCCTTCCCTTTTTCCTCTACCCCTTTGGACGGGCAATCCCTGGCGAAGTGTCCGTAGACTTGACACTTCCGACATTTGAACGACAGCTGTTCATAGTCCAACTTCTGAACATGCATCCAAGGACCTACCCTTATTTTGATGGCTTCTGGTAATCCAACCTCCAGATCTACCTCCACACAAATTCTGGCGCAGTCGTACTGGTCTTTGCTGTTAGCCTTGTCTATGAATTTCCCAAGAGTGTTTCCGATATGCTTCAGGGATTCCCAATTCCAACAGTGAACCGGTAGATTGGGGAGCCTTACCCACACCGGGACCGCAGAAGGCACATCCACCGCCGGATCGAAATCTGGCGTCCATTTGTTTAAATACAACCCTTGAGGACCCATGAAGTAGGGGCCATTTCTAAAAATGAGATCCTTGTCTTCTTTTTCTGAGAATTCAAATAAGAAATATCCCCTTCCGAGGAAGTAAGATGTAACCTTGTTTTTGATCAGCGGAGCCTAGTTTCTAGCAACCCAGTTCTCTGTTGATTTCGGGGAGGGCCAGAGACCTGTAAACTGACCAACCAGAGTGCGATCCGCCAGAGATAGAGCTACTTGAATCGAACCTTCAGGAGGGAGAGCGATCTTGGGGATGTCTTCTAGCCTTTTCACGAACTTGGCAGCTTCCATAGCTTTCTTCTTAGGCAAAGAGGCCAACAAGGATCTGAAGGCCTTAGTGGCGGAGGACAGAGAAGGCGAGGAACGCCCTTGGTGGGGATTCGGTTCCTCCATGGAGAGCAGCAGGACAAACCCTAGCCGACTGCAGCTAGAAGCTAGAGCCTTCGGCCAAACCCTAGCCGACCGCAGTCTGAGGCAAGAGCCCTCGGCGGACCCGCCCGCAGGGATCAGAGAAGTGCAGGAGTGGGCGCGCGCGCAGTCTTCTAGATCTGCCGGGTGCGGATCTCGCAGGATGCAGGGCCGAGCGAGCGCGCGCAGAGCAGATTGCTGATTTTTTAGTTTGGTGTAAAAGATTTTATCATGACTCCAAAAAACATTATATATATATATATATATATATATATATATATATATATATATATATATATAGCAAAAAGTAAATAAAAATATTTTACAAAACATAAAATTAAAAAAAAAAATTCAACAGAAAAATGTTAAAAAAAACAAAATTAACCTATAAAAAATAAGAATTAAAAAATTAAAAAATACAAAAAAATAAATAATAAGAAAAACATATTTTCAAAAAAAAACATTTTTTTTAAATCTTATAAACCATAAAAAAATTGGAAAAATAATAATAATAAATTAAGTAAAAATAAGAAATTAAAAAAAGCAGTAACAAAAACTAAAAAAAATTAAAAACAAACTAGATTAAAATAAAATAGAAAATTAAAAAAAAAATTAAAAAACCACTAAAATTAAGATTAAAAGCATTTAAGAAAAACCTTAAAAAACAAAAATATGCTGAAATAAAAATAAAATAAAAAACCCAAAAAACAATTAAATTTAAAAAAAATGTACATATTTTCAAATTACAAAAAAAAATAAAATTTAATTTAAAAGAAATAAAACATTTCAAATTCTATATTGAAAAATTTTAAATTTTAATTTTAAAATTTAAGTTTTGATTTGACATTGATTTAGGGTGATGTATTTACCATCTCTCTGCGGTAATAATTTAGGGTGATCTATTTACGATCTCTTTGTGGTAATAATTTACAATCTCTTTGCGGTAATAATTTATGATCTTTCCACAGTCATAATTTACGATCTCTCTGCAGTAATAATTCACGATCTTTCTGCGCTAATAGAAAAACAATCTGGGGCACGTGCGTCTGCGGTCCAGCGTGGTGACATTAGGTACACACATTGCTTATATTTTTCTAATACATATCTCCTCATATATTTTCAAGTATGAATAATTCACCACAATTACCAAAGATTACCAGAGGTAGACCTAGCACAGTTACTCTACAGAGCCTCTATGAGTATATAGAGTCTTTAGAGAAACGTAGGGAAGAAAGAGAAGTCAAGCTACAAACAGAGTTAACAACCATGCTAGAAAATAAAATAGAACTATAGGAGAATAAGATGGAGGCAATGGCGACTAGGTTGTAGGTTATAGAAAAACAAAACCAAGATATGAACCAAACATCCTAGCAAGTAGATGTTGATACTTTAGAGAATCTTAAAATGAAGGACATGATTAAAGAGCTAGAAGAAAAAGTTAATAGTCGCCTCACCCTAAATAGTGTGGTAGGTAAATTAGATATCAAACCAATTAAAGATGAAATGAAAAAATTGATAGAATTAGACCACGAGCGTAACAAAAGGGCCTTGAACCTTATAATCTTCGGTTTGAAAGAGGAGGTAGACGAGGATACTTTAGCCATAGCCCAAACAAAATTACATAACAGTATACAAATTGAAACAATGTGTCTCACAGAAGCAACAAGGTTGAGGAAACTAACTCAGAATAAAGGAAGGTTGATCCGAATAAATGTGAGCTCTACTGACCATAAGTATGACATACTTAGTAAAACCTTAAGTCTAAAAGGATGGGAATATTTATAAATGAAGATCTCATTCCAGAAGATCAAGCAGAATTGAGAAAGGAGGTTGAAAAGGTAAAGGAAGCTAGGAAGGAAGGAAAATGGGCAATAATCAAAAATAGAAAAGTCGTTATTTGAGATAGAAACCAAAAAGATAATAATAAATAGCAATTGAACATGCTCCAAATTCTTTCTTGGAACTGTCGAGGCTTTCCATGGAACAAAGGCCCCAAGGTAAGTTGGATCTCGAATGATGTTAATATTATTTTGCTTGTTGAAACTTGAGAGCATGAAGGATCTAAGGTTACTAACATAGATGGCTTTACATTATGGTCTACCTGGAATAAGCAATCCTCCTGCAGAGGCATTGGGGGTATAGCTTGTTACATTAAGAAGAACATCTCTCCCCATGCTAGGATTTATAAAAACGACCCTTACAACCAATATAGTTGGATAGAAATTATTGACATTTATGTTAAAAAGACCTACATAGAAATCTGTTATTCCCCCCCATCAATTCTAACTTCTATAAGAAAAAGAATCTAGATAAAAATAGTCCTTACAATGGTTTAGAGAATGATATTTCTAGCCTAAGGAATGAAGACAATATTCTTTTAATGGGTGACTTTAATGCTCGAACTTCAAGCAACCAAGCTATTCTTCTAAGCAATCATTCCAACCCTAATCCTCTTTGGTAGACGGAAACCTTCCTCTGGCTAGCCGGTACAAAAGGAGCTCTGAAGACTTCGGGGAGAATTTGTTTGGGTCGGAGCTAGTCAAGCTCTGTAGTGCTCAGGATCTCATAATTTGCAACGGTTTAAAGAAGTGGCCCAATTCTAGCCAGATGACCTGCATCCATGGGCTTGGTAGCAACGTGGTAGACTATGTTATCTCCGATCTCCCTGTATACAACGAAATAACAAATTTTGACATCTTAAACGACCACGAGCCTGACTCTGATCATAGGCCTTTACTTATAACTCTCAATTTTGTCATGCATAGAGATACCATAGAAGATAATCCTTATAGCCAAAAGAAGTTAATCTTTGATAGAAATAAAAAAGATCTATTTCTAAATGAATTAAAAACTAATTTGCTTCCTTTATCTAATATAGACAACATAGAAGATCTCTATCATAATTTTACCACAACCCTCTCATATTCTATTAACAAATTCTCAATTGAAGTTTCAAGTAATAAAAGAAATAGCAAAACCAACCCATGGTATGACAAAGATTGTAAAAGTGCGAGGAGAGAAATTAAGGAAGTTGTTGATGGATCTCTTTAAAATGGCAAGATAAAAATATACAAAGCCCTAACTAAAAGGAAAAAAGGGCAGTATATTCGTAAAAGACAAGAGAATCTCTTACATCTATCTAAGGTAGCTCCTAAGGAATTCTGGAGGCAGATTCTAACTAGGAAAACTAAAAATAATAATAAAATTTCTTTACACGATTGGAATTCCTATCTTAAAAAGCTTTATGAATCTCCAAATGTCATGGATAACTTTAAAACCCTTCTCACAACGAAATAAGTTTTCTCATTAGAAGACATTGATTTTGGGTTAATCGCTTGGCTAATGGGAAAACAAAGGACATTGAAGGTTACTAGGCAGAAATCTTAAAAATTGGAGGTCTTGTCCTCATCCCCCAAATTCACAAGCTTTTCAATCAGGCAGTCAAGCAAGGGTTCCCTAAACCATGGACTCAAAGCCTCATTATCCCTATTTTTAAAAGTGGGGATACAAATAACCCCTTTAATTATCAGACAATTATGATCAACCCTCTCCTAGCCAAGTTATATGGTATTATTTTGGAAAGGAAGTTGAGCATATGGCTTGAAAGTGAAGGTAAGTGGGCTAAAGGCCAAACGGGTTTTAGAAAGCAGCACTCAACAATAGACGACCTCGTAACGCTTATGATCATTGTGGAGGAACATCGCAATGATAAATCCAATCTCTTTTGTTGCTTTGTGGACTTTAGAAAGGCTTTCGATACGGTTCCTAGAAACAAACTTTGGAACAAATTAGAAGAGCTAAAGGTTCCTTTTGAGTTGAGAGTTGCCGCTATAAGGTTATACGAGAATGCAATTGGCAATTTAAAGAGTAATGAGGGGTGGTCGAAAGATATTAAGTGTAATATTGGAGTTAAACAAGGTTGTCCCCTCTCCCCTACCCTATTTGGCATTTACATCGACAAGCTAGAAGGTTGTTTAGAGGAAGCAGGATGTGCTGGCACGATCTTAGCTGGGATAGTCATCATCCTTCTTTTCTACGCTGACGATATTGTTCTTCTCACAAGGTGCCCATCTGATCTTGATAAACAACTTATACTTCTTAAGGATGTCTACTCTACCATTGATATGATTGTTAACAATGGAAAAACAAAAGTTATGATTATCAAATCCAAGAAGGGCACTTACACTAATTTTATGTATGACAATAGTAGCTTGGAGGAAGTGTCTTCCTACAAGTACCTAGGAATTGATATTCATCACAATTTCAACTAGAACTATAGCATTGAGAAAAGGATTAATGGGGGATGGAAAGCTTATTTTGGTCTTGAAAATAATTGTAAAATGACAAACCTCGTAATGTTGGATAGAAAGAAGTTCCTCTTTGAAACTTTAGTCACTCTGGTTATCTTATATGGATGTGAGGTTTGGGGTTGTAGCATCTCTATAGAATCTTGGAGAAAGATTGAGCAAATCCAGAAGCGTTTTATAACATATAACTTCAAAATTAAAAGCAACACACCCTATCCTATTCTCCTTATAGAAGTGGGTCTTTCCCTTATTGAGAGCCTAGCTATGACTAGGCTTCTGTTGTACAAGCACAAACTCAATAACATAGGAGGCCATAGAATTCCTAAGCTAGCTTTAAATTCTAGCCAAAACCACCTAAGGCTCAAACGAGGTTGATATAAAGACACCAGGGCCTGGTTAAACCATTGGGAGATCGATGAGAATGTTGCATTGCAAAACATTAATAACATTAAAAATATTGTTACTTCTAAGTTCAAAGAAAAAATGTGGTGTGAGAAATATTTAGCAGCTAAAAGAAAATTAAGATATTATAAGGAGGTCATCAACCCCACCTTAGAAGATTAAAAGTATCTCTATGTTTTAACTAGCTCAAAGAAGAAAATTAATATAGATGAACTCTCATGAGCTCCATAGTGAAACGGGTCGTTGGGCAGTTCCTAAAACACCGTGGATGGAAAGGTTTTGCCATCTCTGTGAGAATACGAACATTGAGGATGAAAATCACTTCCTCTTAGAGTGCCCCGCATACAACCACATTAGATCTCAATTTCAAAATCTTTGTTGCAATACTGACCTTCCTAGCCTTTTATGTTGTCAAAATTACAGTGAGCTCGGGAGGCTTCTCTCCAAGCTTTATGAGCATAGGAATAAAATCTTAAATCAAACTAAATAATTCGTTTCTTTAGGTCCAATAGACCAAAGTTTGGTTTCAGTGGATGTTAACCATCATCATCATCATCAAAATTTCAAAAAAAAAACACAACATTTAAAATTAAAAAAAGCTAAATATATTTTTGATTTTTTTTAAATAATATTTAAAATATTTAAAAATATATATATTTTACAAATATATATAAAATTAAAAAAAAAAAAAAACATTTATTATTATTTTTTAAAAAATACAATTAACATATTGAATAATATTTTTTTTAATTAAAAAAAAAATTTATCGGCCACCGCCCACCCGCCCGTGGGGGCGCGGCCCTAGGCGGCAGAGCTGCATGCGCTGCCCAGGGTCGCGCCCCCATAGGCGGTCGGGCGGTGGCCATCCGATTCTTGGAATCGGATAGCCATCGCCCGGCCGCTTGTGGGGGTGGCTATCCGATTCTCGAAATTGGATAGCCATCGCCCGGCCATGCCCTCATGGGCAGTCGGGGGGTGGCTATCTGATTTCAAGAATTGGATAGCCACCCCCATGGCCCTTTGGGCGACGGTTATCTGATTCCGAGAATTGGATAGCCACCCCCATGGGCGGCCTTGCGGTCGCTATTCGATTCTGAGAATCGGATAAACACCCCCACGGGCGGCCCTACGGTGGCTATCCACTTCCCGAGAATTGGATAGCCACCCCCACGGGCGGCCGGCCGGTGGATATCCGATTCCAAGAATGGGATAACCACCCCCACGGGCGGCCGACCGATGGCTATTCGATTCTAAGAATGGGATAACCACCCCCACGGGCGGCCGGGTGGTGGTTATCTGATTCCGAGAATCAGATAGCCATCGCTTGGCTGCCTGTGGGGGTGCGACCCCACGCAGCTCCGCCACCCAAGCATCGGATAGCCACCGCCCGACCACTTGTGGCGGCGCGGCTCTGGGCGGCGGAGCTGCTTGCATATATGGTTTTTAAAATTTTAATCATAAATATATGTTTTTTTTCAAATATAAATTACACACACACACACACATATTATTATTATTATTTATTTATTTATTTTTATTTTTTTATATGAAAAAATTGACATAAAAAATTTTAAAGTGTAAAAAAATGTAACATTAAAAAAAATATCCACACTTAATATATTAAAAATTTAAAGTGTCAAAAATTGTTAACTTTAGAAAATAATTATTTACATTTCATACATTAAAAAATTTAAAGTCAAAAAATAGGTCTTCTAAAAAAAGGGCATGGTGCAGAATCACCACTTTTTAAAATGAGCATGCAAATCACTAACATTCTAAAGCGTAATGTACATAAAAAAAAATTAGAGTGCCAAAAACTATGCTCTAAAAATAAATATGTGTGTTCTGCATCACCCCTTTTCAAAATTGGGTCACTTTTTTGCTATCTCTACGAAACGGGTAACAGTATCAGTTCTCGTTTCAAAGTTTACATTATTCATAATGAAAGGGGGTAGATCACATGCTAAATTGTTTTATCCTAGCCGTATTTTGCATTTTGTGGTACATATTATGTTGTGTGTGGCCATATTATGCTTTTATCTTTCTTTTTAGTTGCATCAACTTTTGGGGCATTGTTCTAGGCTCGACTCAAGGTGTGGGCAAGAAGAAGGGGAGGGTAACACCTTGTGGACCCAATGAACAAATGTGGACCCAGATGGGAAAATGTGAAAAAGGGTTTGTAATGAGCGAAGGGGAGTGAAATATGTGATGTTGAGACATGGGACCACGCAACCAAAATAAGGGTTTCCCACGTAGTGACCTTCCTAAAGCTACTAGCTCATAGAGGGAATCCCATGGGACTAGGATCTAAGATTAACCCCCAAGATGAGATAATAGAACAAGAGTACAAGTCAAGTCATGTTCTTTTTGTCGAATCCCCCCAATAATCCATGCCCAAATGTGCCTAATAAAAGCAAGCATAAACACCCAATTACATAATGAAAATTCGTAACTTCGGGGTTGGAAGGCCCACCTTCAAACATAAAATCATGACTAATGAGCGAGGGCACATAATGATTGGTTGAGGCGATAGAGAATACTAACACATTGAGATATCAGGTCGCTGCAAGGGGCTGCTGGCTAGAGAATAGTAGCACATCGAGATATCAAGTGGATGCAAGGGGCTATTGGCTGTCGGCTGAAGACAAATCTAGGAGAAAAATTCTCCTATATGGGTCACCTACTGGTGGTGGGTAACATCTAGCCCCAACTGGGGCATGAGCTCTTAGTAGAGTGCACGAAACATATACTCTAACAGGGATGTCGTGAGAACACCAACAATCTCCCGGGACAACGGACCTATTACCTGCACATCATAAATAAAGAAAACGAGGCAACATGTTTTGATGGCATCCTTTGATCGCCCATGCATTTGTTAGTTCTTAAAATCAACAAGAACGAAAAAGTATTCTATAATTCAAATCTAATTTAAATTCACCTAATCTAGCATGATAGCATAATATGATATTAAATTCTAATGCAAAAATGAAAATGCAATGCATCATACTCTAACATGCATGTTACATTATGCTAATACTAAGTGTAATCATAGAGCCAATGCAACAATATATCATCAAGTCAATATGAGAACACATACTCCTATGATTACTCATGCAACAAGTGCAAAACTAGAGATAAGAAGAATCATATGTGGGACTATCAGGGTGGAAGGTGGGAAAATAAGGCATCTAGTCATCATAGAAAGGAGTAATGTGTGAAGGGAAAACCACCAACTTGGAGAGTCATATCCTTTCTTGCAAATATAGAATGGATGATCGAATAACCAAGCTTATGAATTCCCTACCAAAATTCTTCTTATTAATGTCATGCTTTATGGCCATATTAAGGTCATGATGGGAAGAATGGGAACGATGACATGGAGAGACACAACAAGCATATTCTTGGTAGGATGATTGCATGTAAGCAAGGTAATCATTGTGTAATCATTAAGTTGAGGAGAAATGATACATCTAGTGAATTATTTTTCTTCAAGATCCTCAGAAGGGGGAAAAGGTTCATTATTATTAGTGATAGTGTTAGAAGGATTGAGGAAAGCGTCCACATGTGACTCAACTACATCCCTAGGAAAGTGAGAAAAGATAAGGTTCCTATTGATATCATCATGATCATTGATGTCGTACATAGGGTCCTTCTCAAAATGATGCCCATGGATTTCCCATTTCCCCTCTTCAATACGAAAGGAATCACTAATATCAAGGTCCAAAAGGGTAGTGGGATCATATTTTCCAAGCTCCTCATGATGTTCAATGAAGTTTTCCTCTTGAATATCTAATGGTTGTCATGCTTGAAAACGTTTAATAAATCCATCAAAGAATTCTTTAATAGATGTAACAACCCTGAGTTAAAGTTCATGTAATAAAGGATAATAAAGGCAAAATAAGACCAAGGTCATGAAACATGTATTCCAAGCTAAATGTTGGGAAAAACACTATAGTGGGAATCACTTTTAGTTTATTTGTGGCCAAGGAAATTTACAAAGGCATTGGAAAATGAAAAGAGGCAATAATTGACATTTATTTATGAAAATAAAGGAAAATAGGATAAAAGGAAAGTGAAGAGACAGATTTGCATGTTATGTAAATTAGAGGAAAAATTAAGGAAAATTGAGAAAAACGATACATCAATATTAAAAAGGCATCCGAGAATCAGTTCATAGCTTTTGTTGGTTTTAGATTTTGTTAGTTTTGGATTAAGAATAATGTTAGAGAGAGAGAGCTCCAAGAGGAGAAAGCAAGCAAGCGAAGGAAGGAAAAGTAAAGCAAAGGAGAGGAAAGGAAAGTAAGAAGAAGGTTGGATCAGAAACTTTAGTTGCAAGATTTTGTAGGTAACAGGTTACATGTGTGATTTCCTAGCTGAGGTGTGATTGCATGCTTCATGCATGTGTTTATTTGATTCATTTGTTGTCATTGGCATGGGTTTTTCCTAGTTTGAAAATGGTTTTATCCTTGCCTTGCCATTTCCTGGATAACCATGGTGTGATGGGATTTATTCTCGGTTGAGTTGTGGATTGCCAGAAGGTTTTAGAACCGGGTGAGGTGGTCTCAAGAAAATTCCTAAGGGTTGGGGGTGTAGATGGTTTTCTCTGGGAGGCCCTCGACAGGTAGGCGGAGACAGGAAAATTCCTCAAGGTATGATGAATAAATTATGAGGCATCCAAGCTTGGTTTGGTTTTGTGATCTCGAGACCGATTTAGGTGAGATCATGATAGTCTGAGGATGTAGGTGGTTTAACCTACAGAGTCCCTGGTTGTTGTGTCTTTGTTTATCCCATGATATCCCACATTCATGCTTGAGAATATGGCACAATGGTGATTGTCTGAAAAAATATTTGGTTCAATGTAATCTATGGTCGGGTGGTACATGGAAGTCCCTAACTTGGTTGGATTTTACATATGTTAATAAGAGTTATTTTTCTGTTGTGATTTATGAGCACTTGTACTTGTTATTATGTTGATTTGATGGTTGTTTTGTCATGTTAATATTTTGGTTATATGTTGGTTATAAGCATGGTTCTATGATGTGCTCTATATATGGATCTTCTTCATGATTTTATAAGTAATTGAATGATTAATGAATGCATGGGCTAACAAGTGTTGTTGCAACTACTTGAGAAGGAATTATACCTTCTTGGTGATTCTCGGATGAAGTTCATATATGCATTCATGACCTATAACTCACATGTTTACCGTATGTTTGACGAAATGTCTAGTGTGTTTTAGGCATTCTAGGTTAAGTTTTGGTTTCAAGTTTGACTGTTTAGCATTGTCAGAATGTTAAATATGATTGTGGAAAGTTACATAAAGTTTTGGGTAGTGTTCTAGAGGCCAGCCTGGAAAAGTGGCTCAGATCTCAGGTTCGTTGACACAAAATAGAGGAATTTAGGCCATAACCACATGGAAGCAGGCCTAAGTGTGCGATTGGAAGCCTATAACCACACTCTTGCCTTGTTGTGTAGGCGGTTGGGATGTTAGGTCAGTGAAAAATGGTTCTAGCTCAGGGATTGACCACGTGGGGTGGTTTGCAACCTTCTCAGTGGTTTGTGGTCTCTAAGGGATGTCAGTAAATTTGTTCATTGTTGGCCTGAATTCCATAATTGGAACTTGGAGGTTGGGTAATGTCATAGTATCACTCACCTCACATTTACCCCGGGAAGCTTGTAAAAGCAGGTAAATGTGGGAGGGGCGGTTATAATAGATGAGATGCTCCTAGGTTTGCAATTATGTAGCCATGAATTATGACCTTGGAGGGATATCATCAATAACATTATGAGGACATCCTGGTGAACCATTGAACCTTTAATGCATGTGCAACAAATATTTCCACATGATTTATTGCATAGAGAGGATCACCATCAAACTTAGGCATCCCACATATTGTATTCCAGGTGACATGACTAGGGTGTCGAGGGATGGAAGTGATGTCTAGAGCGGGGAATTATTCAAATTAATACCTCCTATTATATTTACACATATCAATTATGTAGGAGTTTTCATGGTGAAATTAGAGATGTCGAGAGAGATGTTTTCTTCACCCTACAAACATTGACCTTAAAGTTCAATGAAGAACTATGGATTCGTTCTTCCAATGTAGTCGCCATAAGGATATATCAATGATGTCGTATGGGAACAAGACACACGTCTCATGTCCCTGACAATGATGCCAAAAATTTTGTTGCATAAACTATCAAACCTAGTTTGTAGCCTAAAAATAGAGGGAACAACAACACTTTGGGACTAAGGCCCACTATCACCACAACCTAAGTCCCCTTCTCGTAGGAGGAGTCCCAGTATCCCTCACTCACAATTACTAAATCTAGAATAGGTTTCAAAGTGAGGCAAGGATGGATCATTCAATGGAAAGTTTCAATAAATATGCAAGGTTTCGGAGAAGCTAGTAATACTTTCCAAGAAAAACCCCTTGGAAAAGATCTTACATAAGACCTACAGTTGAGATATATGACGATATATTGACACGTACAAGGTCAAGGTAGGAAAAATAAAATGCTATGAATGATATACTTCAACAAGTACTAAAGCGCAAGCCTTCAAATAATCCCCAAATTGAAGGATTAGCTTCTAGGGTTCCCACTTGGTGTGATAACTAGGGCATTAAGTATATTGAAATTACACCATCGGAATTTGTTCAAAACTTGAGGACTCGTAGAGGAGACACAAAGGACAAATCTTGTTTGGACGGAATTCAAAAATTTCTTCTCCATAAAATTTCACACCAAGTCATAGATGGCCTTCTAATCCTTAAAGGGACTAATTTTAAGAAGAGAAAAGAAGGAACATTTATGGATTAAGTCCAAGTTTGACCACCAAGGACTCGACTAATGCCTAAAACATTGGGAGTATGGAGTCATGGGTGCTTATAGTAGGCTAAATTTACCTTCAAGTAGGCTAAAAGGGGAAGCCCTATCTACCCCTTTAAATAATTAACTTCATTAGCATTAGTTAATGGAGTTTCGTGGATAAATTATGACAATTTTCCACTAGGAACATTCATTTTGTACCATCAATCAGTAACACATGCAAAACTTCCCAAAATCACAATTTCACACCATATCAAGTAAATTAGGGCAAAAATATTCACTACGAGAAAAAATTCCATGCCTTAGACATTTACATAAATATATTCAACAAGAAAAATCATTTCTAGATAATATGAAGTATATCCATCCATCAATAATGCATTTAGAAGCTCTAAAAAGATAACAATATATCCATACATCAAAGTGCATCCCACAAACATCCAAATCCTCTCCAAAATTGAAGGTCTAGATCCTCTAATGAGACTAGCGAAAATCCAAAGTGTGATAATCCAAGTGAGAATGACTCTCCCTTATTTATATATGTCATATAAGTTCAAAAACTAAAAGAAAAGCTCCTCTTATGCCTAAAATGCTAAGTAACCCACCCATGGTTACTGTTAGGCCCTTATACTACTAGTGTAACCCGTTATTGTTATTAGTACAACCCCCTTATTATATTGTTGTACCCATGTAGTCCCCATATTGTTACTATTGTGCCCCATAGAAGCCCACTATTGTTATTATTGCGCCCTTGTGTTATTATTGTTATGTCGGCTCTGATTATATTATGACCCCTTAGACTCCTATATATAGAAAGGAGGTCTTGTCATTTGTATCATCTAAGAATTGTTCATTTGTGTAATGTAAAGGAGGTTGCCCCCTCGAAGAGGCTTATTTCTAAGGCGTTGATCTACTTTTCTATGTTTTTGTAAGCTGGTTTCCTAACAGTTACAAGCCAACTATGATATCAATAAATAAATTAAATTAGCCTTCTTAGGGCCATGCTAGGCTAACATGGAGGCATGTGCCAAAAATGAGAGTGAGGGCCTCAAAATCAATGGAAAAGAGGGGGATTCCATCCAAATGCTGCATAACATATCCAAACCCCAAGTTGGGATTTGCGGGCTCCAAATGGGTCTCATGGGTCTCCAAGTGGCTCAAGATCAAGTTGATGCTCCATCAATGAGGGCTAGAAGATGATACATGCCCTCCCATGTCTCCATGGAAGAGATGAAACCTCCTTTGTGCCCTCGATCAACTGCCTGCAATGTGTAGTGAGTTAGGAAATGTGGTCCAAGTGCATCATCATCTTTGTATAACTGGGGCACGAGCAAACAATGTGGCGGTGCTAAAGAAGCCCATGGCATGTTAATCAATTCTCTTCAAGACTAGATGCCCATGGCTTTCAACGCTCACCCTACAAGTGCCATTATGACCCTGTCGAGGGCTTAGATCCCATATATGGAGGTCAAGTCCAAGATTAAGACCCACCTTCAATCTTGTATAAGATCTATGTGTCTCCTCACCTCTAGTACAATTAATCATTAGTGAAACTAAATATATAAACTCGCTAATTAAGGGAAAAAGTGGACACTTCATAGTGTAATTCCCTTCAAAGTGGGATTTAAACATATACATGTGTTACCTTCCTCAACAAGAGAGGTTAGTGAAGGACCCTATTAGGTGGTTTCAACCTCTAAGGGAGTGACATGTCCATGGTACATCCATCAAATGACAAGTGTCATGTGAATAATGATGGAACGAAGTGGGGGCAAGAGGGAAGGATCTAAGCCACATGACATGGTACAAGCGTAACTTTGATGAGGGAAGCCCACAAATTGGCTATATGAATGTAGGAGGGAGAAATAGTGGTACATGAGTTACCCTGACCTTTGGTTTTCCACCCTTCTTCATATTCCTTTTGCCTTTTATTGATTTTTCTTGATTTTACTGCTCGGGGCTCAAGAGGATGAGAACATTATTTGTAAGATGTAGCAGTGAATACCCCCTTAAGGTGGGGCATTTCATCGCCCACCAAGGGTTGGGATAATCATGTGTTCCTTAATTATGTAGGGGGAACACATAGGGGACCCAGGAACCAAGGTGATGGCAATAATGATAGGGGGAAGAACTCATGTTTGGCTTTTTCCCATGTGCTAATTTTTTTTTGTCCCAATCATATTTTGCATTTTGTGGTACATTTCCTATTATATGTAGCCATATTATGATTTTGTCTTTCTTTTTAGCTGCGTCAACCTATGGGGCATCGTTCCAGGCTTGAACTAGGGTGTGGGTAAGGGGAAGGGGAGGTTAACACCTTGTAGACCGAATGGACAAATGTGGACCCAAATGGGAAAATGTGAAAAAGGGTTTGTAATGAACGGAGAGGAGTGAAATATGTGGTGTCGAGAGGTAGGACCACACAACCAAAATCAAGGTTTCCCCCATAGTGCCCTTCCTAAAGCTAATAGCTCATAGAGGAAATCCCACGTGACTATGATCCAAGATTAACCCCGAATATGAGGAAAGGGAACAAGAGTACAAGTCAAGGCTCGTTCTTTCCGCTGAAGCCCCCCATTAATCCATGCCCAAATGTTCCGAAGAAAAGCAAGAATAAACACCCAATTACATAATGAAACATCATACCTTCGGGGTTATAAGGCCCATCTTCAAAAATATTATCATGACAGATGAGTGAGGGCACACAATGACTGGCTCAGGTGGTGGAGAATATTAGCACATCGAGCTATCAGGTGGCTACAAGTGGTTGTTGGTTGTCTCCTGAAGACAAATCTGGGAGAATATTTCTCCTATAGGGGTCACTCACTGGTGGTGGGTAACATGTCCCTAAAGAGGCCTTCATAGATTCAAGCATTCCAAGGGATGGCTAGGTGAAGGCTTGTTAAGGCATTTCATTGTGCTTCGAGTTCTTTATTCCTCTACAACAACTTGGTTAATTTGTATCCCCAATGTTTTCATCATGGGATCTATAACCTTTCTATTTATGTTGATATGGGTGCCCTTGTAAACCAATAGCATATTTTTGGAAATAATGATAAGAAGCAAGAAAATATATAGAAGAATATGGGGGTTGTGGTGAGGGGGTTTAGGGGGGTGGTGGCAAGGATTCATGTAGTGAATTTAATTTATTTTGATATAATTCTACCTAGCCTTGTATTTTTAGAATGCTAGGTATATGATAAACCTGAGTTAAAATATATTCCCTATTGGAAAAATTTACAAACAAGGTTACGGGTTCCAATTTTTTCTAGTCTTTAGTCTCCAATGAATATTTTCACTCAGTATAGTTAAATAGTTTTGGTTTGCAACAAGATAGAAAATTATTGAAATTCTTGTTTTTGTATGTGAAGTTTGTGAACCAAGAATCATGTTGATTATAGTATTCATGTCTTTCAAAGAGCTTTATACATTTCAAGTAGTTTATTGTTTAGTAAGGTTTCATTATATATAAATGCATGGACATGGCATTTCACTATATCTTGTCAAAATTTCTTGTATAAGAGGATAAACTGTCAAATGGAGGTTGTTAAGTTACTATGTTTAAAGTAGATATTTGTAGGTCTTTCATTGTTCGTGGGTATATGCTGTCATAAATTTTATTCTTTTTGGGATTTATACCATTAGATAGTT
The DNA here is from genome assembly GCA_031772625.1 of Pinus tabuliformis. Taxonomy (NCBI): domain Eukaryota; kingdom Viridiplantae; phylum Streptophyta; class Pinopsida; order Pinales; family Pinaceae; genus Pinus; species Pinus tabuliformis. The sequence goes on from CM062812.1 coordinate 979,278,116, forward strand.
GCAGTTCCAGTTTGATTGAGTGTTGATAATGGGTTACATCCTCAACCATAGATGCTTTTTATCAACATCATTTTCAAAATATTATTTTTGATGGCATATCCTCTTCGGTACTTTAATTTATACTGATCTATCCAAGTAAATGGATTAAGAGAATAATGAAAATGAAAAACATGTAATGCTAAATTGCATCAAGTATCTTGGTAGCGATGACATATTCACAGTCCATCAATGGAGAAGCAGTATATTTGAGCATCCCCTTTTTGGTTATACCATCTTGACAGTTTAGGGTTTGTGATATTGGCATACATAGTATGTAAATATAACTATACAGAGCTCGAAGATTTGACAGAAATAGATACTGCTTCAATCAAAGAAGCTTCCACTAGGTTTGCAACTTTGGTAGAAGACTAAAGCTCCTCCACATGGTGAACTTGAATGGGGATGATACACTTATTTAAGTGGTTTCTCAGGCATATTCTCATCTAGTTGGTGGATTTTTAGCTAAGGATTGGAGAAATACTTCTCTTTTCCTATGCTTGGAGTCTATTTTAGGGGATACTTATTATTTCATCTATTTTATTGTCATATTAGTGCATTAATGGATTTGGTTATACCATTTTAGGTGTTTGATATTGATATAATGAGTGTGTAAATATAACTATATGGAAATGGAAGATTAGACATTAATAAATGTTGCTCCAATCAAACAAGCTTCCACTTATTTAATCTCATCCACTTCGTGACCTTGAATGGCAATTATACACTTCTTTCAATGGTAGCTTAGGTATATTCTCATATTGTCGGTGGATTTTTAACTGAGGATTGGAGCACTCCTCTTTTTGGGTGCTTAAAGTCTATTTTAGGGGATACTTATTATTTCATCTAATTTAGTGCATTAATGGTTTAACATGTCTTTAAGTGTCATCGTGTTAATGTAGTTGTCAAGCTTAAGTCCCTGAGCTAAAATACTGCTTTTCTACCACTCTAGATTTCTTTTTTTTTAATCTTATTTCCTCCTCACCAACCTTTACCTATAGGATTGGTTAGGGGTGAAAGGTTGTTTTTCCAGTGTCTTTTGTAAATAATATTTTTCTATTAAATTGATAATAGATTACATAATATCAAATCCTTTTGTTATGGTCTATCAGATTGGAAATTATACCAACTGGAAAAGTTGATGTATTCTATCCCAAATGTTTATACACTAACTGGATACATACATAAATGTCCATGACCAAGACTTCATTATGAAATACATTATGCCACAATACTAGTAATTTCCAAATGAAGTAGAAAAACCATAAGTTAATTGAAACAATCAAAAGGACATGGAAATATCAATAGTGCCTAGAATGGTTGGATTGAGTGGAGGTGCAAGATTTGGCTTGTTGCAGAGCCGCTCCTCAATGCTAGCCAGATATTCATGTTCTTCTACCCCTAGCTAGGTTTCTTGATATTTGTTAATCAATTCAATAAGGATCGATCTCCAGTCTTCCCCTAAGTGATTTTTCCAACTCGTCGAAAGATGAAGGTGAATGTCATTGCATCCAAAGTTAGCAAGAAGGTTCGCTACCTTATTACTTTTTCTCCTGACATAAGAGGGAATAATGATTGGAATCATATGGATCAAATGGTTAATATTTGTGATATATTTTTCTAATCTCCAGTTGTGGCACATTTTTTCTAGATAATCTATTTTGATTAATTTCTTTACTCTTGAGATGCCCAGTTGAGAATCACCTTCCAAAATTAGCTTGGAGAAGTCTTGCGATGATGTGATAGTATGGCCAATCTATAGAGCTACAAATTTAGTTGTGTCATTACTTGAATGTCCCATACTATTTACGAATAGAAACATTCGTTTCCCATAGTTGTTATGGAAGATTCCTCCAAGGCCAATAGAACTTGGATTGCATTTATATGCCTCATTAAAATTAAGTTTAAGGAATTCATTGTGATAGGGGATCCAGGAGTTAGGAGGACTAGAAGATGGGTTTCTTGAAGGCAAAGGATCAATAGGAGTTGGGAAAAAACTGGAGATTACACAAAATTATGACATCCAAACCTTTAGTTTCCTAGACTGACGATGACAAAGGGTGAAGTAGTACTCTTTCAAGGACACTTTGCAATGCTTTTGCCTAGATTACCTCCCCTTCTAATGATTATTTATTAAATATGTGATTCTTCCTCTCCTTCCATATGTTTCGTAGCAAAAACCCTAGATTGAGGGCCCAAACTCAAATTACAATGGGATTTTTTGTCATAGAGGATCTCTAACCTTCAGTTGTTTCTATGATGCCATTCGTATTCCCGTCTGACTATCCAAATAAGATGAAGAGTTGAGACCATAGAGTTTCAAAAAGAAAAAGAAAAAAAGAGAGAATAAACCGCACGTATTAAGCAAGTGCTCCTTGTCCTCGGCATCTACAACCTTCAGTTGAGACCATAGAGTTAAAAAAAGAAAAAAAAAGAAAGAATAAAAAAAACACACGTATTGAGCAAGTGCTCCTTTTCCTCTGCATCTAAAACCTTCAATTGAGACCATTAAAAAAAAAAAAAAAAAAAACATGCACATATTGAGCAAGTGCTCCTTGTCCTCCGCATCTACAACCTTCAGTCGAGACAATAGAGTTTCAAAAAAGAAAAAAACGCACGTATTGAACAAGTGCTCCTTGTCCTCTGCATCTACAACCTTCAGTTGAGATCATAGAGTTTCAAAAAAAAAAAACGCACGTATTGAGCAAGTGCTCCTCGTCCTCTGCATCTACAACCTTCAGTGGTTTCTATGATGCCATTCATATTCCCTTCCGACTGTCCAAATAAGATGAAGAGTTGAGACCATAGAATTTAAAAAAAAAATGCATGTATTGAGCAAGTGCTCCTTGTCCTCTACATCTAATCTACACATAAAATAGATGGAAGAGACTTTGAATCGCCTCTAGACAATTTTATCCCATGAAAGGGATATTTTATGTACTAATACCCAAAGAAAATGGAAAAATTTGAGCCATAAGTTATGTGCCCAACCCTATTTCTAGATTGACTAATGAGGAAGATTTATGTGATTTGCAACAAGTTGATATGCCCTTTTTATTGTAAAGATGCACTTCTAGTTATAGCCCCATCAAAGCTTTTTTTTCCCTTGAAGAGTGGGATCTTTTAATTATGAAGTTCCTCCTAAAATTTGTTTAGATTGGCTTTATCAAAAGTTTGAGGCCAACTTTCCTTCTTTTTTTTTCCATTCTCTCCACGAGGTGCACTCTATTTTCTCGTGCCAACAATGTGCTATTGCCAATAGACCTCTAGATTTCATAATATCTTCCATAGCAAGAAATACCCTACCACCAACCATTAGACTCTCCTTTCATGAGTTTGTCCAAAACAAGGCATCGTTTCCCTCTCAAACTTCCCAAAAATGGTGTTGTTGCATGATGAATTCATTAATGTTGGCCAAATTCCATATTGAAAATCCTTGAACAAGGTTTTGAGCTCTCAATTGTTGTTGCCATGATTGAGAGGGGATGTATTTCCTACTTCAAAGTTTCATCCATAACTCTTGGCCACCTTAGATCCACCTCCACCATAATTTCCCCCCCAAAACGTTATCTAGAATTTGTGGATCATGAAGACCAAGACTCCCCCCCATTTTAGGAAGATATAATTTATCCCAAGCTACAAGGGCCCATTTTCTTTCTTGCATAGCCCCTTCCCAGAGAAAGGATCCCTAGACAATCTTGATGGATCTAAGTATTCCTTTTGGCACTGTCAATGCAAAGGGCTTACAAGACCGATTTTAACAAGACTATTGTGACAACAAAATTTAGGGATTTGAAGGTTCAACAATCTAGTTTTTGGATATTTTCCAGACTAATTCCTTCTAATGAATAGTTTTAAGGGAGTTGTCTATCAATGGTGCCCCTAGATATTTAGCAAGGGGAGAATTGTGATGAAAACCCAACAATCTAGCTAGGTGCTTGTACACTAACAAGCTAGTATTAAAGAAATAAACTTGATATTTAGTAGCATTAATGGATGTACCTAAGGCCCCCATGAAGTCCTCCAAGACCTGTTTTAGATTTCTACTGTCTCTAACTAGAGGAACTCCCATTAGCATAATATCATCAACAAGATGTTGATGAGATATTGGAATATCATCGCAACAGAGTCTTAACCCTTTTATCTTTCCTTGTGTTAGTGTTGCCTTTATGGTGTGTTTGAACCATTTTGCAACAAGAATAAATAGGAATGGAAAGACGGGGTCACCTTGCCGATTCTACTTGAAGATTTGAATGTTGAGGAAGGAGATCCAATGAGCATCATCAAGAAGAAAGCGGTTGCAACCAAAGCTCCTACCTAGTTAATCCATCTTGAAAATCCAAAGCTTGTGAGAACATTTAATGTCCCCAATCGCTTAGGAGAAATAAGACGAATTCCACTAGCCTAATAAGTTCTTGTAGGCTAAGGTAGGGAATCTTTTTAATAAGAGAATATTATTCGCCTAGGAAAACTTTATAATTCCCTGAGGGGTAGAAAGGGGGACATATCCTAGGCTAATGAAAAGTCACTTTAATTTAAAAAAAATAAGGTTCCTAAAGTGACTTAATAAAAATTAAAAGGGTAAAATGGTGGCAAAAGTAGCCACTCAATTATAAAAAAAGAAAAGTGAGGAGTATCTCCTCATTCTAACACTTGTATTTTGAGAAAGTGAGCTCTTGGGAGAGTTTTGGAGAGAATCTTAAGGTTTTAGAAACCCTAGCCACTACAGCTAGCTTTGGTGTTGGAAATAGACACCCTAGTTGGTCTGGAGAGTGAAATCACTCAAATTTCACCATTAGGATTCAAAATAAGAGATGATTTGCAGAAGATATTGAGGTAAAGAGGTTTTATCAGTTGATTTTATCTTCCAAAATTGTGTTTTCTATATATATTCTCACAGGTGGAGAGTTCAATAAAAATCTAAAGTCAAATCACTTACTAGAGAGGGCCAAGGTTAATTTTTTGATGAGAGTAAAAGTCTAAGCTTTCCTAGGCTGAGTTTTCAATGAACAAGTTTTTGAGCATCAATGTGGTTATTTGGGTGAAGTTTCCAGTCAAAGAGAATACATTTCCCTTCATTTCCATATGCCAAGCCACACTCTTCTTGTTGGGTCGAGTTCTAGTTATTAAAAGGGGTCGAGTTACCTCTGTGGGTCACTTTAACCACTATGTGTTGTTGGTTGTGCATACCACTTATAAAGGACTGAGTTCGAGCTTACATGGTGGTTGTAATAAATGTATTACATCATAGGGGATTGCTCTTACCTTCATACTGTTCATGATATTCATTATTGAGCGTGAGAACTAAGATACCCTTCCTTCCTATGCGTGCACATCTGTTGGCTAAGCCACATTGTTTCTGACTTGTTTAAATATCTTTGAGGTCAAATTTGGTGGTTGTAGCAAGATTGGCGAAGGACGTGATTCCCATCACTTATCACTATGTGTGGAGGTAAACTTGAATAGTGAAAAATACCTTTGTTTGTGGGTCTTTAAGAGGACAAATTACTTGTATTTAGAGACAAGATTACTCGTTGGAAAGGCTTCATTCACCGTTGATGTAACCAGGTTCATTGTCAACTTGTACTCATTTATAAAGCTTATATCAACTCCCAGAATTAATAAAATTATATGCTTTCTTACTGCTGGTGTGGTTTTTATACATTCTCTAAGTTCAAAATAAATAGATGTGATGAGTTGAAGTTTTCAATGTGGGTATTTTATTTAATGTTGCTAGTTCATTCTAGTTAAACACTGAAAATCACCTACAACAGTATGCATATGATATGTTTGACAAAATTATTCACTGAAAAGAACTATTAAAACTTAGAAATTTTAGTAGTCATTTTTGGGATATTCCTAGTGGTGATATTATAGTGGTAACAAAGCATGTTCTTGGATAGTTGTGGGGTCTGAGGGAAGATTATCTGTGATTAATGAGTGGTGAATACCATCCATATGTTACTTACTAAAAACACTACATAACCAAGGAGCCCACTACCATCCTAGAGGGAGAGGAGATTCAATAAATAGAAGAAGAAACACTTAGTAAGGGGAAAGGGGTAGAAGAGTCTCCTGAGAGAGAAAATCCAAACATGGGGGATAAGGAGACTCAATCATTTAACATATTTCTCAGTTCAATGAATTATGTGGCGAAGGGCCAAAATGAGATGGCGGACTTGATGAGAGAAATGGAAAACAAGGGGGATTTCACAAGAAAGGAACCAATAAATGGAGAAGGGTTTAATAGTGTAGAGGGAAGTCATGCACGTGCTACCCCATAGAGCCACTCACACTCAGTGCCTAGAACCAACATGCCTTAGTTCATACAAGAGGCAACAAAAGACCAAACAGAGCAGACAAGATTGGGTTGTGAATTCTAGGCTATCATGAGTTTCATTGATTTCTTCCACCTTCAGTTGAAAAGCAAGCCCAAAACACTTCAAAAGGATTTGAGGCATAATAAAGAGGTTCAAAATACATTGGGGAAAGTGGCCATCCCTTGCTTTTATAGGCCGTCCAAATTCTTAGCTCGTTCATGGATACAAAAATTGGACGCACATTTCTAGTTGCATCAGATGACTGAGGAGGAGGCCATCAAGTTAACTACATTACACTTGGATGGAGAAGACCATGAGTGGTGGTACAATGGGTTTGTTACAATGGATCACAAAAAAATCACCTCATATAATGAGTTCACTCAGAGGCTCATTGAGCTATTTGATAGGAAGGACTCGAAGCTTCATTTTAGGGAGCTAGCCCAGCTCAGAAATCATTGCAGTCTCGAGGCCTACATTTTAGAGTTTTAGAGACTCACAGTTATGGTCATAGATATCTCGGAGTCTAGGTTGGTGATGTTATTTGTGGAGGGTTTGTTTGAGCCTCTATATGGTTGGGTTAAAGGCTTTTAACCCACAACTCTTTTTGCAACAATTAAAAATACCAGGGACATGAAGGATGTCGTTTCTAAGAGAAGATTCCCTCTTAATCCTTCCTTCCCCCAGAAAGGAAAAGAAGTCAAACCTTTTCAAAGGGATGGCACCAAGAAACCAAATATGGATGAAGAAACCTAGAAGTAGCTGAGCAAGAAGAAGCTTTGTTTTATCTTTCAAGGGCCTCGGGCACCAGGGCACATATGTGCAAGAAAGGATGAGGGGGGAAAGGCCCACTATATTGAGGTGTACTCTTAGAGTGATAGTGATGATGGAGATGAGGATCTAGTGCAGGAACATGTACATGGAAAAATGCATCATACAATTGGGGGTGATACTTTAAATGCAGAGGGAAAAGCCCTTATTATTGCATCCATGTTAGGATTTACCAGGAATAATACTATTAAAATCAGAGGGGTTCTGGCAGGACATAAGGTGATGGTATTGATCGATGGAGGGGATTCCAATAACTTCATAGATGAATCCATGGTTGAATGGAGATGGATTCCTTAGTACGTAGGAGATCAATGCTTTTGTGGTATCCATCCTTGGTGGCCATAAAATGGACTATACTAGATACATCCCCAAGCTGTAACTAACCATGGGTAACTACACAATGATTGATGACTTCTTCGTGGTGGATGTGTCAAACACCAATGTGTTGTTAGGATTTTAGTGGCTCTATTACATCAGGAATTATATTATGATCATTGAAACATGGATATGGAGTTTAAATATCCATTAGATGGAAGAAAGGTAGTCTTGAGGGCATGTTACTCACCACCAGTGGGTAACCCCATAATAGATATTTTCTCCTAGATTTGTCTTCAGTCGACATCCAACAACCCCTAACAACCACCGATATTGTGCGAGATGTATCTTCTCCTTGAGCCAGTCATATGTCCCCATACCCATTTGTCAAGATCATATGTCGAAAGGTGGACCGTCCAATCCCAAAGGTATGATTTTTCATTATGTAATTGGGTTCTTTATGCTCGTTTTTCTTAGGCACACTTAGGTATGGATTATTGGGTGAATTGGAAGGAGGAGCGATTTTTTACTGCATTCTTGTTCCCTTACCTTAATTGGAGGGTTAATCCTCAACCCTAATCCCATGGGATTTTCGATGGGCTCTACTCGGGAAACCCCGATTTTGGTAGCATGGTCTCGTTTTCTTGTTCCATATTTTTCACTCCCTCCGCACATTACATGCCCTATTTCATCATTTTTCCCCTCTAGGTCCACAAGTATTTGGTACTCCTCCTTGCCTTGTCCACATGTATAGGTCAGGCTTGGAACGATGCTTTGAAGTTTGATGCAGCTAAAAAAAGAGGATAAAAGTATAATAGGGCCACATACAAAGGAAATATACCAAAACATGTAAAAGATGGTCAAGACAATAAAATTTAACATGTGGGAAAAATCCAAACATGAGCTAGACCCCTTATCATGGTTAACACCCTGGTTCTTAGGGCCCCTATAATAGCCCCTTGCATCATTAAGGAACCCATGTATGCAACAACCCATGGTGGGCGATGAACTACCCCACCTTAAGGGGGTAATCATTGTTATATCGTACACATCATGATCTCATCTATTGGAGCCCCAAGCAGTAAAATAAAAGAAAAATTAATAAAAGGAAAAAATAAAATGAATAAGGGTGGAAAAACAAAGGTCGGGGTAACTCATGTACCACAATTGCTACCTCCTACATTCATACACTCAAATATGTGGACATCCCTCATCATTACCACCCTTGATCCCATGGAATTTTTCCTTGAGGCCCCTATCTCCCCATCCATCCCATCATTATCCGCATGACACCTACCATTTGAAGGATGTATCTTGAACATGCCCTTCTCGTTAGGGGTTAGGAACACCTAATAGGGTTGTTTATTAACCACTCCTACCTAGGGAGATGACACCATTACATGCTCAAAGCCCCAAATTTGGAAGGGAAACCCACTATGAAGTCTAATTTCTTCCCTTGACTAACATGCTTATTCACTCAATTGCACTAATGAATTATTGTGTCTAAAGGTGAGGAGACACGTTAGACCTTATACAAGATTGGAATGTGGTTTCATCATGGTTGGGAAACTTAACTAGGGCCCAAGCCCACCAGAGGATCATATTGAAACTTGAAGGGGGAGTAGTGAGAGCCATGGGTTTCCATCATGTGATAGAGAATTATCTCATGCCATGGGCAGTCTCAACACATTCAACAACTTGTTCATTGCACCACATTATATGTGAGATGATGCAATTGGACCAGAAGTGGCCCCAAACTGGATTTACAATATATACAAGGCTTGATTGTTTGTTTGTTTGTTTTGGGGTTATTTCTAAAGGGTGGGTTGGCGGGTAGTGTACTTTTTTTTGGCAGTTGATCTGAGGCCCAAAGGAGGTTTTTCATATCCTTGAGACATGGGAGGGGAAGCACCATCTTTCATGCCCTCACTTGGAGCAATATACAAGTTTATTTTTCATTAGGAGACCCATGAGACCACTATTTGGGCCCGAGAGCCATTTGGAGCACCACGTCATGTTTCGCATATAGATTGAGGGGAAATCCCATTGACCATCATTCATGGAGCCCTCTTCTTCATCATGGCACCTTGAGGACTTGATTGGGCCTTCCAATGACCCTTCTACATCACCATTTCATCATTTTTGGCTCACTTTGGATGGCTTCTTCATTACATTATGAGTTGTTTGTTGGGCTAGTCACCAAATATATGATATTTTGCTCTTTAAAATAATTATAGGGGCATCTTAGGATAATTCAAACTACTTAGAGGATCATATAAATAAAAGTGACTCTCATTTGTGAGAGCATGATCATCAACACTTGAATCTATCTCTCTCGTTCACACTTTTTCCTTGGATGTCTATTGGAGCTCTTTTGACGCATTTTAATATTTTTGGGAGCTAATTTTGTTGTCTCTTGGAGTTGCGCTCCTGATCTTGGATTGGATATATCTCTTGTCATCTTGTAAGTAAAATTTGTTGAAGATTTTTCATGAATAATGTCTAATGTGTGGAATTATTACAACTAGATAGTTCTTTTGTGACCTATTTATTGAAAAACATTGTAAAGATTGATATATTGTTGAATTTCACATGTTACTCATTTAGTAACAAGTAGATGAATGTTCCTAGTGGATTGAAACTTGTTTTTCTTCCATAAAAGTCCATTGATATTATGTGGGTAAGTGTTGAAAAGTAGGTGATAGGACATCACTTTTTAGCCTCCTTGAGAAACAATTTAGTCGAATTTCGAATCACATAGACTCTATAGCCCAAGGGTAAGGCACTAGTCCAAGAAAAATTGGTGATGACCCGTACTTTCCCTCTCTTTTTCTCCTTCTAAAAAAAAATTGGCCCCTTTCCTAGATGTCCAACCAGGGTTCTCTATTAATTGCATTAGAGGAGGTATTTTGCAAAACCACTTGGACAAGAATTTGTGTTGGTGTCTCCTCTAGTGAACCTACAAGTTTGGAGCAATTCCCACGCTCGATTTGGTGAGAAAACTCAAGCCCTAATTGCATCTTTGGTAACCATCTTGAACATCTTGGGTTAAGAGGTCTCCTTGAGGATCATTTTCACTTAAAACTTTGAGAAATCAATCATTCTTGACCCTTTCCTATCTTAATCTTGACCTAGTGATCATATTAGAGGACTTCTTCCCACGATTACTAAAAAACCCTATGTTTTGCTTGGAATTCTTTCTAGGTCTCTCTAGTGGAGTTAAAACCCTATTTTAAGTACGATTATCTTACAAAGCCCTTAGAGAGGTCTTGTGTCATCTTGGAAGTCTTGATCCTAGGCATACTCATTAGTATTGAATACCCCTATTCCTATTTTTAGGTCTTTCTTGGAGAGCCCTTAGCTTCTCTTGAAACATTGAGCCCGAATTAAGATTCTCCTTGAATGGGCAGGGGGAATCACTCAATATATTATCATTAATACCATCATTACAAGTGATTTCCCTCATATCGAGAATCCTACCATCAGTGAAAGTTTTTAAATAGTAGGGGACACTGACTGAGGTGACAGTGGGTCTTTATCCCATTGTTTCCATTTGTTCTAGTAGATGTCCCTTAGGTATCCCTGTTAGATTGTGTGGCAAGAGGACATGCATCAGTATCCACCAAAGATAGTATCATCTAACAACATGGAAGCAGTCTTGAGGCAGGGTGATATAAAGTGGGCTGTTGAGTGCTTTATTACAGACAACAGACAACCGGATCAGTTGTGACAACATACCGATGACATTTAGGCATTGCTCCAAAAACAACAAAAGGTTTTTCCTAACATTCCTCTAGGTAGATTACTAGACATGGGTTTTGAGAATGCTATATAATCAGAGGAGGGTGTACAGGAAGTTATTACAAGCCCCTATCGACATCCTAAGGTTTACAAAGATGAAATTGAGGAGGCCATTAAGCGGTTGTTGAGTTTGGTCACGTTCGGCCTAGTTCTAGTCCTTTTGCTTCTTCAATGATCATGGCTAAGAGGAAGGACGATACCTTGCAGATGTGTATTGAGTATCATGCTCTTAACAAGAGAATAATAAAAAATTGGTATCCTATCCCCATGATAGACAAGTTGATGGATGGAATGAGGGGAGCCAAATATTTTTGAAGATTGATCTTCATTCAAGCTACCATCAGATTCAGGTTTGGAAGCAGGACATCCCAAAGACAACTTTCTAGTGCCACTATGGGCACTACGAGTTCTTGGTTATTCCATTTGGTCCAACCAATGTCCGCACAACTTTCAAGTCATGCATGAACCATGTGTTCAATAAACAATTGTAGAAGTATTTGTTGGTTTTCTTTGATGATATATTGGTCTACAACAAAACTTGGGAGGACCATCTGATGCACTTGGACGAGGTATTGGAGATTCTGGATGAGAAGGAACTATATGTAAAGGAGTCCAAGTGTGAGTTTGACATGACAAAGATGCTGTACTTAGGGCATGTGATTGGGAATCGGGGGTTCAATTCCTTAAGGAGAAAATATGGGTGATCATCGAATGGCCTGCCCGAAAAATATAGTTGAACTGAAAATATTCCTTGGCCTCTCCACATACCATAAATTTTTTTTCAAGGGGTTCTCTCAGCTAACAATGCCTCTTACATACCTCACCGAAATGGGGGCTTTTAGTTGGACCAATACGACACATGGAACATTTGAGAAGATGAAGTAAGTGATGATTTGTGCATGTGCTTGAATTACCATATTTCACCCAACCTTTCGTGCTAAAGTGTGACACTTTGAGGATTGGGATAGGTGCATTTTTTATGCAAGATCACCACCCCATAGAATACTTAGCCAAAAAATTAAATATTATGAGGAGAATTACTCAATTTATGATAAGGATATGTTGGTCATCATGCATGCATTGGCCAAATTCCGACAATATCTAGTGGGGAACAAGTTTAAAGTAAAAACATATCATAACAACCTGAGATTCCTCATGGAGCAAAAGGAGTTGAATGATAGACAAAAAAATTAGTTTAGTAAATTATAGGCCTATGAATTTGAGATCGAGTATGTCAAGGGAAAGCACAATGTAGTAGAATATCGCCTCTCGAGGATGCCATCCACTCTCTCACTCATGGAGATAGATGATGACTGGAAGACGCTGCTACTTGTAAAATATTCCCAATATTTATATATATATATATATATATATATATATATATATCTATTTTATTTATTTATTTATTTTGTGAGATTCTGGAGGGTTTGATACACGATGACATATATAGGGTAGTGGACGACATTATCTTATAAGGACCATATTTATCTTGTATCATAATCACAACTGAAGGAGAAAATATTGCAGACAACTCATAGCTCTCCCTTTGTAGGACACCCGAGATACCTGAAAACATACTGACAAATCAGGGAGAGGTTCACTTGGAAGGGCCTCAAGATGGATGTGTTGAGGTTCATGAAAGAACGCATCATCTACCAGCAAAACAAAGTTGAGCATACTCATCTAGTGGGGTTGTTACAAGCACTCCCTATTCCTAAGAAAAATTGGGAGAGTATCTCCATGGAATTTATCATTCAGCTACCTCTGGTACAGGGAAAGGACTACATATATGTTTTGGTGGATCAGCTCATGAAGTTTGCACACTTCTTTTCCATACCATTTAAATATTCAACATCACAGGTGATCAAACTATTTTTCAGGGAGGTATTCTAATTACATGGATTACCGCAGACCATAGTGAGTGATGAGCCCCAAAAATGGATAATTATATGGGCTCATTCAACCTCCTAATTCGACTTAATCCACCATTCTCATTAGTTTATTGCATGTTTTTGATTATATTTATGCTAATAGAGTGAATTGGGTTAGTCATTATGACAACAAGTCTAATGGCTGCTTTGTGCAGATTTTAAGTCAATTTTCAGAAAAAATCAAAGGTTTTAATGAGCACTTGGCAGCCAAATTTGTGGGAGAACAAGGGAGAGGATTTGTAGGAAGGTGTCCCCTTCATTTATGGGCCATTACCTCAAATTCTCCACCATCAGCTCAGAGTTCAAGGGCCACCAAATCAATTATCACAAGGGCAGCCGAGCAAGTGCTAGTAAAAGTGTTGTTAACTACAAGTTTTGGCAGCCGAGTCCCTAAAGTTTAGGAGGGTTGTTGGGGTCCTCAATTTGTATAAATAAGAGGGCTTAGGGCCTCATTTCAGTTAGTCACTTTGTAGGGAGAAGTTAGCTAGTTTGTAGTTCGGTTTTTAGTCATTTTTTAGGCAGTAGTTTAGCTCTGCATTTCAGCACATTTTCAAGTTTTCCTTGTGGACAATTTTTGGAATGTAACTATTCTTTTGATCAATAAAGATGAATCAAATGTTTCACCAGCTCTAAATCTCTCTTAGGAGGCTGTAGCTCTTGGGGTTGGGCCCATCTCAAGTGCCTAGTACCTCCTTTGTTTACTTTCATGTGTCTTTGCTGCTTTCTCAGAATAAAATCTGTTATTTAGATTGTTACTTAGGTTGTTTTTGATGATTAAAATAGCCTTTTATGTTCAGATTGAGTTGATAAGTTATTAACAGGGAAGATATTTAGAAAAAGGCCATCAAGCACCTCTGATTTCACCTCTCCCTTAGTGGGATCAGGGGCTGGGATCAAGGTGACCTTGCTGCCAACAAAAACACAGTCTTTGCTTCACCATGCAATCATTAGTGTTCGATTTTTATTTGCAGAAGTTGGTTACATGTTCAGATTATTGATTGCTTCGTTGCATAGTTATTTCATTTGATTTCAGTGCAAATAAACTTCTGTTCCATTTCTTTGCTGTTATCTAGGTCAGAATAGACTAATGTAACTAGGTCTTTGATTTTCCAAATCCTTGTTTGTTTCGTTTGAAAAACAACTTGCAGAGCACCAGTTATCCTTCTTTATCTGCCCATTCTCCATCAATCCAACCTGCTTCATCCTCTACTTAGAACCCTTGCCTTACATTTGCCATTTGCTCACTCTGCCCTAAATTCCCATATTTTTGTGCAACATTGCTCTACCTCTCCTTGAACAAATGCAACCATCCTCGCCACTTCTCAGCTCCATCTCCCCAAGTCCTGGACCTCCTCACACCCTTATCTCACCTCCATACCCACCCCTTCATCTTTCTTCCTCCATCCATCCTCCAAAACCCCATTTTTGAACATCCTGTAGAAAATTCCAGAACATCCTGTAGAACCCCTGCAGACTTCCTGTAGAAGCTCACGAATGAGGTTTCTTGATAACCAAACTCTGTGAAACTATCTAGAAGGGTGTTAGGGACCCCTTAGGCCCTCTCTGAACCTTCCCGACCTCCTCCAAGCATTTCCTCTCGCCAATCCACCTCTGCACAGTAAAAAACAGTTAAAGCACATGCATGATAATTCTGACAATTTATTCAAAAATACAAAAAGATGTTTTCTTCAGATAGTGATAACTTAAACACATGAATTTTACGTTCCTAGAAGTCAATGGCATCTCTTTCAATGGCTTGAATAATCTTTTTCGCATCAGTATGGCTAGCTGATAAAATTAGGGTTTGCTAGGGTTTGCATTTCCTTTCAGCTTTTCAGTTTCTTTCTACAAGTAGGTTAGCTTCCTTTGAGTTAGCTTTCATCCATCAGTTAAAAAGCTTCTTCTCAGAGCTCATTGAAGTTGGCTTAAGCCCCTAGTGGACTTGTGCCAGCTGACCAAGTGACAACTGCGGCAAGAGCTAGTACTTGTGCATATAGCACCGTCGCTTCCAAGTTTGTTACGAACTACCGGGTTGATAAAATTAAAGAAGGGAGTCCCAAGAGTTGCAACATTATTGCTGCAATACTGGGGCCCACCACTCTTTTTGGCGCTGTTGCCGGGGAAGCGTCAGAGTATTGGTGGTTGCTACTTTTCTTCTATTTTCCACTACAACCTTCTGCTAAGTAGTTTATTTCATTTCCATTATGCAATTTCGTTTCTGCAAAAGTAGATTAGCATTTCCCGCTTTCATAGATTAGCATTTCAATTCCGCAATTTCATTTCTGCAAGCGTAGATTAGCATTTCAATTTCGCAAGCGTAGCCTAGCATTTCATTCCTGCAATTTCATTTGAGCAAAATAGATTAGTCCTTTCTTGCTTTCATTTCAATTCCACATTTTCATTTCAGCAAGATAGTTAATTGCAGTTCAATCTATTTTAGTTTTGCAGGTACAAGCAGAAAAAAGCAAAATCAACCAAAAATATTTCCTTTCATGCCTTGTAGGAGTAGAGATAATTCAGGAAAATGATTGCACAACACCCCCACTGCTTCACACAACCAACCTTCTCTCTTCTTCGATGGCTATGATTAAAGAACCCTTAGGTGGACAACAAGACATATTTGAAGAACCTCAAGGGAAGAAGAAGAAGAAAACATTCCTCTGGAGCAAATGGCTACAAATAGAAATGTTGGGAGCAGTATCTTGTCCAAAAATGAATTTGCAAATCAGATGGAAGATTTCAAGAGCGAGATGAGGCAGTTTCTTGCCATGCAACTGGATACCTTGCATATCCAAAGGAAGCAAGAGGAAGCCAAGAGGGCTTTGTCCATATTTTGTCCCAGATGCACTAGGAAGCATCCTAGGAACGAATGTCCCTTGCACTCCATAGAAGTGTGTTTTGTCTGTGAAAGAGACCATCCTACGAATCAATGCCCTTCCTTGCCCGTAATCAAAGCTGCATATCAAAGGGCAAAAGGAGCCATTGAACCACTCTATTATCTGAACCAAAGGAGGCCACATGGACCCATACCTTACTAGCAGGGAATGCAAGGGACATCCCAGACCTATTACGACCTCTATCCAACCACTTCCATGCCTTCTTAGGGTCCCCCTGCTCATCCTTCTTGGTCCACACCCCCTCCTTGCTCAGATCCATCTCCATATTATGCCCAACCAGCTGCTCATTCATTTCACTCTTATGCTCAGCCACAACCTGAGTGGAATGCACCTCATCAAAGGTGGAGGCCCTAGTACAACTCTCCTCGCACTCCTTTGCCTCCACCACCTGCTCAACCGCAACCATCGCCTCCTCCTCCACCAAGGCAGCCCCAAATGCCTGCCCAACCACAACCCCATCCACATCCATCTCAAATATACACCCCCGCTCAGCTACCCATACCACCATTTCCAAACCTGTCCATTGGAGTAGCTCAACACAATTGCAATGCTGAGACACAAAATGTCCAAATGACTCCTCTTGAGCTCAATGATCTTCACCATAGCTCAGGAAGAGTGTTGCAAAACAGAGATTATATCGACAACATTTAAGGACCAAAGGCAAAGGAAGATTCAAAAGAGGAGATCAAAGCACCATGGGCTGCACTTGATGAAGAGAAGACATCAGAAGCAGAGATCAAGAAAGCTCCCTCATGGTTACCATCAAATCCTCCATGTACTCAAAAGAAAAATCAACAAAAAGAGGAAGATGAGAAGGTCATGATAGAAGGTGACATGAAAAATTATCCAGATCAGCAAAAGGACCAAGGATATCAGAGCTATATTGAGATATGGTTCTAGACAGTCACTAAGTTGCAGTAGTACTCTCTTCCTCAGCTATGTTTGATCCCTTCAAAGTCAAATCATTTGGTCTCTGAAATCCGGATAGCTGTCAAAGCATGCATCTCAAGCCGCCACATCATTTTGTCTCTAATCTCGATGTGCACACGGCTCCATTGGAAGTATTCTTGTACTTGAAAATGATTTTGTTTTTCAAGTAGGGTAGGGTAGAAAAAAGATAAAAAAAAATGAAAATGAGAGGAAAATAAAAATCTAAGGTGAAAACCTCCTCGGAGGCACCTTAGATTGGCTCATTAATTGAAAACCTCCAAGAGGCGGTCAATGGGTTGGGAAAAAAGAGAAAAGATGATAAGATCCCTGGGTGAAAACCTCCCTTGGAGGTGCCCAAGGCAGGCAATTAGGGTGAAAACCTCCATGAGGCGCCCTAGTTGTTTTCAAAAAAAAAAAAAGAAAAAAAGAAAAAAGAAAGCAGGACTAATCTCTGTGAAAAATTGCAGGTTGCAGTGAATACTTTGCAGGAAAAGAGGGGTGTGCAAAACGAGGACAGGAGTCCGTACCAGGCTCTAGGACATCCCTTCAGACACTCCCTCCATGGCCACTCACCTCTCCTAGGATTTGGTCACATTCAGGTCAGGATTTGGCTTTCTACAGGAAGTTCTAGGCTTTTCTACAGGAAGTTCTGAAACATCCTGTAGAACCTTCGGACGAACCAAATTCAATTTTAAAATGGAATCTGATGGTTGGAATATGTTGGTTTGGCCTGCAAGCACCCCTGTCTCCATCCCTCACCTTTCTCCATCATTTTTTCCACCTCATTGTGCTTCTACAGGAAGTTCCTATAGAAATTAAAGGAAGATAGAAGTGGATTTCAAAAAGGTAGTTTGGCGAACATGCTAGCTTCCTCAAGGGTTCAAAAGTCCTCCTGCAATCTTCAAACTCCTCCTCCATCATCTCCATGCCTGCATCACAGCCCAAGCTCAGTTTTTCTTTCCATGCAAAAACTTGCAGAATGCTTTGAAGAAAAATACATAGAACATAATTTATTTTTTCCCTAGCTTGAAAACCGTGCATCCATTTGCAAAACTGTTATAGGGGGAGTTGTATAGGGATGATGGCAACATGCCCGAGCAATTTCAGCCAATTCCGGTGCACGGTTTCCAAGAAATCAGCCTCCATCACCTTCAGCCATTTTTGCATTTTCTCCATATCCGTGCATACGTTTCAAAACCTGTTTCATGGGGAGATGCACATGGATGATAATAGCCTACCCAAGCAGTTTCAGCCGATTCTGATGCACGGTTTCCGAGAAATTGATCTCTGTAATCTTCAGCCATTTTCCGTTTTTCTCGAAATCTGTGCATCCATTGATCGCAATTTTTCTATGGGAGGTGCATAATGATGATAGGAACATGCTCAGCAAGTTTCATATCGATCCGATCTATCGTTTGGGAGCAATGGCGAAAACAAGTTTCTGTCCTTTGAAAATTCAGCGTCAACAGCTTGAGGGTGCAGATCTGAACGTGAAGCCAGCTCCTGCAGCATGGATTCGGCCAGAGGATACCTGCACAAGAGAAAATAGCCATGAATCATCCACCAAGACATCATGCAACCCCCGAAACAAATGCATGCAGCAGCAAACAACACCTCACAGCAACCATTCGACTTCCAGGTATGTGACTAAAACTCGTTCCTCTATTGCATAAATCTAATTTGAAAACTGCATGAATGAATGGAATGGTGGGATTAAGCCATGAATCTAGCAAGGTTAACCTGATAATGCCTTCTCTAGCACTCAGCCGGAAGTCATGCAGTACACGTGGACAGTCGACTCACGTGAAAATTAAAACAACCGGGAGTGTTGGCCATTTAAACCTCGGTGCAATTGATGGCAGTGATTACAGGGGGAAAACATACAGTTCATGAACAACACTACCGTTTGCATGTGGCCACGTACACCGGGCCACTTCACTCCCTCACCACAAATCACGCAGCAATTACAAAAATGCCCAACTAACTCTCACCACCCTCTGTTCAACTGCGGTCACAACTGGAGCACGCGTCCACGACGTCCAGATCAGTTAACCAGTGGTCCTCTGCAAGATTCCTGCCTGATTTCTCGAGATTTCTGTCGTTTTTTAAAAAATTCTTTCCTATCGGGCTCTACAGGAAGCGTAGTTTCGTTCTACAGGAAGTCTTCTACAGGAAACGCAGAAAACAACCATACAGAAAGAAAACCTGGGATTTTCGGTGAATTTCAAGCTCCAAACGAGGTAGGATCGGGGAAACTTCATTGTGCATGATTTGTTGGTGCAAAATGGTGAATTGAACACAGAATTAAATTAAAAAAATGAGAGGAAAAGTCTGCCTGCACATTGAAAAAAGGCGAAAAGTCTGCTTGCATATTTTCTGAGTTCTACACAGTTCTTTTTTCCCTCTGCATTTGAAGTCTGGCTTCTTCTTTCTCACCTTCTTCTGAAAAGAGAGATGCAACCATAGGAACTAAGCCTGTGTGAAAGAATGAATTTGCAAGACTGTCCACTTTCTAGAAGAAAAAACTATGTTATTTGTTCTCTGATCTGTCAAAAAAATTGATTTCTTTTCAAAAACTAAGAAGCAAATTCAGGTTGGAAAAGTTTGAAGAGAGGAAAAATTGGAAGTTGTTGTTGTGAAAAACACGAAAATTCCAGGAGCAATAACAAGTTTACAAGAGGGGCAATGAGCTATATTTTTAGAAGAAAACACAGGTTTTTACAAAATTTCTGGCTTCAAGAGTAGAAGAAAACAAACACTTTTATTTGTTGCATGTTTATGCAAAACAAGCGATGCAATTCTACGGAAGAATCAGACCTGAAGTATGTGAAAAAACCAATGATGAGGGAGCACAAATCATTCAAGCAGAGGGCAAAACAAAGGAAGAACAAAAAAGAAAAAGACTACAGCAGAGAAGGCAGAAGCTAAACAAGATGAGAAGAAAGCCAAAACAGAGCGTGAGGAAGCAAGCTAACAGAGGCAGAGAAGACAAAAGAAGAGGGAAAAAAGGAGGAAGAGCCACATCCAGCCAAGCAGACCAAAACAGTTAAAACAGTTTCTACAGGAAGCATGAAAACCGTTTCTACAGGAAGCCAGAAAACAGTCAGCACAGGACTTTCTACAGGAAGTCTAGAAACAGAGGAACAAAAAGGGAAAATCGCCTGAGATTTTGGCCAGGGAGGCAGCAGCCATGCTTGCCACCATTAGCACACCTCCAAGACCAAAAAGGAAGAGAAAGAGGCAAACCTCCATGTACTTTAAAGTGAAAAAGGAGCACAAGGATAAAAGTAGGCAGACCCAAACCACAGTCAAATGAGCAAATTGTCATTAAGGACACAAAAGCTAAACAAAAGGAGGAGCCTCCTTCAAAGATATCCATTAGCTATGAACAGGGAAGCCCGAAGACATCCACCTAGAGAGAAAGAATGAAAATGTTGGACACAAAGGCCTCTCTACAGGATGTTGAGACAATTCTACAGGAAGCTGAGAATTCTCTAGGAAAAGGAGCACAGGTAGTGGGAAGAAGCATAGAGAAAAGCATGGTTTCATGAGCGAGAAGAGGACATCTTCAAAATATTGGCATGATAGGGAGGCCACCAGGGCCATCAAAGATGAGGAGATAGATTAGTTGGTCAGAGGATCAGCAACACTTTCAGTAGGGGGTGATGATGAGCCCCAAAAATGGATAATTATATGGGCTCATTCAACCTCCTAATTCGACTTAATCCACCATTCTCATTAGTTTATTGCATGTTTTTTATTATATTTATGCTAATAGAGTGAATTGGGTTAGTCATGATGCCAACAAGTCTAATGGGTGCTTTGTGCAGATTTTTAGTCAATTTTGAGACAAAATCAAAGGTTTTAATGAGCACTTGGCAACCAAATTCGTGGGAGAACAAGGGAGAGGATTTGTAGGAAGGTGTCCCCTTCATTTATGGGCCCTTACCTCAAATTCTCCACCATTAGCTCGGAGTTCAAGGGCCACCAAATCAATTATCACAAGGGCAGCCGAGCAAGTGCTAGTAGAAGTGCTGTTAACTACAAGTTTTGGCAGCCGAGTTCCTAACGTTTAGGAGGGCTGTTGGGGTCCTCAATTTGTATAAATAAGAGGGCTTAGGGCCTCATTTCAGTTAGTCACTTTGTAGGTAGAAGTTAGCTAGTTTGTAGTTTGGTTTTTAGTCATTTTTAGGCAGTAGTTTAGCTCTGCATTTCAACACATTTTCAAGTTTTCCTTGTGGACAATTTTTGGAATGTAACTATTCTTTTGATCAATAAAGATGAATCCAGCTTTGCACCAGCTCTAAATCTCTCTTAGGAGGCTGTAGCTCTTGGGGTTGGGCCCATCTCAAGTGCCTAATACCTCCTTTGTTTACTTTCATGTGTCTTTGCTGCATTCTTAGAATAAAATCCGTTATTTAGATTAAAATATTGCTTTGTTACTTAGGTCATTTGTTATGATTAAAATAGATTTTTATGTTCAGATTGAGTTGATAAGTTATTAACAGGGAAGATATTCAGAAAAAGGCCATCAAGCGCCTCTGATTTCACCTCTCCCTTAGTGGGATCAGGAGCTGGGATCAAGGTGACCTTGTTGCCAACAAAAACAGAGTCATTGCTTCGCCATGCAATCATTAGTGTTCGATTTTTATTTGCAGAAGTTGGTTACATGTTCAGATTATTGATTGCTTCGTTGCATAGTTATTTCATTTGATTTCAGTGCAAATAAACTTCTGTTCCATTTCTTTGCTGTTATCTAGGTTAGAATAGACTAATGTAACTAGGTCTTTGATTTTCCAAATCCTTGTTTGTTTCATTTGAAAAACAACTTACAGAGCACCTGTTATCCTTCTTTATCTGCCCATTCTCCATCAATCCCACCTGCTTCATCCTCTACTTAGAACCCTTGCCTTACGTTTGCCATTTGCTCACTCTGCCCTAAATTCCCATATTGTTGTGCAACATTGCTCTACCTCTCCTTGAGCAAATCCAACCATCCTCGCCACTTCTCAGCTCCATCTCCCCAAGTCCTACACCTCCTCACACCCTTATCTCACCTCCATACCCACCCCTTCATCTTTCTTCCTCCATCCATCCTCCAAAACCCCATTTCTGAACATCCTGTAGAAAATTATAGAACATCCTGTAGAAATTCCAGAACATCCTGTAGAACCCCTGCAGACTTCCTGTAGAACCTCACGAATGAGGTTTCTTGATAGAAAAACTCTGTGAAACTCTCTGGAAGGGTGTTAGGGACCCCTTAGGCCCTCTTTGAACATTCCTGACCTCCTCCAAGCATTTCCTCTCGCCAATCCACCTCTGCACAGTCAAAAATAGTTAAAGCACATGCATGATAATTCTGACAATTTATTCAAAAATACAAAAAGATGTTTCCTTCAGATAGTGATAACTTAGACACATGCATTTTACCTTCCTAGAAGTCAATGGCATCTATTTCAGTGGCTTAAATCCTCTTTTTCGCATCATTAGGGCTAGCTGGTAAAATTAGGGTTTGCTAGGATTTGCATTTCCTTTTAGCTTTTCAGTTTCTTTCTACAAGTAGGTTAGCTTCCTTTGAGTTAGCTTTCATCCATCAGTTAAAAAGCTTCTTCTCAGAGCTCATCGAAGTTGGCTTAAACCCCTAGTGAACTTGTGCCAGCTGACCAAGTGACAACTGCGGCAAGAGCTAGTACTTGTGCATACAACACCGCCACTTCCAAGTTTGTTACGAATTACCAGGTTGATAAAATTAAAGAAGGGAGTCCCAGGAGTTGCAGCATTATTGCTGCAATACTGGGGCCCACCAGTGAGTGATAGAGACATTAGATCTATGGGAAACTTCTGGAAGGAGTTGTTCAGAATTGTGGGGACTCACCTAACACCAAGCACTAGTTTTTACCCATAGACTGATGGTCATACCAAAATAGTCAACAATTAGTTGGAAGGATATCTTAAAAAATATGTATCTAGCCAAAAAAAAGGCATGGGTTAAGTGGTTACATCTTGGGGAACACTGCTACAACACCACTTTCCACATTTCCATTGCTATGATTCCCTACAATGCACTATATGGATATGATGCACCAACGTTTACTATCAAATATTTGGGGATATTCGTGCCCCTTTGGCTAAACACCGGATTCAAGAGAGCCAAGATATATTACAAGTCCTCAAGGAAAACATATGGATGGCTCAAAATCGACAATTGTAGTGGACGACATTATCTACTATAAGGACCATATCTATCTTGTATCATAATCACAACTGAGGGAGAAAATATTGCAGACAACTCATAGCTCTCCCTTTGTAGGACACCCGAGATACCTAAAAACCTACTGACAAATCAAGGAGAGGTTCACTTGGAAGGGCCTTAAGATGGATGTGTTGAGGTTCATGAAAGAATGCATCATCTACCAGCAAAACAAAGATGAGCATACTCATCTAGTGGGGTTGTTACAAGCACTCCCTATTCCTAAAATTTTTTGGAGAGTATCTCCATGGAATTTATCATTCAGCTACCTCTGGTACAGGGAAAGAACTACATATATGTTTTGGTGGATCATCTCATGAAGTTTGCACACTTTTTTTCCATACCATTTAAATATTCAACATTACAGGTGATCAAACTATTCTTCAGGGAGGTCTTCTGATTACATGGATTACCGCAGACCATAGTGAGTGATAGAGACATTAGATTTATGGGAAACTTCTGGAAGGAGTTGTTCAGAATTGTGGGGACTCACCTAAAACCAAGCACTAGTTTTCACCCATAGACTGGTGGTCATACCGAAATAGTCAACAATTAGTTGGAAGGATATCTTCAAAAATATGTATCTAGCAAAAAAAAAATGCATGGGTTAAGTGGTTACATCTTGGGGAACATTGCTACAATACCACTTTCCACATGTCCATTGCTATGATTCCCTACAATGCACTATATGGATATGATGCACCAACGTTTACATATCAAATATTTGGGGATATTCGTGCCCCTTTGGCTAAACACTGGATTCAGGAGAGCCAATACATATTACAAGTCCTCAAGGAAAATATATGGATGGCTCAAAATCAACAATAAGTGTATGCAAATAGGCATAAGGTGGAGCGCAATTTTGAGGTGGGGGACATGGTTTAGCTTTGTCTTCAACCCCATTTTCATTCATCGCTCAAAACAAAGGGGGAAGAAAATTTTAAACCCAAGTTCTATGGGCCATACAAAATAATGAGGTGATTTTGAGAAGTGGTCTATGAACTTGCACTTCATGAAGGATTTAAAATTCATAACGTCTTTAATGTATCGTGCCTCAAGAAGGCCTTAGATAATATGGTAGTCACCTCCATCGAGCTCCCTCCATTAGGTAAGGAAGGAGAGCTAATCCTCGTTCCAGAGGAGATTCTAGAAACAAGGGACCGAAAGTTGAGTAACATAACTATGAGAGAGTACTTGGTTAAATGGAAGGATCTACCTATTAAAGACAACACATGGGAAGGCATATAGGTGCTCAAACATCCGAATTTTAATTTTCTTGAGGGTAATCAAACTCAGTCGAGGAGAACTCTAATGCCCAATCGCTTAGGAGAAATAAGATGGGTTCCACTAGCCTAATAAGTTCCTGTAGGATAAGGCAGGGAAAAAATTTAATAAGGGAACATGATTCACCTAGGACAACTTTATAATTTCCTAAGGGGTAAAAAGGGGTACATATCTTAGGCTAATGAAAAGTCACTTTAATTTTATAAAGTGAAAGTCTCCTAGAGTGACTTAATAAAAATTAAAAGGGTAAAATGGTGGCAAATGTGGCCAGTCAATTATAAAAGGAGAAAAGTGAAGAGTCTCTCCTCATTCTAACACTTGCATTTTGAGAAAAGGAGCTCATGGGAGAGTTTTTGAGAGAGGCTTAGGGTTTGAGACACCTTGGCCACCATAACTAGCTTCGGTGTTGAAATTAGACACCCTAGTTGGTAATGAGAGTGAGATCACTCAGATTTTACCATTGGGATTCCAAGTAGGAGATGATTTGCAAAAGATCTTGAGGTAAAGAGGTTTTATAAATTGATTTTATCTTCTGAAATTTTTGTTTTTGATAAATCTTCTCACAGGTGGATATTCCAAGAAAAATTTGAAGTCAAATCACATGTTGGAGAGGGCCAAGGTCAAGTTTCTGATGAGAGTCAAAGTCTAAGCTTTCCTAGGCCGAGTTTTCTATGTACAAGTTTATGAGCATCAATGTGGTTATTTGGGTGAAATTTACATTCAAGTAGAAGTAGGTTTCTTTCATTTCCATATAACAAACCACACACTTATTGTTGGGTCAATTTTTGGCTATTAAAATGGGACAAGTTACCTGTGTGGGTCGCTTTAACTACTATGTGTTGTTGGATGTGCATACCACTTACAAAGGACTAAGTTCGAGCTTGCTTGTTGGTTGTGAGGGACGTATTTCATCTCTGAGGAATGCTCTTACCTTCAAACTGGTCATGATATTCATTGTTGAGTGTGGGAACTAAGATACCATTCTTTCTTGTGCATGCACATACGCTGGTTAAGTCATGATGGTTCTCACTTATTTAAATATTTTTGAGGTTGAATTTGGTGGTTACAACAGGCTTGGAGAAGGACAAAATTTCGGTCACTTATCATTGTGTGTGGGGTTGAACTTGAACACTGAAAATACCTCTGTTTATGGGTCTTTAAGAGAAGGAATTACATGTATTTAGAGATGATATTACTCACTAGAAATACTTCATTCACCGTTGATGTAACCAGGTTCCTTGTCACCTTGTACTCATTTATAAATCTTATATCAACTCCTAGAATTAATAAAATTCTCTTGTTTCTTAGTGTTGGCGTAGTTTTTATACATTTTCTTAGTTCAAAATAAACAGATGTGATGAGTTGAACTTTTCCATGTGGGTATTTTATTAATTTTTTTGATTCATTCATGTTAAACACTAAAAATTGCCTACAATAGTACACATATGATATGTTTAACGAAATTATTCACTGAAAAGAACTATTAAAACTCAGAAATTTCAGTAGTCATTTTTGGGATATTCATTGTGGTGATATTATAGTGGTATCAGAGCATGTTCTTGGACAATTGTGGGGTTTGAGGGAATATTATCAGTTATTAAAGAGTAGTGAACATTATCCATACGCCACTTACAAAAGACACTACAGAACCAGAGAGCCCACTCCCATCCTAGAGGGGAAGTAATTCCACAAATAGAAGAAGAAACCCTTACTAAGGGAAAAGGGTAGAAGAGTCGCTTGAGAGAGAAAATTCAAACATGGGGGACAAGGATTCTCAAGAATTTAACAACTTTCTCAATGCATGGAATGATTTTTCCAAATGCCAAAAGGATATTGTGGACTTAATGAGAGGAATAACAAACAAGGGGGCTTCCACTAGAAAGGAACCAATAAATGGAGAAGGGTCTAATCGTGCTGAGGGAAGTCATGAGCGTGGTATCCCATAGATCCCCTCACACTCATATAATAAAACACCTAGACCCACCATGCCTCAGTTCATACAGGAGACAATAGTGGAACAAACAAAGAAAATAAGTTAAAGGATTCTTTATATAGATTATTTGGAGGAATATAGAGCATTCAGACGTGAGTTCCAAGCTATCATGAGTTTCACTGATTTTTGCCACCTTTAGTTGAAAAGTAAGCCCAAAACACTTTAGAAGGATTTTAGGTAGAATACTAAGATTTAAAATAATTGGGGAGACCATCCCTTGCTTTGATGGGTCATCCAAATGCTCAGCTCGGTCATGGGTAAAAAAACTGGACACATATTTCCAGTTACATCAAATGACGGAGGAGGAGGCCATCAAGTTGGTCACATTACACTTGGATGGCGAAGCCCATGAGTGGTGGTACCATGGGTTGGTGACAATGGGTCACAACAACATCACCTCATATACTGAGTTCACTCAGAGGCTCATTGAGTGATTTTACAACAATAACCCAAAGCTTAATTTCAAGGTGTTGGCCCAACTCAGATAGGCATACAGTTTAGAGGCCTACATTTCCAAGTTTTAGAGACTAATTTTTATGGTCACAGATATATTGGAGGCTAGGTTGGTGATGCTATTTGTGGATGGGTTGTCGGAGCCTCTACATGGTTGGGTCAAAGCCTTTGAACCCACCATTCTTCGTGTGACAATTAACAAGACTAGGGACATGTAGGATGTCATTTCTAAGAGCAGATTCCCTCCTATGCCTTCATTTCCCTAGAAAGGAAAAGAAGTAAAACATTTTCAATGGGAGGGCACTGGAAACCAAATATTGGTGAAGAAATCTAGAAGGATCTGAGAAAGAAGAAGTTTTGTTTTAGTTGTTAGGAGCCATGGGCACATATGTGCAGGAAAGGACAAGGTGGGAGAGGCTCACTATTTTGAGGTGTATTCTGGGAGTGATAGTGATGATGGAGATGAGGATTCGGTGCAGGAACAAGTACATGGACAAATACATTAGATAGTCGAGGGGGATACTTCACATGCAGATGGAAAAGCTCCTATTATTGCATCCATGTCAGGATTTCCTAGGTTTCATTTTTTCATAGTTAGAGGGGTTCTGGAAGGACATAAGGTGATGGTATTGATCGATGTGGGGATTCCCCAACTTCATAGATGCAACCATAGTTGAACAAAGAGGGATTCCTATGAAGGAGTTCGATGGTTTTGTAGTTGCCATCCCTGGTGGCCATCAGATACATCTCCAAGCTACAACTGACAATGAGGAATTTTATAGTGACTAATGACTTCTTCATGGTGGATGTGCCAGACACCAATTTGGTGTTAGGATTTTAATGGCTCTACTACATCAGGAAGCATACTATAGATCAACAGAACATGGAGATGGAGTTCAAAGATCTAGTGGATGGCAGAGAGGTAGTCTTGAGGGCCATGCATCAATATCCAACGAAGATAGTATCATCTGACAACATGGAAGCATCCTTGAGGTAAGGTAATATAGATTGGGTGGTTGAGTGCTTTATTAAAGACAAAAGACAATGAGATTAGTCGTGATAGAATCTTGACGGAATTCAGGTATTACTTTGTAAACAACAGAAGGTTTTTTCTACCATTCCTCCACGTAGACCACCAAACAGGGGTTTTGAGCATGTTATACAATCGAAGGAGGGTGTACAAGTGGTTATTTATAGCCCCTACCAACATCCCAAGGTTTATAAAGATTAAATTGAGAAGGCCATTAAGGAGTTGTTGATTTTGGTCACATTCGGCCTAATTCCAATCCTTTGGCTTCTTTAGTGGTCATGGCTAAGAAGAAGGATGGTACCTTGTGCATGCGTATTGACTATTGTGCTCTTAAAAAGAGAACAATAGAAATTGATATCCTATCCCCAAGATAAACAAGTTGATGGATGAACTGAGGGGAGAAAATGTATTTCAAAGATTGATCTTAATTAAGGATATCATCAGATTTATGTTAAGGAGTAGGACATCCCTATAATAGTTTTCAGGTGCCACTATGGGCACTACGAGTTCTTGGTTATTCCATTTGGGCTAACTAATTCCCCCACAACTTTCCAGTCATGCATGAACCATGTGTTCAATAAATAGTTGCAGAAATACTTGTTGGTTTTCTTTGATGATATATTGGTCTACAACAAAACTTGGGAGGACCATTTGATGCACTTGGACGAGTTATTCAGGATTCTGGAGGAGAAGGAACTATCTCCAAAGGAGTCCAAGTGTGAGCTCAACATGACAGAGATTCTCTACTTGCGACATGTGATTGGGAATGGTGGGGTTAGGGTCCATCTAGATAAAATATGGGTGATCATATGAAATTTCATGCCTAAAAAAATATAGCTGAATCGAAAATATTCATTGGCCTCTACACATACTATAGAAATTTTGTCAAGGGGTTCTCACAATTAACAATGCCTCTTATAGACCTCACCAAAAGGGGGGATTTAATTTGGACCAATAAGGCATATGAAACATTTGAGAAGATGAAGTAGGTGATGAGTTTGTGCCTTGTGCTTGCATTAATAGATTTCACCCAACCTTTCGTGTTGGAGTGTGACGCTTCGGGGACTGGGATAGGTGCAGTTTTGATGCAAGATCACCACCCCATAGCATTCAAGAGATGAAAACTCAGAGATTAAGAGGAGCATTACTCAATTTATGATAAGGATATGTTTGCCATCATGCATGTATTAGCTAAATTCCAACAATATTGAGTGGGGAATAGGTTCAAAGTAAAAACAGATCATAAAATCCTAAGATTCCTCATGGAGCAAAATGATCTGAGTGAGAGACACAAAAGTAGAGTAGTAAATTATAGGCCTATGAATTCAAGATCGAGTATGTCAAGGGAAAGCGCAATGCAATAGCATATGCCCTCTCGGGGATGCCATCCACTCTCCCACTCATGGAGATAATAGATCACTGGAAGTCGCTGCTAGTTGTAGAATATTCCAAAAAAAAATCTGCTTGTGGGATTCTGGAGAGGTTGATACATGATGACATATATTGGGTAATGGATGACATTATCTACTATAATGACCAGATCTATCTTGTATCAGAATCACAACTGAAGGAAAAAATAATGTAAACAACTCATAACTATCCTTTGGCAGGACACTTGGGATACCTGAAACCCTATAGATAAATTAGGGAGAGGTTCACTTGGAAGGGCCTTAAGATGGATGTGTTGAGGTTCATGAAAGAATGCAACATCTTCTAGCAGAAAAAAGTTGAGCAAACTCATCCGGTGGGGTTTTTACAATTACTCCATATTTCTGAGAAAAAGTGGGAGAGTATCTCCATGGACTTTATCAGTGGGCTACCTCTGGTATAGGGAAAGGACTACATATATGTAGTGGTGGATCGGTTCATGGAGTTTGCACACTTCTTTTCCATACCATCTAAATATTCAGCATCACAGGTAGCCAAACTATTCTTCAAGGAGGTCTTCAAATTACATGGGTTACCAAAGACCACAATGAGTGATAGAGATAATAGATGTATGGGTAGATTCTGGCAAGAGTTGTTCGAACTTGTGGGGAAAGATTTGAAATTAAGCAATAGTTATCACCCATAGACTAATGGTCAGACTAAGATAGCCAACAAGTCGTTGGAGGGCTATCTTTGAAACTATGTATCTAGCCAACAAAAGGCACGAGTTAAGTGGTTACATATTGGGGAACATTGCTACAACACCACTTTCCTCAAGTCCATTGGTATGACACCCTTCAAATCAATATACAGATATGATGCACCAACATTTGCAGATCAAATATTTGGGGATATCCATGCCCCTTTGGACTAATAATGGATTTAGGAGAGCCAATATATATTACGAGTCCTCAAGGACAACCTGTAGATGTCTCAGAACAACCAAAATTGTATGTAGACCGGCATAGGGTGGAGCATAGTTTTGAAGTGGGGGACATGGTTTACCTTCGTCTTCAACCCCATCGGTAGTCATCGCTCAAAACAAAAGGGGAAGAAAAGTTGAAACCCAAGTTCTATGGGCCATACAGAATCATGAGGCAAGTTGGAGAAGTGGCCTATGAACTTGCGCTTCCTGAAGGATGTAAAATTCATAACGTCTTTCATGTATCGTGCCTCAAGAAGGCCTTGGGTAAGCAGGTAGTCACCTCCACTGAGCTCCCTCCATTGGATGAGGAAGGAGAGCTAATCTTGGTTATGGAGGAGATTCTAGAGACAAGGGAGTGAAAGTTGAGGAACAGAACTGTGAGAGAGTACATGGTTAAATGGAAGGATCTACCGGTTGAGGAAGCCACATGGGAAGGTGAGCATGTGCTCAATCATAGGGAGTTGAATTTTCTTGAGGGAAAGAAAACTTGGGCGGGGAGGATTGTAATGTCCCCGACCATTTAAGAGAAATAAGATGGGTTTTGGTAGCTTAATAAGTTCACATAGGCTAAGGCAGGGAATTTTTTTAATAAGGGAACATGATTCGCTTAGGAATACTTTATAATTTCCTAAGTGGTAAAAATGAGGACATATCTTAGGCTAATGAAAAGTTGCTTTAATTTTATAAAGTGAAAGTATCTTAAAGTGACTTAATAAAAACTAAAAGGGTAAAATGGTGGCCAAAGTAGCCACTTAATTATAAAAAAGAGAAAATTGAGGAGTATCTCCTCATTCTAACACTTGCATTTTGAGAAAAGGAGCTCTATAGAGATTTTTGAGAGAATATTAGGGTTTTGAGAAACCCTAGCCACCATATCTAGCTTTGGTGTTGAAACTAGATACCCGAGTTGGCCGTGAGAGTGAAATCACTCAGATTTCACCACTGGGAATCAAAGCAAGAAATGATTTGCAAAAGAAATTTAGCTAACTAGGTTTATCAATTGATTTTATCTTTTGAAATTGTGTTTTCTATATACCCTCTCACAGGTGGAGAGTCCAAGAAAAAATTGAAGTCAAATCACTTTTTAGAGAGGGCCAAGGTTAATTTGTTTATGAGTGTCAAATTCTAAGCGTTCCTAGGTCGAGTTTTCTATGTACAAGTTTCTAAGCATTAGTGTGGTTATTTGGGTGAATTTTCTAGTCAAAGAGAAGAAATTTCCCTTTATTTCCATATGCCAAATCGCACTCTTCTTGTTGGGTCGAGTTCTGGCTATTAAAAGGGGATGTACCTGTGTGGGTCGCTTTAAGTACTGTGTGTTGTGTTAATTTTTAGGGCTAGATTGTTCTTTGTTGTAG
Source organism: Pinus tabuliformis (assembly GCA_031772625.1). NCBI lineage: Eukaryota > Viridiplantae > Streptophyta > Pinopsida > Pinales > Pinaceae > Pinus > Pinus tabuliformis. The sequence continues at coordinate 979,309,892 of CM062812.1, forward strand.
ATAATTGCAATTTTAAACTTTTTCAACAATTTACACATTAGATTCACCCCATAATATCATATCATCATTAACAATTATGTAGAGAGAACAATAACATCAAAAATGCAGTGGAACATTAAGGAACAATAGAAGAAAAACATACATAATAAAGACACCATTATCTAGGTCAAAGACCAGAGAAAAACCCAACAAGGTGGAAAACCCAACCAAATTCTTCTTCTTAGATATTCATCAAATGGTCAGCTGAGATACAATGTATAAATATAATGAGACATAAGTATTTTATCATCAATCACATTAGGCCACCTAGGTCCAATCCTGGATCATACTATATCCTCATAAGATAGCAACAGACATACCTCTCAAGGAGGTATTCACAAGCCCTCGTAATTTTGTCACAAGAATTATTGTCAACACTATCATAAACATCATTATCATATACATCACTGTCATATACACTGTCACATATGTCATAGAGGCATGGTCACAACTTTCACACATCACTGTCATGAAGGCACCATCACAATTTTCACACATCACTATCATGAAGGCATTGCCACAACTATCACACATCACTGTCATGAAGGATTAACATGTAACAAGTAATTCTGCCATATATCACTATAACATGAGTAACAAGTGTCATTTTCATTAGGGAAATGCCATGCATCATATCATATCATCATAAGGACAGCCATGACATATCATTGTCATATAATGGTTGCCTAGTCATATCATTGTCAAGAGATCATGGCCATACACTTGTAATACAACACTATCAATAGAACAATGAATATCATAGCCATACGACAGTTTCATATACATAGGATATAAGAAGACTCCTCAACCTGTTCAATCCATAGTCCATACATCTACAATTTCCCTCCTCAAGTAGCACAAAACTAGGACTATCTCTTGTTAATCTACCAAAAGTTCATACACATTGTTCATGGGTTGCTCCAAGCATTGCTTAAGACCAAACATATCATAATACTTTGCCTTATAGAGAAAGACTCATACATACCTCTTAAGGTGTCATCAAGTATTTTGATTCTTATGCACTAAAGTTCTAAGACTCCTCTTCCTTGGTTAGGGAACCAGAACAGTCCACATCATCCCTCAAATTCATCCACAAAAACCCTTCTAGACTTGCATTGTCTCTCGAGCATATTCGACCCTAAGAGTATGTTTTTCCAAGCCTGAAACCATACGTAAAACTCTACCCATAAATGATTCCAAGATCAACCTTGCACAAGTGTCAATAGCTTAGAGAAAGGCCACAGATATGTACCTCAGCGGGCCACATTAGATGCCTTCATTAGGTCACAAATATATGCCCTACTTGACCATAGAAAATGCACTCTCTAGGCCACATATATACCCTTACTTGACCATGGAAAATTCCCTCTCTAGGTTTCAGATATAGCCTTACTTGATTGTAGATGTAGCCTCCAATAGGCCGCAAATGTAGCCTTTAATAGGCTGCAAAAGATGCTATCAATATGCCGCAAAAGATATCTCCAATAGGCCATAGAAGATGTGCCACAAAATTCTAATTTTTTCATGTTCCAAATGGAGAAGGATAAATGTCTATTTATAGTTGTTTCCACCTATGAAGGGTAACATCCCTTTGGGGCAAGCCGACTTGTAAATTATGAGGTCGACTTGTAGATGGAGGGAAAAATTAAATTCAAATAATATTCAAATATATTTTTCAAATGCTTCAATGATTACTTTCCCAAGTAATTTTTGTCACATCAACTAAAATAGGAGGAGTTCCAAAATTATTAACAATAATAATTCTTTTGTCCAATTTGAATTCTCCTTTAGGGCAAGGTGGGATTCTTTTGGGGTAGCTGGGTTCCTATGGGGAAATTCATCCCATAATTGCCCCAATTTTCATCATGTTGTTGGATGTGCATACCACTTACAAGGGACTGACTTTGAGCTTCCTTGTTGGTTGTAAGGGACATATTTCATCACTGAAGATTGCTCTTACCTTCAAAGTGGTCATGGTATTCATTTTTTAACATGGGAACTAAGATACCCTTCCTTCTTATGCATGCACATCTACTGGTTAAGTCATGTTGGCTTAAACTTGTTTAAACATCTTTGAGGTCAAATTTTGGTGGTTGTAGCAGGCTTGGAGAAGGATGATATTTCAGTCACTTATCACTGTGCATGGGGTTGAACTTGAACACTAAAAAATACCTCTATTCATGGGTCTTTAAGAGGACACATTACCTGAATTTAAAGATTAGATTACTCACTGGAAAGACTCCATTCACTTCTAATGTAACTAGGTTCCTTATCACCTTGTACTCATTTATAAAGCTTAAATCACCTCCAATAATTAATAAAAATAATTTTTTTTTCTTAATGTTGGTGTAGTTTTTATACATTTTGTTGAGTTCAAAATAAAGAGATTTGATGATTTGAAGTTTTCCATGTGGTTATTTGCTTTAATGTTATTGGTTCATTCAAGTTAAACATTGAAATTCACCTAGAACAATATGCATATGATATGTTTGACAAAATTCTTCACTGAAAAGAACTATTAAAACTCACAAATTTCCATAGTCATTTTTGGGATATTCCTGGTGGTGACATTACAAAACACTACATAGATAAGCCTAACTAAGTCTATCGAAGGCCTTAGACAAGTCAAGCTTAATTGACATTCCTACATTTTTAGACTTTTTCAATGAATGGAGGACCTTAGGGGCTACCACTATTTCATCCAAGATATGTCTTCCCTCCACATAATCAGTCTACTCCATTGAAATTAGATTTGGAAAGAGTAGCTTTAAACAATTCATAATGACTTTTGAAACAATCTTATATATCACATTACATAAGGCTATTGATTTAAAGTTACCAGGATTATTGGCAGAGTTGGGTGCAAGTTTTAATAACATTGCATTCAAGGATGGAAATAAAGAGCATGTACTATAATATTCATCCACCAAGTCATGGATTTCTTTGCCACAAAAATTCCAACAAGAATGGAAAAAATATATGGTGAACCCATCTCACATTAAGGCAACATTATGATATGGATGAATTAGCATTGGAACGTTTTTGAGATCTTCTGAATTAGTGTCCATCAACTTTGATTTTGATAAGCTAAAATTGATCCTTAATATCTAACAAATTCTCACTCCATTTGTTTTTTATCTATGAGCTTTCACATTACTTCATCTGTGATAAAAAATATTTTGTTATGATGTCGATGCTTGATTATCAATTTATGAAAAAACTTTTTGTTCTTCTCCCCTTTTGGAAGAAAGTGCATTATTGACTTTTTCCTTCACAACATTACTCATGTTGCCTCCTATCCTATATTTTTGTGAGTAGTTCTCCTGGTTTTGTAGTCATATTCTCAGTTCTTTCCTCCAAAATTATTTGTTGTTGAGCCTCTTACATTTGTATCTCCAACTTTTGTTTTGTTTGAAAGATATTTTCAAAATCCTATTTGTTCCATTTATTTATTTATTTTTTATTTAAGAATCTTGAGTTTTTGTTTAAACTTCGCCATATTGGAGGAACCCTCGACTTGAATCTCTTCCCACCACACCTTTGCCTTCTCAGCGAAGGATGGATCCTTAAGCCAAAAACTCTCAAACTCGAAAGGCCTGTTTTTAGGGGAAGTTTTGATACCTATTTCTAAACAAATTGGCCAATGATACAAACCTATACAAGGAAGAGTAAATGCTTCTAGGAATACATCCACTTCTAAGAGATATTTTGAGACTAAAAATCAAGGAAAATTTTAAGGATGGAAGTTTATCTTAAAGTTTAGAAACCTTGGTGAATCTTATTAGTCCCTACCAGGAAAATTTTAAAATGTTTGGTAAATTTTTTGTAAAGTTTTTAGATTTATAATGATTTTATGTTAGTATTTATAATATTTTGGTGATTTCTAAGGTAAAATAACTTTATACTATAAAATTTGGGTGAATAATTTTTAGAAAAAATGGAAATTGACAAATCAGTTTTTTGGAAAAAAAAACATGGAAAATTAGTCCAGTTGTTAATTTTAGCCCCCAAAATTTTTCTTGCTAAAAATCTATCCAAGCACAAGGCTATTTGGTTCTTATCTCCATGGTGAATTTTCCAAGTAAATACTCCCTTAGCTATTTTTACACGGCTAGCTTCATTTGTTGCATTAGTTATTTGAACTAATGGGAGTTTATGTCCAAGCGGCAAACGCCTCCCTTTTTCTTCTCCAGTGATGTCACCATGTTGAAGTTTCCATCTAGAATCCATGGCTTATCTTGGTGAAGTTATCTAATGCTAGCCAAGTTTATAAGAAAAGTTGCCCTTTCCTTCACCATATTTTCCCCATAGATTGTTGTTATGAATCATGTTTCTTTTGATCCTAGGTAGTGGAATCTACCAAAGATTATCCTCGAGCTAGCAATCCAAACCGTAAATTCCACTTCGTTTGGATTCCATAAGATAGCAATCTCCTTGATTTCTCTGCAACATTTGGTTTCTTTTCCAATTTTAAACTTGCAACTTCTTCTCACTTATTCTGTTATGCCCACTATTCTTGTGTCTCTACTACTTTCTCCAATATTCTTATTATTTGTCTCTTTATAGTGTATGAGTTTACCACTAATCTATTTGCAGTGTTTGTCAGGATCACAATTATCGTTACACCAAAACTTGCAAGTTTTAGTAAACGGATACATCACCAAAGTTAATGGATCCTCAAGATCTGATTAAGCACATGTCACAAAACACACAGGGAGCATTGCCAAGTCCAACAATCCCCCCTAGCATAAGTGGGGGATGTTTCGAACTAGAGACCTTTTGGCTTTGATACCTCTTGTTAGGATCATGATTGTCGTTACACCAAAACTCACATGTTTTAGTAAATGGAATCATCGCCAGAGTTAACCAATCCTCAAGAGGCAGTTAAGCACATGGCATGAAACACACGAGAAGTGTTTCCAAGTCCAACAATGTCAACAATAAAGCTCAACAAACCTTCCTTGAGAATGGCAAAGAAAAATGCATTAATAAATGTGTAAGCCTTGCAACTCTCTTTAGTACACTCGTTGTTTTTTGTTTGTTTTTTAAACAAACTATAAAATAAGTCAGGTCTAGTCTAACTAATAGACGAAATAGCTTTTTAGTCAGAATCCAACAATACAATTTTTAATAAAATTGTGGTTTTTTATTGTTTAAAATGAAATTTTGAATGCATAATTGGATTCAAAACCCTAAGAAACCCACGAGGCACTCGATCTTGTAGATTAAAACAAGTTAAACTTATGATTTTTAAAAATATCTACTGGATTTTAAACAAAATTGACCAAAAAAGGTGTTCAGAAAATGGCCATTTCGCCTATTAGTTAGACTATGGAAAATAAGTCATATTAAATGCAAACCAAATAAATTTTAAAACTTCAATATAGCACATATTATCGTTAGGTGGTCTTGTTTTATTATAGTTATATTTTGACAGAAAACATATATTTTATTTTGCTTAAGCAAGAGACGATCCTTCTATTAACTTAGGTAAAAAAATATTTTACACATGTTACAACATATGCTCAGAGGCACAAACTCCCACAAAGGGGAGTAAAAATACCCTAAGTACCCAAAAAAATCCTCCAAAAATCAGACAAAGACAAGGCCTGGACTACCCTGGAACCAAGAGCGGGCAAGTGGATCCGAAGTCCGCTCCCCAAAACCGATCGAAGATCTGTCTTCTAACAATCCAACGGTCAAGATTCAACCCGCGCAAAGCGAAGCCCCCAAAACCCTAAAGTTGCCCGATCAACGCTGATTGTTGATATTCTCCTTCTAATCCAACGGCTGTAGTCCATATCGCACAACTTAAAAAGCCCGCTGAATACCGCGCGATGAAGGCGGTTTGCTTTGTCGGTCCTCCGCCACGTGTTGCTTCCTGAGTGGAATCACTGGATTTTCCTTAATATCGTCTTTGGTTTGGAAGGCACCCGATGAAGGTGGTAAACCATTAGTGGTTTTATCCTTTCGGCCCCACCAACATGCACACCAAAAGGTGGCCGTTGATCTTCCCTCTCTAGATTTGACGACCACAGACCATATTGGACCACACAACTGCTTACGAAAAACCCTAAAGTTGCACGATCAATGCTGACCGTTGATCTTTTCCTTCTGATCCAAAAGCTGGAGTCCATATCGCGCGGCTTAAAAAGCCCGCTGAATACTGCGCGATGAAGGCGGTTTGCTTTTGACAGAAAACATATATTACTTGTGCACTTAGCCATATTAATTTTATCTATTCATTATGTATCTTATATTCTTTCCAACAATAACCAAACTTCTATGCAACATTAATTTTAATATGTATACTCGATCTTTAAGGTCGTCCAAATCACTCATGTTTTTCTCTCATTTCAAGTGAGTCCAAATCACGTCCATGAATAAACATTTGTCTTGATTGTTTTCCAAAGAAAAAAACTGTAATTTTATCAATGTAAATAAAATTACATCTGCATGTGCTTAGAGAACGTTGTGAAAGCAAAAAATTGTCGCTCTAACTACCATATCTCTTAGTCAAATCAAGAGACATACCAAAAACAAAACCAAGTATACATCCATCTTATAGTATCCTTATGTATTTTTGTCTTTAAACATGAAAATCCAATCATTACAACTATACAAAAACATCACAAAAGTAGAGAAACTATGATAAAACCTGTGTATACCAAAAACCAAAAATAAGATCAAGTGGGAGTTTCCTCTGGATCATCCACCTACAGACCTTCAATAAAAGGCCCATCAAAGTACTTTGTGATAATGTCATCTAGCTTCTCACATATTCTTGAGACTCCTAGAGCCTACGAAGAACCTGCATTAAAGAGAGATTTTGCTTTATTATTCTATTCCCTATAAATATGGTGGCAATAAATTTGATTAAAATGTTGTTTGAGCAAAAGAGCCTCCTCAAGGATGGGTATCAGTGTGTGAATGTGACAATGTTGCAAACCATTAAGTAAACAATTGCCTTAATACTCACATGTTTGACTTAAAAAATGTAAAGTGAACTTTAAAAAATGTCAACCCAATTCATAAAAACAAAAAACAAAAAACAAAAAACTTTGCTTTTTCATTATCAAGAGAAAAATGACTTTGACTTTAAATATATCCAAAATAAAGAGAAAATAACATTTTATTTTAAATGGATTAAAATTATTTTTTTAATAAGCAATAATGTAGTGTAGGAAGTTTTGTTAAGAGTTGTGGAAGAGTTTTAAAATAGGCAAAGTAATATGGTATGAATAAGTTTTGATTTTGACTTATACCTAGTGCAACCATATAAATTAAATTGTTGGTAAATGTCGATAGACATCATTCCATAATAAGCATCAAAACACTTACTTCGTGATATATTTAACATTGCTAAAATTAAAAAAAAAAACCATAGAAGTTAACAAAATTATAACTTTACTATTATTATTATTATAAAAAGAATTAATGTAAGTTAAACATATATACATTAAAAAAAACATGTAACAAGATTCTTAACTATGGAGATTCACCACAACCCCTCCCCCTCTTTACCATAGAGATTCTTAATTTATAGATATGATTTGTTACAATAACATGGCTTCTCAATACCACATGCTTAAAAAACCACAACTCATTTCATATGGCATTTGTCTTAATTAATCAATTTAATTAAAATGACATAACTGCTTTGGAAATAAATCTCAACCTTTAATTTGTGAATACTATTCAGAATATTCTAAAGTATTATGTGGAGGTTAAATCCCTACCATTCGCCTAGTAATTATTGATAATTAAATTAAAATTCTAGAAGCGTTATTCCAAAATAGACACACATACTGTGATAAAAATAATATTCTATGTTAAATGAAAAGTTTCAATCCATATCAATGTGTATAAATATATATTGGATTATACCCCTGATCGAGGTGCCTGAGGGTGCAATGAGCAATGATAGGATGATAGTGTTGCCATCCCATCTCACCTCCTCAACATGCCACCCTAAGTGTTAATGAACTACTGAGAAAATTTAAGGGTCTCCATGGATATATGTGTTTCTCACTTCATTTTACTCATATTCCTTGCTAGCATTGTTATCCCTTCGTTCCTCTATGCCCTGAATCTCTATGGGACTATTGTTGTTTCCCTCATAGCATTTGGGGTGAGTCCTAATCGTCCTGACCAAACCACCATGTCTCCCCTTAACATCATCATTTCTCTTAACCAATTTATGATTTTTTTAATGGGCCCAGGCACCTTGCTCATCTCTTATAGCAAATGCTCCTCAATGGATTCTCCAACAGATGATGCACACCCATCTCCATTAGTAGAGGAGGGACTTGGCGCAGATTTGTGCAATGTCCACCAGCACATTGACAACTCATCAAAGACTTTTATTGAGGCGTGGTTCAACAATTTGATTCCCAGAGCAAGGTACATCCCTTAGATGACACTCTCAAGCACATATTACATCTCTCAGATGGCGTGGCGCCATTCGATCCCCAACCATAGGTACTACCAATCTGTGTATTCCTTAACAATTATTTCATAAACTCGTTCCCATCTTTCAAGATTCAGCACAAGAAATTATAATGGGTCTTGTTCTTGTCAAATACCACGTTCACAGTCTATTTAGTGCCTTGGTACACTCCATGGGCTTACCTTATTTCCACGTGACATAGCCTTAGGTCCCCAACTTATCTGTAGCCTTTTGCACCTCCCTTTCCACGTCGCACACACCTCCTCCTGCAATGCATTGACATCTTGTTATGTCTCTTGGCATCCCGTGGCTCTCTCCCTTGTGATTCATTGTTGGATACTTGTTGCGGAGACACACATTGTAGCTTTGTTTTGTCACTCGCCACCCCTCCCTTTTGGGACCCATCTCACCATATTATCCTTACCCCACTTGTAACCCCCCACTAGTCTCATAGTATGCCTCGTGAAAGAATGTGTTATTGCAGGGCCTCCTCGATTCATGATGCAGCTAAAGCCTGCGCTTGTCTCAGAGCCTTCTCAATTTCTAAACAATTCATAGCCCTCACTCTAGAATCAGCTAAAATTAACTTGAACAAAGCTTCACTTGTTGCCATGGAAGAAAGGAGTGATTTCACTAATGCAAAGATTTTGGTTTCGACTATTGAGTGGCTCCCAGATCTGGGGCACACTCACGATTGATAGAACAAAATCTTTGCATGGTAGAACTCTACTGGCATACAAAAGCTTTGCTTTCATAGGTGTTAACAGATACTCGTGAGGTTTCTCATAAGATCTCCCTACAACTCAACGACCTATCACAAAGCATAGAGACCAATCCATGGAGCTTTGAGACTTAACAATGCATTTGGGCCACATTGAAGGAATCCTCCTCTAAGGCAAGGGGCCTGCCTCCCTCGACACTTTGACAACCCTAATTGATGTTTATACATAGACTTGATTTTCAGCGTACATCTATCTCAAGCTTTTATTTTTCCATGTTTCAGAACTATCTTTGTTTATGCATGAGGATTGCATGCATGTTATATCTAGCTATCTTTTTTGTCGTAGATGTCATGCCTTTTACAACATATATAGCAAATCTTTTATTTCGATATCTTAATACGCAAAATATTATTTTTAATCTAAAGTCCATTTCTTTCGCTGATGGTTTGGTTTCCCAAATAGTAAACCTCAACAACAAGAATAAATAAGTACAAATATAATTGGAAACTTTTATAAATGATGAATAAAAATTGAAATTTAAAAAAATATATATATATATATATATATATATATATATATATATATATATTAAAAAATTAAGAAACTTTCTCAAGAAGAGAGAGTTTTTAATATATCAAGTATTTTGGTTTTGGCAAATTCTTTTTTTAATTTAAACATAATAATTTTATATTACACTATGAATGCATTTGATAGTGTTGATGATTATTTTTTCCTTTAAATATTAAAGGATTTAACATTAAAATGGATTAGATCGTTTAGGCAAAACATACATAGAAAAATCTTAGCCAAAAAGTTGATTAATGACATGACCATGGGTTATTTTAACGAATATTTAACATTAACTAAATAATGATATTGTTAGGCCCCTATACTACTAGTGTAACCCCTTATTGTTATTAGTACAACCCCCTTATTATATTGTTGTACCCATGTAGTCCCCATATTGTTACTATTGTGCCCCATAGAAGCCCACTATTGTTATTATTGTGCCCTTACATTATTATTGTTATGTCGGCTCTGATTATATTATGACCCCTTAGACTTCTATATATAGAAAGGAGGTATTTTCATTTGTATTAGCCAAGAATTGTTTATTTGTGTAATGTAAAGGAGGTTTCCCCCTCGAAGAGGCTTATTTCTAAGGCATTCATCTATCTTTTCTATCTTTTTGTGAGCTGGTTTCATAACATTTGGTATCAGAGCTTTGGATTCTAGGGTTTTGCTGCTCCAAACAGGTCATCGTGGCATTTTCGCTATAACTTTTTTTTTCTGCGACATTTCAGACGCTAAAACAAAAACCCATTTGGGTTGAAATCGTTTTGAACCTTGGATCCGAATTTCAGAGCTTTTTCTACTATATTTGCGAAGATATGATCTGAGGAAGTTGGCCTTTTTGCAGACTCCTGAATTACATTCCAAACAGGTGACCTGGGGAAAAGAGTCATAACTTTTGTTTTGAGCATCAGATTGAAATTTCGTAAGAAGTTATAGAAAGAGGACAGACTTTGGTTTCCTGTGTATATTTTTTAGATCCTAAGGTCAAAACAGTGACACGTGGCACTTCATACAAGTTCACTCTTCTGAAAAGGTATATAATCATTCATCTTGGGAGATTGTGCATAACTCTTCCTTGGAGAATCTAAATTCGATCAGACTGGTGGCATTGGAAAGAGGACGCAGACGGCTACTGCAAGTCTCAATTTTAGAACTTAACGATCCGAAAGTACAGAGTTACAGTCGTTTCAATATCGAGCTCCTGAAATCAAGAAAAAGCGAGATGAGGAAGTTCGATGGCAAGGATCCGGTAAATTGGATGCTACAGATGGAGACATATTTTGATCTACATGGTGTACCACTATTACAAAAGGTATGTATTGCATCTTCATATTTAGAACAAGATCAATTTTTATGGTATAAAGGGCTTTGTTCTCGTAAACAACTTGTTACGTGGTCAATTTTCACGGAGGAAATTATAGCACATTATGAGAATACAAAGAGCAACACCTTCTTTAGAGCAACAATTGGAAGAAAAAAGAGAAAAAGGGCTTTGTTACAAAGTGGAAAGCAAAATTATGACAACAAGGAATTCTACCCCTCACAACTATAAATATGAAAGTGTTGTTTCTCCTAGCCTTCCACAACCTACAAGGGTTACACAACAACAATTGGAAGAAAAAAGAGAAAAAGGGCTTCATTACAATTGTGATAGCAAATGCACTAAAGGTCATAAGTGTGTTGAGAAGAAATTATTTTACATAGAGTATGAAGATGAGGAAGAAAAGCATCAAGAAACATCAAAAGAAGAGGATATATGCCAGGACCCAACCCCAGAGAAAGAAGAAATGAATCCGACCATATCTTGTAAAGCATTGGCAAAAATTACCACTCCTCAAACTCTCAAGATAAAAGGACATATCAAGAAGAAAAAGGTTCAATAATTGAAGGATCACATCAAGAAAGAAGAAATGAATCCAACCATATCTTGTAATGCATTGGCCGGAATTACCACTCGTCAAACTATCCAGATAGAAGGACATATCAAGAAAAAAATGTTCAAGAAGTGAAAGATCACATCGAGCATCAAGAAATGAATCCGACCATATCTTGTAAAGAATTGGAAGAAATTACCACTCCTCAAACTCTCAAGATAGAAGGACATATCAAGAAGAAAAAGGTTCAAGCAGTGAAAGATCACATCGAGCATCAACAACAAGTTCTCCAACTTTTAAAGGATAACACCACTTTGGTGCAAAATCAAATGAAACAATAGGTAGATCAACATCGTAGTGAAAAATGTTTTGATGTAGGTGATTGGGTCTTTTTACTGCTACATCTCAAGCAAGCTATTTATGAGAAGAAAATGTTGACAATACTACATGCACTTAAGAAATGGCGACCTTATCGAATGGGAAGACACTTCAAGGTAAAAATGGATCATGATAGCCTTAAATACTTTTTAGAACAACTATTATCTTTAGAAGAACATAAAAAATGGGTCACAAATATGTTGGGTTATGACTTTGACATCATCTATAGAAAAGGGAAGCAAAATTTTGTTGCAGATGCATTCACAAGAAATGATGAGGATGTGGAAGCATTGTTTTGTGCTATTTCTATTATCCAACCAGATTGGATAAATGAAGCAAGGGATGAATGGAAGAAGGACAAAGAAGTATGGCCACTCATTCAAAAGTTGTAGAAGATCCCAATTCAAACAATATTGCCAAAAATTGAAGAGAGAGGAAAAATCATATTGGAACCTGGATCATTCAGAGAAACAAGAACCTGATAGCTACGAAATCGATCAATTTCAGAGTATCTCATCAAGTGGAAGAACTTACCCGCTGAAGATTCCACATGGGAGGACAAGAATTCTATACAAAAGCATCAAGAACTACTCAAGCGTTGAGGACAACACTTTTTGAAGGAGAGGGGCATGTTAGGCCCCTATACTACTAGTGTAACCCCTTATTGTTATTAGTACATCCCCCTTATTATATTGTTGTACCCATGTAGTCCCCATATTGTTACTATTGTGCCCCATAGATGCCCACTATTGTTATTATTGTGCCCTTACATTATTATTGTTATGTCGGCTCTGATTATATTATGACCCCTTAGACTCCTATATATAGAAAGGAGGTCTTTTCATTTGTATTAGCCAAGAATTGTTTATTTGTGTAATGTAAAGGAGGTTTCCCCCTTGAAGAGGCTTATTTCTAAGGCATTCATCTATCTTTTCTATCTTTTTGTGAGCTGGTTTCATAACAGATATTTTGTTTGTAATTCAGTATATTGCATTGAGGCCCTTGCATTTTCATGGTTGAAACTTTGGGAAGAATCTTGAGTGCCCCAAACATGGGATTGATGTAGTACATATATCCCAACCAAGGAACAAACAAGCACACATAATTGACTTCTTCAAAAAAATTCAGAGCAAAATTAACGAGGATAAATACTTATCAATATTATAGGTATAACATGTTAGAGAATTCACAATCTTCTTAAGTTATCATTTTGTTTCTTATTCTCAGAGATAATATACTTGCATTTTAATATTATCAATATTATAGGTATAACATATTAGAGAATTCACAATCTTCTTAAGTTGTCCTTTTGTTTCTTATTCTCAAAGATAATATGCTTGCTTTTTATTAAAAGAAGATTAGGAATATGTAATGATTTAGATGTGATTTTGGTATAGGGGTTTTTATTTTATGTTCTTATTGAGTTGAGTGTTAAAATTGTAATTAATTTGTGTATATTAATAATGATTTTATAGGTCATAATTAAAATAATATTGCAATTGTAGTGTCTAATTGAAAAAAGGTCAAGTTGTCAAAGGATCTTAGCTCGAGGGGTTTGGTAAAAAAATTGTTTCCCCTAGTGCATGGGTTCAAGTATCTTGAGACATATTGTAACTCGCACATTTGTGTCATTTATGAAATAGTTGTACCTGGTGTAATAGTGCCAGTCAATCTTTCAAAGTTACCAATTCTTCAGAAATTCTTGTTCCGATTAAATGAAAAAGAAAAAAGAAAAAAAAAGAGGGGTCAAGTTGTCTTAGGCTAAGATTTCAAAAGAGTTATATTTTTAACCTCAAAAATAATTGTTCATGGTAGATGACTCTTTGATTTACGTGTTGATTTTTAAGATTTTTTTAGTATGATATTTGGTTTAAATTGCCATGGTTGAAAATGTTAAAATTTTAAGGTTTTTTGTACTTGTGATATTTGGTTTTAATTCCATAGTTGAAAAATCTCGAAATTTTAAGGTTTTTTAAAGTCATGTTATTTGATCTTCAATGCCATGGTTGAAAATTGTTGTAATTTTAAGGTTTCTCATGATCACGATTTTGGTTTTTAATGTTGTGGTTGAAAAAAGTTTGAATTTAAACTCTAAAAAAAAAGGGTGATGTATCATCACCACTTATTGATTCCGGAGTGTTTTGTTTTTTATGTTGTTTTTTGCAAAAAAATGAATTTTTTGGGCTGGAGTTCCCATTTTGAGTTTATAGTTATTGTTGAGTTATGAGGATGTGGTCTAATGGTTAGGTGGGGAGGTTTGGTATCCACAACTCATGTGGTACAATCTTGGGCATGACTATATATGCTTGAGAACTACTCCAGGCACGATTTCTTCAGTTGATAAAAAAAACCATGTTTTGGGTGTAACTTTCTTTAACTACTCATTCATAACTTCTCTTTCCTTAATTTGTGGATTTTATGATGGATGTTTGAGACATATAGAAGACCCTTTTAGCCATTGTTGATTGCTTGAGCCTTGATAATGTCATGTGTGTGTGCTTACTACTTTTTTATTATCATGAAAACTTGTCACCAAAACCATCTTTGACAATTAAAGACACTTTGAAATGACATTATTCACCACTTTTCCACTTACACTTATTTTCATGGTGACATGAATTGTAGAATTTTCACATGAACATAATTATTTTAGAACACGTAATGGTTGTAGTTAAACTTAGATATTCGCGACAAGTGACACTATTGTTAACCTTTTTCACTCTATGCCTTCTCTTGAATCTTGTGGTCCTCCGCGATTGCTTGGCAATCTCCAACCTCTCTCTAACTCATCAATTAGGCACATTGTTGCCTCATATAACATGTCTCACACAAGAAACCCCCACTGACTCATTAACCCATTCCTTTGGCAGAGGGGGGAACCCTGGTGCCATTCTTTGTGGAGTTGGGAAAGTTGCTATGAAACCAACTCCAAAACTTATTCCAAAGATATTAACATTTATGGCTAGTTTGAAATTTTTTGACTTATCATCTGTAATTGAGGACTATATCCAACATGTTACCACTTGGCTAACCATATCCACCAAATTTCCTTTAAATATACATAAGTTTGAAAGTTGAGTTAATAAAACCCTTTCCAACTATGTGACGATATGTCATCTATGATATTTTCCAATAAAAATCACATAGAATTTTGTTATACTTAAATTGTTGCAATGCACCTCATAAATATTTTTGTGAAACTGTAGGTCAAACTTAAAAATCACATAGAATCTTGTTATACTTAAATTGTTGCAATGCACCTCATAAAGATTTTTGTGAAATTGTATGTCAAACTTTCTTTAATTGCCCATGCCACCTTTGCATCCTTTTCCACAATCTTCTTGACCTATTTACCAATCACCCATTCACCATGATAGACTAATTTAAAAGTGTAATTCTAACATATGTAATGCACCTCATAAAGATTTTTGTGAAATTGTATGTCAAACTTTCTTTTAAGTGCCCATGCCACTTGTTGTAGCGTCAGATCACTCCAGCAACACAAGTGTTGCAGGAGAGATAGAAAGCCCCCTAGAGACAACCTCTAGGTTGATTGTAAACCAATGCCTTGGAAGATTATGAGTGGGGTTTCAATTGCACTCCAATTGTCACGTAATAAAAATAATAAGAGGGGCTTGGCTCAATAGGCCTTCATTAAGGTAGACTCAAGCTAATAGATGGATCCAAATGCGGGGGATATATTGGGGCAATCTCAAAGAGAAATGGCTTCATCTGGTGGCTAACACACAACATTGAGACAACTCAATACTGAAGTTGTAGCAATGGTGGAGAGGATGAAAGGAAGGAGGAAAATAGATGCATAGGGTTGTAACAAACATAATCCTAAGCAGCAATGTTCCAGCAAAAAAATGGAATTTGATGTATAGGGTTGTAAACCACAGAATCCTAAGCAAAGATTTTCCAATAGAACTATGGAAGAGGGACGAGGTGCAAAGATAGAAACAATGGAGTACTTATTGAGGTTTCATGCCTATAACATGGGTACCTCTATCACCAAACAATGTGAGAAATGTTGTGCTCATACAGGTACTGCAGGTTAATCTAATAACACAAGTAAATATGTAGTTGCTACAGGTACTATAGGCTATCAAATAACAAAAGTAAATATGTAATAGACAAAGCCATTGTTCTCTATTTAGCAGCTAGGGTAAATCCATGAATTAGGGAGAAACCAACAATCTCATTACTCTATTTCAAAGAAGGAAAAACAACTTATGAAATGAGGATACAGAAAGGAAAACGTACTGCACATCGATCATGCTTGGAATCACCAGTGAGTTTCATTCATCCAATATGAGTCCAACATACAAGTCCATAACATCCAACACCACATCAGTCAAGTCCCCCATGAAATAAGCAAATAGAACCAAAATGGCATTTCAGAATTCAGATTGCTCAGGTGAGAAATTCGGAAACCTTTAATAAGTGTTTCTTCCCCCCATTTATAAGAATAGGGGGGAGGTTGGTGTTGGCTTATTGGGGCCTGACCCAAGTTCAGTAAGTTTAGCCAAACAAATCCTGACACTACAGGCCCTTTCGACAATAGTCTGCAAAGCGCGGACTGAAGTCTCACCCGAGGTAGTATGGAGGGTGCTGGAACCAGGTTTCCGCACCCTGGGGATGTCTTGATGTGGTCTGGGGTTGCACGGATCGATATTACACGTTGCGTTACTTCCGCGCAACTGTCTTTCAAAGTAACTACCTTGGTCAAGCGCGAACGCAACTTACCCTTTTTGGTGCTTAATATTATTATAGATCTTGTGTTAACTCACGAAGGCATAGTACTTTCAGTTACCATTTAACATAAATAGACATGCGCATGATTACAAATCATGAACAGATGCATAAACAAGAATCTAGAGCAGATACACGATATTTCAAAACCAACTTATCTTTATTAATGCCTTTATCGAGTTACAATCCACTTCCTGCCCTACGCACACAGCTACAGGGGTTCGCGCACTCAACTGCAGACTCTAACTAGGCCTCCGTGCACACAGCTGTGGAGCCTCTATCTCCTATTACAACCCAAACTTCGGACTTATAGACTCAGATCTACTATCATCTTTAGACGCCCATATTACTTCTTACATTACAAAAACTGTCCTTTACACTTAGAATCTTGCTCTTATTTAAACATTCCCATGGTCCGCAGACCATGGGTAGGTCGACACATTCTAGATTAATTTACAATATTTTAGGGCGGATTACCCTTAGACTTGACCCATTACAATTCGCGCTCTGTGCACTTCGCGAAGCTTTTACAATACAATACCCAAAAATGTGGGCTTTAAGCCCCAAAACCGTTACGCGAGGGATCCGCTGCCCAATAGGCCCCCAACACAATCATCGTGACTCGTCCCAAGTCACCTGGCTGGTGTAGTAATCTTCACACGAAGTTCATCTAGAAATCTATGCGCTTCACTTACGTCCGCAACACATTCCTCCGTTGTCTGCTATATCTGTTGTACGTGTATCTCCAATGTTTCATTAGCAGGCACAAGTCCTTGCCTGAGTGCATATACAACCTGCATGTGTGCTAGCTTTCCCTCGATCTTGGCGGTGACCGTGAATGCTTCCACGAGCCAGGGCTAGATGAGTTCTTTAAGCATTGCTTCTTTTTGGCGCATGGCATCCACTTGGACTTTTAGAGCCTGGGCCTCCTTCATCTTAGCCAATAAGGGCGACCGTCTGCGCTGTCCCCCTGATGTTGTTGTAAACCTGCTGCAACTCCTGCGCTTCTGTCTCTATCCGTTGGAGCGTCGGGTCTTCCTGTATGAACTAAGAGTGACAAGTGACTGGTCTAGCAAGCAATGCATTCCTGTATGGCGCAATATATTGTTTTCAACCCTGCTTGAATGGCCTGGTGCCGCTGCTCGCAGACCTCCGGCGGTGTAGAGGGTTGTGCCTTCAACCTCAATTCTGTGATCTGTAAGTCGAGGTCCAACTAGATCCTCATGGCTTCCTCCTTTGCCTCACGGAATCCACTAGCCAAGTTTTGGATCTGTATGCCTACTGGTAGGTCCAGTGCAATCTCGAGATCGAGGGTGCGGCGACATGCTTCCTCAACGATTTTTCCAACTGTTGAATCTGTGATATTGCTTCATCGTGTTCGAGGCTAAGCTGCTCAATGTTGATTCACTGTTCACTGAGCATTTGTACTGCACGTCCTTCCCTAGCGCGGAGCTCTGTCGTCGCTCCATCCTGTAACTGATATAGTATTTCTCGTGGGAGGGTAGCCAAGTTTAATCCAAGTCCCTTGAGTCGGCCTATTGCGGCTCTGTCCTCTGCATTGTCTACTGTTAGTGCTCCTTCCGGTAGTGCGACAGTGTTAGCCATTTTGGCGTGCAGAAACTGCTCGGTTGCTGATGTACATGTAGCCCCATAAGCAGATACCCTTCCATGTTGTGGAGGTCGTACCTGAAGTTCCTAAAGTTGGGTTTTGAGTGCCCCCAACACAGTCTGTTGCTCCGTCATTGCCTCCTGGAGCACCTCCAAAGTGACTTCGTGAACTGTATCACCAATCTCGCATAGATCACCTTCAGTCAGTGTGATAGGCTCCCCATCCAACTTGGACACCTTGGTCTTCTTCGGAGGTCCTATTCCTTCTGTCGCACATGGTGATTTTAAGGGTGTAGAGGTGGTGCTCGGGTCCGCGCCTTCTGTCGTATTATCTGCCCTCTGCCCTGTAGTCAAGTTTGGGCCTCTTTCGTCCTGTGTCAGAGCGCCCCCTTCTGCTACTATCTTTTCCACGGTGGCCTTTGCTGCCTCCCAGGACACCCGTACTTCTTTGGATAGCTTTCCGTTCCGCTTCTGTTGTGCCAGACTCTTGACAGCAGCCTTCTGTCTTTGAATCTCCGTCTCATCGCGCGCCACCAAATCTGGTGCGTGCCATTTTGGTGGCCACGTATCGAGCACCGCAAACACAACGTCATCTATTACGATGAAGGGGAGTGTGGTCCACTTCTGCTCTGGATCCTTCCATGCCCTGATATACACATGGTGCATATCTGCTTTAAATTCTGTGAAACTCTTCACACTATCGTAGACCGCGGTGGACAGGCGTGGCCGTTTAGTGATCCATAGCCGTATGCTTGCCTCCATTAGTACCCAGAAGATCTTGGTTTCGCGGATTCGCATGGCATCCTTCGTCGCCCATAGCGATGCGTATTTTTCTGCCTTTGGCCAGTTCTGGTCAAGGGGAGGAAACTGACTATCCTCTGGCAATTCGCCTGTAACCAATAGTATGGATAAGAGCAACCACGCATAGTGGAAGGTCTTACCCTATTCTTGGGCCTCCCTGCAGTTTGTCAGGAACTCATCACGAAGGAATTGCGCCTAGTTGAACTGTACCTCGTCTGCACATTGCTCGGCTAGCACGATGACCATTGCCGGTACCTCATTGCCCCTGCATTTTCTCATCACCTTTCTTGCCAACAACTGGGTGGCGATGCATACCCCTTTGTTCTGAATACTAGTAATAACGTACCCCCTCTGCTTTTTCTCCAACTTATATTTCTTTTTCATGGCCTCCGCAAGCGTCAAGTCTCCACTTGTGCCAGCTATTTCCACGGGGTCCCTTCCTGCATAAGGAAGCCGAGAAATCCTATGAATGAGCTCCATCATGATAGGAATGGGCTCTTCCAGCCATAAGTACCCATCATGCACTAGGCAAAGTAGTTTCTTGATGACAAATATGGTGATTGGTGTCTGATGAAAGTGTGGAATCGATAGAGGTGGAGTAGCCCGGCCTTCTCCACCCCACGCAGCCATGTTCGTGGCTGCAGTGTTGTAACAACCCTTCTGTGCTTTGTTCCATTAGCTCGCTAGTTTCTAAATGGGGAAACTTCTCGTTGTCCATGTTGGCTGGATAAATCGATCTTGCGGACAAGGCCGATCACCCTACTATCAAAAGATATTTAGCAACAAGCAGGACAAGCAAATCTACCTTTCTCTAAACATATTGCGATTTATTAATAAAAACTATAGAGGTGTTAGACCCTACCTTAAGTCCAACGCTAGTTTGTAGTAGCCATCCTTCAACCGTCTAAAAGAGTTTCCTTTTGAGAACCTGCAAACACAAACAAGCACACATCAAATAACACCTGCATAGCTAATATAATAAATCATGTTCATTATGGTGATCAAGGAATCCATAAAATAAACCATAAAACATAGCTTATTGAGAAAAATAAACTTTATTGTATTAACTTTGAAAATAGAAGAACTTTACAACCTTTGGTGCCTTGATGTTGTACAAGCTCTTCCCAAGGTCCGAAACAGGAATCTCCTCTACTTTGACAAGCCTCACACTCTTCCAAATGAGATCAAAGAGGTATGTAATCTTTCCTCACAAAATCTCAATTAGGAAGACTAAGTTCCAACAGCATTTCACCTCAAAAATATTCAGCTTTCAACCTCCCAAGTAACTAGCCCAATGCTTGATTTTATAGTGCAAAGGAAGGAGGTTACAGGTCCACCTATGAAGGGATAGAGTCCTCCTTCAAAGGGATAATCTCCTCACATCAAGGGGTTAGCTCCTTAAGGTATGGGATGCATGAACCTTAAAGGACCGAACATGCCACCTCAAGATTCCCTCTAGAAGCTTCTAGAAATGACTCAAAGTGAGTTTTTAAGAATATACTTGCGCCTTTTTGACTTTTACACGGGTCTGCACCCATTACACACAGACAGAGCGGTCAGGTGCATAGGGGACATGACCTTTAGGTGCGGGACCGCAGGTAATGCTAAGAGAAAGTGCGGAACCAGAGTTTTATAGACTTTTGAGGGCTTTCTCTTATTTTCAAGGCTTGATATGAAGAACTGAGGCTTAAGACTTGCAAAGGAGGAAAGTATGAGTGGTGATAGACTCACACAGATTGCAGAATGTCAAGGTGACAATTTTTGTGCAACAGATTGCCCCCTAAAGTGCGAAGTCTGTAATAGATGAAGATGAAGTCTTTCATGTATGAAGAGTGAAGTAATTTATCATTTCAAGGATCATCCTGTGGACACCCCAGTCGGAACCTGTAAAAACATTCAATGCAAAATATATATATGTGAACATATCATCGCTGAGGTAGGCATTCCCATGCTCAGATCAAAACTGACTAGAAAACTAACTAAACTGCTCTGATACAGGAATGATTTTGTAATACATCACGAGTATAGACATATGTAGACACAGTATGGGCGCAACCATCTGTTTATGAATAGTCCACTGTATAATGAATAACAAAATTCCTCGCAGCCTGGATGGTAGAAACTAGATCCAGGGTCTTGATTTCTTCTTCCCAAACTAGTACGATTCTATCCATGTGAATGAATGTGTCGAAGTCGAACATGGTAGAAACCACTTGATTACCAGTCAATGATGTGAACTATTAACAAGTGTGAGAGAAACCACCAGTAATGTCAATGGCTCTCAAAGTACTCAGTACAATCCATGAAATGTGAATAGATGAGTTGATGTCGAACATGTCATAGAATCCTTTGATCGAAGGTCAATGATGCAACCTGTCGTCGAAGGTGAGAAACCTGCCATTAGGGCATGCAGATTCCAAGGTACTGATGATTTCTAGATCATCTTTCTAGATAATAAGCTGAAGTCGATAGAAAGCGATCTATCGTAGGCAAGCCCACACCACGAAATCATAGATCAAGTTTGAAGAAATATAGTATCAAGGACTGACTCAGGGATGGTCAAAATGGATGACAGATATTTTGCAGATGAATGGTTTATTTGAACTGACCTCTTGAACACATAATGACACTGCAGATGGTTTGGTGACAATTGACCCAAAGCTAATACCCAGAAACTGGCTGAAGACTTTCAATATGGTTTGATTAACTGTTAGGCAAAGGATTGCCCAACCCAGGTAAACAAAAAGTATCGTGTTCAAGAGTGGTTGACTGCTTTTCTAAAACACAAAGTATAACAAACAAGTTCATTTTTCTCTCTTTTCCCCCACCATTTCTGGAAATTACCTCTTTATTTTCGACAAGCTTGAGGAGGATAACATTTTCTTGGTTATAAGCTCATCATTCGGATGAGTCCAACTTAGTTTAAAATTCGAACCCTAAGAAGGAGTGGTTCATTCCTGTTTAAAATTGAACAAGTCCTTTACTGTTAAATTTTAACGAGTCCAGTATAGGAGAAACTCGGTTTTTTTCAACTTTAGGGAGTCAGAAGAAAAACTTAAGGAAACTCCATGGGTGTCCTTTTTCGTAAATTTGTGTCTCCCAAGCCCGAAAAAGTATAAAATAATAGTTGAGGGAACCGCTTGACCATTATGATCAAGGAGTACTTTTCATAATTAGTGGCTTCGATATGAAAAAAGGTAAAAAAGCGATCAAAGACACGTCGTTTTAGAACCAATATCGAACTTGAAACGACAAAATTCGGCGATATTTTCATGTTTATACGGTCAGAAAAGAGCTGTAAGTGGATCACCTTTTTAATTATGTTTAACGAGTCAAAAAGGGAAAAAACTCAACAATCTTTTCATATTTTACGAGTCAGAAAAAAGTTTAAAGAGGACTCATCCTAGAGGAACGAATGGTATAAAGGGTAGCAACTGGTTCCGGCAATGGTGGAACTGCTCAAAACATGTAATGGTTAAGAGGCTGGCTAATAAAACCACTCATAGCTGCGGTCCCTCAGGAAAGGAAAAACAACCAAGTGAAAGCATATGATCAGCCAAAGAGATGGTGGCGATGGAATGAAAACAACCAAGGCTCATCTAACAGAATTTAGCGGATAAAAGTGGCAATCACGAGATGTAAATCAGGTATGGGTTCATTTTTACACAAGCTTGAACCATGGAGAACTCTACTTGGATTCGGTTTCATGTTTACGCAAGCTTGAAACGAAAAAACTATGCTTGTTATAAGTTCGCATGCCCCCAGCATAATGACTCAAATCGAGTACATGCCCCCCAAGCTTCATTGCATTCAACCAGGTGGATGGAATGAAGGTTCACTTTTGAGTTCTTGGAAAGACTCAACTTGGAAAGGGAGTTGTTTCGGGAAAAGAACTATCCTCAAAACCGTTGTTTCATTTTTTAAACGAGCTTGACACAAGACAAGGAACTAGGCTCTAAAATCCTTGATTCATTTTTTAACAAGCTTGACACAAGACAAGGAACTATGCTCATGACTCCTTGTTTCATTTTTTAACGAGCTTGACACAAGACAAGGAACTATGCTCATGACGTCCGGTTTCATTTTTTAACGAGGTTGACACGAGAACAAACTATCCTCGCGATACCCTATTTCATTTTTTAATGAGGTTGACACAGGAACAAAACTATCCTCGCGACACCCTATTTCATTTTTTAACGAGGTTGACACAAGAACAAAACTATCCTCGCAAACTCCTTGTTTCATTTTTTAACGAGCTTGACACAAGACTAGGAACTATGCTCCAAACATCTGGTTTCATTTTTTAATGAGCTTGAGATGGGAACAAACTATCCTTGCAATAGGTCAGGAATCAGAAAATGACTGTACTGCCTGATATGCAATTTCAAAGGGATTCAAAGGCATTGCGCCATCAAATGAATCCACCTCAGAATTGGAAGGTACGATCCAAGGATCATCAAAAGTAACAGTATTCGATGAAATCATATGAATATTGGGAATAGAAGGCGATACATTAGGAGGAGGGACAGAAAAAGTTCCTAGTAAACCAGAATCTTTAATCAAACCTACCCCAACATCCTCGTAAGGCATTGTTGTTTTACCGACATGTTGAACACTATCCGTAGAGGCTAGGCCGAATGAGAAATAACTCAGCTGGTCTATCGTAATGATCTTCCCATTATGAGGAAACTTAATAAGCCGAAAGACCGATGAAACAATAGTAGTCATATCATAAGACCAACTGCGACACAGGAGAAGGTTGTAATCTAGAGGGGCATCAACCACTTCCACATCTAGATTAACAGTTTTGCCTTCGACCCTTATAGGTAAATCTTCCAAAATACTAAAAGGATGTAACCCTCGGCCATCAAAAGCCTTTAGAATTGTCAGAGATTGATTGAGTGTAGGAGAACCAAGAGATCTCCAACACTGGATCGACATAATACACGTAGAAGCTCCCTCATCAATCATAGTCTGATAGCAAGGCCTGTTTTTTACTAACACTGGAATCTGGAAAGCCATTTGATGAGGAAGGCGGGGTGTATTATTCTCTAAATCGAAGATTATTAGGTTCAAATCCTAAATATCAACAACTCCTATAACAGACAATAGTAATTTACACTGTGTCAGGCATGATTGCAGCACTTCCAAAGCCAACATTGTTGAAGGGGCAACAGCTAAGTCTTCAACAATGTTATAATTATGAGCAGCTTTCGCATATGGATTGAAAGCTGATTTTTAAAAAATACCTTTAGCAGGCGGTTTGGTTACTAAGTTTGGGTTGGGTTTTTCAATTTGTAATGGAGAAGACCCAGGAGGAGGTGTAGTTGATGGGTTTGAATTAGAAGATTCTGCTTCCTTACCATCAACAAGATTTTTACTACCATAATCTTGTGATCGCATCGCAATCCTGACATGAGACATCATCATAATGGGTTCTTCTAAGGAATTCGAGGAAGAAGCAACCACTTTACTATCTTGAGTAGGAGAAGGATCCTTCAAGACAGTAGGTGTTTGGGAACCTTTAACGAATTTCGAAAACTCTGCTCGATATGGGCATTCTTTAGTGAAATGATCCTCGTCGCAGATGAAACAAGGATAGCGAGGTTTTCATTTTTCGTCAATAGATTCATTTTTATTTGTTTTATCTTTTGAATTTTAATTGTTTTTGTTCTTCCTCTTCTCTTTACTACCGGATTTGGTCGTGGATGAATCTATGACATGGACGTCGGCAAAAACTTCAGCGGAAGAATCTCCTTTCGAGGAATCAGGTAAAGTTATTGTAGGAGAAGAAATCTTTGAAGATTTATTCTTGCTTTTAGTACTAACTGAACCAATCATACCATTAGCGGCATGAGACCCTGAAGGAGCTGTAGTTTTGGGAAGATTAGGGATTTTTTCATGTAAAGTACCTGACTGTGTATAAACAAGGTCAAGGTACTGAGCTTGAGTAATTACTTGCTCTTCAGTGACAACTCCTGCCTTAGCTACATTTTCAGTGATTTTAGGTAACAATGATTTAACGAACCATTCTTCTAAAATCTGATCCGAAATGAAAACTTTCACCAAACACCTTCTACGTCACCATTCATGAATATGATCAGAAATATATGTGGACATGGATTGTTTTAGTGAAGTTAACAGTTTCGTGCCATTATCGTATCTGACAGGCAATTGAAAATGAGTTAAGAAAGAAGTGGCTAACTGACTGAAATTATAAAAAGAGCCTCGTGGTAACTCAATGTACCATTTGGCAGCAAGACCAATAAGAGTTCTTTGAAAAAGACGCAATCAAATTGATCATCAACGATGGAATTAGATGCGCACCAGAGGTGATAAGTCATAACATGATTTGACGGATCCTCACCCGTCTTACCCTCGAATTTCGGGATATCATTGGGCAACTTATTAGGCATTGGCGGCCAGTACGGAAGATAATAAATCAAATCGTTCGTAAGGCGCGACAAATCAGGTAAATCCAAAGTTGCAATAAATGGTAACTGACGGTTAGGTTCACGAAAACCTTGTGTAATGAGACCAGCTCGAGGAGCAGGATATCCATGATAGCCTGGAATCGAATTTGCATTAGGAATGCTATAAACTCCCAGGAAACTAGGATTAACCGAACCAAACTGGGGTTGTTGAGGCTGTTGATAAGTATAGCCAGGGTACAGTTGATTCTGATAAACTGGATTTTGTATAGTAGGACCAGATTGATACTGTCCCTGGTACGGTTGAATCGTGGCAATTGTACTTGGACCAACTTGTCCTGCTGGCATCTGGACCGTAGGTCTGACTGGGGCACAGAGACTTGAGGAGTTGACACTAATGTAGGGATAGTAGAAACCAGAGCTACAGATACTCCAGAAACAGGTGTGGTAGATTGAATAGAAAATGCAGTGGTTGCAGCAGTAGTTCGAGGCAGAGTCTGAGGTGAGCTAGGCGCAGGCTTCTGAACTAAACCAGGTGCAGAGGTTTGAACCGTAGGCTGGACAGGTTGCTGGGTTGGGCCAGAAACCAATGGCTGTCCAGCTTGATAAGGTAACTGCACATTAGGTTGCAAAGTCTGTTGAGTTTGAGACAGATCCCACACCATATTCATTCCGGGACCCATAAAAGGTTGTACATATGGAGGACCATAACCTGGTTGAACGTAGGGCTGATAATTAGGAGGTACATTTCCAGCTCTTTGTAAAAATGACTGACCAGAAGGCGGTTGGAAACCTTGAGTTGGGTACTGACCTTGAGGTTGATAACCCTGAGGCACATATTGAATCTGGGATTGAAAAGCATCCTGAGGAATATGGGGTTGACCTTGGGGTATGTACTGTCCTGAAGGTTGAAAACCTTGAGGTAGCCCTCCAAGCGGAAACTAACTACCTTGGGGTTGCCCCCCAGGCGATGACTGACTACCTTGAGGTTGCCCCGCAGGCGGTAACTAACTACCTTGTCCCCCAGGCGGTAATTGACTACCCTGCCCCCCAGGCAGTAACTGACTACCTTGAGGTTGAGGATTTGGAATACTACCAGACATCATAAAGATCTGTTCTACGTTCAACGTTTTAGTTCCATTATTACCAGGTGATAGCTGATGTTCAGTCGGTCAAGGAGTTGCTCCTGAAAAAGTACCAGAAAGTGACTGGTACCCCAAAGGAACAGTAGGAGCGCCATATAAAAATGTTTCTAATGATTAGGAAAACATGGATGACTGTCTCGACATGATGAATCAAGAATAATAATCTCTGGGTGTAGGATGAAAATAACCACACGCAAACAAAGAAAATTTCAATAAAAGCACCTAAAGTCTCTAAAGAAACAAACAAGTGAATCACACGCCTAAAAAATCTAAGAGTTCAAACCACACACAAATAGTAACTTCTCGTACTAAAACACTAGTTGGTGATGAAATCCAACGTCATAGAATTTAATACAAAAAGGGCATTTGGAACAGTTACCCCGACAACCTGCTTAATGAAACAGAGTGGCACAAGTTTCTTCACATAACCATCTCGAGTGAAGAGAACCCCCCAGAGAGTCCAAGTGAGTCTAGTCGATGTCTGCTCCAGGTACAGTGAGACCCATCCTTCACCATCACCTTAGGAAAGAATCTTAAGATTATGGTCACTAAGGTTACCAACAGTAACAAATACAACTCGGGGAACAGTCTACGATCCGATCTACCCGCAAGGGCAGAGTAACAAAGCTCAATCCCCTTGAAGACTCCTCGACATGATCAATCCGAGGTTTACGAACAAGTGACCCCACGCTCCTCGACAATGGTTAATCTGAGGTTTACCGTTTTTAATATGCGCAAATCTTCTATCTTTCCCAATGAGACAAACTTGATTATATCAAAGGTTTGGACATGATCTCGTGATTGACTCATTTAAGAGGAGCTTCCCAGATTATATCAATTACAATTGGATTTATTTCCTACCACAAGATATAGCTACTTGTTTGCTTTAACTATCTTGGAGAGTTAATTACTCCCTACTCCAAGATACTAGCCTAAGCTATATTGGTGATAAGAGCCCTAGAAATAAAAAGATTGTTAGATCAATTTTAATTAAGTGTTATTTTTATGGGTTGTTTCTTAAGTCAATAGGTATGGAGATGAAACTTTGATGGTGTGAAGACTCGACTCCAAAAACACTAAAAAAGCACCTAAAATGATAAACAATTTGTTTTTCCTTCAATGAATTTCTAGCTAAAAGAAAGAGTTGAGAATGAAATTCTTTGAAAAAAAAATCTTTCTTTCAACATGTACATGAAAAGAAAATCTTTTGTCTTTTTCAAAAAGAAATCAAAACGAGACTACCAATTAAAGCTCACAAAAAATCCTTTTCTCTTTTCAAAACTCAAAACTACAAAAAACAATTTTCTTTCAAAAGAGATGTACAATTTCTAGAAAATACTCAAAACTACAAAAACTAATCTTGAGATCTAAAAACTTGAAAAAACCTAATTGTATGAAAGCTTCAATTCTTTTTGAGGACGTTTTACTTAGTTATTCAGTAAACTAAGGATTAATTCGTTTAGAATAACAAATCAATCAAAAAAACATCCAAATGTGTTTTATTTTATAAAAATGAAATTCAAAACTTATAACCAAGTTCGTTCAAAGATTTGCAAAGAGAAAACACAATCTATTTCTCACCAAGGACAGATTTCACAAACCAGCCAGACTCATCAAGAAGACCAAAGACACCAGGGTGATCTAAAGTTTCTTAGGCTTCTAATCTCTGAGTCACTACAAAGACCAAGCGAAAATCAATCCAGGCATGCAAAACTTCTAGAAAATCACGTAAAACAAAAATACCAATGGAACTTACCTACAAGAGATTTTTGACAGGACACATGAAAATCTGGGCAGAGACCCAAAGTCGTAAATAAAACCTAAACTTAACTGGAGGAAAACATTTTAGGTTTTTCAAAAATTTTAACAGGGTCCGTAGGCTTCCAGTAGAACCAGATGCGGTACCGCTCTGTGTACTAAAGGAAAAGTGCGGAGAGGTCCGCACTGTCTGTAAAAAGAAAGTGCGGTTCCCTGTAAACTTCAGAAAAAACAAAAAGAATCCAGATCCTAAAAACTACCCAATCCCACACACATCAAGCAAAAACCAGAAACAAGAACAAGTTTCTCAAGTCAAAGAAAAAGGAAAACCAAAAACCAAATTCAGTTCCCCAGTGGAGTCGCCAATTTGTTGGCCAGATAAATCGATCTTGCGGACAAGGCCGATCTCCCTAGTATCAAAATATATCTAGCAACAAGTAGGACAAGCAAATCTACCTTTCTCTAAACATATTGCGATTTATTAATAAAAACTATAGAGGTGTTAGACCCTACCTTAAGTCCAACACTAGTTTATAGCAGCCATCTTTCAACCGCCCGAAAGAGTTTTCTTTTGAGAACCTGCAAACACAAACAAGCACACATAAAATAACACCTGCATAGCTAATATAATAAATCATGTTCATTATGGTGATCAAGGAATCCATAAAATAAACCATAAAACATAGCTTATTGAGAAAAATAAACTTTATTGTATTAACTTTGAAAATAGAAGAACTTTACAACCTTTGGTGACTTGATGTTGTACAAGCTCTTCCCAGGGTCCGAAACAAGAATCTCCTCTACTTTGACAAGCCTCACACTCTTCCAAATGAGATCAAAGAGGTATGTAATCTTTCCTCACAAAAGCTCAATTAGGAAGACTAAGTTCCAGCAGCATTTCACCTCAAAAATATTCAACTTTCAACCTCCCAAGTAACTAGCCCAATGCTTGATTTTATAGTGCAAAGGAAGGAGGTTACAGGTCCACCTATGAAGGGATAGAGTCCTACTTCAAAGGGATAAGCTCCTCACATCAAGGGGTTAGCTCCTTAGGTATGGGATGCATGAACCTTAAAGGAGCGAACTTGCCACCTCAAGATTCCCGCTAGAAGCTTCTAGAAATGACTCAAAGTGAGTTTTTAAGAATATACTTGTGCCTTTTTGACTTTTACAAGGGTCCGCACCCATTACACACAGACAGAGCGGTCAGGTGCGCAGGGGACATGACCTTTAGGTGCGGGATGACAAGTAATGCTAAGAGAAAGTGCGGAACCAGAGTTTTATAGACTTTTGAGGGCTTTCTCTTATTTTCAAGGCTTGATATGAAGAACTAAGGCTTAAAACTTGCAAAGGAGGAAAGTATGAATGGTGATAGACTCACATAGATTACAGAATGTCAAGGTGACAATTTTTGTGCAATAGTCCGCGAGGTCCCAGTCTTCAAATTTCATAGAGGGAATGCGGCCCACAGTCGTTCCTTCAAACAGAACCCCTTCGGGAAGGGATGGAGTGTTAAATGTGCTATTAACAACGTCCAAATCTTTAGGTACCTTTACCCTCCCTTTCCGAGGAGGGACATACTTGGGCAGTTTTGTTGTGGCACGTACTAGCTGGATGTCTTCGTCCATCTCTTCTTCTGGTTCCATCTCTTCGACAAAGGTCGGAGGATCCTCCTCCTCATCATCGCTCTCAATATTAACTGTTTTGCCCTTTTCTTCCATCGAAAATTTGCTAAATCGCGAGTTTCGTGGAGACATACGGACTGGTCCTGCTACTTGCAGATCCTTCTTAGGCCTCAGCATTCGTGGTGATTTAGGAATTTCTAGTGCATCCCCTACTGGTGGCGTAGAACTCTGCGAGGTTCCCTTGGTTGTTGACATAAGTTTGATCAGGGACTCTTGTGTATCCTTCGGCAAGGCTTCAAACCACAAACTCGCTCTTACAACCTCCTCGTTCATCAGGTGCATGCCTGCTTGATAACACAATAACTGTATGCCAAGGGTTTCTTGATAAGGGGCCATCCATGATTTATAGGCCCGTTGTAATTCCAACTCAACCATCCCCCCATTTTCTGGCTCATTAATGCTATACTGGTGGTAGATCATTTCGAATCGATTTCTGACATTGTGTCTTAAATGCCCACCGCCCACTTCTTTTTGCCTTAACTCAGACGTCTTGTCATGAATAGTGGCACTAATGGTCACTTCCTTGTTTATTCGCGTAGTAGCGTAGCCCATTCTGCGCAACCGTTATCCTTGGGACATACCGACACTGCACGCACCCTTGTTGTCACGCAGCTTCCTAACAGACTATTTTATAGTCCCACATTCTCTTTCAACTGCTTGGAGCACTGAGACTGTCTCCTCTTCCCCTAGTCAGGTGGTCGCACCCTCTTGGTGCATTATTAGCGCATCCTAGAGAACATCCATCGACACAGTTTTTGTTGTCACCGCTATGCGCATGGTTGGATGCAGCACGCTCTTCTGATTTCTCTTGAGAGTGAGGCGCGACCTTAACCACATTATTCGACCAATTCCCTTGCATTCACATTCCTTCAATCCATTCTTAGGTTTGCATGTATCCAGCTGCAACTTTCCAGGTCTGTCGTTCAGAAAGTCGTCCTTTAGTTCTTTTTCCAACTGTTTAATCTCTACGTCCAGCATCATATTCTGCCCTCTGAGTAGTACCTTTTTTTTTCCTAATTCGCGAAGTTGCGCATTTCCTTGCCGAATGGCCTCCTGAATCCATTCATACTCCTCTTCCCCTGGTTGTATGAGCCCTTCGGCCCAGACTTTGCATGCTGTTCTTTTCTCAGGTATTACTATATCCACGGCCTTCTGCAGAGGTGCTTCAGAGACCTCAGTTCTTGTACCATTTTGCAGCCTCGACTTCACAGCCATGTTTTTGCAGAGCGCCAGATGTGCCCATCTGACCCGTGGGACGCGCAAATCCCCCTTTTTATGTTGTATTCGCTGACCCTTTTTCGTGACTTCACGTATCTTGGCGAATGCTCCTCCCTTCACACTTGGTACTGCAATCCGCCATTGCATCCTATTAGATCCTGTGCTTGTAATATTGCCGCGCGCCTGAACAGTCTGTTCTGGTATGGTACTTTCGATTTTGTTTAAGGCTTCATCCATTCTAGTTACCCCCTCATCTGTTAGCATTTCCCTTGCTTCGGTCGTCACGTGCCGTAATGAGCAAATCATCAAGTTGCAATTCAATGTGGTTACTTCATGCAATCAGTTCTACCAGCGTTCTATTTCTTCATCGGAATCCGACGTACAAGAACTGTCGCATTCCCATGATATTCTCCCATCTTCAGTCGGGTTCACCCAATCCTAGTCTTGTGCTGTTATCTGGTAAATGCAATCTATCTCATCGTCATAGTTATTCTCGCTCACGTGTTCCATGTATCATGCTCCTTCAGCTGGATCTAGCGGAACTACTATGCATAGGGACTTGTTTTCGAAATTCATTTTCTGCTTTTTCAGGTTGATGACTCCATTCATATCCGTGGCCCAGTCTATTCCTAGCAATGCAGGGTAAGGGTTACTATCATCTACAATCTCTATTACCTCGAAATCTGTCTGCATGCTCGCACCATCGATATCCACTGTCACTCCTGTCAATCTTCCCATGGGAAAGATCTTTTGTTGGTTCGCCATCCGTAATTGAATAGGAGACCACTGTAATGCGGGCCTGCCCATGCGTTCCCAAGTCTGCTTTGGTAATACGTTCGCATCCGAACCCAGGTCTAAGATTACCTGATCCATCTCATATTCACCAATTTGCGCTATCAACCGCATTTCCCTTCCGGTGCGCAAAGCATGCTTCCCCATTTTTCAAACTACGTGCGGTTCCCCTGACCCTGCGCACCTAGCGATCAGCTCTTGTAGTCCTTTAACTACCTTATTGTCATGCAGCAGTTTCATACATGTCTCTAAAAAGGTAGTTAGCATAGAAGGATCCAGGCCCATCTCTGGTTGATCCCTACTACCTGAAGTAGAGACCTCCGCGAAGCTCTTCTTAGCTTCCATAAACGTTTCTTTTGCGCGGTCCAAGTCAAACTCAGGTTCCTTTGTAGGAGCCTTACGTACCCAGGTATCCTCTTCAGGCTGCTTCCCCTTATCTTCCCCTGTGGTCGTGCCACTTCTGAGCATCATGTTTACGTTGGGGTCCTCTTCACGCGGTTCGGACCTCATCATTTGGATATTTTGCGTCGAAGTGGGCTGCAACACCCCTTTTTCGTGCATTTGTGCGATCAACGTCGGACAATCTATCATTTCATGATCAAACTGTTCACAGTACGGGCAAGATAGTCTCGTTGGGTTGGTACAATCACGAGCGTAGTGCCCAGGCCCTTTGCAATTGTAACAAATTAGCTGTCCACGGCCCCTTCCGGGCCCCATTCCTCCTCAACCTCGACCTCGCCCTTGGAAGCCACCCCGCGCTATTGTTGCAGCTGGATTGAGGCCTCGCGTTTCTGTTTGCATTCGATAAGCTGGGGTCCTATCCATCATTAGTTCATAGCTCCGACATGTCCACTCGTCGTGACCTACTGATCTACAGAAATTACAGTACAGTTGCTATGGAGTCTGGGTATACTTCTGCAACAGGTGACAGTTGTCTATCGCGTGCTTTCCTCCCACCTGACAAATCGCGCACCAAAGTGCGGTGGGCACACTCAGCCCTGCTTGTGCCTCTGGTCTCAATGGCATCAGTCCCCCTCCTACCAAATAGTTCATGAATACAGGACAGTGATCCTTATCGTGACCCTGGCCTTTACATTTTATACACCACACTTCTTCGTGCGCCTCTGGCCGGGGCGCCCTATCCTGCTTCAAACTCTACATCTCTAAGCATAGGTTTTGTAGTTGCGCATGGATTTGTTGGACTCCCAACCTCGGATCCTGTATCGGTGTTTCATGCAACCTCATCGCCATTTCCAATGCCTCTGCCTGGGTTGAGAGCTTCTGTTGTGATAGTGTCATCCTCAGGTGTGGTGTCAAAGATGCCACAAACCACGCACAGTGTTGCGCATCCGTCAGTGTCATATTAGCCTCGCAGATCGTACTTTTTAGCCTTTGATCTAGATCCCAGGGGGTTTCACCTGGAAGCATCACGATCTCCTTGAATCCGATGATCGACTGCATCTCCGATTTCGGTCGACTAAATTCTCTGTTCAATGCAATCTG
The DNA here is from genome assembly GCA_031772625.1 of Pinus tabuliformis. Lineage (NCBI taxonomy): Eukaryota > Viridiplantae > Streptophyta > Pinopsida > Pinales > Pinaceae > Pinus > Pinus tabuliformis. The sequence goes on from CM062812.1 coordinate 979,343,626, forward strand.
AATTTCTGTTATTCCGACATTCAGGTGATCATTCGAGTGCTTGATATACCAAGTCAGTGCGCGATCCTGCAACGCACTTACCAATGTGGCCTTCTTAATGTTATCATCCGTAACCCCGTGCGCTTCCCACACTTCTCTTACTACGAACCAAAACTAATCTGGGTCTTCGTTTCCTACTCCTTTGAATACAGGCAACTTGATTGCGCTCGCCATGCTAAACTGCTGGTTTGGTGGAGGTGGAGTGGGCGAAGTTGGAGGTGAAGAAGGTGATGGGAGTGGTGGCGTTAGCGGAGATGATAACTGCGGAATGCACTGCCCAATCAAACTGACCGCACTCCTCAGAGAAACCCAAGCGCGCTCTTCCTCACTTGCTCATGGCGGTGAAATTAAAGGACTGTTTCCTAACCCTTCGATCCCTTTGTAGACCCTTCCGCTCTGCATTGTTCTGCTCATTAATGTATGTGCATCACCCGTTTTTCACATAAAAACATCTTAATCCAGGTATTCAAAGACTTGATGTACTTACCTCACAATCCTTTGAGAAAACGTCTTTCTACTTCGTTGTAGCTGACAGTCGTGTCTATCGCAAATTCAGTGATAAACCCTCCTATTATCCGATCTAGCCAATGATCTACGGCCCGTGCGATCTTATCTTCAGATGCCTCTAGCCTACGCACCAACATCGGAGTCCACACTATCGACTGATCAAGCTTGCACCTTCCCTGGCTGTTTGCTAGCCTCACGATCTAATAGTATAGTTCTGAATAGAAGGTTGTGAAGAAGACCTCGTGGATTTCTGTATATATGAAGCGATCCAACCACCCGTCTCGGATATTTGCGGAGTTTTGTTTTCCTGTATTATGAACTCGTGCAACTTTTGATCCAACCAATTTTCAATTTCTTTCTTCGTAGGGTTCCAGTGTTCCAACATCAGACATCCCTTAGGCAGATCCTGGTCCTGACAACAAAACCATTTGTTGGCTTATTGGGGCCTGACCTAGGTTCAACAAAGTTTAGCCAAACAAATCTCGACACTACCGGCCCTTTCGGCAACAGTCCGTGGAGCACGGACTGAAGTCTCACCCGAGGTAGTATGGGAGGGTGCTCAAACCAGGTTTCCACACCCTAGGGATGTCTTGATGTGGTCTGGGGTTGTGCGGATCGATCTTACGCATTGCATTGCTTCCGTGCAGCTGTCTTTCAAAGTAACTACCTTTGTCAAGCACGAACGCAAGTTACCCTTTTCAGTGCTTAATATTATTATAGATCTTGTGTTAACTAATGAAGGCACAGTACTTTTAGTTACCATTTAACATAAACAAACATGCGCATAATCATAAATCATGAATAGATGCATAAACAAGAATCTAGAGCAGATACATGATATTTCAAAACCAACTTATCTTTATTAGTGCCTTTATCCGGTTACAATCCACTTCCTGCATTGCGCACATAGCTGCAGGGGTCCACGCAATCAGCTGCAAACTCTAATGAGGCCTCTGCGCACACAGCTGCAGAGCCTCTATCTCCTATTACAACCCAAACTTCGGACTTACAGACTGAGATCTAATATCACCTTCAGACACCCATATTACTTCTTACATTACAAAAACTGTCCTTTACACTTAGAACCTTGCTCTTATTTATACATTCCCATGGTCCGCGGACCATGGGTAGGCCGACACATTCTAGATTAATTTACAATATTTTAGGGCAGACTACCCTTAGACTTGACCCATTACAATTCGCGCTCTGCGCACTTCGCGGAGCTTTTACAATACAATACCCAAAAATGTGGGCTTTAAGCCCCAAAACCGTTACACGGGGGATCCGCTGCCCAACACTTGGATTATAGTTGCAACAAAATATCTGAGCCAAAGCTCCAGCTATCTGCTATACTAGCTGTCTTGGCCCATGTAAGGCATTGTTGCCCAAAATGATTACAATCAGGATCAGATCCCTTCTTGGAAATAAAGAAACTATAGAATCATGAGAAAGGGAAAGAAAACATAAAGATGATGGAGGAGGGGTCCTCTGCTATTCCCGTGAAGGCCCCTAGTCAGGCCGAGTCTCTGTCATCATGCATCCTTCTCATTGTTTAGTCGATTCCCTATTGCTTATGCCTTTACTATGTGAATGACTCATTCTCTAGAGTAGGGAGTGGGTCGACTGTGAATGCTTGTCGTGGAGTGGGAATGGAGTGTGTCCAGGAAGTCCTTTGTTGGGTATCGTAGTGGAGCTACATATCGTGCCATCAAGTCTTCCTAAGTTCCCCGCATACTGATCTATTGCCGCACCATACTTAATTTACTCCTTCAACTTCCGACCCATCCGCCTTAAGAGTCTTGTACCATACTATCGGGGTTGTAGAGCAACGAGCCTTTTACTCTTGAAAGCACTGTAGAACGAAGGGCTCTGATGCTCGTTGACCCCATTTGGTTTAGCCCCTTTTTACTTTTCTTATCATATGATCAGGGGGCTATAACCAGGAGCTTAGCCCTCGGGCGCTAAGGCCTTCAAGCTCCCATCCCGGGGCCTTTTTTCCTTTGTTACAAAGAATACTGCATCTCTATGCTTGATACGTTTTTCCTGTGGCATTCCATTTTACCCTTGCAATCTCCAATCTACGGGATCAGGCCCACCAAATATATTGCAATCGCAACCCCGGAGAGGAGGACCTTTTACCTTCTTTCGCAGTGCGTGGGGCGACTTGTCCGGACGTGAAACCCTTATAGGGTGGAACACATGAAATATTGCATCCAAGGAGAAACCCCCGCATATCGCAATCGCAAGCCGGGGAGACTTTGGTGTAGGAGCACTTTAACCTATGCGAGCGACGATCGCCGATCTGCGAGGGCGATCTCATCACTGCCATGTGTCACCTTGTGATTGGTGACACGTGTCACCTGGAAATGCCCCCATATGACCCCTGCAAATGCTAAATCTGCATGCCATGTGTCACCCGTACTGCCACGTCACTGATGACATCATCTTCCAAGTCATACATATAGGCCAATGGGATTGCACCACGTGGATTCTTGGAGGTGAGAGAAATGGGGCCGCTCATTCCTGTTTTTGCATGCATTTCCTTTGTTAAATTATTTTGGCCTTCCCCGACGATTTAACACTTAGGGCCAGAATCATTAGCGATTTGCGCTATCGGCTTGTCCCCCCCATGCCCCCTTGCAATTCCTTAAGGATGGTCCATCGTGGGACTACGGGATTGCAGGACTGTGGGATCGTGGGACTGCAGAATTGTGGGATTTACCATATTCCGCACGTGGAGGATAGAGAAAAGGTTCACCTAGCCTTGGTTTTTCCATGAAATTCCTTTGTAAACTGATTTCAACCTCCCCTGACGCTTTTACATTGGATCGCAAAATCGTAAGTTTGCAGGGTTTTTAAAGTGGTAGCCACTTTACTCCATCAATTTCCGATGTCGCGAGACTGCGGGAATGTGGGAATGTGAGATGAGGGACTGCGGGAATGCAGGATTACGGGATGTGGAATTGCCCACTATGAGATTTCGAGGCAATATGGTTGATATGCGAGATTTCGGGATGCGGTATTGCGAGATTTTCCCACCGCTAATATGCAGGATTTATTGTGCCCAGGGCCGCTGACCTTCGATATACGATTTGCCTTTGTAGTTGGTCATTTTCATTGTTCTCCGGGCTTTCCAAGGGTAACTTCAATAGGCCATATCTTATGATCCAAAAGTCCATTTTAAGACTTCCATATACCGTTGGAAAGGTCTTTTCAGGCACTATGAAATGGGGAGGTTTCGATTCAGATCTAAGATCTTCTATGGCCTAGGAAGGTTACTTCAAACTTCACTACTCTTGGGCAATTTTGACCAACTGAAACCCACAATGCAGTGAGTGACAACATTGGCTCCAACTCGGGACAGTGCCTTGTTGGCAAGGTGCTGAGAACCTGCAGACCATTATATTTCCTTTGATTGGGCATGGAGTCAAAAATATCTGAACTTACATAAAATCTCCATAAGCCTTTGTTTGCAGGGAATCACTTCCTCCTCAAACTGAAACGCAGAAATAAAAATTCTAACAACTAGAAACTAAATGCTCAACTAGTGATTTTATTTATATGTAGTCCTACTTATGCACAAGGCTCAATTTACCTAAGTGCATTAAACTCTCCAATGGAGCTAGGCCAGCATTAGAGTACTGGGCCTTATGCCTTCATGCTACTGAAATCTAAAAATTAAATCCGACATGCACCATGAAAAATCTTCAAACAAGGAACCCGATACATGATCTTGAAACAACCTCTGCTGCTGGCTTAAAAATATGCTCATGTACTCAGCCACAGGGTCATCGAATTCACAAGGAAAAATTGCAGCCGCCTCCTTTTGATGAGCTGTCTGCTGACCAATATCATCTTGGCAAGGGCAACCACAAACACTTCTCAGCTCCACAGCTTTAGACTTTTCAAGAAAAGCTTGTTGTTGGTCATTTGCTACCCATTTATCGACGGGCCAACCTTCTTGGAGATCTGCAGTAGAATCTTCAGTTTCTAATTTGCAAGACTCAGAGACGATAGGGCCTACTAATACTTCTTAGTAGGGACCTTTCCGCAATAAGTAATCACAGAAATTTCTTGGTCCTTTGAATTTGGGCTCTTCTTGAAAGTTTTGTTGTTGCAAGCCTTCTCCCCACTTGCTAGTAAATGACCCCTGTTTGACCCCAACGACCATATCTTCCTCCTCTGAATAATATGAATCATGCTTTGGAGGAGGGTCTTGGTCTTGTTCTCTAGATGAAAGATGATCATTGCAAACTAGAGGCTCTTCGTTGGATTCCTGATGGGCTTCCTCTTCTTGTGCAACTTCCCTTGACTGGAAGCGTTGTGGCTCTGCATCACTTGACTCTTCACGAGAGTCATATTCATCATAAGAAGGGGAAACATCACATTCGGCCAAATCAAACCCCTGAGGGTTTTTTGGCAGCTCGACGACATTCCATTCTTCTCTTTCTTGCTCAGTGGGTGATGCTTCTTGATGTGATAGGTTGTCTTCCTGGAGTGGAGCTCCACAAACATCTTCAACATAGTCATCAACCTCAGAAATGTCTTAATCATTAAAATATGCACAACAATCTTCAAAGAGAGCATTCAGTGGATATAATCCTTTGTAATAGTGATTGAATCTTGTATGAAAACTTCCTAGGGAAGATATGCTGCCACGAGGTATTGTTCTGTACCAGACTCTAGCATCCTCATCTTAAGACAATCTGAACAACTTCATTTGTACATCTTCAAGAAGAATATCTTGTTGCTCCATGCATTCATGAAAGTCTTTGAAGTGTTGGTCAGGTCTTCTCTCTGTGTTCCCACCGAATCTAGGCAAATAGGTATTCCACTCATGAAACACAGTGACATGATTGGGATAACCAGCATCAGAAGAGAAATCCTGTGGGGAAACTTGGTTGCCCAGAAATGCAGGAAGAGCCATCTCGAAAACCTCCCCATATGAGTGATTTCAATTTCAAAAGTAAGGGAATTTTTCGACTGTTGTAGCATCAGAGTGAGTATGGGACTGCTTGAAAGCCAGGATGATCAAACAAAGATATGGACAATGGAGTCACTATGATGTTTTCCATAAAATTGAAACAGTGGAGTCGCCAAGGTGAGAGATCTTCAAACCGCACTTCCCTTACTCACCTAACAGAGGAAATGTAAAAATTTGTCGTACCGAGGCAAAAATATTCTAATCCGTTACCTGGAAACGACGCTAGAAAGATGTTGTCGCTTTAGATTGCACCAGCAACACAAGTGTTGCAAGAGAGATATAAATCCCCCTAGAGACAGCCTCTAGGTTGACTGTAGACTAGTGCCTAGGACATCTTAAGTATAGGAGTGCCTTGGAAGATTATGAGTGGGGTTTTAGTTGCACTCCAATTGTCACGTAATAAAAATAATAGGAGGGGCTTGGCTCAGTAGGCCTTCATTAAGGTAGACTCACGCTAATAGATGGATCCAAATGCGGGGGATATGTTGGGGAAATATCAAAGAGAAATGGCTTCATCTAGTGGCTGACAAACAATAATGAGACAACTCAATACTGAAGTTGTAGTGATGGTGGACAGGACGAAAGGGAGGAGGAAAATAGATGCATAGGTTTGTAACAAATAGAACCCTAAGCAGCAATGTTTTGGCAGAAAATTGGATTCGATGTATAGGGCTATAAACCACAGAATCCTAAGCAAAGATTTTCCAATAGAACTATGGAAGAGGGAGGAGGTGCAATGATAGAAACAACAAAGTACTTATTGAGGTTTCATGCCTATAACATGGATACCTCTATCACCAAATAGTGTGAGAAAGGTTGTGATCATATAGGTACAATAGGTTAATCTAATAACACAAGTAAATCTGTAGTTGTTACAGGAACTATAGGCTATCGAATAGCACAAGTAAATCTGTAATACGCAAAGGCATTGTTCTCTATTTAGCAGCTAGGGTAAATCCATGAATCATGGAGAAACCAACAATCTCATTACACTATTTAAGAGAAGAAAAAACAACTTATGAAATGAGGTTACAAAAGGGAAAACATAATGCGCATCACTCGTTTTTGGAATCACCAGTGATTTTCATTCATCCAATATGAGTCCAACATACCAGTCCATAACATCCAGCACCACATCAATCAAGTCCCCCATGAATAAGCAAATAGAAACAAAATGGCATCTCAGAATTTGGACCACTTGGGTGAGAAATTTCAGAACCTTTAATAAGTGTTTCTTCCCACCATTTATAAGAAGAGGGGGGAGCTTGGATTATATTTGCAACAAAATATCTGAGCCAGAGCTCCAGCTATCTGCTAGACTAGTTATCTCGGCCTATGTAAGGCGTTGTTGTCCAAAATGATTACAATCAAGATCAAATCCCTTCTTGGAAATAAAGAAACTATAGAATCATGAGAAAGGGAAATAAAATAGAAAGATGATGGAGGATGTGTCCCCTTACTGTTCCTGTGGAGGTCCCTGGTCAGGTCGAGTCCCCATCATCGTGCATCCTTCTGGTTGTTCAGTTGATTCCCTGTCGCTTCTACCTTTATTGCATGAATGACTCATTCTCTGGAGCAGGGAGTGGGTCGACTGTGAATGCCTATCGCGGAGTGGGAATGGAGTGTGTCCAGGTAAACCTTTGCTGGGTATTTAAGTGGAGCTACCTGTCGTGCCATTAAGGACCCATCCGCCTTAAGAGTCGTATACCATATTATCGAGGTTGTAGGGCAGCGAGCCTTTCACTCTTGAAAGCGCTGCAGAATGGAGGGCTCTGATGCTCCTTGGCCCCCTTTGGTTTAGCCCCTTTTTTCTTTTCTTATCATATGATCGGGGGCTATAACGAGGGGATTAGCCCTCAGGCGCTAAGGCCTTGAGGCTCCTGTCCGGGGGACTTTTTTCCTTTGTTACACAGAATACCGCATCCTGACACTTGATACCTTTTGCCTGTGGCGTTTCCCTTTACCCTTGTGATCGACGATCTACAGGATTGGGCCCACCAAAGATATCGTAATCACAACCCCATAGAGGGGGACCTTTTACCTTCTTTCTCAGCGTGCGAGCCGACTTGTTTGGACGGGAAACCCTGATAGGGTGGAACACATGAAATATCGTATCCAAGGAGAAACCCCCACATATCTCAATTGCAAGCCAGGGATACTTTGGTGTATGAGTGCTTTAACCTGCGTGACCTTCAACCGCTGATCTGTGGGGGTGATGTCATCATTGCCATGTGTCACCTTGTGATTGGTGACACGTGTCACTCGGAAATTGCCCCATGGGACCCTTGAAAAAGCCGAATTTGCGTGCAACATGTCATTCTTACTGCCACATCACTAATGGCGTTCGCTGCCAAGTCATACATACAAGCCAATGGGATTGCGCCACGTGGACCCTTGGAGGAGAGAGAAATGGGGCCTCCCATTCCTGTTTTTGCATGCATTTCCTTTATTAAATGATTTCGGCCTTCCTCGACGATTTAACACTGAGGGCCTGAATTATCAACGATTTGCACTATCGGCTTGTTTCCCCCCATAGTTCCTTAAGGATGGCCCATCGTGGGACTGCAGGACTACAGGATCGCGGGACTGCGAGATAGCAGCACTGTAGGACTGTGGGGCTATGGGATCACGGGATGTTCGATATGCGGGAGTGCGGGATTTACCATATTCCGCCGCGTGGAGGAGAGAGAAAGGGTTCGCTCGACCTTGATTTTTCCATGAAATTCCTTTGTAAACTGATTTCAGCCTCCCCTGAAGCTTTTACACTCAATCGAAAAATTGGTAGTTTGCAGGGTTTTTAAAGTGGTAACCCATTTACTCCGTCGATTACCTATGTTGCGGCACTGCGGGAATGCAGGAACACGGAATGCGAGATGCGGGATTGTAGGATTGCAGGTTGCACGATGCAGGACTGCCCACTGCAGGTTTGCGACATGCGATATGATCGATATGCGAGATTGTGAGATTTACTATGATGTTGTGGGATGAAGGATTACGAGACTGTGGGATTTTACCATCACCGATATGTGGTATTTACTGTGCTTGGGGCCCTTGACCTCCGATATGCAATTTGCCTTTGTAGTTTGTCATTTTCTTTGTTCTCTGGGCTTTCCAAGGGTAACTTCAATAGGCCATATCTTATGATCCAGAAGTCCATTTTTGGACTTCCATATATCGTTGGAAAGATATTTTTGGGCACTATGCAATGGGGAGGGTTTGATTTACCTATGAGATCTTCTGTGGCCTGGGAAGTTGACTTAAAAATTTAATGCTATTGGGCAACTTTGACCAACTGAAACCGACAATGCAGTGAGTGACAACACCACCTTTGCATCCTTTTCCACAATCTTCTTGACCTTTTTACCAATTACCCATCAACCATGATAGACTCATTTAAAAATGTAATTCTAATATATTTAAATTCAAGTGTTGTGTTAAAACATGATAATTCTGTATATATAAATAAACAATTAATGATGTGGATATTTTTTCAAACAATCTAAGTTAATGCGACAATTAAACATAAAAGATGTTGAATTTTGAGATTATGCATCGAATCATTTAAGATGGTTGTGTATCCTAGTTTTTGAACTAATTAAGCCTAAACATATTCTAAGATCCTTTTATAAGTAATATTTGTTTTTATTGTGATAATAAAATGAGTTAATTAGCTTCCTTGTCATTAAAAAAAAATAAGATAGATAATTGGTTAAATAAGGTATCATTAGGTAAATGTAAAAATTTTGGTAGATGTAGAGTTATTATGCTTATGAAAAAGTGTTTGAATTTGAAATATTGATTTTTCTTTATTGTTAGAGGAATGTAATAGATGTAGTGTAATTTATATTAAATATAGTTTAAAATTAGAGAATATAGTTTAAAATTAGAGAACATGAGAAAAATAAAGATAAATCTTAAAAATTGTTTTTTTAATAATAAAAAATACAGAGTTATGTTCACTTTTGTTTTCAAGGGGGCGATCTCCAAGAGCAATTCTCCAAATACCATGATAATTTTTGAGAAAATATTACATAACCTTTTACTTTTTGTATAACTATCCATAGAGAATTTTAACTACCTATGGCCTTGTTGTAGTTGCTACAACCACCCTCCAAAATTTTGCCTATGCTTTGATTTTGGAGCCTTACTTTCTGTTTACATGGGCTTAACTTTGACTATCATCAAGTATTCATGATTTGATTAAGACTTATCTTTTTATGTTGTGCTTGTGTTTGTTTGTTTCTTTGGAGGAGTAGGTGATGTTGACTTCATGTTCCACTATTGGGGCTAGTGGTCCGTCAATGGTGTATGTATGATTGGAACTTTCACTTAATAAAAGCACAAAGTCAACACATTTTCATGCATATGTTGTAAATGTTGTAGGATTATTCTTTTTATGTTTGCAATGCATGTTATTTAACTTACGCGTATGCTTATGAACTATTTCGTTTGCATTGGTACAAATCATGTTGAATGTGTGTTGTTGTATTAATTCATCACTGTTAACTTGTGAACTATTTCACATATTATCTTGTGATGTCATTATGCTCATGTGTTCCTTTCAAGTTGCGTACTATTACAAGATTTTAAGGGGCTCACTTATTTTCCCATCTGGGTTGAAAAACCTTCATGCATCTCACTTGATTGTCTGCAGGGTCACACAGTTGTTCACCAAAGTCACTCTACATCACTCTATGCGTAATTGCAGCCAACGCATATCATTAGTACCCACTGCATTGGCAACCGGGTTGTATTTTGGCTAGGACTCCTACACCAAACAGTGGGAGGTCTGATTGGGACTTCATATCGAGGAGATCCCCTGAATATTGGTTGGTCCAGCACCGTAAACAAGCCCCCATATAATGAGGGCTAACCAATTAGTTTGGGCATTGCGTAATAATAACCCTTTTTACAATTAATGATAAACTATTTATTTAATGAGCCTTATTTAAGGAAGATAGCTTCATACATTAATATAGTATCTACCTAAGGGGATAGGACCCTAACATGTACTCCCCCTTCGAAAGAAATGGTGTCCTTGATGATAAAGGTGAGGAAATTATTGGAGAAATTCCCCATTGGTTCCCATATGACATCTTTTGGTTGCATATTTATCCATTGGATCAATACCTCCTTGATAGTGCATTGGTGCAACTAGCACTCGATGGTATCTAATATTTCTTCTAGTTGGAGCCAAATGGGATTTCCTTCATAAAGTTATGGTAGGTTGGTATGCACGTTGCAATTTGATACCACAAGATTCTTCAAACAAGACACATAAATTGCTAGATGAATCTTGAAGTGGGTTGGAAAATTCAGTTTATAGGCAAGCTGACCAATGCATTGTGTGATTTGACAAGGCTTGTAGAACTTAGGATTCAACTTTTGGGGAACTTCATCTTTGAGTGATGTTTTCTTATAACTTTGTAGGTGAAGGAACACTTGATCTGCTTCAGTAAAAGAATGTTAGAATCAATGTTGATTAGCTTGTTGCGTCATTTGATTTTGTGCCATCTCTAAGTTGTCCTTGAGAATACATATAACGACTTCTCTAGCGTGAAGTGTTCTATCTAAGCATGAACCTTGTATGTGCCCAGTACATAGGATTTATGGACATGGTTTTTTTTTTCCATAAAATGCTTCATACTATGTCATTTTGGTAGCTCCACAATAAGTGGTATTGTACCACCATTCAGCTAGAAAAATCATCATGCCCACTAGTGTAGATTTTCAAAAGAAAAGCATCTCAAATATGTCCCCAAGCACTTGTTGACCACTTCTGTTTGACCATTAGTTTGATGATGATATGCAGTGTTCATATTAAGTTATGTACCTTATAGTTAAATAGTTACTACAAAAATTTGTTGGTTAATGTGGGGTTCAGATCTAAAATAATGGAAGTGGGCATACCATTTATCTTTAAGATTTGATCCATGAAGGCCTAGGAAACTAAGGAAGGAGTGAAAGGATGAGCTAGGGCACGAAAATGAGCACTTATGAAAGATGGCTAGCACCACCATGATGATTTACTTGTTGTCTACCTTTGGAAGTCCCATAATAAAATCCATTGAAATGTTTATCCAGATCTGCATTGGGATGGTAGAGATTGCAATGCCCCTAATATCTTTACTATTTCTCCCTTATTTATTTGGCAAGAATCACAAGATACTACAAAATCATGGATATCTATTTTCATGCTTTCTTAGAAGAATGAATTCTTAGTTCTTTCACAAGTTTTGTGAAAGCTAGAGTGATCTTTTGTTGGTGATGAGTGTAGCTCCTATGAGATTCATCATTTTAGGGTTGAATATTTTGCCAAAACAATATTCCTTTTACATTGCAATGTATCTTTGTGTCATGCATTATTTTTAGGATGGTTGGGATCTATATGAAGTTATTGTATGAACTTCCTTAAAGTATTTTTCTAGTCATTCCCTGCAAGCTTCCTCAAGGCATCCTATATTTGGTAATGATAAGGAAAGGAGTGGCACATCCTCAAATTTTCCAGATAACTCTTCAGCCACAACATTCTATTTACCCTTCTTATACATGAGCTCATAATCATACTCTAATATACTGGTGACCCATTTATGTTGTTATAGTGAGACAACCATTGTTAAAGGAAGTACTTTAGACTATGTGTAGAAATTCCCACTATAGATCAACAGATTATGCAATAGACTAAACCAAAATACAAGATCTACTTCTACAAAAAAAATTGCAGAAGCTTAATCAAATTGAGCAAGATCAATGAGAACACATATAACTGAGAATGAGAAATCAATCACACATAACACAAAAGAAATAACCTGGGGAAAGCCTCAGCCTAAAACCCCAATCTCTGTATTATCATACAAGTGGAAATCTTGTTCAAGTTACAAAAATAATCAGCTCTCAAGCTATCCCGCTCTCTCTGCAATCAAACAATATTTCTCATAGACAATTAAAGGTTCTCACAACCTTCTCCTCTACCCCCCAATCCTCCTATTTCCTTGCGTAGTTTTTCTTGGGGTCCAGTGCTTCCACTTGTGTGAATTCCCACCTCACACTGCTCACTTGGCTCAGGAATAACTGCACAAACCTGAAGGAGATAATTCCTTCTACATGGATGAGTTTCCTTAATAGGAAAAATCCTCCAACTGATAGTGCATTGTCCCTTCCTCTGATATCAACTAGGTCTCTGATTGAACTAACATGCATGAGTTATTTATGAGAGAATATTCAGTTATCTGAAGTGCAGCAGTTACATGTATGCATGCATTAACTAACTGAACACACAATTAATTCAACAAACTGTTTGAACTAATCTAACTGGACTTGACTCAGTTAACTGAGCCAACTAATTACAACTCAATATTACAACTCATCCTTATCTATTTAACTAATGGATAAATTCCTCAATCAATGGAGAAACTGTTGCATGTCCTCACATAGACTTCATGTTTGATTTTCTACAGCGAATTAGCTCAAGATGAATTAATTAATTATTTTACAAACAGCTGCTAAGATCAAATTCGAATTTTACTTCTCAATTTTAGTTCAGGGACTAACTGAAATCGGAATCCATCCCGAAATGCTATTTATAGAAATGCTATTTTTAGCACTTCCATTTTTCATTCCTTGTTGCTATGTCCAACACTGGTACCTAAACTGTTATTTTTAGCATTTCTTGTTGCCATTTTCAACACTATGATGGTCAATCTTGATACAAAAATGCCTCCCCATGAGATATGGTTGCTAATTCTCAATTGCATGAAGGATAGCCATCATTTCCTTTTCATTTGTGGATTTTCCCAAATTATGGTCACACAATTACTTACTGATGAATGCTAAGGGGAATCTTTCTTGTCTCAATACTACTCCTAGACCTCTTCTGAATGCATCACACTCCAAGAAAAGAGTCCTATTAAAGTTAGACATTGCTAACATTAGAGTAGTGAACATTTCAACCTTTAAAGTAATGAATACATGTGTGTCTTCCTCATTCCAAACAAAGGCATTCTTCTTAAGGAGTGAAGTTAAGGGAGTTACAATTTTGCCATAAATTATCACAAATTTCCTATGATAGCCTATGATTTCTTAGACTTCCCTCAAGCTTCTTACTGTTTTTGGATGAGGCCAATCTTACACAGTCTCCACTTTCTTGGGATCAACTCGTATTTCCTAACTTACAATGCCACCTAAATATTCAACCTTAGGAGCCCCAAAAACATAATTGGAACACTTCACGAATAATTGGTTGTCTCTCAAGAGTTGAAAGGATTTATCAACATTCTCTATGTGTGATTCCCATTTTTTACTATAGATCAAGGGATCATCGAAGAAGACTAGTACAAACTTGCATGGGAAGGGTTTGAAAGCTTGTTCATGAGGTTCTAAAAAGTGGATAGAGAATTACAAAGACCAAAATGCATCACTAGAAACTCATAATGACCTTTGCATGTTTTAAAATCCATCCCAGGGATGTTTATTTCTTTCATCTCGAATGTAGGTCAAGCTTAGTGAAAAAAATTGCTCCATGTCGTTCATCCATGGAAACATCAATACTTGGGATAGGAAAATTTTCCTTCATCATCAATTTATTTATAGCCCTAAAATCAAGACACATGCACCAAGTTTCTTTCTTATTTAGCACCATGAATATATGTGACGAGTAAGGGTTTGCACTAGGATATATGACCTATACTTCCAATAGTTCTTGAATGATATTTTCTATTTGATTCTTTTGTGCAAAAGGGTTTTAATAAGGACATACATTTGGTGGTTGACTTCCTAGAATTATGTGAATGCCATGATCATGCTCTCCTCATAAGGGGAAAACCCTTTGGTGTCTCAAAGACATGATGATGTTAGTTAAGGACCAATTACAAATTGGGTGGATTTTTTGCATCATATTAACCATAACCTATATGTCATTAAATTGGGAAATAATGCTAGAGTGCCCTTTCTTTAATAACTTCTCCATATAGTGAGATTTGACTATTTCATGGGAGCTAACCCTAAGCTCTTGATGTCCCTCTTTAATGAAATTCATATAGACTTCTTTGGGATTCATTGTGATTGATCTCAACATGCATAACCATTTCCCCCCATACTATATCACAACCACCCATGTAAAAAAAATAGATGGGTTTTGAGAGGATAGTCTCATGATTCATCTATATTTTGACATTTTTACATGTGTCCCCACATTTCATCCTACCTCCATTAACGATCATATTTGAAACTAGTACATCAGTTGTAGGAAACATTGGTTTTCTTTTCCCACTCATGAATGAAATTGTGAGTACTTCCATTGTCAACTAGGACTATAACTTTCTATTGTTTGAGGTAGCCCGTGATTTTCAAGGTTTGTGGAGCTAAAATACCTAATAACGCATGTAGGGAGATTAGGGGTCCTTTAATAGGAAATGGAGGTTCAATATATACTTGAGCTTGAGCATTGGTGTCTTCAACTTGTAACAATGGTGTTTCTTTGATAGTTATGTCTTAGGTCAATGCCTAATTGGTCATATCAATTTGGAATAATTATTTTCTTTCCACCTATGACATGGAACACATTTTCATCATAATCCTAACAAAGTCCATGTCTTTTGTGGTTTTCTATTAACTTATGTACTTTTAAGGAATGAGTAAGAGTTATGCTTAGTGAATTACCTTCGGGAGGATAAAATGCATGGAACAAATGCTAATTTTTTATTTGTGCATTAATTATCATCTTAGCTTCTAGGGACCTCTTGGTTGTTCTAACCATGTAGCAAGGTGTTGCATTTTGACTTATGCTTGAATCTCCTCCTTGAGGCTAATAACGAACCCTTGTTTATAGAAGAAATATGTGTATTTCTTTGCATGTATGGCTAATTGCTCAAAGGTTGCTCTAAAGTAAATGGTTGAGCCTATTTGGTGTAACTTGATTGTAGGTTTTAACCCTGTACAGAAATTACCTGCATACAAATTCTAAAACACATAAAATAAAAAATGCGAGAGCATAACACATAAAACACATATACACAAAGATTTTCCCCTGGATCCCAAAACCAGGACTACCAGCTTGATTTTTCATTATATTCCTTTCAATGTTATAATACATATTTATACATGCTGAAGCATCCAATACCATGGATCGAAAACCACCGCATCCAAAAAACATGTGTGAAAATCATGCACAAAACCATAGGTGGGTCCGCCCAACCTAACATAGGGTCCAAAACCAAAATTTTCCGGGGCACTAAAGTGGGGTTACGGGTATGCCTCAAACCCCCTGTGACCCCCCCTGCTACACAATTGGCACAACGAAGGGGGGGCTTCGCCCCCCCTCTAACCCCCCAGTTAACTACGTGGGCTAGTCGTGGAAAGAATATAACACAACCCAACATTCTCCCACTTGTTGTTTTCTTTCCACAGGGGGCCACAAGAGAGCTTAGTCATTTTTCCAGCCCTGAAACATCCATTGTCTTTCTACACCAAGAGAACTTCTCAGAGCTCACAGATTTTGTCAATGCATCTGCAGTATTCTTCAAAGTGTCCACCTTTACCAGCAACACCTTTTTGTCTTCTATCATATCCCTCACAAAGTGATACTAAACATCAATGTGCTCTGTCTTTGAATGATATGCGGGGTTCTCTGCCAAGAAAATTTCACTTTGGCTGTCATGGTCTATCCTTATAGCTCCCTGTACTAACCCCATACTTGAACACAATCTCTGCAACCAAACTGCTTCCTTGCTTGCATGACTGGCTGCCATGTATTCTACCTCTGTAGTTGATAGTGCCACTACAGATTGTTTCTTACTCATCCAACTGACTGCACCTCCAAATAGGTTAAAGACATACCCACTTGTATATCTTCTCTGATCCAGATCTCTAGCCCAGTCTGCATCAACAAAGCCACGAATATCCAACATTCTGTCCAATCCTGGTCTTCCTTGGTAGCACAAACCATAATCACTAGTGCCACGCAAATACCTGAAAACCCACTTCACTGCTGTCCAATGCTCCTTCCCTGGTTTTGACATAAACCTGCTCAATACTCCCACTGCATGTGCAATGTCTGGTCTAGTACAGACCATTGCATACATCAGGCTACCGACTGCACTTGCATATGGAACACGGCACATATCCTCTTCCTCTTATTGTGTCTTGGGACACTGTTCAGCAGATAAATTTACACCTACAGGAATAGGAACCTTCACAGGTTTACTATCCTGCATATTAAACCTCTGCAGTATTGTCTCGACATACTTCCTCTGGTTTAACCAAAGCTTCCTCTTTGCCCGATCTCTTTTAATTTCCATGCCCAAAATATAGTTTACATCACCAAGATCTTTCATGTCGAATTTGGAGGACAATTGGGTCTTCAAATCCTGGATAATTTCTTTGTCATTTCCAACCAGCAACATATCATCCACATACAAGACCAGATAAATAACACGGTCACCAATTAATTTAAAGTACACACAGTGATCTACTTTGCTTCTGGTGAAGCCAAGTCCCCATATAAATGTATCAAATTTCTGATACCGCATCCTTGGTGATTGTTTTAACCCATACAAAGACTTCTTTAACTTGCATGCCAGTTCTTTCTTACCCTTCATCGCAAAGCCTTCAGGTTGCTTCATGTAGATTTCGTCTTCCAGATCCCTGTGAAGAAATGTTGTCTTCACATCCATCTGTTCCACCTCAAAAACAAAAACAGCAGCAACAGATAAAAGTAATCTAATAGAAGTTACCTTGGCAACAGGAGAAAAAATATCACCAAAATCAATTCCTGACACCTGGGAATAACCTTTTGCTACCAACCGAGCTTTGTATTTCTCCACCTTTCCTTCCGCATTTGTCTTCTTCTTAAACATCCATTTGCTGCCAATGGGTTTCCTTCCAGCCAGCAACTCCACCAGATCCCAAGGCTCATTTTTGTGTAAAGATGCCATTTCATCAACCATGGCCTCTTTCCAGAGTTTTCCATCCTCTAAATCTACTGCTTCCTTCACAGTTCTGGGATCATTGTCAGCAATAGATAAAGAAAAATTTGAACAGAAAGCAGATGGACTATACCTTTCTGACTGCCTTCTTTCTCGAACTAATATTCTCACACCCAGAGTTTGTGGCTGTTCATCTTCTGATTCCTCCTCTTCTGTAGAGTCTGATTCTTCCTCCGTAATCTCAAACTCTATCTTCTCAGGTTCCTTTGGTTGGATTTCATGTTTACATCTTTTACCTCTCTGAACACCACATCTCGGCTGTACACAACCTTTCGTGTGGCTAGGTTACAAAGCTTATACCCCTTTAAACCATCCTTATACCCAATAAAGATGCACTTTTCAGATTTACTATCCAACTTGGTTCGTTTCTCCTTTGGAACATGTACATATGCATCACATCCAAATACCCTCAGATGTGAAAGAGAGGGTTTCTTACCAGTCCATACCTCTTGTGGAGTCTTATCCTCCAACGGTGATGAAGGTGACCTGTTGACCAAGTAACATGCAGTATCCACCACCTCTGCCCAGAATTCATGTCCTATCCCGACACCACTGAGCATGCTTCTTGCCCTTTCCATCAACGTCTTGTTCATTCTTTCTACAACTCCTTTTTTCTGAGGTGTATATGGAGTAGTCTTCTGTCGTGCTATACCACACTTCTTATAGAATTCTTCAAATTCCTTGTTGCAAAACTCTCCACCATTATCTGTCCTTAGCACCTTTATCTTCTTCTCTGTCTGATTTTCCACGAGAGCCTTAAATTCTTTAAACCTGTCAAAGGCTTCAGATTTATTCTTAAGGAAATATATCCATGTATTCCTTGAGAGGTCATCTGTAAATGATACATAGTACACAGACTTACCCAGTGATGGAACCTTCACAGGTCCAAACACATCACTATGCACAAGTTCTAATATCTGTTTTGCCCTCTTACTACCAGAGGGGAAACTCACCCGATTCTGCTTCCCATATACACAATTTTCACAGAAATCAAAATCCAGAGAGCTAATACTCATACCTTCTACCATACCTTTACCATGAAGTATTCGAAGGCCCTTCTCTCCAATATGTTCAAGCCTTTGATGCCACAACACGGTCTTCTATCTAGAGACCACTAGATTTTTTGCTCCACTTTCAGGAACCACAGTACTATTGCACCCATCAATAACAGTGCTACCCCGCAGCTTTTACAGAGTTCCAATTCGAACTCCCCACATCAATACCAGTGCTCCCTGAACTATTTTGCACGTATCCTTCTCGAACATTATTTTTACGCCTGCATCATCCAGCTTTCTTATAGAAATTAGATTTCTGGCTAATGCAGGAATATGCAGAACACCTGGAAGTGTTCTAACCCTTCCACCTTGCAACTTCAACTTTACCTTTCCGCGACCAATGATTCTAGCCTTACTATCATCCCCTAAGAAGACATCACCGTATCGTATTTCTCATACTCGCAGAACCACTCTCTATGGGGAGTGAAGTGAAAGGATGCACTTGAGTCAATCAACCCTGCCTCATGATCTACATGTGTACTTGAAGAAGCCAAGTACACATCCCCACCTTCATCTGAGGTGGTTTTCGCCTCTGCAGAAGAAGCATCATCAGATCCCTTTCCTTTGTTAGGAGCTTTAGATTTACAGTCCCTTTTGTAGTGCCCTTCCTTTCCGCATTTCCAGAACACCACCTTCACAGGTTTTCCTGGAGATTTAGATCTCCCACTTGATGACTTATTCTTGTTTCTATTCTGGGACTGTCCTCGTATAGACAAGGCATCACCATTCTGGCTCTCCATATTTTTCCGTCTCATCTCCTCCGTCAGCAAGGATGAGACTATTTCATCAAACTGCAAGGCAATTGCATTGCTACCTATTGCAATAACCAGACTATCCCATGAATCTGGTAGAGAACACAACAAACTGATGCACTTATCTTCATCTGAAATTTTAATATCAACAGATGCTAACTGACTTACCACAGTATTAAATGCATTCAGATGCTCTGTCACCGAGTCTCCATCTTTCATCCTCATGTTATACAGCTTTTTCCGCAGGAACAGTTTATTCACTAGAGACTTAGATTGGTACAAAGTCCCTAACTTGTCCCACAAAGCCTTCGCCGTAGCTTCCCCTGATACATTCAGCAATACTGAATTTGAGACACACAATCGTATTGTGCTCTTTGCCTTCCGATCCAACTTCTTCCATTCTTCATCGGACACTCCCATTGGTTTAGTACCCGGATCTACCGCGATCCACTGATCTTTATCCACCAACAAATCCTTCATATTGAGTTTCCACAACTCAAAAATCTAACCATTAAATTTCTTGATCTATATCTTTCCATTGCTCGCCATCTTCTTTTACCACCAGAATCGATCTCGCAGATCTCCCACTAAATAGGGTCTACCACAGGCCCGAGCGAAACCCCTCGGTAACAAAGGCATCCCCTTGAAGCCAAAACAACTCTGATACCAAATGTAGGTTTTAACCCCATACAGAAATTACCTACATACGAATTCTAAAACACATAAAATAAAAAAATTCGAGAGCATAACACATAAAACACATATACACAAAGATTTTCCCCTAGATCCCAAAATCGGGACTACCAGCTTGATTTTTCATTATATTCCTTTCAATGTTATAATACATATTTATACATGCCGAAGCATCCAATACCATGGACCGCAAACCATCGCGTCCAAAAAACATGTGCGAAAATCATGCACAAAACCATAGGTGGGTATGCCCAACCTAACATAGGGTCCAAAACCAAAATTTCTATTATGTGCCCCGGACCCCATAAAGTGGGGTTACGGGTACACCTCAAACCCCCTGTGACCCCCGCTGCTACACAATCGGCGCAACGAAGGGGGGTGCTTCTCCCCCCCTCTAACCCCCCATTTAACTATGTGGGTTAGTCGTGGAAATAATATAGCACAACCCAACATTGATAAGTCACCCCGAATAATGAGTATCTCTCTCAAAACATGCATGGAAAAATTTAACAACTAACTCCACGCAATGTAACCTGAATTTTTTTTTTTTTCCCATTCAACCATTGCCATGTTTCTAGATCTAAATATAGGACCCACATCTGACATTTCATCATGTCATGAGTAAAACCCCCAACGGAAAAATATTGTTCCATTTGAGTGGCCGATCCTAATAGGTCAAAACCATCAAACTTGTTTAAATCCACTTTAGGAGAATGGTTCCATATTTTTTTTCCCGAGGAGAAAAAGCGTAATTTTTATTGACTTCAGAAGATTGCATGTTGTAGATGCTAAAAGCATATGATGAAATGTGGGTAGAGCCACTTACAAAACAATACTCCAAATGAAGTATTCCTGAAGAAACCCTCAAACGGGGCAAAAAGCAAAAAAGGTAAGAAAACCCCTGCAAACCTGCAGAAATAGGAGCCCAAAAAACCCCAAAGGGCCAAAATAATGAGCCCTAGAGCAGTCCTATAGAGGGTAACAAAGAAACCCCATACCCATTACATAAAAAAAACAAAAAAAGTAGTGGTGCAGCCCCAAGAGAGAGACGGCATAACTAGCAGACTCAACTCAAACCCGGCACCGAACCACCACAAGCGAAAGAAAAACTCCTGAGGAAAGAAACCGAGACAGGAAGCTCTAAACTTGGCAACCCGACAAGAATGACAAGCACAAAATGGGGGAAAAAAGCTGCCAGGGTAGCTACTCCTCCCCCGCCCCCTCAAAACTCTCCTCCTAAAACATACGAACCAAAAGTAAAAACAGTTGCCCCCATTCTTCCACAACAGCCTTTAGAAACCCCAAAAAACACCCAGCCAAATTGCAGCGGCACAAAACAAAACACAGAGACGATCAGGACCTCCACACCCATGTTCCCTCAACGCTCCAAAACAGCAGAGGATAGGCCAGCACGCGTCCAATGAGCACCATCTGCAGCAGCGAGAAACCCATCGATCCCGGCCAGAGAGGCAGAGGCGAAAGTAGGGGCTGAGGCGGGTAGGGTTCAACCTCCTCGCCCCCGCGCAGTGGAAAAACCCTAGAAACTAGTGGCGAAAAAATTTTGACGTGTGGCTCTCTGCCTCCACATCACTCAGGAGAATGGTGCCATAGGTTATTATGCATTGATCTATTATTGTGTAGACCCAATGAGTATTGTGGGTGGTTAAATAGTCCCGAGTTAGAATTTTCTTCTTAGTGTGGCTCAATGTGTTGTGTAGTACTGTAGTTTTCTTTTGGAATGACCTAACGTAACAAAATTAAGAACTTGTTTACCAACATTTTTTCAAAGTTTTCAAAATTCTCATCTAGCTTCTTATTGAACTCCTCCAATCTGTTTATGTCATCTTAGCATTACTTAATTTGAACTTCCATTGATTCCAACTTGTTTGAAATAGAGCAAGTTTTCACATTGTTTAGGGAAGTATGATGATGGGTATATGTATTTTCCTTCATGGATGAGCTCATTGAAAAAAATTAATGGCTCTTAAGGACAAGGGAGTGTTAGGTGTTATAGCTCTCAAATATATGTGTTTGGTCCAACAATAACACTTGGTCCAATATCTCATGGAGATAACTAAGGAGACTACATTACACCTTTAGTCATACTACTTGACTACGTAGTTACCAGAGAGTGGTCTCCCTAGGTGTTGTTTCAATGTACTATAGCAACAAGATGGTCAATTAGCTTATCTAAAGTCATTTTTAGTATGCCTAGGGGAATTCTTATATACCTAAAGGTACATGGAAGTGAGACTCCATATATAGGTAATGTCTGATGTAGTACTACTCAAAGGGGCACTAATAGCAGTTGCAAGGGTTCCCAAACAAGTGAAACCATGTGTAGTTCCTATGAGTATTCTTCCTCAACCATAGTTTATGTAATGGATGAAAAATCACCGTGTCATTCAAAGATGCCAAAAGACATATCTAAAAAAAATGAACTTGTTAACCCTAGAAAAAGTTGTTAAAATCACCAAAAAATAACCTGTGCAAGGTAGGGTTTGAGGTTAAAAAATGTAAAATAATCACTTTTGTTATGCCTCTCGAATTGGCTCTTATGACCCCAACTATGAAATGCCACAAATTCTCTAGATTTAATGGCACTAATTTGATTGAAATATGTGCTCTTTATCAAAACATGTTCAATCTATGAAATTCTTGGCCTTCACAGAAAAAACCCTAGAAAATTTGATTTTAAATTGCAAATAAATTCACTTCCTAGACCCATTTTGGACCTTTTTTTTTAATTTGTGTTATTTTTAGAGGAATTTAGTTATTGGATTGAATTATTCAAATTCTACAATTTTTGTTTAGGAATCTACCTGAATGCTTCCATCCTCTTTTGTCCATAAAAAAACTCAATAAAAAGAAAAGAAAAGAAATCTCACTTTGTCCCAAAAATTCTCTCATTTCTTGCGCAAAAAAGAGCTTTAATACCACTTATAGTGTGATTCAAAAAAAAAAAACCTAGGCAAGATCTCTTTGATAATAAAAAATAAAAAGTCATGTTCACTTCTTCAAGGGGCAACCTCTAGGAACAATGCTCCAAATACAATGAAAATTCTTTACAAAGCATGACATAACCTTCTACTCTATATTATTATTCATAAAAAATATTATAATGAGACCACCCATCTAATTTGAACTTTATTAATAAAACAAACCTTTTTACAATAAATGAGAATCAACTTAATAGACTTTACTTAAGGAAGATAGTCTCATACATCAATAACTTATCTAAGTAATAAAGTTAGAGTAAAATCTTAACAACACATTTTCAACTTATTTAGATAATTAAAATAAACATTAATAAAAATACTTTATAGTGGATATATTTTCATTATGGTACTTTATACTCAATAACATTTTTATTATATTAACATTTCTAAGAATAAAGAAGAATCTCTAAACTTTTTTTTAGTCTCTGCCTCACCAGGGCTATAACATTCGTTGTTGGGTGTGGAGTTTAATTATCTTCCTCATTGTTCAGATGGTTTTTTGTTTCAGTCGTGGTTGGATCTCAGTACCTGAAGAGGGGGGTGTGGGGGGAATTCCTCCCCACTATTGTTGCAACGGGGGTGGATACAATGCTTTGGAGCCCCCCATCGCCGACAGGGATTTGGGGGCAGTGCCCCTGAAGCAAAAAAATAGATGAAATTTTGCCTTGTAAAATATTGTAATTTCGTAGTCAATCAGGATCATTCATTGGGCAAAAGATCTAATGGTAGAAACTACGTTAATTTAGGTTTTTTTCCCTAAAAGACAACCCTCGGTTTATATGAGAGAATTGTATTGCGGTTGTGGATTATTATTTTTGTGCGAGAAAGAGGAGATTGTGTGAGAGCGAAGAGGAAATTGCAATGGATTTTTTGTAGGTTGTATCTCTTCATTTTGTTGGATAATATAAAAGGAAGGCCTGACTGTTTCTCTGTGGACGTAGTCCAAATTGGGTGAACCACTATATCTGTGCCAGTCTTGTTTTATGCTTTTCTGTGTTTGTGTTTCCACAATATTTTATATGTTCCATTGCTCTGTTAATTAATTTCTAACATTCGCCTCGTGGTCAAAGTGTGTTGACTTTGCATTATTTTGCTCTGTTTTTGCAATTTTAACCAAAGTTTCAGGAAAATGCTAAATATTTATATTTCCATGTAATTTTAAAAATAAATTTCTAGAATTCTTATTTCTAATTTTCATTTGGCTAAGCAAACTTTGATATGACATAATTCCCTTAGTAGATGGAATTTTATTTTTGGTATTAGTTATGCGACAAATAATTTTAAAATAAAAAACGCTAATTTTTTGAGTGGTCATTCCGCTATTGAATGCTCTGACACTAACATTGTTATGTATGACACTGTGAATGCTTGCCCAATGATGTGAATGCTCTGACACTAACATTGTTATGTATGACACTGTGAATGCTTGCCCAATGATGTGAATGCTCTAAGACCAACATTGTTATATATGACAGTGTAAATGCTTGCCCAAAAATGCCATAACTAACACAGTTAAGGTCCCTTACATAAACGAGTAAAGCATAGAGTTGATATATTGTGTGGGGTGCGGAGATAGAAAGAAACCCCATTCTTGGAACTCCTCCAATAATACGAGAATTGGGAAAGAACCCCACTCTTAAAACTCCTCCAAGAATACTAGAACTCACACAGTTCAGGTCCAAGTCCCTTACATAGACGAGTGAAACATAAAGTTGTCCCTTACATTGACAAGTGAAGCGTAAAATTAATATATTGTACGGAGTGTGGAGGAGCCCCACTCTTGAAGCTCCGCATAATGTTTTATTGTTGGTTATAATTTCAACATCGAAATATTCCAAATTATGAGAATATTGAGAACGCCCAATATACTTTTATTGGTTCTTTTCCACTTATGGTAAACAAAAATATCCATCTCTTTGTTGCATTTAGAGAATTCCTCTCTTATATTGCAGTCAAAAAGCTTGGTGACAGCTTCTAATCATGACCGGTGACTACTCACCACTCAGTTTGAATCATGCTCTGCTAATCAAGGAGAATTTTGTGGACTCTCGAGAATGGAGGTTCCTCTGAATTTACAGTTTTTGTTCCGATCATTAAAAATACAAAGTGAGATGAGTCTGAGAAAGAGGCAACGAGCTGCTTGGTTGGTCATACGAAAAACAAACCCATAAAAAATAAAACTCGTGGAATCATTAGTTAGGCGTTGGGTGAAAGGCAACTAGAAAGAAGCCCAATTTCACAGTTAAGTTATAAGAGATCCAATCTCATGCTTTTGCTCAACGTTCTTGGTTGTTGGCTGGATCCCTTTGGAGTCACCAATGATTTCCTATCATGGCTCTCCAACCGTGATTTGTCAATATTATGTACAATATTGATCCCAAAAATTCAAAGTTCTAGTCAAGGATAAATGGATTTTGCTAATCATGATGAATTTTTGTGTAGGAATCGTCCCCCGCTTAGTACGTCGTTCACCAATACATGATAAAGAGTTTGTGTGTTATGGGGAGAGTGAGAATGGTTGCCACTGAATACAAGACCGCGAGCAAAGAGACGAAGAGGAATTCTTCATTCAATCCCAAAGCGGCATGGCTTCTATTTAAAAAGAAAACATTTTTCGCAAAGAATCCGGCTGTCATCAGGTATCAAATTACTGAGAGCAGATTTCCATATAGGTGGAATGTTGATGATAGAACCGGAGCATGGATGTATTTTCATAAAATCACCGGTCAAAAGTAATAAAAACATGGAAGGTTGTTTTTCCTGCTGCCAGAGGCACAAGATGCTTACCACGTGGTCGCCTGCAAGTATCCAGCATGACACCACTACTCTCATCCCTACGCAGAAATGAATAAAACAGTGTGACCATATGAAATGCATGGACTGTAATTCTATATGTTATGTGGTCTGCTTGCATGTTAAACACAACGCGTTTATGCACTGACACAACTGTTGATATGTATGGCTTTTGACTTTGATTCCATAGTTCTAGTGCAGTGAAAATTAGTATTATTGTGAATACCAAGGACAGTGTAGAATATTAAACCAGTGACCACAACAACAATCAGTGATTTGGATGAAACCATTGTCCATGTATGCTCATGACATGGGACACACCTTATTTTTCATTATTGTGATTACTTGGATTGTTGAAACTATAAGACAACTAACCTTGGTAACAATCTATTATTTTGTTGAAGCCATCACATATCATTGCTTAGTTTTATTTGTGCAGTAAATTCAAAAATGCTTACCCTAGTTGCCGTAATGAGGATTGGAATAATGGAATGCATGTTGATATATTTGGGAGGTGAATAAATACAAACCGCAAGCTTAAAGGATTTTGATATGCTATGACAACTGCATTGTGAGTTGTTAACATCATAACACGATACAACACTAGGATAACTTTCTTTGATTCTTTCTTTTGCCTCGCCCATTATCTTGTTGTCATGTAAGTTTAGATTGGTAGAAGAGTTTTTCTAGTTGTATTATTGCTAGTGGAATCTATGAGAACGGATCTAGTGGATTCTGGTAAGAGTTAAGAATAGTCACTAATAACATTTCTAGAATGATTGATAATGAACTTCTATGAAGTAGTCGTGAAGATGCATTCCAAGAAGTATTGTGGTAATGATAATATCTTGTTGCATAGCTCCATTGGCAGTTTCCCTAATCACATCATTAATGGTTTACTTAAGCTCCATCCCAAACAACCATTCTAATGAGAAATATGCAATGTGTGGATGAGATTAATGAAAAAAGAATATTCATCATCCTCTATACCAAAACAAGAATTATGATTTAATGTCATAACTCTGGGAAAATAAGGATTGAATGCGATAATCAAGTATTAGTGAGTGCAATTATAAAAAAAAGGGTCAATAATTTCTAAATTAATTTCCTTTTAATATGTTTCTAACATTTTTTTATTTCCATTTAGTGAGACATAGTATTATTGTTGTTCAAGATGAGGTTGCAAACATTTGTTTTCTTTGTGAATGCTTTGTATATATACCCATCAGTTGTTCATATCCCCAAATTATTCATTCCGTAGAGATTCCACAATGTTGATTTCAATAGAAGCAACAATCGTCGACAAGAATCATTTATTAGATAACATTAAAATTTTAATATTAACGTATAATTTAAAAATTAACACAAACGCATATGTGCGAAACTGCAGAAGAAGCTTTCAAAATTTTCATTATGTGGACCTCCACACTCTGCACAATCTATTAACATTAAAATAACCACGGGTCTTGTGTAGGACTACGAAGGAAGTTTGTGTAGAGCAAACTTTCAAGCTTTCATTGTGCGGACCTTCACACTCCACACAATCTATCAATAATGAAAAATGAAGTGAGCCTAATTACTCAGAGATAACCATGATAATTAATGATGTCTGTCCAATTTCACGTGTACTAACTCCGAAAGAGTTAAAATACATTATCATTAGAACATCAAAGAAAAACACATTATTACAATGTTAGGCCCCTATAATACTAGTGATTCCCCCATTACTATTGTCATTGTATCCCTTATTGTTATTATTGTGCCCCTATTGTCCCCGTATTGTTATTAGTATGCCCCATAAAAACCCACTATTGTTATTTTTGTGGCCTTATGTTATTACTCTTATGTCGACTTGATTACATTGTGACCCCTTAGACTCCTATATATAGAAGGGAGGTTTAGTCATTTGTATCATCCAAGAATTGTTCATTTGTATAATGTAAATGAGGTTGACCCCTCGAAGAGGCTAAATTCTAAGGCGTTGATCTATCTTTTCTATCTTTTTGTGAGTTGTTTTCCTAACATTTGGTATTAGAGCTTTGGATTCTAGGGTTTCGCTGCTCCAAACAGGTCATCATGGAATTTTCGCTATAACTTTTTTTCAGCGACGTTTCAGAATCTAAAAATAAAACCCATTTGGGCCGAAATCGTTCTGAACTTCGGGTCCGAATTTTAGAGCTTGTCTCGCTATATTCGCAGATATATGATCTGAGGAAGTTAGCATTTTTGCAGACTCCTGAATTACATTCCAAACAAGTGACCTGGGGAGAATCGTCATAACTTTTGTTTTGAGCATTAGATTGAAATTTCGTAAGAAGTTTTAGAAAGAGGATGACTTGTATTTTTCTGTGCATCAGTTTCAGGTACTAAGGTCAAAACAATGACACATGGCACATCGTACAAGTTCGCTCTACTGAACTATTCTATAATCAAGTCACCGTGGGAGATTTGGCATAACTCTTTCTTGGAGAATCCAATCTTGATCAGACTGCGGGGTTAGAAAGAGGACTCAAAGGGATACCACAAGACGAGATTTCAGATATTCGAGATCCGCAGTTACAAAGATACAACAAATTCAATATCGAGCTCTTAGAAAGTGAAAAAAGGGGTGTGTAGTTTTTTTGAATTTTGCATAAGATTGGTTTGAAAAATTAGTTTGAAGGAATTCAAAAGGAATAGTGAAGAATTATTAGAATTAATTAATGCACTGAAGAAAGAAAATGGAAACACCTAGTAAGCAACCTGAATGCTCTAGCATGACTTGTGAAGAAGAGGAAGAAATGCAACATGATATATCAAAATTACAAGACCAAGTACAACAAATTTCACTCTCACTAAAGGTAAATAAAGCCAAGATGAATGGTGTGGAAGCTAATATGAATGGCATGCAAGTTAAGATGGATGGCGTGGAAGCTAAGAATTGAGGGTGAATTTGAATAAGTTGCTACAAGAAATGGTCACTAATGGTGAAAGGGTAGTAAAGGAAACTCATGATGAGAACAAACAAAATGTTAATCATGATTTCATAGACTCTAATGTTGGATTGAAGACCCACCATGTTCCAAAAATCGATATGAGGAAGTCTGATGACAAGGATCCCGAAACATGGATACTATAGATGGAGCAATTTTTCGATCTCCATAATGTGCAAAACACACAAAAGGTACGTATTTCAACTTTATATTTGGAACCAAATCAATTTTTATGGTATCGATGGCTTTGCTCTCGTAAAAAAATTGTCACTTGGGCAATTTTATGAAAGAAATGATAGCACATTATGAGGATACAAAAGGCAACACCTTTTTTAGCCAATTGATAAACCTCAAACAAAAGGGTTCAATGATGGAGCACATTGAGGACTTTCAAAAATTGAACATAAGGGTAAAAGATATTCGAAAGGAGCATAGGATTGATGTGTTCATATGGACTTTAAAGGATAATATCTAACATGAGGCTCTCCTTTGGGAACCTGATTCATTGGAGAAGGCATTCAGGTTAGCAAGAAAAATGGAAAGCAAAATTATGGCAACAAGGAAGCCTACCACTCACAACTATAAAGATGGAAGTGTTTTTTCCCCTAGCCTTCCACAACCTACAAGGTTGACACCACAACAATTGGAAGAAAAAAGCAAAATGGATTTGTTACACTTGTGATAGCAAATACACTAAAGGTCATAAGTGTGCTGAGAAGAAATTATTCTACATAGATTGTGAAGAGGAGGAAGAAAAGGAACAAGAAATGTCAAAAGAAGAGGATATACTCTAAAAAAAAAACCTAGATAAAGAAGAAATGGATCCAACCATATCTTGTAATGCATTGGCTGGAATTACCACTCATCAAACTATCAAGATAGAAGGACATATCAAGAAGAAAAAGGTAATAGTGTTGATTGATTCAGGAAGTACCCATAATTTTATTCATTGTAAGATAGCGAAGGAATTTAATTGCTTCCTATATCCATCACCAGAGTGTCAAGTGATGGTTGCAAGTGGAGAAACCATAAATTTCTCTGGAAAGTGCCATAATATCAAGAATCCATGGGAGAATATGTATTGAATAGCCCAATGCTTTCCATTCCAATGGGTGGTGCTAATGTTGTACTAGGAGTCCAATGGCTACAATCCTTGGGTACAATAGCTTTTAATTTTCAAGAACTTTTCATGAAATTTTGTGCGGAAGGAAAGGAAGTTGAATTAAGGGATATTGCAGGGAAACCGGGAAAGATAATCAACTATAATGGTATGACAAAGCTTCTAAAGAAGGAACAATAAGGTGTAATTGCACAATTATGTTCGCTAGAGTTTCCCACATCGAAATCATCTATTTATCTAGATATCCAAAAAGTCTTGGACAATCATTCCAAGGTATTTGAGACTCCCAAAGGTCTCCCACCTATTCGTGAGCATGATCATGCTATTCATTTGATTTTAGGAAGTGTTCCTCCAAACATTAGGCCGTACAAATATCCCTATGCCCAAAAGAGTAAAATTGAATTTATGGTTGCAGAAATGCTAAAGGCTGGTATAATTCAACCTAGTCAAAGTTCTTTCTCGGCTCCGAATTATAGGGAGCTCAACAAGCTCACTATTAAAGATAAATTTCCCATTCCTTCATTGATGAATTATTGGATGAATTGCATGGATCAATTTACTTCACCAAGTTGGATATTCGTTCAGGATATCATCAAATCAGAATGAAGACCGAAGACATTCCAAAAATAACATTTAGAACTCATGAGGGTCATTATGAATTTTTGATCATGCCTTTTGGCCTTACCAATACACCTTCTACATTTCAAGGTTTGATGAATTACATTTTCAAACCCTTCCTTAGAAAATTTGTGTTAGTATTTTTTTGATGATATACTAATCTACAGCTAGTCTTGGAAGGATCATGTTGAACATGTTGACAGGGTGCTCAAACTATTGAAGGAGAAACAATTATATGCAAAAAGCTCCAAATGTTTCTTTGGAGTACAAGAGGTGGAATATCTAGGTCATATTGTATCTCATGAAGGTGTTAAGGTAGACCCTAGCAAAATTAAAGCCATTAAGGAATGGAAAATCCCCACATCCATAAAACATCTGCGAGGGTTTCTCGAGTTGGCAGGGTATTATCGCAAGTTTGTTAAGAATTATGGGAGAATAGCAGCACCTCTAACAACATTATTGAATAAAGATGCATTTTCATGGACTCCAGAAGCAACAAAGGCCTTCGAACATTTTAAAGAGGCAATGTACCAAGCACCGGTCTTAGCTATGCCAGACTTCACAAAAACCTTTATTATGGAATGTGATGCTTCAAGAAATGGAATTGGTGTTGTTTTAATGTAAGATGAAAGACCCATTTCTTTCGAAAGTCGTCCAATTAAGGAAAAGTATTTACATAAAGCTATTTATGAGAAGGAAATGTTGGAAATACTACATGCACTTAAGAAATGGTGACCCTACCTAATGGGAAGACACTTCAAGGTAAAAACAGATCATGATAGTCTTAAATACTTTTTAGAACAAAGATTATCCTTTGAAGAGCAACAAAAATGGGTCACAAAGATGTTGGGTTATGACTTTGAAATCATCTACAAAAAAGGGAAGCAAAATGTTGTGGTAGATGCACTCTCAAGAAAGGATGAGGATGTGGAAGCATTGTTGTGTGCCATTTCTATTATCCAACCAGATTGGATAAATAAAGCAAGGGAGGAATGGAAGAATGACGAAGAAGTGTGGGCACTCATTCGAAAGTTACAACAAGATCCCAATACATCTGATACATTTAGCTAGAAAAATGATTCGTTATGGTACAAAGATCGCTTATACCTATGTATGAATTCCCAACTCAAACAAAATATCCTTATGGAATTGCACACTTCTCCCTTAGGAGGGCACTCAAGATTTTTAAAAACTTACCACAAGGTTAAGAAGGAATTTTTTTGGGATGGCCTTAAATCGGATATTCAAAAGTTTGTGGCGAAATTTTTGGTTTGCCAACAAAATAAAGTTGAAACAATTAAGACACCAGGTCTATTACAACCTTTATCTATTCCAAGCCAACGTTTAGAGGACGTTTCAATGGATTTTATCACAGGTTTACCCAAGTCCGAAGGAAAGAGTGTCATCATGGTGGTAGTTGGCAGACTTACCAAGTATGCACACTTTTGTGCATTATCACATCCATTTAAAGCCAGTACAGTTTCTACTGCATTTATGGAAACAATTCAAAAGCTACATGGAAACCCAAATATTATTGTAAGTGACAAAGATCCCATTTTCACTAGAAATTTTTGGACATAATTATTTTCTTGTCTCGCTACTCAGTTAGCTCATAGCTCATCTTATCATCCTCAATTTGATGGGAAAACTAAGATAGTAAACAAATGTTTGGAAGGATATCTTTGTTGCTTTGTATCTGATAAAAATACACAATGGGTCAAATGGTTGCCTCTGGCTAAATGGTGGTATAACACTTCCTTCCATACTGCAGCAAAAATGACCCCATTTATGGCACTTTATGGATATCATCCACCATCCATCACATCATATTTAAGAGAAAATTCTAAGGTTCAAGGAGTGGAACATCACATCGAGCATCAACAACAAGTTCTGCAACTCTTAAAGGATAACCTCACGTTGGCGCAAAATAGAATGCAACGACAGACAAATCAACATCGCAATGAAAGAAGTTTTGATGTAGGGGACTAGGTATTCCTACGGCTACAACCATATAAACAAATGTCCCTTAAGCAAGCTAAGAAGGATAATAAATTATCACCAAAGTATTATGGTCCGTACAAGGTGTTGCAAAAGATTGGTACTATGGCATACAAATTGGAGCTTCCTGCAGCTTCCTGAGTGCACCTAGTTTTCCATGTTTCATGTTTTAAGAAGGTTATAGGTGACAAGCTCCCAGTTCAAACAATATTGCCAGAATTTGACGAGGAAGGAAAAATCATATTGGAACCAGAAGCAGTCACAGAAACAAGAACTTGATAGCTACGAAATCGATCAATATCAGAGTATCTCATCAAGTGGAAGAACTTATCCGCTGAAGATTCAACATGGGAGGATGAGAATTTTATACAAAATTATCCATAACTACTCAAGCGTTGAGGACAACACTTTTCGGAAGGAGAGGGGCATGTTAGGCCCCTATAATACTAGTGATTCCCCCATTACTATTGTCATTGTATGCCTTATTGTTATTATTGTGCCCCTATTGTCCCCATATTGTTATTAGTATGCCCCATAGAAACCCACTATTGTTATTTTTGTGGCCTTATGTTATTACTATTATGTCGGTTTGATTACATTGTGACCCCTTAGACTCCTATATATAGAAGGGAGGTTTAGTCATTTGTATCATCCAAGAATTGTTCATTTGTGTAATGTAAAGGAGGTTTCCCCCTCAAAGAGGCTGAATTCTAAGGCATTGATCTATCATTTCTATCTTTTTGTGAGTTGGTTTCCTAACATACAAACTACCACATTCATTATTTGAAAGCATTAAAATTTAAATTAACTTATACAAATTAAATCTAATTATCTAATATATTAATTTGGATATATATTTAAAATTTAAACTAATCCATATATTAATTTTTCAATTAAAATTCACATTGCATCAAAATTGAAAAGCGTTATTATATATGGCATTATTTCAAAGAATTAAAACATCAAATCTAAAAGCATGATTTTCAAAGCATCAAAATATTAATATCAATGTATATTTCCAAAATTAACACAAATGCCCCTAATCGGGGTGCGAGATAGCTGGAGATCCGCATGGGGATCATCGACATGATTGATCGCTTAAATGCTCGAGATGGTGGGCGGTCTCTCCCTTGCCCTCACATGCTCTCTTGTCTTAATGATATGAAGGGTCGTAGGTCACAGCGGATCCACGACGTGCAGTTTGGTAGGCCATTACAATTACAAGGTGGTGGGAGCGGAGGTTCATTTGAAAACATTTGTTCGGCCATTGAACTGGTGTCACCAGTATCTTAGGGAGTCTAAGGAAATTGTTTGCTGGTTTGTGGTGCTTGGAACGTAGGGATAACACTCGGTAGCAGTTTGTCTCCACTCGTGGTTGGCGTACATAGTCTGGTATGTTTCCATGCTTATCCTATTCCTCGTGTTGGGGGTTGTAATTTGTGATTCGCCTCGCGTTTGGATGGAAAAAGGAACAATGTTTAATTTGGAAGTTTCTGTGACTAAAAGCTCTGGCTTTCTTGATTATGTTACGTCGATATCCAACTTTTTGGAAATTTAGTATCTCGTATGGGCATGATTATTGGTTTCCTGGTCTTTTTTATTATGTTCCCTCTACATGTTGAATGTGGGCCTTACCATTTCAAGTTAGAATTGCACTGGAAAAAACTGTAGAGAGTAAGGGTTCAGATTTATAGACAGGGTCGAGTCTAAGGACTCTGATCTCAAGGATTCAAAGGGGCTGATGTTCTCATTTAGAAGGTGCCTCACACTCCAGGAGGGTTCTTGTTTGTCTCTACGTATTGGCTCGAGTGGTGGATTTATTGTGTGGTGTAGTGTCATTAGACGCTACCTATGTTCCTCTGCCCTCCCATTAAGTTTATGTTTGATTTTCGAGTGGTTTTCTGTATTGTTGTTACTCCAGGTCCGCCTAAGTCGCTTCTCCCTCTGGCATTTGCATAGTGGGTTGGGTCTCGAGTGTGGTATGGTGAGAGAAAGCTCATGAAGGGTGGCCCGGTTCTGCTTATAATGGCAAAGACTCCTCCTCATGGTGGTGCCTCTGGTTGCAGAGGTCGTGGTTAGAAGGATCATGGTGGAAAGGGAAAGGAAACAGGCTCGACGTCCAGTAAGACTCCGCGCCAGCGTGGCAGGAAAATAGATGTTGATATTTTACAGAAGGTTGTCTAGGCCTATTGTGTAGGGACCTCGGCCCAGGTGAAGAATCTGATTTTGACCTGGGAGGCAAAATTAAACTTGAAAGCTGAGATTGAGATGCCGACATAGGATTGGAGTGATTTGATCCCTGGCCTTGGTTATACCTGCAGCGCCCTCACTTTGTATAAACAATTTGTTCATCTTTTTTGGCTTATGAAATGCCTTGTGGCTAAAGCAATGGCTTCCTCCCTTAACATAACTGCAAATGTGGTTTTTGATCCGAGTCTCAAAGACATTTAGAAAGAACTCCAGCTAATTCAACTCCAGCTACAGCACTAGAGTGCCTGCCTTGGCCGCATTGAGCGCCACATTCCATGTCTACCTCAATTTGAACTACCAAGTTCAAGTGCAAAAGATTATGCTCCGTGGAATCATCCGAAGACTAGTTGCTGGAAGTCATGTTTGATAACTTTTTGGCTTATATTTTCATGTATATGCCAGGTAGCATTTATGTTATAGTTGTATGTTTACTAGATGGCTTATAATGCGTTTAGGTGGCCAACAGACCTAGTTTCCCATTGGACAGGTTGAGGCCATCGAACGATTATTATGATTGTAACCTGCTTAATTATTGAAATGAATGAATGGAAAGGTACTGCCAAGCTTACAAAAAAAAATAACACAAATGCATATGTGCAGGACTGTGGAGGAAGTCCATTGTGTGGAGGAAACTTTCAAACTTTCATTGTGTTGACCTTTGCACTCCGCACAATCTATTAATAATAAAATAACCAATGGCCTTGTGCGGGACTATGGAGGAAGCTTCCAAGCTTTTGTTGTGCGCACTTCTACAATCCGCACAATCTATTAATAATAAAAAATGAAACGCGCCTAATTACACAAAGATAACTATAAAAATAAATGACGCGGGTCAAATTGCTCATGCATTAACTCCAAAAGAGTTAAAATGCATTATAATTAAAAGATCCAAAGAAAAACATTATTTAAAAGCATACAAATTTAAAGTAATGTATCAAAATTAAACCTAATTATCTTATTTATTGATTTTGATATATATTTAAAATTTAAACTAATCTATATATTATTTTTCAATAAAAATTCACATTGCATCAAAATTAAAAAAATTATTACACAATATGGCATTATTTCAAAGCATTAAAATAGCAAAACTAAAAGCATTATTTTGAAAGCATTAAAATATTAATATTAATGTATATTTTTCAAGATTAACACAAATGCATATGTGTGAGACTATGGAGGAAGTCCATTGTGCAGAAGAAGTTTTCAAGCTTTCATTGTGATTCCACACAATATATTAATAATAAATATTAAGGCGAGCCTCATTACACGGAGAGGAGGAGGGTCAAAGTGTAAGTGTACTAACTATAAAAGAGTTAAAACTCATTACAATTAAAAACATAAATAGAAAAACTCATTATTACAAACTACCACATTCATTATTTGAAAGCATTATTATTTAAATTAACGCATTAAAATTAAGTCCAATTGTTTTATCTTATATATTAATTTCAATATATATTTAAACTTTAAAATAATCTATATATTAAAACTAAAAACATGATTTTCAAAGAGCTAAATATTATTATTAACATATATTTTCAAAATGAACACAAATGCATATATTCAATCAAAACTAACCTATATATTCAATAAAACTTAAGTGATTAAATCATCTGCATTGTCACCAACATTGCTCCTTTATTTCCTTAACAAAAATCATTAATGTGTATTATATGAGTTGACAACCAATCATCCTCTTCCATAATCCAAACCAAGAAACACATCATCATGAAATTAAACGGTTGGCATCTCAATGTTGCATGTAGAGTGCATAGAGCTTTCATTGTGCCGAGTTTTCTCCACACTCTACACAATGACAAAGCTTCCACACAATTCATACATGATTTGTTTGTTTGTGTTGCGACATTGATTGTTGCCTGCTATTATTTTTATTTGTAATTGGAACATGAATAACTGAAGTCCTTATAACTTTGAAACATTGAACTCACATAACTGGAAACAAATTTTTGACTCAACAATAATTTTATGGACATTAAAAAATTATTTACATCCTCCACAAACAACTCCAAACAGTCTTTTCGTCAATCAAATTACTCTCAATAACTACAACATTGAGAAATTATTAGTAACGACTGATAGGTCAATGTTGCAGCAAGAACAAACAGAGC
This sequence comes from Pinus tabuliformis, assembly GCA_031772625.1. NCBI lineage: Eukaryota > Viridiplantae > Streptophyta > Pinopsida > Pinales > Pinaceae > Pinus > Pinus tabuliformis. The sequence continues at coordinate 979,380,519 of CM062812.1, forward strand.
ATGTATGAATTGTGCAAAATCCTTATCATTATTCAAAGTGTGGAGAAAACTGTAGAAATTTTGAATAATATGACACTTATTCACAGAGATTATCCTGATTATACACTATTGCAGAATACATGCATAATACATAACCTCCTCTACCTTGATCATCAATTTTGTGGAATTAAAAACAATAAAACATCAATCGCATGCACACATTAACACAGTATGTAACCCGGGGAAAGCATACAGCTGAAAACCCCACACTATCTGTATATTATAATGATTGAGAACATGTAACAATACAGAGTACAATACTCCTCACAAGTACTCAGTAATATTTCCACCTGTTACACACAAAACTAGCTCAGATCTGAATCAATCATAGGTTCAAATCTCCTCCGCTGCTTGCCTGCCTCCACTGCGCAATCCTGCATGAGAATAGATGAGTACGACTTATCCAAACTCGTATTTCCTTGGCTGAACCATGCAATCCTCATTGGCAATACTCAATCCATTGATTATGCAAGATCTCATGCACAACTATAGTCACAACTGATAGCAATCTCAACCTCTAACACTTGTCTCCACTGAACTGTCCATGCACTGAGTTAACTGATGTATTCTTTAGTTTCTTTATGAGTTAATAATTAGTGAATTAATTCACATCACTCATCACTAGTGTATTTTGCAGTTAGACTAAATACAACTAGTTCAACCAAGTCAAATTGAACACAACTCCATCAACTCCTCAATCAACTCCACCAAACTCAACCACTTGAGTTCTAACTGAAGTCCATCATGCAATAGCTCAACTGACCCATAAGAAAAGCGTATTTCCTTCTAACAGCTGCATGTTCCACATCTGTAGCTCAAACTGAAGTGCTCCAAGAGGATAAGATAATGTTTATAGTCCAAATATTATTATGAGCTAATAATATTCGACTGTTCTATTTTTAGCCTGGCAGTCTAAAAATAGAATCCGCCCATATGTCTAAAAATAGAAGTCCATCTATTTTTACCAACATGACCAATCATCCACAAATAGCATCCTGCAACTCATAGACCATGATCCATATGTCTAAAAATAGACTTTGCGCCAAAAATAGCTTGTGGGCCCACTTAGTGAAGGCAACTTCTTTCCACTAAGCTCCATCATCTTGTTGCATTCTCAAGAAAAACTATGCACAATAACAACTCTCTGCACTTTGCATTGTACTCTACAATGCCATGGCATCCCATTTGCTTTTGAGTAGTATGAAATGGAAAAATTGTGTGGGTAACATGTGTATGTACATATTTTACACTGTATCGAGTTCTTGCTCCATCATCACACATAACCATCATTTTCATTTTCATTTTCGGTTGTCATTGATGTGTTGAGGTGGCTTTCGTTGTGCGGAGTGCAGATGTGTGGAGAAAGCATGTGCGAAGGCGAGAGTTGTGCGAAGGTGAATTTCATTGTGGAAAGTGTGGATGTGAAAAGGAAGTGTGTGCGAAGGCGGGAATAACAACAAATTTTGGAGACAATTACAGAAACAGAGCATTCTCGAAAAATGACAAACCTCGAATCTCACATTTCCTTAATCAATTAATTAGTGGTAGAGATAAGGACTATGTTACTTTGCAGCTATCCATCTTGTTTTTAAACATGGTTAGTTGATTTTAATATTAGAAAAGACATATCATGTAATGGGACTTTTGAGTTTGCTCAAATAATCTACGCCAAAAAAGTGCAATTTAATAATTATTTTTTAAATAATTATTAAATTTATAGTGTAGGTAAAGCATACTTTGTTTTCTTTTATTTAAGTAACTTATAAATTGATTTAGCTTATAATAATGGTTGTTGAATTAAATTCAATAATACTTACCTCCTCTTAATTTAAATTGAGATTTAATAGTTTCTTGGTTTCATCTACACTTTTATGAATCATTCTCACCTCACTTGATTCAATATTAGCTACCCTTTAACGCTTGTAAGATATAACCTTTCTTTTTAGAAAAAAACTAAGTATACAAATTTAATGAGCATATTATTAGTTTGTGCCTTGTGAGGGACTATAACATTCACCTCACGGTCAAATTGCATTGACTATGTATTATTTTGTTGTTATTTTGAAATTTTAACCATAGTTCTAGGAAAATGTTGAGTTATTCTATTTTTGCAGGAATTCAAAAATAATTTTATAATTTTATAGAAATCTTATTTCTAATTTTTGATTGGTCTGACAATTTTCAATGGGACATAATTCTCCTAGTGGAGAGTGTTTTATTTTTGGCATTTGTTAGTGTTTGACAAGTGATTAAAAAAAAAAAAACTAGTTTCCTGAGTGATCATTCTGTCGGTGGGTGCTCTGACATTAACACTAACACTGACATTGTTATGGCACTGATCTTCCCCATGATGACAAAACTTACGTGGTTACAGGTCCTTTGCATGGGCCGGTGGACAGGGGCGCTAGAAAAGTCGTTGTGTGGAGACACTTCTACAAATTTCTAGATCGTATATTGTATGAATGTTTATGGAGGATGGGGTATGTGCAGGGAAACAAGCAATATTCTTATATTTCATTATTCATAGATTTTACTGTGCGGAGTATGAATTATGTGGCGGGGAGCAGTTGCATAGAGATTTTGATTTTAGAATTATGAATCTTTATGGAATGATTAATATCATTAATTTCCATTGTGTGGGGTTGTGCATATGGCATTGTTTAACTTTTGATGTTATGTTGATCAGAGATACTTTTACAAATTTTCAAATCATATATATGTGCAGTAAAGCAGTTGTGTAGAGCTTTTGATTTTATAGCTATGAATATTTGCAGAATGATTAATATTTTTTATTTTCATTGTGCGAGATGGTACATAGGGCATTGTTAAACTATTAATGTTAATCTGTGGAATTTTTTTGCGCTAAGTGGATAATTGGGTTATATTTGAGGCATATGTGTTTTCTATTAACGATTAAAAAAAAAATCTAAAAAATGGGGTATATGTGGGAGAACGAGGGATGTTGTTGATTTGCCTTTATTTTCCTTGAAAGAAGTAGCAACAAAAGTGACCTTAATAATACTGAAAATAATAACGATGTATGTATGTACGCCCACCATGGAGATTTTGTGCGGAGGAAGCATTTTCTCCAGACTTCCACACAATAAACTCCCTGCACCCAATAAAATAAAAATAAACGACATCGATAACTTATGCGGAGCTTTTCTTGTGGAGAAATTTCACTGTGTGGAAAGTTCTGCACAAGTAAAGCTCCACACGAAAGAGTAAATGAAATTACCAAACTCGAAAACAATGAAACCTCCACACAAAGTCTGATCTACACACAATGTCTGAAACAAGATTAATTAATTATATTATCATTAACTAATTGCTATAATATACTAAAGCTTTTATGGCCCACCACTATTTATCAATTCATATATAGTGTAGAATAAACTAATGTGGTTGTGCAGAATGAGAAGGATAGCTCTCTTCAACACGAGAGAATTAACATTATTGTGGATGTATAATGTACTATTAGCATTATTGATTTTTCTTTATAGGGACAATGTGATATTGTGTTTAGCATTGGTTTTATAATTGAATCTTTGTGCACGACAAGATTTGTGCGGGAGATTTCATTGTACGAAGATTTTATTAGGATGGGGTATTTTCGGGAGAATGAGGGGAGCATGTGGAAATTAATGTATTAATGTCAATTTTTTATTATTATTATGTTTCATTGTGTGGACTTTTGACTGTACGAAAGATGGGGTATGTTTGTCGATTTCCTAAACAAATCTAATACTCTTACACATTTCTTGGTCGTATGTTTATGGAGGATGGGGCATGGGCAGGAGAGCAGGGAATATTATTATGTTCCATTGTGTAGAAACTTTATTGTGCGGAGTACGAAGTATGTGCGAGGGAGCAATTATGTAGAACTTTAATTTTAGAACTATGAATATTTGTCGAGGATGGGATATTTTTGTTATATTGGAAGCATATGTGTTTTCTATTGGCGATTAAAAAAAAAAAATTGGAAAACGAGTTATGTGCATGACAACGAAGGGTTTTGTGAGTTCTCTAACTGTGTTATTTCCCTTAACATGGTATGTGTGGGACATTTCATTGTGCAGAGCTTTGATTGTGCGGAATGATTAATATTGTTAATTTCCATTGTGTGGGGTGGTGCATAGGGCATTGTTTAACTATTGATGTTAATATGTGAGAGGGAGGGTGGGGGGGGGCTACAAAAGTCGTTGAACGAAAATACTTTTACAAATTTATAGATCATATATCATATGAATGTTTACGGAGGACTAGGTTTATCGTTGTTTGGAGCTTTTACTGTGTGAAGTATGAAGTATGTGCGGGAGAGAAGTTGTGTAGAGATTTTGATTTTATAGCTATGAATCTTTGCAAAATGATTAATATTGTTGATTTCCATTTTGCGGGGTGATGCATAGGGCATTGTTAAACTATTGATGTTAATCTGTGAGATTTTTTTTTTGCACAATGGATAATTGGGTTATATTGGAAGCATATGTGTTTTCTATTAACAATAAAAAAATATGGAAAACAAGGTATGTGCAGGAGAATGAGGAGTTTCACGAGTGCTCTGACAATGTGTTATTGCTTTGGGAATTGGTGTTAGAATTGAATCATTGTGCATGACAGGGTTTGTGCGGGAGATTTCATTGTGCGAAGCTTTTATTAGGATGAGGCATTTCCGAGAGAACGATGAGTGCATGTGGAAATTAATGTTAAACTAATTACGCTAATATGTTATTATTATTATATTTCATTATGCAGAGCTTTAACTGTATGGAAGATGGGGTATGTTTACCAATTTCCCGAACAAATATAATACTTTTACACATTTCTTGATTGTATATCATATGAAAGTTTACGGAGGATGGGGTATTTGCAGGAGAGCGGGGAATATTATTATGTTTCATTGTGCGAATATTTTATTGTGGCGAGTACGAAGTATGTGCGGGGGAGCAATTACGGAGAGATTTGATTTTAGAACTATGAATCTTTGCAGAGGTCGGGGTATTTGCGAGAGAACATAATAAGAAAATTACTTACAGATATTGGTTTAAATTAACCATTGCAAAATGAAAATATGGAACCCTTTCACAATGCTTCGGAAAAACAAATCTCATAGTTCAATGTATAATTATTATTATTTATTATTATGATCACATGTTTATGTGAAAATCTTTCACTCGTAGCTTCCCTTGCATTATGGAAACTCTTATCCTAATTCCGACAGAACGAAAACTACATACAATGAAACACTAATGTGTTCCATTTTCACTTTTCTACATACATTCATAAATAAAGACGACAAAAACATAATAGTAACACTTTCTAGCCCAACAACCCTCAATAGTTATCAACATAGTGAATTGTATTCAGATTCAAATGCTAATCACAACAGACGCAATGGATACAATATCACATGTAAAACATAATCTAAGAATTATTGAAATAACTGGTAAAAAGTTTGAGTATTAGAACAGAGTAAACAAAAATGCATTTTAATTATTATTCATTACATACTTATTCAGGATTCATCTTGATTCTATTATGTTCATCTGAGACAACATAATCGAAATTGCATGATGTAATACGCTTGTTTGGTGGCTAAACGAATATGCGGAAGGCTTTGTGCAAGGGTTGTTAAATTAGTAAAAATTTAAGTCTATTTTTTAATTATTACTAGTTGTGCAGAATAATTCAATGGCATTACTGAGTACATAAATAGATGTACAAGAGAACTTATGCGGACTATGCATGTGCATATCTTATGTAACACTGGGCGTTATTGATTACAATAGTAGTTGTGCGGAAAAATTTGTGAGGAGGTGGTTCTAAAGTGTATACAATAAAATCTTGAGAGATTTTTTCATAGTTTCAATAAGTAAAAGTTATTTTTAAAAGCATCAATTCTAAAGAGATTATTGTGCCGAAAGAGGTCCAACATGAAGAGCTCCGCACAATGAGTTGAACTTCCACACATTGAACTTGCTTTCACACAATAATTTTTCTTGCTTGCTATATGCTTACATGAAACTCGAAATGCAATTTTGCACAAGTGACCATTGCTTTGTTTAAATACCATATCCATATGAAGGTGGCGATCAAGTTGTGTGGATGTGCTTCCGAAGTGCATACAATGAAAGCTTGAGATACTTTTGCATAGTTGCAATAAGTAAAATTATTTATAGAAACGTCAATTCAAAGAGATTATTGTGCGGAAAGAGGTTCAATATAAAGAGGTTTTCACAATGAACTGAACTTCTGCACGCTGAACTTCCTTCCGCATGGTAATCTTCCTTACTTGCTATCTGCTTACATGAAACTCGGTTTCTTTATTTTCACCAGCTAAATTGCATCATACATGCAATTGACATGACTAAAAATTAATGCTTTTGAGGGGCGTCGAACTGGAAAGAGTATTATCTGCACTACGAAAAATTCCCTACAACCAATATTGTGTAGACAAAACAAATGTTATTGAAATCTTGAGCAACTCTGAGACGCATGACAGGTTTCTTTATTTACGTTGCTAAGAAATTTGGCAAGGGCACATTGCTCGCTCATTGTTTTTCTACGCATCCTAATAGCTCTTTCGTTTTATTGGACATCTAGGATCTTATTTCGTATTATCAATCACTATACTATACTCATGCAAACAAGATTACCAATCTACTCATCAGAGAAACAAGACGATTTTTTCTACCAATGCAAATGTTGTTATGAAATTGCACATAAATGTAATCTAATGGATTATTTTTTTGTTTTGGCTATATGTTTTGTACCATGCTATGTCTTTTTCTTGTTTTTTGTTTTGTCCGCATTGTCGTTTTTTTACATTGTTTTCTTGATTTATCAATTTTGCAAGTTCTATAACTACTCAAGCAATATAAATTCATTACATTGCAATTTTCGGTGACATTACTTTACAATAACGATTTTCTATGTTTACAAAACAAATATCTAAATAAGTCGTTGTCATAGAAAGATGAAATGAGTTTCTAAATCGATATAACTTATAAAACATATTACATTTATACATAGATTTGTAATCCAGAATAGTCAGATATGTTTCTATGCGTTAACTCTGTCGAGAATATTACAATACACGGCCTTTGGCATATACTGAATTTCAAAATATATTCAGCAAATAGCAAAAAGAAAAAATGGTAGCGCTTTCTCTACTAATTAACCATTGTTTTTGGAAATTAATGATTGTATTGATTATGCTATCAGAATCGAGAATTGATTCATATATTCATGATTCGCAATAGCTCTTCTGATAATCTTCTTACAATATCTATTTCATCTTCGAGATGGCTAAGCATTTCCTAAGCATTAAGATATCTTGGATGAGCATTAAAATATCTTTGCTCCCTTCATCTACATCTTCTCTTGTGTCTCTGTCATTCTTTCTTTGGGCCATTTCTTTGCTGGTAGTAACAAATGCAAAGAACAATAGACAAATAATAAAGCAATACATCAAAACACTTGATAATTTCATAACAACGAAGCAAGTTGATTGCTTACAACGTACTAACGAGTCTAGAACAAAATGACCTTTAACAAACTTCTTTTATAGGAAACAAGAATATATATAATGCGAAAGAGACAATAAGTCATCTAAATCATGAATTGACATTTAGGTTCTAAAAGGACATTTAACTACCATCAATTTCAATGGTATCCACTAACCTGTAATCGTTATCGATGTGGATAGCACTGATTCCCTGATCTTTAATCAGGAAAAACTATTGTAAATTTTGTTACTTTAAAACATATACATTTTACTTAAATTCACACAATTACATTTCATGATTAATCTACCTTACACGTTTTAGAAATCAATGTCGAGATACTGTTTTATTAAAATCGTAAACCACATTCTATTTTCATTAACTAAAGCCCTTTTGCTGATAAATAAAAGTTTGTTCCATAATTATTTACTGAATTAACGCGTATCCAACAAATTTACTATGTAAACTTGCCTTGCTATCGGGAAACTTTTACTTTGCAAAAGTAATTTCAAAACCTAGATGTCAATTCACCACTTGAATGCTTTTTTGCCTTTGTCACATTATGCAAATATTAAATGAACTTAAATAGTTGGAAATGGAACTTCAACGATTGTGTCTCATTGATGTTGCACTACCACTTCCAACTGCCTAGACAGAATTAACAGTGATTAAATAATAAAATATGTTATAGACATTAATGTTATACTAAACAAATAATGACTATAATATGCGATATCAAATTTGGTAAATGAAAACTGATACTACTCGTTAGGGATACTTAGATATTAAGTTGTTTCAATTGTATTACTTACGCAACAGTACCGAGAAACTAATCTACAAAAGTCTTTAATGCGAAATGTAGGGGTCTGCAAATAAAAGCTTGAAATATTCCTCTACATAATAGACTACATTTGTGCTTTCGTACATCTGCTCCATTTCAGCAACATAACCATAACCAAAGTTTGTTTTCAATGATTACCGATATTTGATAATCATACATGTTATTTATAATTAAAATATCGCAAAAACAAATACAAAATCTTTAATACTCAAAAAAAAACGAAAAAATTGCATAATTTATAACTAAAATATTGTGAACAACAAATATGGATTATTCAATATCATTGACTTCAACTTGATATTTCCAAGCTCACTTCCAATTAGTGATCCCTACACAACATATTCCTCGACATTCGCATTGTCATTGTGCGGAAGTTCATTGTGTGCAACTCATTGTGTCGACCTCCGCACATCAATCTTTCGTACAATGATTCAATTTTTATAATATTCTAGATATCTCAATCTACTCTATTGTATAATTACAAGGAAGAGCATAAATGAATGTACAATCCTAATGCTTCTAATGATTAACTATTAATACATATTAACTATATTAACTATAATCACTATATTATTTTTTTGTAATATTAATAGACTATGCATTTGGCAAAAGCAATGGATCGAATAAATTTATAAGCATAATTGTAGCCACCAAACAAAAAGTATCAATACTCACAGTAAGTGCATCACGTTTTGACCTATTTGAATAATTGGTGGAGTTCAACTCACAATGCTTTTAGGGGAAGTTATGTTGTGGACGAAATGTGAACCCCACTAAATTACAATCATATAATTGTAGTGCTTGCTTCGATGTTATTGCGAACATCAAATATGCATTATTTAATACTAAAATACTAGCAATCAAAAGCCTTTGGTTCCAAGTGCAACGATTCCCCCATTTAAAGATTCCTCCGCACGATGGAATTTCTACACACTTTCGCACATATGTTAATTTGAAACACATTTGAAATGAAGAACACATACATTATTTACAATTAAAATATTATCAATAATATAAGCATAAGCCTACAATGTGAACTGTGGACATCCAAACAATGAAGGCTTCAAAGCTTTCTCCATATAATGAAACAATTAAATAACAATAGAGCATATTATTTACAACTGAATATTGTCATTAATATAGCAAATATGGATTATGTTTTGATACTAAAGTATTAGCAAAAAACCTTTAATGCCAAATGCAAAAATCCGCAAAATGAAACCATGAAAGCTTCCTCTGCAGATCCAATAAACAATGCTTCTATGCAATGAGATATTGTTTACTTAAATATCATAATATGTGCATAAACAATGTTATTATTCGCACAATGGAAACTTGAAAGCTTTTTATGCACAATGAACATTTTTCGTGCTTCTGCATCCCCTATAAACAAAGCTTCTGCTTAATGAAATGCAGTTTTGTAGATAACTTTATGTGCACTCTGCACAACTAAGAATACTATTAACAATAAAAGCATTTAGTGCAAAGTATATATATCCACACAAAAATCACTTTCGCATAATGTTATTATTCGTATACACATAAACAATGTTATTTTCCACATAATGAAAACTTGAAAGCTTCTTCCGCACAATGAACATTCTATTCACTTCTGCAAACCCTATAAGCAAAGCTTCTACTTAGTGAAATTTGATTTTGTACACAACTTTGTGTGCAGTCTCCACAACTTTTACTCAATTGACTCTCATATGCATTATTTATAACTAAAATATTAGCAATAATATTGTGCAGACCAAGAAATGCAAAACAAACATGTGCTGAGACAAAAATGTGGACAAAATGCAGGCCTCTCTGCATAATGTATTGAAAATGTTATACATACATCATTGTGCGAAGCAAGCACTGCAAAACGAGCATGGGTTGAGTTCTTTCGCACAATATAGTTCTTACGCACTTCTGCACATATGCTAAATTTGAAACATATACGAGAATACGAAAAAATATTTGGAAATACGAAGATAAACATAATTTACACTTAAAATATCAACAATAATATAGTATACATCAATTTCTTAGTAAAATATTAACAATAAAAACCTTTAATGCCAACTTATTTATCAATTAATAATACGATAGCCACTATAAAATAGTCTCAGTACTTGCAGTAAGAGCACTCACGTTTTAGCCTATCCGAATAATTGGTGGATTCCACCTCACAACGCATGTGCGGACGTCATTGTGCAGAGCAAGCATGGGCTCAGACATAAAAGTGGACCCCACTAAATTACAATCGTATAAGTCTAATGCTTGCTTCGTTGTTATTGCAGGCATTATTTAATACTAAAATATTAGCAATGAAAATTTTTGGTACCAAGTGCGACGATTCCCCCATTGAAATCTTCCTCTGCACAATACACTTTCTATGCACTTCCACACATATGCTAATTTGAAACATATTCAAAAATATGAACACATGCATTATTTACAATTAAAATATTATCAATAATATAAGCATAAACCTGTAACAAAAAGTGTGGACATCCACACAACAAAGGCTTCAAATATTTCTCCATATAGTAAATCAATTAAATAACAATAGAGCATATTATTTATAACTAAAATATTATCATTAATATAAAAAATATGGATTATGTTTTGATACTAAAATATTAGCAAAAAGCCTTCAATGCTAAATGCAAATATCCACACAATGAAACCCTGAAAGCTTCCTCCACACATCCCATACACAATGCTTATGTGCAATGAGATGTTGTTTACTTAAATATCATAATATGTACATAAACAAAGTTATTTCCGCATAATGGAAACTTGAAAGTTTCTTACGCACAATGAACATTTTCCACGCTTTTGCATTCCTTATAAACAAAGTTTATGCCCAATGAAATGCAATAGAATAGAGTTCTTTCGCACTTCCTTGCATATGCTTAATTTGAAACATATATGGAAATATGAAGCTAAGCATAATTTACACTTAAAATATCAACAATAATATCATATACGTCAATTTCTTAGTAAAATATTAGCAATAAAGGTCTTTAGTTCCAAGGTATTTATCAATTAATAGTATGGTTGACCGAAAATCGTTATTGAATATGAAGATAACTTCCACTATGTGAAAAAAATTATGCAAAAAGAATCTTTCCTCCGCACATCCCATAATCAATGCTTCTGTGCAATGAGATATTGTTTACTTAAATAACAGTAGTATACATTATTTAGAATTAAAATATTATCATTATTGCGTGAATTGGGCGAGAGTTTAGAGCTCCACACAATGCTCATTATCTTACACCAGAACTGCAAATCTAATGAACAATTTGTGGATATCTGCACTCCCACACAATTACAACCAATAGGCATAATGAATGAGCTCTGGTTTCCGTGTTTTGGCTATCACAATGAACCAGGGAGTTATAGTGCAGGAGTGTTGAGCTCTGCACAATGCTCGTTAGCTCACGATGAAATGTGAACCCCACGCTACTTTAATCAAATAATTAGTGGATGATATAATGACGAGGTATTTTCAAGAGAACTATGATTATGTATCATGTGAAGGTTTACAGAAGATGGGGTATGTGCAGGAGAACGAGGAATATTATTATGTTATGTTATACAAAACTTTTACTATGCGGAGATGGTATATGTTTGTCGATTTCTTGAACAAATCAAATATTTTTACAAATTTTCAGATCATATATCGTATGAATGTTTATGAATTGTTTATTTTTCAAGGGGCATTTTATGGGTCTTTTCACTCTCTGTCTATAGTAGAACGAGGAATATTATTATGTTTCGTCATACGAAGCATTTGTTGTGCGGAGTACGAAGTATGTGCGGGAGAGATATTGCATAGAGCTTTGATTTTAGATCAGGACAGGGTTTGAGTAGGAGAATTCATTATGAGGAGATTTTGTTAGGACGAGAAATTAATGAACTATTAATGTTAATCTATTATTATTATTATGTTTAATTGTGCAGAACTTTCACTGTATGGAGAATGGGGTATGTTTGTCGATTTTTAGGCATCGGGGACTAGTGGATAAGCAAGATTTATACCTAATTAATAAGCAAAGGATTTCTACTTGTTGTTGAGTGATTAATAATGTTGATTTCCAATTGCGTAGGGTGGTGCATAGAGTATTATTCTAATGTTCTGATATTCCCAGGTTAGGGATATTGTTATGTTTCGCTATGGGAAGCTTTTACTGTGAAGAGTATGAAGTACGTACGAGAGAGCATACCAAAGATTTCATTATGCCTAGCTTTTATTAGGATAAGGTATTTTTGGGAGAACGGGTAATGCATGTAGAAATTAATGTTGAACTATTAATGTTAATATGTTATTATTATTATGTTTCATAGTGCGGAGCTTTGACTGTACATAAGATGGATTATATTTGTCAATTTTTCGAACACATATAATACTTTTACACATTTATTGATTATATATCATATGAATGTTTATAGAGGACGACGTATGTGCAGGACAACACGAAATATTATTATGTTTCGTTGTGCGGACATTTTACTGTGTGAAGTATGAAGTATGTGCAAGGGAGTAATTGCGTAGAGCTTTGATTTTTAAACTATCTATCTTTGCTGAGGATTTTCTAAACAAATCTAGTACTTTCACATATTTCTTGATCGTATATCGTATGAATGTTTACAGAGGATGACGTATGTGTAGGAGAGGGAAAAATATTATTAAGTTTCGTTATGCAGACATTTTACCGTGTGGAGTATGAAGTATGTTCCAGGGAAAAATTGCGTAGGGATTTCATTTTAGAACTATGAATCTTTGCAGAGAACGGGGTATTTGTGGAAGAACATAATGATTATAAAGGTTAATTTTCATTGTGCAGGGTTTTTACTATGTGTTTGTGCGGGAAAATAGGTGGTGCATAACACAAATTTATCATTTTGTGTTTTTTTCCATATGCAACAATGCACAATAACTTTTGGTTGCAACCATGAAACTAGCTATACGGAATAATCAAATGAATTCTAAGAATAAAGCTATGTGGCCATGACTATGTGTATGCATACAATGAAAACTTGAGAGTTGTAAAAGTTATTTTTAAAAGCGTCAACTCTAAAGAGATTATTGTGTGGAAAGAAGGTCATTGTGAATAGGTATACATAATGAGCTGAACTTTTGCACATTGAGGCTCCTTCCGCATAGTAATCTTCCTTGCGTGTTAGCTGCTTAAATGAAAATCGAAATGTAATTTTGCACAAGAGAACATTGCTTTGGTTAAATATCAATTAAGATGTGCGAAGGTGATTAGTACATAAGGATGTGCATAGGCGAGAATAATGACATATTGCATAAAACATTGTCAAATAACAATGAAATACGAGCACCACGTTGATTTAATCAACTAATTAGTGGTAGAGGCATGAACTATGCTACTTTTCAGCTATTACACTTGTTTCATATAGTTTGGGTAAAGTATAACTTTTTTTTGCGAAAGAATAGGTACATAATTTGACTTAAACTATTTTTTATAATTCAAGAAAGGAGAATAAGTATTGTTTCAGTTCGTTTAATGGTTAAGAACCTGCGTTTTTTTTAAATATATGTTTAAATCTAAAAGAGAGTAAAGTATGCACTTTTTATAAAATTTAACAATTAAAACTTTACCAAAAAAATACATCCCTTATCTTACAAACAAAAAAATTTCATATACAATAATATTTTAACAAAAATATTTCATACAGTAATTGTCCAAGGCATCTTATTTCAACTTAAGGTGGATGAGATAGGGATTTTAAATTATTCCAGTTCTAATAAGTTCATATTCTACTTAGATGGGGAAATTAATATATAAGCAAATTTTATTTAGCAAAATGGTCCTTTTACAATAAGATGTGTAATTCCTTTTTTTTCTCAAATTAAATTAGATTCATACCACATGGCTTCATGCCCACCAATTTCCTAGGGATTTGAGATTATTCCAATTCTAATAAGTTCATATTATATGGAGAAATGAATGTATAAGATTTTTTTTATAGAAAAATGACCCATTTTACAGTAACATGTGTAATTCCTTTTTTTTCTCAAGTTAAAGTTGACCTATAACCTTTTTATATATGGTTAATCAGATAAATGCATACATTGGTAAGACATTCTTCGTGTTGCAATATTTTTTTTTTAAACCTTCAACTATATCATCCACATTAATATTTTTAATGTGATTGTACTAGACATATTTTAACAAGGAAATTTCATAAATATAATATGGCATGCCTTATAGTTGACTAAAATTGTAATCAAGAGTAGTCACTTTCCAAATCACCAAAGGTTATCTTAACATTGAGTAAACTTCAACTCTAACACCTTACCTACTTTGAATTATGAATTTATATAAAATAGTTCTTATTGTTGGATATTATAATATAATATAATCCAAAATTGAATAAAGAATACAAAATTAATTTAAAATTCTAAATTATAATAAAGCGAAAAAACCTTTTGATCTGGTGATCAGTATTTAGCTCAAAAATCAAAGTGCTTAGAATTTATCAAACATTGAATGACCACATCCATCTTAGCGATACGACCCCAACGCAAGTCGTTTCACTCAAAACGGAGCTCGTATGAGGAAGATATCATGCTCTGTCCGCTTTGCCAAATAGAAGAATTTTTGCAAAAAAAAGGTATAGTCACTGCACAGTCAGCAGTCCATACTACTAATGTGGCAGGTGACTGGGCAGGTCAAAGGGTTGGTCAATGTCCAGTAAGGTTTTTCCAAGTGGCGTGTTGTGGTTGGTTTGTAGGTGTGGTGATTTGGCTTGTTTTCATTCAATGGAGGTCAACCAATGAGGAGGGGACATGTGGAAAGCTCAGAGGCCGCCACATGTCCCTCCCCAAAGTTCAGGCAATATCAGCATGCATTTGCAAGCAAAATTATTGGGCAGGTCAGCGGAGTCCAACCCACAACCTCGCCCGCACTAACTCCACATCTTACCGTTACACCGCCATCGAAGTTCTTAAACTATAACGGTTTCCATTTGTATTTATTACGTTAGCTATTGGCGGTTGGGGGGAGGAGGGAGCTAGCCCCTTCCCATGTGACCATACCATGAGAACCGGTGACCAGCGCAAACCGTAATCGTTGTTATTTACCACCTATGTGACCTCTACCACAAAGACTAGGGACCGATGGTTATCTTCACCATGCTTAATGTGCTAACTATGGATTAGCTCATAATTAATACATGCTTATTGTTAATTAACTTGCAGTTAAGTTGGCGGAAAAGTTGGCGGTTCAATAAATTCGGCGGTAACTCCAAATTTAGTTGAGTTAACTCTAGTTCCTCCAGTTTTAGTGGAGAATTCCTAGGAGAAATTGATTTTTCCATAACTTTTGCAAAATTCGACCAAATTGGGATCAAAAAAGGCATTCCTGGATGATTTTGATGTTCTAAGCACATTGAAGCAAGTTTCAGGAGTAGTAGAGCATTATAAAGAACACTTTTTCCATTGTGAGCTAATACAGAGACCTAAGCCATGGAAGCTGGACCAAGGAGATGTAGCCCAGGAGGGGTGAACTCCTTCATCAAAAAACTATGTTAAGTGTTCATTTTGATGATTTGTTGTACATTTGTTTGCTTTTGTTCATCACTTTACTTTCATTATATTTTTCTCATGAATTTGACATAAAACTTAACAAAATTTACCTATTACATTCACAAACACCATAAGCGAACCAATGCACATGAAGCAAATGATAAGCAATTGTTTTTAATTCTGAAGTTGAAATTAGCACAACAAAAGTAACATTCAACAACATATGAAGTTGGTATCAGAGCAAAGGTTATTTTCTTGATTGCTTGAGTTTTGTGCAAGTAGGGTTTTAATGGTTGCAAATTTGTGATGCTTACAAGGATAAAGTTGCAGACAGGAGAAGGGAAACTATTGGTCTCAACTCCTAAGGTAATGCCCAGAAGAAGGAGAGCCACAAGGCCACAACCTCCACCCAAAGTTCCAATCCCAGCTACACTTCAAACACCTAGAGTTTTACCTTCAATTGAGATTGAGGAGGTACAAGCAGTACCAGAAGCTGAGCTTGAATCCAAAGGCATCATGTTTGGAGAAAGAGAGACTGAAGGTCTTTCAGAAGAGGAAGCATTCAATAAATCTTTCTATGACTTAACTGAAATGGTTAGAGTCCTCTATGAAGAGAGGAATACTAGAATGGTTGGAGAGAGTTCTAAGTCCCCACATGGAGAGGGAAGCTCAAGAGATAAAAAAGATGAAAGGAAGGATTCAAAGGGTAATGGAGGAAATCCTCCTCCATCTTCACCATCTTCACCATCCTCATCATCTCAAACACCATCTTCTTCCACTTCAACTACAAAAATCATTCATACTCATTCCAAAACCCCAAAGGAAAAGACTCCCTTACTCAAATTGGACATTAAGTTTGAACTTTCCATGTACAATGGTGAGGTCAATGCAGAAAAATTAGACAATTGGATTCAACAATTGGAGGTTTATTGCAGAATTCATAACCTTTAAGAAGATGATATAAAAATCCAGTTGGTTTCATTGAGGCTGGAAGGAGCAACACTAGTTTGGTTGGAAGAAAAGACTCAAAAGTAAATGTGAATTCATGGTAAGATATCCATTTCTTGGGTTGAATTTGTTTTAGCAATTAAAATAAAGTTTTATCCTTCAGCCTATATGAAAAAAGCCATTATGAGTTGGCAAAATTTTCGGCAACTCAAGGGCCAAACAGTTCAAGACTATAGCCAGGAGTTTAGTAAGAGGGCTTTGTTGTTAGGAGTAAACTTGAATTCCAAAGATACACTCTTGAAATATATTGGGGGTTTACTTTCCTACTTAAAACATACTATCCTTATGTTCAATCCAAGCAATTTAGATGAGGTATGTGTGCAAGCCATGCACCTTGAAGCAAGAGGAAAGAGAATTAAGGAAGAGGGTAGTAAGAAGAAGCCATTCAAGGGTAAGGAGAAAGAGAAGGGTGGAAAATGGGAAGGAAAGAAGAATGCAAGTGCGAAGAAATAAGGGGAGAAAACTATATGCCAACATTGTTCCAAAGCAGGGCATGATGAAACCCACTGTTGGAAATTACATCCTAAACTAAGGCCTAAGAAACCAAACAATAAGGGAAAACAAAAGATGACTGCTACCACACAACGTGATCTTGGATCCGATTTTGGTGATGAGACCAAGATTTCAACCATGGTCACAAAAGGAAAAGAAGCTATTGCAAGCACTAGTTCCTCACATAGTCATAACAACACTCCAAATGAAGAATCAAGGATAGAGTTGTTCCATGTAAGGGTAATTTCAAATCATACAAAGATTGATGCATTATTTGATAGTGGGTCATAATCGAACTTAATTTCAGAAGACTTGGTCAAAAAGCTTAACCTTGAAATTGTACCTCATCACAAGCCATATCCCTTGGGTTGGATAGTCAATAATGCAAATTTATAGGTTACAAGGAAATGCTTATTCAGGTTTTCCATTACTGAAAAATTCATTGATGAAGTTGAGTTAGATGTAGTTCCACTTGACATCTCAGGAATCATTTTGGGGAGCCCATATTTGTATGATAGGAAAGCAATATTTTATCGCCATGAGAAAAAATATCTATTGCTCAAGGATGGAGTGGAGTATATTGTGAGAGGCCATCGCAAAAAGTTAAACATTTATTTGGTTAATGCAAAGCAGATGAAGAGACTAGTAAATGCAAGTAAAAATTTTGTGCTTCTCATGATCAAGAAAAATAATGATATTGGTTTTGAATCTTTTGAAGGTTGTGATGATAAATTAAAATATGATTTGTTTGATGTGGTAAGCAAATATGGCGAGATGTTTCAGGAACCAAAGGGGTTACCTCCCAAGAGGGGAATTCAGCATGTGATACAACTGCAGCAGGATGTTGCACTTCCAAACATTGGCATGTATCACATGTCAATCATGGAGAGCATGGAAATCAAGAAGCAAATTCAAGAATTGTTGAACAAAGGTATCATACGCCCATCTACTTTGCCATGTGGTTCACCCACTGTCTTGGTGGCAAAGAAGGATGAGACTTGGCGCATGTGTGTGGATTTCTGTGCACTGAATAAAATAACGTTAAAGAATCGTTATCCACTCCTAAGAATTGATGATTTGCTTGATCAACTGAGGTATGCAAAGTATTTCACTAAGTTAGACTTACGAAGTGGTTATCATCAAGTTAGAATAGCTGAAGAGGACATTTGGAAAACCGCATTTAAAACTAAACAAGGATTTTTTGAGTGGCTTGTTATGCCTTTCAGTCTTACAAATGCTCTAGATACTTTCATGAGAGTTATGAATGGTGTATTGAGACCATTTCCAGATGACTTTGTCATTGTTTACTTAGATGATATTCTCATATTCAACAAATCCATAGATGAACATGTCATGCATGTGAACAAAGTACTTGATGTCTTGAGAAAAGAACAACTGTTTTTAAAGATGTCAAAGTGTGAATTTGGCAAGACTTCTTTAGTATATTTGGGAGACATTGTTGGAGGAGGTGAGTTGAAGATAGACCCATCTAAGGTTGAGGTCATTATGAATTGGCCCAAGCCCAATACAGTTACATAGCTAAGAATCTTTCTTAGGGCAACACAATATTGGAGGAAATTTATTGTTAATTTTTCTTCCATTGCAACTCCACTACATGCATTGACTAGTGTCAAGAAAGTCTTCCATTGGGGAGATGTATAGCAAAAAGCATTTGATTCTTTAAAACAAAAGATCAGTTTATCACCGGTAATAGCTCTTCCTGATCTTAGACACCCATTTAAGATTCAAATGGATGTTAGTGATTACGGCATGGGAGCAGTTCTTATGTAGTATGGTAAGCCCATTTCATTTCATTCTAAAATTTTTAATGGTGATGTGACTAACTATCCCACTTATGACAAAGAAATTTATGCATTGGTACAAAGTGCTAAAAAATGGAAACACTACTAGATGGGGAAGGAGACCATTATCCACACCGACCATCAACCATTGCAGTACTTACAGTCACAGTCAAAGTTGCAGCAATCACGACACTTCAGATGGATGGGTTTTCTACAACAGTTTCATTTGGTTATCAAGTACAAAAAGGGAATCTACAATAAGGTAGTTGATATGATTTCTAGGCCTATTGTAAATTCATATATTATACTCAAGCGCAATTATGTTTTACATGAAAGTTACATTGAGCAATATGCATATAATAATGACTTCCAAGATGTGTATGCAAGCTTGAGGCAAGGAAGCCAAATTGAAGAGTTAGATTACCATGTACATAACAATTTGTTGTATCACTTGGGCAAGTTGTGTATTCCACAGGGAGAAAGAAATAGTATCATAAGGGAGGTACACACTTCATTGATTGTCGGACACTATGGTGTAGGCAAGACAATAACGAATCTCCAAAGGTATTTTTATTGGCCACGCATGTTTGATAATGTATCTCGTTTCATAGAGGATGTTCTTTGTGTGCAACAAGTAAGCCTAGCAATATGCAACTAGGATTGTACACTCAACTTCCGGTACCTTCACGTCCATGGTAGGGTATCCCAATGGGTTTTGTAGGAGGTTTTCCATTGTCAAGGAAAGGTCATTATTACTTGTATGTAGTTGTAGACAGGTTCAGCAATATGTGTATTCTAACGCCATGTAAAAAACAAATTACAGTTGAACAAACAACTCATCTTTTCTTTCAAAATATTTGGGTTCATTTTGGTCTTCCTACTTCCACTGTAAGTGATCGAGATTCTCGATTTGTTGGGAATTTTTGGTCAAATTTGTGGGACATGATGGACACTAAGTTGAAGAAGAGTACAACCTTTCATCCACAAACAGATGGACAAACCGAGGTGGTCAACAAGACAATCATTCATCTTCTTAGAGGATATTGGAACAAACATCCCAAGTTGTGGGATGAACAGTTACATTACATACAACATGCATACAACAGGGTAAAGCATTCTTCCACAAACACATTGCCATTTGAGGCATGTTTTGGGTACTTGCCAAGATTGCCATTGGAATTCATCTTTAAGAAAGATTTCGCCATCGATGGTCATAGCGACATCGATAAGGCAAGGAATTTCATTGAGCAAATTCAGTTGATACATCACACAGTGCAAGAACAACTTGAAAAATGTCAAAGTAGCTACAAGGCAAGGCATGAAAAACACCATGTCGATCATAAATTTCAAGTTGGAGACAAATTTTGGTTATATATTAGCAAAGAGAGACTTCAAGGGGAAGGTACAAAGCTGAAGCCAATCCGTTATGGTCCTTTTCAAATTCTGGAAAAGATTGGTAACAATGCATTTAAGCTAGATTTTCCTCCTTATATGCAAATTTAATCTGTTGTTAATGTTGAGAATTTGAGATTGTTTGAGCCTCCTCCAAAAGCTTGGAATTGCAAGTCTTTGCTGCCTTACCCAGGGAAGGACATAATGATCATGATATCCTTCCCATAGGAACTTAAAACAAATTTTTCTAGCTTTATCTAGGACTCCTTTTGGAACCTAAGCCAATGACATCCAGTAAATTGGAATGGCTTCAAGAACACAAGGACTAACTTGTCGACACTAGAAAGCCATCTGAAGGACCAACTACTAAGTCTTTTCTCCAACTTTGTTATCAACCACATCCAATATTAATTTTTATAATAGTTTGGCTTTAGATGGAAGCCCAAATACTTTTGGTCAGTTTCCAAGTCACATGGGAGAAAAGAAAAAAATAAAAAGATTGATGTAACAAATTTCTTGTGCCTCCAAATTGTGAAAAGAAATTGTAGATTTTCTTTCATTAATAAGCATTATGATAGCTCTATGAAACATAAACAATATCTCATGCAAAATTTGAATATCTTTGGTTGAACCATCGTGAAATATTAACATGTCATCAACAAAAAGTAAGTGAGTGATTGCAAGAGTTTGAGTAATAGCTACCCCATTGAGCTCACCCCTATACTTTGAATCCTCCAACATATGATTGAGGCCTTCGACAACAAGTAGAAATAGGAGAGGGGACAAAGGGAAACCTTGACACAGTCCCCTCTGAGCATGGAAAAATGGTGAGGCGGGACCATTTATTAGAATAACAAAGGACACATACATTAGATAATTCATTATCCAATTAATAAATGAGACTTCAATTCCAACATGATTAAGAAGAACTTCAATGAACACCCAATTTACACGATCATATGCATTTGAAAGTTCAATTTTGAGAAAAAAAAAAACCCTTTTCCTTCAAAATTTTAAACTGTGCAAGCCCTCTTGAGCTACTCCAATAGCTTCATGGATTTTATGCCCCTTAAAAAAACCAAATTATTCCTTTGAAATAGTCTTGGAAATAATAGGCTTGATTCTTTTGGTGATCACCTTTGAAATTACCTTATAGACACAACTACAAAGTGATCTGGGTCGAAAGTCCTCAAAAGAAGAAGGGTTGTCCACTTTAAGAATAAGGGAAATAAAGGTGGAATTAAAGGTAGGAAGTATCCTACCCTATGATCTAGATTCATTGACAACTCTTAACAAGTCTTTTCCAATCAGATCAAAAAAAGCTGAGAAAAATTCAATAGCACACCCATAAGGCTCCAAACTCTTATACTTTTGAAAACCAAAGAGAGCAAACTTTAGTTCCTCTTCAGACACCTCCTCCATCAACTCTTTATTTTCGTCAACTTCAATAAATCTTAGAAAAAATTGTGCCACTCTAATTACTTATGCAATAGTGGCTCCCTCAATTTCCTTAAAAATCTCTTGAAAGTGAGCCTTTCCCAGAGAGGTCATGTGTTCAAAGGAGGTGATCTCTCGCTCCTCGAAGTCCTCCATATGATAGATAGTGTTGGTCAATATATGGCCTTTTGCATAAGCATAAAAAAGATAAATTATATTCTTGTCCTTACACTCCAACCAAATTGCCTTGATTTTAAGACACTGAGAACTTCCTTGTTTGCAAGGATCTCTCTACGTCGAGATTCAAGACTGATTAAAACCTGCCTGGAACCCTGAAAGCAAAAACCCTCAATACCTCAGTTTGAAAAAGCCCCAATTTTGTGTTCAACTTCCACCAGAACTTTCTCCTCCTTATTATGAGTATCCACCACCCAATCCTTCGACAATTGCTTTATGAGTTTTAAATTTGTCCCAAATTGACTGGTTGGAGACTGGCCCAGACCTGCATCAAAGGGGCACTAATCATATTTAACTAGTGCAAGAAAATTTTCGTCCTTTTATAAAGTCAACACTTTCTTGTATGGTCCCCAAAATTTCAAAAACGTGTGCTTCACAAAATTAAAAATTTACAAGATATGATCACATGATCTTGGGCATTATTCCTTATTTGCTTCCATCAAGCAAGTTGATTTTTGCAATGGACATTGGCATGTGGCACAAACCAATTACTATTCAATATGTTTGTAATAAAAATACCATGAGTGAGGTTTGATGTGTTGTTCTAATCAAGATCCCTATTCATGGTTTTGATTAGCCCCGTGACCCCTCCGAAGACCTCTCTAGGGGGGGGGACCCTCCTCCTTTTCTTGATCCAACAACTCATGCTTTCATGACTCTCATATCCTCTCTTGGCTTGCCCCATGAATGCCCATTAGTTTCCAAATTTATTAAGCGTCTGAATTCAATCCTTGGAATAGATCATCCTCCTACCATTCCCTGTAAGGAATCTCTCTCTCTTGCTGAGTGAGGACTTATTGGGCAATTCACTGGAATCTAGCCTTCACCAAAATCTGTGCAAAAATGAATAGAACACAACTAGTCTAAAAAAATCCAAGGGAAAATCTCAGCTCATTTTTGTGGAAGATCTTAATATAATCTTCAATAATGGACTATACTTCATGGACTCGCAGGGACTCTATCTAAACAAGTGGACACCAGACTTTGACCCTGAGCTCAATATCCCTAGTGCAGTTCTAGTTTGGGTTCGTCTCACCCACCTTCCTCTCCACTACTAGGAAGATGAATCAATAAGAACCATAGGGAATGGAATTAGAAAATATGTTGATCGAAGTGAATCACATTAGAGAAATTTTGAGGTAAAAAATGGTTCTCAAAACAGAAATGTACAACAAAAATCAACTTTATAAGAACTAATAGGATTCAATATGATGTCAACCATGGGGGATGATTCACCATTTTTGGAGTTTAAAGGTAAAAAGATAAAAAATAAAATGAAAAACTACTTTTTCAACTCGTATGTTCAGCTTATCTCCCTACAATTTTACTCAAATTTCAAGCGGGATCACTCATTGGATGCAGAATTTAATTTTGCATTTAAGGAGTATCCATGTTGGATACGTTTTATGGACCATACTACACAAATACATGAAAAGCATGATTGCAATCACATTTTTCCATGCATTTCACATTTTTTGTCTAGTAGGTTCCATCGAAAGTATGCATGGGTACTCCTTGGATGCAATATTAAAATTTGTATCCAACGAGTTCTCCCGTTCAAAATATGAGTAAAATCATAGGGACATAATTTGAAAATACAAGTTGAAAAAGTAGTTTTTTTCTTTCTTCCCTCTAAAACTTGTCGAAGTAATATAATCTTATTTTATTATTTCCACTATTATTTTATAATATTCCTTAGGAGGCCCATTTTAGACAACAAAATTTCTCTAATGAAGGACAACATGCATGCATGCGCAAGCATATGCGTAGAATTCAATATAGCTAGAGGACTCCCTGAAGCAGTGAAGATCGAAGTACACAATTGGACACATATTTAGAAACTCAATTACGAAAAACTTCCCTTCAAATGAAAGATATGTCATGAATATGGTCATTTTTCAAATAGATGTCCCAAGAAATCAACAAATGAATCTCTAGAGGCCCGCAAGTCCAAAAATAACATTCCCAACAAATCGTTTAAACAACCTGAGAATTCTCATTTTGGACCTTCTTCCTTTGTCCCCTCCTCTAATTCCATCCCATTGCCTCAAATTGGTACCTCTATGCTCATTTCCTCTAATTTTTTTGGATCTTTAGCTAACCTCCCTTCTAATATAGACTATGATGGTCTTCTAGCGTCCAACCCCCTAGCTTGAAGAGGGAGATGCTACTGATGATCAACCCTCCTCAACTTTTCCTCACCATCATTCTACTAAACTGGATTATATCATCCCTATTTCCATCGGGACCCTTTGGTTGATCCTCTTGTTGATAATGATCTAGGCCTTGTTGATACTTGCTCCCCTCTCCTTGAATCCCTCCTTGATTCCTTGAATTCTTTGGTTCCTTCCTTCACAAGGATCTTGACTAGAACTAAAGCCAAAGAGGCCTCAAATCCACCAGAAGATCTTTAAAGGAAAACTGGAAGAAGGAAAAATAAATAAGTTTGAGATGAAGTAGCTCAAAAAGACATGGAAATGGGAATTCAAAAATCAATGGACACATATCTAGGTAAAGGGCCAACATTGAAGGAAATACAAACCTAGGCGGGGCGAGGTAAGGGCTTTACCACCCCTTCACAAGGTAAATAATGAACCTTGTCTCCTCGAACTGTAGAGGCCTTAGGCACCTCTCATAAACAAATGAAATAAAAGATATGATAAGATAAGAAAACCTTATAGTCCTATTAATCTAGGAGACCAAATTGAGTGAAGAGGAAATGTCATCCACAATCAAGAAAATTAATAAGAATTTTAAAGGGGCAAAAATTAGTGCAAGAGGGGCATCAAGAGGACTTTTCACCATATGGAATCAAAATTATGGACATTCAAATTTTCCAAAAAGAACAACATTGGATAAACATTGATCTTTACAACAAAGTAAGCAGGAAAAAAATCTCAGTCTACAACATCTACTCTCCTGTGCACCATAAGGACAAAGAAATATGTTGGAATACTTTAACAACCAAGATATAAAATGATGAAGATAAAAATGTGTATATTAGGTGGTAACTTCAATCTTGTCAATAGTGTTGAAGAAAAAAGAGGAAATGTTTTTCTTCCAGATCCAAGCAGGGACAAGCTAGAAGCAATTATGATTGAGCACAACCTACTGTATATCAGACCAAGGAATGGAAAATACACCTGGAACAATAGGAAAACACTAGACCAGGTAACATCAAAGAAAGGTTGGATCCATTTATAATCCATACAAGCCTCATTGCAGGAGTTGGAACAACATCTTCCAAAATCCTTCCAACAACTGCATCTGATCACAATCCCATCAACTTAATCCTGGACGAAAGAACAAATTTAGGCCCTCTTATTTTTCGATATAAGCCCCTCTAGTCCACCAACAAAGATGTCAAACAATTGATCGAAAAAATTTGGCATACCAGAATAGATGGTTCCCTTAGCTACGTTTGGAAGAAAAACCTAAAGCTTGTCAAAGTAATTTTAAAAAGTTGTTCAAAACGAGCTACAAAGAGCCAACTCGGGAAAAGATCGAACTTCAAAAGGAACTGGAAGAGTTGTAGAAAATATTGGAAAACGAGGAGGAGACAACGAAGATTCAAGCAAAAGAAAATGAACTACACTAGAAGTCATACCAAATCAACATAAAAGAAGAGGAAGGGTGAAGAATAAAATCTAGAAGTTTATGGATACGAGAAAAAAACAAGAGCATCACCTTCATTCATAATCAAGCAAGGGCTAGAAGGAACAAAAATTGAGTAGATTCAATTTATGGAGAAGGGAATGTTCACATAGAAGGGCTAGAGGAGGTTAGAGAGGAAGCACATTTACATTTTAGCAAAATTTTGACAACAAATCTAGAACCAAACAATTTTGAGGAAATTCTTAGGCCAATTCCAAAAATGGTAATAGAATATTCCAATGTAGAATTAACAAATCCAGTGAATGAAGAAGAATTGCAATGGGA
The DNA here is from genome assembly GCA_031772625.1 of Pinus tabuliformis. Lineage (NCBI taxonomy): Eukaryota > Viridiplantae > Streptophyta > Pinopsida > Pinales > Pinaceae > Pinus > Pinus tabuliformis. The sequence goes on from CM062812.1 coordinate 979,406,766, forward strand.
AATATGGAATCCACATCCTAACAAAGCGCCTGGTCCAGATGGATTTACCATTGTCTTTTATCAATATTACTAGGAACTCATAAAAAAATACCTTCTTAAGATGATCCATTGGGCTTAGCAGAAACACAAAATTTGGGGGAAACACTAATTCAACCTTTCTTGCATTGTTTCTTGCACTGATTCCCAAAGAAACCAGAAATTCCACCTTCAGTATATTCCAACCCATATCCCTGTGCAATTCCACTTACAAAATCCTTACCAAAATTCTTGTGATTTGTCTCAAGAACCTTCTCCCTCATTTGATTTTTGAAAACTAGGGTGGATTCATCTAGAAAATATAGATCATCGACAACATTCTCATGGTTTAGGAACCAATTCACTCAATTCTCTCAAGAAGAAAAAGGCTTCATTCTCAAGCTCAATATGGAGAATGCCTTTGGCAGATTAAGGCATTGCTTCTTCTTTGATGTTCTAGAAAAATTTGGCTTTGCTATTGATTTTATTGATATTATCAAATCTTGTATTCACAAGCCATGGATAGTTTCCCTAGTAAATGGAAGACTAAGGAACTTATTCCAAATCACAAGGGGAATAAGGCAAAGGTTTCCCCTTTCACCCTTCCTGTGTGTCATTATGGAAGAATCCCTCAGTAGAAAGTTTGAGTAGGACAAACAAAGAGGGTTGATCATTAGCATTCACTATAGCAGATGATTAAAAAGTTTAAGCCATTTCCCAATTTTTTGATGACACAATATTAATAAGAGGATCATCCCCTATAGTGGCTAGAAGAATCAAGAACAACCTGGATCTATTCCTTGAAGTGTCGGGAGGATTTCTCAACTAGCTCAAGAGCAATATATATGGCTAGAACACTCAAACAACACTCAAGTGAATATCTCAAGTTTTTGAAATCCCTTTCAAATATGAGTGAACACAATTCAAGTATTTAGGAATGCCTATATTCAAGCATAATATAAAGGTTGAGGTATGGACAAAGATCAGTGACAGGATGAAGAAAATGCTTCAATATTGGGGAACTCAATGGTTAAATTTAGCAGGTTGGGTCATTTAAATATATTTTATTTGCCCTCCCCATATATCTATATACAGTTCCAAAAGCCCCAACAAGCATCCAAGAATAGATAGAACTCCTAAGAAAATTTATGTGGAAAGGAGGCTAGACAGAGACGAAAAAATTCAAGACAGGGGATAGGCATTAAACTCTCTGAAATTATGAATATAGCTTTGGGAGCGAAGATCCTATGGAGATTAATCATTGAAGGATCAACTTGGTGGAAAATTGTTATAGAAGGAAAATATTTGAACATCCCTTGTCAAAATCTTCTTTAGTCCCAAATTCCTCTTAGGTCCTACTCTTCAATTTGGAAATTGTGCAAAAAGGCCCTCCCTCTCATTAAATCCCACACTTATAGAATCCCTGGGAGTGGACATGAGATAGATATCTGGGAAGAAGATAGTATAAACCAACCTATCCTATCCACCATCCCAAAAATTCGGTAACTCAGAAACTGGTGCGTACAAAGAGGAATTACAAGTTAGTCGAAATGTCATCTTGGGATCAAAATGAATCAATTTGGAGGGCCTATAAACCCGTGGAAAACCCCCACCTTTTCCAGTTGGGTTTTCTCACCAATGGAGCTCTCTTATCAAGCATCTCAAAGGCATTATTGCCATTCAAATTGATCAGCAAGATGTATTCAAGTGGAATTTGACAAGAAAGGAATACACAATAAAGAGCGGCTACATTTCTATTCAAGAAGAGAATATAAACAATCCATTTGGCCATACTAGAAGATAATATGGAAATTAGAAAGTCTGCCTGAGATTAAAATCTTTTCTTGGACTCTTCTTAGGGGGAAGATCCTGATAGTCGAAAACGTTAGGAAGATCAACATAGAAGGTCCCTCAAGATGCTCTATATGAATGAACTCCGAAGAGACAATCCAACACCTATTCCTTTCCTGCCCCTTTTCCCAAATGTGTTGGAATTCAATGCTTCAACCCCTTCCTTCCCATCCAAACTTTGACCTAAATCTAGCAGACTTCTTTACAGACTGGAACACAAGTTATCCTTACTCCTTTAAAAATAAAAACCTAATAAAATGCTTCTGGCTTAGCCTCCCAACATTCCTCTTCTGGAAAATATGGCTAGCTAGAAACAAGAGCATATTTGATAACAAAAAGCCAGAGGAAAGAAAGATATTGGCTAAAGTGTGGGGCCTCACAATCAAATCCATCCTCCCAAAAGGCAATGCCGATCTAGATCCTCAAAGCCTATAGGAGGCAGAGATTCAATGGTTTCAATATGTTCTAGCTAAAACCCCTCATATTGCCTACAATCCTCCCAAAAGACCACCCCTACTCCAAAACTGGAAGATGAGATTGAAGGACTGTGAATTAATTGCTTGGTTAAAAGAAAAAAAATAGGTTTGTCTCTTCTTCAATGGCGCTTCAAAAAATAATCCAGGGAGAGCAGGTGTAGGGGGAGTCATCGTAGCTCGAGGAGGAAAAGAACATGTATCATTTGAAAGGGGCCTTGGACAAGAATCAAATAATATGACAGTGTTAAAAACAACAACAACAAATCCTAATTTAATTTGTTCTTGAATTTTTTTTTTTTTTCTAAACAAGACTATACTATTATTCAGAGTAAAAGAGTAAAATTACAACATGGTGAGCATAGTGAGCCAACTAGCCTGAGAGGAAGGCCGTTTGAAACAGAAAGTGTCCAAAACTGAGAAATTGAATGAGACTTTGTTTTGCAGTCCCATGCAGGGGATCTAGAGGAACACAAACAGCGAGAAAACACAACAGAAACAAAAGATTGACCTCGAGACGATAGTAGAAACTAAGTTCGACACATTTAACAAAAAAGCCCTCTTAACTGGGCCGCAAAACTTGTTAAGAAGTTGCAAAGCTTGATTAAACATTTGGTATCTCCTCCACGATCCTGCACCAACCCCCTTCAGCCAGGTCCTGAGCTTGGGTCGCCTCATTTTCGTGCGTGACCGGAGGAACAGGCGCCATTGGAGTGACATTGACAATGCTGGCCAGCGGTTCCATCTCTCGCGGTGAGCCTGCAATTGGCATCGGAGCACTGGGATCGCCCTCTTCTTGGGCTTCCTCTGCAATTGGCATCGGAGCACTGGGATCGCCCTCTTCTTGGCTTCCTCTAGAAAGAGGACGGAAACATGTGCAGTGATCTGTGGGCGATTAATGGAACAGTTGAAGGTGAAGATAGCAAAGCCGAAGGAGGGCAAAGACGAAGAGCCTGGGGAGCTGGGCTCGAGAAATTGGTTGGGCCTTAGAATGCCCCCTCTTCCACTACGTGAGCGAGGGTCCTGACTCGAGGTGGCGTCACCGGAGGAAGGGCGAGAAGGAGCGCCCCGCACTGAGCATCCTTTCGCGGAACCGAGGCATGACAACACCGTGAATGTCAACAGAACAAACAACAGGAGAGGTACAACGCGGACCAAACACACATGCCTGCGGACGGGTGCCCAAAGCCACAGCAGAGGACGGTGAAGTAGAGCCAGAGCCCAACCACCACGGAGACTTCGCACTAGCAGCACCCATAACCATCCAACACAGCACAAGAAACAGCAGAGTGTAACCATGGCGGAAACTGGCTAATAAACATTTTCCTCTACCTCAAGACCCTCCCGCCATAACTATGGAATTCATGGGAGCCAAGAGCCGATAATAGTCAGCGCATGCGAGAAGGGACGACGAATTAATGTTAGCCTCAGACATTCCCTTACACTCTGTTAATCCCACCTGCGGATGATCCTCCCTCCACATGGCTTTCAATCCTCTATACATGGCTGGCAGGTGGCGTCTTGGCTCCGCCCACTCCAGTCCCATCGCATTGAATGCGACTCTAAACACCCGCATCTCGGGTGTTCTTGAATTAAATTAGGAATTAAATTGAAATTCTATTCTCATAACAATTTGTAAAAGTTAACTAAGTTAATTTGACCTAGTTGGCTCAGTTAATTCGAGTTGGAAGTATATCTAGAGTCATGTAGAGTGATCCCTAAATTTTAGGGGCCCGAGGTGATTTCTTATTGAGTTGTAATTATTTAATTTAGTTTAGCTGAGTTAAATTCAATTAAACTAATTCTAACTAATGGAGGAACTAGTGAGAGGTCAAGTGAATTAAATTGGATTTAATTCACATGCAGTTATCAATCAGGTAATTGATAATTCACTCATAAATTACTCATGTATGTTAGTTCTAAGAAAGTTCCAGTTGAGATTAGAGTTCAAGGACATCGTACTATCAGTTGTAAGATCATCTAAATTAAGTTGTTGGTGCATGAAATTAGTAGAAGGCCTATGGATGGATTGCAGTTATGAGTGAGTATTTTCCAAATTAAATGTGGGCTAATTCCCAAGGGAACAACGCAAGGAAGTAGGGGCTTGACAGGCAACAAAATTGGCTAAGTGTTGGCTTGAGCTGGTTTGTGAAGCGAAGAGATAGATTGTACTTGTGCAGGAATTGCTCGAGTTGAACAAGCATTGTATTTTCTTCTCAGATCTTTTGGTTAATGCAATATAGATAGTCGGGGTTTTGAGCAGTTTCTTTCCCTAGAAAAATATTGTGTTATGTGTGATTGAAATTCTTCCTTTTCTGCTTAGTGTCTTCGTTGATCAATTTTTGTTTCCGTTGATGAGTAGGGTAGATTCAAGTCCTTTGTTTTAGCATATTACATAAGCAGTTGAATCTACAAGTAAAAATCTACAGCCAAAAATCCTACGACCTCCTCTTGGGAGATTCAATCCTCCAAGAGCTCCACATCTGCAATCCAATTTTTTTGGGGAACTCTGCTTTTGTCATTCACCAATTGGTCAAATAATTTAACCTTAAAAGCATTGAGCTTTTCCAAATTCTAGCTTGTGTTTGAAAGCACTTAGCACACTTGGGTAATGTCTTACCACATTTTAAGATGAAATAATGCAACTACAGACTACCAAGCAAACATAGCCTACTCTTGTCCACAAGGTGAAGCAAGAATTAACAATGACCTCCGGACCATCCATATTCCTTAACCATGTTCTCTGAAATCAATTTTCTTCAGATCCTATCATGCTCTCCTTAGATATCAATAACCAATTTCACAATCGACATTTTTAGCAACAATGATGCCAAAAGGACTTTCATAGGACAAGTCACTCCCCCCATAAATAGATCCTTTCAACAGAGAAGGACAATATTCTCAGAAAATATTCCATATACTATCATTGCCCTTGATCATATGCAAAGATCCTAATCTTTTGAGCCTCGTGCTTTGTCTAAACCCATGAGCTCGCTCCTTATTAAGCTACTACCAACAATAGCTCTTCTCACTTCACCCTACATACAAAATCCTTCTTCCTTCATCCTATTGCTCCCCTTCGTTCCACTTCCCCTCGCTACTTGAAATATATCCATGATGGATCCATTTGGATCCTCCATCTCCCCCCGCAATCATTGTACCAGTCTCAAAGCAAAGCTGGATCAAGTCAAGGAAATACACAAGCATTGGATTAAAGAATGTCGACAATCTTTCAACATTGAGATGTACTATTTGCAAGTTGATGTAGCCTCAATCAGAGAAGCACTCAATCAAAAAAATCAGTGATGCTTCCACATCGAGAAAGCGATCTCCTCTCTTCATGAAGTCATTGATGCACACCACGATTGCATCAGACCCCTGGAGCAATGAGTTCACTACTGGAAAGGAAAGCAGCAGAGAATTCATATTCAAATAATTGAGATCACAATCAACTCTTGGAAGAGGAACGATCCATCAACAAAGCATAGCTTGGATAAGCAAAGTGTCACAACAAAAAAGCAACAACAGTTCACCATGTAGTGTTGTAACAACCAATGCACTGCAAATATATTTTGCTCCTCCATAAGTTTGTACGAAGTTGCACTAGTAGCGCCATAGGAATAGATAGTCTCTCTTTAGTAACTAGCACTTTAGTAATGGAAATTCTTCCACTAGAATTACCCTTCCTCTCCGCAAAATGTATCAAGGCTCTCCAACTTTGGCCTTTTTGGAATCAATACAAAGATATTCGCTTTAGTTAAAAAAATCCCATGAGTGAGGATTATGGGATGGGAAAAAAATGCCCTACTATTTCTCCCAAGCGTTAAAAAGTTTCCTTTATTCGTCATTCCATCTACATCTAGATTATTAGACTAGAGAATATGAAAGGATTTTGAATAGGAGAAATAAACCTACAAACTTCTAATTCTCTTGATCACGTGATGTAGTCTATTGTCACATGGAAGATAATCAACATCAATATATTGAATGATCAATTGAGAGCCTCCCAACACCAATAAGGACATTATATGCATGCTCTATGTTAAGGAAAGTCCCTATAAGAGAGCATGTGCTTTGCTAGGTTATTAGACAGTAAGCCCAGACACTAAGCGTACTCCATCCCCCAACTCCTACCAACCCTTATTTTGAAATATATAAAATCTTATTATTTTACATTTAAATTATTTTGTTTATTTAATTTTTTGTTTCTTCATGATTTGTGAGACTGAATTTCTATAAAAACCATAATTCATAGATCTCTAGGCTCTCAAATTAGAGACCACTTAGGCGAGCACCAACCCTTAACATGAATAAACAACTTTCACAAAAAAAATGATAACAAAACACCATATCACCAACTAATCTATATCTTGTAAATAATTTATTTGTTTAATTTGTATATTATTAAAATTCAATAAAAAAATATTTTTATAACAATTAAAATTATATTAATATATGAATTATATTATTTAATTATGGAGGTGTCTTAATTGTTTGTTAGTGTTAAATTATTTCTTTAAACAATATTTAAGTAAAACATTATTTTTTAAACAAGATTTTAATGTAGAGTGTAATCTAAATCTTTTATGCCTCTATTATTTTTTAATGACGTAGTCTAATTTATAGAAGAAATAGCCTTTTTCATCAGAATTCACCAAAATCCAGCAAGACAATTTCAAGATTTTATGTTGTTCAAAATACATTTTTGAATGTGTTGACGGTGCTAGACCCACCAACATGTCAAGGGATCTCCTCGGTAAGAAGTCCTAACTAGACCTCAAACCGTTTGGTGTAGGAGTCTCAGCAGTGGGTCATACGATATCGCCTTGACCGCGGTTGTGCGTCGAGGCAAGAATAATGTCCTTGTTGGTAGCAAGGGTGTGACCGGTGCAACAAGCCAATGAAGGTGTATGAAGGGTTCTAACACACAAAATGGGGAATGAGTGCGCCCCTTAGAAACCTATGGAAACACGTAGCTTGAAAAGGAACACACGAGCAAAGATACATCACAAGCTGGAAAGCAGGTTAGCCAATGATCAAAAGTGATGGTTAAACCAACAACACATCTCAATAAGATTCATACATACATATATAGAAAGAGTCCATACAGACATGCGTAAGCAAACAACTACATATATCATTAGAGTAACCAAGATAGTTGAAATACAATAACAACATATGCATGAAACATGTTGGCTTTATTATATTAAGAAAGTGAAAGTTCCAATCATACACAGAACCATGTACAACTACGAGTCCCGACAACGGAATGTTACAATCACTATCGCCTACTCCTCCAAAGAGATATACTAGCTCTGCACTGTGGAGAAGCTAAGGTTTGTTACAATACACTCCAAGCTTTCTCTAAGATACACCTATAGGAAGCTTGGCTCCTAAAAGCCCGTACAATGGGTTATGAGGTTCTATAAATAGCAAAGGGTGGGGTGACCCTTGACATTCCCCTTTGTGACTCTTCAACTACTACATGACTATTACATTCGACTATTGACACTTGGTCTTTCACTTTTACAAGATGTTACAATACAATCTGCACATGTACCCATGTGAGACAAAATAGGCTTGAGCAAGCCATCCAAGACACTACTACGACTCGGAAAACTGTGGGAAGACCAACTCTTCGACATCCTCGTGATGATCAATGTTAGCAAACTGATGCCAAGCTTGGTAGTTTGTGATGGTGTCCGCGTGCTTAATGGTGACATCATGCTGAAAGCATGCTGAACACGAACTCTTTCCTCTGTTGCATCCAGGTACACTGATTTGGCACCTCTATCCAACTCGTTTGATAACATGCGCATCATAGTCTCGAGTGCAACCGGACTAACAACATACTAATGCATAGTATCTACATTGATCTCCAAGTGTGTGTTGGTGGCTATGCACATCAACTCGTCGAATTACATGTCCATATCCAGTCGGACTTGGTTCTTGTCTTCGCCTCGGTGAGTGTGCCAATCGGTGGGATCGCATGCGTGCACACAATGACATCCATGCTACTGAACACCCGTGCATGCGATCGTCAGCACCGCTCAACCTGTCTGCTCTGTGCTAGCTGCTGGGATGGGTCTATAACTTGTATAGAGCAGTTTCATCAGTCTGTGTATGTTGCGCCTCCTGCTAGAACTGTTCCTGCTTCGCTTCCTTCTCTTCTCTGCGTAGCTCCTGTTCTTCCCTAAGTTGCTGCTTCAACTCTTGCAACTCCTTCTCTATTTCCTCCCTCCTTTGTTTGTCTCTTTACCTTTGCCTGATCCTCTTGTCACGCTGTCACATCTTAGCCTCAATATCCAAAGCTTCTTTCATCACAAGTGGATCTGCTTTGAACTTGTAGCTTTACTCCTCCTCTACATTGTCAACAACCTTCCTCATGCCTTTTTCACATGCAGGTCTACTACCCTCTACTGCTACTGATGGTGCTTCTCTCTATGATGCCGCAGCCATTTCATCCTGATATCCTTGTCTATGAAGAAATTTGTGTCTTCATAGATAGGAAAGCTCATAAGCACTCACTCAATTGCATCTCTAGTTGCGCTCTCACCAGTGTCCTTTAACCCTGCTCGCTGGGAGGTCATTGTGCTTGTGCTAATGAGAGGTAGACGAACACCTGTGATACCTGGAGACATAGAAAAACTCATGGCAAGAAATCCGTCAGTTGAAAACCAAAACAAACTTGATGACTGACTTACAACATACTTGTATGACAGATTGTGAAGATTATGTAATTTTCACCGGGAGGCTGGGAGACTAACTGCCAAAACTATGGAAGGCACAGTCCGAGCTGTCAAGAGGTTGACTAACTGCTGGAACCATGCAATGCACAGTCGAGCCTGGCATGCTGAGGACTGAAACTGCGAATGTGCAGTTTCAATTAGCAAGGACATGCAAGTCCAAAGATTGTATTACGCAATTTTCTAGGTCAGTAGGGCACTACCTCCCAGAATTGCGCAATGCAAGCCTGGAGGTTAATGTTGGCCAATTTTGCACAGTTTTTGGAGGGAAAGCAGAGCCTTCACTTCTAGAAATGTGCATTTCTGTCTGGGTAAGGCAAGGTCCAGGCCAAGGCAACCCAAACCCACCTATGGGCGACTGAAAAAATGAAAGGATTTGAATGCATGGCAAGACTGAGTGTGAGCAAGAGTGAATGATCATGCATGCAAACAGTGAATGCAAGATTCTTAAAATGAGAACGCATGCATGTGTGTGAAAAGAGTTTCCATAACGACAACCGTCAACGAAAAACAATGTCATGCATGTGACAACAGTGAGATGCAAATAAAATTGAAAAGATGCTTCTACAAGATAATATACATTAAAACGACAATAGGCGTTCAACAAAACCAAGCAAACAACATTCATACAAAGTGAAATACAAAAAGCGTCAAAAAAGCAACAAATGACATGAAAAGTAGACTTACCCGGAAACAACTGAGTTGAATGTGTCGAAGACTCCTAGATGTGTCGTGGGATGTCAAAGTCGCAATATCGATGTGAGGAATGAGCTCTACAGCGTTCGACAAATGAGTTTTGACAAGATTGAGGTTATGACGCGTATGCCACAAATCTAGGACAAAGCGACACTTGGAGGGAGGTTTCTAAAACGATCTTTACATGTAACCTCAAGCTGCTAAAAATAGATCCCTAAAATTTAGGGATGCCTTTTGCATATTGCTTTTTTTTATTTTGGGAAAAAGCAGCCCATGCATACAAATCAGGATTGCTTAGTCCCAGAGGGAACCGGTCTACCTGAAGGCACATGCAACAATCTGCAAGCCTGGGAAAGGGATTTGTGCAATTTCTGGGTTGAGCAGGGCTGGTTGTCCCTCAGGCATTGCGCAATTTTTGGGGTCAGCGGGTCACTGCCTCTTAGAATTGAGTAATTTCTGGGTTGAAGCCTAGTGTCCGGTTGGATTACGTAATTCTCAGAGGGAGGGCTGCCTGGCTGGATTGCACAATTCTGGAGCTTAGTAGGTAGCCCAACAAGAATTGTGCAATTTCTAGAGGGAAGGTTGGTTTTCCCTCCAGAATTGTGTAATTTTCTGAGTGAACATCTCATCCAGAAAATTACTTGAGTCCGACATGGCAGCCTGTGATGGGAGACAAACAATTTGACATGCACAGGCTGGAAAGCCAATGAAACTCAGCTGAAGCCTATGTACTTGATAGTGCAAGACATGCTGCTACGGATGGTTGGTAGGGAGGCTCCAAAACGAAGCTGAAAAATTTTGGAGGGTGGTTGTAGCCGCTACAACACTTGGTGACACACTGTTAGAACTCTAGCTCTCTGAATGAACCTTGTTTTGTGGAAAGCAATTCTAACACCTCCGTAAGTATTGTTCAATTCTTTAATCATCTTGACTCCCACACTAGCTTGATTGAAAGATGTAGCACTTGCCATGCTCTTGGTCGGTCAGCACACATTCCAAGCCAAGTCAACAATATTGTTTTGATTGGGATGAGGGGTATATTGGTACACAAGCAATATGATAGTCAGAGTTTAAGTTTCATCTCTAGTGTTGTTCCACTAACAACAGGCCTGGACAGTACCCTGACAGAGTCACGCAGGAACACAACCATCACTCCACTTCCAGCGAGCCTGGTTAGTACCCCAACAGAGTTACTTGCATCACCTCTCTGTACAGGAAGCCTTTCTCTTCTTTTGCCTTACGCATTTTTCATTTTTTTCATATTTTTCATTTTTCAATTTCAAAACTGTGCATAACATTTATTGATTTTAGAGGCAGAAGAGGGATCCTGACTTATTAAGAGCAGAAGAGATTATTCCTTCAGAGAAGTATTTTGTATATACCTCTGACATAATTATTAAGGTTTTCCCCCTCACCTTACTCTACTTGACTGAGCCGACAAGAGTTAACCCAAAACAACCGACTACAGTAGGTGATACTAGTTAGCGTGCAAGCGTTGTGTTTTCATCAAGGTTCACTTTGAACAACACGTATTTTCCATTGGCGTATCATGGAATGAAGATAAAAAGTTCTACATATAGAGACAGGACAACAGATAACTAAGTATTGATAACTGCACAAGTCCTCTTGGACTTTACACTTGCTTGTTTCAAGAGCTGCACACAATTCATGCGAAACTAACCTACGAACGTAAATAAACAAACAAACAACTAAAAGAGAGAAGATCACAAGCAAAATGCGAAAACAAGTGAGTAAGAAAACAATCAAATAAGCAAACAAACATAAAAAGTAAGAAGCAAACACTACTCCTACTCCTAAACTAACGATGCATGGGCCTGATCACATGAAGTGATAATTCCAATGCAGCCACCGGCTCATTGGTCGACCCATGTTGGTGAAGGCATGGTTCACGAACAGCGCAATTGCACAAAACATGAAAGATATAACAATGAAGACAAACACAATCCGAGTTTAAATGCGTCCATGTAACAGAAATGAGTATAAGCGCATGACATGCAATCTGTGGACTTACCATGGTGTTGTGTGACATTGCGTGTGGACATTAAGCATACGCATTCTCTTGAATGTGACATGCAAGAAAACGAGATAAAGAAATACAACTTGCGTCGAGTACACTGTGTAAGATTCCTCCAATGCATGAGCGAAGGGATCTTGTAGTTCGAGTGGAGGAAGCAAAATTTATGTGTGGGATTGATCTTCAATGCATACAGATGAGTGATGAGGAGCCTCAGTTGTTTCAACAATTTCCTGATCAGAAGCGAAACCAAACTCAGGATAGTGAGGGCCTGACATGACCATCAACTCGGACTAAAGTGCCTCGACTGTCTGCGGGGTTTTGACTTCGTCAACAGATATATCATCATAAACATGTGGCTTTGAAAAATCAATAGTGATAGAATCAACATCGTGATTGAATACGAGAGTAAATAGATCACAACAACTATGATTAGAAAAATCAATGATTTCATCGGCATCCTCATGATCAAATAAATCAAATAGAGGGGTAGATGAGAAGCAAGAATGTTCACCCTCTACGTTTCCAGAAAAAACAGGTCAAAATGCAAGTGGATTTTCAATGAATAATTTGTCCTCTCCACTGTTGAATGATGGACTGACATCTGGTGTATTCTATGAATGATCAACAAAGGGTGCATCCGTAGGTGGATTTACACAAGGAAAATCAGAGATGGTGGAATCACCAAAGATGTTAGGGAAAAGTGGAGGAGACGCGGACAAAAGGAGATCATCCTTCGCGCGTGGTTTGATGTTTAAGTTCCCAGTCATACTCATCGTAAATGACAGCGCAGGTTGGTTGTGCAACACTAACTTTGTCGATGGATTGATCCTCGTTCACAACAGGTGTAGAGTCTGGAACGGAAGAACACAAGACAATGTAATCCAGAGGATCAACATAACACGAAGACAGAGGTTGTGGTAGCAAATGCATGTGACAATCCATTTGCTTCACAACCAAATCTGCGCAAAAATTGAGAGAAGTGATGCTAGTAGTATATGACAGTTGAACAGACGTGTGTGCATGTTCTCCCACATCACTTTGTGGTGGTGGAATTGTTTGATGAGGTGAGGGTGGACAATCCCTTGTGACAGCGACTATGTTCGTCTGTGATTGCGCAGCTCCATCACCGAAGTATGTTGAGCGAGGTTTTAACTTCAACTTCATCTTGGGATTGACCGATTTATTAAGACAATATTCAAATCCGTCCCAAGGAGATTGAAACTTCATCTAGCTTTTTGGAGCTTGAAACTACAATACACAGAAGCGCTGCCAAAAATTGATAGGTGATTTTTGCAGAGTCTTCTGTTGTTTTAACAGTTTTTTGTTAGGAGGTTCTGGAACAAAATGATGGAAAGTAGATTCAATGAGATCAAAGAACTGCTGAAGTGAGTGCATGCTGCCAGGTGGCAGGTTGTTGCACCATTGTTGTGGAGATTCGTGAAGTGTGCGTGAAAGCAACAAGTTGGCCTCTTCATCAGAGAAGTCATATGCATCATCAATAAATGCATAGAAGTCTTGTAAGTACTCAGGCCAGGCCACTTCGCCTTCACCACCATACGTGAATTCCGACAAGAGATCAAAAAACTCCCTCGTGATGTCACGATGTTCGGCATTAGAGAAACATCGCGGAGGGATGAGCCTAACAGTATCGATGACGGATATGAGAAGATTCAAAACAGGATGTAAGGGCTCAAAATTTCATCTGGCCCTCCTTCTAGCACCAAAATGTTGACGGTGCTGGACCCGCCAACATGTCAAGGGATCTTCTCGGTAAGAAGTCCTAACTAGACCTCAAACCGTTTGGTTTAGGAGTCCCAACAGTGGCTCATACGGTATCGCCTTGACCGTGGTTGTGTGTAGAGGCAAGCAGAATGTCCTTGTTGGTAGCAAGGGTGTGACCAGCACAACAAGGCAAGGAAGGTGTATGAAGGGTTCTAACACATGGAATGGGCAATGAGTGCGCCTCTTAGAAACTTGTGGAAACACACAGCTTGAAAGGGAACACACGAGCAAAGATACATCACAAGCTGGAAAGCAGGTTAGCTAACGATCCAAAGTGATGGTTAAACCAACAACACATCTTAATAAGATTCATACATACATATATAGAAAGAGTCCATACGTACATGCATAAGAAAACAAATACATATATCATTAGAGTAACCAAGATAGCTGAAATACAATAACAACATATGCATGAAACGTGTTGGTTCTGTTATATTAAGAAAGTGAAAGTTCTAATCATACACACAACCATGTCCAACTACTAGTCTCGACAATGGAACGTTACAGTCACTGCCGCCTGTTCCTCCAAAGAGTTATACTATCTCTGAACTGTGGAGAAGCCAAGGTTCGTTACAATACACTCCAAGCTTTCTCTAAGATACCCCTATAGGAAGCTTGGCTCCCAAAAGTTTGTACAATGAGTTATGAGGTTCTATAAATAGCAAAGGGTGGGGTGACCCTTGACATTCCCCTTTGTGACTCGTCACCTACCCTCGCGACTCTTCAACTACTACATGACTGTTACATTCAACTATCGACACTTAGTCTTTCACTTTTACAAGATGTTACATTACAATTAGCACATGTACCCATGTGAGACAAAATAGGCTTGAGCAAGCCATACAATACACTACTATGACTCAGACAACTGTGGGAAGACCAACTCTTCAACATCCTCGTGATGGTCAACGGTAGCAAACTGATGTCAAGCTTGGTAGTTCATGATGGTGTCCGCGTGCTCAATGGTGACATCCTACTGAAAGCGAAGTCTTGCTTCCATTGCATTCGGGTACACTGATTTGGCACCTTTGTCCAACTCGTTTGATAACATGCACATCATAGTCTTGAGTGCAGCCGGACCAACAACATACTAATGCATAATGTTTGCGTTGATCTCCAAGTGTGTGTTGGTGGCTATGTGCATCAACTCGTCGAAGTACATGTTCAGCTCCAGTTGGACTTGGTTCTTGTCTTTGCCTTGGTGAGTGTGCCAATGGGTGGGATCACATGCGTGCACACAATGACATCCATGCTACTGAACACCCGTGCATGCGATCGTCAACACCGCTCACCTTGTCTGCTCTGTGCCAGCTGCTGGGATGGGTCTATAACCTGTATGGCGCAGTTTCATCAGTCTGTGCATGTTGCACCTCCTGCTGTATCTGTTCCTTCTGCGCTTCCTTCTCTGCTCTACGTAGCTCTTGTTCTTTCCTAAGTTTTTCGCTTCAACTCCTGTAACTCCTTCTCTGTTTCCTCCACCCTTTGTTTGTCTCTTTTCCTTTGCGCGATCCTCTTGTCGCGTTCTCACCTCTTAGCCTCAATCTCCAAAGCTTCTTTCATCACAAGTGGATTTGCTTTGAACTTGCAGCTTTGCTCCACCTTCGCGCTGTCAACAAGCTTCCTCTTGCCTTTGTCGTGCGCAGGTCTGCTACCCTCTGATGCTGCCGATGGTGCTGCTCTCTATGATGCTGTGACCATTTCATCTTGATATCCTTGTCTATGAAAAACTTGGTGTCTTCATAGATAAGCAAGCTCATATACACTCACTCAACTGCATCTCCAGTTGCGCTCTCAACGATATCCTTTGACCCTGCTCCCTGGGAGGCCATTGTGTTTGTGCTACTGAGAAGCAGATGAACACCTGTGATACCTGGAGACATAACAACACTCATGGAAAGAAATCCATCAGTTGAAAACCAAAACAAACTTGAGGACTAACTTGCAACATACCTGTATGACTGATTGTGAAGATTATGCAATTTCGACAGGGAGGTTGGGAGACTGACTACCAAAACTACGGAAGGTATAGTACGGGCTGTCAGGAGGTTGACTGAATACTGGAAATACACAATGCACAGTCCAGCCTGGCCTGCTGAGGACTGAAACCGCGGAATGCATAGTTTCAATCAGCAAGGACATGCAAGCCCAGACATTGCATTGCGCAATTTTCTAGGCCAGCAGGGCACTACCTCCCAGAATTACGCAATGCAAGCCTAGAGGCCAGTGCTGGCCAGTTTTGTGCAGTTTCTGGAGGGAAGGCAAAGCCTTCACTTCCAGAAATGCACATTTCTGTCCAGGCAAGGCAAGGTCCAGGCCAAGGCAACTGAGACCTGCCGACGGGCCACTAAAAACATGAAAGGATTTGAATGCATGGCAAGACTGAGTGTAAGCAAGAGTGAATGATCATGCATGCAAACAGTGAATGCATGATTCATAAAACGAGAACGCATGCATGTGTGTGAAAATAGTCGCCGCAACGACGACCATTAGTGAAAAATAGTGTCATGCATGCGACAACAGTGAGATGCAAATAAAATTGAAAATATGCTTCTACAAGCTAATATACATTAAAACGACAACAAACGCTCAACAAAACCAAACAAACAACATTCATACAAAGTGAAATAAGAAAAGCGACAAAAAAGCAACAAATGACTTGAAAAACAGACTTACCCAGAAACAACTGAGCTGAGTGTGTCGAAGACTCCTAAATGTGTTGTGGGATGTCAGAGCTGCAAGATTGATGTGAGGAATGAGCTCTACAGCGCTCGACAAATGAGTTTTGATAGGATCGAGGTTATGACTTGCATGCCACAAATCTAGGACAAAGCGACACTTGGAGGGAAGTTTCTAAAACGATCTTTCCATGTAACCTCAAGCTGCTAAAAATAGATCCCTAAAATTTAGGGATGCCTTTTGCATGTTTCTTTTTGCTATTTCGGGAAAAAGCAGCCCATGCATGCAAATCAGGATTGCTCAGTCCTGGAGGTAATCGGTTAACTTGAAGGCACATGCAATAGTCTACAAGCCTATGAAAGGGATTTGCGTAGTTTCTGGGCTAAGCAGGGTTGTTTGTCCCTTAGGCATTGCACAATTTCTGGGGTCACTGCCTCTCAGAATTGCGTAATTTTTGGGTTGAAGCCCAGTGTCGGGCTGGATTATGCAATTTTCTGAGGGAGGGCTGCCTAACTTGATTGCGCAATTCT
Organism: Pinus tabuliformis; assembly: GCA_031772625.1. Lineage (NCBI taxonomy): Eukaryota > Viridiplantae > Streptophyta > Pinopsida > Pinales > Pinaceae > Pinus > Pinus tabuliformis. The sequence goes on from CM062812.1 coordinate 979,423,576, forward strand.
AGAGCTCAGCAGGCAGCCCAACAAGGATTGCACAATTTCTAAAAGGAACGTTGGTTCCCCTCTAGAATTGTGCAATTTTCAGAGTGAACATCTTAGCCAGAAAATTACCTAAGTCTGAAATGACAACCTTTGATGGGAGACAAACAAGTTGACATGCACAGGTTGGCATGCCAATGAAACTCAGCTAAAGCCTATGTACTTGACAATGCAAGACAAGCTGGTAAGGATGGTTGGCAGGAAGGCTCCAAAACGAAGCTAAGGCAAAATTTTGGAGGGTGGTTGTAGCCGCTACAACAAAATGCATAAATGGATTCAACACCAAGAAAAACCCTTTGGGCACTTGAATTATGTAGATTAAACAATTTAAACTCAAGTTTTTAAAAATCTCGAATAGATTTAGATTAAAATTAACCAAAAAAAATGTAGTGAAAAAGGTCATTTCGTCTATAAGTTAGACTACGCCTTTTTTAATTGGAGAAGACTCATTATTTTAACTTAAGGCCTTTTCACTGGAATTCACCAAAATCGGAAATACAATTTCAAGATTTTTTGTTGTTCAAAATACATTTTTGAATGCATAAATGGATTCAACACAAGGAAAAACCCCTTTGACACTCGAATTATGCAGATTAAACAATTTAAACTCAAGTTTTTAAAAATCTTGGTCATATTTTTATTAAAATTAACTAGAAAAAATGTCGTGAAAGAGATCGTTTTGTCTATAAGTTAGGCTACACCATTTCGTCTATAAGTTAGACTACGCCTTTTTTAATTGGCGAAGGCTTCTTATTTCAACTTAAGGTGGATGAGGATCCATTGAAATTTTATTTTTATTTTTTAATTGTCTGCCTAGATTGATTCTCAAGGAATATGCTCAACATATGCCTAGTCTTAATGCTTATCAACGACTCTCGTGTGTTACAAAGTTTGTTAGGTTGCATTGACTTTTAATAAATTTAAAAAATTTGATTCATGATACCAATGTGTAGTGCGTTATAGAGTTTGTTAGGTTGCATTTTTTTTTTATTTTTTTTTTTATTTTTTTTTTCAGAAGAAAAAAAACCATATATATTATATTACGGGAAATATAATGTCCATGAATACAGCATAACCGAATTGCCTGGAGACCCACGGCAAAAACCGATAAAAACCATGTATGAGAGAAATGTACAAGGTTTACAGATGATCAGATGGGTGGAGCAGTTAGTCTCACAACAGAAAGAGACCAATAAACTAAGAAATCTCCATATGGACCATGTGTAACCAACAGAGCGAGAGCTCCATAATCAGAAAAATCCAAAAAAAAACATTGATGCGCAGCAGCAATGACGACCACAAGTAACAGTTCTGTTCCAAATAAAACATTGATGCGCAGCAGCAATGACTACCTCAAGTAACAGTTCTGTTCCAAAATAAACATTGATGCGCAGCAGCAATGACGACCTCAAGAAACAGTTGGAATAGAGATCCCTACATATCAGGGGAGACAGATGAATCTGTAATCCGCAGCAGAATAGAAGCAATAGGAGTTCTGAGGTCTTGAAAAGTACAATTATTTCTCCACTTCCATAAAAGCCAGATGACCATGACAAACATAGAGCGTAGGGACAAGCATTGCTCACTCCACCACCTGTAGCCCTCCTGTACAGAAGAAAAAACGCGATAAGGAAAACAAAAGGATATAGACAATTCATACCAGATTTTCAGTGTCTGAGCACATTGGAAGAACATGTGAACATTGGTTTCATGATCCGAGAGGCACATGGAGCATCGTCCCGGCCCATTCCACCCCTTCTTTTGAAGTACCTCCCAGGAGAGGTTCCTGTTGGAGAACACCAGCCATGAAAAAAGAGTGCATTTGAGTGGGCAAGACACATTCCATAGTGGCATCGGAAATTTTGAATCCGCAGCCCCAGGAAGGCCTTCAACCATGACAGAGTAGATGTCCTTCACCCTAACCGGCTGAGATGATTTTGATATGGCCCATACCAATTTGTCTTTGTTGCCCATGCGCTGGATGCCTTTATTTGATAAGTTCTGGGTCACCGAGGCCCATATCTGTCTCAAATGTGGAGGAAGCGGTAATTCCTCCTCGCCAATCCAAACAGGAGAAGAGGAGGTCCATTCTTTAATCAGCTTTTCCCAAGTGAATATACCTTTTGCTTGGAGGAAGAGAGAAAGGCTTCTTGGGATCAGAAGCTCCAGATTATTGACAATGGGGTCGATGCCAATGAAGATACAGGATCCTGAATACAACCTCCAACGGAGATTCTGAATGAAAAAAGGAATAATTTTCCTGAAACTATTCCAAATAGCCGAACCCGATTTCAAAACAAAAGAAGGTCTCCGAAACCAGAACTCCAGGCTGCGTCCTTTCAAATATCGATTTTGGATAATCTTGCTCCATGGCCCGGACCCAAAAATACCCCTGTAAAGCGATTTGCACAGTAAGGCCCTTCCAAAGATTTTCATGTTAATAAGACCCCAACCTCCATTAATCATCGGCCTCGAAATGATATCCATTTTGACCAGGTTTATCTTTGATTGAAATGATTTTCCTCCCCATAAAAAATTGCCCGCAATGGAAACTATTTTTTTTATAATGGAGGCCGGAAGATGATACAGATGGGACCAATAAACTGATAATTGAGCTAAAACTGACTGAACCAGAATGAGTCTTCCGGCAAGAGATAGAAATCTCGCTTCCCAAACAGAGATTTTCTTAAAGAATCTGTCAGTTAGCCAGGACCAATCCCGTGAACCATATCCTTTTGCCTTCAGAGAGAAGCCCAAATATTTGAATCCGCTCCTTATAGAAGACTGTGGAATGCCAAATAAATCAGCGATCCACAAGACAGTGGCATCATCAGAATAATTGTGGAACAACATTGATTTAGCCTTATTAATCACCAGCCCAGATGCCGATTGGAACCTGTTGAGAATATCCTGCAAACACTCCCATGATGCTCTACACAACATGGCAACGATGAGCACGTCATCGACAAATAAATTGTGAGATAAAGATATATCTTTGCATATTCTTACCGGCCTGCATCTCTGTTCCGACACCGCTTTCCTTATCTGATTGTTGAGAGTGTCCATCACGAGAATGAATAATAGAGGCGATAAAGGGCAGCCTTGCCGGAGGCCTCTTTCAGCTTTGAAAAAACTGGTTGGAATACCATTGACAATTACAGCATATTTGACATTTTCAACGCATGCCATAATCCAGTTTATGCATGGCGATCTGAGACCAATCTTTGCCAACAGTATTCGAAGGAATCCCCAGTCGACGCAATCATAATCTTTAGTCAAATCTATCTTCAGAATGGCAGCATCAATGTTTTTTGAAATGATTGAGAAAAGACATTCCTGGGTCATGGCCACTGCATCCAGAATATTCCTGTCCTTGAGAAAGGCATGTTGATGATTTATAATATATAAATTTAACACCGGCTTTATCCTTTCTGCAATGATCTTGGAGATGATTTTAAAAAGGATATTACATAAGGCAATCGGCCTGAAGTCATTGAAAGACTCGGAACGGTCTTTTTTTGGGATCAGAGCGATAAACGTGGCAGTGATGGCGTTGTTTATGTTTCCAGATCTCCTTGTGGCCTCGACCATCCCAAGCAAATCTTCTTTGAATAAGTCATAAAAATGAGAAAAAAATTCGATGGACCAACCATTAGGGCCGGGACTTTTGTCCTTCTTAAAAGCTTTTATAACCGCTTGAAGCTCTTCCTCTTTTATAGGACTGAATAGATGATCATTTGCCTGTTCGTTGAACATAACTGGCATGAGATCCACTGCCCATAGGGTGCCTGATATGTTGTTCTGACGCCGAGAGTATTGTTTCTGGAAGAAGTTGACCGCTTCCACAGAGATGCCTTGTTGAGAGGATATAAAGTCACCCTTTTCATCTTTGATATGCTAGATAGAATTAATACTGCGCCTTGCGTTTGCAACTTTATGAAAATATTTGGTGTTACGGTCCCCCTCTCTGAGCCAAAGAGCCCTGTTCTTGAGGCGCCATGTTGCTTCCTCCTCTTGCAAGATCTTTTGTTTTGCTTTTTCTAATGCTGTAATATAGGTTCTTTTATCAAAAGACATGCAATCTGCACTGGTTGAATTGAGAGCAGAGTATAACTTCCTTTTAATGTCTGCCAACTGCTGACTGTTTTTTTGTTTCTTGCGAATCTGCCAATCCTTCGAAATCACCTTTAGACTCTGAATCTTCTCTCTGAATGTGGAGAACAGGGCCGAATCCGATTCCTTAATTTCCTTCCATTTGTTCCTGATGATATCATTAAAATCTTGGTTCTCCAAATGAATTCTGTTGAACTTAAAAGAGTAGCCAAACCTGGGAGTCACTTCTTTCCATACCAAATAAATGGGCCTGTGGTCAGAGGAATAGTCAGCCCCCGTGTAAGATATCGGCATACCCCAAGCTTCAATAATTTCTGATTTGATCACAAAGCGATCCAACCTCTTAGCAATAAAGGCGGTCCCCAGTCTTTTATTGTCCCAGGTGGGCATTCTTTTCCTTTGCGGAATGTCCACCAGATTCCTGATAAAGAACTCTTTTCTGAGCCTTTCTCCCAAAGGATCGAATCTCCTCCCATCACCCCATACTTCATCAGCTTTTAATGTAACATTGAGATCCCCTGCTAGCATAAATGATTCCATATCCAATAACTCCGAGTCAATTAACCTCTCCCAAAAAGGCAAACGATCCCTGCACGGAGCATATATATTCAGCATGTTAATGGAAAGAAGTTGGCCTCTGACAGTTGCTGAAATGAGAATGCCTGCATAGCATTTGAATGCTTTTGCCTTTATCCATGAGGGATCCCACAGCACAGCTAATCCTCCTGATAGGCCAGAGGCGTCCGTAGCAACCATATGCCAGTATGGGAACATCCTCCTGAAAAACGCCAAAGTGACAGATGCAGAATGCATTGTTTCTTGAATGAAAATAATTTTGGGGCGGGCCGAAAGGAAAATGTTCTTGAGCGCCAGAAATTTGGGGCCGGCACCCAGGCCCCTTATGTTCACTTTTAATAAATTTTAAAAATTAGATTTCTGCCATGTGGCTCCCCACATACCAATTTCCTAAGGATTTGAGATTATTCCAATTCTAATAAGTTCATATTCTAATTAGATGGGGAAATTAATATAAGCAAATTTTATTTAACAAAATGCTCCATTTTACAATAAGATGTGTAATTTTTTATTTTTTTATTTTTATTTTTTATTTTTTCAAATTAAATTAGATTCATGCCATATAGCTCCCCGACCACCAATTTCCTAGGGATTTGAGATTATTCCAATTCTAATAAGTTCATATTCTAATTAGATGGGGAAATTAATATATAAACAAATTTTATTTAGCAAAATGGTTCATTTCACAATAAGATGTCTGGCTCCGGACCACCAATTTCCTAGGGATTTGAGATTATTCCAATTCTAATAAGTTCATATTCTAATTAGATGGGGAAATTAATATATAAGCAAATTTTATTTAGCAAAATGGTTCATTTTACAATAAGATGTTTATTTTTTTCTCAAGTTAAAATTGACCCATAACTTTTTTATACATGGCTAATTAGATAGATGTGTACATTGGTAAGACATTCTTCTTATTACAATAATTTTTTTGTTATATTTATAAAGCTTTCAGCGACGTTAACGACCTTAATATTTTTAATGTGATTATACTAATTATATTATTTTTAGAAAAGAAATTCATTATATTTATAAGTGTGAATTTAAATGTTTGAGACTTTAACAAGTTAAGAAATTTTATTGAAATTTCAATTATCATTTAAAAATATATATATATATATATATAATATTTAAATCAAAACTTTATTTTTCAATCAATTTTGTTTAAACTTAATTATAACATATTTAAATTATTAACTCTATACCATTAAAAATATTCCATTATAAAAAAAAATCATTTATGTATTAAAAATAATAAAAATTCAGAATATCACTAAATTACTTTAAAATAAATAACTATCTAATACTCAAACATTTACAGTCCACCTTTCTAATACATCCACCTAGAGAGAGAGTCAACCATTACTGTGGATTGAAAAAACACCCTACTCTTTAATCGAAATTTCGTTAAAAGGTAAAAACAATGGAACAAAACTGCGCCAACTGTTTTGAGTCGTAGTCCAACAGTAATTGATTTCCCAGCAAACGGGTTTTCGACGTTGAACTCAATTACTATTCCTCAAATAGAGTCCTTTTTCTCTTGAATCATGGAATTGGTCAGCCGGATAAATTGGCTCATCTCCAAAGGTATCAGCACATTTGCTAACAAAGATATTAGACGTTTTCAGCAGGGCAAGGTCAACGAGGATGGCAGAAGTGAAGAAAATAATGGTGGCCGTGGACGACAGTGAATTCAGTAATTATGCTCTACAATGGGCTTTAAACAACCTGCATCTTTATGGAAGCGCTGTTTCTCTTGTGATATTTCACGCTCAAACAGTGGTAGCCTTCAACATCGCTGCACCAATGGGGATAACAAGTATGTTTGTTTTTCCAATTATTGCTTTTATTTCTAACCTATCACCTGGATTTGTTCATGGAGTGCACAGCTTAGCTAATAAGAATTGATATATTTTTGCATCATTTAAAATACTTTTATTTCTTTTTTTCCCAATCAATGGGTCTCTACATGCATGTGGATAGCATCATAGGCAAGCTGTCAGCGTGGATTAATGTCTTCATCTCATCATCTCTAGGATTCTCTTTGGGCACTTCTGAACAGCTGAATTTCCAATAACCTCATTGTTAACAATCAATTAAATAAATCTGGTGTATTTAAATCTTTGATATATAAACAAAATGCAGTAGTCTCACAAGGCTTCAAATTTGCTAGGAAAACCATGGAAATTCTGGCATGATTTTGATTAAATTTGGCTTAAATTTTTGCAAATTCAAGTTACACTTGTCAAGCTTCAAGATTTTAGGTGCTCCTAGGGTTTTTGATGGTGCTGAATCTATTTCTACCATCAAAAACATGATTCAAACACTCTTACTGCCAGATTTTTTGAAGAAAAAATTGCCGGATTCCGCCGTGGTAGACAATGCTTAAACAAAAGTAGATAATAATAGACTATGGAGTAATGGAGTAGTTTTAAGTGCGACTTTTTGGAGTTTCTGGCTGAATCCTGGCGGGAATCCAATGAAAAAATTTGTGGCCAAATCTTAATTTGTGTTGTTTCAACTGATTTTTTTGACTGTGCATATGGATTCAATACCCTCAAAAACCTTTGGGCACTTCGATTGTGAAGAGTTCTCCTGTGAAACTTGTTATTTCAATGAATCCCCGTCAGATTCTAGACAAATTAGATCGGAAAATAAATCAGAAAACTACCAAAAAAATCGCACTTAAAAACTACTCGATAGAATACATCGATAGAATACATGGATAGTATGCAACATATAGGATGCATATCCGGAAATCAGTGGTTCTGCTCCAGACTTTTTACTCCAACTTCTGCAATCATGTTGGTCTCTGATTTTGATTTTAAATTTGAAACTCAGGTCTGAAACATAACTTCATCTTTTCTTAGGCACCCACAGTGTCGTCATAGGTTGGGAAGTCTACATCAGCCACTTATGAATTTGGATTTTTAATCATCATGGTCCTGCTACTTACAATTTCGCTCAAATGGGTCTTACAGGTTTATGAAATTCAGTGAAGTGTTCTAGCCTCTAGGGCTAGGTCAAACGCTGCCATGGTAATTTGTGATCTTGCCTTCAAGGCTTTGATTCCTCGTATTCATGAGCTTATGTGTCCCATCAGCTGCCCCTCACAGATCATGCTTAACTGTCTTTCACAATTTCTTGCACCCATCTTTTATCCTTCCCTTCTTCCCCTCAAGATCCCCCGGATAGCACCTCACACTACCATTCATTTTGATCATTCCTATTCTGCCACCTACTCTGTTCACCTTTCTTGGCTTATTCCTATCCCTCGCTTCTTTTCCCTTCCCAATGTTGTTTCCAATTTTGATTTCTTCTCTCATATTCTTTGAGAAGCGGCTCTTAACTCTTTTCCCTACTCCATCCATAACCCCGAGTTTATTTGTTTTGCTGGGTATTGCCGTATGGAATATGGATGACTAAATCTATGCACAAACGTCTTCACTGCTTATCATCCGGATTCCGTAGGGAGTATTGTTGTTTGCCGTATAAAAGAAACTGAAGTTCCTTATGTCAAGAAGATTGGAACTAATTTCGATCCTTCGTACCTCCCCCAAGGCCTTTTGGCATGCTGTCCTTCTAAAAAAGCCTGCCTCTTAGTGTTGATCCTCAATCTAGGGTCTCTCGAGCTGCCACACTCTATGATATTACTGACCAACCCTCTTCCATTCCAACTTCATGTTGTTTATTTACTCCGGAGAATGTCGGGGGAGTTAATAAGGAATTGAGCACTACCAAATTTCGGCCTCCTGAAATTTCGCTGTCCTGAAATTTCAGTCATGTGGAGAGAGAGAGGCGCAAAAATCCGTACCCAATCAATGAGGAGAGAAAGAGAGAGAAGTGTGAAGATGAGTGTGTCCAAATGAGGCTAAGTCACCTTCTATTTATATGCAACGTTGAGGATGAATAGACGTGACTGTTGGGCTTCTGAGCCTACATAAGTTTGCTGGCCGACCTTGACAATTTGACCATAATCAAAATAAATTCATAACTTCATTTGTACATGTCAGAATCGGATGATCTTTAGATCAATCCTACACCTCTCGGAGAGAGGAATCCAAGAAAAATATCAGCTGTCATAAATAAGATGACCCATGTGGAGTTTGGACCTAGTTGCCAATTTTAATACTCCCTCTCAACTAGGGAGAACTCCATCTGCTAATCCATCTGCCAATCTGTACTATCTCTGCCATCAATGCACTGCTCTGCATTGTTGAACTATGAAGAAGAAGAAGTGATCGAGAATGTATCACATTCTCTACTGACCCGAAGACAGTCCCAATCAAAGGAGAGTGTGTCATACCGGTCTTACTGACTCGAAGTCAGTTCCAATCAAAAGAGAGTGTCTCATACCACTCTTACTGACCCGAAGTCAGTGCCCATTGATCCTAGATCAATATCAATCATCCTAGCATAGGGAGTATGGTAGTACACGATGCGTCTATCGGTAGTACTATGGTCCCTATCCTCATTTCCCTACTCATTGGCCAGATGAGAGGTACTTCTCATGAGTCCCAAACTACATGGGTAGGATGTCTTAGCAGGAGAAGGATGAACCACTCATCTTGCCTACATGTCGCAAAGGGGTATCACAGGGGAAGGCTGAACCACTCACCCTGTACACAACAAACCACTAGGGGAAGGCTGAACCACTCACCCTATGGTTGCTCATCGCTCCAAGAAGCCCCAAGCCCGTTGGAGCTCCTAGAGCTCAATGTCCATCTCATACAAGACTCTCATAAGAGGGTCTCTCCACGACTCCAAGTCGTTCTCGGAAGGCCAAGAACTTGAACTTCCCCAGGGGCTTTGTCAAAATATCGATGACTTGCTCATCAGTCCCAATGTGGTGGAGCCTTATTGGTCCTTGTTGTACCATATCCCAGATAAAGTGGTACCTGATATCTATATGCTTGGAGATATCATGAAACACAAGATTCTTTGATAATCGGATCCCACTCTGGTTGTCGCAGAGGATCACAGTGGTATGCAGCGCATGTCCAAACAACTCACTGAAGAGCTTCGTTAACTAGACAACTTCACAGGAGGCCATACTAACAGCTATGTATTCGGCCTCGGCAGTGCTCAAGGCAACCAATTTTTGCTTCTTGCTCATCCAGAATATCGAAGCAAAACCCAAAGAAAAACAACATCCAAAAGTGCTCTTGCGATCCACCACACTGCCAGCCCAATCAGCATCAGAATAACCATGCAACCTCACATCTTCGACAGTGTATCTCAGTGCATGAGTGATTGTGCCCCGAAGATATCTCAGAAGATTCTTGGCACCAATCCAATGTATATGATAAGGCTCAACCATATATTGGCTCAATGTGTTAATTGCAAAACGTATGTCTGGACGGGAGTTCACAAGAACATCAGTGCTATGAGTTGACGATACTCAGAAGCATTTCTTAATTCAGGTCCAGCAACACTGCCACATAAATTCTTAAAGTTAAGTTCCATCAGAGTAGTCACAGGCTTGCAGTCCACCATCCCATATCTTTCCAATATCTTCACAACATATTTTCCTTGAGAGAGGAAAATTTCACTTGGCTTTTGCCAGACCTCCAACCCTAGGAAATAGTGCATCGGTCCTAGGTCCTTTATCTCAAATTCAGAAGCCAACTCCGTCTTACATTTGTGAATGAGAGGGTCTGCACTTCCATCAACGTCATGCTTGATTTTGTAGAGCCACTTAGAGGTGACAACCAATTTGTCCTGGGGTCTAGGGACCACATCCAAGACATCATTCTTCATAATTGACTCGTATTTTTCATTCATAGAATCCTTCCATACTTGATGCTTAACGTCTTCTTCGAATGATGAAAGCTCATTTTGAATGATAGTGCTCATGGCGATCAAATATCCTTGATACCTGTTCAGCTTCTTGCTTTCACGGAAAGCCCCCCTTTGGTGCAATGTGTCTCTCGGCATCTTTGAGAGTCTCCCTAAGCAATGAGGGTCACCTTTTTGAGGAAGAGGGCTCATGAGGAGGAGTATCAATAGGATCCATAGGTTCATCAACATCAGGCATCGTTTCGTCTTCTTTTACACCATGATTTGTTGTCTTAGCTTCTTAGTCATTCCTTAGGATAGGAAGGTTGTTGATCTTCCTAAGGGCCATGTCTTCGTCAAAGGTGACATCATGACTTATCTCAACTTCCTTTTGACCAACCACATAAATTCTATATCCCTTAGAATTTTCACTATAGCCCACAAAGATTCCTTTCTTCTCAGATGCACCCAATTTGCTTATTTTCTCTTTGGCACATGAAAATATACGGGACTTCCAAAAATAATAAAATGAGAGACATCGGGTTTCTTACTAGTGAACATTTCTTTGGGAGTCTTGGAGTCCAATGTTTGATGAGGGCATCGGTTTTGAACATACACGACGATATTTGCAGCTTCAGCCCATACGAACTTCGAAAGGCCTTGATCATAAAGCATGGCACAAATTGCTTCTACAATAGAGTGATTCTTCCTTTCAACCACACCATTCTGCTTAGGAGTGTATGGTGTTGTAGTCTCCCTCTTAATGCCAACGTCTCTGCTATAGTCTTGGAATTCATTGGATTCGTACCATTATGAATTCTCAATATCTTGATTTTCTTCTCAGATTGGTTTTCGATCAAGGCTTTGAAGTGTCGGAACCAGGTGAACTCTTCGTCATTCTTCTTCAAGAAGTAGATCCAGGTTTTGCGAGAATAATCATCCGTAAAGGTGAGATAATATAAGTATCCTCCCAAAAGTTTACGGGCATCATACCAGATATGTCTGAGTGGATCAGTTGCAATATATCTGTGGTCTTGCTATTACTCGAGGGGAATGGTCCCCTTTTATGTTTTCCTTCGGCACATCTTGGACATACACCTTCATGCTCTACTTTGAACTCGGGCATACCTGCCACCATTTGTCTCACATCGGGTAGGGCCTTATAATGAAGATGGGCAAACCTACGGTGCCATAGTTCAGATTGTAGAGATGTGTCGCAAGACATGGCTCCCAATGGACTTCCTCCAACTTGATACAAAGTGTCAACCCTGAACCCAAGAGTAAAAGCATCTTTAAAATTTCTTTTCCAAACACGTACCTTTCCATTGATGAATGACGCCTTGAATCCTTTGTCCTCCATGGTTGAAATGGACACCAGGTTCTTTTTGAGATCAGGTACATGTAGTACTTCTTGCAAATTAATAATGTTACCTTGATTCAATTGAAGGGTAACATTCGCTACTCCCTTCACGGGATAGGTGGCATCGTCTCCAAGGATGATCTCCAAGTTTGTCTCCTTTTCTATTAGATTAGAGAGGGCTTCCTTGTATCCTGTGAAGTGCCTTGAGGCACCACTATTAATCGGCCAATTTCCCAAAGTGTTCGGAGGAGAGGCAGTGGAGAGGGCCGATATAAGATTGTACTCTTTTGGCTGATTGTTAACAACATTTGATTCTTCATACCTAGAGTTCCTTGATTTCTTGGAGGGTCGACCATTTCCTTGATGTGCCGCATTCCTTTTTCATTTGCCATTGGACCTACCATTCCTTTGATCGTTGTTGTTGAAGTTGCCCCTGGAATGATTGTGATCTTCATCATGCGATGTGTCCCTTCTATTTGGACACTCCCTTACATAGTGGCCAAACTTGTTGCAAACAAAGTCCCTACCCTTCCTTCCTCCCTTAGATCCAGGCTCTCCATGGAAATGACCTTTAGACCTTGCATTATTTGTCCTTTTGGCATGAGTGGAGAATGCAACGAGGTTGCTTCTATTAGAAGGCATTTCTTGCTCCACCATTCTTGTTTCTTCTTGAGTGCATCTCAACATCAATTCTTCAAACCTTGGAATTCGATCATTGTTGAGGACGATGGTTCTAAATACATACCACTTAGGTAGGAGTCCTCCAAGGGTGGTTAGAGTAAGTTCCCTGTCAGGAATGACTTCTCCAATCGAGAGTAGATCATTCTTGATCTCATTAATCCTCAAGAAATATGATTGAATATCCTCGTCCTTGCCCTTCTTAATATCCTTCAACTTATTCTTGGGAAATAGAATTTGATTAGCATTACTAACCTTGAACATGCCCACCAACTTGTCGTAGATCTCCTTGGAGGTCTTCAATTCAGAGATGTAGGCCACTAGATGCTTGTCAATGGAATCCTTAATAATCTTCTTTGCTTTGACTTCAGCCCTATTGTACTTGGTCTTCGCAGCAGCCGGTGCATTTGAAGGAGGTTCAGGGATTTGACCGTACACATAGTCCATCACTTCTTTTTCTTCCAAGGTCAAATCAAGAGACATCTTCCATCCATGATAGTCAGATTTATCATGGAGCTTGTCTTTAGTCGGGAAGTAGGATGAAGAACCCATTGAACCTTTTGTCCTTGTCCAACTGTCTTTGGTGATTGCTCTTTCACTCTTGCTTGAGCCTTGTCTTCACCTCAGCTCTGATACCATGTTAATTTTAGGCAACAATGCTATGTTCTATGCTTTTAGAGCAATTTTACTTCAATTTCTTTATTAGCCCAATATCAATATTCAGATTAGCAATCACATCAACATGATAGGAAAATGTAGATAGAACATAAACATAAATAGTAGAAGACAAGCCAAGACAAGAGGACACAAGATGTGGCGCCAACCAGGGACAAACCCCAATGTGGGGCAACCCTTGATCAAATCTTCTTTTAGTCTTCAATAGTTCAGTAGAGAGAGATATTACAATTTACAAATCTGATAATTTATAACAACAACAAAAGAGCCCTAACTAAAAAAGTCAATGTTGGTCAACAAAGCAGATTTGACCCTCAACAAATTGGTCAACTTCAGTCAACTTCGGCCTCCAAACAACAAGATGAATCAGCCCTCAAAATAGCCCAAAAACTGCCTTGTGAAATCTGGTCAAACAACCAACTTGCGGTCAGGCCTAGCTACAGTCAACGCTGGTCAAAATCAATGTTTGGCCTTGATTTATGTGCCCAGAAATGCAGCCTGCCCAAACAGAAATACGTCACCCAAAAACGTAGTCAAACAGGTCAACGTTGTTGGTCAACGCATGGTCAAATTGTCCCAGAATTTGGTCAACACCCAAAACAGAAATTTCGTCCTGAAATTTCGACCTTCAGAAATTTTGCTGTCCTGAAATTTCGGCCTTCTGAAATTTTGCTGTCTTGAAATTTCGGCCTCCTGAAGTTTCGGCCGGGTTGGGAGAGAGAGGCGCAGAAATTCGTACCCAATCAATGAGGAGAGAGAGGCGTAGAAATTCGTACCCAATCAATGAGGAGAGAGAGAGAGAAGTGTGAAGATGAGTGTGTCCAAATGAGGCTAAGTCACCATCTATTTATATGCAACGTTGAGGATGAATAGACGTGACTGTTGGGCTTCTGAGCCTACATAAGTTTGCTGGCCGACCTTGACAATTTGACCATAATCAAAATAAATTCATAACTTCATTTGTACATGTCAGAATCAAATGATCTTTAGATCAATCCTACACCTCTCAGAGGGAGGAATCCAAGAAAAATATCATCTGTCATAAATAAGATGACCCATGTGGAGTTTGGCCCTAGTTGCCAATTTTAACACTTGTGTCCTAGTCTCCTGTTCGTAAAGTAAATGCTTCCTTAATTTTTTTAAACATTAGTGCTTTCAAATCCATTTTATTGATATGCAGACAAAAATGCATCTTTTTGATATTATTGTTGAAGGATTTTTCACTGTGATGCTAGATCTGCATTCATAGAACTTCAACCCTACATTTGAAATTGAAACCTTCCGAAACAACTACCAAACTTTGAATTTTGCAAATGCCAAAATGCTGTGGGTAATTTTCACGAGTGTAGACACCGCATATTAAAATGTTTGGATCATTCTAGCCTAAGTTATCGGAAATGTCTAGGAAAATGGAGGGGTATGCCATTTCCCATTTCAGAAACTGAAATAGTGGGATATAACTTGGAAATGGCACTGAAAATTTCCAAGACGTATCCTAAAAACTGAAACATTTCCGTGTTGTATCTTAGTCGTTTCCAACCATTTTAGCATAATCCTAAAAAAAATTCTGATTTTTGAAGCGTTTTAGTTGCTGCAGGGCAAGTTTCCAGCTAGGGAAAGTGACTTTTTGACATGGAATAAATAAATCTTAATCACACTATGAAACCATAACCTAAATTGATCCTCAAAACTTACATATGGAACTTCAAAGCTAATAAATCAGGATTGAAACTTTAACTGTAAATTGATGAATGTTCGTTTGAATTTTTATGACTTTCTTTCACACACACATTTTTTTCCTCATTGTATTTTTCTAAAATGGTCGAGGCTTACTTTTAATTGTAAAAATTCTGGTGAAAACATTAATTACTCATTTCACAACAAGAATCTTTAAGACATTTAACTGAAAACAATAAATGCTCAATCCCATAATGTTAATTTTAGGCAACAATCGTATGTTCTATGCTTTAGAACAATTTTACTTCAATTTCTTTATTAGCCTAGTATCAATATTCAGATTAGCAATCACATCAACATGATAGTAAAATGCAGATAGAACATAAACATAAACAGTAGAGGACAAGCCAAGACAAGAGGACACAAGAAGTGGCACCAGCAAGGGACAAACCCCAATGTGGGGAAACCCTTGATCAAATCTTCTTTTAGTCTTCAATAGTTCAGTAGAGAGAGATATTACTGTTTACAAATCTGATAATTATAACAGCAGCAAAAGAGCCCTAACCAGAAAAGTCTGGTCAACAGGGCAGAGTTGATCCTCAGCGAATCGGTCAACTTCAGTCAACTTCGGTCTTCAAACAACAAGATAAACAGTCCTCGAAACAGTCAAATTAAGCCCAGTCAAAGTTTGGTCAAACATCCCACTTGCAGTCAGCCCTAGCTGCCGTCAACGCTGATCAATAATCAACATTTAGCCTTGATTTCTGTGCCCAGAAATGCGAACTGCCCAAACAGAGATAGCCCTCACAAAAATACAGTCAAAGTAGGTCAATGCATGTTGGTCAACGCTTGGTCAAACTGTCCAGAAATTTGGTCTCCTTAAATTTTGGCCTCTTGAAATTTCACTCTCCTGAAATTTCGCTCTACTGAAATTTCGGACGTGTGGAGAGAGAGAGGCCCAGAAATCAGTACCTAATCAATGAGGAGAGAGAGAGAAGTGTGAATATGAGTGTGTCCAAATGAGGCTAAGTCACCTTCTATTTATATGCAATGTTAAGGATGAATAGATGTTACTGTTGAGCTTCTGAGCCTACATAAGTTTGCTGGCCGACCTTGACAATTTGACCATAATCAAAATAAATTCATAACTTCATTTGTACATGTTAGAATCAGATGATCTTTAGATCAATCCTACACCTCTCGGAGAGAGGAATCCAAGAAAAATATCAGATGTCATAAATAAGATGAATCATGTGGAGTTTGGCCCTAGTTGCCAATTTTAACACTCCTCTCAACTAGGGAGAACTCCATCTGTCAATCCATCTACCAATCTGTACTATCTCTGCCATCAATGCACTGCTCTGCACTGCTCTGTTGAACTATGAAGAAGAAGAAGTGATTGAGAATGTATCATACCATTCTCTACTGACCCGACGTTAGTCCCAATCAAAGGAGAGTGTGTCATACCACTCTTACTGACCCGAAGTCAGTTCCAATTAAAAGAGAGTGTCTCATACCACTCTTACTGACCTGAAGTCAGTTCCAATTGATCTCAGATCAATATTGTACATCCTAACATAGGGAGTATGGTAGTACATGATGGGTCCATCGGTAGTACTATTGTTCGTATCCTCATTTCCCTACTCATTGGCTAGATGAGAGGTACTTCGCATGAGACTTAGACTGCATGGGTAGGATGTCTCAGCAGGAGAAGGATGAACCACTCATCTTGCCTACATGTCGCTAAGGGGTATCGTAGGGGAAGGCTGAACCACTCACCATGTACACAACAAACCGCTAGGGGAAGGTTGAACCACTCACCCTATGGTTGCTCATCGCTCCAAGAAGTACCCCAAGCCCCTGGCGCTCCCAGAGTTCAATGTCCATCTCATACAAGACCCTCATAAGAGGGTCTCTCCACGACTCCAAGTCGTTCTCGGAAGGCCAAGAACTTGACCTTCCCTAGGGGATTTGTCAGAATATTGGCGACCTGCTCATCAATCCCAATGTGATGGAGCCTTATTGCTCCTCGTTGTACCATATTCCGGATAAAGTGGTACCTGATATATGCTTGGAGCGATCATGAAACACGAGATTCTCTGATAATCGAATCCCACTTTGGTTGTCGCAGAGGATCATGGTGGTATTTAACACATGTCCAAACAGCTCATTGAAGAGCTTCCTCAACCAGACAACTTCACAGGAAGCCATAGTAGCAACTATGTATTCGGCCTTGACGGTGCTCAAGGCAACCGATTTCTGCTTTCTGCTCATCCAAGATATCGAAGCAAAACCCAAAGAAAACCAACATCTTGAAGTGCTCTTGCGATCCACCACACTGCCAGCCCAATCAACACTAGAATAACCATGCAACCTCACATCCCCGACAATGTATCTCAGTCCATGAGTGATTATGCCCCGAAGATATCTCAGAAGATTCTTGGCACCAATCCAATGGATATGATGAGGCTCAACCATATATTGGCTCAATGTGTTAACTGCAAAACATATGTCTGGATGGGAGTTCACTAAGAACATCAGTGCTCGTATGAGTTGATGATACTCTAAAGCATTTCCCAATTGAGTCCAACAACACTACCACATAAATTCTTAAAGTTAAGTTCCATCGAAGGAGTCATAGGCTTGCAGTCCACCATCCCAAATCTTTCCAATATCTTCACAACATATTTTCCTTGAAAGAGGAAAATTTCACTTGGCTTTTGCCAGACCTCCAACCCTAGGAAATAGTGCATCGTTCCTAGGTCTTTCATCTCAAATTCAGAACCCAACTCCCTCTTACATTTGTGAATGAGAGGGTCTGCACTTCCATCAGCTCCATGCTTGATTTTGTAGAGCCACTTAGAGGTGACAATCGATTTGTCCTGGGGTCTAGGCACCACATCTTAGACATCATTCTTCATAATTGAGTCGTATTCTTCATTCATAGCATCCTTCCATATGTGATGCTTCATGACTTCTTCGAATGATGAAGGCTCATTTTGAATGATAGTGCTCATGGCGGTCAAATATCCTTGATACCTGTTCGACTTCTTGCTTTCAAGGAAAGTCCCCCTTCGCATCTTTGAGAGTCTCCCTAAGCCATGAGGGTCTCCTTTTGGAGGAGGAGGGCTCATGAGGAGGAGGATCAATAGGATCCATAGGTTCATCAACATCAGGCATCGTTTCGTCTTCTTTTGCACCCTGATTTCTGGTGTCAGCTTCTTTGTCCTTCCTTAGGATAGGAAGGTTGTTGATCTTCCTGAGGGCCATATCTTCGTCGAAGGTGACATCATGACTTATCTCAACTTCCTTTTGACCAGCCACATAAATTCTATATCCCTTAGAATTTTCACTATAGCCCACAAAGATTCCTTTCTTCCCAGATGCACCCAATTTGCTTCTTTTCTCTTTCGGCACATGAAAATATATGGGACTTCCAAAAATTCTAAAATGAGAGACATCAAGTTTCTTACCAGTGAACATTTCTTCGGGAGTCTTGGAGTCCAATGCTTGATGAGGGCATCGGTTTTGAACATACACGGCGATATTTGCAGCTTCAGCCCATAGGAACTTCGAAAGGCCTTGATCATGAAGCATGGCACGAATTGCTTCTACAATAGAGCGATTCTTCCTTTCAGCCACACCATTCTGCTCAGGAGTGTATGGCGTTGTAGTATCCCTCTTAATGTCAACTTCTTTGCAATAATCTTGGAATTCATTGGATTCGTACTTGGTCCCATTCTGATTTTCTTCTCAGATTGGTTTTCGATCAAGGCTTTGAAGTGTCGGAACCAGGTGAACACTTCATCCTTCTTCTTTAAGAAGTAGATCCAGGTCTTGCGAGAATAATCATCCGTAAAGGTGATATAATATAAGTATCCTCCCAAAGAGTTTACGGGCATCATACTAGATATGTCGGAGACTGGAGTGGATCAATTGCAATATATCTGTGCTCTTGCTATTACTTGAGGGGAATGGTCCTCTTGTAAGTTTTCCTTCGGCACATCTTGGACATACGCCTTCATGCTCTAATTTGAACTCGGGCATATCTGTCACCATCTGTCTCACATTGGGTAGGGCCTTATAATGAAGATGGGCAAACCTTTGGTGCCATAGTTCAAATTGTAGAGATGTGTTGCAAGGCATGGTTCCCAATGGAATTCCTCCAACTTGATACAAAGTGTCAACCCTGAACCCAAGAGTAAAAGCATCTTTAAAATTTCTTTTCCAAACACGTACCTTTCCATCGATGAATGCCACCTTGAATCCTTTGTCCTCCATGGCTGAAATGGACACCAGGTTCTTCTTGAGATCAGGTACATATAGTACTTCTTGCAAATGAATAGTGTTACCTTGATTCAATTGAAGGGTAACATTCCCTACTCCCTTCACGGGATAGGTGGCATCGTCTCCAAGGATGATCTCCAAGTTTGTCTCCTTTTCTACCAGATTAGAGAGGGCTTCCTTGTATCTAGTGAAGTGCCTTGAGGCACCACTATCAATCAACCAATTTCCCAAAGTGTCCGGAGGAGAGGCAGTGGAGAGGGCCGATATAAGATAGTACTCTTTTTGCTTATTGTTAACAACATTTGATTCTTCATACCTGGAGTTCCTTGATTTCTTAGAGGGTCGACCATTTCCTTGATGTCCCGCATTCCTTTTTCCTTTGCCATTGGACCTGCCATTCCTTTGATCGTTGTTGCTGAAGTTGCCCCTGGAATGATTGTGATCATCATGCGATATGTCCCTTCTATTTGGACACTCCCTTGCATAGTGGCCAAACTTATTGCAAACAAAGCACCTTCCCTTCTTTCCTCCCTTAGATCTAGGCTTTCCATGGAAATGACCTTTAGACCCTGCATTGTTTCTCCTTTTTGGCATGAGCGGAGAATGTAGTGGGGTTGCTTCTATTAGAAGGCATTTCTTGCTCCACCATTTTTGTTTCTTCTTGAATGCATCTCGACATCAATTCTTCAAACCTTGGAATTCGATCATTGTTGAGGATGGTGGTTCTAAATACATACCACTCAGGTGGGAGTCCTCCAAGGGTGGTGAGAGTAAGTTCCCTGTCAGGAATGACTTCTCCAATCGAGAGTAGATCATTCTTGATCTCAGTAATCCTCAAGAAATTTGATTGAATATCCTCGTCCTTGCCCTTCTTAATATCCTTCAACTTATTCTTGAGAAATAGAATTTGATTAGCATTACTAACCTTGAACATGCTGACCAACTTGTCATAGATCTCCTTGGAGGTCTTCAATTCAGAGATGTAGGCCACTGTATGCTTGTCAATGGAATCCCTTCTTCTTTGCTTTGACTTCAACCCTATTGTACTTGGTCTTCGCAACAGTCGGTGCATTTGAAGGAGGTTCAGGGATTTTACCCTGCACATAGTCCATCACTTCTTTTTCTTCCAAGGTCAAATCAAGAGACATCTTCCATCCATGATAGACAGATTTATCATAGATCTTGTCTTTAGCTGGGAAGTAGGATGAGGAATCCATTGAACCTTTTGTCCTTATCCAACTGTCTTTGGTGATTGCTATTTCACTCTTGCTTGGGCTTTGTCTTCACCTCGGCTCTGATACCATGTTAATTTTAGGCAACAATGATATGTTCTATGCTTTAGAGCAATTTTACTTCAATTTCTTTATTAGCCCAGTATCAATATTCAGATTAGCAATCACATCAACATGATAGTAAAATGTAGATAGAACATAAACATAAACAATAGAAGTCAAGCCAAGACAAGAGGACACAAGATGTGGCACCAGCTAGGGACAAACCCCAATGTGGGGAAACCCTTGATCAAATCTACGTTTAGTCTTCAATAGTTCAGCTGAGAGAGATAGTACAATTTACAAATTTGATAATTTATAACAACAACAAAAGAGCCCTAACTAGAAAAGTGAATGCTGGTCAACAGGGTAGATTTGACCCTCAACAAATCGGTCAACTTTAGTTAACTTCGGCCTTCAAACAACAAGATAAAACAACCCTCAAAACAACCCTCAAAATAGTCAAATTCAGCCCAGTCAAAGTCTGGTCAACAACCCACTTGTGGTCAACGTTGGTCAACAATCAACGTTTAGCCTTGATTTCGTGCCCAGAAATGCGCCCTGCCCAAACAGAGATAGCCCTCACAAAAATGCAGTCAAATTAGGTCAATGCATGCTGGTCAACGCTTGGTCAAACTGTCTAGAAATTCGGTATCCTGAAATTTCGCTCTCCTGAAATTTCAGCCTCTTGAAATTTTGGCCTCCTGAAATTTCGCGATTTCGGCCTCTTGAGATTTCGGCCTCCTGAAATTTCGCTCTCCTGAAATTTCAGACGTGTGGAGAGAGGTAGGCCCAGAAATCTGTACCCAATCAATGAGGAGAGAGAGAGAAGTGTGAAGATGAGTGTGTCCAAATGAGGCTAAGTTACCTTCTATTTATATGCAACGTTGAGGATGAATAGACGTGACTGTTGAGCTTCTGAGCCTGCATAAGTTTGCTGGCCGACCTTGACAATTTGACCATAATCAAAATAAATTCATAACTTCATTTGTACATGTCATAATCTGATGATCTTTAGATCAATCCTACACCTCTCGGAGAGAGGAATCCAAGAAAAATATCAGCTGTCATAAATAAGATTACCCATGTGGAGTTTGGCCCTAGTTGCCAATTTTAACACAAAGTACTCAAGTAATTTTGGTCAATGACTAGGGGAAAACCTAGAGAATGATGGTTTTATTTTCTTCTTCTTCTCGGAATTTACACAGCAGAATTATCAGAGAATTCACAGCAGAATTAATGAAAAAATTACAGCAGAGCCTGGCTGTACTGTCATAAATGCACTGTCCTTTTTCCTAGAAATTTATGCCAGCAGACTGTACAACAGCAGAGCATAATTCCTCGTTGAATTTCCTACCCAATCTTCTCAGTTGCTATGCTGATAATAAGCGCAGATGACAACACTGTACCTTATGGCTGACATCAACACTGTATGGTCCTTGTGCCAAAACTGCAGCAGAAAACTTGTCTTCCTTCTCCAGAAATTCAACCTCCTTCAACCCTGTTACGTGCTTCCAACCCCTAAGGGGAGGTGGCATTTCCAAGGTCAACCACTCAATCAATAGGTGTTAGTGTAATATGAGTGGCAATCTAAGTCACCTGACACGGGGACATGGGACACGAAAATTCGAGTGTCCGATACGGGCACGTTGACCCCTCGGAACAAGACACGTTATATATATATATATATATATATATATATATATATAAAATAAAATAATATATAACATGTCCTATATATATTAATACTAAATAGATATTTCTTACTCAAATTCTTATTCATGATACAAATTTAGACATCGATTTAGATTCTACATTGTAAATTTAAAATTTGTGAGTTTTACAAAGTAACATTATGCATACAAATACAATTGTGATGGATTTATCAATGATCCAATAGGATAAAGACAAGAAACTGCAGTTTTCTCATTAAGTCATTAGAATCGAAATTCCCATATGTGCTCCAATTCCTCTTGCAACAAGAGGATGAAGTCACCTGAGAGAGGAGCCTCATGTATAACTGTTGTAGAGGAGGGCTTGTTGCCCCATGAGTTGCCCACCAAGAATAGGGCTTTTTAGCCCCCTTGTCTCTAATCATCACATCATAGCTTGCAAATTGCCCAATGCTAATAGAAAACTCTGCAAAGGCAGCTTCCACCTCATCCAGGGATGCTCTATCCTGAAAAATCTGCGTCAATGCATCCTTCATCCCCTTTGAAATTTCACCATCTATGTGAGGAGGTAATCTGCGAGAAGGTCCACCATTCAACCACTCATGGTTGTAGTATTTTGGGTTCAATGAGTGAGCCAAACAATGCAAAGGTGTGCAATTCTTGCCCCATCTGCTGACAAGAATATCCTGTATGGTGGTGAAGAAGGCCTCTGATGATGTCTCATACTCAAGGCACTCACTCTATAAAATAATGGTCCTCACAGACTCAATCATGGAATTCCATCCCTTATAAACCTCCCCTAGGATGCGTTGGTTTGTATCTGCAAATCGTAGCAATGATAGGGTCCATGATCTTAATAGTGAGATCTACGCTCTCCCACCAAGCATCATCTAACATTGTGTCCTTCACTCTTTTTGAGGCTGCTTGATCTGTCTTTCTTCAAAAAAAACCAAAACTCTGAAATAACCATGGCCCCAAGAGCGGGTTTGACCTCCCTTAATCTCTTCAACATGATGAAGGAAGAGAAAAACCGTGTATCTACAATTTTCAACAATGATAGATGGGTGTACTCCAGGACACTCTCCAGGACACGTTGGACACGAGAATCGGACACATGTCCGATTCGTGGGATTCAAGACACCGGGGGGGGAGGACGCATCCAAATTCATAGGTGACAATAGAGGAGAAAAGGCTTCATGGCCAAATGCCATGGTCAAGGGGACCAATTGATGGGGGAGTCCACATCCTAAGTGTATAGATGTAAATGGAGGGAGCAATCATGGAGGCATGATTTACCCTACTCAGCTTGTTTTTTCCACCCCCGTAGTGCGTCTTTCACTTCTTTTTAATAATGCTTTTATTTTGGGTGCATAGCTCAAGGGTTAGAGCTTGCGCTTTATGTTGTAGCATTTAATATTACCCCTTAAGCTGAGACCGTTCATTGATCATTAGGGTTGGGACATGCAAAGGTTCATTTTTGATGAAATGGAGCATCAAGTGCTCAAGAACTGGGTGATGGCCAAATGAGGAGGACAGAGCTCATGCTATGCTTTTTCCCACGCGCTAACTTATGTCTCGACCATCTTTTACATTTTGATTTTTTTTCTTCTTTCATTGTGGCCGTATTATGCTTTTCCATTCTTTTAGTTACATCAACCTCTAGAGCCATGTTTCCCGACCCAACTTAAGGATTGTGGACAAGAGGGTGCCAAATCCCAATGAACCAATGACAAGTTAGACCCGAAGAATGGAGGTGGTATAAGGGGTTTGTAATGTGGTATGGAAAGTGTCAAGTATGATGTAGGGGTAGATGAATACGCTATCTCAATCCAAGTTTTCCAAGTAGTTTCCCTCCTATAACCCTAAGGCTTTGAGGGATGTCCCACTAGATTAGGGCTAATGATTCACCTCCTGGTAAGGTGAGAGGACAAATTTATAGTCAAGATTGGTCAATCTTCCAGATCACTCATTTATCCATTTGAAATACCCAAATCAAACAAGTATAAGCACCTGATTGCAAAATGATCAAAGTACCCTTTGAATAACATTGCACCTTCATCCAAGAGGAAATGCTAGATGGTGAGAGGTATGTGGCTGATGCAGATGGCGGAAGCAATGTTGTGAACATCTCGATAACATCCCGATTTTATCTCGAAATCACGATTTTTTGGCCTAGCCGATGTTTGTCGATTTTTAAAGATATTTTTATGGTATCTTAATTTTGCCGATGTTTGCCGATTTTTTACTGATATTTTCCGAATTTTCTCGATTATTTGGTTTTCCGAACCCTTGCCGATTTTATCCCGATGCCGATGTTCACAACATTGGGTGGAGGCACATGGCATATCATCATCAACAAGTGAATATCAGGGGTTGCTCGCTGGCTTGCTGTCAAATGTAGGAGAAAAAAAATTCTCATATGGGGTTACCCATTTTGGTGGGTAATAGGGTTCATATCCACTAGGAGGAGTTAGAGTAAATGAAGCACCAAGAATGGCACCTGCAAGCACTAATTTTGTAGTTTGGCTAGCTCATGCTTTTGCTAGTATTACTCCTATCACTGTAATTGTAGATGCCCCTAAGGAGTTTGAAGACTCTGAGCTAAAGGATGACTTTGTACCTCTTGCTGAAGATCATGTTGATATCTAGCAGTGGTGATGAGTTTGATGATTGATCATGTTGATCAATGATTTTTACTAAGTACTACATAGTACACCCATTGCTTGTAGCATGTTTTTTGGACTCTAGAGGTCATTTATAGCCTCATTGATTATGCATTGAAGTTGGGTGCCATTCTCATGTATTCACACTTATATGGTATGTACCTAGGTTGCATTGAAATGATATGGGAATAAAGACGGATATGGGGTTTGAAACAGATACGACAAATTTTCAAAAAATCCAGATACAACACAGCAAGGAAATCCTTCCTCCCCTGTGAAGTTTCACCATCTATGTGAGGAGGTAATCTGGGGAAGGTCCACCATTCAGCCACTCATGGTTGTAGTATTTTGGGTTCAATGAGTGAGCCAAACAATGCAAAGGTGTGCAATTCTTGTCCCATCTGCTGACAAGAATATCTTGTATGGTGGTGAAGAAGGCCTCTGATGACGTCTCATACTTGGGGCACTCACTCTATAAAATAATGGTCCTCACAGACTCAATCATGGAATTCCATCCCTTATAAACCTCTCTTAGGATGGGTTGGCCTGTATCTACAAATCGTAGCAAAGTAATGATAGGGTCCATGATCTTAACAGTGAGATCTATGCTCTCCCACCAAGCATCATCTAACATTGTGTCCTTCACTCTTTTTGAGACTGCTTGATTTGTCTTTCTCCAAAAAGGCCAAAACTCTGAAATAACCATGGCTCCAAGAGTGGTCTTGACCTCCCTTAACCTCTTCAACATGATGAATGAAGAGGCAAACCGTGTATCGACAATCTTCAACAATGATAGATGGGTGTTATCCAGGACACTCTCTAGGACATGTTGGACACGCTCCAGGACATGCTAGACACGAGAATCAGACACGTGTCCTAGAGAATCGTGTCCGATTTGTGGGATTCGAGACACTGGGGGGGAGGACGAATCTGGTTTCATAGCTGGCAATACAAGAGAAAAGGCTTCATGGCCAAATGCCATGGTCAAGGGGACCAACTGATGGGTATTCCACATCCTAAGTGTATAGATGTAAATGGAGGGAGCAATCATGGAGGCATGAGTTACCCTACTCAGCCTGTTTTTTCCACCCCCGTAGTGCGTCTTTTACTTCTTTTTAATAATACTTTTATTTTGGGTTCATAGCTCAAGGGTTAGAGCTTGCGCTTTATGATGTAGCATTTAATATTACTCCTTAAGATGAGATCGTTCATCGCTCATTAGGGTTGGGACATGCAAAGGTTCCTTTTTGATGAAATGGAGCATCCAGTGCTCAAGAGTTGGGTGATGGCCAAATGAGGAGGGTAGAGCTCATGCTATGCCTTTTCTCACACGCTATCTTATGTCTCGACCATCTTTTGCATTTTGATTTTCTTTTTCTTTTTCTTTCATTGTGGCCATATTATGCTTTTCCATTCTTTTAGTTACATCAACATCCAGAGCCATGTTTCCCGAGCCTACTTAAGGATTGTGGACAAGAGGGCGCCAAATCCCAATGAACCAATGACAAGTTAGACCCGAAGAATGGAGGTGGTATAAGGGGCTTGTAATGTGGTATGGAAAGTGTCAAGTATGATGTAGGGGTAGATGAATACACTATCTCAATGCAAGTTTTCCAAGTAGTGTCCCTCCTATAACGATAAGGCTCTGAGGGAGGTCCCATTGGATTAGGGCTAATGATTCACCCCCTGGTAAGGTGAGAGGACAAATTTATAGTCAAGATCGGTCAATCTTCCAGATCACCCATTTATCCATATGAAATACCCAAATCAAGCAAGTATAAGCACCTGATTGCAAAATGATCAAGTACCCTTTGAATAGCATCCCACCTTCATCCAAGAGGAAATGCTAGATGGTGAGAGGTATGTGGCTGATGCAGATGGCGGAGGCACATGGCATATCATCATTAATAAGTGAATATCAGGCGCTGCTGGCTGGCTTGCTGTCAAATGTAGGAGAAAAAAGTTCTCGTATGGGGTTACCTATTTTGGTGCGTAATAGGATTCATATCCACTAGGAGGAGCTAGAGTAAACGAAACACCAAGAATGGCACCTGCAAGCACTAGTTTTGCAGTTTGGCTAGCTCGTGCTTTTGCTAGTATTACTACTACTACTGTAATTGTAGATGCCCCTAAGGAGTTTGAAGACTCTGAACTAAAGGATGACTTTGTACCTCATGTTGAAGAT
Organism: Pinus tabuliformis; assembly: GCA_031772625.1. NCBI lineage: Eukaryota > Viridiplantae > Streptophyta > Pinopsida > Pinales > Pinaceae > Pinus > Pinus tabuliformis. Next base: position 979,450,551 of record CM062812.1, read on the forward strand.
CCCATTTCTAGCAGTATCGATGAGTTTGATGATTGATCATGTTGATCAATGATTTGTACTAAGTACTATATAGTACACCCATTGCTTGTAGCATGTTTTTTGGACTCTAGAGGTCATTTATAGCCTCATTGATTATGCACTTTGCTGTTGATATGCATTGTAGTTGGGTGCCATTTTCATGTATTCACACTTATATGGTATATACCTAGGTTGCATTGAAATGATATGGGAATAGAGATGAATACGACAAATTTTCAAAAAATCCGGATACAACACGATCAGGAAATGATATATATATATATATAGATAGATATATGACAAAATAAAAATTTCATACTACCATTTATAAAATTCCATTTCAATAACTTTATATTTGATGATATACGTAAGAGTTGCACATTGCAGCGGTGACATTTGCAAAACTGTTTTTCTTTTTATTGATATAGTAAATGGGCATACAACATTATCTTGACATTGCAAAAGCCTATTTGTGAGAGATGTTTCGGTTCGAGGTTATCATCCATTCCTAGTACAACTCAAAATTATCATTATCATCCATTCTCAATACAACTCAAAATTAGCAACTCATTACAAAATTAAATTTATGAACTTGCTATGCTTTTGCTCCTACATGATCAAAGTATATAGAAACATGTTTTCTACATTTTTTTTCCTACATGATTCAAACATCTCACATAATGATCTGAAAGGATAAGCAACATTAAAGAGAATGATTCAGGGTAAGTGTCAACATCCTATGGGGCAGAAAAGTTCAATAAGCCTTTGAAGGAGAAAAGTTTCCTTCCAAACTACTAATTAATGGTAGAGTGTTAGATGTGTTGATGCCTAGTTAGAGTGGAATGTAGAGCATAGCCAGGTCTTGATGGAGTTTTCCATCTCTACTATTCGCCTTAAAAGTGAGGAGAGACGCAGGGTATGATTAGGTACTCCACTTTCTTTTTGGATGCGGAAACGGATCCAAAAAAAATTAAAAACTATTGAAACATTTCCATTTTTGGACTTGACATTTTCAATTTCTTCAAATGGCTCAAAAACGTTTCGAAGGTGGATCTTATGCGAATTGTCCCTGTTTCCGTTTCGGAAACTCGGAACAACATTTCTGACAGTTCAGAGTGACGTTTCCAATAACTTAGGTATATACATAAGTAGACTTCCCATATTTTGTCTTTAATGGTTTTCAATAAATAATTTTTTTATGTATTTTTTGGTAAATTGAGTCATTAAAATTAGATTGGTCTAAGTCAATATGAGTTTGAACTTCAATGGATTCTGAGTCTAAGTCTGAGTTTTTAAAATGTGGCTTTGAAGTAGACATGAAAGACAAAGGAGGTTGGTAGGTTGTTGATGCAATATTCCTTTTACAAAAGGTTTTGACTTTGAAGATTCTTAAGAGAGTTTAGGGTACAAAAAGTAGTGATATGGTGTCATGTGACTGGCCTTCTAGAGAACTACACCTACACTGGAGTAGGCTACACATGCACCTCATCTTCACCTTCTCCTTCAGAACAATCCTTTCTCTAAAACCTATTTAGTGCTCCTTTCCTAAAACTGGAAAATAAATCATAAATAGAAAAGCAACCCAAAATAGAACTGAACTGAAATAGGAAATTAAATTGAACTGTAATGTCTTCTCCAAATTGATGGGCCAATGGAGGATGAAATAGCCTATCCGACCTCATAGGCTGTAGTCTTGATAAAGGGGTAAAAACCCATTTTTTCCTATGTTGGGGCAACATTGGGCAAACGTTGGGTCTGATGGGGCTAAAACAACTTAAATTAGGGGTTGCACCCACAACCCCACACATTTTGGAGCCCATGGAAAGTCTATAAATAGAGAAGAGTTGAGATCAAATGAATCATCATCAATTGTGGATCAGATCATCTGTTTTCTTGAACTATAGCTTTGAGGATTTTAAGACCCCTTCTCTCCTATCAATTTCGGTGGTGAATGATTCCACCCTAGCTAGTAAACTTCTTTTCATTTTTTGTCTTTCTTATTATGTTCTGACACAGTAGGGGAAATTCTTTTCTAAAGGGATCAGATTCTATGATTGAAGTCTGTGGCACTGAAATTCATCTAAGGAAGATACCTGAGTTCTCTGTGCATATTGATGGGTTTTCTGAAGCAGACGAGGTGTTCTGTAGGTAATAAAACAAAGTTCGTGGTAACAAAACATGGTTGTGACGAGTTGTTCGAGTTCTGAGGCAAGGTGAGACTTGCTGAGGCTGATCTTGTGATGTCTTGGGCAGACCAAATGCATCTTTTGCGGATGAACGTCCTCCTGTAATGTTCCTATGAGAAACACGAAGTATCCTTCTATAGGCTTGAAGTTCCCAAGGCTCGAATCTTGTAGAGAGTAGAAGGCCAGAGAATACAACAGTCTCGAAATTGGTTGTGAAAGCACGAGTGAGTAATATGAAGGCAAAGATCAACTGCGGACCTGAGGCAGTTTAGGAAATCATCTCGACAAAATTCACATAAGGCTCATCAGTTTGTGGAAGTTGATCAAATCCTTGGTTAGGGTACTGCTGCACTATGAAATTCATTCTAGCCAATCATTATTGAGCGTAGATTGTATTGTTGTGTGTATTTGTTGAACAATAACATTGTACAGACTTGGATTATACGGTTGTGTAGATATGTTGAACAATAACACTGTATTGTGGGTTTATTTCATTGTTGATCGAAGGATTGAATCTATTGAATGATAACTTTGCTTTGTTGAGAAAGCCAACACTATTCATGGAAGAATACATTATTTGTATTGGATTAAACTGTTGTATCAAAGAAGAAATTTTGTTGAAACCCTAGTGCCCTAAGAAACCCTAGGATAAAATTACCCTAGATCATTACAATGGTATTAGAGTGAAGGCATCCTGCCAGCCTGTGAATTGTATGTGTCCAGAAGATACAAGCAACATCACAGTAAGAAGAAAGAGGAACACTCATCAGTCAACCATGGGGGATAAAACAGGACAAGCAGAACAGGATCTTGGTGTCCTACTAAATGCAATACTCCAACAGCAGCCACAAATGACCAACGTGCTAATGCAAGGACAACAATAGATGGCCCAGGTTATTGTCCCAACCATAAATGTGTTGGGTAGCCGTTGTGTGAATGTAGGGAACACAGCTAGTACTAAAGGAAACAACAACTGTAACCCTGCTCCTCCAATACTGTTGTTCTAACAAACCACCGAACAACAAACGGAAGGAGCTACGAACCACTACTGCCTCAATTTTTAAACCATAAATAGGCAGCAACCCAAGCAACAACAAAACCAAACAGACTCTTTGACAAATACTTTCGTGAGTATGCAACACTAGAAGAAAACACTCGAGCAGCCATGACTTTTCGAGAATAAAACAACATTAGATACTAGAATAGACCTAAGGAACAACGAAATTTTGATCCGCAAGGTAAGTAAACTTTCCCTCCCCTTCGCAAGAGTTTGGGCGCAAAAAATGGTCACCTATGTTAGGCTCTGTTACCTACCATTTTGTGAGTGATATTCATAGATTTTTTTTTTTTTTTAGAAGATGGTCCTCAACTGGCAGTCAACAGCCCCTTGCAGCCACCAACTAGCTCGTTGTGCCATTTCTTCGCCACCTGAGCCAGCCATGTGGTCCCTCACCCGTATGTCATGGTTGTATGTTTGAAGCAATGTTGCACGAAGCGGGAGCGAAGCGGAAGCGCGGAGCGCGGAAGCGTCATTTTCCAAAAATCTAGGAAGCGAAGCGTCCGCGGAAGCGTCTGCTATATATATATATTTTTTTATATTTTTTTGCATTTATACTCAAAACAAACATCCCAAATACCAAATTAATTGTAGAAGACATGAAAACATGCATATTTTTGCATAAATCAAGATAGATATGGCATCCATGATTCCATTGTAGTTACTTACTAGTACAACAATCATCTATATTCTAGCTATTACAAACATACATCAAATTTTTAAGCATATTATAAAACATAAAACATTTAAGCATATTATAAAACATAAAACATAGAGCATATTATGATTTATCTAGCAAGTGAGCAACTGTCAACATTTGTCATGTCCAAAATTCAAATAATAATGTTTACAAAATATGTCACTTGGTCACCGCCAAGCCAAAAAGGTTCAAAATTCAAATTCACAAGTCTACAAGTCTAATGAGTAATCTATGACAAAAAGAAGTAGATTGTGAATATATCTACTAATCTCCTCCTTCCACCACGAATAGAACGTGATGGCGGGCCTCCACGTGGTGGCAATGAAGAAGATGGTCCCTGTGTAAGTCGTGGCACTGGAACTGATGAAGAAGAACCCCCTGCTGTTGGTGTTGAACCATGGAACCTAGGAACCAAGGGACCAGATGGGGGTGGGGGTGGTGGCATATCAACACGGTCATCATCATCCTAGAATCGCTCAAAAAATTCATGCAAAAAAAAAAAAACACTAGTTAACAAAAAAATTAAAAACATGAATTAGAGAAATGCTTTATAAGGGAAAATTGGAAAATTCATACCACAATGGACATACTTGGATAAGAGCATCCTCTAATTGCTCTAGTCGCAACACTCCATCCTCCAAATTGGGCTCCTCTGGATTCTTGTCCCAAGTCAACAAGTCTTTATTAGACTTTGCATCTTCACAGTAATGGGACAACAATCGCAAGTTGTAATGAACATAAACCAAGCTCTCTGCCCGGTCTAAACTCAACCTGTTCCTTTTAACACTGTGGATGAAAGAATAAGAGCTCCAACACCTCTCTGCAGAAGAAGTGTTTACCACCTGTGATAGCACCCGCAATGCCAAACTCTGTAGAAGTGGAGTACCCCCTCCATGCATGTTCCACCACTCAAGAGCAGAAAAATGCTCTCGATCTTGAATTGCATGCATGCTCCCAAATGGACCAGTGTTGAGCGTATAGTTGCTCACCTGTCTCCGTACCAATGCAGCCTCCTCATCATCAGGGATTAATCTACTCAATGCAGCCATATATTTTTCGTGAACCTCTCTATCTTGGTGTGGTTTTTTCCTGCTTCCCCCCCCAGGTGCTGGTTTTGAAAGCCATGATGGATGATAGTATTTAGGTGTCAAAACATATGCTAATGCATGCAATGGAATATTTAGCATTTCCCATCGGTTTTGCACCTCTACACGAATATAATTGTACAAGGTGGTATCTCTAGGCTCAACAATGTCTTTAATCTGCCCCAACATGCTATCCATTTGCTCATACACCTCCCCAATTACTGGTCGATCTGAATCTGCAAACTTGATCATGTAATAAATTGGTTTGGTGAATTGCAAAACATATTTAACCTGTGACCAAAAGTAAGTGTCAAGAACAGTGTCCTTGACTACATTAGCACCATCTGTGTCATTGTTAATTTCATCCCATGTTTCAGCACACACTAGATTAGTTAAAGCTTGTCTCACCCTCACTAGCCGCCTAAAGGTGAGGTAATAACTAGCAAATCTTGTCTTTGCAATTTTAAGCAATTGCAACTTGGAGTAAGTGCCATAGAAGTAGTTTACCCTTGTATGCCCTGTGATGAATTTAATGAGCTGCTTCCCTTTCCTGTAAACATTAGCAATCCACCCACAATCTTTGTGTTTCACAATATCATGCATCAAAAGGTTCAATGTGTGAACCAGGCACCCAGACCAAAAGATGTGTGGATGAGTACGCTCAATAATTTTTCCTGCTGCCTTACAATTTGCTGCATTATCTGTGATCACTTGAACCACATTATTCGGACCAACATCTTTGATTGATTTCAATAGGAGATCTGCAATGTTTTGTGCAGTTGCACTGATGGAGGAGGAGTCATGACATGCAATAAATACTGCACCACTAGAAGAAACACCAAGAACATTTATCAAATGTTGGTTTCTAATATTTGTCCACCCATCTGATACAATGGATACCCCATAATCCACCCACTCATGTGTAAAACGTGTCAAAGCTCTTTGAACCTTAGATTTTTCTCTTTCTAATAACACTGTTCTAGCTTTCTCATAGTTGGGGGCCTTGTATCCTTTTGGGGCTTCATTGATGGCCTTTACCATTTCATGCCAATAGGGAGAGCGAAGCACATTGAATGGTACACCGCAAGCACAAAGAAAACGGACTATCTTTCCATCCACATCATCCCTCCCAGCAACATTAAGGAAATCCCCTATTGTTTTTCTACCTCCAGAGGTTGCAGAAGTACCATGAGGAGATGGGCAACTACCAAATTTAGAGGTTGCACTTGATTCAGAATGAGTTTTTTGTTTCTTGTTTTTTTGTTGTGCAGCCATCTCTATTTGGATGTATTTTATTCTTTGTTCAGTTGAAATGTTTGGGCAAATTTGTACCCCCACAGAACCCTTTTTTTCATCACTGTCCAGCACCCCACAAAGATGCCTCCTCAGACGGGTATATGAACCCGTATATGGTTTTCCTCCATGACAACCATGAGGGCACACAAATTTGTAAGATCCACCACCCTTTCCCCCATCAAGTTTGGTCACATAGTTCCACAAGGGATTTGATGTACCTTTCCCATCTTGTGCTTCAGTGTCCCCTTCAAGTTCATCCCCTTCCTCTTCAAACCCTTCCTCCTCATCATACATTGGGTCACTACTATTAGGACCAAGTTCATCCCCTTCCTCTTCCCCTCTATTCCTCACCCTTGCCATCATTAAAACCAAGAGTGGAATGATACATAGAAGCTAAAAGAACACCATCTTGGAATATGGATATAGGTGGTGGACAACCTGTAAATAAAGGAGCAAGTAGAAACAATGGGAAAGAGTAGGAGAGGGAGGAGAAAAATACAATTTTTTTTTCAAAAAAACAAGGGAGTTTGGGCTTTGAACTTACCTCTTTAGCTCTTGTAGATGAAGTCCTCCAAGCTCTTGCTCCAAGCTCCTCCTCCTTCTCCTAGCTCCTCCTTCTTCACTCCTCCAAGCTCTCCTCTCTTCTCCTCTCCTTTCCTCTCTTCTCTTCTCCTCTCATCTCTTCTCTTCTCCAACTCTCTTAAACTCAAAGTGAGAAAATGAGAAGAGAATGGGGGCTTTATTCTTTTCTAAAGTCACCCTAAACTCACCCTAAACTCACCCTAACCCACCCCCTCATGCTTAGTTAAGTTAAATTTTAAAAGAAATTAAAAAAAAATTATGTTTATTTTGCTGCCCCGCGGGTTGCGTGCGGGTTGCGCCCGGGTGGCGTGCGCTTCCGGGCAGGTTGCGTGGCGCAACCTCTTGCCCGAATCGCCTTCCGAAGCGCGATTCCGGGGGCAACGCAACCTAAATGGCAGGAATCGTTTTTAAAAATAGGAATCGCGCCACCTAAAATTCGGAATCGCGCTTCGCCTGGAGATTCCGGAACGATTCCGTACGGGTCGCGATTCCGGCTTTGGATCCGGGGGGGGGGGGCGATTCCTGCAACTATGGTTTGAAGGCGGGCCTCCCAAACCTAAAGTTACACCTTGTCATTTGGTAATTAAGTATTGTAGTTTACTTATCATGGAGACTTTTGGGCGTGGATTAATGGGGGGATTCAGTGGAAAGAGTGGGTTAGGTTTGTGTTCTTGTCCCCTAGACCTCTTTTGGATGTTAACCTTGGACCCTAGTCTTGTGGTTTGGTTGTGTGGTCCCGCTCCCTCATCCACATATATTACTCCCCTTCCACTCATTATAACTCCATTCATCATTCCTCCCAATTGGGTCCACATTCCTCCACTTGGTCCACATAGGGTTAGCCTTCCCCTTCCCCTTGCCCACACCTTGGGTTGGGCTTGGAACGATGCCCCGGAGGTTGATGCATATGAAAAGAAAAGTAAAAGTATGGCTAGGACAAACACATTTAGCACGTGGGCAAAAGCCAATACATGTGCTCTACCCCGTTATCATGTCCATCACCCTTTATGGTAGGGCAGTTCATTTCCCACCATGGGTTGGGACAATCATGGGTTTCATACTCTTATCCCTTGAGCCCCGAGCAATGAATCAAAGAAAAATCATAAAAGGCAAAAGGCATATAAACAAGGGTGGAAAAATCAGGGCCGGGGCACTTCGTGTACCATGATTGCTCCCTCCTATAGATTATATACCCAAGTGTGGGCTTCCCTTTTGCTAGCTACCCTAGTACCCCAACATGTGGCCTAGGGTTGCCCCTTTTCATTCCCTACTCCATTCATTTCTTTATCACATGCCTTCACCCTTTGAAGGATGTACCTTGGACATACTATCCCCTTTAAAGGTAGAAACCACCTAGTAGGATACTTGGTTAACCCCAATTGGAGCTTGGAGATATTAACACATGCCAAAGCCCACTATGGAAGGGCATGCCATTATGAATTGCCCACCTCTTGTCCATGGTTTGTAAGCTCTTTAACTCAATTTCCTTTGACTTTTTGTACTGGAAGGCTAGGGGACTCATTGGATTTTATGCAGGATTGTAGATGGTTTCCATTTTGGGTTTGGTCTCCCTATACGGGTCCTAACCCTCTCGAGGGCTACATTGGCACATGTAGGGTGTTGTTGTAGTGGCTACAACCACCCTCCAAAATTTTGGCCTGCACCAATTTCGAAGCCTCCCTTGAAGAGTTTTACTTGATGATTGCACACACTTCGGTTCATTCCGTGAGCTCGTGTGAGTCTTTACATCCGCCTTGCTTGTTCATTGCATTCAAGTCTCTGCATGCTGATGTCTAAGTCATGCTTGCGACCATGTTCTGGTTATGCTCAAAGTCTTCGCTTCGTATGTGCTTGTTGTGTTCGCTATGAAAGCATCTGTTGCACTCACACATGGAGTCACATTCACTGTTGTGCAAGCGTCGTCTCGATCAATGAACGATCAATCACGAGTGTCGCGCTTGTCACTTACACCGTCGGTCAGTCATGTTGAACATGTGTGTCTGGATGGTTTGGTCGTTTCGTCGTCAAGTCATGCGAGTGTGTGTTCGTATGATCACCTATGCATCTTTCGATTGTTCACACACTTAGCCATTTTTTGCTGAAAGTTCTGACGACTAGACCCCCCTCTGGCAGCCGGATCATCACCCTGCCATCGACTTGATTGAATGTCAACCAGAACAACGTAGAAGCACCAAGCTAGTCTTTTCAAGTTGCGCTGCCCGCAAGCAATTCAATCAGCTCTCATGTTGGCCACTCGGACAGTCGGACCCGACAATCACCCCGGGATTGACTCCCCTCAAAAATTGCGCAGAGGCCACTGACCTCACTCGCTCAACTGACTAAGGAAATTGCGTAGACAGGCCGGACAGACACCAAGTGTCTGTCCCTGTCTCCCTCAGAAAATTGCACAGTTTTCCCAGTCAGTCATCCCGACAGTCGACCAACTGTTCATCTCAGAAATTACGCGGTGTTCATGAATAGGCCTTCCATTGCCCATCAGTCAGTTCAGCTTAGAAATTGCGTAGATTTGATCAGTAGGCTGGCCTCCCGGCCTGAGTGCAGTTTTCTTTGCAAGTAGCTCCTAGTAGCAGACTGCCAGTTTCCTCTGGGAATTGCGCAGTTTCTACTGCCAGTCCCCCGGGCAGCCAACTGGTAGTTCCCTTTGGGACCCGCGCAGTTTTGGCTGCTAGTGACCGAGAAGCCAACTGACAGTTCCCTCTGGGAATTGCGCAGTTTTGGATGCTAGTCTCCGAGGCAGTTCCCTAGAAAAACTGTGCAATCCCTGCCTGCTGACCCTTCATGCAGCGTGACCCGTTCCTTTGGAAAATTGTGCAAGTCTGGCTGTCCAACCTTGCTGCCCGTTCGTTCTGAAAAATGCGCAGAGCATGCCTGCCTTGCCATCCAGCAGCGCGAACTGTTCCTCCCAAAATTTGCGCAATTTTGCTTCTTAGCTGAGCCAGACCTTGCAGACAGTCACTATCGACTCAGATTGCTTGTCTCCATCTCTCAGTGACTCTTGCATAGTTTTCATCAGCAGTTGCCTGGAGCCATCATCCCGCATCACAGCCTTGCTGCGTCTCCCGGTCACCTGCGTCCGTATGATCACGTGTCATGATAGACTAGGAGGTTTTGGATTTGATGTCGTCTTATTATGAGTCATTGCAGGTACAATTACACCAACGAACATGGCAAGACAACAAATGGGATGAACGAAGGGAGCACATGCAGAATGACAGGTTCACCAGCGGACGAACAAACGAAGCATGCGAAGCGAACAAGCGTGATGAACATGCACCTTCGCGAACAGATGAGCCTGTCAAGCCTTCCAGCTTGCAAGCAAGGAACAACATCCTAAAGCTTCATCAAGCGAACCAAGGACCATCGAAGACTCTGCGCACTTCGCCATGCGGAGGTGAAGCTATGATACACCATGAAGACACCCACCACCCAGCAAGACTATAGCTCGACATGCACTTCAGCAGCAGCATGAATGTACCAACATTGTCATGTCAAGTCATGTTGAGTCACGTCATGAGTCATGTCGCCGACATCTCCACTATGGGCTTGATGTCAATTAATGTGATGTAACGTGGAAGTCCAAGAGACTGACTTGTTGAACAAAGAGTCATGTAAGTCGAAGAGTCATGGAAGTCAAACGGTCATGAGGGTAATCGAATAGCCACAAGGGTCAGTTTCACCCTTGGCTATAAATACCCCCTCATTTGTACATGCAAAGTACTTTTTCACCTCAGCTCCTCCTACATAGCCAAGAGAGTCTGTAATCTTTTCTTTGAGGAGTAAGTAGTGGCTCCAACGCCCCGCTGACGGGGTTAGTGATGTATGGTGTAACAATGTGTCTTGGAACTTTCGCTTAATTCAGAAGCCTGTTAACATGCCAACACGTTTTCACACATGTATTGTATCTGTTGTAACACTGATCTTTAACACTTGTAATGCATGTTGCTTTAACCTGTGTTCTACATCTGAACTGTTTCATTTGTTGTAATGCATAATCTATTAATGGAAATGTGTTGTATATGTTGTTAATGCTGTCCTGTCTGTGTTGACTGCTCTGCTGGACATCAGACAGACCTTTCACCTGAACCTTGTTGTAACAACCGTTGCACTCGTTCGGACTATTCCATGAGTGTTGTATGTGTTATCTTACCTTGTATGTTGTGACTGCCGCATCCGAGTGGACTGCTCCGCCAAAGCTGTGTATGTCCTTTTGTGTTGTGTGTTCCTAGCTGAGTTGGGACTGATCCCTTTCAACCTGGAACTCACCTTCACCTTCTCCCCCTCACAGTGAAAGAACCATTGACACAAGTACACTTACACTCACCAGGCACGCGAACCTCACTTCTCGAAGACAAAGCGAACCACTCTCCTGTGTTGACAAGCAAGAGTTGAGGCAAATCCTTAAGACAATGGCAACCGGGCCATCATATCGGATGGGACTCCCACACCAAACGGTGTGAGGTCTAGTTGGGACTTCATACTGGGGTGATCCCCTGAATGTTGGTGGGTCCAGCACTGTCAACAGGTGTGTGTTGAGAGCCATGGATCTCCACAGCTGTAGACAACACTCCATGGATACCTAGAGATGTTCAAATATTGTTCACGATTCACCTATTGGATGAGGAAGATGCACCCGGTTCACCATGCCCAGCTGGCCCCACAGTTGTACCATACTCTTGGCAGATGACCCAAGACTTGTGTGCTGATGTGGCATCACTTACACCATCATTAGATCCCTTACAGATGGTCTACAGTCATCTTTGACCTACTTAGAGGCCCATAAGGTTATTTGTGCGCCCTCATGCCCATTGGGAGCACTATAGGTTTATTATTTGGAGAACAAGGGGCCAACTCCTTTTCCACTACTTTTGGGAGTCCTATTCATCATTGTGGCACTTGTGGACTTCATCAGGCTTCTTAGAAGGCCCAACGACATGTATTATTGATCATTCGACCTCTTGAGAGGCTTATTCTTTTGTTTATGAGTTAGTTTGGTGGGCTTGTCACCAAAAGTTAGTTGTTTTGCACGTTATTTTATTTTAGGGGCTAATGTAGGCCCAAGTAGCTAAATCAAACTCATTAGAAGTGTATAAATAGAAGTGATGAGGATTCATTTTAGCATCATCACTTGGATTTGGAACTAGTATCTATTTAGATATTTTCGCTATCCTTCTTGGAGGACGTATTTTTGGATCATGGAATGAATTTTGATGTTTGGATAATTTTCATGTCTTAGAGCTTCTTGATGGCAAGTTTTTGGATGGTTGGATATATTCTTATACATGTAAGTACATTTTAATGCTATTATTTCTTTCTAGTTTTGTCACATACATTGTTGCTAGGATTTCGCTATACTAGGTCTTATTTGTTGCATCTCTTATGTGAAGTTGTGGAATTTTTGTTTCTGGATAGTGAATGCTTCATGTATGGGCCATGTATAATGAATGAATGTTCCTCGGGATGTCTCATTACTGAAATTCATTTGACAAGCCACTCTCCAAGACACCATCAAGAAGACTCACGATATGGAAAATGCATCAATGAAATCTAAGGCACCTCTCAAGCCTTTCGTCCCTCAAAAAGATAAGGAGAAGAAGCCCTTCCAACGTGATTGGCCCAAAAAGGGCAAGTTGGATGAGGAAACTTGAAGCAAACTAAGGTGAAAGAAGCTTTGTTTCACTTGCAAGGAGCCATGTGAGCTAGGACATCGATGTTTAGGCAAAGGAAAGATCCACTACATCAAAGTGATCTCCAATGATGAGGACAAAGAATGAGAACCCACCCCGAAAGATGAGCCTAGCAGCTCAGAGAAAGAACAATCCCTTGAAGAAGCTAAATTAGAGGAAAATCCATGTGAAGAGAAGACCCGACCACAAGTTACGATTGCATCCCTATCAGGAACCCCCAAATATTATACCTTAAGGATCAGGGGAGTTGTCAAGGGACAATGCATCACAATGTTGGTTGATGGAGGAGCTACGCACAATTTCATTGATGCAACATTAGTTGCAAAGAGAGGGCTTCCCACAAAAGAGTTTGAAGGCCTTGATGTGATTGTAGCTAATGGGTACAACTGGGATTGCACATAAATGATCCCAGGTTTGAGGGTAACACTTGGTAATTATACTTTTACTAGTAATTTTTATGTAATAGATCTTGCAGATATCAATATGGTATTGGGGGTTTAGTGGTTGTATTCGTTGGGAAAGCACACTATTGTCTACTAAGCGATGGAGATGGATTTTAAATCCCCTAATGGCAGTAAAGTAGTTTTGAGAGGCATGGAAAATGGTAGCCCACAAGTTGTTTCCTCCAGAAGAATGGAGGCCATAATTAGGCATGGAGATGTAGCATATGCTGCAAAATGCATGATTACAAGCCAAAAGACACCCAACAATGGCAGTCCACAATACAAAGTAGACATTCAATGAGTCCTAGACAAGCATGGCCAGGTATTTGGTGATATTCCTCCAAGGTTACTTCCTAAAATAGGATTTGAACATACTATAGAGTTGGAAGAAGGGGCCAAGCCCGTAATCACTACACCATATCGACACCCAAAGAAATTCAAGGACGAGATAGAAAAGGAAATCCAAGAATTGTTAGCGATGGGCCACATTAGACCCAACTCAAGTCTATTTGCCTCGTTAATGGTCTGGATTAAAAATAAGGATGGAACATGGAGGATTTGTATTGACTACCGGGCACTCAACAAAAAGACCATCAAGAACAAGTATCCTAGGATCGATGAGTTACTAGATGAACTACATGGAGTAGTTTACTTTTCAAAGATTGATCTACGATCAGGATATCATCAAATTCGGGTTCAAGAGCAAGATGTGTCGAAGACAACATTTTGATGCCACTATGGACACTTTGAGTTTTTGGTCATGCCATTTGGTCTAACCAATGCTCCTGCCACATTCCAATCTTGCATGAATAACATCTTCAACAAGCAATTGATGAAATTCTGACTAGTATTCTTTGACGACCTTCTCATATACAACAAGACATGGGAAGATCACTTGGGGCACTGGATGAAATTTTGAGCATAATGCAACAACAATCTCTCTATGCCAAGGCATCAAAATGCGAATTTGGAATGATAGAGATTCTCTATCTGGGACACATAATTAGTACGAGAGGGGTGCAAGTACACCAAGAGAAGATTCAGGGAATATTGGAATGGGCAACACCCAAGAATTTGACCAAGTTGCAGGGATTTTTGGGAATTTGTAGCTATTATCGACGATTCGTCAAAGGCTTCTCTCAACTAAGTGCACCATTGATAGATTTGACAAAGAAAGGAGCATTCAAGTGGGTAGAGGAATTAGATAAAACCTTTAATAAGCTTAAAGAAGTAATGAGCACATGTCCAGTTTTGGCCCTCCCCAACTTCAGTCAACTCTTTTTGTTAGAATGTGATGCATCAGGGGAAGGAATAGGAGAAGTGTTAATGCAAAAGGGCCATCCATTGTATTCGAGAGTCGGAAACTCCAAGACACAAAGAGACTTTACTCCATATATGACAAGGAAATGCTGGCTATTATGCACGCCTTGGAAAAGTTCAAGCAAGGCTTGGTGGGAAACAGGTTTGTTGTGAAGACAAACCATAACAACTTGCGCCATTTCTTCGAACAAAAGGACATGAACGAACGACAGCAGAAGTGGTAAGCAAGCTTCAGGCTTATGATTTTGTTATTGAATGTGTAAAAGGGAAAAAGAATATTGTGCCCACTGCACTCTCCAGAAAACCAGTATCATGTTCTTTCATGGAGCTCACAGAATATTGGAGGACTGGGTGGAATATTCCAAGAACAAATTCGCTTGTGCTCTGACGAACAGACTCATCCAAGATGACAAGTACAAGATAGCTAATGATATTATTTACTGTAAGGATAGGATATACTTGGTTCCTGAATCTACTCTTAAGGATAAAATCTTGAAGGCTGCACATGATGTACCATTAGCTGAACACCAGGGATTCTTCAAAACTTATTGATAGATCAAGGAACGATTTTCATGGAAAGGTCTCAAAGATGACGTATTAAAATACATTAAGGAATGCATGACATGCCAACAGAATAAGGTTGAGCACTCGTATCCTATAGGTTTACTCCAACCTTTACCAATTCTAGAACAAAAATGGGAAAGCATCTCAATGGACTTTATACAAGACTACTACCCAAAGCAAAAGGAAAAGATTGCATCTATACAGTGGTTGACAGGTTGACGAAATTTGCTCATTTCTTTGCGATTCCCACTGATTACTTGGCCAAATAGGTAGCATAACTTTTCTTCAGGGAATTTTTCAAGCTTCACAGACTGTGTAGAAATATAGTCAATGATTGAGATAGCAAATTTATGGGGGCATTTTGGTAGGAACTCTTCAAGCTATTCGGGACATAATTAACCCAAAGTACCAACAATCATCCTCAAATAGATGGCCAAACAAAGATCGTGAACAAATGGATTGAGGGATACTTACGTAACTACGTGACTGATCAACATAAGGCATGGATCAAATGGCTATACCTCGGGGAGCATTGTTACAACACCACTTATCATTTGTCTATTGGGATGACACCTTTTAGAGCACTATACAGTTATGATGCTCCATCCTTTCTTGACATTGTCTTTGAAGACAACAGTGCCCATTAGCTAAAGATTTGATATAAGAAAGCCATGATATTCTTAGGACACTCAGAGAGAACATGTAGGTTGGCCAAAATTGACAAAAGATGTATGCAAATCAACATTGATCAGAACGCAGTTTTGAGGTAGGAGACCTCGTATTCCCGAGATTGCAACCATATAGGCAATCTACACTCAAGAAAAGCGGTGCATAAAAGCTGAAGCTGAGGTTTTATGGATCCTACAAGGTTCTTAAGAAAATAGGAGAAATGGCGTATGAGTTAGAACTTCCAAAAGAAAGTAGAATTGATAATGTCTTCCATGTTTCCTGTCTCAAGAAGGTTCTCGGGCAGCAAGTCACTACTTCTATTGAACTGCCTCCATTGGATGAAGTGGGACAATTGGAGATAATCCCAAAAGTAATCATGGCAGTACGAGAAAAGAAACTAAGAGGTAGAGTAATTTCAGAATATCTTATTAGATGGAAGAATATGCCAAAAGAAGATGCCACATGGGAAGGAGAATGAGTCTTACAACACCCCAATTTGCAATTGCTTGAGGGCAAGCAATTTCGAGAAGGGGGATTGTAATGTTCTCTCCAAATTGATGGGCTAATGGAGGATGAAATAGCATATCTGACCCCGTAGGATATAGTCTTGATAAAGGGGTAAAAACCTAATTTTTCCTATGTTGGGGCAACATTGGGCAAAAGTTGGGTCGGTTGGGGCTTAAAAACCCAAAATTAGGGGTTGCACCCACAACTCCTCACATTTTGGAGCCCATGGAAAATCTATAAATAGAGGAGAGTTGAGATAAAATGAATCATCATCAATTGTGGATGAAAACATCTTTTTTCTTGAGCTATAGCTTTGAGGGTTTTAATACCCCTTCTCTCCTATCAATTTCGGTGGTGAAAGATTCCACCCTAGTTGGTAAACTTCTTTTCATCTTTTATCTTTCTTATTATGTTCTATAAGAGCAGGGAAAATTCCTTTCCAAAGGGATCGAATTCTATGATTGAAGTCTATGGCACTGAAATTCAGCTAAGGAAGATACCCGAGTTCTCTATGGCATATTGACGGGTTTTTTAAGGCAGTCGAGGTCTTTTATATGCAGTAAAACAAAGTCTGTGGCAACAAAATGTGGTCTGTGACAATTTGTCCAAGTTTTGAGGCAAGGTGAGACCTCCCAAGGCTGAACTTGTGATGTCCTGGGCAGACCGAATGTATCACTTGCAGATGAACATTGTCCTGTAATGGTCCTGTGAGAGATACGAAGTATCCTTCTGTAGGCCCGAAGTTCCTGAGGCTCGACTCTTGTAGCATTAGGGGACTTTTGAGGTCTAAAATGGGCCTCCTAAGGAAATTATAAAAATAATAGTGGAAATAATAAAATAAGATTAGATTACATCATCAAATTTTATAGGGAAAAAAGAAAAAACTAATTTTTCAACTCGTATTTTCAACTTATTTCCTTATGGGTTTACTCAAATTTTGAGTGGAAACACTCATTGGATGCAGAATTTGATTCTTTATCCAAGGTGTACCCATGTTGCATACTTTCGATGGACCCTGCTACACAAAAAATGAGAAATACATGGGTACTCCTTGGATGAGGAATTAAATTTTGCATCCAACGAGTGCAATCACGTTTTTCATGTAGCAGGGTCCATTGAAAGTATGCAACATGGGTACTCCTTGGATGAGGAATTAAATTTTGCATCCAACGAGTACTCCTGCTCGAAATTTGAGTAAAACCTTAGGGAGATAAGTTTAAAATACGAGTTGAAAAATTAGTTTTATTATTTTTTAATATTTTTACTTTTTTACTCCAAAAATGGTGAATCATCCCCCATGGTTGACATCATCATATTGAATCTTGTTGGTTCTTATAAAGTTTATTTTGGTTGTACATTTTTCTTAGGAGGCCCATTTTAGACCTCAAAATTCCCCTAATGCAAAGTCGAAGACCAGAGATTACAACAGTCTCGAAATTGGTTGTGAAGGCACAGGAGCAGGTAATACGAAGACAGAGATCAACTGCGGACCTGAGGCAGTTTAGGAAATCATCCTAACAAAATTCGCATATGGTTTATCAGTTTGTGGAAGTTGATCGGATCTCTGGTTAGGGTACGACTGCACTATCAAATTCATTCTGGCCAATCATTATTGAGCATAGATTGTACTGTTGTGTGTATCTGTTGAACAATAACATTGTACTGACTTGGATTATACGGTTGTGCAGATATGTTGAACAATAACACTGTACTGTTGGGTTGATTGTGCTGTTGATTGACGGATTGAATCTATTGAATGATAACTTTGGTCTGTTGATTTTATTGCATCGTTGAGGAAGCCAGCACTGTTCATTGAAGAATACATTATTTGTATTGGATTAAACTGTTGTATCAAAGAAGAAATTTTGTTGAAACCCTAGTGCCCTAAGAAACCCTAGGATAAAAGTACCCTAGATCGTTACATGAATTGAAATCTCCTAAATCTGGAACGACAGTGAATTGAAGGTGACAAAACTGGGAATATCTAACACAGGTACATGCTGAAGGCATGCATGCACCGACTACTCCCCTACTTAACTGTGCCTCCTTCACACTTTGTTGTGCACAAGAACCCAGGCAGGCTGCTAGACAGACCTACTGCTATATGAGCCTGTTGTTGTGTGCATCCAAGTCTTGCACACCTTCAAACGTACCTGCTAAACTGACAAATGTGCCCAAGACAAGAATGCTTACAGAAGTACAAACACTAACACTCCCTCTTACCAAGGGAAAGTGTTATCTCCCAAACACAAGATGCTCCCTCTCCCTCTACATCTCAAACCTCCACCTGCTAGGGGCTAGATCAAATTGACGACCCCCTGCAAACCTAAAGAAACATGACACCATATCACTACTTTTTGTACTCTAAACTCTCTTAAAAATCTTCAAATTCAAAACCTTCTGTGAGAGGAATATTGCATCAACAACCTACCAATTTCCTTTGTCCTTCATGTCTACTTCAATGCAACATTAAAATTCAGACTTAGACTCGAAATCCATTGAAGGTCAACTCAGAGTCCAGTGCATGCATGTATGCATGCAGGCTGGGCACTCTAAACTAGATGCTTAGGATTAGCATACAATCCTGGCCTTCTCTGTAAAAAGAGGCATGGTTTTCATTGTTATTCATTCAGTTCAGTAGAGAGCAGTGAGTGATAGAATTAGGATTTGAAGCTTCTACTGTTTCCTGTTTTCAAAGTAATAAAACAGTGATGTGATTTGAATATCAGTTTTAACTTTTGTTGTACTTTCTGTTATAATTTTAAGTTTGAAATGTTTCAGTTCCTAGTAAAAATCAGATTATAGTTTTGATAGTACTTTCAGTTTTCTGTATCCTAAGTTGGTAGTTTAAACTTTAAATCAAATTTCTAGGACTGCCACGGTGTACTGCTAATTTCGACATTCTGAGGATATGATTATGTGAAGGATGAACAAAAACAATATTACCAACAGCAATAATGCAGGCTAACTAGACTTTAACTTACAAATTGGAGATTTATTTTCAGTGTAACCATTATATATTTTAAATCTGCTTTGTCACCTTTCTATGTTGCATTTGAAAATAGAAGGCTATATATTTATGCAACCTAGGGGTGGATTACAGTAACTGCTGAAATTCATTTATATTTACATATTAAATACATGATTAACTGTTATATGGCATCTAGAGTTATTGGTTATTGATCATAATTTGATCAAATACATGTTATTGATACGAAAACAGAAGGCAGCTAAATAATGATATTCTGTTTATGGACAGCTCCTGGATTAATTGAAACGATTTTGCTTCAACAGAAGCAGGTTTCTCAAGCAATCCTTTCTCGTGCTAAAGAGATGTGTGCTCAGAAAAATGTAAGTACAATGAGCTCATTTTCCTGCAGGTGCAGCTATTTTATTACACTAAAAGGAATTAAGAGTGGACCAGTAACGCAAAAATGCTCTCTGATGTATACAAATGATGAAATATATATATTTCTGTTTTTGGTTGCTTATCTCTGTTTTAATATTTGACACGCTTTGCATTTATTTTCTTGTCAATGCTTTCTTTTAGATTTCAAATCAGAATCGCCTAAATCTGTTACTTTGGGATAACATATACAGTTACACATAAGCCTTATAAGATTTATTTGTAGATTATGTCTCTTAAACTGAAGATGGGAAGGTGCAATTTCAGGCTTTAAAGGTTTGTCTATGCTCTTTGTGGGTCTGATCCCTTGCAAGTGATCTCTATCTTCATGACCAAGTCCTTGTAAGCTGCAGTGATTGAGTGCAAAGTTACTCGAGTAGTGGGTGTGACTGGCATTGGCAGAAGGATTGAATGCCAGTGCAGCACTCTGCCTAAAACTAGGAATTGGGGAATAGGAACTCTAACCTTAATTTTTTTTTTAAATGAAATATATTGGGCTTCTCATTTGGCATCTCCTATTGATACCATTCCAAGCATGTTTTAATATAATAGACATACACACACATATATTACACAATAAATTTAATAATCAATTCTATAAATATATAACATAATATATATAGCTGTATGTTAATATATAGAACTAATATACAGAAGTTTTTATATAGATATATATAATATAAGTTTATAACTTCGTAATAACCTAAAGGCTAAAACTATAAGAGAAATATTAAAATGTTGAAAGTGCACTGCTATATAACTATCATATAATTATAAAAAATCATGGAAAATTCGTCCATTCATAAAGTCTGATCATTTATGTAAGGTTTTACGTATTTTGGTGCTTTGTAGTATGTACATTCCTCGAACTCGTGTTTAGGCATTTCTTCCAATTGAACCACATGCAAGCTGAGCATATATTTGGATTCCTTGCAAAAATTTGAGTTTGATGAGATTGATTTCACTGACATACGAGATATTGCTATTTTTAGGCATGCTATTCTTGGTAGTGATCTGATAGTAGTTCCCTTTCCTTTTTTGTCTTTCCAAATTTTTAGGAGGCATAAGACATTTTTGGCATGCCTATATTTAGTAGTGCTATTTTTAGCAAGTGTACGCACTAGACTTCTGGTCCCAGAGAGAAAATGGTAACTGGTATGAACTAATTAAATGGAAGTTTTTCAGTGTGACACATGGTATTCTTTCTAGGTTTGTATCATCAAGAAAACCCTAGGTCACCCTCCTCTAGTATATTTTGCAGTTGGTTAAAATAATTTTTTCTTGATGCCAATTCTAGTTTCACTAGGTGTCTTGTCATCATTTTTTGAAAATGGTGTGCTTAGCTTAATTTGGGTGATTTCTAATTCCTCTTTGTTAACTTCGGGGCACTGGAAGTTTGGGAATTGTTTATTTTTGAGCAGTTTGACCTCATTGATTAGTTTGCATGTGAGATGGAAATTCATCATTGGACAAGTCAGCTGATTTTAGAGTTTGTAGTTTTGGAGGTGTTATCCTTCGGATTCTTCCTCTAACATCTCCAACGGGAAAACCTAAGGACACAACAGACAAGCTGCCCACTATCACCTTGGCAGTCTTTCCCCTCAGTTCTAGTTTTTGGAAGATGGTTTCCTACCTAAGGGAGGAATTCCCTAGACTAAACCGTAAGCCTATCATTTTAGTGCAAGTGAGTAAAGGTGGTTAGAATTTGATGATGTAATTGTGGTTAGTAAAATATTTATTAATTAGAGTGTCTAAAATGGTAAAGTTTTTTCACAGTGTTTATTGAGCACTCGTGTGATAAAAGAAAATTAACCATTGAGCATTATTCCTAAGATCATTTATCTGCAAGTGCTTATGAAATAAAAGGTGTCTTGGGTAAGACACACACAAAAAAGAGACATTGGCTTCCAATCAAAGGGTGTGCCTTGTGATACAACCTTCAGATACAGCAATAGGCATAAAGAGTAGTATTCGGCCCGATATGTCAAAGCACCAACCAAGGAGGATAGACCATACCCTTGGCCATACTACCTGATCACCATGGTATGAGAGAGTAATCTTCCCAAATGCTGTTTTTGGTGCACTGTAATAGTCCAACGGTGGAATGGATGGTTTGAGGATGCTTAGGGGGACTTCCGATATACTTAAGGTATGTGGAAGTAATGTCCATATTTAGGTTTTTCTAGTGCAACACTATTTGAATGGGTGCCTACAGTGGTTAATTGGACCTCCAACAAGGTGACCCTTAAGAGCTTGTGTGGCTTCTTGAAGTCTCTGGTATCCTTGCATGTATATTTCCCAAGCTGTAGTTTTAAAACAGATCCTATTATTATTTATAGATGTCAGAACATGTCTTTTAGTGTCAAATTGACTAAGGGTCCTGGCCATGAAAAATATTATTTATCATGAAATCCATCATAACTTGCATTGTAAAAATAATGTGCTCAAAGATACATAAACAAGAAATTAAAGTGCATGAAAATGACTTTGAAATAAATATAAACATTTTAAATTTTTGTCGAATTAGTGCTGATATGACTAAGATAAATTTCTACAAATAATCAGAATCATTAAAGAATAGAAATAAGCATTTGGGAAAATAAAACTCAGGAAATTTATTCATGACATAAGTGGACAACAAGCACATGAATTGCAGAAATATTCAAAGAACATTGTGCTAAGCTATCTCACATGAACATTTAATAAAAAAAATGTTACCAACAAATTAGAGAATCAAGTTTATGTTAAGCACGAAAAAATAAATTAACCAAAATGCTGTTAAACTTAAACAAATGCTCAAAAATTTGGATGAATAAAATACCATGAACATGAAATCCCATTTAATCCAATAGAAGCATATGGAATTTAGTATTTTAATAAGCATTATTGTTAACCTCAAATGCGAATTTTAAAGTAAAAGAAGTGCTGAAATAAAATGTCAAACCAAGTAATGCATATGAAATTTACAGCACTAAAATTTTTGAAATTCCTAAAGAAAATCTCCAAGTTTATTCTTTAGATGATTTAGAATCCAGAAACACCTAAAATGGAAATTAAGCAAAACCAATTCAACTAAACAACTAATGTTCTAGTGTAAAGATCTACTTGACTTGAAATTCGCCTCTCTGGAGCCAGGGAAAACTTTTTCTGTTAATATTTATGGTCCTTGTAAGGATAGAGTAGCCTTTTGGGAGGGCTTGTTAGCTCCATAATTTTAAAAACCAGAACAGGTGACCAGACCGGTCCACCTAATAAACCAGGTTTCAAACCAGAACCGGTCAAACTGGGACTGGTCAGGTCTAAATGAACCGGTTTTTAAAAATATACATTAAATAACTATTTTTTAATGAAAAAACTATTTTTAAGATTTAAAACCATGATTCCAAACCAATAGAGACAAAATATGCAAAGTTTGCTCATTTATATACCATGTAAAGGTGAATATATCAAAATGGCACCGAGTGCAATACATATCAGCAACAAAATACATAATCAATGAGGCTCTAAATGGCCTCTAGAGTTCGAAAACATTGCTCTAAGCTATGGGGCCACTGACCTACTACAAGTCTACATATCAGTGATCAACAACATGATCACTCCTCATCATGATCAAACTCATCACCACTACTAGACAAGAGATCATCAACATGAGCTACATAAATAATATGGCTCAGAGTTTGAGGACTCCTAAAACTCTACAACTTTAGTAGTAGTAGTAGCAAAAATAGACATCAAAACTACAAATCACTGATCAACATGGTCACTCATGAAACTCATCATTGATTCAGCGCTACTAGAAATGGGATCATCAACAAGAGATACATAAACATCATCTAGCTCAAAGTCTTCAGACTTGGATTACTCGACCTTATAACATGATAGAAATTGAAAAGGTTTAACATGCCTAACCAATGATTTTGGTTTGAGTGAAGGGTTCATCTCCTCAACCTTATAATGTGGTAGAAAAAGATTAGCATGCCTAACCAATTGTTTTCCTTTGAGTGAAGGGTACATTCTTGTTAAGGCCATGGTAGAGCAGTTCAACAATCAATACCACCAACATCAACAAAGTTCAACAATCAATGCCACCAACATCAAGGTTCTTAAAGGGATTCATGCTCTTGATGGCAATCTCATACCCTCACGCATGATAGAATCAAATGGAAACATTGCAAACCCCCAAACCATTAAATCCTGAAAACCATTAAGTCTGCTGAATTTTGAGTGAAATCTAAAATTTAGTTTCTCCATATGAAATCCAATGAGGTCGAAACCACTCCCAAACATCCTGATTCATTTCATGGTAATGCTAAAAATTTAAGTAAAATGATGAAAATGAAAAATAAAGGAAATGTCACTTTTACTTAAAGAATTTAACATTACCATTAATTGCCAACATTGCTAGGGTTGAGATGTGTCAGGGAAATGAGAGAGTAGGCATGCTTTTCTCGGAGGGACTATTTTTGGAGGAAAACAACCCCAAACTTCCCTCAAAACAGCTTAAAAACTCAGAAAACTGCATTCTGTGGGGTCTATAACTGCCCTGGCAATAAACTGACCAGTTTGACCATAAATCAGCCGATTCCTTCATAAACCGACCTGTTTGGTCCGGTTTTTGTGAAATTTTGGTGAAATGGACCCTTCAACTGGGTTTTTTGGCTGGTATGACCCGGTCACCCAATGAACCAGCCGGTTTGACTGGTTTTTAAAACACTGGTTAGCTCAAGATTTCTTGAGGGGAAGCAATTTTATTTTAGGTGGGGATTTTAATTTCACAATAAGTTGAGCAGAGATTTGGGGAAGTGCTGCTAGAGCAGATCCCTTGGCTGTTTTCTATTATAAATACGTGGGAGGAGGTTGGCTTGGTGGATGTTGAATCCATCAAAATGTTTTCTACTTGGAGGAACATGAGCATAGAGGAAGATAGGGTGGCTAAGGGATTAGATTGGTTTTCAATCTCAAATTCTCTTATGAGTGATCAAGTAAAAATAAGATGGGTTGAGGTTGGTGGGGAATTAGGTCATCTACCAGTTTTTATTCAGTTGGAAAAAGAGGAATCCAAACCTTGAGGTCCATTTAAATTTAATCCTGCTTGGCTGGAGGATGAAGAGATTTTTAGTTTGGTCAAATCTGAATGGAAACCCTTTGATGTCTCCTTAAGGGAATCAGATAGCATTCAGTTTGCTTCTAGTCTCCAAGTAGTTAAAAGGGAAGTATCAACTTGGGCACTCAATTACAAAATTTTATACTAAAAATATATATGGTGTTATTGATGAGAATGAGCAAAAATGAGGGTGTTGCAATAGAACAAGAGAAACATTCTTCTATATAAATAGGTTCTTTAGAGTAGGAGCGGGGAAGGACATTTTCAAAAGCTCCCAGGGTGGGAGCGAATTTTTATATATTTTGATGCATATATGTCAAGAAAACATGTAGAATGATGAATTAGATATAAAAAACATAAAAACATGGATTAAACCATATAACATCAATCATATAGAAGTTATAATCTTCATCAACCACATGTCCACAAGTTAGTAACATACAACATATCGAGTCTCATGATTAATCAATCTTAAAGTTTCAAGCTTTCAAAATTCGATATATAACATTTGTCATCATTGATCACTAAAGTTGTACTTGTAAGTTGTAACCATTACCATTACCAAGTAACCAAACCATAACAAAGAATATTTAACATGAAATGAAATGTTTCAACTTTCAACTTTCACAAAGCATCATATTCATAATTCATTACCAATGAGTTATAATTGCCAACTTCAAAGTTCAAACTTAAATTGTCATATATTGTTTACAAAAAATATCATAATAAATATGAAGGAGTCAACAATTATAAAAACTACTAGAAACTAGAAAAGACAAGTGAATCTATTACCCACTGCTTGGGCCTCTTCCCACGAGAAGTGTCTAATTTTTGAGAAGCTCGTGGTCTATTGGGAGTCTCCTCCTGCATAGTTAGATGGCCATGTCCAAAACCAGAACCAGAAGGCACATGACCTCCACGTGAGGCTGTAGATGGAGGTGGTGGCAACAAAGCTTGTGGAACTTGAGCACTACTACTGGATGATGGGGGTGGCATGGCTGCTGTTGTTGCTTCATCATCATCTTTCAAAAGTTCTATTTCCAATTCTTCTAATGTATAGCTCCATCCTCCAAATTATCTTCCTCTGGGTTGTTGTCCCAAGTCATATATGATGTATCAGCACAAGCTTGCTCACAATAATGTGTCAACAACCTCAAGTTGTAGTGCACAAAAACCAAGCTTTTTGCCCAGTTTTCATTGAGGTAGTTTCTTCTCACATTATGGATGAAGCTATAGGTGCTCCAACACCTCTCTGCAGAAGAAGTATTAACAACCTGTGAAAGCACTTTTATTGCCAATTTTGCCAAAAGTCCCTCGCCGCCATACATGTTCCACCATGTGACAACATCCATTCTGTCCCCATCTTCCATTGCATGCAAAGAACTAAACACTCTAGTGCTATTGAAATATTTGCCTAATTCTCCACGCAATCTAGCACACTCCTTGTCAGGAACCAACTTGTCTAATGCTGTCATATACCCAACTTGTACCTATGGATTTGTATGGGGTTTGGTCCTAACCCCACCCCTAGGTGCATGTTTTCCCAACCAAGATGGAGAGTAGTGTTTTGGCATAAGGATTTATGCCAAGGCATGTAGTGGAACAATAATTTTATCCCACCGCACACACACAAAATTGTGAATATGATCATACAAGTTGGGATCTTTTAGCTGAAAAATATCTTTTATTTGCCCCAATATGTTATCCATCTGCTCATACACCTCCCCAATCACTGGTGCATATGTATCTGCAAAATGGATCATGTTATAAATGGGCTTTGTGTATTGCAAAAGATCCCTCACATGTGCCCAAAACAGACCATCAAGAGCGGTCTCCTACACCTCTTCAAAACCTTCCCTGTCAGGTGCGGTTGGAGCCCTATCCTTTAATACCTGCCAATGTTGACTGGATACCATGTTAGCAAATGACTCTCTTACCTTCAAAAGGCACCTAAAGGTGAGGTAATAGCTAGCAAATCTAGTCTTCCCAAGCTTCAATAGCTCCAACCTTGAGTGACTATGGAAAAGCCCATGGGTATTGCTATGATTGGTAATAAATTTTATCATTCTCTTGCCTCCTTTGTATGAATCACCAATCCATCTGTATTGAGGTTCCTTGGATCTTATTAATATCATGCATCAAAAGGTTCATTGTGTGAATAAAACATCCAAACCAAAATATGTTGGGGTATTTATCCTCAATGATTGCTCCCGCACAATTAGAAGCATTATCAGTGATGACTTGGATGACATTGTATGGCCCAAT
The DNA here is from genome assembly GCA_031772625.1 of Pinus tabuliformis. NCBI lineage: Eukaryota > Viridiplantae > Streptophyta > Pinopsida > Pinales > Pinaceae > Pinus > Pinus tabuliformis. Next base: position 979,477,458 of record CM062812.1, read on the forward strand.
ACTTTCAATTGTTTGAAGTAATGGTTGTGCAATGTTGATGGCGGTCTTGAAATTTTCTGAGTAATCATGTGCTGAAGGGAAGACTGCACTAGTAGTAGACACACCAAGAATACTTATCAATGGCATGCCTTTTACATTTGTCTAGCCATTAGATACAATGGATACACCATAGTCATTCCAAGAATTTTTCAATTTACCCAAACCAGTGTTATTTTGGCTGTTTCATGATCAAGTCCCATGGTTCTAGCTTTGTCATACCCAGGGCTCTTATATCCTTTAGGGGCCTTATTGATGGTTTAAACCATTTCATGACAATAAGGTAAGCGAAGAACATTGAATGGTATCCCACATGCATAGAGAGATCGGAAATTTTTTACATCCACATTATCCCTACACCCTTGATCAATTAAATATGATATGGTTCTATGCCTTAAAGGGATTTATATGCCTTTGTTGTATCCACTACCATGGGTGGATGCTAATGGAGTTCTTAGTCTATGTGATTTTGGGCTACTACTGTCATGTTGAAAGTCACCCTTTGATCTTTTAGATTGTATTGGGCTTCCTCCTCTTCCCTTAGTATTTGGCTCTTTGTTGTTGTGACACACTTTCACAAGTTTTGATTCCTATTTGCTTAGTTCTATCCCATGCCATTTTGCCACAGAGATTCTTTCTGGCACGGGTGTATGAACTTGTGAAAGTGATTTTGTAATGCGGGCACGTAAATTTAGTGGTTCCACCCCCTTTCCCTCTTGAAAGCCTAGTAACATATTTCCACAAGGGGTTTTGGTCTACTTTGGTTTTTTTTCCATCATCATCTCCACTCTCATTATCCTCCTCCTCTTCCTCTTGGTACTCCTCTTCTCCAGGGTTTCCTAATCCACCATTACCCACTTCATTATCTTCATCATTCCTCCTCTTTCTACTCCCCAACACCATCATAACCAAAAATGGAACCAACAAGAGAATGCCAAGCCATATACCCATCATGTTTGGTGGAGTTATAGTTTCTTTCCTGTAATAAATGGAGGAATGGGAATGAGAAAGAGAGAAGAGAACATCTTTCATTCAACAATGAACATATAAAAAACACAAATGCTACATGGAAAAATAAAAAGAATGGGATTAGAGTCTAGACCCTACCTCTTTGGCTCTCCAATGGTGCCTTCAATCCCAAGCTCCAATCTCCCTTGCAAGCTCCTCAAGCTCCTCAAGCAACCCTCTCAATCTTCCTCTCACTCACCTCCTCAACTCAAGCTCCAAAATCCCTCTCTTGCTCTCTCAATCATGCAAATGATGCGTTGTGGGAGGAGAGGAGGCCTTTTAATTCTTTTGCCCCCCCACTCCCTCCGCCCAAAAAATCGAGCGTGCTTTTCTTTCCACGGGGAGCGATTTTTTGCAAGCAGGAGCGGTCGGGAGCAACTGCTCTCGTATTGCTCCCTGTTTTAATAATTCGCTCCGGGAGTGGAATGGGAGCGATTGCTCCCCAACTGCGCCCGGAAAGGCAAGGAGCAATTTTTTTTTAAGGGAGCGCATTTCGAGAGTGGATTTGGGGAGGGGAGGGCGCTCCCCCACAACCTTGCTTTAGAGGCTTTTGTGGTTGTCCAAGGGTGATGAGAAGACTTTTTCTTTTGTAATTTTGTAAATTATAGGAAAAATATAAAACCAATTTGGGAAGTTCAAAGAGATGATAGATCTAAAGCACAAAGTTTTAAGGACTTTGTTGCTTTAGGAGTGCTTCATTTTGGGAAGATATATGATGGGGAGGATAAAGAAAACATTGTAGCGATAGTTAAGATGGCTTGTTACTTTCCTAGTTTTGTTGATGGGGCAAAAAACAGGAGAGGGATGGAGGAAATTTAAAAATATGAATCACAATCGGTTCTTCATAGTTTTCAAAAGGACAAGAGTCATGGTCTTGATGCTCGGACAATGGTGTTTTTCTTGGGTTTCTGTGATTTGATAAGAATAGTTGAGGAGTCAAGGAGCACTGGGGAGGTTTAGGGTACCTTCAATTTTACTTTGATTGTGTTAGTCCCAAAGGGGCCAGGACAATTCTGGTTCATTTGACGATTTCAGACCTATCTCCCTTTGCAACATTATTTACAAGATGATCACTTTGAAGGTTAACAAACTTCCTTTTGAGTCAATCTTCAATAAACAATTTGTGTTCCTTAAGGGTAGGCAAATTTGTGATGCAATTAGGGTAGCACAAGAAGGGATGCATCATGCACCCGATAAACATAATTAAATTATTGGCCATGGATTTGTAGTCAGACCTGTCCAAGGCATAGCTTGGGAAAATTGTTTGTATTAGTCTTATCTTGATTCACATTAGATTTTGTGTTCATATTGTGAACTAGATTATGAACTAACTCACATCAATGTCTTTGCAGTCCTTTTTGTGGACTGGAATGGTTAGATTTTGAATTAAAAAGAGTTGCAACATCAATGATCAACCTAATAATAAAAAAAGAGAGGCTGATCACAGATCCAAAAGGTCAAAAGGATGTCCAAAAAACTTGAAGTTTGGCAACTAAAACCATTGATATTTCCTTCCCAAAGGAATACCAAATGTACTAACTACTATAAATCTAGTAGGAAGTTCCTATTATCAAAGGGACTTTGCAAAAAATATTAAAACCTGTGGTTAAGGAAAAACATGACCATTGTGGGCTTGATTTTGATTCTCCTGAGGGGGTTTGGCTTCTTGCTCCATTCACCACTTATCCATGTTTGTTAGAGCTTATTGCATTGAATCTTATTCTCTTGCTTCATCTTGGATTGATCTTATTGACCTTTTCTGAAAGGATATTATTGATTGATAGATTTTGGCAAGACTCATCACAATTTGGTGTGACATTTTGCATTTTACTTCAAGATTCTCAATTTGATGTCTCTGTTGAGTCACTATATCCAACAAACTTGTACACTTAGAATTGCATATATCCTCTTAAGAGAGCATTCTAGAAGTTGCTGTGAAAATGGAAATTTATTTATCACAAAGAAGAATCTCGTGCTGCCTCATAACCCCAAAAACATGCATAATCTAACAAAGGGGCCAATGTCTAGGATGGCTATGATTTTCCATAAGTCCCAACTTCCAATTTGCAAGAGAAGATTTAGTACATTTGCACACACCACAAACCCCTATCGACATTGGTGTCACCAAGACCTAAGAACAAGGTGTGAAACAATTCCTCATATGAACTGAGAGAACTAATCCACTACCTCCATGATTGAAAGTCAATACATTCACCAAAACATGGAAATTTACCGACTGGGCTCGAGAGAAGACTTAATCTATACGTGCCTAGGCATAATTCACATTGCCAAGGGAGAAAACCACATAGATCGTTATTAAAATCTGACTTACATCCAACATATTACCAATTCATGGCATATGAAACTACTTCAACTTCAAGTGTGAAGTGTGTGAGCATATCGAAGGGCTATAATGCATTAAAAATTCTCCCTTCTTTAATTTGAAAAGCCACTTGGCAATGGATGAAACATACTTAGCATTTGTTGGATAGTTCATCCTTAACATAATTAAGGGATGATTGAAAAATTAGTCCCCTCTTTTGTTCTAAACTTCTTGAACTCTAGGTGAGAGGTCTCGTTGGTTAAATGACCTGCTTGGTGATTGTGTGCTTTGTTGAAGGTTCGAAGTTTACTTAGTTAGAAACCCTTCATGCACTTTTTCTGATTTATTCCTACCTACTTGTTATTTTTTTTTAACAAGTTATTTACAAAGTAAATACTGAAAATAAACATCAGTGCATGCTCAACATATTACAGATCAACAACTAAAAGAAACAAGAACAAACACACCACATGACACCATTATTTTTGGACTAATGTCTCCGAAAAAACCCAATGTGGGAAAACCTGTGCAACTATCTGAGGATTTTCTTATTAAGCAATATTAGAGTACAATCTGGGTGCCGAAACTGGCCTACCCAACAGAGAATTTCCTTAGCAGCTATGCCTCACAGTTTGAGAGAAATCTCCTCGCTGAAACCCCAAAAAATCCTTCCAGCAGTTTCTCAGCACAAAACTGCTCTGCAACCCCAGCGTTTGCCCAATCTGGACTGCATCAGCCTCTCCTAGCCCAGCGCTGGCCCTGCATCAGTGTTCCTTGGCCTGCGTCAGCCCCAGGAGGCTCTGCGTCATCTCTGGGAGCCTTTGCGTCAGCTACGCTGGTCCCTCTGTTGCTCTGCGCAGCACTTGGCTGCCTCTGCGTGACCCTCAAGCCTCCTCTTATACTTTTCTTGTTGACATCTCAACGGTCGAGATTAAGTCCCTAATCAACAGCTAAGATTAGATCTGGCTTGATCCATGTCTTTTGGACCATTCTAACACAGATTCATATTAATACACATTAATATTTTATTTTCCCTAAGTTTAGACTTAGGGACTCCATTAAAAATATTAATTATTTTAATATCTCCTGATCTGTTTAGAATCTGCCCAAACCCTTTCTGGGTATTGGAGATCTCATGTGCCCCAACCTCTCCACCAAATTTCGTGGCTAGAGCACATCCGATGCTACCCCAAATCAACATGCTTCTAGGACATGGAAATACTCAACTTAATAGAATCTATTTGCCTCTACTTGTATTCTTGTGATGAGACTTGCCAAGATGCTATCAGAGAAAGGACGTTATTGTTGCATACATATAATGATGATTGCATAGTCTCCAATGACTAACAAGTTCCTAATTCACTGTGGGTCTATAAGTTTTAATCCTTGATATAGAGTGAGAGTTTTAAATCAGTTATTGGTTGCTTCTGCAAGGCCTCATTCAAAGGTACTTTCTTATTATCCATCGGGATCAAAAAGATCCCCTTGGAACTTGAAACACCTTCTTTTGTAGTCTTAACCAATGGATTAACATTTGATTTTTTAGACCCATAAGAGGATTTAGAAAGGGTTGTCCCTTGTCACCTTTGCTTTTTCCAATAATAGCAAAAAGCCTCAGTAAGGCCTTATTGGAGGCAAGAAGAACTAGATCTCTACAAGGTAGAAAGCTTGGAAGATCTCTTCATTTGACACATTTGCTTTTTGCAGATGATGTTCTATTGCTTCATGATTTTCAAGGAAAGATGCAAGTAAACTAAAAGAAATATTAGAGCTATAATCGCTGCTACTAGTACGAAGGTTGATTTGCAAAAGACTTCTATTGCTTTTAATGGGGTGGCAGATGAGCAAGTTAAAACTTAAGTTCAATCTACAATTATTCTCTTATTAGTTGATTGACTTGTAGGAGGCAGGCTTGCATTTTATTTGGGGGTTGGATTGATAGTTCTTGTAGGTAGTTGTGCCTTGTGTAATTGTAGTCTATTCCTCTCAATGCTCCTTTGTTGTACATTGTAATATTTTTCATAAAACTAAAGTTAAGACATATGCCTTGACTGACATTTATGCTTATGTGTTATGGTTGCTTTACTTGGATGAATGTTATGTTCCTTGCTTTGCTATGTGTTGGCTGAGTATTGAAATATTTGCTGAGTACGGTTGGGTTGTTTTAAGGCCGAGGTTGGATGTGTGCCTATTATTGGATGAACTTGGTTTTGTCGGACTTAGTTGTGCATGTAACATATTGTAGTATAAGGCAAAATTATGGGCAGATTTTAAGTGAAGATATGTAGTTTGGTTGTAGCAAGGGCAGTTTGGCCAAACCCTTGTAGGTGAGGCAAGGTAGTGTTGCATGAATGGATATGACCAAAAAATGAAAAAAAAAATTGGGTAAGTCTCTTAGTTCTGTGACATGGTATGGAAGTTTTAGATTTCATGTTATGCCTTTTGGGTTGTGTAATATTCCTGCTACCTTTTGCACCACATTGAAGAGTTGCACCATTGAGAGACCTCATGTTGATTGTAGATGGACCAAAGATGGAAGTGGACAAGATACTTGCACGTTTGACAACCCATTTTCGTAATAATAAAAAACATCGGTACCTTGTCAACTAGAAAGACAAACTTGAAGAGGTTAATAGTTGGGAAAGGAAAGAGGGATTGTGGCAGTATGAAGAGAAGTTCTTGTTAAGTTTTGAACCAAACACCTGACAATTAATTCCTAGCAGATTTATCGTAGATCTACTGAATAAAAGCACAACTAGGTTCTTAACAAAATATTCAATGGAAGAAAAATATTAACAAATCTCAATCACATTTGACACACACACATTCTGCCCAATCAAATCAATTCTTGATTAACTCATAATCAGAACCTACTTGGGCTCCCATCTCTTGATAATGGTCCATTTGAGGAATTTATAAATACAACATATGCTGGATATGATCCAACTAATCAAGCCCTAGATCTATCCTTGATCTACTTCACTAATCTAGATCTCCTATGCTACACCCCTGTACCTTCCTCGAACTTGGCACGCTTGAGTATCTCACTCCTCACTTGAGAGAATCTCTTTCTAAACGTCTCATGTCGTTGTATGGTGTGTCTTTCTCCTCTCCTTAATCTAGATTTTATAACTTCTCATTGAGCATCCCTAACCTTAATCTCCAAAGTGATGGATGGTCAAGATTAGATATTGCCTCACTTGAAATCAATGGTTGAGATTAAAAAAAATCACTAAAGTAAATACTTTACTTTTCTTAAGTTTTCTTAGCTCAATAGCAAACATAATTAATTATGTGCTTTTCCTTAGTTAGACATAGGCTAAGTTATGTAGGTTTTAACCTTGCACAAAAATTACTTGCAAATGAATTCTTAAAACATAAAAATATACAATGGCGAGAACATAAAACAAATATACATAGATTTTCTCCTAAATCCCAAAACCGGGACTACCAGATTGATTTTTCATTATATTCCTTTTAATGTTACCCCAATCCACTAACCTTGGATTAGAACATAATCGCAGTTCCCTTGACCAGATCTACAAAATACCATGGGCAGAAAACCATCATGATCAAAACCATGCACAAAACCATGGGTAGGTCCACCTACCATCTTTGGGTCCGCATATATATATATATATATATATATATATATATATATTTTGGGGCACTGCCCCATACCCCATGACGCGTGGATAGAATATAACACACATCCAACATTCTCCCACTTGTTGTTTTCTTTCTACACATGGGGGTGCAAGAGAGCTTAGCCATTGGTCCAGGGCTGTAATGCCCATTGTTTCTCTACACCGAGAAAACTTCTCAGTGCTCACAGACTTTGCCAATGCATCTGCAACATTCTTCAAAGTGTCCACCTTTACCAAAAACACCTTTTTGTCGTCAACCATATCCCTCACAAAATGATATTGAATATCAATGTGCTTCGTCTTCGAATAATAAGCAAGGTTATTTGGCAATAAAATTGCACTTTGGCTATCACAATCTATCCTTATAGCTCCCTGTGCCAACCCCATACGTGAACACAATCTCTGCAACCAAACTTCTTCCTTGCTTGCATGAGTGGCTTCCATGTATTTAGTCTCTGTAGTTGAAAGTGCCACTACAAACTGTCTCTTGCTCATCCAACCGATTGCTCCTCCAAATAGGTTAAACATATACCCACTTGTAGATCTTCTCTGATCTAGATCTCCAGCTCAGTTTGCATCAACAAAGCCATAGATGTCCAAAACTTTGTCCAGTCTTGGTCTTCCTTGGTAGCGCAAACCATAATCACTAGTGTCACGCAAATCCCTGAAAACCCGCATCATTGTTGTCCAATGCCCCTTCCCTAGTTTGACATAAACCTGCTCAATACTCCCATTGCATGTGAAATGTCTGGTTTAGTATAGACCATTGCATACATCAGGATACCAACCACACTCGCATATGGAACATGTGACATGTCCTCTTCCTCTTTTTGTGTCTTGAGACACTGTTCAATAGATTTACTTTACACCTACAGGAATAGGAACCTTGACCGGTTTACTATCCTGGATATTAAACCTCTGCAATATTGTCTCAACATACTTTCTCTGGTTTAACCAAAACTTTCTCTTTTCCCGATCTCATTTAATTTTCATGCCCAAAATATAGTTTGCAGCACCAAGATCCTTCATGTCGAATTTGGAGGACAATTGGGTCTTCAAATCCTGGATAATTTCTTTTTCATTTCCAATCAACAACATATCATCCACACACAAGATCACATACAAGACCAAATAAATAACATGGTCACCAATTAATTTAAAATACATAGTGATCCGCTTTGCTTCTTGTGAAGCTAAGTCCCCGTATATATGTATCAAATTTCTGATACCACATCTTTGATTACTATTTTAACCCATACAAAGACTTTTTTTAACCTACATACTAGTTCTTTCCTACCCTTCCCTGCAAAGCCTGGTTGCTTCATGTAGATCTCTTCTTCTAGATTTTTGTGAAGAAATGTTGTCTTCACATCCATCTGTTCTACCTCAAAATCAAAAGCAACAACAACAGATAAAAGTAATCTAATAGAAACTAACTTGGCAACAGGAGAAAAAATATCACCAAAATAGCACCTGGGAATAACCTTTTGCTACCAATCGAGCTTTGTATTTCTCCACCTTGCCTTCTGCATTCATCTTCTTCTTAAACACCCATTTGGTGCCAATGGGTTTCCGTCCATCCGACAACTCTACTAGATCCCAAGCCTCATTTTTGTCCTAAGATGTAATTTCTTCAACCATGGTCTCCTTCTAGAGTTTTCCATCTTCTGAATCCACTGCCTCCCTGACAATTTTGGGATCATCATCAGTAATAGATAAAGAAAACTTTGAGCAAAAAGTAGATGGGCTATACCTTTATGGTTTCTCTCTCTCGAATTGATTTTCTCAAAGCTGGAGCCTGTGGCTCTTCCTCTTCTGATCCATATCTTGTTGTAGAGTCCGATTCTTCCTCGTTCAGTTCAAACTCTATCTTTTTAGGTTTCTTTGATAGGACTTCATGTTTAATAACATCTTTCACCTCTCTAATCACCACATCTCAGCTGTACACAACCTTCTTTGTTTCTTGGTTCCAAAGCTTATAACTATTATAACCATTTAAACCATCCTTAACCCAATAATAATGCACCTTTCAGATTTACTATCCAACTTGGTTCTTTTCTCCTTTGGAATGTGTACATATGCATCACAACCAAATACCCTCAGATGTGAAAGAGAGGGTTTCTTACTAGTCCATACCTCATGTGGCGTCTTATCCTCCAATGCCAATGGAGGTGATCTGTTAATCAGGTAATATGTAGTATCCATTGCCTCTACCCAGAATTCCTTCCCTAATATAGCGCCACTGAGCATGCTTCTTGCCTCTTCTATCAACATCTTGTTCATTATTTCTGCAACTCCATATTGCTGAGGTGTGTATGGAGTAGTCTTTTGTCATACTATACCACACTTCTTACAGAACTCTTCAAATTCCTTCTTGCAAAACTCTCCACCATTATCTGTTCTCAACACCTTAATTTTCTTCTCTGTTTGATTTTCCACCAGAGCTTTAAATTCTTTAAACCTGTCAAAAACTTCATATCTCTTCTTGAGGAAATATATCCATTTATTCATCGAGAAGTCATCTATAAATGATACATAGTACACAAATTTACCCAGAAATAGAACTGAAACAGGTCCAAACACATTATCATGCACAAACTCTAATATCCCTTTTGCCCTCTTAGCACTAGAGGGGAAATTTACCTGATTTTGCTTCCCATATACACAATGTTCACAAAAATCGAAATCAAAGAGCAATTAGACATACCTTCTACCATACCATTACCATGCAGTATTCGAAGGCCCTTCTCTCCAATATGTCCAAGTTTTTGATGCCACAACATGGTCTCTTCTCCTGAGACCACTAGATTTTCAACTCCACTTTCAGGAACCACAAAATTGTTGCATCCATCAATAATAGCGCTACCTAAAAGCTTGTACAGAGTTCCAATCCGAACTCCTCACATCAATACTAGTGCTCCCCGAACCATCTTGGAGGTATCTTTCTCGGATACTTTTTTTACCCTTGCATCATCCATCTTGATTACAAATATCAGATTTCTGACTAATGGAGGAATATGTAGAACACCATGAAGTGTTCTAATCCTTCCACCTTGCAACTTCAATTTGACTTTTCCACGTCCCATGATTTTGGTCTTCCTGTCATCCCTTAGGAAGACATCACCACCATCATATTTCTCATACTTGCAGAACCCCTCCCTATGGAGAGTGAAGTGAAAGGATGCACCTGAGTCAATCAACCATGCCTCATGATCTACATGTGTACTTGAAGAAGAAGCAAAGTACACATCCATGCCTTCGTCTGAGGTGGTTTCGCTTCTGTAGAAGGAGCATCATCAAATCCCTTTCATTTCATAGGAGTGTTAGATTTACAATAATTTTTGTAGTGCCCTTATTTTTCACATTTCCAGCATACCTTTATAGGTTTTCCTAGATATTTAGATCTCCCTCTAAATTTAGACCTCCCACTTGAGGGCTTATTTCTATTTCTGTTTTGGGGCCATACTCTTATAGACAAGGCATCTCCATTCTAGTTCTCCATATTTTTCCGTCTCATCACCTCCACCAACAAGGATGAGACTATTTCGTCAAACTTCAAGGTAGTTGTATTGCTACCTATAACAACAACTAGACTATCCCACAAATTTCGTAGAGAACACAATAGACTGATGCACTTATCTTCATCTGAAATTTTAATATCAACATATAACAACTGGCTCACCGCAATATTAAAGGCGTTCAGATGCTCTGTCACCGAGTCTCCATCCTTCATTCTGTTGAGAAATCTAAGGGCTTGATATGTTAATGATTTCTCTATCTTAGATAACTGCTTGTGAAGTATTTTTTATCCTTTTACTTATTCAAACAATATCTTTTCATATGTGTATGTTTATTAACTTCAGCAACCAACTATCATGCATAATAAACAAAAGAACAATAACATAAGATATAGGCAGCAGCCAGGGAAAAACCTTTCCAACCTGAGAGGAAAACCCACGGTAATTCTTCTTATAGAATCTTCACTTGACAAAATTTCCAAAACCCATACAAAGACCCTTTGACCAAAGTGTCTCCAAGATCAAGGCTAGAACCTTCTGCCACTGCTGTCCTCTGACCTGCTGTACCATAAATCATGTCTGCAACTATAGATGGAAGGATTAGCTTCCCTCTCCCTTCCTTCTTCCTCCAAGCTTCACTTGTCCAAAATAGTTCACTTTGCAAGCTTATTGTCCTCAACACTTGCCTTTAGACAAGATGATCTGCTTCCTTGATGTGAACTGTTCAACAACCCTAGCAACAGACATGAATATGTCATTGTCTTCACATGTGTGAGTGAGCTACTTGATCTTGTAGCCTCCTCCTTGCATCGTATGCTTGGAGCTTCCTTCTAGACCAACAACCATACTCTTTAGGCCTCAAATCAACCCTTTTCATGAAGATGACCTAGGACTGTAATGCAAACCTAATTGTGACTTGTTCCTTCGCACATGTGAGAGGTTTAGGCCTCTTCTAGCCCTCGTAAACCTTCGCTCTACTTTTCTCTGCTCTTCAAATAAATATACCCTTCAAATAGACCCAAGATCGAACTCTTTCCTTGCTAATGAGAGCATATAAGATCATGCCCTAGCCTCACGTGTGGACAGATTTCCTGCGGTTATAGATGGCAGAACAAACTTCCTTCTTGTTGACCCGCGGCTCCTTGAATTGACCTTTTCTTCGCACCCTTAGATAGACTTCTTTGCATAGTAAAGAGATCGAATTGATGTGATGAGAGTGAGTTTGAATGAGGGGAGGAGAGGCCCTTATTTACAGTCCTCTCAAGGCTGCTCATTAGGCCGACTTATGTAATTGATTTAGCTGACATGAATAATGTTGAAAATAGCAACAAGAAATGATAAAAATAGAAATGCTAAAAATAGCATTCAAAATATTCCAATTTTGATTTGTCCTTAAATTAGAATTGTGAATTAAAATTCGAATTTAGTCTCACCAGCTGCTTGAAAAATAATTAATTAATTCATCTTGAGTTAATTAGTTGGAGAAATTCAAACATGAAGTCTTTAGGAAGTCATGCAACAATTATCCCTTTGATTGAGGAAGTTATCCCTTAATTAAGGAGATAAAGATGAGTTGTATTTGAGTTGTAATTAGATAGCTCAGTTAATTGAGTTAAGTCCAATTAAATTAGTTCCAAACAGTTCAAGGAACTAATTGTGAGTTCAGTCAGTTAATGGATGCATGCATCGCACTAGTGTACTCCAGATAACTGAGGATTCTCTCATAAATAACTCATGCATGTCTATTCAGAGAAAGACCCAGTTGAAATTAAAGACATGGACATTGTACTATCAGTTGGAGGAATTTTCCTTTAAAGGAAACTCATCCATGTAGAAGGAACAAGGTTCCTAGAGGATTGCGCAGTTTTACAGGGTGTGAGATCAGTGTGAATGATCAGTGTTACACTTGGTAACAATAGGATCACCCAGGAGAAACAACGATGGGAAATAGGAGGCTTGGAGGGCAGAGGAGAAGGCTTGTGAGAAGATTTGATTGCCTGTGAGCATCCAGGAGGATTGTATTGAGAGTTGGCTAGCTGTGAGAGCTAAGGCTTTGTATAATTCTGATGTATTTCCACCTTGTATGATAATACAGATAGTGGGGTTTTTAGTTGAGGCTTTCCCCAGAGTATTCCTCTATGTTTCATGTGATTGATTCTTCTTCACTGTTATATGTGTTCCGCTTGACCTTACTCAAATCTATTAAGCTTCCGCAAGTTTGATTGTAGAAGTAGATTAAGTATTTTGGTTTAGTACATTGCATAATCAGATTAATCTACAGTGAGAATTTCTACATATAATATATTTTTGCCAAAATTACAATGCCTTTTTATCTTCGCTTGGAGGAGACTTTTACTAGCTATTTGTACTTGAACTTGGAGGAGATATTCCACATGGTTCCGCCCTTGATCTTGGAGACACAAACTATATAGTTTACAAGTGTAATTGTTTACATCAATGACACAACCCTATCACCTAGCCTAGAGCTCTTCAATGCATGAAACCCAAACTACAAACAAATTTTGAGCATGAAACCCATGACTCAAATTTACAAAATATTTTGCTAGATACAATTTACATCATTTACATTGGCATGTGTCATTATGAAGACCGAACCTAGTTACACTTTCTTCAACACTCCCTCTTAACTAGGGAGGTATTCATGCATACATGGTACTTGGACAATTTTTCAAGTTCATAGAGGAATTCTCATAAGAAGATCGGATTTGCATTCCATCTGTTATAGCATCATTTCAACCAACATTGTTTTAATATAGCAAGGCCTTGACCAACATCTCTATCTCTCACTTAGATCATAACACAATGTTGGTGAGACCAATGACTGATAGACACACATCATCATTGTCTCTCTTAGGGTCATACCCGCCCGGGTGTTCTCCGAGTATGCCCTACTAGGACTATTCTCATCTTGGGTTCCCAACCCTCAAGAATATCGGTCCTCTTGCCCACTCTTATCTTGGATGCCCTACCACATCCTCAAAGAGTGTCAGATGCCAGATGATTACACAATCCTCCATTCTTTCTTCCAAACTGAAGACAAGAATGTCGTGTCTAACTCTCCCTCTTAACCAGGGATGAGTTCAAAGTTTCTCTTTACTCAGAAACTTACTCGTGTTCCTTTACTCATAGGAACCTTCTAGAGCTCCCTCTTAAACATGGACTCTATCATCGATACTTTATAGGGTCTTCTAGTTGACTGATGATCCAAGACCTTGATGTCATCAATTTCTTCATATGTAGGGTTCAGCCATCCATCACTTTCCTCCATCATGTCATTCCTTCTTTCCTGGAAAGTATCCTCCTTGGATTTACATCTGGGGCTTCCTTGATAGGGCCATCTATCTCCACCTTTCTTTCAACGGTGATTGCTCTAGATACATAGTTGTGACATCCTTCACAACTCTTCTTACCATGGCCCTGCACACATACCCAGACTTATCCCAAAAGGTCAGAAACCAAAAACAAATCACATATTACCTTTTTGGTGATGGCATTTTCCAATGACATCTTCCTGTAGGCATCAACACCTTGCATACATGTTGACACATCTCCCAAAGATATATGTTGTCAAGGGTCTTCATTTTTTCAGACTTCCATCAAAGTCTCCATATCTTTCTGGGGTATTTCCTAGTCAAATCTTCCTGATTCTCTGGATGTTGATTGCCTTCATTATGGTTGCATATTTCACGATCTCTACCATCCTCACACCTTCCATTCCCAGGAGATTTTCAATCAGAGTTTCTTAATTGTAGTCAGCCACCTCATACTCCATATGAGGACATATTATGTTGATTTCATCTGGTGTGACTTTAGCCTTCCTGCTTCCTTTCAGAGGAGGAGATCCTTTTTCTCTTGATCATGTTTGATCCATGTTACCGCAACCATATGACATGATATTATAATATTAAACACAAGTATACATACCTCATTTGTCTTGAATCATATCATGATTCTTGCAGCGGACTTCTTGAGGGATCTTTGACCTGCAACGAAGTTGTATTGATCCTTACAGGTTCTCTTAGCACCATCGTTCTGACTTGTATGAACCTGGATTCTTCACAGAGGATATTTGAATGTAAAAACTCTTCAAAGATTTAGAGAACCAAAGTGTTCTCATCTTAGGGTTTCCTACACATAGCAATTTCGTTCCTTCCTAGAATCCTTACATAAAGAAATACAACATACTTTAATTGTAACCATTAACAGTGTTTCCATAGGATTCAACATATCTTCATACATCAATTGTTCATCCAGATGGTACGAAATACATAATTAGTACATCCTTTAAAAAGTTACTTCAACAACACACAAGAATGTTCATGAACCACAACATGTCACAAAATGCTATGCAATCTGCTATGAACATAAGACCTATGAAAGAAAACAGGAGGTGATCTTTTAATCATAGTAAAAGATCTTGTGGCTCCTCTTCCTTCGACTTCTTTTCATTGTCTTGTATTTCCTGGGCGACATGAGCTGTTTCATGTTTCCTCTTGTCATTCTTCTTTCGCTTGGGACAATCTCTTCGGTAGTGTCCATATTCGTGACATTCAAAGCATTGAATCTTTGACATGTCTTTCTTGGGATGTTGCTGGTGACCAGATCTCTCAAACTTTCCGAACTTTCCTTTTCTCTTGAACTTGGCAGCAAATGCTTGCTCCTTGGATCCAACTGCGATATCTTCCTTGGCCTTTAATTTGGCTTCTTCCACTTTGCATATTGCCCACAGATCATTGAGTGAGGATGCCTCCTTTTTAGCCCATATGCTGGTTGTAAAGTTTCCCCATTCCTCAGGTAGTGCATTCAGCACTATAGTAGTCATCTCTTGATTAGACATGATTTCTCCTCGATCCTGCAACTGATCTCTTATTTCAAAAACCCTTATGAAGTATGGAGCTATACCTTCTTCTTTGTTGATCTTCATCTTGTACAACTCATTCCTTAAAGAGATCCCTTCTCCTAAAGTGCTGACGGAGAATAGGTCTATCAATTTGTCATAGATTTCCTTGGTTGTTTCAAGCTTGGCTACATAAGGAATCAAAGAGTCCTTGATAGATTCTATGAGAATCTTTTGAGCTCTAACTTCGTTCTTGTTATACTTAGCCAATTCTTGACTATCAGTAGGAATAACAATTTTCTTTTGTACATGTTCAATAACTTCTTGTTCTTTCAAATTGAGGTCAGTTCTCTTCTTCCAAGCAAGGAAGTTGGCAACTCCAACTAACTTATTGCTTTTCTTACAAGAAGGCATCTTTTTCAAGATTAGTTTTGCTCAAATAGATAAGATACTTACTTGATGTGATGGTCCTTGAAGCTTGACTTTGGATGGATGTCTTGTATGAGCTTGAGGAAGCTTGTCTATCCTTCAATGCTAGGGAACCTGATATTTTATCCTTGAGGATTTGCTCTTCAACTGAAGTGAGAAGATTCTTGATACCTTCCTCTTATAGATCTGTCCGAATAGTAGATATTGTCTTCTCTTTGATAGATCTCCGAGTTTCAGAATGTGGATCGGAATCTAGCTTTGCCTTCAACTTTAACTGCCTTGCCTCTTCTTTAATTCTCTTTATCAACCCTTCCCTGATGTACTAACCTTGCTCTGATACCATGTTGAGAAATCTAAGGGATTGATATGTTAATCATTTCTCTATCTTGGATAACGGCTTGTGAAGTATTTTTTATCCTTTTACTTCTTCAAACAAGATCTTTCATATGTGTATGTTTATTAACTTCATCAACCAACTATCATGCATAATAAGCAAAAGAACAGTAACACAAGATATAGGCAGCAGCCAGGGGAAAACCTCTCCAACCTGAGAGGATAACCCACTGTAATTCTTCTTATAGAATCCTCACTTGAAAAAATTTCCAAACCCCATACAAAGACCATTTGACCAAAGTGTCTCTAAGATCAAGGCTAGAACCTTCTGCTACTACTGTCCTCTGACTTGCTGTACCATAGATCAGATCTGCAACTATAGATGGAAGGATTAGCTTCCCTCTCCCTTCCTTCTTCCTCCAAGCTTCACTTGTCCAAAATAGTTCACTTGTCAAGCTTGTTGTCCTCAACGCTTGCCTTTAGACAAGATGATCTGCTTCCTTGATGTGAACTGTTCAGCAACCCTAGCAACAGACCTGAAGATGTCACTGTCTTCGCACGTGTGAGTGAGCTACTTGATCTTGTAGCCTCCTCCTTGCCTTGCTATGCTTGGAGCTTCCTTCTAGACCAACAACCGAACTCTTTAGGCCTCAAATCAACCCTTTTCATGAAGATGACCTAGGACTGTAATGCAGCCCTAATTGTGACCTGTTCCTTCGCACGTGTGAGAGGTTTATGGCTCTTCTAGCCCTCCTAAACCTTCGCTCTACTTGTCTATGCTCTTCAAATAAATCCACGCTTCAAATAGACCCAAGATCGAAATCTTTCCTTGCTAATGAGAGAATATAAGATGATGCCCTAACCTCGCACGTGTGGACAGATTTCCTGCGGTGATAGATGGTAGAACATACTTCCTTCTTGTTGACCCGCGGCTCCTTGAATTGACTTTTTCTTCGCACCCTTAGACAGACTTCTTCGCATAGCAGAGAGACTGAATTGATGTGATCATATTGTGTTTGAATGAGGGAGGAGAGGGCCTTATTTATAGTCCTCTCAAGGCTGCTCATTAGGCTGACATGACTTGTCTTTAGGCCGACTTACATAATTGATATAGCTGACATGAATATAATATATTTTTGCCGAAATTACAATGCCTTTTTATCTTTGCTTGGAGGAGATTTTTACTAGCCATTTGTACTTAAACTTGGAGGAGATATTCCACATGGTTCTGCCCTTAATCTTGGAGACAAACTATATAGTTTACAAGTGTAATTGTTTACATCAATGACACAACCCTATCACCTAGCCTAGAGCTCTTCAATGGGAGCTACTACAAACAAATTTTGACCATGAAACCCATGATTCAAATTTCAAAATATTTTGCTAGATACAATTTACATCATTTACATTGGAATGTGTCATTATGAAGACCGAACCTAGTTACACTTTCTTCAACACATTCTCAGGTTATACAACTCTTTCCACAAGAACAATTTGTTCACCAGAGACTTAGATTGATACAAAGTCCCTAACTTGTCCCACAAAGCCTTTGTTGTAGCTTTTCCTGAAACATTCAATAATACTGAATCTAAGATATACAACCGTATTGTGCTCTTTGCGTTTCGATCCAACTTCACCTACTCTTATGTTGACATTGCCGTTGGTTTAGTACGCGGATCTATCGCGATCCACTAATCTTTATCCACCAAAAGATCTTCCATATTGAGCTTTGACAACTCAAAACTTTGTCCATTAAATTTCTCGATCTCGATCTTTCCACTATTCCCTATCTCCTTTCACCACAAGAATCAATCCGGCATATCTCCCACTGTAACAGGGTCTACCACACGCCCAAGCAAAACCCATCAGCAACAAAGGTGTCCTTTTGAAGCTGAAACAACTCTGATACCAAATGTAGGTTTTAACCCTGTACAAAAATTACTTGCAAACAAATACTTAAAACAAAAAAATATACAATGGTGAGAACATAAAACAAATATACATAGAGATTTTCCCCTGGATCCGAAAACCAGGACTACCAGATTGATTTTTCATTTAATACCTTTCAATGTTACAATACATATACATGCCGAAGCATTCATAAACCCCAATCCACTAACCTTGAATTAGAACATAACCGTAGTTCCCTCGACTGGATCTACAAAATACCATGGGCATAAAACCATCATGCCTAAAACCATGTGCAAAAACCATGCACAAAACCATGGGTAGGTCCACCTATCATCTTTGGGTCTGCCCCTCATCCTTGGGTTCGCATAAAATATTTTTTTTCCCAAGGCGCTGCCTTGGACTCCATGACGTGTGGAACGAATATAACACACACCCAACAAGTTACAAAAAACAACTTACTCAATACTTGAGTAAGTATCCTAAAGAGACTTTGGACGACTTCTGCACGCCTAGACGACTTCTGCACACCTTTGTTGTTGCTTTTTCTATCACCTATCGCACAAGTGCTTCAGAAGATATAGAAGCCTCCTAGAGACACCGTCCGGGTTGAAAGAAGACCAGTGCCTAGGGCATTCGAGAGGAGTGCTTTTGAAGATTATCTAAGGGATTTTTGCTGCACTCCATTTGTCATGTAATTTGGAAAGATATAATTCAAGGGCTTGGTTCAATAGTCCTCCATCAAGGTAAACTCAAGCAAACACATAGATCTAAATATTCAGGGGGTAAATATGGCTAATCTTAAAGAGAAATGTCTTGGTTCTGGTGGCCGACACACAACAATAGGCAACTTAATATTGGCGTTGTAGTAAAAATGAAGAGGCAAAAAGAAAGGAGGGAATTCGATGCAGAGGGCTGGATACAACATAAAATCCTAAGCAACAAGTTCCAATAGAAGTATGGAAGAATGAGGAGATGAAAATGTAGAAATAGTGGAGTGCAAATTAAGGTTTCATGCTCTATGCCTCATGGACACATTTATCACCAAACAACAGTTACTAAATCTGTGCACACACAGGTACTGTAGTCTATAAACTAACTCAAGTAAATATGTCATTTGCACAGGTACTGTTCACTACTTAGCAACATAGATACATCCATAAAAGAGAGTGAAACCAGCAGCTTCATTACATAATTTCAGAAGAGGAAATACATACATGAAGTGATATACAAAGGGGAAAACATACTGCGCATTTCCCTTATTGGAACCAACAAAACTGCTTCATTCATCCTTCAAAATTGAGTCCTTATCACCAGTCCATTACATTTAGCAATATATAGCTCAAGCCCCCCATGAACAGGAAAATAGAACCAATGTGGAACCACATAATTCGAGCCTCTTGGATGTCGAATTCAGGGACCTCAGTTAAGTGTCTCTTCCCTCCTTTTATAAGGAGAGGGAGAGCTTTGAAAAACAGTTACAAAAATATCTTAGCCAAGTCCCAACTATCTGATTGACTAGCTGTCTCAGCATGCGAACGCTTGCTGCCCAAATCATTACAAAGGATTTGATTTCTTCTTTAAAATGCAATAAATTACAGAATAAAAGACAAAAGGAAAACTGAATGATGATTGAGGAAAATATCTCCTTTTCATTCCTGTGATGGCCTCTGATCAGGCCACGTCTCTGCCACGATGCTCCTCTTTAGTCACTCGACTGGTTCGCCTGTCGCTTTCCCCTTAACCACTTGAACTTCCCACTTTCTAGAGCTGGGAGTGATCAGTTGTGGTTGCGTTAGTGGTGTCGCAGAATCACAACTGCCGATTCATCCATCTCTTACATCTCTGTATTGCACTATTTGAGTGCTATATAAGAGCTTTGCCTTATCATAACTTTATTATTAAAAGACATGCCGAAACAGTGAGTTTCGATGCCCTTGGTCCCCTTTGTTTAGCCCCTTTCTATTTTCCTCCATGGGACTGAGGGTTGTGACCAAAGACTTGGCCTTAAGGCGCTAGGGCATTTTGTTCCTGCCCGGGGGCCGTTTTTCCTTTGTAAAGTGCTTTGCACACCTAGTCCTTTAAGTTCTTCTAGCGATTGCGTGCCAGCCCAATATTGGAGCCCTTCTCATCGATGATTTCCAATCGGGGAAATAACTTTGGAGTTGTGACATTCCCACTTATCCAATATGTGACCTCCGATATGACGTCATCATTTCCATGTGGCACCTCATGAGTGGTGACACGTGTCACCTCGATTTGCCCCCTTAGGCCCCTCAAAACGCCAAAACTGCTTGCCACATGTCGTGCCGTATTGCTGCATCATGCTGATGTCAGATGCCACTGTAGCTTTATCAGAACCAATCATATGCTGCCACATGTCTTTATTAGAGCCAATCATATGCTGCCACGTGTAGCTTATCGGAACCAATCAGATGTTGCCACGTGTCCTGCTAGAGGAGAGAGAAAAGGGCCTGTCCACCTTTGGTTTTGCGATGAAATCCTTTGTAAACCTTTATTGGCATTCTCCGACAGTTTTAAACGCTATTGGAACTTTTACAATATCGCAACTTTTAAAAGGTTTACACTTAGAAGTTGCGATTTTCTGATCGCCGACCTTTCGATGTGCTGATGCTCCAACATGCGATCTCCTCCAAGCTCCGATGCTGCGACTGCCGATCTACTATTTCCGATATATCAGACCTCAGATATGCGGAGCGCCGATATGCCATGCTGCTCTGATGTGCGATCGCCGATCTCCGATGTCGCTGGATCTTCGATATGCAATCTCCAATATCGGACCTCCAATATTCCTTCTTTCTTAAGGCTTGAATCCTTGAAACTTCAGAAAACCATATCTTTTGATCCAGGAGTCCATTATGGACTTCTACATATCGTTGGAAAGCTTATTCAAAGCACTTTCCAATGGAGAGGGTCCGATGTAGGCTTTGAGTGCTTCTGTGGCTTGCAAGATGACTATAAACTTCTCTACTCTTTTGCCGCTGAAAACACATTTTGCAGTAAGTGACAACATGGGCTCCAACTGGGGACAATGCCTTGCTAACAAGGTGCTGAGAACCTGCAGACTAGTAGCCTTCCCCATTGGGCGTGGAGTAAAAAATATAATGAATTTATAAAACCAAATCTCCATGGAACTTTATCTGTTGGGAGTCTAAAACTGAAATGCAAAAATATAAACACTAACAACTGGAAATTAAATGCTAGACTCCTACTTAGGCATAGGGTTCAAGTCACCCAAGTGAGGTCAACCTTCCAATGGTACCAGGTCAACATTTGGCTGCTGGACCTATTGCCTCCATGCTGCTGAAATTTAAAAATCAAAACAAGCACGCACCATGAAAAATATTTAATCAAAAAACTTGATACATACCCCAGAAACAACATCTGCTGTTGACCTAAGAATGTTTTCATGTAGTCAGCTACAGGGTCATAGAACCGGCGAGAGAAAATTGCAGTTGCCTCATTTTCTTGAAAAGTCTCCAGGAATGAATCTTTTTGCAAAAGGCAGCCACATACTCTGCTTGGCTCTTCAAATTTGGGCTCCTCTTGAAGAAGTTCTTGTTGGTCATCTTCTCCCCACTTGCTGATAAGCAACTGCCTTTAAACATCTGCAACAATCTCATCCTCCTCTGAATCATAGATCGGAGAATCTTTATCGACTTCAATATCAACTTCTTGAACTTGTTCTCTATTTGAAGGATGTGGATTGTAAACTGGAGCCTCTTTATTTACCTCCCGATGGGCCTCCTCTTTTTGTGCATCTTCCCATGACTGGGACTATTGTAGTCTTGCATTGCTCAACATCCCATCAGAGTCATATGAATCATAAGAAGGAGAATCATACAATTTGGCATAATAAGATCTTTGAGGGTTTGTTTGCAGCTCGATGATGTCTCCTTCTTCTCTTTCTTGATCACTGGGTGATGCTTCTTGATGCGAGTAGATATCTTCTTGGAGTGGAGCCCCACAAATATCTTCAACAAGATCATTAACCTCAGAAATATTTTCAACATTAAAATGTGCACAACAGTATTGAAACAAAGCATCCGGTGGATATAACCTTTTGCAATAATGATTAAATGCTATGTGAAATCTCTTTAAGGAAGATATGCTGCCACGAGGTATTGTTCTGTACCAAACTCTAGCATCTTCATCTAAAGAATACATGAACAATTTCATTTTCACATCTTCAAAAACAATACCTTGTTGTTCCATGCATTCATGAAAATCCTTGAGGTGTTGGTTCGACCTTCTATCTGTGTTTCCACTGAATGTAGGCAAATAGGTATACCATTCATGAACTGAAGGGACATGATGGGGATAACCAACAACAAAAGAAAAATCCAGTGGGGAAAAT
Organism: Pinus tabuliformis; assembly: GCA_031772625.1. NCBI lineage: Eukaryota > Viridiplantae > Streptophyta > Pinopsida > Pinales > Pinaceae > Pinus > Pinus tabuliformis. Next base: position 979,499,896 of record CM062812.1, read on the forward strand.
TTGTTGGCCAAGAATGCAAGAATGGCCATTTTGAAAACCCCTTTAGGTGAGTGATCTCAAGTTCAAATGTAGGGGAAGTTTTCTGCTGTTTAGCATCAGAGCGAGTATGAGGCCTCTTGAAAGCCAGGATGATCAAATAAGGATATAGACAGTGGAGTTGCCAGGGTGTTTACAATAAGATTCAAACAGTGGAGTCACCAAGGTGAGAGATCTTCAACCCACACTTCCCTTGCTCACTCGATAGAGGGAATGTAAAAATTGTCGTACCCAGGGAAACATATTTTGTTTGGTTCCCGACAACGACACCAGAAAGATGTTGTATCTTTTTCTATCACTTGTTACACAAGTGCTTCAGAAGATATATAAGCCTCCTAGAGACAACCTCTAGGTTGAAAGAAGACCAGTGCCTAGGGCATCCGAGAGGAGTGCCTTTGACAATTATCTGAGGGATTTCTGCTGCACTCCATGTCACGTAATTTGGAAAGATATAATTCAGGGGCTTGGTTCAATAGTCTTTCATCAAGGTAAACTCAAGCAAACACATAGATCTAAATACTTAGGGGGTAAATATGGCTAATCTCAAAGAGAAATGTCTTAGTTCTGGTGGTCGGCACACAACAATAGGCAACTTAATATTGGTGTTGTAGTAAAAATGAAGAGGAGGAAAAAAGGGAGGGAATTCGATGCAAGAGGGCTGGATACAACATAGAATCCTAAGCAACAAGTTCCAACAGAAGTATGGAAGAATGAGGAGGTGAAAACGCAGAAATAATGGAGCGCAAATTAAGGTTTCATGCTCTATGCCTCATGGACACATTTATCACCAAACAACAATTAAATTTGTGCACACATAGGTACTGCAGGCTATAAAATAACACAAGTAAATCTGTCATTTGCATAAGTACTGTTCATTACTTAGTAGCATAGATACATCCACAAAAGAGAGTGAAACTGACAGCTTCATTACACAATTTCATAAGAGGAAATACATACATGAAGTGATATACAATGGGGAAAACATACTGCGCATTGCTTTGATTCGAATAAAAAAACTGCTTCATCAATCCTTCAAGATTGAGTCCCTATCACTAGTCCATTACATTTAGCAATATATAGCTCAAGCCCCTCATGAACAGGCTAATAGAACCAATGTGGAACCTCAAAACTCAAGCCTCTTGGATGCAAAATTCGGGAATCGCAGTTAAGTGTCTCTTCCCAAAAAGCAGGGAGAGCTTTAAAAAGCAGTTACAAAAATATCTTAGCCAAGTCCCAGCTGTCTGATCGACTAGTTGTCTCGGCGTGCGAAGGCTTGCTGCCCAAATCATTACAAAGGATTTGATTCCTTCTTTAAAATGCAAGAAATTATAGAATAAAAGACAAAAGGAAATCTGAATGATGATTGAGGAAAATATCTCCCTACCATTCCTATGATGGCCTTTGATTAGGCCACGTCTCTCCCACGATGCTCCTCTTCAGTCACTTGGCCGGTTCGCCTGTCGCTTTCCCCTTAAGCGCTTGAACTTCCCACTTTCTAGAGCTGGGAGTGATCAGTTGTGGTGGCCTTAGTGGTGTCGTGGAATCACAACTGCCGATTCATCCATCTCTTACCTCTTTGTATTACAATATCAGAGTGCTATATAGGAGCTTTGCCTTATCAAAACTTTATTATTAAAAGACATGCCTAAACAGTGAGTTCTGATGCCCTTGGCCCCCTTTGTTTAGCCCCTTTCTATTTTCCTCCATGGGACTGAGGGTCATGACCGAAGGCTTGGCCTTAAGGCGCTAGGGCATTTTGTTCCTGCCCGGGGGTCATTTTTCCTTTGTAAAGTGCTTTACGTCCCTGGTCCTTTAAGTTCTTCTAGCAACCGTGTGCCAGCGCAATATCGGAGCCCCTCTCATCTGCAGTTTCCAATCGGGGAAATAACTTTGGAGTTGCGACATTCCCACTTCTCCGATATGCGACCTCCGATATGATGTCATAATTTTCACGTGGCACCTCATGAGTGGTGACATGTGTCACCCTGATTTACACCCTTATATCCCTCAAAATGCCAAAACTTCCTGCCATGTGTCCTGTCGTATTTCCACATCATGCTGACGTCAGATGCCACTGTAGCTTTATTGGAACAAATCATATGCTGCCACGTGTCTTTATCGGAGACAATCATATGCTGCCATGTGTAACTTATCAGAACCAATCAGATGTTGCCACGTGTCCTGCTAGAGGAGAGAGAAAAGGGCCCATCCGCCTTTGGTTTTGCAATGAAATCCTTTGTAAACCTTTATCGTCGTTCCCCAACGGTTTTAAACGCAATCAAAACTTTTACGATATCACAACTTTTAAAAGATTTACGCTTAAGAAGTTGCGATTCTTTGATCGCCAACCTTCCAATGTGCCGATGCTCCGACATGCGATCTCCTCCATGATCCGATGTTGCGACCCTTGATCTACTATCTTTGATATATCGGACCTCTGATATGCGATGCAACGATATGCCACGCTGCTCTGATGTGCGATCGTCGATCTCTGATGTCGCTGGACCTCTGATATGCGATCTCCAATATCGGACCTCTGATATTCCTTCTTTCCTAAGGCTTGAATCCTTGAAACTTTAGAAGACCATATCTTTTGATCTAGGAGTCCATTTTTGGACTTCTACATATCGTTGGAAAGCTTGTTCAGAGCACTTTCCAATGGAGAGGGTCTGATGTAGGCTTTGAGTCCTTCTATGGCTTGGAAGATGACTGCAAACTTCTTTGCTATTTTTCACTTTGGACAACTGAAAACACATTTTGCAGTAAGTGACAACAGGTAGGTCCGCCTACCATCTTTGGGTCCGCCCCCCATCCTTGGGTCCGCATATAATAAAAATTTTCGCAGGGCGCTACCATGGACCCCATGACGTGTGGAAAGAATATAACACACACCCAACAAGTTACAAAAAACAACTTACTCAATACTTGAGTAAGTATCCTAAAGAGACTTTGAATGACTTCTGCTCGCTTAGAAGAAGCTGCTCGAGCTACAAACATCAACACTCACTCTAGCGAGGGAGGTACTTCTGCTTCCTAGAACTAACTATGATCAAGGAGATGCATTCTCTACCATGGTTGCACCCTTTGAACTAGATGCCTTCCCTTCCACTTGCTTTGTAATCATCCTCAAAGACCTACTCCCTTTGGACTTGTTCTTGTAGGCCTCTTGCTCCTAAACATCTTGTAAAATCATCCCATACCATGAAACCTTCTTGATAGACTTGGAAGGATCTGTTGAATGGTCCTCTCTACCTGAACTTGAAGGCTAATTCCCTTTATTTTGCTCAACCCTCAAAAATTCTTGCTCCTTGTTCTTTGTCATTGTCTTGCTGGTTACCATTGCTCGAATAGGTTGGCCCTTTAGCTTATACAAGTTTCCCTCTCTAACTCTAATGATGTGGCCATCGTCTACGCTAGATCCCATTGGTTTGATTTGTGCCTGTCCATTTTGGAATGCTACAACGCCTCTTCTTCTCTATCATAGAGACTGAGAGCAAACTTCTCTTGAGTTTTGCAACCATAACATGTCCCTAACTCTCAACACGTCTTTTGATTCAAGCTAGAATGTCACTTCCCTAGCTCCCTTCCTTGCATGTTTGGTATCATCACCAAACTCCACATGCATATATGAGTCCTAATCTGTGATGTTGTTAAACAACTCCTATGCTCTTATCATATGACGTGTGGCTCCACTATCTATCCAATAGCCATGCACTAGCTCATATGGTGCTCAAGGAAAGGTAGAAAGCAAGTGTGAATTTTGTCTCAAAATTCCTAGCAAACTCTTCCAATTGAGCTTCTACTAGCGTAGCTACAACTGGTTGTGTGTCTTTTCTATGCTTATTCCTCTATGGACATTGTGAAGCATAATGTCATGTCTTATGACATGCAAAACACTTGACCTTAGACAAGTCTTTCTACTTCTTTGACTGTGAGGCTGACTCCTCACTCTCGCTCAAACCTTTTATTTTTCTCTTTACTGTCTTACCAACAAGAGCCAAATTCTTGTCACCTTCTTGCTTCTTGGTCTTGGCCTTTGATTGCTCCCTCATATCCTCCTTAATGTAGTCATCCCATAGCCTATTGAATGAGGGTTGAATCTCCCAAGCACAAAATCCTTTGATGAATGGATCCCACATCTCTGGGAAGCTGTTCAACTTTATGTTCACTAACTCTATGCCGACTTTTCCCCCCTCTTTCGTACGCTGATCACGAATCTGAATGATCTTCATCAAGTAACTCATCACCGAGTTTGGTCATCTGCATAGACCAGAGCTTGTCCCTTAACACCATTTTCCTGTTAATGGTCTTGCTTTGGTATAGACCTACCAAAGCATCGAACATCTCTTGGCTAACTTCTTCTTAAACAAGTGAGGGATCAAATGGTCCTTCACTGTATCCAAGAGTACCCTTTGTGCCTTTATCTCTCTCTTTGTTAAGGTGGCCTTCTCCTTGGCATCTATCAACTCTAAGATCACTTTCTCAACAATCTCCTAGAGATCTTTTTCCTTGAGAACCAAGGTGACCCTAGCCTTCCAAGGTAGGATATTTGAGGTTCCATCCAGTGTGTCTTCAAAACCGAGACCCATTGTAGTCATCTTACCAATTTTTTTCGAACATATAAGCTTAGTCTATCAAGCACACTTAATTGACAGAAATTTGTCTTGTCCTTTAGGCACTCAAGTTTGCTGCCAATCCCCCAATTGGTACAGTCTTCCCGCAATTGGTATAGTCTTCCTTTCTCCCTCTGAGAGTTACCTCCGCCAATCATGTTCGCTACAATTTGGTAATATTGCTGTTCCACACAACCCTTGTCCAGTCAGATAAAAAATCACAACCCCCACATGGCCCTGTTGGCTTACTATACAATCTATCATACGCTTACGAACACCACCTTTGTCACTTATATGGCTTAATTTATATGAACTATGTTTGATCTTGTTGTACAACTGTTGGAGTTACTGTCCCATACATACAATCCTTGCCATTTTCTCGCCTTGCGGATCTGAGTGATTGGTCCCTCTCACAGGCTATGGCTTTGCTTGTCACTTGGTCGAATTTGTTGTTATGCTTACGACGACTACATCTTTGATTTGATCAGGGCTTGGTGTATTTCTTTAATTCACAACCCTTGTTTCACTCCTGTGTTGAGCGGTGGCTTAAAAGCTCTGCTTTGGACTCGACAATTGTTGCTATCGTGCTCTACCCTAGCCTCGATAATTGCTGCTACCGTGCTCTACCCCAACATCTTCTTCAATGGCCGACCCTACGACCATGGCCTTGACATCACTCTCCCAATGACTCGACACCCCTATGTTTCCACAACATGACAAAGGTGTTGGCTCTCGTGGTGAATGGTGGTTGCGCCAATTGGTCCGTCTTGCTTCCACTGTGATCTCCCTGTGTGCTATCGACCCAGTCCCGCAGCTTGTTGATAGTTGGCCTTTGTCAGCAGCCGACCTTGATCCACGGTCGAGCTGGACAACTCTGCCTGAGCTCTACACCCTGCCGACTGCCACTCGTGGCTCAAGATCCCTCTGTCGGTTGGTTGTTAGCTATGGTTTGGTTGGCTATGGCCATGGTCCTATTGGCTACAAAACCACTTTTTTTTGTTTATTGTTATTATTTTTAATTTTGTCTCTATCTTAGCCACTATGCCATACCACTGTAAACCTCACGATTTTTCATTTATTTTCAGCTTGTTTATTACTACAGTTGAACGCACTGTACGATGTATGTCCTACGTGTTCTTAGTCTCTTTGCACAACAAAATTTTTTGCCTCCTAAGGTTGCGGTCGAACCCAACCCCCCTTACACTGCTTGCACAAAACTGGCCCAGTGTGATCTCAAGATTGGTTTCTCAGAGTTTTCGCTCTAGTATGATGTTAAATTCTGAACCCAACCATTTAGTGAATTTCTAGTGGATTTATCAGAGATCTATTGAATAAAAGCACAACTAGATTCTTAAAAAAATATTTAGTGGAAGCAAAATATTAAACAATCTTAATCACATACTTGACACACAAATTCTACCCAATAAATTTAGTTCTTCATTAAATCTTAATCAAAACCTACTTGGTCTCTAGTCATGGAATAATGGCCCAAATGAGAATTTACAAATACAACGACAAGCTCACAGTCCTCTTCCTATGTTGGCCTGCAAGATGAAATTATGGCTCATGTCGGCTCACTCAAGAAGGCACACCTATTCGAAGTACCATGTCGGCTTATTAATATGCACCAACAACTATAAATAGAAATCTTGACCCAATCCATAGAGACAAAATTTTGGTTGTATCTCTATGATGTTTTCGGTGGCAACAAAAGTTCAAACTTCGCATATCTCTGAGAATTCGCAAGAACAGAAGTTCGGATTATCCTCTACATTCAGATGGGCAGTCACAATATATAGTTCGGATGATAGTGCAGAAGAAAGTTCGAGGAAGGTACAAGAACGAAGAAGTGAAGAGATGATCTCAGTCAACATAATTCAGATCTCTCTTGTTGTATTTCGGATTGGCAGTGACACATGAGATAATAGTTTGGAATGACAAAGTGTTGAAGGGAAATCGGATCCCTCTAAAGAGGCAACAAAGCTTAGATCACAGTGACAGTAATCTATGAAGCGGATACAATCAAAATATAGACGTTACCTTACAGTACCTCTGTCTCGGTGTTATATGAAGTGTAGTAAGGTATTTTTGATGACATGATAGTTCCTTGTCATGAGAAGAGATGATCTTAGTTTACGCTATGAAGAAGGTCGGAGTGGAAGAGAAGACGAAAAAAAAGGACGTGTGTCTTGGTCTTGGAAAGGCTACTAGGTCAAGGGTCTTGGTCTTGGTATTCGTCAATTGGAATCTCTATAAGAAGAATTTGTGCGGGTTTTCCTCTCAAAGAGTGAGAGGTTTTGGCCCTTGCTCATAACCTACACCCCGTGTCTCTTGTCTATTTATGTTCATGCATTGGTTCTGTTTGATGAAGAAGAACACTAGTAATATAACATGAAGAAGATCCTAATCTAAACAAGTAAAAAGCATTCACAAATAATCACTAATCGAAGAGAAATCACCTAATGCTAATGCCCTAGATTTCTCAACATGGTATCAGAGCTAAGGTGCTAAAGTCAAAGGAAGGGCATTTAGTTAAAGAGACACTCAAGGATCGAGTTTCAAGAAAGGCATCTATGCAAATTGGAGGTTATCAAAGCAAAAGATCAAGATCTACATTGAAGAATAAAACCCTAGATCGAAGAAGTAGTCTCCAACAACAAAAGTTTTGGATCCTCTAGTCATCATCAAAAGACCACAAAGACCCTCAAAACAAGGTAGCTCAAAGGACTTTAAGATGAAGATCATATCATCTTGAAGAAAGTCGAAACCCTAGAAGCAATTTTGATCTGCACTCATTCACTACCAAAGTAGCTGAAGTATCTTGAAAGCGAGAAGGCATTATCATCATCTTCAAAGCTATAAGGCAAGTTTCGTCTCATTGAAGCAAGGATCATGTCCTTGTCCTTGAAGAAGATCATCCGAGGAAGCAACAAAACATCCTCATTAATCACCATCATCAAAAGGAGCTAGATCAAAAGGCGTTGTCATCATAAAAGGAGCAATCTTCTTTATTGAAGAAAGGCTTTTTCATTTGGAAGAAGATCATCTTAAAGGGAGCACTAATACATCTTCTTCAACCATCATCAAAGTGATCAAGTTGAAGATTTCATCTTCACTTATCAAGTAAGTATCTTTCATTCTTTAATCAAATTTGGTAAAATGGCTTCATGTTTGCAAGGAGACCTATGAGCTGGTTGTGTCATCGAAATTCCTTGCATTAAAAAGGAGGATAGATATAGTCCTCAAAGAAATTGAAGTCATTGAACACATCAATGAGAAGGTCTCCTTTGAATACATGGAAAGGGATACTTATGAAAGGTCCCCTCATATAGCAATATTGGAGACATCAAAGAGATGTATATGATAAGCTCGTAAGACTATTCTCTCAAGATGTGATAAAGAAGGTCACGTGACTTAGATCTAATGTACATAAAATTTAAGGTATCAAAGAATGAAGGGATATCTTCATAAGATCTCAACTGCGATATCTGGGAGAGATGATAAGAAGATAATCATCATTGTTCTAAATGCACTAACTGATGAACAAGGTAACAAATATCCACGGGGATAAGAAAGTTACCTCATTCAACAATTTGTGGTTTCTATGCAAGATAGAAGAAGACAAGTTGAGGGCAAAAGTGTTGAAGGTTAAATGACTCAAACATTTGCAGGGAGGAAAGGGAAGTTTGGAAAATTTGTTCCTCGGAAAAGAAAGAAGAACATAGCTGAGATTCAATGTTATGGATGTAAAAATAATGGACATTACAGGAAAGATTGTCCTAAAGAGACAATATCAAAAGAGGAAGAGAAGAATCCCAAATCACTGAAGAAGTGGAGCTAAAGAGAAGAAGTCCAAGAAAAGAGGAAGTAAGAGATCTCTACTATGTTGAGATAGTCTCCCTCACAAAAGGTCTTGTCATAGCTCCTAAATTTTTTGTTATAGCATATGTCTATAATAAATAATATGATGCATCGTGGCATCATGGAAGCATTAGAAACAAGAGCTCGTGACATAGGGAATCATGAAGGAAAGACGAAACAAAATCCATAGCAGTCAAATATGAAGGATATATCTCTTGGGAACCTCATTGCAAACTTAAGGAAAGGAAGAAGTCATCCAGGACAAGGTTCATCATACATCAAGTCAAAAAGGAAACATCTGCCAGATAGGGATATACAAGATCCTCAAGATTCTCTGATGGAATCCTCATTAGAGGGTTCACTGATCTAGAAAGGAAGCAAGTGTTTCATTAGGGACTCCAACTTGTGTGTAATGATCCTAAATAGGAAATACAAGTGATAACAACAAATATTCTACGTAGCAAAATACAAAAACGAAATGTTCAACAGACACCCATATAAAAACTGTAAATGGAGAACTTCTGAGCCATTTTATTAATTTTCTGCAAGCCAAATACAATAGATGATGGAATGGTGCACCTGGGCTTGTCTCAATGGACAAGCAGGACCAAACCCAGGTAGGAAAAGGGCTGAGTTGAAGGCTACCCAACTGTTGCACCACTCTGCACTACGCTGCCCAGAAAACTGCTGCTCTACTGAAGTTCGAATGGTTGGAATGGGTACTAAAACCACCCAGAAAATTATATCCTTTTAACCCCGAACTCCTTGGCCAAAACCCAGAAAAACCCAAAAGGGATTTTAGCTGGTTTTGACTTTGGTTTTTCGACCCCCTTGGAGCCTCACCCCAGCGATGGCTGCCAAATTCGACCTGCTGGAAACTCGCTGCAAATCCACTTGCAAACTCCTCCAAAATGTTGGGTTTACTCTTACTATCCCAGTGTGATCTCGAGATTGGTTTCTCAGAGTTTTCGCTCTAGTATGATGTTAAATTCTGAACCCAACCATTGATAGTGAATTTCTAGTGGAGTTATCACAGATCTATTGAACAAAAGCACAATTAGGTTCTTAACAAAATATTTAGGGGAAGCAAAATATTAAACAATCTTAATCACATACTTGACACACAAATTCTAGCCAATAAATTTAGTTCTTCATTAAATCTTAATCAAAACCTACTTGGTCTCTAGTCATGGAATAATGGCCCAAATGAGAATTTACAAATACAACATACCCTGGATAGCTGATCCAATTGATCAAGCCCTATATTAACTGTTGATCTATTTGGATTATTTGGATCTCCTATGTTGCACCCTTACACCTTCGTCGGACCCAGTACACTTGAGTATCTTACTCCTCACTTGGGAAAATCTCTTTCTCAATGTCTTGCAATGATTTGGATCTCCTAAGTTGCACCCTTGCACCTTCCTCAAAATCAGTGCACTTGAATATCTCACTCCTCACTTGGGAAAATCTCTTTCTTAATATCTTGTGCTGTTGTATGGTGTCTTTCTCCTCTCCTTAGTCTTGCTTTTATAACTTCTCATTGAGATAAATCTCTAACCCTAATCATCAAAGTGATGGATGATCGAGATTAGATTTCGCCTCACTGGAGATAAACGGTAGAGATTAAAACATAATCACTAAAGTAGATACTTTACATTTCCTAAGTTTCTTTAGCTCAATAGCCAATATAATTAATTATTTCCTTTTCCTTAGTTAGACTTAGGCTAAGTTACAAAAAGGAACTAACTCAATATTTGAGGGAGTATTTTAAGGAGATGTGGGTGATTTCTGCATTCTTAGAGACTTCGACCTGTGTACAAGTACTTGCTCAAGCTACAAACATCAACATATACGAGAGCTCAAGAAGTAGAATCTTGGAGCACTTTAGTGGGGGAGGATGATGTAAGGCCTTTGACTGTGGATTGTAGTAGACAACCTACTTAGGTGGGCACAAGAGGTTGCCACAAAAGGTTGCAATACCAAATGTTGCCTACTCGATCAATGGATGAAGTGTTGAACCATTCCACATTGCCTTTATATGAGTTGGGATTCCTTAACACATTACTCAAATGTGCAAACCACAAAGTTCGAGTGTCCCTTGGTGGATGTACCTTTGAGCACACTAGGTGCACTTATTGGATGTTGACTGTCGACAGACAAGGCATTGAATGAAACAATGTTAATAGATGCCACTTGGGTCCACCCTAAATTTGAAGGGGCTTGCAAGTGCAAGGCAAGTCTCATAGAAGAAGAAAAATGCATTCAAGGTGATCAAACATCATAGAAGCATTTATCATTTACACAAGTATAAAAGAGCTATGCAATAGTCTAAGTTTTGGGGTTGACACACTACTTAGGTGGGCACAAAGGGTTGCCACAAAAGCTTGCAATACCAAATGTTTCCTACTCAATTAATAGATGAAGTGGTGAACCATTCCAAGTTTCCTTTATATGAGTTGGGATGCCTTAATGCATGAGTCAAATGTGTGAACCATAGGGTTCAAGTGTCCCTTGGTGGATGTACCTTTGAGCACACTTGGGAGCACTTGTTGGATGTTGACCGTTAACCGACAAGGAATTGAATGACACAAAGTTAATAGATGCCACTTGGGTCCACCTTAGAGTTGAAAGGGCTTGCAAGTGCAAGGAAAGTCTCATATAAGAAGAAGAATGCCTTAGCAGTGCTAAGTCATCATACAAGTATTTATCATTTACACAAGTATAAAAAAACTATGCAATAGTGCTAAGTTATGGGGTTGGCATAGAAGTCGAATTACACTCGCTGAGTGAAAGGAATAAGATAGGACTTGCATTAAATAGGCCTCTTGTTGCTTCAAGGGTTGGATTGGTAGTACTTCTGAGGCAATGTTGTCTTATGTAATAGTTTGTAAATGAGCCATAGGTAGTTGGTCACACTCCTCTATTATACATTGTAACATTCTTCATATTAATGAGATCAAGACATCTTCCTTGGGTGGTCTATACATATGTATTGTGGTAGGAGTGAAGAGGCATAGTCTAGTTGTAGTAAGCATGAACTAACCAAATGGCTATGGTTGAGACAAGGTAGTGTCACATGACCAGATATGATGATAGGAAAATTTTTGGGCAAGACTCTTAGGGCTGTTACAATGTCCCTTTGGTAAAGTGCTTGGCCATAGCAAAAGGTAAATACTTAGGATACTTGAGGATTAAGAATATCCACCATTTTTGGAAAGCTTTGGTAGGAAAGTGCTTATGGAGGCTCATATTAAATAAGGGATTGTAGAGCTTGGTTAACATCCAAAAATTCATTGAACATTTTACAGTAAAAGAATGTTTAGAAGTGTCTCTAGGAATGTCCATAATGTGCCTATAGTTTGGGAGGTCACTATTCTAGACCTCCCTTTGGTTGGAAATTTTTCGTTTTGAAAGGTAGGTAATGGTGAAAGAGTAGAGGTATGAGTTGATCCTTGGGTAAGGGGTTGAGAAGCACACATGGTTATTGAAAACTTGATTACGTCTCTTAAAGGGAAAAGTTTATGTAATTTAGCTTATGCAACTGCTCAAGAACTCTATTCTAGATTATCTACAATTGGATGATATTGAAGGTGAATCATGGGAGGTCCCTATAGAAAAATTGAAGGTGAGTCATAGGAGGTAGAGAATGAACTAGTATGGACCAAAAATCCAACGCTAGTTATCTACAATCCAAGATTAGGATACAAATAATGTTTTCCATTAATAGTTTTGAAGAAATTCAATGGTGGTGGAAAACACTATGGAAGATCAAGTTTCCTCTAAAGAAAGAATTTTTATGTGGTTGGCCATAATGAACAAGGCCCTTGCTTGGGAAGTACCATGAAAGATGAAATGGGAAGGTCCCAATAGGTGCACTTTATGCAATGAGTAGGACACTATAAGTCAGGTGCCAATTTCTTGTGTCTATTCTAAACATGTTTGGGATGAAATTGACAATTTGATAAGTTAAGAGGAGGTTGGCAAGGTGAGTCGATAGTAGATTGTTTCAAACATTGCTAGATGAAGCCAAACTAAAAGAATATAAACCATTTCTTTGAAGATTTAGAGTAGCCTGAGGTATTTGGATTTCTAGGAGTGCAACATATTTGAGCATATATTCAATCCTTCTTTTCATTGTGCCTCCTAAAGTAGATCTATTTGTGCTAGTTATAAATCCATTCCAAAGGTCTCTTCTCAATGGTAGCTTACACATGAGCCAGTCAAGGTGTTCATCCTAGTTGTGGGGCAAGGAGAATCATTTATCTGAATGACACTCATTTCTTTATGTTCAAGGCAAGCTTGTGAGGGGTCTCTAATAGATGCACTTAAAACTACTTTAGAAATTATTTGTAGAGAAAGGAATATCCAAACTTCAGATTTTTGGCTATTGTATTATGGTGTTTAATTATATGAGAAGGAAATTCAAGATGGAAGATCTGTTCTTGAGCCTCATATTTGAGGATGTAAAACAAGTGCAATTCATTTTTAACTCCATTTGCTTTTCTCATGTCTACAGAGAGCTCAACTCTCAATTTGATTCTCTCTTCCAGGAAGGCCAATAGCTTGATGTTGGAGTTTGGAAAATGTTTGAATCTAACGATGGCCAAGTTTATGAACATATTCATTACATTTTTTACTAAACAACAATGTTGTTCAATATTTCGTGATAGTCTTCTCCATTTTTATTTTAGTTCATAGTTGAGATACCATACCTCTCCAAGTTCTAGGCTTTGTGCATACTATTTAGTTTTCTTTGGCTCTATGATTACCCTTTTGAAGATTACTTAAAGGATTGTTGAACAAGTATTTAACATATTTTGACATCGTTTCAAACATGGTTTGATATATATGTATGAATCTTTAAAAAAGGCTAAAGACTAGTTATGTGATCATTTATGATCTATCTAGATATGCGATGTCAAAGGCCAATCCTTTAGATGGTCTCCAGATACAATATGCATATGCAAAATGTAACTTCTTTTCATTTGGAATAGAATTTATGATTTTTCTTCCAAGGAAAAAATGTTAGTCTACTCCATTTTGATGTTTTGGGGGAGCAAGTGCTTGACATGTAATGCCGACAATTTGGCTAAAATATTGCAAGCGTGATTAACTCCTAATTGGTAATGTGATTAGGTTCCCTAGCTTTGGGGATGAATGAAACATTTTCCTTTGTTAATCAACAACCCTAAATATTTATTTTTTATGACTTGTAGTTGTGTAAGAGATCATGCGGCATCGAACACCAAGTGGCCTTGTAGAACTCACACGGGAATTCATTAAGGCCCAAATATTTTTTGCCTGTCATTTCGAATAGGTGGCTTATATATCATCCAAGGTCAGGGATCAATCCCATATGACTTTATGGGACTTTCATACCCTACAAGGCACAATGTTGACTCAAGTTTGCATGGTCACCCTATGTTGTTCATCCTTTCCATGAGATTGTAACACCATTTTAATAATGGTTGAATTCCATCTCAATTTTGGCATGCTACGCAGTTTTACCTTTATTTATTTTCAATGCCAAAATCCTCTTAGTTGTCACTTTGGTGGTCATAACTATTAAAAAAAACCCTCAAAAGGCTTGTTTTATGTCTTATGTCCTAAGCTAGTGTAGTTCCACACCCTTTTGATGTTGTTGATGCAATTTAGATTTTTCCAACTCCGAAATGTTTAATGAGTAATGGGATCTCAATTTGAATAGCTTCCTCATATCCTAAGATTTGATGAGAGTTCCCAAGTAATGAAAAATTGATTAAATTATCATGTTGCATGTTTGCAATCACTGCAAGTGGGTTCAAATTCTCAACGTCATTACCATTTTATTCTTTGCCATTGACTTTGTAAACAACTTCTCTTTCACACATCTTCTTAAATATTTGTTCCCTTAGAATCAATCTCCTACATAGGGTGGCTCCTAAAACACATTGTTTTCTCCTCTTAGGCTAGCAAATGAACTTTTGAGTTGAGGTCCCTAAAAAAATAATCTCCCATTGACTTGTGCCAATTTTGAATGCAATTGAAACACGCTATAGGAGACAACTTTGTCTTTTTCATTTGAAACTATTACACTCCATTTCTTATGTTTGTTGTTGCATGAAATGAAAGTTAGACACATTTTCATTTGGATCTGGTGTGTGAATATATTGTCAAATTTCTAATGACTATTTGTTGAGAGAACTGGTTGAATGGGCACACATAAGCAAACCTCCATCAAAGCCCAAAGAATTTTCATCCACCATTTCAAAGATGGTGGCTTATAGCTCATTCAAAATTGTTGGGGATTGATGTATAATATTTTGAAAACCTACAAGGCACAATGTTTATGCAATTTTGCATGACTAGACTATGTTCTTTGTTTATTCCATCACAGTGCAACACCATTTTATAATAGTTGAGAAATTCATCTTGGATTTTGCTATGATGGGTAGATTTATCCCCAAGAATTTTCAATGCCAAATTCCTTTTAGTCAACGTTTTGGTGGTTAGAGATATGAAAGAAATCATTGGAGGTATTTCTCCACATCCTAATCTGTTGTAGCTAGGTTCAAATTTGGGCACCTTTGGCTTTTTCTATATCAAGTTTGTAATATTTTTAAGCTTAGTCACTCACCCTTGCTAGTCTTCATCAAATAACTTGCTTTGGGGCTTCTTGTTAACCTTTTCTAGCCTATGTGATTGCTATGTTGACCGTCCTTTGTAAATATGTAAAATCTCTGCCATACTATGGAGGAAAGTAGTGGTCCTAGTTATAGCCTTATTAGCCATGTCGTTTCCACTCTTTTGATGTTATTGATGCAACTTGGTTTCCAAATTTCAATTGAGCAACATTCAAAAAGTGGGGACCTTAATGTGCATAAATTGCATCCTAAATGTAGATGAGAGGTTCCAACTAGCATAAAGCTATCTTAACCCCAAAATTATTAATCACTAAGAGGGATTAAAAAAATCGAGGTATTTTCCATTTCTTAGTACAAGAGAGAGATTTTGGGTATAACATTCACACACACACACACACACACACACACATATATATAGAGAAAGAGTATTGCATGGATATAAATATTTTAATGTGAATAATGTGAGCGATAAACTAAATATTCTAATGTCCATGTTTATGTCAAGTGACACTTTACAACACAATATAGAGATGTTGTAGTGGTTTGTAAAATGAAGTGTTAAATCAAAATATATATAATAAAACATAATGTTGACTCAGTTAAAAAAGTAATACAAATAAAATTGATTCAATACAATTTGTTATATTGTAATTTTGCTTTTATTAATAAAATTACAAACAATTTTTTTGAAGAAAAAATCATAATACCCATTTCACGTTGAAATAAATTTCAATAATAGTGATTCATATTCATTAACATAATATTTTAGAACATATAATTAATAAACATATAAACACATTAAATTTAGTTAATAAACATATAATTATAAATGATAATGTTGATATATATATATATATATATATATATATATTTTACCATATAAATTAAAATATTGATTTATATTCATAAATGTTATATTTCAGAATTTCATGTTTAAATTTAATAATATATATATATATATATAAAACTCTGATTTATATTCATAACTGTTATATTTCAGAATTTCATATATATATTACATTAATTTTTTTATAAATATGTCAAAGAAGAATGCCAAAAATATATGAATATATGTTTTATTAGGATTTTATTAGAATTAAAAATAAAAATATTTCTAAATATAAAGATTTGAATTTATAGAATATTATTAAGAACCAACATAGATCCACTTTAACTCTAAACCTACCAAGCATGGAGTGGAACCAAATATCTCGATGTGCAAACTTTTTCTCAAGTTTTGCACTAAAAAAGATGTTTGCATCTAGAGAGATTTGATTCGTCTCTAGGCTTGGTAGATCCAGAGTTAAGACGGATCTATGCAGGATAATTGAGCCGAGATGCTCAGCTCAGGGGATGTGTAAGTTTGTTTGTCCTTTAAAATAAAAATAAAAATTTAAAATTATCTTCTAAATAGGAAAATAATGTTGGCTATAATAAAAAATGAATAGAAAGAAAGAAAGAAAGAAATTATTTTAACGTCCACGAGGCTAAAGATACCGTATGGGACAGATTGCTTCTTCATATGCTTGATGTATTCGGCCCTTTTTCCGTGAAGCTTCAAAATAAATGCTCCTAGCTTCTTGGTAAACCCCTTGCTAAATATATTATCCCAAGAGCTAGCTGCCAGCGTATCTGCATAATTTTCCCTGTTGTCTTTGAAGGCCTCACATTCTAAAATGAAATGTTTTTCTGTTTCCATTTTTCCAGAAAAACAAAAAATGCATACTCTTTCCTCCCACACTTCCTTTGGCCTTTTCCAGTGCCCTGTTTCACAATGGAGTTGATGAGAATTAGTCCTTAACTGAGCAATAAGAATTTTGGTTCTCCAAGAGATATTGGCCTCTATGTATGCTTTTGGTTGATGACTATGAGTGGGATTAAACACTTCAATATAGTAAGATGTTTAAATTTTATACTTTTCAAAAATATTTCAACAAGAGAGTTAAATAAACTATTTGAATATTTATGTATATATCTATATATATAAAAAAATTTGTTAAAATAAAACATTTTAATGTTTTATATAAAAAAATATTCCATGTGGGTTATCAATAAAATATTTTAATAAGAATTAATATTGACATATGCTTAAATATATATTAATAATAAAAAACCATTTTAATTTTTGTGATAAAGTGTCTTGATGTAAAATATTTTAATGTAAATTAGTATATATTATATATTATTTAAAAAAATTATGTATATATCATGAAAAAATTAAGTATATATAATTTAAAACATTTATTTGGTTCTATATATATTCTATTTAGCATTCAAAAATACAATTTACACAATGAAAAATAACACATTGTATTTTGCACATAAAGAAAATAACTGACAACAAGCAAAAAAAATTAGACTCTATTCATAGTTGATTGCACCACATGGTGCTTTACAACCTAATATGGGCGAGAACCTTACACGACAAAAAAAAAACTATGTGTATACACATTTACGTTACAAAAAACGGATAATTAAATAGACAAATAATTGCATATGTACATGAAAACATCTAAAAATAACCCTGGACACTGAGAGAGATTTAATAAGATGTAATTTTTCATATGATGAAATTAATACATGACATGGAATGAAATGAGAAAATAATTTACACATAAAGAAATTTGTGTTGGAAACCAAGATAACACCGAGAAGGAGGGAGGGTGGGGACGAGGTTGAATTTAACAATGATTTAGCCAATCAAAGACATTCAATCACAAAATAATGCATCAAGCATTTAGAGCTTGAACAAAAGATATTTAACTGGAAACCAATATGAGAGAAAACCACAGATCTTCTTTTGATTTTAATATTAATGCAAACACCATTAGATTTTGTAGGTACCAACCCACCCCCTATACTTTGCAAGTGACCTTAGGAGGAAAAAGTGTTCCATTCTTTCGAGTGCATTTTGTTCTATAGATGAGTAGAGCAATCGAGAGGGATAAAGAGAGAACTAGCCCATGGTCCATAGACATTACTTCTTTGTACTCGCAACATTTTTTGTATTTAGAGAGAGAGCATAGTGACCTCACCTTCCAACTTGGTTTTCTCTCAAAAGGGTTTCCCAAGTTATATCCTGTGTCAAACGTGGTTTGTGAGTTTTTAATTCACTATTATGTATTTTCTTCATGGTTATAATTTGCATGCATACACAATAAACAATAATTTACAGATCCAAAAATCTAAAGAGAAATAAACCCTCATATTGTAGATTTTGAATTTTCAAGTATAATTTATTAGATTTGTTATGACGAAATGTCCAGTGGAATACCCACGATAGTTTATGAATAATTTTTTAGTTGCCCCTAACTGATTTTTCTTGTTTGTATGAGTGAAATAATGATTTTATGTTTGATTACGAGAGTTTTTATGTAGTTTCTCTAGTATTAGTACACTAATGATAGATCTAAGTCTCATACACCAATTTGGCTTGGTCGTGACCTTATTATTATTATTATCTGTTGAAAAGTGTAACTAGATTCGGTCTTCATAATGACATGTAATTGTGACTTTTGTAAATGATGTAATGAAGAAAATAAAATTATTATTGTAAGCCTTGCTTCATGGGTTTCATGAGAAAGTGATTTTATTTTAGATGTCTCCCATTGAGAGCCTTAGGATTTGTCATTTAAGTCAAAGAATCAATGTCATGTATGAAGAACTCTTCTTGAGCATATGTCAAATAAATAGAAGTCTATGTAGCTCTCCAACAACAAGCTCACAGTCCTCTTCCTATGTTGGCCTGCAAGATGAAATTATGGCTCATGTCGGCTCACTCAAGAAGACACACCTATTTGAAGTACCATGTCGGCTTATTAATATGCACCAACAACTATAAATAGAAACCTTGACCCAATCCACAGAGACAAGTTTTCGGTGGCAACAAAAGTTCAAACTTTGCATATCTCTGAGAATTCGCAAGAACGAAAGTTCGGATTATCCTCTACATTCAGATGGGCAGTCACAATATATAGTTTGGATGATAGTGCAGAAGAAAGTTCGAGGAAGGTGCAACAACGAAGAAGTGAAGAGATGATCTCAATCAACATAATTCAAATCTCTCTTGTTGTATTCCGGATTGGCAGTGACACATGAGATAATAGTTTGGAATGACAAAGTGTTGAAGGGAAATTAGATCCCTCTAAAGAGGCAACAAAGCTTAGATCATAGTGATAGTAATCTATGAAGCGGATACAATCAAAATATAGACGTTACCTTACAGTACCTCTGTCTCGGTGTTATATGAAGTGCAGTAAGGTATTTTTGATGACATGATAGTTCCTTGTCATGAGAAGAGATGATCTCAGTTTATGCTATGAAGAAGGTCGAAGTGGAAGAGAAGACGAGAAGATGAAAAAAAAGGACATGTGTCTTGGTCTTGAAAAGGCTGCTAGGTCAAGGGTCTTGGTCTTGGTATTCGTCAATTGGAATCTCTATAAGAAGAATTTGTGCGGTTTTCCTCTCAAAGAGTGAGAGGTTTTGGCCCTCGCTCATAACCTACACCCTGTGTCTCTTGTCTATTTATGTTCATGCATTGGTTCTGTTTGATGAAGAACAACACTAATAATATAACATGAAGAAGATCCTAATATAAACAAGTAAAAAGCATTCACAAAAAATCACTAATCGAAGAGAAATCACCTAATGCTAATGCCCTAGATTTCTCAACATGGTATCAGAGCTAAGGTGCTAAAGTCAAAGGAAGGGCATCTAGTCAAAGAGACACTCAAGGATCGAGTTTCAAGAAAGGCATCTATGCAAATTGGAGGTTATCAAAGCAAAAGATCAAGATCTACATTGAAGAATAAAACCCTAGATCGAAGAAGTAGTCTCCAACAACAAAAGTTTTGGATCCTCTAGTCATCATCAAAAGACCACAAAGACCCTCAAAACAAGGTAGCTCAAAGGACTTTAAAGATGAAGATCATATCATCTTGAAGAAAGTCGAAACCCTAGAAGCAATTTTGATTTGCACTCATTCACTACCAAAGTAGTTGAAGTATCTTGAAAGCGAGAAGGCATTATCATCATCTTCAAAGCTATAAGGCAAGTTTCGTCTCATTGAAGCAAGGATCATGTCCTTGTCCTTGAAGAAGATCATCCGAGGAAGCAACAAAACATCCTCATTAATCACCATCATCAAAAGGAGCTAGATCAAAAGGCGTTGTCATCATAAAAGGAGCAATCTTCTTTATTGAAGAAAGGATTTTTCATTTGGAAGAAGATCATCCTAAAGGGAGCACCGATACATCTTCTTCAACCATCATCAAAGTGATCAAGTTGAAGATTTCATCTTCACTTGTCAAGTAAGTATCTTTCATTCTTTAATCAAATTTGGTAAAATGGCTTCATGTTTGCAAGGAGACCTATGAGCTGGTTGGGTCATCGAAATTCCTTGCATTAAAAAGGAGGATAGATATAGTCCTCAAAGAAATTGAAGTCATTGAACACATCAATGAAAAGGTCTCCTTTGAATACATGGAAAGGGATACTTATGAAAGGTCCCCTCATATAGCAATATTGGAGACATCAAAGAGATGTATATGATAAGTTCGTAAGACTATTTTCTCAAGATGTGATAAAGAAGGTCATGTGACTTAGATCTAATGTACACAAAATTTAAGGTATCAAAGAATGAAGGGATATCTTCATAAGATCTCAACTGCGATATCTGGGAGAGATGATAAGAAGATAATCATCATTGTTCTAAATGCACTAACTGATGAACAAGGTAACAAATATCCACAGGGATAAGAAAGTTACCTCATTCAACAATTTGTGGTTTCTATGCAGGATAGAAGAAGACAAATTGAGGGCAAAAGTGTTGAAGGTTAAAGGACTCAAACATTTGCAGGGAGGAAAGGGAAGTTTGGAAAATTTGTTCCTCGGAAAAGAAATAAGAACATAGTTGAGATTCAATGCTATGGATGTAAAAATTATGGACGTTACAGGAAAGATTGTCCTAAAGAGACAATATCAAAAGAGGAAGAGAAGAATCCCAAATCACTGAAGAAGTGGAGCTGAAGAGAAGAAGTCCAAGAAAAGAGGAAGTAAGAGATCTTTACTATGTTGAGATAGTCTCCCTCACAAAAGGTCTTGTCATAGCTCCTAAATTTTTTGTTATAGCATATGGCTAGAATAAATAATATGATGCATCGTGGCATCATGGAAGCATTAGAAACAAGAGCTCGTGACATAGGGAATCATGAAGGAAAGACGAAACAAAATCCATAGCAGTGAAATATGAAGGATATAGTTCTTGGGAACCTCTTTGCAAACTTAAGGAAAGGAAGAAGTCATCCAGGACAAGGTTCATCATACATCAAGTCAAAAAGGAAACATCTGCCAGATAGGGATATACAAGATCCTCAAGATTCTCTGATGGAATCCTTATCAGAGGGTTCACTGATCTAGAAAGGAAGCAAGTGTTTCATTAGGGACTCCAACTTGTGTGTAATGATCCTAAATAGGAAATATAAGTGATAACAACAAATATTCTACGTAGCAAAATACAAAAACGAAATGTTCAGCAGACACTCATATAAACACTGTAAATGGAGAACTTCTGAGCCATTTTATTATTTTTCTGCAAGCCAAATACAATAGATGATGGAATGGTGCAACTGGGATTGTCTCAATGGACAAGCAAGACCAAACCCAGGTAGGAAAAGGGCTGAGTTGAAGGCTGCCCAACTGTTGCACCACTCTGCACTATGCTGCCCAGAAAACTGCTGCTCTACTGAAGTTCGAATGGCTGGAATGGGTACTAAAACCACCTAGAAAATTATATCCTTTTAACCCCGAACTCCTTGGCCAAAACCCAGAAAAACCCAAAAGGGATTTTGGCTGGTTTTGACTTTGGTTTTTCGACCATCTTGGAGCCTCACCCCAGCGATGGCTGCTAAATTCGTCCTGCTGGAAACTGGCTGCAAATCCACCTGCAAACTCCTCCAAAATGTTGTGTTTACCCTTACTATCCAACTCCTAACTCCCTGAATAAACTCTTGGCCTGACCCAGCTGCTCTCCAAGCACCACGAAATTCTGTTGTGTGGCCTCCGTGGTGTCTCTTAGCCTAGAAATGCAAATTGCTGAATGTTGGCTCAGCTGGCTGAAAGCTCCAGCGAAAAAGCCTGTCCAACGCTGCTACGCTAGCTCCCTCACCTCTTGGCAAGTTGTGTGATCCCTGCTGGTCTCAAACTCCCTCTGCGTGATTCCTGGTTGCCCAGAAATACACACTCCCTTCTCTGTGTTGTCGCTAATGTGTGTCACTGCCCTGGAACTCTTGAAAACTCCTGTAGAACAACCTCCCTAGGGCAGGCACAGATGGTCCCCTGAAGTAGAGGTTGAATCTTCCGCGTGAGAGACTCGTGGCTAAATAGCCGGTAGACTCGCTAAACAACAAAGTGAACAAATGTGTGTTTGTTTGCAAATGTCAAAGATGAAAACAAAATGAGAGTTGATCTCTCTTTATAACTCCTTGGGCCCCCTTAGCCTCATGTGGGCCCCTCCATCCACCCATTCGATTTTCCCTCCAAGCATATCGATTGGCTAATTCGAACTCCTATGTGGGTGACCCCCACATTCCACTAGCAGCTAAATAAAGTTGATTTGGCCCTTAAGTCCCTAAGTCGAAAGTGTGGGGCCCTCTTCCTTAGTAAAAAAGTGTGCAAAATTGTGTGGTAGCACCCTATTACTAATGTGTTTGAGAAGGGACATGACAGTCCTCCCCTCCCAAATGTTGCTTGCCCTCGAGCAACCTCAAAGTTGGGTACTCCAAAATATGCTCACCCTCCCAAGTGGCATCCTCATCTGGTAAGTTCTTCCAATGCACCAAACATCACTTGTCCTCAAGCAATGGCTGTAAAAACATCCTCTCTGACTGTGGACCCCCACTATCACTGCAAACTTCACTAGGGTCCCAAATGTGCCATTGGATCATGCTTGATCATTGTACTATCCTATAGTGAGGGAGTCCCTCAATACCAGGATCCCAAGCCAACCTGATTAACGTGAAGCCCCCATTACTCCACTCACTATCCTGCCAGATATGGGTATTAGAACCCTTGTGTCTATCACCAATAAGTAGAGCATCCTGACGATGTAAAACTTGTCCCAAATCCTCATGAAGCTGCTCTACCGAATAGTCCACCCCATGCACTTTGATTGTGGGCCCTTGAAGATACATCTCAATCCCTATGTGAATGAAGCCTCTCTTGCATGAGCTCCTCCTGAAATCCTCTTGCTGGCCATCCTGTCATGTTGATGAAGTCTCCCACGCCCTTAGCGAATCACTGAAACCCGATGGAGAATATTGATGACCCTCCCCTATAGAAACCAGCTCACCCCTATGGGTATCTGAACTGCGAAGTACTATGACGCTAGGGTCCCATGCCCAATGCAACAAGAAACTGTCCTATTGACCCTGCGACACCCTGGTCATCACTAACTGTCTAACATGCTCGTACCAGAGCCTCCTCTCACATAGCTCTCAGCCACAATCTATGCGATGATTGAGGTTAGGCCCAACCTGCCAAAGTGACCCAATAGTGTCAGCACCTATCCCTCCATGGCTGGCCCCAATCTTGAGCAACAATCTACCTCGCCCTATGGTGAGGGCTTCGGTGATTCCCCATGTGTCTGCCTGTGAATGAATCAATTCGCATGTTATCCTGCCCATGCTCATTGAGGAGTGGAGTATCCCACCAATCCACTGGATCCCTGGATCCCATAATCATACTAGAGGTCCACAACCCCCAAACCTCTCTGCCTGTCGTTGTGATATGCTGCTAGTTGTTGGAACTCCTCTGTGCCCCGTCTTTGACTCCTGTATGTATCCAATAGGTAAGAACTGAGCATCGAGAACCCATGTTGCGAATAACCAACTGCTCCACACCTGCCAAATCACACAGCAAGATCTACTATCCCAACTCCTGATGATGTGCCCTAGTCCTGCTGGAAGCCTAGGCATCATCCTTCCAAAAAGGGCTACCATCCCTCGCACCTTATGCTCACCTAATGTCTCAAGTTGTCGAGTTGGAAAAGCACCATACAACTCCCTCTTGGTCACCTCCCCAAGTGTGAGCCTAGGGGTGGAACATATGCTACCTCGACAATCAACCATGTTATCCCTAAGCCTGTATCTGTCAACTCGTGCACCTACCAAGTGTCTCAATTGGAGAGTCTCCTCCTAGCCCATGACATGCGATGTCTCATCCAACTTCCTAGGGTGAGCCTCCCATGCCTTGCTGCCTGAATGGAGAGTGTCAAGGGGCAACAACCAAACACTATGTGACTGTAAGCAACACCGGAGGAGGATGGGTGGGTATGTCCCGAAGGGTATGATCAAGAGTCTGCTAGAATGCTCAAGAGTAATCCTACGGATATCCCTATCTCTGCCTTGGATCTGCTGACAACCCCCTCGAGGCCCTATCTCCGCTAAACATGGTGTCACCAGATGCTCAACCATGTCCTCATTGATCCTAGGTGAGATGCATCCAATGGTACACCTATTGCCCCTGTCCATAAGTCTCCTTGGAGGTAACACTCTAAGCGCCCACTGCACTGCATCATCTGCCACTACATACCACCCAGTATCACCGCACTCATCGACATGCCATTGTATACCGCAACCTGTCTCTGTACACCATGGAATACCCCCGGCTACAGCGATAGCATCCTGTATTGTCCTGTGTCCTGCCTATGTCACTACACCTCCTCAATGCGATGCGAGTCACTCCTCCTACCCCATAGTGTCAACCGACATGCTATGGTATACCACCATGTATCTCCATGCTCCTCTGCAGGCCACTGCTCCTCGCTGCATAGCCCTGCACACCACTGGGTGCTATGGCCTAGAATTGGGTTTGTATGCATCAGGCCACATCCCTCTATATAAAACTGGACGCTACGACCTGACTTTGTGCAGTCTTGTGTACCACTGCCTACTATCATACCACCCTGTAACATATGGTATCCCGCATGTGCCAAAGTGTCCGCCACTCTGACTGTGACCCCACCATGACACACATCATGTCCCCTTGTCCATCTTGGTAGACCTGAGCACCCTAACTCCACTCCTGCTAGGGGCATATCGCTGTTGTGTCGATCCTTTGTGACCCCTGAGTCCTAAATTTCAATGGGAGAACATCATCTCCATACAATATCCGGTCTGGTGGCATACCCATGCCACCTCCTCCAACCAGCTCCTGCTAGAGAATGCTAATCATCTTGCACCCCCATGCGCAACCAACATGCAAAAACAACCAATGGAGTCTTCTCACAAACCACCTGGCCACTAGCATCAACTAGAACTCCCCTAAGGAATGCATGTGCTCAGGCACGGGGTTGACTACCTCATCAATGCCATAGCCATCCCACATGTTTGATATCGGATAGGAAGCCCCGCCTGGATCCCAATGCCAACCTGAGCCTCCAACACCCTCAATGTCTGAGAGCTCCCACTGAGCTTTACTCCGGACTACGACCATCTCCATGAGTCTAGCCCACTCCACTGGGTACCAACTTAGAATCTCTCGCCATCCAACCCTAAGAGAGGGATTGAATGCACAAAATCTAGCACATAGAACAAGCCCTCCATCCTGCGAGTGTTGCACCCTGCGCAACTCATGTCGCCTCAACTCACCATCCTGGTCAACACATAAAATTTGTCGGGGAGTCTCTGCATCTCTCTCCCTGGTGCAAAGGTAGTCTAGCAATGTTGCAAGCCCCATTTATATAAGCCCAGAGAGAGCTATTACCTCGAAGTACTGCAACTCTGTTGACGGTCTGTGCATCTAACAACTCTAAGTTAGTGGTGGCCCCCAAAGAAGACTGCTTGTCCTCCTCCACCATGGGCTCAACATGAGTCACGAATTGCCCCTCCATGACTAGCTCACGCCCCTCTATGTGCTCTCCATGTTGTTGTAGGTGGTTGTCATCCTGCAAATCTATCGTAGATCTGGGTGCCTCTGTACCTATTGGCTCCTCATCAAGGGTGGTGATGTCTCTCGGCACCTCATCATCCTGTCGTGCGTTGCTATCACTTGAAAACTCAGTCACGACCTTAGATATCTTGAAAATGGATGTCACCTTCTCAACGATGGACATGTCTGTGTCTCCTCACACCTCATCAATGGATGGTCCTATGGGTGTATGCTCTACTTTCTCCCCCACGGTGTCAACTGGTGCTATCAAAGAGGCCTCCAACAATGGTGACTCTTGTGCCACACTGGGTATACCAATGTGATCCTCAGACTCCCGCGTGTCCTCTGCCTCATGTTCAATCTCCTCCTCAGGCCCCTGATGTCTAAGATGAGGTCTCCACCAGCAAAATCATCTTCTTGACTCATCCTCTAACTGTCTCTGGCCTGCCTGCTCCTTTTTAGAAGATCTGGTGCCCTGATTCTGTCGGCTTTCCCCACATAGTGTAGATGGTTGTACTCCCACAGCTTGTGCAACTCTAGTGTCTATGTTGTAAGGACAAGGATGGATCTAGTCTGACACCTTCCTCAACTGAGCCAACCTCTCATCGCTCTAGCGGATTCCACCCCAGAATTCATGCCTACTAAATCTCCCTTGAGCCATGGGTAGTGTACGGTGTAACTCATCACTGTGCATACATGCCCAAATTTCCCATGATCTTACTGGTTACCCACAGTTGGGCCAAGATCATGCTTTGATACCACTGTGATGATCCTAAATAGGAAATACAAGTGATAACAACAAATATTCTACGTAGCAAAATACAAAAACGAAATGTTCAGTAGACACCCATATAAAAACTGTAAATGGAGAACTTTTCAGCCATTTTATTAATTTTTTGCAAGCCAAATACAATAGGTGATGGAATGGTGCACCTGGGCTTGTCTCAATGGACAAGCAGGACCAAACCTAGGTAGGAAAAGGGCTGAGTTGAAGGCTGCCCAGATGCTGCACCACTCTGCACTGCCCAGAAAACTGCTGCTCTACTGAAGTTCGAATGGCTAGAATGGGTACTAAAACCACCCAGAAAATTATATCATTTTAACCCCGAACTCCTTGGCCAAAACCCAGAAGGGATTTTAGCTAGTTTTGACTTTGGTTTTTCAACCCCCTTGGAGCCTCACCCCAACTATGGTTGCCAAATTCGACCTGCTGGAAACTGTTTGCAAATCCACCTGCAAACTCCTCCAAAATGTTGGGTTTACCCTTGCTATCCAACTCCTAACTCCCCGAATGAACTCTTGGCCCGACCCAGCGGCTCTCCAAGCACCAAAAAATTCTGCTGTGTCACCTCCGCGCTATCTCTCAGCCCAGAAATGCGGATTGCTGAATGCTGGCTCAGCTGGTTGAAAGCTCCAACGAAAATGCTTGTCCAACGTTGCTACTCCAGCTCCCTCACCTCTTGGCAAGTTGTGTGATCCCTGCAGGTCTCAAACTCCCTCTGCGTGATTCCTGGTTGCCTAGAAATACACACTCCCTTCCTCTGTGTTGTCGCTAATGTGTGTCACTGCCCTGGAACTCTTGAAAACTCCTGTAGAACAACCTCCCTAGGGCAGGCACAGATGGTCCCCTGAAGTAGAGGTTGAATCTTCTGCGTGAGAGACTCGTGGCTAAATAGCCAGTAGACTCGCTAAACAACAAAGTGAACAAATCTGTGTTTGTTTGCAAATGTCAAAGATGAAAACAAAATGAGAGCTGATCTCTCGTTATAACTCCTTGGGCCCCCTTAACCTCATGTGGGCCCCTCCATCCACCCATTCGATTTTCCCTCCAAGCATATCGATTGGCTAATTCGAACTCCTATGTGGGTGGGCCATCACATTCCCCTAGCAGCTAAATAAAGTTGATTTGCCCCCTAAGTCCCTAAGTCAAAAGTGTGGGGACCTCTTCCTTAGTAAAAAATGTGCAAAATTGTGTAGCAGTACCCTGTTACTAATGTGTTTGAGAAGGGACATGACATTGTGGAGTTCATGGGATGATGGTATGATGACATAAGAGATGTAGTAGATAAAAGGGTTGAAGATCTTTTCAATTAAGGGAGCTGTTGAAAGAAACCTAGATGACCTAAAGGTAAATGAGTTATGTATGCTTCTATTTAATATTATAATGTCATGTCATATGGTATGGTTGCAGGTAACATGGATCACTACTTCTATCTTGAGAAGCATGATCAAGGGAAAAATATCTCCTCCTCTGAAAGGATGCAGGAAGACATAGGTCACACTTAATGAAATCAACATAATATGTCCTCATATGAAGTATGAGGTGGTTGACTACAATTAAGGAACTCTGATTGGAAGCTCCTAGGAATGAAATGTGTGAAGAAAGGAAGGAAGAGATCGTTAGATATGCAACTATGGTAAAAGTAATCCACATCCAAAAGACCAAGAAAAATTTGGCTAGGAAATCTCCCGAAAAGATATGAAGACTCTAATGGAACTCTGAAAAAGATGGAGACCCTTGACAATGGATATCTTTGGGAGATGTGTCAACATGCAGGATGTTGATGCACACTGGAAGATGTCATGATGAAAGACCATCACAAAGGTAATTTTGATTTAAGTGTTCATTTCTTATTTTTGAACAAATATTTGGATGGGCTTATGCAGGACTGCCAAAGGGAAGAATTGTGGATGACTTCCAAGAGGACCATATAGAAGGATGTAAGATCCTTTCGAAAATATGGCATGAAGAAAACAACATGACATGAAGCAAGGCCAGATGAAGATTGATGGATCACTTTTTGATGAAAGGAATGATGACATGACTGACTCGTGGATGAAAGTGATGGATGGTTTGTGCCCTATGTAGAAGCCACAAAAGATGAAGACTCTTGGACAAAGAAATTCATGACATCGAAGGAAGGAGCTCTTCAAGCAGCTGGTCGAGTTGCTGCTGTAGGTACCTAATTAAGAGGGAGCCTAAAAGCAAGTTTCTTACTTGGAAGAAACTTGTAAATTCCTAAGCGAAGAGGGAGCTTAGGTACATTCCTTCCGTAGGAATGAGTACATTCCATTATTGGAATTGATATGTCCTCCCTAATTGGGAGGGAGAGTTAGACACCTCATTCTGGTCTTCACCTGGGAATACAGAATGAAGGATTGAGTAATCATCTGGCATCCAATACTCTTTGAGGATGAGATAGGGCATCCAAGATAAGAGTAGTCGTGGACCGATATTCTTTGAAGACTGGCTATCCAAGATAATAATAGTCCAAAGTATGGAGTATGTAACTTGAGAGACAATGATCATGGTGTCTATGAATCATTGGTTTCACCAGCATTGTGCTCTAATCATATGGATAGAGTTGTTAGTCAAGGCATTGCTATGTGACAATGTTGGTTGATATGATGCTAGACATATGAGTTACCAATCTGATTATTCTTATGAGAAATTCTTCAGATTGAGAATGACCAAGTACCATTATGAATACCTCCCTTGTTAAGAGGGAGTATTGAAAAGTGTAACCAGGTTCGGTCTTCATAATGACATGTAATTGTGACTTTTGTAAATGATGTAATGAAGAAATAAAATTATTATTGTAAGCCTTGCTTCATGGGTTTCATGAGAAAGTGCTTTTATTTTAGATGGCTCCCATTGAGAGCTTTAGGATTTGTCATTTAAGTCAAAGAGTCAATGTCATGTATGAAGAGCTCTTCTTGAGCATATGTCAAATAAATAGAAGTCTATGTAGCCCTCCAACAACAAGCATACAATCCTCTTCCTATGTCGGCTTGCAAGATGAAATTATGGCTCATGTCGGTTCACTCAAGAAGACACACCTATTCGAAGTATCATGTCGGCTTATTAATATGCACCAACAACTATAAATAGCAACCTCGGCCCAGTCCACAGAGACAGAATTTTGGTTATATCTCTCTGAAGTTTTTGGTGGCAACAAAAGTTTAGATTTCACATATCTCTGAGAATTCGCAAGAACAAAAGTTCGGATTATCCTCTACATTCAGATGGGCAATCACAGTATATAGTTTAGATGATAGTGTAGAAGAAAGTTCGAGGAAGGTACAACAACGAAGAAGTGGGAGTTGATCTTAGTCAACAAAATTCAGATCTCTTTCTCTGTATTTTGGATGGGTAGTAGCACATGAGATAACAGTTTGGAATGACAAACTGTTGAAGGGAAATCAGATCCCTCTAAAAAGGCAACAAAGTTCGGATCACAGTGATAATAATCTATGAAGTGGATACAATCACAGTATAGATGTTACCTTACGGTGCCTCTGTCTCGGTGTTATATCAAGTGCAGTAAGGTATTTTTGATGACATGACAGTTCGTTTTCATGAGAAGAGATGATCTCAGTTTACACTATGAAGAAGGTTGAAGTGGAAGAGAAGACGAGAAGATGAAAAAAAAAGGACTTGTGTCTTGGTCTTGGAGAGGATACTAGGTCAAGGGTCTCGGTCTTGGTATTCATCAATTGGAATCTCTATAAGAAGAATTTGTGCGGGTTTTCCTCTCAAAGAGTGAGAGGCCCTGGCTCATAGCCTACATGCTGTGTCTCTTGTCTATTTATGTTCATGCATTGGTTACTATTTGATGAAGAAGATCACTAATAATCTAACATGAAGAAGATCCTAATCTAAACAAGTAAAAAACATTCACAAACAGTCACTAATCAAAGAGAAATCACCTAATGCTAATGCCCTAGATTTCTTAACATTATTATTATAAAATGGATCTATTTCTTATTTTGATTAGAAAACAAATCTGTTTTGTAGTTGGATATGAAATCTCAAATGTGTGGTTACCAAGGTTATGATGTTTTCCATACATTCATACTTTAATATGAATGCAATTGGATTTGGTCCTTTTAAGTGTTGGGTTTTGATGGGAGAGCTCCACCATTTTTACTTATCAAAAGATTATGAATTTCTTCAAAATGCATGATCTATATATTATTATTGCTTGAAGTGTTAGAATTCTCTCAAATTCCTATTGAAAAGTGGATTTAAACTTGCTTTATTATTTATAAGGTCCCTTTTTAGTCCAAGTCATCATGTAAGATGAGATTGATTATTTCTTTTCAATATACTTTATAGTTATTTGACCAAGTTACTTGAAAACTTTTCAAAAATAGTTCAACACTAGTCTTTGAAATTACGTAAATAGTGATTGTACTTAATTACACCAAATCATTGACTAGTTTTGGGTTATTAGTAAAAACAATTAAATATGTTTGATCTTTCAAAAGTAATATAAAATATGTATGTCCATAGCATTACTGGGTTGAACCATACTTTATAGTTAAGCTAGAATTAAAAAATCTTAAATATCACACAAAACTTACCTAAACAAAAAAATGTTTTTATATTAATGACAAAAAAAATTAACAAAAATACATATAATATAATATTTAAATACGGGATAAAACATTTTTTAAAACTAAACCTGTAATAAAAAAATAGGCACCTTTAAAAACTAAACTGTCATTAAAAAAAAACTTATTAACAATTAAGAATGCTCATCAAATTAATTAATTTATAGGAATAGGATGTTATTACAATTTTTTTTTTTTTTTTTTTTAACAGTTATATTTATTTTTCTGGTTGTCGTATGTTTTTTCCTATTTCCAATTCATAAAAAAACATATTAACAATTAAGAATGCTCATCAAATTAAGTCATAGGAATAGGATGTGATTAATTTTTTTTTTAAACAGTTATATTTATTTTTCTGGTTGTCGTATGTTTTTTCCTATTTCCAATTCATATGTTTTAATTTCCATTTTAGAAACCACCTCTATCAAGCTACATTATGTTTTTTATTTTTATTTTTAAATCTGTTTGTTTCGATTAGACTTATCTGCTTTTAATCAAGTATGCATTATCTTCGGCTCAGTTCTCTTACATCTTGGTTGCTCTCGTGCACTGCTTCATATAACATGCATCGATGTCGTGAAATCGCTATGACATGAGAGTTTTAAGAAACAATTCGAACCAATTTTCTTTCTCGACAAAATTCTTCCTTTATTATATTGATGATAGCAACCCTGTGTTTGGTATGTTCTGAAATGTAAAACTATTTTTCTTTAGTGTGTTGGATGTACCCAACAATACGAGATTCAGACAACAATCCGCTGTAAAAGTTTAGTTTATTGTGTTTCCATTGGTCTAATTTCCCTGTTGCTGTGCATTTTTCAAAGAGGATTTTAGAAATAGTAAATATTGCTTCCTATCTAAAAAGATAGCTATGTGGACGCTAGGAAATGTACGCGCATTTGATGTATTACTCGTTATTTTGCAGGTGATTGTAGAGACTGTGTCCGAAATAGGAGATCCTAAAGATGCGATCTGCGATGCGGTTGAGAAATTTAAAATTGACCTTCTTATCACAGGAAGCCATGGCTACGGAATGCTAAAGAGGTAAGATCAACTTCCTAACCTTGTTTTGTAGTTGAATCAAAAACTTGAAAACAAAAAGCACTAAATCAATATGACAAAGGAAGTTCTGGGTTTTATAAGAAAAAACCTATCGAATCTGAAGTTTTTTAGTGATGGTTACTCTTAAATAGTAATAATAATAATATTTAAAATTTAATATAGTATTTTAATAATAATATTTAAAATCTAATTTAATTTTAAGGTTATGGTTAAATTAATGGAGATAATTTAATTAGTTATTGTTTTTGTTATAAAGTATTGTGTAAACCAGAAGATTCAGAGTTTAAATTCTTCATTAATCAAATTAACAAAAAAAAATATATTAAATCAATGTATAAATTTTTTGTTTGTAAAATAAAAAATATTTTTTCAGAATTATTCTATCTATATAAATTTAAACATATAACCTTTTTCTTAAAAGCAAATATTCTTAACTGTACTTTTATATCTCAAATTAAGATATGAAAATTGCTTTTTGACACGTCCAATATAATGCAATAGTTTTCAAGAAACTGTATCTCATGGAAATTCAACTAAATAGAAATTGGATTAGATTTGTTTAGATTTGTTAATGAGTAGAATAAGACAGTAGGAAAAACGCATGCTTATTAGATCTTTACAATAACTACAAGTATACATGAAATGGATAGTAACTAGTTCATTGAAATGGATTGTAAAACCATTAATCACTCCTATTATGAGTAAACCCATTTTACAGAGTTGACTTGAATAATAGAAAAATCAAATGAAAAGTTGATTGTTTGTTTTGTGAGTAGATGATAAAAGCGTAAGGTGGGTATATATCCAGCAATCAAATTCTTTCACGCATCAGATATCTCTGCTGAAGTTTTCCTCTTTTGTTGTAGCATGTAGGAGAATGATATGGAAAACTTATGCATGACATGCTAGTTGGTCCTGTATTCCATTAAGAGTAGCTTTTTGTTGGGTTAAAATAGACACTTCTCTTTGGAATATGTATATTTGTTTCATAATATTGATTCATTTGACTTCAAAGTTTCAACCTTGTCCTTGAAAAATACTTGCACAAAATTAATGAACTTTGTTATTACTGTAGTTATAGTTTAACCCGGTCTGGTCATTACAGTTATGAGCCTTCTAAATGTCCCATCTATTTTGTAATATGCTGTTTTCTTGTTTGTTTCTGTTAGTTAGCTTTGGGTGTTTTTTTCAAAATTATTTTTATGTCAAAGTCAACCCAAAAAAATGTGAAAACCCTCTAAATGTCCTATCT
This sequence comes from Pinus tabuliformis, assembly GCA_031772625.1. Lineage (NCBI taxonomy): Eukaryota > Viridiplantae > Streptophyta > Pinopsida > Pinales > Pinaceae > Pinus > Pinus tabuliformis. The sequence continues at coordinate 979,533,669 of CM062812.1, forward strand.
ATTTTTTAATACACTATCTTCTTGTCCTTTTATGTTATTTTTTTTAAATTAATAATGTTAAGGTCAACCGGAAAAAACTGTCAAAGCAAACATATGATACAATTACCTATATAACATGCTAAACACAAAATATGCTAATGTGCATTTTATAGTGATATCAAAATGGTAGTATGATAGCATTTTTGATGTATTGGTTTCAAGTGCTGAGCCCTGACTTCCTGGTTTATGGATTTTTATGTTGCAGGGCCTTTTTGGGAAGTGTGAGCAATTATTGTGTTCAGCATGCAAAATGCCCTGTTCTTGTCACCAAGAAGCCCTCCTAAAGTTGTAGAAGTTGTACAATAAATAATTATAATGCTACAGGTTAACCTGCAAAAGTTTTAGTAGGTTTTGAAGTTTCCATCTCAAGTGTATATAAAGTTTATTTTTTTAAGCTGGAGACCATGTGGTTAAAAATCTTGGATGAGAACAATGCAATATAACCAGATATGGCATCCTCCCATGTTATGTATTGACATGTAAAGGTTTTACTGGGGGTTTTAGAACTTCCGTCTCCTGAGTGTGTATAGAGTTTATTTTTTAGTTGGATGGGAGCAATGGATTTTAACCAGATATTGCACCCTACTACCAATAGTGAATATTGAGAACTTATTTTTAATAATTTAATTTTCTCAATTATTTTGAGAGTTGGTGGTAACTTATTTTTAATAATTTAATTTTCTCAATCATTTTGCAAGTTGGTGGTAATATATGTTATAAAAGCTTAAATTTAGATATTTTTTTCTCCTTAAAGTTCTTGAGAAGAAGTTAATGCTATTATCAGAAGTTGTTTACTGTCAGTTTTTTTGGTTGAAGGATGGAAATATGATGTGTGATCTTTTCTTTTTGTTTGAATATGGAAAAATATGATATTTCCATATATGTAAGCGAACAGTACCACCTTGTTTATATACATTTATACACAGTTTTTTCGAAAATGAAAACTGTTGAAAATCCATAGAAACATATCCCCAAAACACCAAAACAATAGACTAGAAATGACTGTCAGAAAAACTAAAAAAATACGAATGGGAATGAAATATATTTAGAGGTTAATTAGTTCCTTATATTTCTGAATGTTTGCCAGGTTGTTGTGGTGTGTAACTTTAGAAATTGGATAGATGTTTGATTTGTTTACTAATTCTAACGTTCTAATTCTTGATTTAGTTGTAACCGTCTAACTCAAATTTAACAAGAAGTAATTCCTAACGTTTAAGGTATTTTTATTTTAAATGTATATTATGATTGTCATTTATTCTGAAGTTTGAATTTCCATTGATGTGTTTTTATCGACGTATTGTTCAAATTCCAAGCCATAATTAAAAAAAATGCTTATTGTAAATAAAAAACAGTGAGGCCATTAAGTCTACGTTATTACAGTCAGGGTTACAAGGGCAGCAAAGAAGTTAGAATAAACTTTAGCAGAGATACTAAGCATTATCAATACACAAAAACAAGGGCTGGAATGAGGTTGGAAGGCACTTTACCAGAGATGCTCAGTATCATTAATACACAAAAAAGGGGATGCAATAAGGTTGGAGTGAGCTCATTTATACACCAAAAGTGGCTGCAATGAGGTTGGAATGCTCTTTGGAAAGGATGCTCAGCATCATTTACAAAACCAAAAAATTCCTTTCCTATCATTTATTTACACAGATAACTTAGATAACTTATCAAATGGAATATGTGAGAAAAGGAAGGATACCAACAACTATAAATAACTAGCAGCAGCAAATTATAGCCCATTTTCTTTGATACTACTTGTGATAACACATTTCCCAGGCCCCTATTCTAATGTCCAGGAGCCTTTGTGATCCCACTTTAGCTTTCGTTTTGTGATCCCACTTTCGCTTCATTGTCTTTTGCACGTGGGATATTAAATTTTACATAATACTCTCTTAACAAAAAGAAGCTCCAATTTATTAACATAAAATTTATATTAATATATATTTAGTATGAATTAAAATTTTTTAATGAAAAATTATACTTATTACAATTATTTAACATAAAAGTGAGTTAACTTTTTAAACATTGTGAGACTCCTTCTTTGCGTTGCTTTTTCTTAAAAATAATTGTTAAATTATACAACTTACAATTATTTAACGTAAACATTGCGAGACCCTCTCTCCTTACGTTGCTTTTCCCTAAAAGTAATTGTTATGTTGGATGTTGAAGTGTTTCACAGCCTTGTTGTATATCATTTTCTAATGGAAAATTCTTTCATTGAATTGGGTATCTTGATAGTACCTTTGTCAACTTCTCTCAAGTTGCCAAAAGGTGGTGTAAAATTAGAATGTCCATTATCTAGGATTATTTGGAATTTAACCATTTTGCCTTAGCACTTGTTAGCTTTGGGTTGATCCAAATGTGATTACACCATATGCTAGAGGTGCCTTCATGTGATGTGGGGTGCACGGTGAAAACCTAGCCCCTTTGTTGTATTTAAACCTTTTTGTTCATGACATTTGGAGAGCTTTATATAGGTGGTTGCTTGACATTGGAGCTGATACTAAAGTGCCAAACTCGATGATGAAGTGATTTTCTTATGTAAAATTGGTATCTTCTACATGGTATGCGTGTTGAGGAAGATGGTTTTCCTGCTTGGGTGTCAATTTTACCTTGGTAGAGAAGTGTTAGGCACTAAGATGAAGGCCACTTAGCCTAGGAATGCCTTATGAAAATGAGTGCTTGACACAAGCACTGCTTAAGGGCACTTTGCTTGGGATTGTATGTGGACTGACAATGTTGCAAAGGAGTGTTGGAGCATTAGATGCTTGTTTTGGAGAGTGAGGAGCTTTATGATGAGGAGCACTTGACACTTAAGTTGATGCTTGAAGAGTGCACCACTGGAGTCTTCCCTAAACTCATGTCCACCTTTGAGAGTGTTTCACTTGGAGACCTTATCCTAATGATTAGATTAGATTTTTTGTCAACCTAGTCCACTTTGTTCCAAAATTTTTTATGCCTTATGGTGTGACGTCACTTAAAGAAGTCAATATGACTAGTAGTAGGCGAGGAATAACAATCTACTAAAAGATTCCCCCTAAATTTACAATTGGGAGCAATATAAAGGCAAGTGTTATAAAAATTCAGATCACCTTGCCCATTGTCCTATTTTTGTGTCTTTTTAGGGTCTTATAACATTGCAACAACTTGGCTCCCACTTTTGGACAATCTTACTAATATCTCTTCTTTCCCTTTTAGTTCCATTGTAGATATAACTTTTATTTTTGATAAGTAGGAGTCTACAACCATATTGTTTAGCCACTCCTTATGTTGATTTTCTTTTTAGGTGAAAACATTGTAATTTGACTGCCCACTAAGGTTGCTCAAATTTTCACTTGAAAATAAATACTTCCAATTTGGTGGTCCATCCAAATAATGAAACATTGCCCTAGCAGCTATTACACTTTTCTAGAGCATGCATAAAAGCCAACATTTCCTTATCATAGATTAAAACATTTTATCCTTGTCAGTTAACGTCCCACTTTCAAAGGAAATTGACCACTAAATTTTCACGAGGACAAGACCTATGGATGTTGGATGCATCACATTCAACTGCAAAGGTATGTGAGAAATCTGGAAGTGGGAGCACATAGATGGAAGTTAATTACCTTCATTTTATCGAACAAAATTATTTGTTGCTTTTGTCCATTTGAATTAGTCCTCCTTTGTAAAATTAATGTGAGGTGCATGAAGCCTCCACTTCCCTTAATAAGTCCTTTGTAGAAGCCACAAAGCTCATTGAACCCTCTAAATCTTATCACATTCTTTGGAGTGAGCCAATCAACACTTGCTTTATCTTAGTTGCGCCAAAACTAATTTCATCCCTAATTTTGATGTGTGCTATCAAGCACACAAGTTCACTCTTATAAATTCACATTGTGATTCTTTTTTCAAAAAGAGACCCAAGTCTAGAAATTCTAAAACAATTTCCAATGATGCAAGTGATCCTCGACATTATTGTCATAAATGAGAATATTGTGAAAGGAGACCAAAATAAAGTTTCTTAAATATGATTTGAAGATTTGTTTCATCATACCTTGAAATTTGGTTTATGTATTGGTTAATTCAAAAGGCATCACATGCAACTTGTAATGAGCATGATAAGCTTTGAAGGTTGTTCTAGGTTGGTCACATTTCACCAACGTTACTTGAAGATGTCTTTGTAAACATTGTTAGGTCGTATAATTCTACTCAAAATTCATGTATACATGAAATGGAGAATGTATTTTAGTTGGTACTCTTATTTAAATATCCAAGGAGAGATGTAAATGGAATTTTATTAGGCACTATATAACCCATATCCTATAATTGTTGCACTATTGTCTCTCTCTTACTCTCAAATAACTTTGTCCCTCTAGGAGAAACAAAATTGAGTTTGGACGCAAGTTTCAATGCAATGATCTATTATTTTATGTTCTCAAGTGGCATTGGATGGGTTAGATTCTTCAAGCCATCTACATATACATCCAACAATTGTTGTACTTCCCTTTTTATTATTGGTTTATATGCCATTACCTTGGAATGAAATACTTTCATGGAATTACAATGTACAACAAACCATAGTTTACCCTTAGCAAGCTAACTTGTCATTTTCTTTATGGAAATCAACTTGTTTTCACTACCTTGCAACCCTTGACATGATAAATTATTTCCTTCAAATTTGATTATAAATCTCTTAGGGCCACAATGGCTCTTGCAAAAACTACACCACAAGTGACAAAACTTATCTCATAAACGTTCAGCTATAATTTTTTTGTTGAACCACCCCTTCACAATCCATCATAATGTCATTGGTCATTTCCATTTGGAAAATTGGCACCGTGTTGACAATAATATTGATACTAGTTTGGAATCTACAAAATTATGAGTGTTTCTAGAAGCTATAATTGCAACCATAACCACCCATTAATTGTAATGTACCTAGGGAGGATAATATGATATGTCTAGGGGGACAAGGATTGTAATGTGGCCATAATAAGGGAATAGACCCACTATGTAATTAAAAGAAAAAAATATAATAATAAAGGATAATTAACATGAGGCCCCTAGGAATATTCATGTGAAAGTATAAATACATAGAGTATCATTGTATTGGATATGTGTTGGATTGTATTGCATTGAAGCAAGCATTACTTGTGGAGTGATTCCTTCCATAATGAGTATTTTTTGGTGTTATCTTACTTTTAAGGGTTCTATCTATATTCTTGTACTATCATGGTGAATGTTTTGGATGTATTTTGGTGTTCAAGGGTTTACTTTTTTAGAGGAGTTCAGAGCTTGGGTTGGATTCTCTAAATTCTACACATAAAGTTTAAAAATAAACTCGAATGTTGTCATCGTTTTATTTTTTCCCATAAAAAATAAACAAACAAAAAAAAATATCACTTCATTCTCAAGAAAGAGCTAAGATACCAGTTGTAGTAAAACTTCAAAGGTATAAGAACAATCCAACATAAAACTTAAAAAATAAATCCTTAAACGTGAAAATATATTTAATACACTCACCATGACAACACAAGAATATAGAGAGAAGAACTGTTAATGTAAGGTAACACCATTAAATACTCTTTATGGACAGGATCACACCACAAGGCATGCTTGCTACAAAACAACACAATCCAACACATATTCAATATCAATGATACTCGTGTATTTATACTTTTCCATTAGTATTCCTAGGGGTCTTATGTGAACTACCCATTATCATTATATTTTTTTCCTTTTAATTATGTAGTGGGTTTATTCTATTATTATGACCACATTACATTTATTATCCCCTTGGATACCTTTCTAGGTACATTATAATCTATGTGATTGCGTGGACCGTGATTAACATTAACGACTCCTCAATTGATAATTTAGTTAGCATTGAATTCTCTTGATTATGGATACATAACATTGTGATCTATGATGATGCTTCAATATGATCAATCTTTGTAATGATGTGATTGAGCTCATATACACTTGTTAAATAACATTACTATTGGTGTTAATATGTTACTTACTTATGATGATGATGATTTATCTATATTGGTATCTTAAAATGACTAATCTATTTCAAGTAAATACATCGATGAAAAGATGAAGATATGCACTCAAGGGAAGGGCTCATGACTCAGTGAGGATGGCCATCATATCCTAGAGCTTAGGAAGCCATGGGTAAGGGGAAACTTGAGAAAATGACATCTAAAGTTAACTTAGTAAAAAGGAAAAACGGAATCCTAACTTTCTTTTACCATATTCTTAGAACTTATAGATTCACCCTCCACCTCAGTTTTTCACTTGTGTGAGAAGGAAAATGCTAAGAGTCAAATATTAAGAAGATGTTAGATTAGGAAGGACTATAAAATAAGTTTCTTATGCATTGGTGGGGTTTGCTGGTTCATGAGGAAATGTTTTTATATTTTGTCATTATTGTGCTAAAACTTGTTATTTGAATTCTATACTTGGTAGAGAAGACAAATGATTTCCTTAACCTAGTATGAGAAAGATAATGGGTTGGAAGTGTACCTAACCAACTGAGGGTACTTATGCCCATATTGTGCTTGGCTACTTGTTTCATTCTTTTGGTTCCTTCAAATTCACTATAAATTGTTACTACATGTACCAAGGGCAAGGGTAGTAGTAATATCCTCACAAAGGGGTGTCATTGTCAAGCGTGGTTGTGATCAGTAGGGGAAAGGTTAGTAGTAAGACCCCCGCACACCATATCTTGTGAGGTTTTGAGAGTGTTGTAGCCTATGAACCTCTCCATCACATTGAGGTTGATTAACTGGGAGTCTAATATGTGATAGTATTCTAGAATAATGTGACTTACTAAGGGTGCCACTACCAAGTATGTTTCTTGACTAGTCAAGAGCATACATTGAGGGATATAGTAGTAGTGGCCTCACCCCATCGAGCCTCGACCCTACTTGGGGGGGAACACTTGTGAAGGTGGTCACATTGGTTGGATGGAAAATCAATCCTTGTTGTGATTTACCCTTATTAATTGAAGATTGAATCATGGGATTTTGAATCACTTTTGGATGAACACTTGGAATTTAGAGAGCTAACGGGCATAAGTACTAGTTACCATGCTTTAATTGTGTATCGTTTCCTGCGTTGATTGGATTATTATAGTTGTTATATGTTTTATGGGATCACTTATCTCCTTATCTTGTGTACTTTTTGAATTAAATATATGCACTCAAATGGGTTAGATATGGTTTTATAGTGTTTATTATGGTCTTAAAGGGAAAAATTTGTAGTTAAGGAATCACTCAAATGATTGTCCCAAGAGACATTTTTGTTAATACTAGAGGAATCTTGTGACTAATACTAACTACTTTTTATTTTTGGATAGTAAGATAACTTCTCAACATTATGTTATTGTTGGATTTTGTTGGACCATATACTAATTTATTTATTTTGGTGTTATATTGCCTTTCACGATGATTGCTTTTTTCTGTTTTGTTGGTCTAACCCACGGGGATTTGAACTTTGAATCTCATGCTTTAGATATTACTTGATAACAAGGCGATCACCAATTGAGATACACCCCATGGGCCCTTTAATGATGATTTAGAAACAAATAAAAAAACAAAAAGATTTTTAACATTTGAGAAAAGCTAAGAGGATTGAACTTATTATTTTAGAAAATTATTTGATTTCAAAAAAAAATGTTTGAGTTCATATTGAAATTTTGATGTAGATGAGCTCAATGACACTAAGGTTATCAACAATTCAAGAAGGGGAGAATATCACATACCTTTTTTCCCTATGTTATGCATTAATATTTAAAAAGAGAATATAAAACAAAAATGGATGTATCAACCCCTGATTATGTTTTCATCTAGAAAATAATAATTATATGGAAGGGTCATGACTTTTGGTTATTGAGACCCTTTCTCTACTTTTTATATAATTATTGATTATTAATTTGTGTACAAGGGAAATATGGAGATGTGTTGTTGATAAGGGAGAGGACTCTATCTCTTAGTAGAAGATGTGAACATGACTAGGTACTTTATGTGGGCGGTAACCTAGTGGAATTCTTTCCTCTCTAGCGTGGGAAAATTTGGTGGTATCTAATAGAGACATATGTGGCAAAGCCAAACTATGTAATAAATAAGTGTTTTGTACTTGCATTCCCATTTATATGAATAAAAAGAGGTTTTCCAATTATGTGGTTAAGTTGAACAATGATTTCATGTTCTTTATGCCTTTGTGAAGCACATTTTTCCTTGTTTGAATTTTTATCAATATGTATCTTCATGTTGAAAATCACATCAAATAAATGATGTGTGTACCTTGTATTTAAGCGGAAAAAAATTTATTGTGTAAGGAATGAACTAAACAAGAGATTCTAAACTGGGGAAAATGTCACCTTAAAAAGTTGGTCATTAGATAACCAAGGCTTAGGGTTTCAATCATTTATTTAATTTGTTAAGCTAACTAAACTATTTTATTACAGGCTTCAAATTCAATCTTAGGAATTTTGTGGATTTCATTTCAAGGAGAAAAAATCATACCATATTAGTTATTATTTCTTTTATTCTCCCAAGGAAAACCTAATGGAACACTCTTCTAGTACTTCCCCACTATTCATTATTAATAAACAAGGTAAACCAATGGTCTTGATTATGGAACCTAACCCCAATGGGATCAAGAGAGTTTCATTCATGACCTCCCTTACTTCGAGGGAGAGATGACATTTGGCTTATCATCACTTGAGCTAACCTTCCCAAATCAAAACAATCCTTAATACTCCAAACTAAAATGGAAATAAAATTCTAATTTTAGGAATTAAGTTTGTGAATATTATTGTTATTATTGTAAGATGTATGTTCTTATTTCATTAACTTAAAAAGGAAATAAATTGAACTTTGGAAAAGTAAAGTGAAAAAAATGGAAGCAAGAAATAACAAGGTGATAAATTTGGCAACTAGGGCCAAACATCACTTTGGACAACTCTTATGAGGCAACTGATAATTTTTCTTGGATTCCTCTTTCCGAGAGGTGTAAGATTGATCTAAAGATCATCCCATTCTGACATGTACAAATGAAGTTATGAATTTATTTTGATTATGGACAAATTGTCAAGGTCGGCCAACCATCAAATTAGTCTCCTCCAGCCTTCAACGTTGCATATAAATACAAGGTGCATGCTCCTCATTTTCACATCTCATCTCATTCATCTTTCTCTCTGTCATCTTGATTAGGTACAGATTTTTGGGCCTCTCTCTCTCCACACGTGCGAAAGGAAGACTGTCTTTTCTAGTTGTTGCATTGACCAGATTTCACTGAAATTTCAGGAGGCCGAAATTTTAGGAGATCGAAATTTCAAGAGGATGAAATTTCAGGAGGTTGACTTTGACCAACGTTGACTCTGTTTGAATTCAGTTTTGTGAGGGAGACTTCTGTTTGGGCAGGCCGCTGTTCTGGGCACAAAAACTGAGGCAGTTTGACCCCTACATTGACTTCCCTAATTCAAGTTGCTGCATTGAATTTTGTTGACCAGATTTGACTGGTTATTTGCAGATTTTTTTGGGCTTCATTATCTTGTTGTTGGAGGCCGAGTTGAGGTTGACCGAGCTATTTTGGAGGTCAATTTTAGCCCTGTTGACCAATGTTGACTTTTTGGTTAGGGCTTTCTATTTTTGTTGTTTTGACTGATCAATTTGGGCAAGTGAATAATGTAAATTGTACTCTCTCTCTATGTGCTGAAATTTTGAAGAATTATAAGAAAAATTGATCAAGGATTTCCCCACAATGGGGTTTGTTTGTCGCTAGTGCCATATCTTGTGTCCTCTTGTGTTGGCTTGTTTTCTACTATTATTGTTTATGTTCCATCTGCATTTTACTATCATGTTGATGTGATTGCTATACTGGATATGCTATTGGGATAATAAACAAAATTGAAGTAAAATTTCTCTAAGCATATAACATACCATTGTTATCTTAAAATTAACATGGTTTTAGAGTTGAGGTGAAGACAAAGCCCAAGCAAGAGTGAAGAGCAATCACTAAGAGTAGCAATCACTGATCAAGAAAAAGTTTCAATGGCATCCACATCCTACTTAAAGTCTGATGATAAGCTTCATGATAAGTTTGATTATCATGAATGGAAGTTGTCTCTTGGTTTGACTTTAGAAGAGTAAGATGTCATGGATTATGTGTAGGGAACGATTTTGGAACCTCCTTCAAATGCACCGGCTGCTGCTAAGACAAAGTACAAGAAGGGTGAAGTCAAAGCCAAGAATATCATCATGGATTCTATTCATAAGCACTTAGTTGCTTACATCTCCGATTTGAATACATCAAAGAAGATATATGACAGGTTGATTGGCATGTTCAAATCTAGCAATGCAAATCAAATTCCTTTCCTCAAGAACAAGCTAAAGGATTTAAAGAAGGGAAAACGTGAGGATATTCAATCCTACTTCATGAGGATTACTGAGATAAAAAGTGATCTTCTTTCGATTGATGAAGCTATTACTGATAGGGAGCTCACTCTCATTTCCCTTGGAGGTCTTCCTCCTGGATGAGATGTGTTCACCACTACGATTCTCAATAACGATAGAATTCCAGGTTTTGAAGGATTGCTGGCTATATGTTCTCAAGAAGAAACAAGGATGATGGAATTGGAGATGCCTTCGAATAGGAATAATCCTACCGCATTCTCCGCTCATGCCAAGACGAAGAACAATGCAGGTTCAAAGAAGCAAAGTCAAGGAAGATTAAGATTCAAAAATGGAAGGAAGGGAAGATGCTTCATTTGCAACAAGTTTGGTCACTATGCCAGGGAGTGTACAAATAGAAGGGGCACATCTCATGATGATGATCAAAATCATTCCAAGGGCAACAACAACAATCAAAGGAATGGAAGGTTCAACAACAAAGGGAAAAGGAATGCTTCCGCTACTCAACTTAGAAATGATCTAGCTTCTAAAAGAACAAGAAACTCCAGGTATGATGAGTCTAATGCTGTAAATTCTAAGCAAAAGGAATTTAATCTTATATCTGCCCTCTCTATTGCCTCTCCTCTGGATATTTTGGGAAATTGGTTGATTGATAGTGGTGCCTCAAGGCACTTCACCGGGTACAAGGAAGCTCTTTCAAATCTGATAGGGAAGGATACAAATTTGGAAATTATCCTTGGAGACAATGCCACCTATCCCGTGAAGGGAGTTGGGAATGTTACCCTTCAATTGAATCAAGGTAACACCGTTCATCTTTAAGAAGTACTATATGTACATGATCTAAAGAAGAATCTAGTGTCTATCTCAGTGATGGAAGGCAAAGGATTCAAGGTGGCATTCATCGATGTAAAGGTACGTGTGTTGAAAAGAAATTTTAAAGAAGCATTTACTCTTGGATTCAGGGTTCACAGTTTATATCAAGTTGGAGGAAGTCCACTAGGATCCATGTCTTGCGACACATCTCTTCAATCCAAAATATGGCACCGAAGGTTTTCTCATCTTCACTATAAGGCTCTACCTGATGCAAGGAAGATGGTTACAGGTATGACCGAATTCAAAATAGAGCATGAAGGTGTATGTCAGGGATGTGCCGAGGGAAAACATACAAGGGGACCATTCCCCTCAAGTGATAGAAAGACCACAAATATTTTTCAATTGGTTCATTCTGATCTATCTTGTATGTTGTCTGTGACATCATTAGGAGGATATTTATATCATGTTGTCTTTGTGGATGAATTTTCTCGCAAAACTTGGATATATTTCTTGAAGAAGAAGGGCAAAACATTCTCATGGTTCCATGCCTTCAAATCTTTGGTGGAAAATAAAAATGGAAGAAGATCAAGATATTGAGGATCGATAATGGAACTGAGTATGAGTCAAATCAATTCAATGACTATTGCAGGGAAGTTGGCATTAAGAGGGAGACTACTACTGCATATACTCCTGAGAAAAATGGTGTTGCTAAAAGGAAGAATCGTTCCATTATAGAAGCCACTCATGCCATGCTTCATGATCAAGGACTTCCAAAGTTCCTATGGGGAGAAGCTGCCAACACTGTTGTGTACATTCAAAATCGATGCCCTCATCAAGCATTAGACTACAAAACTCCCAAAGAAGTTTTCACTGGTAAGAAACCTGATGTTTCTCATGTTATAATTTTTGGTAGTCTCGTATACTTTCATGTGCCGAAAGAAAATATAAGTAAATTGGAGGCATCTAGGAAGAAAGGAGCTTTTGTGGGCTACAATGAAACTTCTAAGGCATATAGAATCTATGTTCCTGGTCAAAGAGAAGTAGAGTTGAGTCACGATGTCACCTTCGATGATGATGTTGCCCTAAAAAAGATTAGCAACCTCCCTATTACAAGGAAGGATGAAGAAGCAGATGCAGGAAATTAGGAAGATTCGCAGGATGAGCCGATGCCCGATGTTGAAGAACTGATGGATCCCATTGATCCTCCTCCTCATGATCCCTCCTCCTCCAAAAGGAGACCCTCATGGATGAGGGAAACTCTCAAAGATGCCGAGAGACATGTTGCACTGAGGGGGACATTTCGTGAAAGAAAGAAGCCTAATAGGTACCAAGGGTACTTAACTACTATGAGCACCATTATTCAGTCTGAACCTTTCTCATTCGAAGAAGCTGTGAAGCAACAAGTATGGGAGGATGATATGAACGAAGAGTAAGAGTCAATTATGAAGAATGATGTCTGGGATGTGGTTCCTAGACCCCAGGAAAAATATATTGTCACCTCTAAATGGATCTACAAAATCAAGCATGGTGCTGATGGAAGTGCTGAGAAGTTCAAGGCCGGATTTGTTGCTCGAGGCTTCTCTCAAAAGGAAGGTGTAGGTTATGATGAGATATTTGCACCTGTTGCTTGCTACACCACCATACATTCAACTAGATCCCTTGTTGCCTCACAAGGATGGAATCTACACTATATGGATGTCAAGATTACCTTCTTGCATGGTTCACTTAAGGAGGAAGTCTATGTGGAACAACCTGAGGGGTTTGAAGTTCATGATTGTCAAACACATGTATGTAGGTTGAAGAAACCCCTTTATGGGTTGAAGCAAGCACCTCGAGATTGGTATGAGAGGGTCAATAACTATTTGATGAAGCTGGGATTTACAAGAAGTGAAGCTGCTATGAACCTTTACTTTAAGGTTGAGAATGATAGACCTCTCGTCTTGGTAATCTATGTGGACGATCGCTTTCTGACATGTGCAAACCCTCTTATTCATCAATGTAAGAGAGAGTTTGCTTCCGAATTTGATATGAAGGACCTAGGACTGATGCATTACTTCCTAGGGTTGGAGGTCTGGCAAAAGCTAGGGGAGATTTTTCTTTCTCATGGAAAATATGTTGTGAAGCTACTTGAAATATTTGGGATGGTGGACTGCAATTCTGTGACTGCTCCGATGGAACTTAACTTCAAGAAGTTATGCAGAAGTGCTACCAGACCTGATTTTGGAAATCCTTCTTAGTATCGTCAACTCATAGGGGCCCTGATGTTCTTGGTGAACTCACGTATAGACATATGTTTTGTAGTGAAAAAATTGAGTCAGTTTATGGTCGAGCCGCATTATACACATTGAATTGTTGCCAAGAATCTCTTGATATATCTCTGGGGCGCAATCACTTATGCACTGAGATACACTATCGGTAATGTGAGGCTCCATGGTTACTCTGATGCAGACTGGGTTAGCAGTGTGGTGGATCGCAAAGTTACATCAGGATGTTGCCTCTCTCTATGTTTTGCTTCAGTATCATGGATGAGAAGGAAGCAAAAGTCGGTTTCTTTAAGCACTGCTGAGGCTGAATATATTGCTGCTAGTTTGGCCTCCTATGAAGATGTCTAGTTAAGGAATCCCTTTAGTGAGCTGTTTGGAAATGTGCTGGATATTACCGTGGTATTCTGTGACAATCAAACTAGGATTCATCTTTCTGAGAATCCTGTGTTTCATGATCGCTCTAAGCATATTGATATCATGTACCACTTTATCTAGGATATGGTATAGTGGGGAGCAATAAGGCTCCATCATATTGGGACAAATGAGCAGGTTGTTGATATTCTTATGAAGCCCCTTCAGGAAGGTCAAATTCTTAACCTTCTGTGAATGACTTGGAGTCGTGGAGAGACCCTCTTATGAGGGTCCTGTATGAGATGGATAGTGAGCTCTAGGAGCTCCGGGGGGCTTGGGGTACTTCTTGGAGTGATGAGCGACCATAGGCTGACTCACCCTCCCCTTGTGGTGCGCTATGTATAGGGTGAATGGTTCACTTTCCCATGTGATACCCCATGGTGGCATATGCATAGGCTGAGTGGTTCACCCTCCCCTATGACATATGATTAGGATGAATGGTTCAACTTCTCCTACCGACACATCCTACCCATGCAATCTAGGACTCATGGGAAGTACCTCTCATCTGGCTAATGAGCAGGGAAATGAGGATAGGGACCATAGTACTACCGATGGATGCATCGTGTACTACTGTACTCCTTATGCTAGGATGTTGATATTGATCTGGGATTAATGGAAACTGACTTCGGGTCAGTTACGAGTGGTATGACACACTCTATTCTTGGAGACTGACTTCGGGTCAGTGGAGAATGGTATGATCCACTCTTGATCATTTCTTCTTTCTTCATAGTTCAGAAAAGCAGATCAGAGAAGATGGAACAAATTGTAAGACAGTTTGGCAGGTGATGTTCTCCCTAGTTGAGAGGGAGTGTTAAATTTGGAAACTAGGGCCAAACATCACTTTGGATAGCTCTTATGAGGCAACTGATATTTTTCTTGGATTCCTATTTTTGAGAGGTGTAGTATTGATCTAAAGATCATCCCATTCAGACATGTACAAATGAAGTTATGAATTTATTTTGATTATGGACAAATTGTCAAGGTCGGCCAACAATCAAATTAGCCTCCTCTAGCCTTCAATGTTGCATATAAATACAAGGTGCCTCCTCCTCATTTTTGCATTTCATATCATTCATATTTCTCTCTCTCATCTTGATTGGGTACAAATTTTTGGGCCTCTCTCTCTCCACACGAGATAAAGGAAGACTGTCTTTTCTAGCTACTATGTTGACCAGATTTGACCGAAATATCAAGAGGCCGAAATTTCAAGAGACCGAAATTTTTGGAGGCCGAAATTTCAGGAGGATGAATTTGACCAGTGTTGACTCTGTTTGAACTCAGTTTTATGAGGAAGACTTATGTTTGGACATGTCACTGTTTTGGGCACAAAACCAAGGCAATTTGACCCCTGCATTGACCGCCCTAATTCAGGTTGCTGCATTGACTTTTGTTGACTAGATTTGACTAGTTACTTTTAGACTGTTTTGGGCTGCATTATCTTGCTATTTGAGGCCGAGTTGATCAAGGTTGACGAGCTATTTTGGAGGTAAATTTCAGCCTTGCTGACCAACATTGACTTTATGGTTAGGGCTTTCTGTTTTTGCTATTTTGACTGATCAATTTGGGCAAGTGAATATTGTAAATTGTACTCTCCCTCTCTGCTGAACTTTTGAAGTATTATAAGAAGAATTGATCAAGAGTTTTCCCACATTGGGGGTTGTCCCTGACTGGTGCCATATCTTGTGTCCTCTTGTGTTGGCTTGTCTTCTACTGTTATTGTTGATTTTCTATCTGTATTTTACTATCATGTTGATGTGGTTTCTATACTGGATATTATATTGGGCCAATAAAGAAAATTGAAGTAAAATTGCTCTAAGCATAGAACATACCATTGTTATCCTAAAATTAACACAAGAAAATACAAATAAATGAATAAAGAAGAAAAACATAACAAAGGAATGGCATAAAGGAAAACTAATAATAAGTAGAAAGTAAAAATAAATAATGTCCATAATAAAGAAATCAATAGTTAGTAAACACTAACAAATAAAATATAACTTCTAAAGGATTCCCATGGTTATATATAACTTACTATAGGTTTGATTGGTTCTTTTCTCCTCTAATGCATCATTTCATGACTAATCTGTTCAATTTTCTTCAAAGTCACTCATTTGCAAAACATGGTTCTAATACACTCCGTAACAACTCAACCCATAATGAGCTTCCAAGAAGGTTGTTACTTGGTGGAGAGGGTCTTTCTTATGTCAATTGCAAATTCGAGAATATTTTAGAAATATGATGAATAGGTGAAAAGTCAACTAATAGAAAATGTGGGGGAAATAACACCTAAGGGTTGAATTTCCTCGCAACCAATAAAAACAACACCGAATATGTATTTTCCTGTGAGTGAGGGTGGAGGGAAATAATGGAGAAAACATAATGTTATAATATAAGGGCTTCAACTCAATGTGATACACACAGGTTTCACTCCCTAAAGGTTCACTCCATCCAAAACTGTCAATCATTATTCACAAGGAGTTCAATAATTGTGTGTTGGAGACGATTCTAACTTAGAGCAACACCTTTCCTCTAAGGGTTTGGTGGCAAGAAATTCTATTCTTTCTCTTAATATCATACTACCTCTAGTAGAGGGGTTCTTATTCAAAAAACAAGCCATGTTCAACAATGGGTTTTAGTATTTCACTTGGGATAGGTACAACCGAAACCTCTCGAGCCTACTTAGGTAATGCTTGAGTACTGTTTGAATATTCCATTTCCCAAAATGGTCAAGTGACGAATTCACCTCTCCCAAGTAAGAATACCTTAAATAACTCAATAAAAAAGACCCTAAAGGTACTCATTGGTTTCCCTTTCCTTGAAAACCAGAATAGATGTTTCCTTTCTCTAGTTTCACTCCTAATATTCCTCTTTTCATCTTCTTTAAAAAATTCACCCGACCCACCCCCACTGAAAAGTAAGTAGTATCTTGAAAAAGTAAGGTGGACTTAGGGTTACAGATAAAAATACTTAAGTCACATAATAAGAATTTAAAAGGTTAGTTCCTACCCCACTTGGGCCTTCAATCCTATTTCAGGTTATGAACTATAATTTAAGGTGTTTAAATAAAAAATCCATGTTCCATTGCTTCAACGTGTCCTAACTACTAGAGCTCATTAAACAAAATTACTTTACCTAGGATGCCATTTATATCACAATAGTAATACTCATTTGGGTTAACTCCCAACATATGAATTGATATTCCAACTTGTTTAGTAGCAAATTGCAAGGTTTAGAATTGGAGTATGGAGCTCTGGAGCATGATAGGGTTTACTCTTTGTGGATATTTGTCTTAGGCCACCGTCGATGAGATCAAACATGCGACAAGCATAGAAGGAATGTTCAAGTGTGGGGCCGAAGTGGATTGGATTCTCCATGGAATTGGTTGCACTTTGCTATCAGAAATGCTTGCTGTAATAAGGTCATCTCTTTGATACTCTGCATCCTTGGTACAGGCGGTCATGCATAGGAGCAACGATGAGGAAGAGCCCAATTCTTGGGACTTGATTTTTGAAGGCAATCTTGAACATTAATCATTTCTATGAAAACCCTTTTTTAGTGATGGTCAAGATCTTTAAACATATGTCACATGCAACTTGGAAGCCTTCAAAATGGTGGTCTAGGGTAGAGGTTGTGTGGAGAGATCCTAAGTGGATGTGGCACAATGTCTCACGACGGATACTAGAATGGGTAACAACTGGGTTACTAGCAACATGGTAGATAATGGCCACGGTCAACTTCATATGGGGTCTTGACGGTGTGGGGATCGAAAAGTAGAAATACCCAAGAGGTCTATGCCCAATGTAATGGTGTTAGGTTCACATATGAAATTTTCCCAGACAAATATGGGGTTTGTGGTTCCATCCCCTAGTTATTTTCTCCCAGATCTGGCCAAAAGATTGACAATGGAAGAAAAATTATGGATTTTCTTAAAACATTACAACGAGAAAACTTCTATTTTCTAGATCTGAGACTCAAATCTAGTGGAAAACGTGAAGTGAAACATTCAGGAAAAACTAGCTATACTTGCAATATCACAATGTTATTTTATATGAAGGGAAATTATTACAAGATTTCCTGTAGATGAAAGATTATGGCATTGCAAGGAACTCCACCATAATTTTAATTTTGAAGCTATGGGGTGGAGCTCTAGGCTTCGAAAACATTAATGGATCAACTTCATTCAAGGATGTAGTGAAAGGGAAGAATTCCATCCCATCTGACCAGATCCAAAACAAACCAAGAACCTACTTCATAGATCAAATGGAATAAGCTCTAAACATGGAAGTAAACCTACAATAGGTAAATTCTCTTTTTTTTGTTCTCCAACCTAGGGTTGTTATATGTAGATTCAATGGTTTTCTAGATGAAATCTAATGCATTACAAATTGGTCTTCTCCACTTGGATCCCTAATTGTGATCTATATTTATGTTCCAAAGGTTTTTTTGTAGTTCCATTTGATACACATAAAGGTTTGGATTTCATTGTTAATGAGGGACCATGGTTCTGGGGTGTAGCAGGGTTCTTCATTACCCCATGGTTCCAAAATTTTGATGCCACAAACATGGTAGTCTCAACAATGTCAATATATGTGAGACTACCCAATCTTCCACTTCCATTTTGGCACCACAAGGTCCCAAAGGATAGTGGAAACATTTTGGGAAAATTCAAAAATATTGATCTTGAAATAACAAAAAGAGGCATCTTTAACTTTGCCAGAATTTGTGTAGAAATAGATCTGAGCAAAGGCTTACTAGATAATATCCTACTAAAGCATAAAAAATTTCAGTGGACTCAGGTACTAGATTATGAGAACACGATATTCAGATGTTGAATTTGCTTTCAAACAGGATGCCTCTAGAACTCATGCCCACAGGCAAAAAATAATCCCAAAAAGAAAAAGAGGCTAGCCCAAAATCCAAGAGGATAACAAACATCTGATCCACATATTTCAGAAGAAGAAGAGGAAGAGACAATATAGAATCAGACAAATGTGGATGCTTAGGCACAATAACAAAATCAAGTTAAAAGTGGTGGTGTGTCCCTGTATGGTACCAAAACAAACATCCAAAATGGTACAAAAATAGTAATGACCCCGAAAACAGAGCAATATGAAAAGGAAACACTCAATGAAAAGGGTATGGGGGGTATCAAGAGATGCCATACATCTCAGGGATCTGAGTTTTTACAAAGATGTTAAAAAATAAAAAAGGCAGAAATATTTTCTTATACTTGATAATTACTTGTGATGTTATTGAATTCTTATTAAGTTTTATTTATATCTTCTTTCTTTAGTTCATCAAGCAATTACTAAAGCAAAATAACATAAAGCAATGGCCACCCGATATAGGCACTATGCCAGGGAAATACCCCCCTCGAGGGGAAAAGCCAATTAAAATTATCTTCCTTTTAATAGTATTCTTTGAGACTCTTCACCCTAGACAAAGACCAAACCTTCCCTCCACACCAAGTCAACCTCCTAGATCTTCAACCTCTTTTCTAGAAAATTCGACTATGTAGCAACTCCCAGTATCAGACAACTTCTGACATCAACAAAACTTGGAAGACTTTGATCTCCCAAACTCGGGCATGAAACAGAGAGAGAGAGGCACCAAACTTTCATTTTTCTTCTTCTCCTTAGAATCCACCCAACTCACACTTCCTTTGGCTTCCTTAGACCCACTTTGCACTTCTTCAACTTCCTTAGATATATCAAACTAGCTTGATATGTGATGCTCCAAATGAATTTGACTTGCTTCTATTTATAGGCTTTAAGGGAGGTTGAATTGATGTCCTTAGGCCAACTTAAGCTCTTCTAAGCCGAATTCATGTGGAGGATACATAAATTATATTTGACTCAATACTAAACGTTTTTACATGGTTCAAAATCCCAAGAAGGGTCTCTTTAAAAGTACAATGACTTTATTGACTCAAAATAAATCCTGGAAGTCCACAATGGGGAATTTGACTAATATAATGATGACCCAAGCATGAAACCCATGCTTTAATAAGTCATTGTTACAATAATTTTCTTTTCTTTATTCTTTTGAAAAGTACATATGATGACTCAAATACAATGATAAAGACCGAACCTAGTTACATTTTTCAACACTCCCTCTTAACTAGGGAGGTATTCATAATATACAAATACAATGCAAGATATCAAACTATATGAACAATGAAGAAATTTAGGCACCACAATGCCATGGACAGGATTCCTGACTAGGGAAATCTATCCATTGGTCTCTCATCAATTTAGGCATCAGAATGCCATGGACTAGATTCCTGACAAGGGAAATCTATCCATTGGTCTCTCATCAATTTAGGCACCACAATGCCATGGACTGGGTTCCTGACCAAAGAATTCTATCCATTGGTCTCTCAATAGTTTAGGCACCGCAATGCCATGGACATATTCCTAACCAAGGAAATCTATCCAGGTGGGACTAAGATGGACTCAAGCTTTCGGCCTCTCTAGGTACCATCAGGATTACTTTCTAACCATCAACTTGGGGATCCAGGTGTTTTTCAAAAAACAAAGCTCAATAACCAACGCCACCTTTCCAACCTCGGGACCTAGACATCAACATAATGTGTCGACCATATGTCCTCCCAAGAAATGCTTCACTCACAAAGCCTCAACATTCCTTGATCCAATAGATCAAGGATAACCAATCTCTCCCAATCAAATTGATTGGTAACCATCATGCTACCAAAATCCTTCGAGAGATTCACTTGTACAAACACAACCCCAATCAATAATATACTTTCATATGTACATAATCAAATACAAACATTCGAGGTTTTTTAGACAACAGATGTTGCTCCTCAACATAGTAGGAATCTCAATCAAATATTTGACCGAAGATTCCTCAAACATACACTTTATTTTCCTACTTCATATACAACAACATATCTTCAAACGTTCTCCAATCAAAACTATTCTATGCCCTCCCTCTCAACTAGGGAGATTTCCTTTATCCTGACTCCATCTTAATCTAGGGAGATCAACTTATTTACTTCGACATCAGAGAATCTTTTGTGGATTCCAAACATTTCATCAGAGTTGTCATCATCCACATCATGCTTATCAATGAACATCTTCACCATATTGAAGATTGTGTACTTGCACGACTTAGATAGAAAGTAAAACCAAATATATAGAAGCATGAAGTTAGCCATATCAGAATTACATAAGCATTTTAACCTTATATATATTAGATATCTAAACTTAATTACAAACAGTAGACACATACTCTTCAACATCTTGCTAGGGACTTTGTCATAAAGACTACTTCATAACAAATTTTATTATATTTAGGGTTTCAATGTTTCTTCTAAAGGTATGACATACCCTACTACAACATATAACAAACCCTAGAAATAATTCAGACAAATATAGATCTACAAAGCATCTAACAACTTTCAGAATACATATGTTAGACTTCCCACTAGGGTTTCACACAAATCCTAGATTTCATAGATGAGAATTAATTAATCAAAACCAATCACAACTTAGTCATCAACATAACCAACATTCACTAAGGTTAGTTTCAAACACTAGATTTTTCAATCAAACATCAATCACAACTAAAACTCAGATTTCAATGATCTTACACAAATCTCAAATTATCACATTGTCATCATATATCAAATATTTTCACTTCTACTAAGGTTTAACTCCAAAACCATAGAATTTCACAAATACTATATCCTAGAGAAACAAACATTGACTAGGGCTTAGTTCCAAACCCTAGGATACATCTAGGACTTCATCATCATGCATAGGCATTTCATATCATCTGTTGGTCAAACCCAACTTCACAAATATCAATAAGAGTTTAGAAAAACAAACTTGATTAGACTAGGGTTTTATCGAACAAACACACATTCTAAGGAAATCATTTCTAATACATTATAAGGGTCTCTCTTACACATTAAACCAAATGAGTTAGGGTTTCAATATAAGAACATAACAAACCCAAAATTGCTAATTCTTCAAATATTTAGGATTTTAGACTTTATCATTCTAACAAGTTAGGTTTTCCTGATCATACCAAAATACTAAACATGACATCATCAACAAAAACTTCAAAATAACATTTCTCAATAACCCTAAGCAGTTTTAGGGTTTCATACATTCTCATTAGCATACCCTTAGGTTAGGGTTTTCTAGAGAATCTGTCTAGGGTTCTATAAAACCAGTCAAGAATATGAGTGGGGTAGATTTATCAAGTGATGAATCACCCAAAATAAGAATCAATATGATTCAATATAGCTAGACATAACAATGTTATTAATAGATTGTCAAATGAATAAAACATTTAAGGAAATAATTGTATTGTAGTTTAAGGCATACCTTGTTTCTTGACAAGCCTTGTCTTGGGTGGCTCTCTTCCATACCCCTTGAAGATATAGAAGATGTTTCCCTATTCAAGACAATAGAGGGAGAATGATGATTAGTATTAATATAATCAAAACTTAAATAAGTACATGAAACCAAAGATTGAAAGGAAAAAAGATACTTATCTTTGGGAGATGTTAGGGGATCCCTCCAAAGCTTTTGAGGGATACCTATAAACTTATAAAACAAAAGAAAATGTCTTTTCCAAAAACATGTTAAAACCTATAGATTATAAAACATCAAAAATAAAAAATAGGACATCTAATACTAAAAAACAAAGGACTTAGTAGTGCAGGTTCGTTCTGTCAGATTCTTCGGGTTTGGATTTCTTTGGATCTTCTTCTTCAATAATGTTATCATAATCTATTTCTTTCTTATTATTTATTGCGCTGTCGGGACAATCACTTATGTAGTGACCCTTTTTATGGCATTGATAACATTCTACCTTGGTCCTTTCAATTTCTTTCCTTTATGTTGAGAAATGTAGGCATTTGAAACATCTTCAGAATTGGAAAATAATGAGATCCTTAATTCTTCCTGACTGCAAGTAGTCCATAGTTCTTCAAAAGCAGGAGCTTCCTTCCAACTATTAAGTTCTACAACAAATGCACCCCAAGAAGGTGGCATACCTAATAGAGCAGTGATCACGAGTTCTTTTTCTGGAACGATTTCATCAGTGGCCAAAAGATAATCCCCGATTCTTGCTACATTCACAAAGAAGGATGCCATTGTGTCTTCTTTAGTCATATTTGTGGTCCTTAGCTCATTCTTCAAACTTGCTACTTGAGTAATGTTCTTAATAGTGAATAACTTTGATAAGGCATCATACATTTCCTGAGCATGATTGATGTTGGCTATGAATGGGACAAGATTGTCCTTTATTCCTTCTACCATTAGAGTCATGACCACCAATTCTAGTTCTCTGAACTTTACTTTGTCAACATCACTGGAGTCTTCCGTAGGCTTCTTTACTTTTCCTTTGACCAAGTCTAGAACCTTGTTCTTTTCAAGTATGAGGTAAATGCTCTTTTTCCAAGGCTTGTAGTTAGAGGCTCCTTCAAGTTTGCTTTCTCCCTTAATTCTGTTAGACATTGTCTTTGAAGATGGTAGAATTATTTCCTTGAATAACCCTTTTGAATGATTCCTTGATTAAGTGCTTGAGACTACCTTTTTCTTCTTTCTTCACCAAAGCTCTGAAACCATGTTAGAAAATTAGAAAGGTAGAAAGACTTTCTTATACTTGATAATTACTTGTGATATTATTGAATTCTTATTAAGTTTTATTTGTATCTTCTTTATTTAGTTCATAAATCAATTACCAAAGCAAAATAACATAAAGCAATGGGCACTAGATACAGGCACTATGCCAAGGAAAAAACCCCTCAAGGGGAAAACCAAGTCAAAATTCTCTTCCTTGGAGTAGTATTCTTTGAGACTCTTCACCCTAGACAAAGACCAAACCTTCCCTCCACATCAGTTCAGCCTCCGAGATCTTCAATCTCTTTTCCATCAACTTCGACTATGTAGAAACTTCCGACATCAGGCTGCTTCCTACATTAGCAATCTACCAAACCAGGGAACGAAACAGAGAGAGAGAGAGGTACCAAAATTTCTTTTTTCTTCTTCTCCTTAGACTCCACTCAAATCACACTTCCTTTGGCTTCCTTAGACCCACTTCACACTTCTCCGGGTTCCTTAGAGATATTGAACTAGCTTGAGATGCGACTCTCCAAATGAATTCGTCTTGCTTCTATTGATAGGCTTCAAGGGAAGTCGAATTGGTGTCCTTAGGCCGACTTGATCTCTTCTAGGCTGACTTGGTGTGGAGGATACATAAATTATATTTGACTCAATAATAAGCCTTTTTACATGATTCAAAAGCCCAAGAAGGGTCTCTTTAAAAGTACAATGACTCTACTGACTCAGAATAAATCCTAGAAGTCCACAATGGGGACTTTGACTAATATCATTATAACCCAAGCATGAAACCCATGCTTTAATAATCATTGTTACAATAATAAAAAATATTTTCTTTATTCTTTTGACAAGTACATATGATGACTCAAATACATCGATGAAGACCAAACTTGGATACATTTTTCATAAAAAGAAGTCCCAATGCATAAAATTGGAAATGAAATGGTAGTGGTCCAAGTTGATCCAATCCCTAAGGGTTGGTAGATAGTACAAAAAAAGAAAGACAAAAAGGAGAAGTTATGGGATCATTATGATACCTAATTTTGGCATATTCGTTGTAGAGTTTATAGTTTTTATTTATTTTTTCTCACTGTCTTAAGGCTATGACCAAATGCTTTTAGCATATACAAAATGTAATTTTGTTCTTTGTTTCAAGTTGAATAAAATTAAGATTAAAAAAAAACTCCCAACATCTAACCTAGTTAAATTTGGATCCAATATCGTAAATTTGTTGTCATCATTTATTAATATAATTGTTAGTTCCACAAAAGAACTTCTTATTTCATCATTCGAACTATAGTTACCACATAAGTGATATCAAAAGGAATTATACTAAACATAATAATAAACAAATCATAAATATAATAAATAATATACATCTTAGTAAACTAAATTAGGCAATATATATATATATATATATATATATATATATATATATATATATATAAAAGAAACCTTGTGTGATTTGGATATGAAATTAATACGGTCTCAACATATAATACTAGTATCCACAAACATGATGATGTCCCCAAAATGATAATTTAATGTATCAAGGTGTTATGAATCAATAAAGTGGTCTAGATCTTTAGCAAAGGGAATAAATAAGCAAGATGCACAAAAAAATAGGGCAATTATGAAATTAATACGGTCTCAACATATAATACTAGTATCCACAAACATGATGATGTCCCCAAAATGATAATTTAATGTATCAAGGTGTTATGAATGAATAAAGTGGTCTAGATCAAAGGGAATAAATAAGCAAGGTGCACAAAAAAATAGGGATTTTTTTTTTTTTTTTAAGTCATATACTCCAAGAGACTGCATAAAGAAATTGTTGTTCGATTACTTAATGTGATACATGAAGATGTGATATGTTACTTATGTGCTTATACATTTGAGAATAAATCATTTAGTTTGTATTATTATAACTTGGTTGTTGCATCCATCAAGGTGCATAGATTTAGAAATTGTTGTTAGAAAATTATATATTATAGAGCAATAGAACACATAAAATATACTGTAGAAATATAAACACAGAAAACACATAAAACAAGAGAGACACAGATATACGTGGTTCACCCAATTTTGGCTATGTCCATGGAGAAACAGCCAGTCCTTCCTTTTATATTGTCCAACAAAATGAAGAGGTACAACTTCTAGCAGATCCGCTGTAATTCCCTCTTCGCTCTCACACAGTCTCCTCTCTCTTTCTCACTCAGAATACCGATCTACATAGATGCAATACAATTCCCTCATATATAGCGAGGGGTTCCCTTCTAGGGAAAAAAAACCCTAAATTAAACATAACTTATACCGTCGGATCTCCGCCTAATGAATGGTCCAAATTGACTATGAAATTGCAACATTTTACAAGGAAATTTTACATATATTTTTAGCTTCAGGGACACAACCCCCAATCACCCGCCAGGGGGGGGGGGCTCCCAAAGATCGCAGCCACCCCCCGTTGGACCCCCCTTACAATGCAAATATTAGGGGAGGCGTTGCCGCCACATTATGAACTAGGGTCCAATGTGGTGATACCTCCGAATAAAGAAGATAATTAGACTCCACACCCAAAAATTGTGGTTATAGCTAAATTTGGTGGTGAAAGAACTCCCATTGCTCTATTCTTATAATTGTCAAGAATGAAGATGGATTTGAAGGAAAGGATAAACAATTTAATGAGAGAATATTACTCTAATGCATAAAATTTCAATAGCTTTAAATCCATAAACGCACACCCCCCCATATGCACACACATATATTTGCATTCCAAAACTATCCCATTATCTATTATGAGCAAAACGAAAGGAAGGAATACCTTGTTAGCTACTGTAAAAGAAATTTGTAAAATGGAAAAGGAAATGGTGAGTTTAAAGGGAAGTCTACAATTGGGGAGAAAGGAAGAGTAATGCTACTACAAATCCAAAGAAGACTTTATTATTTACAAATCCAAATATTGAGTCTAAGGATGAAGATTCAAGTACGGACATGGAAATACCTAGAAAATTATTCAAAAAATTCCAAATGATAACCTTAATTTGAAGAAGAAGTTTGGGGAAAGAATCTCAGGGAAAAAGTGTAACAACCCTAGGTTAAAAATCCATGTGATGAAGTTAATAAAGGAAAAATAAGACCTGGGTCATGGGATACTTATTCCAAGGTAAATGTTGGGCGAAACATCCTAGTGTGGGTGTTCATTTGGTATTTTAAGGCTAAGGAATTTGACAAAGACAATGACAAAGGCTTTGAAAAGGCGAAGAGGAATTAATTAACATTTTATTTATGAAAATAAAGGAAATTAGGAGAAAATGAAGATGAAAGGTCACAGGTTGCATGTGAGGAGGAAAATGAAAGAAAATAATGGAAAATTGAAGAAATTAGAGATCTTATTGATAAAAAGGCTTTTGAGGATCAATTCACAACCTTTTTTCAATTCATTTTTGAAACTCTCTCTCTATTCTTTCATACTATTGCACATTTAGAGTATTCTTGGAGTACTCTAGCATTCGATGAAGGATGAAAAAAGAAGGAAAAAAAAGAAAAGGGAAGCAAAGATCAAACAAAGAAGAGTGGGATAAAGCGACTACAACAGGATTACTTACAAGTATCGAGTTGCATGTATGATTTCCTTGCTAGTTTTGGCATGCATGTTACATGCATGTTTGTATTTGGTTCTCTTGTTGTCATTGGCATGGGTTTTTATAGGTGTGACAATGGTTTTCAGCTTTGCCTTGCCATTTTCCGGATAGCCATGGTGTGATGGGGTTTCTCTTACTTGGTTGAGCTGGGTTTGTGCATGCTTTCAAAACTAAGTGGGGTGGTCTCACGAAAAATCATAGGGCCTAGGAATCCCTTGAACAATAATGGCAGGATACATGGTAAAGCCTGGTTGTGAATACCCTCAATGGGACTAGGAATTATTTGAATGGTAATGGCGGGATAAACGGTAAATCCTAGAGGTGAATACCCTCGTTGGGACTAGGAATCCCTTGAAAATTAATAGCAGGATATGCAGTAAGTCCTAGAGGGTGGAGATGGACAAATTCCTCACAGTTTAGGTGGAGAGATACGGAGGCATCCATGTTTGTTTAGGGCCTAGTGATCTCTTGACTAATATATGGTGGGATTGCAGTAAATATTATAGTGTATGTTTATTGTTTGGGCCTAGGAATCCCTTGGGCGGATACACGATAAAGCTTGAGGAAGCCCTGGTCGGTTTTGTTGTGAGTCCCACATTCATGCTTGGAATATGTCACGGGGTTGATTGGCTGAAAGAAAGATTTGGTTCAACCCAATCTATGGTTAGGTGGCACGTGGAAGTCCTTGAACTAATTGCATTTTGCATATGTTAATAGCAGCTCTTTTCCTCTTGTGTTTTATATGTAAATATGTTTGTTATTATGTAGCTATAATGGTTGTTTTGTCATTGTTGATTTGATGGTTATATGTTGGTTATAATCATGGTTTATGACAAACTTGAGTTATGGATCCCATCATGTTTTGTTTCGTAAATGGAATTTTAATGAATATATAACATAATAGATGATATTGTAGCTATTATGAGAGGGCATCAGACCTTCTTGACTAATCTCATATAAGTATGGGACCCCTATGTTCAGATTTGTTGTTATGATCTGTAGATTACATGTTCATGATGTGTTTGATGTATTGTCTGTCATGGATGTTAGGGGTCAGGTCAAGTACTTGTTCAAGTTTTTGTATTAGTAGCCTTGTCTCAATGTTATTTATCATTTTTGGAAGTTTCATGAATTTCTGAGCATAGGCCTAAGTCCTGGCCTGAAAGAGTGGCTCAAAATCTTAGGTCGTTGGTAGAAAACTGCCTAAAACTGGTCACAGTCACATGGAGGGCTTGCTGTGGAAGTGAATGGAGGGTCTCAGTCACATGGAAGGCTTATCATGGGAGTGAATGGGGGTCTAGTTCATTCAAGAAGAAATTTCTCTCAGGGGTTGGACACCTGGAGGGGCTGGTTGGCTCCTGAAGGTTACTGTAGCTCATGGGGAAGGTCAATTTGGTTTTGGTTTGTCGATTCACTTCCTTAAATATACTTGGGGAGTTGAATCATATTATATTAACTCTTCATCACATGTTTTCCTTGGTGGACTGGTTAGCTTGGGTAAATGTGGAAGGAGGGTGTTATAGAGTGGTAACAAGGTATGGTTAACCCCTTGGAATGGATGGGTGGAATGCGTTTTCATGCATACATGTCAGTTTCATATGTTTTCTTTATGCTCGTGGTCTATGTAATTTTTTTGTATGCATGGTGGTGGTCATTATTGTAATTGTGTCGCCATGAGCAAGATGATGGTGATTTTTGTTGGATGTGGTCTTCTTGAGTGCATGTTGGTTATGCATTTTACTTTCTATATGTCGTTATGCATGCATTGTCATGGTTATAGTTATCGTGCATGAGGTCATGGTAGGCGATTGGCATGGTCATGCATGATAACTGGATGATGATCGAGATGATGTTTTTATACCACTATGATTATGTTTATACATGTATTGTGTTAATATGGTTGATCTTGTAGACGAGATATCCTCGCTTGAGATACACTGAGGTATGTTGATTATGTTTATATTTTGGTGTAGCTGACATGGTATAATTGCAGGAAGAAGATCAAAGATGACTAGAAAGATGGTAGAATATAGTTCACGAGACTCTCCCTATAGATCAGATGAGAAACATGGTGATGGGAACTCTCCTAACATAGCAGACACATTGAGAAGTTTGAAGGAAGAAATAATAATTTGAAAAGAAGATAATGACAGAATCATTCAGGCACAAGAGAAACAAACAAAGGTTAATGCAGTTATCCTTCAGAGTTTTTCATATTTGCAGAGACAATGACCACTTAGGATCAATCATGGATAGGAGGAAAGAACGAATGGGGAATGTGGTAATAGGTTTTATGGTGGTCACAGGTCAGATAGAGATGAAATGATCATAAATGGAAAGTTATTGGACACACCTGATAAGAGAGGAGATGGACATAGGTTCTATTCTAGTTTTGGTTCTGATAGGTATCATGGTCATCATCGTTATCAACCTTACAGGAGGAATGATAGGGGATATTTTCTAGATGAGTTTAAGAAAGAAAAGCCACCTACCTTTGATGGAGATTTGAAGAAAACGGAAGATGTAGATGCATGGTACTTGGGATGAAGAAGTTCTTTGAACTGCATGATTACACAAAGAATATGAAGGCCATAATAGATATATTATACCTCAAAGGGAAAGCATACATCTGGTGGGAAGATGTAAATCGGGTTAGAGACATCAGGACAAAAGAGTTGAGTTGGAATGAATTCAAGAGACTTTTCAGGAAGAAATATTTGTTATAAAGGTACTATGACAATAAAGTAAAAAAGTTCTATTTGCTAAAAATGGGATCGATGATGGAAGGAGTGTATGACCAAGTTCCTGGGGTTGTTGAGGTATGTACCGTATCTTAAATATGAGAAAGCCAAAGTTCAGAGATTTGTCAGTGGAATACCATTAGCATTTAAAGATTGGATTGAGTATGATGAGCCTCGGTCACTTGAAGAAGTCATTGGTAAGTTGAAGCATTTTTATGAGCAATAAAAGCTCAAGACAGAGCCATGCCAAGGTTGTAAGGGGAAAGACAAGATTAAGGGTAAATGGCAGTCAAAGTGAATAAGACCTTAATATGCAAGTGAGAAAGAGAATGTTGTTACTTACAAGAAGTTTAATGTAGTTGGATAGGGAAATGGGTCACAACCTAGAGGGCAGTAGAATAAATTTTATGGCAAGGGACAATTCCAGTGTTGGATATGTGGCAAGGAGCATGTCAAGACTAATTTTCCGTAGTATCAAGGTGGTAAGCCTTAGATTTATAGTGCATAGGAAGTGTAGACAGTTAGGGATGTTGGGAAGAGCACTCCTTGGATCTATGCATCATTGGATAATAGGTACGTGGATCACCAGGGATCTATTATTGATATGGACGATAAGCTTTGTGATCAAGTTGTTTCTATTTTGATTGACCTTGGATCTAATTATAATTATGTTAATCCTG
The DNA here is from genome assembly GCA_031772625.1 of Pinus tabuliformis. NCBI lineage: Eukaryota > Viridiplantae > Streptophyta > Pinopsida > Pinales > Pinaceae > Pinus > Pinus tabuliformis. Next base: position 979,564,269 of record CM062812.1, read on the forward strand.
ACCTGGTGGATAAGTGTGGTTTGAATAAATAAGTGCAAGGAGAATCTTGGTTAGCGCAATTGGATACAAGTACAAAAAAAAGGGTTCATCATTGGGTAAGAGCTTGTGCATTTGAGTTGAATGGTATGCCTACATAAGCGCATTTGAATGCGCTTCCATTAGGATCATATAATATGCTTTTGGGTATGGATTGGTTGTATATTCATAGAACCAAGGTGGATTGTTATAACAAGGCTATCGAATGCTTGGATGAAAATGGAGAACAAAGAATTTTGTAGGGTAAGAAGAAAGCTACATCAGTCATAATGCTTACAACTATGAAGGAAAAGTGCAGTCGCAAAAAAGAGTGTGTGTTATTCGCAATGCATATTTATAGTGATAGAGGTAAGGATGTTGAGGATGCAGAGGTATTAAGCAAGTACCCGGTTATACAGTTGTTGCAGGATGTGTTTCCTGTTAAAAAATTTACTGCATAACATAAATAAATACTGAGAGGAATAAATATAAAATTACCCAGCAATAACCATAAACACATAAATACACATGTTTATCCAGGAAAACCCCAAATCCGGGGAAAAACCCAATCATAATGAAATTTCATTATCCTTGGCCAAAACCTGGCCAATCCGGCCAAGTGAGCCTTCACCGCTCACCTCCAGGCCCTTTTCATTACAATGAAGTCCTTCCAACCTTTTATAGGCTCCATTACATATAATACCACGGGCATAATACCATGGGTGCACAATACCATGTGCCCCAAAACCATCACTGTTTACCCTGGTCAACTTTTGACTCTATCCCGAGTCAAGTTTACCTAACATTTCCTGCATAGATTTTAGAGTTGTTGCCTCATAGAGAAGTGGAATTTTCCATTGAGTTGGTACCAGGGCAGCACCAACATCAAAGGAACCATACAGGATGAGAACACCAGAGTTAGTAGAGTTGAAGTTGTAGTTGAAGGACATGCTTGACAAGGGATACATTAGGCCAACTGTATCTCCTTAGGGCGCACCGGTATTGTTTGTGTTATGCTCTTGACCTACGAGAAATTCCAGAATACAAGATATGCGAATAAATACAACCCAGAACACAGAATAAAATGAGAAAAAACAACAAGTATTTTATTATTTAGAGATAGATCCAATGTTCACTTGCCTCTTCGAGGGGGAAACCTCCAGCAAAGCAGAGCTCGATTACAAATAAGATTTGATGATATTTCCTTTCTAAAAATGACTATTTATAGCTAAATGACCTCCAACAACCTAACGACCAGTGGTCCTTTGCATAACATGGGTTAACCACTTTATATATTAATTATGGCATGTTTGCAACTAATTGTGGTCCCTTTCTTAAATCCAGGTCAACCGATTACAATATTAATATGAGATTTATTGACTCTTTAACTAACTATGACTATGACTCAGCCCCACTGGGTTTATTACATAAATAAAGGGGTTAGGGTTGGACCCTAACATTCCCTCCCCCAGCAAAAGTAGCCTTGTCCTCAAGGCTGAATATGTGGAAACTGCTGAAGAATAGTGGCTGGTTCCCAGGTCTCATCTTTTGGAGAGGTGTCTTTCCACTTGACAAGGACTTCCTTGATCGTGCGGCTGCGCAGATATCTTTCACAAGTATTAAGGACGTATTCTAGTTGGAGCCAGAGTGAGCCTTCCTCATCCAATTCGGTAAACTGGTTTGAATTCTGCAATTGTTCCCCACCACTTTCTTGAGGCATGATACATGGAAGACTAGGTGGATTTTTGAGGTTGGTGGCAAGGCCAGCGTGTAGGCTACTGCTCCAATGCCCTGAAGTATTTGATAAGGTCGATAGAATTTTGGAGCTAGTTTTTGGAAGCCCTTTTTTTTAGTGATGTTTGCTTATATGGTTGCAGCCACAGGAATACCTGATCCCCTTCTTGAAATGTGCACTCTGAATGATGCTGGTTTGCATGTTGCTTCATTCGATTCTGAGCTTGATGGAGATTATCTTTGAGATGACATAGCATGGCAGCATAGTTTTGTAGGAGTTGATCAACTACATGCACCTTAGAACATCCAGGGATATAAGAAATAGGGGAAGGTGGGAATTGGCCATAGACAACTTCATATGGAGTCATCTTGGTGGCTTCATGATAGTTAGTATTTGTTACACAATATTTTGTCGCTCCTTCTGCACTTCCTTGTGAAATACCTTTAAGTGCTCGAAACATGACAATTATACAATATACTCATCCATGTATACACTCAGATCCCTCCTAAGACTTTTATTAGAAAATGCCTTGAGCTTTTCCTGAAGAAATAACTATTAAAACCCCAAAATGAGGATCATCGCTCTTATAAGGCTTAAAATAGTGATGGTTTTCTATTGCATTGTACTTGAACAGCGATGGCATTGCTCTGTTCCCTTGCATACCCGCGATGATCCCAAAAAGGTAATTTTTCCAAAGAGGATGAGAATCTTCGTGATCTAGAAGCTTCCAGAGCGACGAGTTGGAGGTTGTTTCGCATAGATGAGGCTGAATTCTATCAACTTAGCCTCTTTGTCTTATCCCTATGAGCTACCTCCTTGAGATGAGGGCCTAATTCTATCTTTGGAGAGGTCCTAACTCCCTTTCCCAGCTTATAAATTCATCCTCTCCCATTCCCAAATGGTTGGTCTATGTCTATTTGCACGCTTATGCTAAGCTCGTGCCTAGAGGCTATTCATTAGACTTGAAGAAGGAGTGCTTGGAGAGTTCTTGGCTTGGACTTGGATTACCACTCAAGGAGATCCTTTCAACATCAAGGCTTTGGTTGTAAGATTCCCTTTATTTCTTAATAATATACAACTGTTGGTTCATCTTCCCAAAATATATATGTTCATGTATTATTTAAGTTGACATTCCTTCATTAGTTAAGTAGGTTGTTATTGGATTTTCTATTAGTTTTGGCATGCTTTGTTGTCTCTTGATCACTTATTTAGGTATATAAAAACTGAGAGAAGCAGGAACAAGTCCGTGACACAAGCGGTTCAAAGCCCTCAACAACGAAAATCATAATCGCATCAGAATGAGGTAGGTCATCTCTTTCATTCTTCTTTTCAATTATAACCTAGGAAGATGTCTAGTTGATTGTCACTTCAGTTGCTAGACCCACTCATTGGGCTAGAGGGATCATCTTTGTTCGCAGAGAGGATTAGCCTCGTCAACAAAATGGAAACTCCACTAGGGAGCCTATGATCCTTTCCTTGTCATTCTTCACCTTGTCTTTTGACGAGTTTGATCAACCATTCATTCTTAGACTTCATTGCTTGTCTATAGTTAGTCTCACTTTTTGGTAGATGCATGAAGGTTGTTGATTTGAGATGTTCTGGAAGATTATGTGTTTCTTATTTTATTTTCTTTTCTCGCTCATCATGTATTTAACACTAACCATCGTGATGATATCATGGGTTTGTTTATTACAATAGCGATGATCATTGCTTTTTGCTTAATAGGTGCGACGATTGCATAAGTTAAAGAAATTTAGGGTTTGTCTTCTTGTTTTCAGTTCTTTTTTCCTTCTCCCAGTGATTTACCAGTGCGATCTTAGTTGACTTTGTTATTGTCTGATTGCAATCGCCTTTTAACTTGGTTTGAGTATGTTTGAAGTTTGATTAGCCTTTTAGGGTTTCTAGGTCTTCTAGGTCATCCTTCATCCGCTCATTGGTCTTCTCATCAGAGATCAATTACCTGTGTTAAAGAGTCTTTTGTGTGTTCAAACATCCTTTGCAGATTACTTTTGGTTCTTGTGTCTGAAGTTGTTTTCATTAATGTCGGATTGAGCAGATACTATGAAAGTCACTTAAGTTCTATTTGACAAACAATAGATTACAAATTGATTGTCTCATTTGAATCAAAAGGGAGTGTTTGCTTTGAGTTTTGTGTTTCGAAAAGTGAAAGTGAAAGTATTTATTTTTTCGAAGTTTTCGAATCATTTTTTGCATTCAAATCATTAATGTGAAAGAGATTTTCATGTTTGTTGGCTTGCTTGCATTCTCTTTTACTTTTTGCACTAGATTACATTGATTGCACTAAAGTGAAAAGAAGAAAAAAAAATCATCATTATATCTTAAGGTAGTTTTGCTTTAAGGTTTGTTTTGGCATTGCATTTGCTTATCATATGAAAGATTAGATTTCATGTTTTGCATTTAGAATTTGAAGATTGTCATGGATGCACTTTTGCATTGGTTTGATGCATGATTTGAGTGATCTTCTTCTCTAGATAGATATCTTTCATCGAATTGAAGGATTTCATTTCATCATCTAGTTGCATTTTAGGAACAAGTAACACCGTTAAGTCCTTGAAATTGAAACATAATTCCAAGATAAACTTTAAAATCTATCAATTAATCTAAGGAGAATTTGAAACATTAATATTCATTCTTAGTGGTCTAGGCTAGAGATGTGTTCTGGCGTCTATAAAACTTAGCAGCTATCATTTTCTTTGGAATTAGACAACGCTAACATGGACTTGTGCTCCCTGTACCATCGCATATATAAAGGGAGACCCTTATAGGTTGCAAACCTTTATCCATAGGAAGCCGAGTCTGCCACCCTGTAAACGTGATACACCAAACACAACATTCGAGGATATTGCCTGCACATACATCAAGTCCTTGGTAAATTTATTTTCTGAGGTGTATATTGTAGTTCACAGTTACTTGGTACACCTTTTACCTAGATTCACTTGAGTAGTCATTTCGATCTTTTCTGACTCTATAAATTTGAAAAGATCATCGAGCAAATTGTCCTTTCAAGCTCGCTAAACCATCGAAAAAGACTAGAGTCACATTTTCATCCTTTTCTTAACTCTTAAAAGATGAAAAGGAAAAGTTTTTGTTTCTAAAAATAACTACCCATGATAAGCATGTCGAACCCAAGCAGTTGCTTCTTGGACCAATATTGAGTAATTCCCTGTTAATTTCAAGATTAATAAAGCCCTAAGAAAATCTCCTTTCCTTTTTTTCTTTTGAGATGAATTCATCGTGGCTGAACCATTGATTTCATCTCATAGTTCCCCTTCGTTGTATGATACCGAAGGGTCCTCCCAGGGAGTTTATCGGAGCTTTCTCGGTCACTTGCAGATCAAGGTTTTGAACTTGGGATTGTTCCAAGTATCCAACTTCTGTCTTCTCGTCCACCTCCATCGTATTCTTGGTCACCACAAGAATATGATCCTGATACCCCTGATAATCCTATTTAGAACCTGAAAGTCTGCAGAGGCTTGTTATTTATTCGTCAAATCAATTATTCAATTATGTTGTGATATATCCTCAGCATCCTTACAGTCCTTACGATCAGCCTGTTATTCCTTTTGAGTTATCTCCTCACACATCTTAGGTTCCTCGTCACCATTTGTTTCCATCTATGGAGTTAGAAGGTGAAATCTAAACCTCTTCTTCGGGTCATTTGGAAGTTTCCGCTACCCATACTCCTCATGTTGATGATAAGCAAGGATATGAATTTCCTCCAGAAGGCTTTCCTTATACAGGAAGAGTCACATCTCTCACTTTCCATGAAAATTGTGGACCCATGTTTCCACATGGTTACATAACCTTATCTCAGTTAGTTTCAGGTACTTCTAGTGCTTCATCATTGTAACAAAACCCCATTTGGTCTTCAAATGCTATGCCTACGTGTGGTTTTTTCATTACGAATGCTACCTCTCACACTTCTGTAAAAATTGCTATTACCTCAGTTCTTGTTCAACCTATGATTACGTCACAACCTATATCATCATTTCAACTAAACCTTTCGGTATAACCGACTGTTTCAGGTAAGGTTTCAGTTAGTTATTCCACCCCTCCGTCAAGTGGACAAAATGTGCCACCGCCTGGGGTGTAGGATCTGAATACTTCTCTTGTGTGAGGTGAAACCAATGTGAGTGGATTACAAACTCACATGGTTGTAGTGAATCAACCTTATTATGGTAGTATTCCTAACCCTATTGATCAATACGGGTAAGGTAACATCCAATATCAGCAGCCTTTTATGGCTTAGTTTCTACTCCAACAGGCTTATGTCCCATATGGTTCGCAATACTTGGTTAATCCGTCTTACATTCCTCAAGTATGAGCTTATGTCCAGCCTGGTAAATCCACTATTCTTGGTGGATATGGTCAGATTCAATTCGGGAATTATTAATACCATCAGGGTATATCCCTACCCTTGCAACAACAAGGACAACCTTTGCAGCAACAAGGGAAACCTTCGCATCAACAACATCAAACATTGTAGCAGCAAGGGAAACTATTACAGTAGCGAGGATGACCTTTTCCATAGTCTCAGCAGCCTTTGCAACCGCAAGCTCAGTTTGTTCAACAGTCTACTCAACCTTTGTACTCGCAAGGCCAACCTTTGCAGCAGCAAGGTAAACCTTTACAACAGCAAAGTCAACCTTTGTAGCAACAAGGTCAACCTTCGTAGCAACAAGCTTTATATGCGTATCAACTAGGTCAACCTTTGCAAGCCCAAGGTCAACCCCTACAGCAACAGGGTCAATCTCCTTTTATCCAACATTAACAGGGTCAACAACGTTATAACCCATATGCCATGTACAATGCTTATCAATGGCCTATGGTAGGTCAATATTAAACCTGCCTTGGACCAAATCCGTCTTATGGTCAAGGTAACCCTTAGTGGGGACAAAATCAGGTCCCGTATGGAAAAAATCCTCCACTGTGGGGGAAAAATCCTTGCCAGCAAGGTTGGAACCCATAGTTTGGGTCTCCTCAAAGGCCCTATATGCCGTTTAACATGCAATTGCCTTTATTGGCTACGTTGGAGTTGCCCAATGTCTCGAGGCTCACGAATGATCCCATTCTTAATTCACCTTACTGGCCTCCAGTTCCAACTAAAATTCCAAGCGATTGTCCCAAATTCCAAGGAAAGGCTAAGGAGGACCTACAAGCCCATGTGATGACTTATCACCTATGGTGCTCCTCCAATTTGTATGTTGATGATTCGATCTGTCTTCGCCTCTTTTAGGGAATCCTCACATGTGCTACCGCAAAATGGTATATCGAGTTGCCTCAAGGTACCTATGCTGACTTCAACTCTCTGGCTATGGCCTTCCTCACCCACTCGCAATTGCCGGTTTGGTATGAAAATAACACTCATTTGCTCACATCCCTTAAGAAAGATATCGTGACTGACATTTCCGATCATATCCATGAATGGAGACGTCAGCGTCGCCTCATCAAATTTGAGATTGTTGATGAGTTGTTGACTGAATGGTTCAAAAAATCATTCATTAGCAAGATTGCTAAGGATATAGCTATGGGTGGATGTGTTACTGAAGAGCAAGCTATCACCCATGCCCAGTATTTAGACTTAGTCTATTCGCAATCTGGCACGTTGTATGAGATGTTGCCTGATGCTTCGAGACCATCTTCAAATCTGACATCATCAAAGTCTCCTGATGTACCACCTATGGATGGTGTGATTGGTTCTGTGTCTTAGACTTCCACGAAAGCTTCTTCGAAGTAGAAATCTGTTTCAAACACTGGTTCCAATAATCCTTCGAAGAATTCATCCAGTCCTGGTAAAACCTCTGAGGTACATGTTGTTCAGTCTACCGCAGCAGATAAAGCCTCTAAAGGTAAGAAAAAGGGCAAAGGTAAAGCCAAAGTCGATGCCCCCAAACAGGCCCACCCAAATCGTCTACTGATGATTCTTCTAAAAGAAAGCCAAAATATCGTTGCCTCATCTGTGAGGAAGATCATTACACCAAGGATTGTCCCCAACACTCTGAAGTTAATCGCTTGTTGAAAGGGACTTCGAATATTTTAAAATAACCTTTTCCATCTTAGCAGACACAATTGGTAGACCAACCACAATCCTTTGCCTCTTCTCGTTGCCAGGTTTTCATGATGCATGGTTCATCACCTATTTCGATTGCTACTTGAACAAAGGACTATCAAATCATGCATAAGCAGATGGTGGAGAAAGAAGTCACCGATATCCCTTCTACTTCTACTCGTTTAGTTTTTGCCCACTCCATATTGAGTGCCCTAACAGTGAGTTCATAATCTGACCATCCCCCAAGGGTGTTCTTCAAAAATCGTCTTATAATCCGAATGCTAGAGTTGCACATAATTACAATATTGTTGAGGATTTAACTCAAGAGCCTTCGTAAATGTTTGCATTGTAGGTTCTCCAAACCTATCCACTGCAGCGAAAGTCACTGTTGTCTACTATAGGTTCTATTGATCCTTCCAATTCGAGTCTAATTATCTTTGATCTTGAAAATCACATGCCTCGTCTTCCTCATCCGATTGATTTTTTGATACAAGTTGTTATTAAATGAAAGATGATCCATTGGACTATTATTGATGAAGGTTCTTCTACCTGCATCATGTTTGTTTCATGTTGGAAGGCCATTAGCTCTCCTTCTCTTAACCAGTCCCCGAACACTTTGGAGGCCTTTGATGGCAAAGGCTCACGTCCATACGGTATTCTCACGAACTTTCTGATTAAATTGGAAGGAAAAAACATTGAATTAGAAGTAGACGTTGTAGATGCAAATCTCAACTACAACCTTCTTCTCGGGTGAAGCTGGACCCACACTATGTTTTGTGTGGTTTCTTCTTTTTTTTGGGCGCTTCTTTTTCCTCACGAAGGAAAAATTGTCACTCTTGATCAATTGTCTTTCTTCTCTTCTGGTTCATCAAATGGTAATGTCCCTTACGTGGGAAATTTTGAGATTCCTTATGAGAGTGTGGGGGCAGGTCTCTTCAAAGACTCTACTTTAATGGGTACTTTTACTCTCCCACCTCTGAATGTTAATTCAATCAAATCTCAGTTTCTACGGATCCTTGGATTATCCCTACCCTAGATCAAATAGATTCATTTGGCGGTTCTATGCCTTTAAGTCCATTAGAGAAAAATTATCAAGAAATTGTCTTAGCTTGAGTGGCCGCTTTAGAAAGTCATACTGTTTTCAGTATGAACCTAGACACTTATGTGCCATCTCCTTGGCTTGGTTCTTGGGATTCTCTGGATCCTTTGAACGAGACATTCCCCACCGACGAGAGTATCATTGAGGTCATGTCTCTAGACGAAAATCCATGGAACAATCTCCATCATCGTTCTTCATTTCTTCCCAGCCTCGGTGAGATGCCTTCATGTCTTGAAGAATTTGTTTCTCATTCTCCCACGCCTCCACTTCAAACACTTGTCTTGGTACATGAAGTATTGTCAGAGGGTAATATGGGGAATATCACTGCTACTATGCCTCTTGACATTTCCATTAAACCTAGAATTGTCGAGAACATTCATATTGGGGTTTCATGTTCTCTAGATGAGATCAGTTTTACACTCAACTTTTTAAATAATTTCGAGAATTCTTTGCATGGTCATATGACGAAATTCCTGGTATTGATCCAACAATAGTGGTGCATGAGATTCCGCCTTATCCTGGTGCTAAGCTTGTTTGCCAACGGCTTCACCCCGTGCACTCTCGAAAGGCTATTTCTATCAAAGCAGAAGTGGAGAATATTTTAAAAGCAGGTTTTATTTATCCTATCCCATTGATAGATTGGGTGTCCAACATTGTCCCTATTGCCAAAAAGTAGGGTATGATCCGTGTCTGTGTTGATTACCACGATATCAATCGCGCATGTCCCAAGGACAATTATCCCACTCCATTTATCGATTAGATCATCGACAAATGCGCTGGGAGTGAGATTTTCTCGTTCATGGATAGTTTTTCTGGCTACAACCAGATCAACATTTCACCAACTGATCAACATAAAACAACCTTTATCTATCCCTGGGGCACTTTTTCTTATAAAAAGCTTCCTTTCGGTTTAAATAATGCTAGCGCTACCTTCCAATGAGAAATGTCTTATGCATTTCATGACATTCGACACATTTTTCAACCTTACCTTGATGACTTACCAGCTCATTCTGCTAAGCGTCATGACCATCCGGATCACTTAAGATCCATATTTTTGCGATGTCAGCATTATAACATCCGTCTCAATCCACACAAGTGTGTGTTTTACGTTGAGTCTAGCCAACTCTTGGGTTTTGTGGTGTCTCACGAAGGTATCCGAATTGATCGTTTGAAAGTACAGGCCATTGTCAACTTACCCCCCTACCTCATTTCTACAATTTCAAAGCTTGCAAGGAAAGGCTAACTTTCTCCATCGATTCGTCTCTAATTACGCTGAACTCGCTAAGGGTTTTACTTGCTTACTTAAGAAGGGAATCCATTTCATTTAGGATGAAGTTGCCCAGAAATCCTTTGATTTTTAAAAGACACGCTTATCAATTCTCCTTTACTGCATCCCACTTCTCGATACTAAGTCTCGATATGCCCATGTCAAGAAACTTGCCTTGGCAGCAGTCCATGTTGTGCGAAGATTTCGACACTATATCCTTTTACAGAAAACCATAGTGATTTCCGATTCCAACCCCATGACCTATATACTGACTTGTCAGTTGCTGGGGGGGAAATACTCCAATTGGATCGTTATCCTGCAAGAGTTTTATTTGGAGTTTACTCCCGCCAAATCAAAGAAATTGCTCGTTTTTGCTGAGTTGATCTGTGCCCTTCCGTCTGCAAGCACTTCGACTGATTTTACTGAGTAGATTCTTGATGAAACTCTATTTCTAATCAGCACTCTCGACCCATGGTATGGAGATATTATCGTTTATCTTCAAACCCAAACCTTTCGATTTGAGTTGTCTCGATCTGACTGATGTTGCATCCGACATCAGTCCCAACCCTATCGGATCCTTGGTGATACATTGTATCGGATTGGTGTGGACTCTGTTCTTCGCAGGTGTCTCATCCTAGAAGAGGCTGAACGGGTCTTAAATGATTTCCACTCTGGTTCCTGTGGTGGTCATATGTCAAGATATGCCACTTCTTAGAAAATCCCCCATGCTGGTTATTTTTGGCCTTCTATCTTTAAAGACTCTATTCTTGTTTTCCAAAAATGCCACGAATGCCAGATTTTCAACCGCAAGTAGCATGCCCCACCTGCACCCTTACATCCAGTAGTTACCATTGGCCCATTCACTAAATGGGGCATTGATTTCATGACATGTAACCCTTGCTCGGTTGGGGGGCATGGTTATATAATTGTCGCAGTCGACTATTATACTAAATGGGTCGAGGCAATGCCTACATACAATGATGACGGTATTGCTGCTAATTTTTGTCAGCACATGATGGCAGAGCTGATTGCTCAGTTGGGCCTTCATTATGATAGCTCAACTCCTTATTAGCCACAAGCCAATGGCAAAGTTGAGGCAGTTAACAAAGTTTTTATTACTATGCTCAGCGTACCATTAGCGCAAGAAGGATTGGCATTTAATGCTATTCTCATCTCTTTGGGCTTACAAAACTTCCACTAAGATGACCACTGGATTCACTCCATTCCAGCTGGTGTATGGTTTATAGGCAACTCTTCCAATCGAATGTGAAATCCCTTCACTCAAACTAGCTATCAAACTTCTTCTGGATACCTCGCCTAGAGAGGAACAACTACTATACCTTGAGAGGCTTGATGAGACTCGTCGCATTGTTGTGATGGTCATCGAAGCTCAAAAGAAACGTGTCAAAGCTCATTTTGACCAAATCGTTTCTCTCCGCACTTTTGCTGAAGGGGACTTGGTCCTTCTTTACGATCAAGCCAACGATAAATTGGGAGTAAGAAAGTTCGAACCCATGTGGCATGGGGCCTACATTGTTAAGCGTGTATTACAAAAAGGTGCCTAAAGCTATGTGATTATGAAGGAAATGCATTGTCACAACCCCGTAATGGGTTGTATCTGAAGAAGTATTATGTGTGAAATTTGTGTAATTACTTTTGTACATTAGTGTGTTAATTCATTAATGTGCATTTTTGAGTTTTGGTGTGTTTGTTTTCTTTGCAGACATGTGTTTTTATGCTTACCCTGTGTTCCACTCAGTTTTCAAATGTCGTCAGGCCATTACGTTGGTTTTGCTAATGGTGCTTGTCGTAGCACACAAAACTTGTCTTCCGCGGCATGGGTACTCTATGACCCTAGTGACAAGCTGATTAACTTACAAGGTATATGCCTTGGTCGAACAACCAATAATATTGCTGAATACAATGCAATTACTGAAATTTTGTCAAAAGCAATTGCTCTTGGCATTAGGGATTTAATTGTCAAGTTGGATTCACAGCTCGTTGTGTTACAGTTAAACAATCATTACTCAGTGAGAAATCCACAAAAATTGTGTATGTATCTACGTGTTAGATTACTGGAAAGAAATTTTGATTTCATCACATATCAACATATTCCACGTAATTTAATTACATTAACAGATGCATTAACAAATTTTGTTCTTGATAGGCATTTGCGTCATTTATAAAACTGATCATATTTTGGACACATAAGTAGAAAATAATATATATATATATATATATATATATATATATATATATATATATATATATATATATATATATATATATATATATATATATATATATATATATATATATATATATATATATATATATATTGCGTCCGTTAGAGTGTTTACATCAGGATATCAAAAAATAGATTGTTCTGGGACACTTGGCTTGCAAAGCCTACAAAAAGTGTAAATAAGCTAGAAAGGCTATCAACATGCACGATGCTCATGATAGCATGAGACCGCTCTGATCACTCAGCCTAACAGCCGATGTAGTCTCACATATACTCCCACTATGTGTCTCTTCCAACATAGTGGAACATCATCAATAGTGGGATACTCTGGGACTCCTCGAGTTATCGCCTCCAGATTGCGCTCCATCTCATCTAAGGGGTCTGCCCCTTCTTCATAGTCTGTGACCACTATCTGATGAGAAACTCGCTATGCTATTGTTGACATGATTGGTGGTCTCTCTGGTCCCACATCTGCACATTTATCACAAGTTTAGTCTCAGTTTACACTTTTACAAAAAATCATAAAACTTGAAAAAAATCCAAAAAACAAGTTTTTACAGCATCAGTCCATTGTTCCCTTGGTGGCAGAAGTAGATTTGGATCCCACCTGAAATCCATGCCAGCATAAGTGTAGTCATCTACCACGAGTAGTTGGCGTTCTAGCCAAGTGAAATAATGTGATGGGTAATGCATATGCTGACCCGTTCCTCCTCGAGGCATGAGTTGACTCCATCTCACTATTCTCGGATCTTGGGGAGCAGGATTTGGTACCTCTACCCACTAATACCAGAATAAGGGCACTCACTCTAAAATTAAGTTCACCAATATCAAACTAAACCCGAATTTCTTCAAGTGTCCATGCTTCCCCTTGGTCAGTTGTCGTTTCATATTTGCCAAAAGGCCTCCACACTAGTTAAATATGGTGGGAGTCAAACACGCAATAGCATAATAGAACTGGGATTTTGAAGCCTCATGCAAGGCTTGTGTGCCAGATTCACGCACCATAGTGAACAAGATCATTCTCAAGACAAAGTTTTTGGTGATTATCTCTATCTTCACCTTCCCTCCATTGGTCATTTATGCACCAGGACAATGCCTATGGACTAGAGTCCTTGTACTTTCACCTCCTTAGTGAGATCCAAAGAGTTGGATTGCTTGCCCTCATCGAGACAATCCCATGATGAAGTAGATATCCATCTCCTCATGTTCTAGTTCCTGGCCTTTTATGATGAAGATATCTCGATCTACATCCCAGAAATTGATCAAATAGGGCAACAATTCCATCTGAGCCCTTAACCCTGTGGTCCTGAAGAAATTTAGCACCAGCAATTCCTCAGAGCGTTTATGCATTTAGGATTTTGAGCTGCTTGGTGGTCTTCAGCCTCATGGCCTCCTTCCTTCCATTATAAGACCATAATCTCTGCAAACATCATCTAACACCAATTAATGCTTTTTTCATTGATTAAAATCATAAATTTTTGCTTCAAAAGAGGGTTTCCTTTCCAAAAAATTTGCCTCGACACCATCGCGCTTGTTTTTACAAGCAGAGTGATGGCATCATGGGAGCCTTTGGGCTCGAGCGCGATCATCGCGGGTCCGATGACCATACCCGCGATAATCCCTAATGCCCTAAAAATTAAAAATCCTCCCTTGTAGCATAAGAATTACCATTTAAAATGCATAAAAAAGTGATAAAATGCAAGAGCAAGGATGGCCCTCATACATGTTGCAAACAGTTCACGAAATGGCACTCCGGATCTCCCGTAACAGCCACTTGAAAATCAAGAGGATTAGGGCACAAATGAACTTTCAAAGCTTACTATGGTAAAATGGTAAAAAAAAAAATTACTTTTGGCTATTTATAAATTTTGCAAGTCATTTTTGTCAATATTTTCATAATATTTTTACAAGTACCTTCAAGTGAATAGTGATAATTATTGACTGATTCTTGTGAGTTTTATTTTATCTCTTTTTTCAGACTCATTAAATAAACAAAAAAGGAACCCCCCTGGAGTCATCTTTGAGCTCTTTTCTGACTCTTGGAAACTAAGAAGATTGTCGAGTACTTTTCGTTTTGAACTCATTAAAGTAAATGAATCAGCATCATCTCAGTATAATTTTACCCCTTTTTCGGGTTGAGATTGACTATTTACGAAAAAGGTACACTTTGATAAAACATGGTCAAGAGGTTCTCTCGGATATTGTTTTCTACCTTTTCGGATTCGAGAGACAAATTACGAAAAGGGACATGATGGAGTTTTCTTTTTTGTATCTTTTTCAAACTCTCAAAATATGAAAAAGATACCAAGTTATTCTTGCGTCGAACTCGTAAAACTTTACGATGAAAGACTCGTCACCATGATGAGACAGAGCTTCTCCTTCCTAAGGCTCGTAAAACTTACTAGGATGGATTCATTTGAAGAATGAACTTACATGAAAAACATATGCTATCCCCTTCAAGCTTGTGATAAAAATAATTGGGGTACTCGCTAGAAATGGTGGGGGAAAAATGAAGATGAAGCATTCTTTCTATAAGTAGCATGTCGCTCTTGAACATGACACCCTTCTGCTCTCGTGTTGGGTTTGGGATATCCTCACTTAGTCACTTTTCCTCCCGGGTTTGGGTGATCCATTTTGCCTCTCATTTGACTATTCCATTTTGTCACCATGACCTTTAGTCCTATGTCGAGTTATATGCTACCACACTCCGAAGTCATGTCGCCAATGTTCAAGAGAATTCCAATATGCAGTTATTTACCTATACATTGTTTAAGTCATTGTTACGGTCTTGAAAATTATTCCACTTTATTCCTTATTTCATGGAGATACTGGGGGATTCATCATTGTCCTCTTTCGATGGGTCGCTTCCTGTTGACTTCAGCTCATTATCTAGGAAGATGACTTAGAAACTCCCTTTCAGTACCTTAGAGCTTGCATGCCTTAATGGCAAGTTCTTCGCATCCGATGATAGGTCTTCATCATTGGTCTTTGATCGGGTGATTCCATGAGTGTTCAACTTCAGTTTCATTATCACATTCACAGATTGTACTATTGTACCTTGAGAGCCATTTTCATTATTGGTGGTTTCTCTCATACCTGTTAATGGTCCACATCATTGGCCGGTAATCAGGTGGTTTTCTAGCATGTTCAACTTCAACACATTTATTCGCATGTTAGGATTCATACGTTGATCGGGTCAAGATGGAGCGCAAGACCCTGAGTCTTGTTTGTTATGACTCAGGCTGCATGGAGTTATATGTCATTCATGATTGTACACATGTTTCTACTATACGGATGGTTGTGACCATACCGTGAGACTTTATATTTATGATGATCCTTGTTATTTGGATGGTTGTGCCCATACCATGGATCTTTTCATATAGTCTTCATCATCGTGGATTCATGTCTTGATCTCAGATATGTATATGTATATGCATCCTTGATTTGAAGGTCTCGTGATGGTGTGTGTCATCATCCTTGCAAAAGCTCGTAAAGCATCTCAGCCATCACTCCTCGTTTTGCCTTCATGCTTTAGGGGGCACCTATTACATAGTATTTTGTCATGCCTCCTACACTTCCCTGTGACATACCCCGAAGTGCCCGAAACATTACCATTATATAGTATACTCATCCATGTATACAGCTCAGATCCCTCCTAATACTTTGATTGGAAAATGCCTTGAGCTTTCCCTGAAGAAATAGATCTTAAAACCCTAAAATGAGGATCATTGCTCTTAGAAGGCTTAAAATAGCGATGGTCGCTTGTTGAACTGTACTTGACCAACGATGGCATCATTCTCTTCCCTTGCATACCTGCGATGATCCCAAAAAGGTAATTTTCCCAAAGAGGATGAGAAGCTTCGTGATCTAGAAGCTTCCAGAGCAACGAGTTGGAGGTTGTTTCGCATAGATGAGGTCGAATCCTCTCAACTTGGCCTCTTTGTCTTATCCCTATGAGCTACCTCCTTGAGATGAGGGCCTAATCCTCTCTTTGGAGAGGTCCTAACTCCCTTTCCTAGCGTACAAATTCATCCTCTCCCATTCCCAAATGGTTGGTCTATGTTTATTTTCACCCTTATGCTAAGCTCATGCCTAGAGGCTATTCATTAGACTTGGAGAAGGAGTGCTTGGAGAGTTCTTGGCTTGGAACTGGATTACCACTGAAGGAGAGCTTTTCAACATCAAGGCTTTAGTTGTAAGCTTCCATTTATTTCTTAATAATATACAACTGCTGTTCATCTTCCCAATATATATGTTCATCTATTATTTATCTTGACATTCCTTGATCAGTTAAGTAGGTTGTTATTGGTTTTGCTATTGGTTTTGGCATGCTTTTTTGTCTCTTGATCACTTGTGCAGGTACATAAAAACTGAGAGAAGCGGGAACAAGTCTGTGACATAAGCGGTTCAAGGCCCTCAACAAAGGAAATTGAAACAACATTAGAACGAGGTAGGTCATCTCTTTCGTTCTTCTTTTCAATTATAACCTAGGAAGATGTCTAGTTGATTGTCACTTCAGTTGCTAGACCCACTCATTAGGCTAGAGGGATCGTCTCTATCCACAGAGAGTATTAACCTTGTCGACAATATTATACCACCATTCAGCTAAAGGTAGCCACTGTACCCATTGATGCTGCTTTTTTGAAGTGAAGCACCTTAGATATGTCTCCAAATATTTGTTGACTGCTTTTATTGACCATCGTTTTTAGGATGATAGGAAGTACTTAGTTGGAGTTGGGTGCCTTGTAGCTTGAAAATTTCTTGCCAAAATTTGTTGGTGAAAGTTGGGTCACGATCAGGGACAATGGAAGTTGGCATGCCATGTAGTTTGAATATCTATTCCATGAAAGCTTGAGCCACCAAAGTGGGGGTAAATGGGTTGGGTAGAGCGCAAAAATGAGCATATTTAGAAAGTCTGTCCACACCCACCATGATGATGGATTTATTTCCCGAATTTGGGAGACCAATAATGAAATCCATGGAAACATCTATCTAGACAAAGGCAGGGAGTGTAAATGGCTATAAGGTTTCTGGTAACTTGACTATTTATCCTTTGTGGCATTGAGACATCACATTTAGCTACAAAAGTAAGAATGTCATTTTTCATGCCAGTCTAAAAGAAAGAACAATGAGTGCGATCATAAGTCTTCTGAAATCCCGAATGCCATGGACTGGGAGATGAGTGAAACTCTTCCAAAATGTAGGTTTTGAGGGTGGATGTCGGTGATATAACTACTCGATCCTTGTAATGAAGAATATCATCCTTCCAAGAGTAGCTGACTGAGGAATTAGGATCTGCTCTCAAGTTATTAATAAGTTGGGAGAGAGAGGGGTGTGAAAACCATTCCTTGCAGGATTCTTCAATCCAATCTGGTATGGGAAAAGAGATTGATTGTAGGGTGCTTTCATCCTCAAATTGGAGCGATAAAGCATCAACTAGTACATTGTCATGCCCTTTCTTGTAAATTATCTCATAATAATATCCAAACAATTTGGCCAGCCATTTATTTTGATGTGGTGAGGATAGACATTGCTCCAAAAAAATATTTGAGGATTTGATGGTCTGTGTGGATTTGGACACGTCACCCCAATAAGTATGGTTTCCAGGTATCTACTTGCATGTAAGATGGCCATCATCTCTCTCTCATAGGTAGATTGACCTAGATGTTTTCCACTCAGTTGTTGGCTGGTGAAATCCAAGGGTCAATCTTCTTGCATTAATACAACACCAATATTAGTGCTAGAAGCATCACACTCAATCACAAAAGATTTGGTGAAGTATGGTAGTGCTAATACTGGAGTGGAACATATGGCCTGTTTGAGAGCCACAAACGCCTGTTGTGTTGCATCAGTCGAGAAAAATGAATTTTCTTGAGAAGGTTAGTGAGGGGTCTAGCAATGAGACCATAATTGCAGACAAATTTGCAATAGTAGCTAGTGAGAACCAAGAATCCCCTCAAACTCTTCAAGTTTTTTTATTGGCGCCAATCTTGCATTGCATGTATCTTTTTGGGATCAACTCGACACCTTCACGACCCACAATGTATCCCAAATACTCTAATTCTTCCACGTCAAAAGAGCACTTGGTCAATTTGACAAATAATTTGTGATTCCACAGTAGTTGCAAGATCATGTATACATGTCGAAGATGTTTTTCCCAGGTTAGGCTATAGATGAGAATGTCATCAAAGAGGATGAGGACAAATTTTCAAAAATATGGTTTCAGCAGGTGATTCATGAGGCTTTGAAAAGTAGATGGAGCATTACAGAGACCAAATGGCATGACTAAGAATTCATAATGGCCTTCATGAGTTCAGAAAGCAGTCTTGGGAATGTCTACTTCTTTCATGCGTATTTCGTGATATCCAAATCGAAGATCTAGCTTGGTAAAGAATTGAGCACCATATAGTTCATCAAGCAGATCATCAACAACCGGAATAGGTAAATTGTCTTTGACAGTGAGCTTGTTGAGGGCCCGAAAGTCCGGACACATGCACCATTCTCCATATTTCCTTAGTACCATGACCACTAGTGATGAATAAGGACTAATGTTAGGACGAATAAAAACAACTTCAGGGAGTTCCTTGATGATTTTTTCAATTTCATTCTTTTGGGTGAAAGGACATTGATATGAGCGTATATTAGGCGGTTGGGCACTTGAGACCAAAGGGATGCTATGATCATGTTCACCTCTAGAGGGTGGAAGCTCTTTAGGTTTGTCAAATACTTGTTGGTGGCGGTCTAAGACTTGTTGCATCTCAGGATGAATATGAAGAGTAGTGGATTCAATGGCCCAGATGGCATTAAACTGGGCGATGACTCCATGATGGCCCTTTTTAAAAACTTTTCCATTCGATTTGAGTTGATGATAGTAGGATCACTTGCTTGGAGTCCACGTAGTGTATGAATGTGGTCATTCTGCTTAAAGTTCATATATAAATATTGGGAATCCATGGTGATTGGGCCCAGTGTGCGAAGCCATTTAGCACCCAAGACAATGTCACAACCACCCATATTAATCACAAACATGTGGGTCTTTAGGTGGTAGTCTCCCATTTTAAGTTTAATATTTTCGCAACGGCCTTCACATTTCATTGTCCCCCCCATCAATGATAAGGACTTGGAAATTAGAGACTGCCCGTACAAAACAATGAACAACTTTAGCGACTTGCTTATGGATAAAGTTATGAGTGCTTCCACTATCAATCAATACCACTAAGGGGTGATGTTTAAGAAAACCTCAGATTTTGAGAGTTTGGGGCGCAAAAATGCCCGCCAAAGCATGTAGCGAGATAACTGGTTCATTTGGAGTAGCTGTGAGATCATTGTCATGCTAGGTTTCCTCAACTTCGTCCTCTACCCCCCCAAGGGGTGGGGCTTCCTCAGATGAGATGTTATCAGTAACATCAATTTGAAAGAATTTTGGTTCCTTTCATTTATGCCCCGGGGATTATTGTTCATCACAGTAGTAGCACAATCCTTGTTTTATTCATTCAACCATTTCTGTTGGAGACACCTTTTGAACCTTAAGTGTTTGGGTAGGGCCTTGAGCCTGGGTGGGATGCCCCTTGGCTACGAAATTTGGACGAGTAGACTGGGCAACTAAGGCTAGTTCCACCTTGACAACATTTTTGCAAGCATCCATCCATGTAGGTGGGTGGTGCATCCAGACATGTGCTTGGATGGATTCATTGAGATCACTGATCAAACACTCCAAGTAGAAATCATCTCCTAGACCTTCCGTTCTAATGGTCAATGTCTCAAAGGCTGCAATGTAGTCTTTGACTGTGCTTGTCTATTGGAGCTTAGTGTGACAACCCAAAAAATTAGATTCTCTGTCAAAGCGGTCACAAAGGGTTTATGAGAACATGTGCCAAGTTATGTTCCCAGGATAACATTTTATATGCCACTGCCACCATTGCCATGTTTCTTGGTCCAAGTAAAGGGTCCCACACGTAGTTTAGTTTGATTTTCGCAGATATCATTAAGGGTGAAATATTGTTCCATTTGTGCTACCCATATTGCTGAATTAGAGCCATCAAATTTATACATGTCCATCTTGGGTGGCCGAGGGTGGGAATGTTGGTGATTTCCATGTAAGTGAATATGATGGCTAAATTCTCCTTCGAGGTGTTCACCAATAATATGCTCCTCTTGATGAGACCCCGACGTCCTATTGGTGAATTGTGAAAACACTTTTTCAATTTGGTCCAGTTGGTCCTTGAACTCATTTAACTTTGTTTCAAGGTACTCGATCTTTGCATTGGTCATGACTTGGGCTCTGGTTTCTACCCTACACAGATCTCGGTTGCTTGAAGTCACTCCAAAAAAAATTGGGACCGTCAGAAAATTGAGGTTGAAAAGTGAATGGTACTACTGTGATTAGCTCGTCGTCCTTAATCTTATGGGCTAAGTCTCTTGTAAGTGTCCAGGGAAGGACTCAAATTTTTTTTATTTTTATTTTTTATTTTTTTTCCTACTTCGAAAGGAGTTTTACTCCCCACTGATCAATACTGCAATGGATGAATTCCAGAAAACTTAATCTTGCCCAATGTCTTATGAAAATCAGGCCCAGACTATAGCAGCAACAAGCCTCACTATGCAGAGAGTCGGATCTTCCTGTGAAACCCCAACTGTAGAATGTGAGTTGCACTGCAGCGGCAAAACCCTAACTGTTGGATTTGATTGGTGCAGCGGCGATATAACCCCAACTGCTAGATTTGAATTATACTGTGGCAGTAGAACCCCAAATTCTGGATCTGATTTTGAAGATAAGATAATGGGCAATCTTCAGAGAGCAGAGGGAACTATGGTCACAACGGAGTGTCAGGTGCTACAGATTGCAATATAAATAAGGTTCCAAAAATAGTACTCGAGCCAATCTTTTAGGGCACTAACTAAGGAGGATCAATCGTTTCATTAGCCGTACTACCCGACTACCCTATCGTACGCACAAGTAATATCCTCGAGTGCTGTTCTCAGTGTATTGTAGCAGCAAGACGACCGACGACTTATCAAAGGCGAGCTTTCAGGTCATCCTAGAGGCTTTTGATATACCCAAAGGGTACGTGGAAGTGCAATCTGTGCGCGGTTCTGTCTAATGCGCTACTACTTGAAGGGGTACCCACAGGGGTTACAAGGGAGTCCAACAAGCGTGACCACCTCTTGTATTTCCTGCATGCATGCCTCGCCAAATCCATAGGTCTATGCGCTCAATGAAAAATCTCGTGGTTTAAAGACACCGGAACACGTCCCTAGCCTAAAACAATTCTGCGAAAATTGGAGGTACAATCAGCCCTGTATAGTGCTATGATACAACTTGTTATGATCTCGATCTGTGAGAAATTCCAGAATACCAGATATGTAAAAAAATACAACCTAGAACACATAATAAAATGAGAAAAAACAACAAGTATTTTATTATTCAGCGATAGATGTAATGTTCACTTGCCTCTTCAAGGGGGCAACCTCTAGCAGAGAAGAGCTCAATTACAAATAAGTCTCGATGATATTTCCTTTCTAACTATGACTATTTATAGCTAAATGACCTCCAACAACCTAACGACTAGTGGTCCTTTGCATAACATGGGTTAACCACTTTATTTATTAATTATGGTCTGGAAACTAATTGTGGTCCCTTTCTTAAATGTAGGTCAACCACATACAATTATTAATATGGGCTTTATTGACTCTTTAACTAACTATGACTATAACTCGACCCCATTGGGTTTATTAAATAAAGGGGTTAGGGTTGGACCCTAACATTTTGTGAAGAAGAAGGATGGTACTCTCAGGTTATGCATTTATTATTGGAAGTTGAACAAGGTAACCATCAAGAACATGTATCCATTACCGAGGATTGCAAACTTGTTTGGTCAGTTGAAGGGAGTAGTGGTGTTCTCAAAGATTGATTCGAGATCAGGATACCATCAGGTATGCATTAAAGAAGAGGACATCTAGAAGTATGATTTCCAAACTAGGTATGGGCATCCTTATTTAGACAAGTTTGTTATTGTGTTCATTGATGATATATTGATATAGTCTGAGAATGAGGAAGAACATGCCGAACACTTAGCGACATTGTTGAGATTTCTAAGAGAGCATCACTGGTATCCCAATCTTATCAAGTGCATTTTCTTTTAGACAAAGGTACATTACTTGGGCCATGTTTTTTCTAAGGAAGGCATAACAGTGGACCCAAAAAAGATATGAGCTATCATGGAATGGAAAACTCCTAGGAACATGGATGAGGTAAGGTCATTCATGGGGTTAGCAGGTTACTATAGGAGGTTCATCAGAAACTTCTCACACATTTCATATGCGATTACATCATTGCGAAGAAAAGGTAAGAAGTTTGAATGAACAGAGGAATGTGTAGCTAGTTTTGAGCAGTTGAAGCAGTTGTTGACAAACGCTCCATTTCTTAAAATTGTAGATCCAGATAAAGAGTTCGTGGTGTGTACAAATGCTTTCAAAAGAGGACTTAGTGGAGTCATTATGAAGGAGGGACATGTGGTATGTTACAAATCAAGGAAATTGAATGAGAATGAGCATAATTATGTTACACACGAGCTTGAGTTGGCATCGATTATTCATGCTTTGAAGATGTGGACGCACTATCTTCTTGGCAGGAGGTTTGTATTGATGAGTGATCATAGTGGATTGAGATACTTGTTTGACCAATCAAATTTGAATGCTAGGAAATCTAGATGGTTGGCCATGATCATTGAGTTTGATTTTGAGATTAGGTACATTAAGGGAAAGGAGAACAAGGTTGAAGATGCTCTTAACAGGAAGATACATGTAAATCACATTGCAATTGTGAGTTCTTATCAAATAGATCTACATGAGCAGATCTTATAGGTAGGAAAACAAGTTGACAGGTACATAGAGCTTAAGCATAGGTTACAATGGGGTACAGGTGACCAGGACGTGGATTATCATCTCACAATGGATGGTTTGATTAGATTTAGGGACAAGATATATGTGTCATAAAACAATGAGCTCAAGAATATTATATTAAGAGAATTTCATGCTAATTCATATTCAGGTCACCTAGGATATCAGAAGACATGGACAACGGTGAAGAAGTTCTATTATTGGCCGAATCTTAATAAGGAAGTGGCAAAGTTTGTGGCAAGATTGTTGGATTTTCAACAAGTAAAAGCAGAGTGTAAGCATCTAGGTGGTTTACTATAGCCGATCTCGATTCGAGAGTGGAAATGGGAGGTAATTTCCATGGATTTATATAGGTTTTCCAAGGAAATCTAGACCACATGATTCCATCATGGCTGTAGTGGAAAAGTTGAAAAAGGTAGCACACTTCTTTCCGATGAAACCTACTTATTCAGCTAGTGAGGTAGCACAAGTCACAATCAAAGATATAATGATATTGCATGGTGTTCCAAAGAATATTGTGTCAAACAGAGATGCAAAGTTCACTTCCAAGTTTTGGAAGGATTTGTTTGTAGGTTTGGGTACATAGTTTTCCTTCAACACAACTTATCATCCGCAGATAGATAGAAAAATAGAGAGGGTCAACAAGATTTTGGAGGACATGTTGAGAATGTATGTCATGCATTAGTAGTGAAAGTATGAAGAGTAGGTACCTCTAGTTGAGTTTTCTTACAAAAATGGGTATCAGGAGTCACTGAGGATGAGTCCGTTTGAGGCACTTTATGGGCAGAGTTGCAATACTCCCATCAATTCAAGTTATCCAATGAACGAGGTGTTGATAGGACTAGACATGTTGGCAAAGATGTAACAAGAAATGTAGGTTATCAAGAAAAATATAAAGGCAACACAGGACATGAAGAATATTTATGCAGATCAACACACGTTGTTTAAGGAGTTTCAGGTTGGGGAACATGTGTACTTATGCATCAAGCCCAAGAAGAGCTCCTTGAGAATCAGGTCATGTGAGAAGTTAGCACCTTCGTATTGTGGGCCTTTCAAGATCCTTGAGAGGATTGGATGAGTGGCATACAGACTTGCACTACCTCTGAAAATGAAAGTCCTTGATGTTTTCCATGTTTCATTATTTAAAAGATATATAAAGGATGTTGATAATGTTATTGATTGGTCAGTATTGCAGGTGGAGCCAGAAGGAGAATTCCAACCAGAACCTCAGTGTATTTTGCAAAGAAATATTCTCATGCTACGTAACTAATCAATCGAGTAGGTTAAAGTGTAGTGGAAGCACTTTGGTCCTGATGAAGCTACATGGGAGATGGTTGATCAGATGTGGGCTATGTATCCTTCTCTATTCGTTGTTTGAGCGGATGTATTTTGGTATATGTTTTGGCATGGTGTTTTGGTGTATGTATTTATGTATATGGATGCAAATATTTCCATGAGCTCGGTTATAAATCTCCAATAAGCAGTATGGGTGTCATGTTATTATGTTTTCATGTTGTTTTGGTTTTCAACAGGGTGATCATTGTAAATACTGCATCAAGCTAAGTTATAAAGCTCCATGACCAGTATGTTTTTCTTTTTAGTGGTCTTGCTGGTTGTAGGTGTCATTGAACACCAAGGAAGGTGTTCCCCTAAGGAGAGGGGTCTGTAACAACCTTATGTTAAAAACCCATGTAATAAATTTAATAAAGAAAAAATAAGTCTAGGGTCATGGGACACTTATTCCAAGATGAATGTTGGGAAAAAAATCCTAGTGTGGGTGTTCATTTGGTATTTTATGGCTAAGGAAATTGGCAAAGAAAATTGCAAAGGATTTGAAAAGGAAAAGAGGAATTAATTGACATTTTATTTATGAAAATAAAGGAAATTGGGAGACAAGGAAGGTGAAAGGTCACAGATTGCATGTGAGGATAAAAATGAAGGAAAATAATGGAAATATATGAAATTAGAGGCCTCATTGATAAAAAAGGCTTCTGAGGATCAGTTCACAACATATTTTTAGTTCAGTTTTGGATCTCTCTCTATTCTTTCTACTCTCATACTCTTGCACACTTAGAGTATTCTTGGAGCACTCTAGCATTGGAGGAAGGAAGGAAAAGGAAGGATAAGAAAGCAAATGGAAGCAAAGATAAAGAAAGGAAGGCTGAGATCAAGTGACTATAATGGGATTACTTGCAGGTATCAAGTTGCATGTATGATTTCCTTGCTAGTTTTGGCATGCATGGTACATGCATGTGTGTATTTAGTTCTCTTGTTGTCCTTGGCATGGGCTTTTTCCGGGCGTGACAATGTTTTTCAACCTTTCCTTTCCATTTCTGGATAGTCATGGTGTGATGGGGTTTCTCTTACATTGTTGAGCTAGATTTCTAGATGGTTTCGAAACTGATTGGGGTGGTCTCAGGAAAAATCGCAAGGCCTAGGAATCCCGTGACTGGTAATGGAAGGATACACGATAAAGCCTAGAGGGCGAAGACAAACAAATTCCTAATAGTTTATGTGGAGATATCTAGAGACATCCATGCTTTTTCAGGGCCTAATGATCTCTTGACTGGTATATGACGGGATTGCAGTAAAGCTTGTTGTGCACGTTTATTGTTTGGGCCTAGGAATCCCTTAGCGAGATACACAATAAAGCCTGTGGAAGCCTTGGTCAGTTTTTTTGTGAGTCCCACATTCATGCTTGGAATATGGCACATGGGTGATTGGATGAAAGAAATACTTGGTTCAACACAATCTATGGTCGAATGGTATATGGAAATCCCTAACCTGGTTGCATTGTGCATATGTTAATAAGAGTTATTTTCCTCTTGTGTTATTATGTGGTTATAATGGTTGTTATGCCATTATTGATATGTTGGTTATAAGCATGGTTTATGACACACTTGAGTTATGGATATCATTTTGTTTTATTTTGTAAATGAAATTTTAATGAATGTATGACCTAATAGATGATATTGAAAATATTATGAGAGGGCATCAGATCTTCTTGACAAATATCAGATAAGTATGTGACCCTTATGTTGAAATATGTTGTTATGAACTATAGATTACATGTTCATGATGTGTTTGACGAAATGCATGTCGTGGATGTTTAGGGTCAAGTCAAGTCCTTGTTTAAGTTTTTATATTATTATCCATGTCTCAATGTTATTTATAATTTTTGGAAGTTTCATTAAGTTCTGGGTAAAGGCCCAAGTCCTAGCCTGAAAAAGTGGCTTAGAATCTGGGGTTGTTGGCAGATAACTGCCTGAAAAAGGCCACAGCTGCATGGATGCCTTGTTGTAGGAGTGGTTGGAGGGTTTCAGTCACATGGAGGGCTTTCCATGGGAGTGAATGGGGGTCTAGTTCAATCAAGAAGCAAGTTCTCTCAGGGCTTGGACACCAGGAGGGGTTGGTTGGCTCTTGAAGGTTCTTGTAGCTCCCAAGGAAGGTTAGTTTGTTTTGGTTTGTCGATTACACTTCCTTAACTATAATTAGGGAGTTGAATCATATCATAGTACCTCTTCATCACATGTTTACCTCGGTGGGCTGGTTAGCTTGGGTAAATGTGGGAGGAGGGTGTTATAAAAAGGATTTTAATCCCTTCCAAAAGAAGGAAATACTAATATATAAGCGATATAATGCAATGAGAATAAATGACAAAGCCATGGATCATTTTTCTCAAAATATCATTTAGAATGTGTATCCAAAATTCATTAATTCCACTGATCATACATTCAATGAAGGAATGCATCAAGTTTGTTCTATTGAAGGGGTTGTAGAAGGAGAATATGGGGAGGGAAATGAGTCACCAAATTATGATGATATATCCTACCTAATTATGAAACATATATAGAAGTTGAAGAGGAAGTGGTAAAGTAGGGTCATGCTATACAAATCATTAAGATCCATTACCATTTTCAGAGTAAATATACTGCTAAATTTGATGCCCAACTTATTTCCCCTATGGAGACCAAAAAATATTTTACTACAAAATAATTTGTTTTGAAGAGAGATTCCATACAGGCTGGTAGAGTATTTAATTAATGGAAAGACCTGTGAGCAATTTTGAAACCAACGTTTCGGACTAGCTAGGTGAGTCCATCATCAGGGTAATGAGATCTGCATTTTGAGAAAGAGAGAGTCAAGAAAATGAGAGCCTATTAATAGAAGGATGGATAGATAACCTAGGTTTGGAGAGGTCGGCTTGAATTTCATCAAATTATTAATAAATGGTTTAAATAAAATTTTTAATTTTGATTTTAAATTTTAATTTAATTAATGATTTTAAACCTATAATAAAAGTAAATTTTTTAACTAGATTAATTTGACCTAATATTAAAAATAAAATTAATTTAAACTAAATAAAATCAATTTAATAAATTAATTAATTAATTAGTTAATTAAATTAATTTTAAATATAGATTAATTAATAAATTTAAAACTATATTAATACATTAATTAATTTTTAACTTTAGTTTAATTAATAAACTTAAATTCTTATTAATTTTTTTTTTTTTAAATAAAATAAATTCACTTAAATTAATTTGGCTTAAATTAAAAATAAAATTAGTTTAAACTAAATGGAATAAATAAATTTTAATTTTGTTTTAAATTTTAATTTTATTAATAAATTTAAAACTATATTAAAAAGTAATTATTTTATTTATTTTTATTTTTATTTTTATTTATTTTTCTCAAAAAAGTAAATAAATTAATATTAACATATATATATATATATATATATATAATTGCATAAATTAATAACCAAATTCTATTAATTAATTAATTAAAAGTTAAACTAAATTTAAAATTAATTTAATTAATTAATTAAAAGTTAAACTAAATTTAAAATTAATTTAATTAATTAATTAATTAAATTAAAATTGATTTTATTTTAAATTTAGTTTAAACTAATTTCATTTTTAATTTAGGCCAAATTAATTTAAGTGAATTAATTTTATTTAAATAAAAAAAAAATATTAATTAAACTAAATTTAAAAATTAATTAATTAGTTAATCAATTAATTAATATAGTTTTAAATTTATTAATTAATCCAAATTTAAAATTAATTTAATTAATTAAATTGATTTTATGTTAAATTTAGTTTAAATTAATTTTATTTTTAGTTAGGTCAAATTAATCTATTTAAAAAAAAATAATAATAATAATTATTTTTTACTTTTAATATAGTTTTAAATTTATTAATAAAATTAATCCAATTAACCTAAATTTAAAAATTAATTAATTAATTAATTAATATAGTTTTAAATTTATTAATTAAACCAAATTTAAAATTAATTTAATCAATCAATTAATTAATTAAATTGATTTTATGCTAAATTTAGTTTAAATTAATTTTATTTTGAGTTACGTCAAATTAATCTATTTAAAAAAAAAAAAAAATTACTTTTAATATAGTTTTAAATTTATTAATAAAATTAAAATTTAAAACAAAATTAAAATTTATTTATTCCATTTAGTTTAAACTAATTTTATTTTTAATTTAGGCCAAATTAATTTAAGTGAATTTATTTTATTTAAAAAAAAAAAAAATTAATAAGAATTTAAGTTTATTAATTAAACTAAAGTTAAAAATTAATTAATTAATTAATTAATGTATTAATATAGTTTTAAATTTATTAATTAATCTATATTTAAAATTAATTTAATTAACTAATTAATTTATTAATTTATTAAATTGATTTTATTTAGTTTAAATTAATTTTATTTTTAATATTAGGTCAAATTAATCTAGTTAAAAAAAAAATTTACTTTTATTATAGGTTTAAAATCATTAATTAAATTAAAATTTAAAATCAAAATTTAAAATTTTATTTAAACCATTTATTAATAATTTGATGAAATTCAAGCCGACCTCTCCAAACCTAGGTTATCTATCCATCCTTCTATTAATAGGCTCTCATTTTCTTGACTCTCTCTTTCTCAAAATGCAGATCTCATTACCGTGATGATGGACTCACCTAGCTAGTCCGAAACGTTGGTTTCAAAATTGCTCACAGGTCTTTCCATTAATTAAAAAATAATTTGTTGTTGTTCCGTCAACAAGAAAGATGTTATAGTGGATGGCATGATGAATATCAAAGCTAAAATTTCCCTACATTATTTGTTGAGCATGAACAACAACAAATGTTACTATTGTCTATATTTAATGATCCCACTATGAAGAACAAGAAAGTAGTGGTAAATGTTGCCATTGACAAGGCCCTAAATCTCAAATCCTACCTTTTCTTTTGAATTTTGATATTTTTAACCAGAAGATCTGCAAGTTTTTTGTTTATTTAGGGTCATCATAAAATCCCATGCCATATTCATTGTGTAAGAAGTCAAATATGAAACCCCTCATTTAATACCCACATATCATATACCTTAATTGATTAGAGGAAAAACTTATGGGTGAGTTAAAAGACATATTAACTAGAGTTTATTCAAACCTCATGTTCACAAAGTTGTAGACATTATTTTTGTTGATATTCTTGAAGCT
This sequence comes from Pinus tabuliformis, assembly GCA_031772625.1. Classification (NCBI taxonomy): domain Eukaryota; kingdom Viridiplantae; phylum Streptophyta; class Pinopsida; order Pinales; family Pinaceae; genus Pinus; species Pinus tabuliformis. Next base: position 979,594,102 of record CM062812.1, read on the forward strand.
TATAGTATTTTGTTCAGAAAAAATTAGTCACACACTCCACAAGTAATTGGACCCATTAATTGCTACATGGAAAGGAAATTTGAATCGCATCATAATAGATTGGGAAGGGCACATGAAATTCACAATTATGCAACTAGAAGGGAAGAAAAAGCCCATTATGCTTTTAGAAGTTGGTTATGGAAACTATTTTCTAGCTTCACTCTTTTCATTTCATAAATAGTTCTATATCTTTCATACAATTTAGTTTGATGTTTCTCACTATACCATAATATAAGTAGATGACGTCAAAACTATGGACATGGATGTGAGTACTATCATTTGGAATTTATATTTTGATGGTTATAAGCCAAAGGAAGGCATATATATTGGTTTCTTTTTATTGATCTAAAGGATATGCACACCTTAATTTCTTGTGAGATTGAATTCAAATGCACCAACAATACTACAAGTATAAGGCTTTTGTCTTAGGATTGAATAAGGCCCTTAGTCTAAACATTAAATGCTCAAAAATATTTGGTGATTCATAAATCATTATGAGGTAGATAAATAATTTTATTTACAATCATTCACCCCTATTGAAAAATTACCAAGAAGAGGTATTGATATAACTGGATACCAATGCCCACCCACCTCTCCCATTGACTTATAATGGTTCTACTTCTTGGCATTTCCACTACATTTTTGTAAACCATGAACTTTTGATGCATTGTCTAGGTACTTAACATTTGGTTGTTAACACACCCACATTTTTTAGTTCCGGGGCCTACCAAACATATGAAGCATGGAATAAACTTTGTAACATTCTAAGAAATGCCCCAAATGGAGTTTATATGCAAAAATTTCAACCTTGAGAATTTGACATATCAAATGAGCTCCTTGGGGCATGTGTTCCTTTCATCACCTCATCTCATAAATTTAGAGTTTTCGGTCTTTATGTTTTCCCCTCATAGGGTTTTGTACTTCATGTTAAAAGGTAATTTCAAGCTCTTGTAATGGGATTCTTGTGAATGTTTAACATGACACATCTCTCCTAATAGATAAGATACCACCAATCTATACAATTTGTATTGTGTTTCATATTGCAACTTTTTTTTTTTTGATTCAATGATAGAGTTTGAGTTTCACTATATCACAAAGATCTCTGCAATAACCCTATGTGGTTGTTCCTATATTTTTATCTTCATTTTATTCTCTAATCAATAAATATTAGTAGTATAAAACAAAATTGTGCTTTGTTGTTTTTCCATGTATATCCCCGACAGGGTTTGGGTATTTGTAGGTAGGCCTTCAATTAATTGAATATGGTGAAGATCATGCTCACTAAACTGAGTGGCATCCCATTGTAGGTGAAAAGAGATATGATGAAGTAGGAGATCCTATTAATATGTTGCTTTAGGAATCCATTACATGACAAAGGAATGAGATGATAGAAAAAATTTCCCAAATCCTTCAATGATTGTAAACAATGATGAAGGCATATTCGATTTAAAAGTACAATTCCGTTCAAGGTACAAGTTAAATTTTTCATTCCTTTATTTGAAGGATTGATATATGTAGATGATTTGAAGAAATAATTAAGTTTGCTATAGGTTTATTACTCTATTAAAAAAAATTGATGGTTAAAGTATCACCTTTCACTTAAGTCCTTTCTGCGTGTCAAACATTGGTGGGACACTCATTGTGTTCAACATGTTAGAGATTGGTCTGAAATATTTAGGATAGAACCACTTGGGAATATTTTTTTGATTCCCTCAAGGAGGAATTATACCTTGTTGGAAACTATGATGGCTTATGCATTATGTGAAGAACTTTGCAATGAGAGAGTAGACTATGTCAAGTACACCAATATCTATGAAGCCTTACTCTCAAATTTGGGTATTGGGTACTCTAAGTGGCACTTGGTTCTAAAATACCATAATGGTATAAATAGGTATATCTAAACAAAGATGGAGTTCTTCACATTTCCTCATTAGGATTTTCTTATGGGTCTATTTTCAAAATTGAGAAAAGGGTTAAGTAGAAGAATAAGATGGAATTTGGGTTTACAAATCTGCCATAATAAGACAATGGAAAATGTGGCATTAACTTGGAAAACAATAGAGAAAAGATAACCAACCTCAGGACAACCAAGTCCAAGACACAATCAAATAAAGGTAACATAAATTTGAATAAGGAAATTGGAAAGTGGTGTGAGTTGGACAAAGGCCCTTGGAAAACATGTATGAATGTCACTCCAAATAAGCATTGTCAGCTAAAAAAAAAAAAAAAAAAAAACTCAGAATTAGATTCTAACTTGGACTCTGATTTAAATCTAAACAAGGGAAAATGAATTATCAATGAAAAACTCAATGTTACCATCACTACAACAAAGACCCAACTAGGGGAATCAAAGGATCTTGAGGAAGGTGAGCACCTCTTCCACTTATAGATGTGGGAGGAGGTGACTCTGCTATATTTCATTGTTAATAATGGTTAGCTGATCCATGAGGATCACCACAAATAGTGTAATGAAATAGTCTCAAATTATGTTGAAAATGTTTGTATGTTGAAGATATTTTCAAGATCTTTCCAATGCATTTTGAACAAGGTCAATCAGATGTTGTATACACATGATATGGCTTGCTAAAGTTGAAGATAAATACGTAAAAAATTAATGTACAATGCTAATACATGGATTTGATATGTGGACCAATCATACACTGACACATGGACCAATTAAAAGGAAACATGTGGCAACATTTGGTGCATGTATGGTAATCTCCAAAAGGTTTCCATACTAGATTCAATGTGGTATCCACAATTCATACCCAATTACATTGGCATGGATACAACATTATAAATGCTAGTTGTTATCAAATCCCAATAAATGTGGGATAAATAAAACATGAATGGATTTGCCAAACTATATTTAAAACCTTTAAACAATGTGCCAACCCAACAAAACCTATGTGCATCACATGCCCACAAAGTGTGTCACACATGCTATTAATATGCCATACTTACAACCCACAACATATTTATATAATATCGAGTCATGTTACATGTGGGATAAATATATCCTGCCAACAAAAGTAAAAGGAAGACTCAAAGGGATTTGTATCCCACCCTCTTCTAAAAAAATGAGCAACTTACCACTGCACCACACACTTGGGAAGTGCTATTAAATGTAATGAATTATATTTGAAGGAAAGAAAGACTCTTTATGGAGAAAATATTCAAGATATTGTTCATTGTTGCTAAAAGAAGCCATTGGAGGTTGTGAGGCCTATGCTATTATCTTCCTAGAGAACACTAGTGACTCATTTTTGCATATTGGAGGTTATTCTTTGATGTAAAGAGACTTAATGGTGTATTTTGCATCATTTTTAATGTTTTAGTTTCTCTTTTGAAGTAGATCCATAGACATATCCAATAAGGGTGAACTATGTTAACAATTTGTTGAGTATTATCTATGATTATTGTTGTTCTATTCTCAATTTCAGTTATTTAATTGTTTATTTAAGTCATTTTTTAACAAAATTGTGGGATAATTGAGAAGTTATGTATAAGAATTCAAACTAGTGTATTGAAGTACTTTCAACACTAATTTTGGATTAAGTTGGTATTATAGATAGATTGATCAAAGATTTACAAGAATTGGTTTTGAATGCTAACTAGGTCTAACCTCAAGCATGGAGAAGAATCATTTGAAGAGTGCAATATCAAGATTGGTATGAAACATGAATTTCAATTGTAAATAATGGAACATGAAGGGGAAGGAAACCTCACAAATTCTGAAAGGATGTTTCAAAATTATTTTCTTGACATGAAGGCCATGGGGGAAGAGTTATATAGAGAATCACTACAAGGAAAATACCTTATAGCAGAGGTTATAATGAAGGTTTTTAGTGTTATAAAATTGGCAAAATTGTTAAAAAACATTCTTTAAAACATATGTTTGTGGTAGGGGATGTTTTAGCGAAAATTATAATGGAACTTCATCACAACTGAAAAAATCTGGGCGGTCCGAGGTTTTAGCAGATGTTTTTTTTAGCGGTGCACTTGATGGAAAAATAACGTCGGTGCGCTATATAAAATCATTGAGACTGCATATATAAATAAAATCATTGAGGCGTTGAATGCAAATAACATCAGTGCTTGAAATGTATAATGCACTGATGCGTATATATCAAAAAATGCCATATGATGTTCTTTTCAAAATGACACGAGGGCAAGAAAAAAAATATTGCAGACCCGGTGCTGTTAATTTTACTAATGCATCGGGGCTAGAAATAATATTTTGTAGCACCGAGGTGTTAGTTCTATGAAAGCACTGGTGCTTTAAGAATTATAATTCATCGGGCTGTTAATTGAAAACAATACTTGTGCTTGAAGAATTACACACCTTAGTGCTGTTGTTTTCCAAAAATGCACCAGTCATGCAAAAAATATGTCGTAATGGTGATTTTATATAACATATCACACTGGTGCATGTTTATGTTATCGAAACATTGATTTTTTTATGAGATTTTATCTTTTTTGGAAACATGGACCTATGACAATGCAATTATACTGATTCTTAAAATATGTTTTTCATAAAAAACCCAACATATATCTTATAACAATATTCATATTCATATAAATTAGAATTTGATTAGTGCATTTGTATATGATGTTTGGATTAAATTGTTATATTATCATATTTCACATCTCTTCATTATAATATTTAATCATTTGTATATTTAATGAGTTGTGTAACATTTCACAACAACATTCGATAACACAATAGAATAAATTAAATGTATTTTATTATATATCAATAAGATGCTCTTTTTCATACAAAATGAGATTGTTATTGGTAATCCCTTGTCTTTTAATTTGGACAATATGTCCTTTACATTAAATAAAACTTCTGGTTTTCACAGACAATTATTTCAAAAAATACAATAGGTTGCATTGATATCCAAATAGATCATCATTCTTCGCTAGAACTGATGTCAATGCTCGAGCTACCTCCATGAATTCAATTTTTTTGATGTATGTTTTGTTGTTTGCATCGATTTTTTATCTTATTGATCTTGTTCCATATGCAAACATAAAATAAAGTGTAATGAGTGTATCTACATTAGTGAGAATAATGAAAATTTAAATAAATAATATACATCAATTTAAATCGAATAACAATGTACCATAACAAGAAGTGACTCATAAACTGTACACATGGTTTCAAAGCCAAGTCTCATGTCTTGTTGCAACAAGTCTTCTGTTGGGGTAGTTCCATACAAATTCCATGAAACTTGTAGGGTTCTAACATACAAATTCCACAATTAATTTTTGAGATGCCAACATATACTCACAACTCTTCTTTGTATGTTAGCACCTATTTGAAGACATTCAAGGGTGTTAAGTTATGGTATGTTCTATACTTATAACAATTTACTTATTTTTCTTATTATATTCCATAGATTAGCAATCACATGTACATAAAGTAAAATGCATATAGAACATTAAACGATCGATAGAAAACAAGCCAAGACAAGAGACACAAGATGTGGCGGCTAGCCAGCGACAAACCCCACAATGTGTGGGGAAACCCTTTGATCAAATCTTCTTTTATCTTCAATAATTCAGTAGAGAGAAATAGTACAATAAATTTGATTCATATCAGCAGTATCAAACCCTGGATCAGTAGCATCAGCATTAGCGGCTTCATTATCAAACTAGGGCAGACAACATCTCACAAATTGACCGTCGGATTGACTTCATTCCACCACCAAAAGTTGTGGCTTCTAGAGGAGGTTCAGATGAACCTACATCGCAGTTCAAATGAGGAGATCTTCTAGGCCACGTAGGTCAATCTTTACTTCTGCAATTGTAGCGTCAGTTTCAGCAGTTTCCGGCTTCAAAATAGGGCAGTCGATATCTTGCAAACCGTTCGTCAGATTGACTTCATTACACCACCAAAAGTTGCGACTTTCAGAGGAGGTTTAGATGAACCTACAATGTAGTTCCAAAGAGGATATATTCTAGGCCACACAAGTCAATATTTACTTCTGCAGTTGTAGCTTTAGGTTCAACAATTTCTGGCTTCAAACTAGGGCAGTCGATATCTTGCAAACCGTTCGTCAGATTGACTTCATTCCACCACCAAAAGTTGCGGCTTTCAGAGGAGGTTCAGATGAAAATACAATGTAGTTCCAAAGAGGAGATCTTCTAGGCCATGTAAGTCAATCTTTACTTCTGCAGTTGCAGCTTCAGGTTCAACAGTTTCTGCCTTCAAACTACGGTAGTTGATATCTTGCAAACCGTTCATCAGATTGACTTCATTCCACCACCAAAAGTTGTGGCTTTCAGAGGAGGTTCAGACGAACCTACAACGTAGTTCCAAAGAGGAGATCTTCTAGGCCACGCAACTCAATCTTTACTTATGCAGTTGCAGCTTCAGGTTCAACAGCTTCTGGCTTCACATGTGTGAGAGAGAGACCCATTTCTGCGCAGTAGAGAAGAAACTCATTTCTTTGTATTAGAGAGAGAGAGATGTGATGAGAAGAGTGAGTGAAAATTAGGAAAAGTCCTCTTATATTTATACACAATTTTGGTGTTTGAATAGATGCGACTGTTGGGCTTTTGAGCCTACATGAGTTGTAGGTTGGCTTGATAATAATTCCATAATCAAAATAAATTCATATCTCCATGAATACTTATCGAAATCGGATGATCTTTATATCAATCCTACACCTCTCGACGAGAGGAATATAATAAAAATATTATCAGACATGAATAAGATGACCCACATGAAGTTGTGCCTTGGTTGCCAATTTTAACACTCCCTCTCAACCAGGGAGAACTTCATCTGCAATCTGTCTATCGGTCGTTACTATTCGCCTGACCCTTGCCCTGCTCTACTCTATTCTGCCTATTCTGCTTTGTCTTGTTCTGCCCCGTACTGATCGGTACTGTTTTTCTCTGCTCTTGCATTGTTCTGTTCTGCTCTGCTTTTGTCCGAATTATGAAGAAGAAGAAATGATCGAGGATGTATCATACTGACTCAAAGACAGTCTCAGAGTATGTACCACTGGTCCCAGTCGAGTCTCAACCAACCCGAAGTCAGCGTCATAGTGAGTACAACTCCACTGGTCCTAGACCAGTATCATCCTCCACTGACTCAAAGTCAGTCTCAGACTGTGTACCACTGGTCCCAGACCAGTCTCAGCTGACCCGAAGTCAGCTTCATAGTAAGTACCACTCCTACCACTGGTCCCAGACCAGTATCGCAGTCTCAGAGAGTGTACCACTGGTCCTAGACCAGTCTCAACCAACCTGAAGTTAGCGTCATAGAACATACCACTCTTACTGGTCCCAGACCAGTACTGCACTGACATGAAGTCAGTCTCGGAGTATGTACCACTGGTCCCAGACCAGTCTCAACCGACCTGAAGTCAGCGTCATAGTATGGTACAACTCCTACCACTGGTCCCAGACCAGTATCATTGATCCTAGATCAATGGAGGTCATCCTAGCGTAGGGAGTACGGTAGATACAATGATGCGTCCATCGATACTACTATGGTCCCTAACTTCATTTCCCTACTCATTGATCAGATGAGAGGTACTTCCCATGAGTCCCAGACTGCATGGGTAGGATGCCTCGACAGGAGAACTAATCAATCCTTTCCTCATAGGAGAACACATCAATCTTGTTACAATCACCATGGAGAACACATCAATCCAGGCCGCCATGGAGAACACATCAATCCAGGCCTCACAGGAGAACACATCAATCCTGCTACAATCGCCATGGGGAACACATCAATCCAGGCCTCACAGGAGAACACATCAATCCTGCTACAATCGCCATGGAGAACACATCAATCCAGGCCTCACAGGAGAACACATCAATCCTACTACACAGAAAAGCGAATCATCCTGTTCCACAAGAGAGCGAATCATCTTGTCCCACAAGAGAGTGAGTCATCTTGTTCCAGTGCACACCACCAGGGGAGGGTGAGTCACCCTGTGGTCGTATGTTGCTCCAGTAAGAACTGCAAGCCCTCAGAGCTCCTAGCGCTCAATGTATGCAACATGCAGGACCCTTGTACAAGGGTTTCTTGACGACTCCAAGTCGTTTGGGAAAATCACAGATTAGATCTTTCCTCGGGGCTTTGACAAGGTGTATCGACCTGTACATCATATGAGAGTACTGAAGGAGACAGATGTAATGCAACACATGATCCATCTAATGAAGGGAATAGGGAAGCCCAAGGGAGTTAAAATCATCCTGATGTATAGCCAACTGACTCGATCAAAGGCCTTGGAGAGATCTATTTTGAGTATGGCACCTTTCAGTTTCTTCAGCTTGATGGAGTGGAGGGCTTCCTGGGCAGTACCAATAGCTTCATGGATCTGACGGTTGTGGAGAAAGGCAAATTGTTCAGAGGATATGTTGTCGGATAGGATCGGCTTGATACGGTTTGCAATGATCTTGGCGATGATCTTGTAAAGGCAGTTGCAGAGGGAAATGGGCCGGAAGTCGCTAAAGGATTGTGGGGAGTCCGTCTTTGGAATTAGGGCAATGAAGGTAGTATTAATGGCTTCATACATTCTCCCAGAAGTTCTGCAATCCTCGATTACCTTGAGAAGGTCCGGGCCAATGATGTCGAAAAAGGATAGATAGAATTCTACTGACCATCCGTCCGACCCCAGACTTTTATCCTTCTTGAACCATTTCAATGTACTCTCTAGTTCCCCCATTGTTACAGGTTTGATAAGATCCTCCACAAAGTTTGGATCCACAAATCTAGGGAAATGCCCTGCTATGCGGATGATTTCTGCAAGAGTTGCACCAGGGGGGGCTTTGAAGAGCTACTTGAAGTGTGTGTTCCCCATATGTGCCAGCTGATTATAGGTATTGGCCATCTGCCCCTATTCAGTTGGAATTTTCCATATGGTATTGCTGGCCCTCCTTCCATTGGAAAATTTATGAAAGAACTTAGTATTGTCATCCCCCACTTGAAGCCATATAGCTCGACTTTTGAGTCTCCATGTCTCTTCTCGATCCAGCAAAATCTTGGATCTCTGGGCCTCCAAGCCCGTCAAATGGATTTTTGCTTCAACTGAGGTGTACCCTCTGCCATGGTCATTCATCAACTCATCCATCTGGCATTCATTGTCACACAGGGTTAGCCCTTTTTCCCTTTGTGCAAATTATAGAGTCTTTTAAGATTCACCAAGTTGCGGCAAGAAGCCCTTAGCTACACAAGGATCATTTGAAAGTGGATGGTCTCTCCAAAACTCAGTTACTAGTCTGAGATAATCAGGGTCCTTTAACTAGGTCGAATTGAATTTAAAGGGAGACTTGAGCTTTCTTGAGGGACCAACCAACTCCAAATAGATGGGGGAATGATCCGAAATCCCACCAAACCCCACCCACTGCCTGTAATTAGTGAAGGATTCTAACAGATCTTCATGAATGAGAAAACGATCCAATCTTCTGCCTAGTGCCGCATCCCCAGTCCTTCTGTTGTGCCATGTCGGAAACTTTTTGTTCATGGGGATATCGATCAGGCAATACTGCTCCAATAGCTGTTCCAGCTGGTCCGAGAGGGGGTCCAGCTGTGAATGATGTCCCCAAGATTCTTCATGTCCAATGGTAAAGTTTAGGTCTCCGCCTAAAATGGTAGAGTTGTCTATCAGAGAGTGCCCTAATAGTTTATGCCAGAAATCCAGTCTGCTATGATTAGGAACATATATATTAATAATGCGAAGATTCCTGCACATCTCTGTGGAGAATATGTCCAAACCGAGGAATCCATGTCCACCCCAAGCAGAGATAGTTTTAATGGTACGAGGATTAACACCCAGAGTGATGCTCCCCGATCGCCCTAGGACATCCAAGGCATGAAAGCTCCAACCAGGCTTTAGAGATTGTAGAGTTTGGGTAATTTTCTTAGCCATATCGAGGGTCTCTTGAAGAAAAATGATATCACAGGGCTCACAATCCAATAACCTTTTCAGAGCTAATTTTTTGGAGGGGCTAGCTAAACCCCTATAGTTAAAAGATACCCACTTCATGGGGGAACCCTAGCAAGGGTTTCCTGTGCTCTAAGTACCCTTTCAATAGTGTCCTCTCTGCGCAGGGCCACATCGGCCCCAACAAGCTTAATTGCCTTGGAAATCTTGGAGGGCCTTCCTCGAGAGGGTTTGGGCTTCGGAAGTGTGGATGAGATACCTAATCTAATCGGTTAAGGGAGAATTGGGATATGAGGTCAGAGATTGTAAGAATGCAATCCAAAAGTAGAGGAGGATACAAGAGCATCAAATAGACCTGGAGGGTGAACAACTAGGGGTGTAGTGGAGAAGATATCCAGAGGGGGTTCGAGCGAACAATTGATAGGAGTGGTATTCATGCAGGGGATGGATGCAGATGTAACCAGAGAAAAAATGAAATTACTAAATTGAAAAATAGAGGAACAGAGAGGAGGAGCAGTACCCGTGGATGGAGTAGCCACCGTAGTAGTCCGAGATCTAGTCATGGGCAGGGGAGATAGGTGAAACTTGGACATATCAAGTTGGCCAAACAGTGTCCCCAATGACATCTAATGGACTATCCAGACGAGAGGGATGCTCTTCCACAAGTGGGTCTTCAGTCTGCAAGTGCTTCTTTCCCTTTGAGGTAGGAGTAGCTGAAGGCGAGACAATCGGACAATATTTGAACAGGTGCCCAACCTTGTGGCATCTTCGGCATCGAAAGGGTACTCCTTCATAGTCAAGGATTTGCTTGCAAGAATAATGTCTCCAATGGAGGGTGATCTTCTCCTCCAATCCTTCCCTAGTATCTAGATGTACCAGGATTCGTGCCATAGTCATGTTGCCGGAGGACTTGAAAGTCTTGTCGTGTTCCAGACATGTCCCTAGTGCATTTCCTATGTGCTTGAAAACATCCTCCACCCAAGTTTGATGTCCCAACATCTCAAGAGGATCCAGTCATTGTACTCCTCCCTTTGGAATCTGAGAGCAAACCACCCATGCGTGAGGACCTTGATCGAGGGTAATTCTTTGAGGAGTGAACCCCATATTTCCATGGTCCAGAGTCGCAAACACTCCATAGAGTAGTTCCTCCCTCTCACTCGTCCCACCAGGACCCTGTTGGTCGTGTCCACCACTTCACCCATCGTGAGATCTTCCCCCAACGAGAGATTAAGGTCCTTGTCCGTCACCTTCACACACTTCCCCTTCTTGACTTTGTTGGATCTAGGTGTTGTCAGATAGTCCTGGAAAGGTCCCCTGATGCCTTGATAAGCCGCCTGCGAGGATGGTGGAGTGCTCTTAGGGTTTGGGATAGGTGTACTGAAGCATCCCGAGGGAATGGGAAAATCGTGCGGGCGACAGTTAGGGTTAGGGAATGCACAACCAACCGGAGTGGTAAAGTGGGGGGTTGATGTCCTAGGTTGAGTGATGCCGGATGAGAGGGGAGTGCAGGATGGAGCAGAGGTGTAAGGAAGGTTAGGAAGCAAAGAGTTGAACGAGGGTGATGGTGGTAGGCAAGCCATGAGAAGGTTGAGGGTATTCCGGGAAAACAGAGGGCAGTCTAAACCGGAAGAGGCGTCCAGTGCAACAGAAGGAGGCAGGTGGGGCATAGATGGCCCAAAACGATCCGAGACAGGGATATGAGCAGATAGCGGGTGGTGCGATGAGCCAAAAGCACTGGAACTTGACACATCGCAAGGGTGTGACCAAATCTCGTGGTAGGGATTTGGGTCCGCAGAATAGTCGACGACGTCTTGTTCCATGCTGACAGTCATTTGGGGGTCAAAGAACAGTAACAACAACGTGAAAATGTAGGGGTCAGACCGCACACCTAACATAGGGATGTCCATAGGTAGAAGATGGGAAGGTGTGGTTATAGTAGCGCTCGTGATCTTACCCTAAACCTCGAGGCGTAGCGTCGCGAAGTCTCAGAGCCATCCCTCCGTTCTTTTCCTTATGTATATGTATATGTTTGATATGAATATGATTATTTTAAATTTACTTTGTTTCCTGAGCTTGTGGAGAAATACACATTATTATTGAAGAGTATATTTTAAGAGTTATATGAGTAATAATTTGAATATAAATAAAATAACAATGTTGAATGATGAAAAAAGTACATTGAAACCAATTAATGTACACCAATATTAATGCATTGATTCCAATGCACATGTTAATTTCTAATTGCATAAATCTAGATTAACAAGGAGGAATCAAAACTCTTAAGGTGCAAACCTTTCCTCAAAATTTACACTTTAAGTGGTTTGCACCTAAAGATATTTGATCCCTCTTGGTTCTTGATAGATCTGAGATTAAAATGAATTTAGTTTCATTTTAGTTGTGGACATTCACATTAGCAGTTTGGTTAAGATGAATTTAGTTTCATTTAGTTGTGGACGTTTGCATTAGCAATTTTAGGACATACTCGAGGCTTGATTACATCATCAACATGTATTATCACCATCAAAACTTTAACACCACTTTAATTTTTTGTAAACAAATTAAATAATTATATATAAAATAATACATAAATAAATAAATTATTTTTTCCAACTAAAACATTATAGATTTTATAATAAATAATATTATAATAACTTCAAAATATTATAAATATTATAATTGGAAAGTAAAACAAATATAATTCGAAAACAAAATTTTAAAAATATGAATAAAACAAACCCGATATAAAATATAATATAAAAATAATTTAACAAGTCTGAAATATACACCTTTTTTTTAATTTTAGAATTGATAATTTTTGAATTGAAAAATCTTATTTTTTTAGTGTTTCAATCATGAATTTAGGCCTAAATTTAAACAGAGAGTAAAGCAAACATTCTATAGTGGATCATGGTATCACCTTGAGACATATTGTTGAAAAGGGTTGGGAGGACAAAGAAGAAGTATTTTGCTGCTTTGTCGACTTCAAAAAAACATTTGACACAGTCCCTAGGGATAAGTTGTGGCTTAGAATGGAAGAACTTGAAATTCCTGTGCATTATAGAGTCGTTGTCCATAGACTTTATGAAGAAGTGAAAGTCAAAATTAGAACCTCAGTAGGTATTTTAGAAATCTTTAGAAGTAACATTGGAGTCAAGCACGATTGCCCTTTATCCCCTACTCTTTTTTGTCTATATATTGATAAATTTGAAGAGTGGCTAAATCTGCAAGGTGGAGATGGTGTTCGGTTGGGGGAGTTTGTGATAAAGCTTCTTTTATATGTTGATGATATTATATTGATTTCTAAATTAGCCCATTGATTGCAAATGCACTTATATTCCCTTGAGCATTTTTGTAGAGCAGTGGGGATGCAAGTCAATACTAGCAAGACCAAAATAACGATTTTCTCTAATAAAAGGAAGTAGAGCCAGCATACTTTCTTCTTTGAAGACAACATTCTTGAAGAAGTAAATGAGTACAAGTACCTTGGGATTGATTTCAACAACAAACTCAATTGGGAGGACTGTAGAAATAAGAAAATTTTAGGAGGGTGGAAAACATTATATGCTCTTCAAAACAGATGTAGAGAGGAAAATTTATGGGATTGGAAAATGATTAAAGTGATTTTTGGACTCCTAGTTTGTCCAGTAATGCTATATAGGTATGAATTGTGGGTTAGCAACACTCTCATCTCAAAATGGAAACAAATTGAGAAAATGCAAAAACACTTGATTGTGAGCAAGTTCAAAATAAAAAGTTCAGTGCCTTATGAGATAATGTTGAGTGAAACATGAACAACTCCCATTGAAGCAATTGCTATGGTGCGGCTCATAAGATATCTAAAAAAAATTGAGCAAATGAGAGTAGGTAGATGGCCTAATGTTATCTTCAATGAAGGCATGAGTGAAAGAAAGAAACATGGATGAAACAAAACTACACATGGATGCAAAAGAGTTGGGTAGAAAGAAGAAATATTACATTGAGGAATTCAACCCTACGTGTGATCTACAACAAAAAGAGTTCATTAGAGCTAGCATTTCATGGAGGGAAAATGTTCTTATTGCTCAATTAAGGACCAACTCACATCAACTTCGGTGTGAAACAAGACGGTGGAAAAGGCCTAAAGAAGCTTGGGAAGAACGGATGTGTACATTTTGCACATCTGGGGCTCTGGAATCGGAAAAACATTTCATTTTGGAATGTGATGCATTCAAAGACATAAAGTTATGAGAACATTCATTTTGGAATGTGATGCATTCAAAGATATAAAGTTATGAGAACATGTTAGCATCAGTTTCTTGGCATTGTCTTTTAGTGAGGGGACTTTCGGAAGGTTGGGATAGTTCATCATCAATTTGAATCAAAAAAGATTGAATTGAAAAAAGTAAAAAACAGGGAACTAATGGTCTCATAGACTATTTTTTGTCTTGTAAACTTTAAAAAATCATTTCATTTCATCATAAAAAATCATCAAATACATCAAATTCCACAACTTAATAGGCAAAAATCCTCAGAATACACAAATTCCTCAACTTAATATATTTTTTAAAAATTCAAACTAAATTTAACCAAAAATCTACTTAAAAAAAACTAACTTTTTTGAAAAAATATATCACCTATTTAAATTAAACCATTCAAAAACATAAAACACCAAATAAAAAAAAATAAAAAATAAAATAAAAATAAAATAAAAACCATTCCAGAATCACCACTTTCTTCATACCTCCCTGTTTTAATTATGCGCCCCTCCGGCCACTATCTCCTCATGTCTCTTATTCTTCTTTTGGATAACCATCAACTTGTTGCCTAACTTCCAAGCCACCGTTTTCCTTAAGCGTATCCGCGGAGGGATACAATTTTAAGAATCATCGACCTTGGTTTGTTTTTATTTATTAAATTTATCTATTTTATTTTATATATATTTTTATGGGTTCGTTTGTAAAAATATTATTTTTGGTAATTTGTTTGTTTATAACAACCTTAGTTTTTGATCAGTTTTTATGATATATTTATTTAAGTTTGTATTTGTCTTTTAACGAATTTGTTTTATTTATTTTTAACTTATTTTTAATATTTTGTTTATTTTAAAATGAAGCATTTATGTTATCTCAAAATAACACATAAAAATTTATCTATTATTGATAAACACATTACATGATCTACATTTACTACATTTTTGGTATTAGATCTCAAGATTGATTATAGACTTTTCCTTTTTTCCCTTTTTCCTTGTGGATGTCAATCCAGTAAATGGAAATGTTAAGAACAACTATGGGTAGGAAATGACATCATTTCTATAGATAATTCCATAGCCGAAGGTTTTGCCATATTTGCTATTTCTTTGTTGTTGCTTGAATGATTTGATTCATGGGTATGCTTTTGCCACTCATTGTTGAAGCCACAACTATGGCCGAGTCTTTTTCATTTTCATGTGACAGATGGTTTGCCTCTACTAAGGGATGGGATGGTTCCACATGAGGTTGGGCTAAGTCTGAAGGAGTTGATTTCGTGGTAGATGTCTTCTGTTGCTGTGAGTTGTCTTATTTTTGACCCAAAGTGCTCTTGGATCCTTGTGCTTCCTTTGGATCTTGCCATCCATGGCTCTTTTTCTTAGAGTCTTGCAGGGAAAAGGATCCTTGTGAAAAGGGGCATGCATTTTGAAGATGCCTAGGTTGTTGACAAGTCCTCCAACGGAAAGCGATGTTTTCATAATCAAACTGTTGCGAATAACACTATCTTGCCACTTGAGAAGGATTTTGTTGGACAACTCTTTATTGTGGTCCACTTTGACACATATACATATGTATGTGATGATTCCTTTTCAATCCTTTTCATGTCTATTTTGATGAAGCGGCCTAGCAAATCTCCCACCTCAGCTAAGATATTAGGTCGTGTCAAATGGATGGGTAAGTTAGAGCCGTCATGGCAAGAGGATTAAAATTAGGAAATCAAGGTTGAAGTGAGAGACCATAACATCCCCAGAACTAAGGTCCCTTGTCAAAACCTTTTGTTGGTCCTTCAAATTTTTGAAGAGCACCACAAACAATCCTTTTGAGCAAAAGAGCAACTCTATATTCTGAGACTAGTTTTGGCGTACCCATTCTCAAAGAGAAAATACCGAGGGGCATAATCCATTAAAATGACAAATAATTGCCTGTCATCCATAATTTGCAACCGTGAAGTTGGATAAAACATTTTTCACTTCAAGAGATGGAGTGTCAATTGCCCGATCTACAACAAATGTGAGGTCCTTGGGGTTCAAAGGTGAATGTCCTGGCTTAAGGACCTCCTTAAACGACTTGGGTTGGGAGGAAGGAGATTCCCCCCATCCTTTGGCTCCACCTCTCAATTTGGAGACTAAAAAAATAAAGACATCCTTGTCTATGCCATATTCTTTGAGGGGTTTCAGATCCCGGAGCTTCCTTCCACTGTATAAGAGTCATAAACTACCATAGGAAATTCATAGTTGAACCCCAAGCCGCCTTCCACCGTATAAGAGTCAAAAGCTACCATAGGAAACTCGTACTTGATTCTGAATTATGGAGGCCAATAAAGAGATTAAATTCAAGGCTTTGACCAACATACAAAAGGAACCCCCTGAGAATGGTCTCATAAAGACCGAAAAATTCACTAGATCTAGGGTAAAAACCTCATTTGGCATGCAGGGAAGACTATGTAACGAATAATAATTTCTTTGATTGCACCAAGAGGCTATCTCACATAAAAACGTAAACATGTAAATGTAAATGTAATGTTTAACATTTAACATTTTTAATCTAATGTCGGCCCTATTTAAAAATCAATCTAATTATTATTATGTATAAACACAATATAAATTTAAAATATAAAGAGGTTTACGAACACTCAAAAAGAGGTATAGTAAATAAATAAAAATATAAATAAAGCAGATGTATAGTAAATAAATAAAACATTTTTTTATATTTACTCCGGAAGTATGGTAAATAAACAAAAATATAAATAAACTAGAGGTATGGTAAATAAATAAAACCTTTTTTTATATTTACTCCATAAACCTCTTTATATTTACAAAAACTCTAAAAAGAGGTTTTATTTAGGTGAATCCTATGGACAAATAATTATTAATACCATGGGCCAAATACCATATTTATAAAAGAGGATTAGAAATCAACGTCTAATTATATACCAAGCTTATGGGCCAAATTATTATTAATACCATAAAAAATGTTATTAACCCTAATATTAATATTAAAAGATTAATATTGTTATTAATATTAAATTTAATATTCATATTAATATCTTATAATATTAATATTATTAAATTTAATAAATTTGGCTTAATACAATATTAAATTTGTTATATTATAATATATATTAATATATCATGCTATATATTAACTCTAGATATATATGGGAGGGAAGAACAAAGACATAGAGTGATAGAGGTGGAGAGATAGGGGAGCGACAAGGGAGAGATGGAGATAAATTGAAGGAGAGGGGAGAGGAGGAATTAAGAGAGAGAGAGGGAGAGGAGTGAGAGATGTAGAGAAGGGTAAGAGAGGGAGAGGAGTGAGAGATGTAGAGAAGGGTAAGAGAGGGAGAGGGAGACACACAGACGAAGGGGGGGAGAGAGAGAAGGAGAGAGGGAGGGAGATAGTGAGATGATTGGAGGGAAGAGAGAGAGAGAGAGACGGGGGAAGAGAGAGAAAGGGAGAGAGAGGACTTGTGAGAGAGGAGGAGAGAGGGAGGGAAGAAAAAAGACAGAGAGTGAGAAGTGGAGAGAGCGAGGGGGTGACAAGGGAGAGATGGATAGAGAGAGTGTATGTTTAGGGGTGATATAAAGAGACAAATAAGGAGAGATAGAGAGAAAGGGGAGAGAAGGAGAGAGGGAGGGATATAGTAACATAGTTAGAGAGAGAGAGAGTGATGGGGGAAGAGAAAGGATTGGAGAGAGAGAGAGAGATATGGGGTAAGAGAGAGGGAGGTAGGGGAGAAATGGAGAGAGAGGAAGAATCAGAGACAAGACTTGAGATACAGGAGGAGAGTGATGGGGGAAGGGATAGGATTGGAGGGAAAAGAGAGAGAGAGAGAGAGACAAAGAGAGAGAGAGAGAGAGAGATATGGGGGAAGAGAGAGGGAGGTAGGAGAGAAAGGGAGAGAGAGGAAGTATGAGAAAGTGGACTTGAGAGAGAGGAGAGAGGGAGGGATAGGGAGATGGATTTGGAGGGGGAGAGAGAGAGGGAAGAAGAAATACATAGAGAGTGAGAAGTGGAGAGAGAGAGGGAGTGACAAGGGAGAGATGGACAGAGAGAGTGTATGTTTGGGGGCGAGATAAAGATAAAAAGGAGGAGAGATGGAGAGAATGGGGGAGAGAAGGAGAGAGGAGAGAGGGAGGGATATAGTAACAAAGTTGGAGAGAGAGGGAGAGAGAAGTGGGAGAGAGAGGATGTGAGAGAGTGGAGAGAGGGAGGGAAAGAGAGATGGAGTTGGAGGGTGAGAGAGAGGGAGGTAAGAAGAAATAAATAGAGAGAAAAAGGTGGAGAGAGAGAGAGAGGGAGTGATAAGAAAGATGGATAGAAAGGGAGAGAGGACAACAGGAGGGAAGAGAGATAGAAGCGAGAGAGAGAGAGAGAGAGAGAGGGATAGATAGATAGGTTGGAGAAAGAGAGTGTATGCTTTGGGGGTGATATAGAGATACAAAGGGAGATAGTGATATAGATGGAAAGTGAAGAGAGAGAAGAAAAGAGAGATGGAGAGAGGGAGGGAGGGACAAAGATATTGATAGATATGGAGTGAGAGATTGTGTTCGTTTGGGGGGTTGAGATAGAGAGACAAAGAATGAGAGATGGAGGGAGATATAGATATAGATGGAGGGGGGAGAGAGGGAAGAAGATTTCTTGCACCAAATGCATTGATTTTAATATAGATAGTGATTTCTAATCCTATTTGATTGCTTGCACTAAATGCATTGATTTCAATGTAGATAGTGATTTCTAATCCTATATGATTGCTTGAACTAGATGCATTGATTTCAATGTACATGTTGATTTCTAATAATATTTGATTGGTTGCACTAAATGCATTGATTTCAATGTAGATGATTTCTAATCCTATTTTATTTCTTTCACTAAATGTATTGATTTCAGTGTAGATGGTGATTTATAATCCTATTTGATTGCTGGCACTAGATGCATTGATTTCAGTGTAGATGGTGATTTCTAATCCTATTTGGTTTCTTGCACTAGATGCATTGATTTCAGTGTAGATGTTGGTTTATAATCCTATCTTCTTACTTGCACTAGATGCATTGATTTAAGTGTAAATGTTGCTTTATAATCCTATTTGCTTATTTGCAATAGATGCGTTGATTTGAGTGTAAATGTTGTTTCCTAATGTTATTTGATTACTTGCATTATATGCATTCTTTTTTTAACTGAAGCAAGAGACGATCCTTCTATTGACTTAAAAAAATAATAATTTACATAGGTTATAGAAAGCACTCAAAAGTGCAAACCCCCTCCAGGAAGAGGGAGAATTGAACAATGTGCCCTAAAACCCGCTTTTTTTAAAAGAACCATAAAG
Organism: Pinus tabuliformis; assembly: GCA_031772625.1. Lineage (NCBI taxonomy): Eukaryota > Viridiplantae > Streptophyta > Pinopsida > Pinales > Pinaceae > Pinus > Pinus tabuliformis. The sequence goes on from CM062812.1 coordinate 979,613,607, forward strand.
TCCACTCACAAGTTAGCCTCCGAAGATCTGTCCCCTTTAATCATACGATCCACAAACAAATCGCGTGGAGCAGTGGCCCGCCAAAACCCCCTAAACTGCTCGACCAATTATGGCCGTCGATCTTCCCATTCTAATTCGACGGCTAGTAATCATATCGCACAACTTAGAAGCAAGATGAATACTGAGCGATGAGGGCGGTATTCCTTCCTCGATCCCCGCCACGTGTTGCTCTCTGAGTGGCATCGCTAGCTTTTCCTGAAAACCATCTTTGGGTTTGAGGGCGCCCGATAAAGGTGGTAAACCATAAGAGGTTTTGACCTTTCAGTCCCACAAACTTGCATGACCATCTGTGGCCGTTGATCTACCCCCTCCTGATCCTACGGCCCAAATCAATATCACGCATCTCATAAGCTCGAGGAATACTGTGCGATGAGGGCGGTATTCATTCTTCTTCCCCCGTCACGTGTCAATAGCTGAGTGGCATCGCATTCTATTCGGGAAAACAACTCCCTGGTCAAAGGGCACCCGATGTAGGTGGTATATCCTAGGCAATTTTGACTCTGGTATTCAACTCTCTTGGTTCCCAGTGCACTTCCCGAGGAAGATGTGCCATGAAGGGTTGCCTTTTGCACGGAAAACACCAGGAGTTGTGTTGGCATCCATTGTCGATCTTCTCGGTAGCCCATTTCCTCGGAGCTTTTCCTTTTGTGTAGATAGCCTCTGACCCTATGACTTCCTTCGTCCAAAATTCCTGTAGCACCCAGGCTAATGTAGACTTTGCTGAAATCCTCAGCAATCCTAAAGTGCACCTCCGCTGAGACTCTGCCTAAAGTGAACTTATTCCTAATTTTCATAAAGTGAAAAGCTATCTCTTTGTCTATTCTGATAGTGTTGTCTGTCTCTGAGGGCCCAAGATGAGCATTCATCTCAGACTCTATCATCTGAAACCTCCTCCCACCAGCAACATCTGTCAGTAAGCTTGCTTCTAACCTCCTCATTGGCTAGTGAGTCTGCCAATTTGTTGGCTTCCCTGCGAACATGCACAAACATGAGAGTTCTTAGAATTATTAGGTGTGATTGGATTCTTTGGTATACTTGCAGAAGCCGCCAGTGACCTGAACTTTTCTCTGGCGTTGCTCCTGTGCTTAGCCTCTTGACCGAATTAATGACTAACTCTGAGTCAGCCTCTATGATGACGTTATGTGTGTTGTGCTTATGCAGTATTTCCAAGCATAGCTCCATTGCCATGAGCTTAGCCACGTTATTGGTTGCCTTCCCCAGATAATTGTGGAAAATTACCTTTATGTTGCCCTCCTCATCTCTCATGACCCATCCATACCCTACGTCTCCAGGATTTCCTTTTGAGGCTCCATCTATGTTAAATTTTAAAAAACCTTGTGAAGAGGGTTACCAGAAAGCCTTTCCTTTTGCGTTATGCTTGGTGATATGCAAAGGAATTTGAGGGATATGTACCTGAAGCTCCAGTTTTTCCAGGATGCTAGCCTCTCTACTTCCTCTGGGATTCTCTAAGGAGACTCTCCCCAGGATGTGGTCAGTCTCCTTGAGTTGCTTGAGGATTAGCTTTATGATGCTGCTCATCGGGCCTAATTTATCTTTGAAAATCCTGTTGTTGCGCTCCTTCCATACATTCCAGATCAAAAACTCTGGGATCAAAGCCCAGGCTGAGTTTATTGTTTCATTATCTAAGAAATTTTCCTCCAATTTTTCAGCGTAGCAATGATGTCATTTTCATGCCTGTCTATCTTCTCGAAGACATCTCCAACCTAGTTCCATAGTGTGGCAGTGAAGGAGCAACTATTGAGGAGATGATTAGTGGTTTCTTCCTGTTGTCCACATAGGTGACATCTTGAGGGACCAACAAAGCCTCTCTTTCTTAGATTATCCCATGTCAAAATTTTGCCTTGTTGAACCAACCATTTAAACAGTTTGACCTTCATCCAGTCAGGGTTATCCCAGAGTTCTTTCCATGTCTTGTCAGTGCTTGGAGATTTAAGCCATGTAGCAATTATTTTAGCCTCTTTAAGGGTGAAGAGACCTGCCTTATTCCTCCCCCATCGTAATTGATCATTCGAGGTTGAGGTTAAGATTTGCCTCTTTTCCAGAATACCTTGGAGGACCTTAGCTTGAGTATTCAACATGTTCATCTCATTGTAGACTGGAAGCTTCCATATTCTCCATTTTTCATTGCTCCTTGACTGATCCCAATAGTCACTTACCCTTCTTAAGCCTTTATTGATGGTATCCATTTGGATACTTGCTAATTCCTCTTTGCTGAGATTGCCCTCCTGTTGCCAATTGTCCTCCTAGAACCAGGCCAAATTTCCATTTCTGATCTCCCAGAAACTGTGTTCTTGAACTAAGGCCCTGTTCACCCAGGCTCTGTTCCAAACTTGTGAACCTTTTACTTGCCCTGTCATTCTTATGAGGTTCATATCCAGCGAATTCATTGCATACTTTTGTTTCCAGAGTTTTGCCCAGGGGGCTTGTATTTCCTTTAGCCATCTCCACCAGACTTTAGCTCCCAAAACTCTGTTCAGAATTCCAGGGTCATGGAGACCCAGACCACCATGGGATTTAGGCATGCAAATCTTTTCCCAAGCCACCAGAGCCCATTTCTTCTTTTCTTCACCCTTCCCCTAGAGAAAGTCTCTTTGAATGTTTCTTATTTGAATACTGACTCCAGTTGGTGCTGGAATGGCTGATAGCATATAGATAGGGATGGTTTGGAGGATAGCCTTAGTGAGAGTTAGTCTCCCAGCTAGATTTAGGGCTCTGTTTGTCCATTTACTGACTTTGTCTTTCAATTTATTTAGAACAGGCTCCCAAATGTCCTTATGTAATGGTTTTTTAGTGAGGGGAACTCCCAGATACTTCAAGGGCAATGAATCTCTTTGAAAGCCCAAAAGTCTGGAAAGATTTCTTTGAATCGAAATGTCAGTATTGAAAAAGAAGATCTTTGATTTAGTGAGACTTACCTCAGTGCCCGCTGCCATTGAAAATTCATACAGAATTTGCTTAAAAGATTTGGCTTCCTTGACTGTGGGAGTGCCTTGAAGCATAGTATCATCCACAAATTGTTGGTGTGTCACCATGTCTCCCCCTCGAGTGAGTCTCAAACCTTGAATTCTGCCTTCCCCCTTAGCAGCTCTTATTGCTCTACCCAACCCTTCCATCATGAGAATGAAAAGGAATGGGGAAAGAGGATCACCTTGCCTGAGACCTCTTGTAGGCTTGAAGGTTTTGGAGGGAGAGCCATTGAGAAGAATAGAATAGCTAGCAGTAGTAACTAGAGCCATGACCCATCTAATCTAGTTGTAGTCAAAGCCATAAGCTTTAAACATTGCTCTTATGTAAGTCCAACTGAGTTTGTCATAGGATTTTGCTATGTCCAGCTGAATTATCATTCTTGCTTGCTTGTTGGTAATGAGTGAATGAACCACTTCATTAGCTTGAATTATGTTATCAAGAATTTGTCTTCCTTCCACATAACCTATTTGTTCCTCTGACACCAGGGTAGGGAGGAGTGGTTTGAGTCGATTGGCAATTACCTTGGATATTATTTTGTACACCACACTGCATAAGGCTATAGGTTTGAATCTATCTGGAGAGGTGTCCTTTTCCTGTTTGGGGATTAAGGTTATGAAAGATTCATTAAGCGCCCTAAAAATTGTTTTAGAACTATGCGAGTCTTCCATCACCTCCAAAATATCATGCTTTACAATCCTCCAACAAGTTTTGAAAAAGTCCACATTGAAGCCATCAGGGCTTGGAGCTTTCCCATTGTGCATCTCTGTGATGACTTCCTCAAGCTCTTCCTCTGTTACTGGTCTGTTGAGATTGTAATTGTCTTCTCTGGAGACCAATTTAGGAATGTACTGTGTAAATATTTTCGTATACTGAGATCTGTCTACAGTGGTCTCCTCAGCAATTTTCTGGAAATGCTGGACTAGAACCTCTTCCATCTCCTCATGCGTGTTTCTTTCAACTCCATGATGGTCAGTGAGTTTCACAATTCTATTGTTGTTTCTGTGATCTATAGTGGATCTGTGAAAGAATTTGGTGTTCCTCTCTCCTTCCTTGATCCATTGGACCCTGGATTTCTGTCTCCAGAGTATTTCCTCTTGTAGACATCTATTCTCCCATTCATGCTGAAGTGAATCTGCAAGCTCTTTCCTTTCCTCTGTGTAGCCTTCTGTGATAAGAATTTGGTTTATTTCCTTTAGTTTCTGTTCCACTTCTCCTTTAGCTTTGAAGATGTTACCAAATTCATTTTTATTCCAGTCTTTGAGTCTACCTTTAATGTGCTTGAGCCTGCAATGAAGAAGGAACATCTTTGTGCCTTGAAGGGTATCTCTTCTTTCCACCATCTTTCAATGTTTTTGAGGAAATCAGAGTGTGTGAGCCATACATTCTCAAACCTGAAGGGGTTATTCCTAGGTTTTCCAATTAGAGAAGCTTCCAATTGGATGGGCCAATGGTCAGAACCACCAAAAGGTAGGATGAACGCTGCTAGACTTCTTCCCATGAGTAGAAGTTCCTCTGAAATAATGAATCTGTCTAACTTTGAGGCTACTTGGTTAGAGCCCCCCCTTTTGTTATTCCAAGTGAAAATTCCATTGCTAGTGTCCATATCCACCAGTTTCATATTGGTGAGGAAGTTCTGGAAGGCAACTGACTCCCGACCAAGTGTTCTAGTTCCCCCTTTTTTCTCCGTGAGGGATTTTATCATGTTAAAATCTCCCCCTAGAATCCATGGTAAAGTTGGGTATCTCTTCTTCATATCCTCCAGTGTAGTAAGGAGCCAAAGTTTGTCCTCCGTTGGTTGGGGACCATAGACATTGGTGATCATATAACACTGCCTGTCACCCACAGGTTGGATGATCAAAGAAAGGTGATGTCTGGATGCCTCCACATCTTGTATACCAAATTTCTGAGGATCCCATAGAGTGAGAATGCCACCAACCGATTTATTTGCCTTGACCTCATGATATTCATATCTATTTAACCATTTGTTGTGTTTTTCTATGATCTTCTCCACAGAGCATTTTGTTTCCTGTATGAACACTATGTCAGGTTTCTCCTCTCTGATCCTATTGCTTAGATTCCTCTGTTTCCTTCTGCTCCCTAGTCCTCTAATGTTCTAGGTTGTGATTTTCATTGAGGTGGGGTTTTGAATGAGTAACTGGATAGGTCTTTCATCCTTCCTAAGTCAATCATGAGTTTGCCACATTTTAGTAGCAATTCTTTCTGTCTCTTTCTTCCTCTCTTTTTGCCTGGGTTTTTCGCTAATTTTCCCCCTGTTAATCCTCGTGAGGAAACCCCTTTGTTTTTTTGATTGTCATGTCCTCTTTTTACTCCTACAGCTGTTTGGTGTGACTTGCTGAGGAATATTTGCTGAACCTTATCAACTTCCTCCTGTGGCATGGAGTTAATACCCATGCTTCCTCCTTGTTCTAGAAATTTTTCTAACTCCAGGTTCTCCCTTTCCAGGATCTCCTGTAAGTCTTGGTCCTTTGTACCACTTTTGCTTTAAGTCATTTCATGGTATTTTTCTATTTCCATGGTACTCAATGGTTCTGTTATGTGTTCATTCTGTTCCTATGTGAACTCCATACTTGTCTCTTTTCCTTTCCCTCTTTCCGTCTGTTTCTCCATTTGGATTTGATTTCCCTTATCTTCTTCTTGTTCTTATAAGATCTCAAAACTATTGTGACTAGTTGGTTTGTTATCATTAGGGTTGTTTGTGTCTTCCTTCCCCCTCCTTTACCTTTCCCTCCCACTTTAGTAAAACCCATATGATCTTTCCCTTTGCTTGTGTTCTGTTATTCCTCCCTTTTGTTAAGAGGGCAATCTCCGAATAGGTGTCCATTCTCATGACATTTGCGACATCTGAAAGGGATGTGCTCATAGTCAACTGCCTGAACCCATTCCTCATCATAGACTTCAAGAATGACCTCATCTGGAAGAGCTCCAGAAAGGTCCATTTCCACACATATACGGGCATAAGAGGTATAATTTCCTCGTAGGGTTGCTTCTGAAATCTTTAAAAAATGCCCTAATTTATTGCCTATTGCTTTTAAAGACTCTAGCATCCAATAATCTAAGGGTAAGGAGTAGAGTCTAATCCATACCGGTATCGATGTGAAAGTTTCTCGCTCCAGCACAAAGTTCATCGTCCATGGCCACATATAGAGACCAGCTACCACATAGAAGTATGGTCCTCCTTCAAAAATCCTATCTCTGTCCTCCATGTTCGTGAACACCACTATGAAAAAATCTTTGGAGCCAAGATGTATAATTAACTCCCCTTTTGGTTTCCAGTTGTATTTTATCCAAGTATATAACTGTTTCTCTGTCGGCCAGATTCCCATAAACTTGCATATGATTGCATAGTTCGTCATATGATCCCTGTGCACTTGAAGAGTAGGATCATTCAATATAACCCGTGGTTTAGTGTTGGTCTTGGGTTTGCAGGGCCCCATCTTGGTTCTGTTTTCTGTTTCCTAACCACTATCTTCTGCTTTATCCTCATGTTGGTCTTCCTCGTGGGTCCCTTGCTCTGCATGTGTTTTGCTACCTTCCTCGTTCTGGGTTTCAGGAATTCTTGTCTTGTCCTCCAAGGAGTGTGGAGGCTTGTTCCTATTCCTTTCTCTTCCTCTGTTTGAAACCACATTACTATAGGAGGGAGTAGACCTCCCTCCTCCCCGCGCTTCCATGGTTTCCTGTTAACCCCTGTCTCCTTTGTTGTCGAACCCTAGAACCTCTCTTCCGCCATTCAGTACCACCCATTCAAATATTCACCACTTGCATTATATGCATTCATTTCATTGTAGATGTTGATTTTTGATTTGATGTAATTAGATGTATGATAGTACATTAATTTTAAAGTGATTGGATTAAAATTGTGCTAATTTCAGTGTAAGCACAAAAAATTATTGACAGTGTACATTGATTTTTGTGTTATAGTAATTCAACCTATTAATATTGGAGAGAAAGGGAGACAAGGTGTGATGTTTACTACAATGATTTGAGCTAAAGATTTAAATGGTTTACGATTTAAACTGTTCTTTTCATATAATCGATGTGAAAAGGTGACAAAAGTAACAAGGGTGACAATAAGAATAATAAAAGAAAATAGTTTGAGATTAATCACGATGAAGACTATTTGTAATTGACTATATTCTTATTATTCACATTTTCTATCATTCAACACTATTACATTGTCACTTTACATTTACAATGTTTATTTTATCATTTTTCATCATTAAAGTTATTAACAATATTTATCATCTCAAAAACTAAGGTAACTAAGAAAATTTAAAATTAAAACAACCAAATTATTCTCAGACATATTTAGCATATTTAAAATGATTATATTAATATTGGATGAATTTAAATATCATTGATAAAATTAATCATATGTTTGCTAGATTTTCTTTAGCCGCACACGACTGAAACCAACCTAGATCCATCTTAACTCTCGATCTATCAAGCGCCAAGAGGGATCAAATTTCTTGAGGTGGAAACCTTTCTTCTTTCCTTAAGTTTTGCACTCAAAAAAGAGGTTTTCATGTCAAGAGATTTGATCCCTTTCGATGCTTGATAGATCTGGAGTTAAGATGGATCTAGGCTGGTTAGTAGATCCATTAGCAGAGTCAAAAGAGACATTGAAATCAAACCCCCCATGAACATTTCCTTTTCCATAAGCTGACAAATCTCCCACAACACCAACTATAGAGGCTGGGTTGACGGGAATAGCAAGAGATCTAGGATTGTCCATAATGGCAGTGGCAACCATACCGCCATAAGCTAGCTTGAATGTGACTGTGATGGGGCTAGGGTTAGCCACGAAAACAACGATCACATCGGCATCAGAGTCTAGATCAAAATCTTGATCCAACGACATGACCTTGCAAGAAAGAAGCAAGATCCTATGGCTAATTATCTATGGAGTCCCTGAGGGTGTTGAATACATCATAGAGGTGAAGGATTGATACCATCAGATCCAATTTCATGAACATAGAATAGGGTTGTCCAATGTCACTCGAGGCTCTGAGGATAACCACCTTGAATCCAGAGGTCCCACAATTCGATCTACAATCGATGCACTCAAATATTCCTTCATTCTACAACTGTGAGTGCTCTAGATTAATGAGGTGGCCAACATTGTGTGAGATGTAAGCTCTAGTTTTGTGATCCATGGCATTCGTCACACCTATATTTGTACTTGATTTGAATGCCTCCACATCCTCTAGTGCCACATATTCTCTAGGGAAAGCTGCAAAGTCCTCAAGGTGGAGGGACACGAAGACCTGCAACTGTTGTTCACAAGGGTTTTCAACGTTGTGTGGCCAATCAATCCCTTGATTGCATGATGATTCCCATCATTTTTTTTTATTCCTTTAATAATAAGATTGTATTTTATTTTGTTTTATTTATTTCTTATTCACACATTTTTTATTTTATGTAAAAATTATGTTCTTTTTCCTTTAATTTTGGGTTGCTTTTAAAATTAGGTAACAATTTAAAAATATTATATTTGTAATTTTTGAAAAAAATAAAAGGGTGATATCAATGCCATCTATTTTTGATGTGGTGTTGTTTTTAAGGTTTTGGTCACAGTGACATTGGTTGTCCATGTCACAATTTCAAGCAAGTTGTAATTTCAACTTTGAAAAAGGTAGGGTGGCAATGGTAGCACCATTTTGTAATTCAATTGTTCACTCTAATTGTTTCATTGTTACTATACCAATTGTCAAGACCATATATTTATACAAGTTGCGATTTTAACCCCCACTAAAAAGGGATGATGATCACACCACTTTTCCATTCGAATGTTGAATTTGGGATTTTTTGTTACAAAGGTATCAATTTTCAAGACCATAGTTTCAAACAAGTTGTAATTTAACCCATAAAACGGGTGATTAAGGGAGCACCACATTATGATTTGGGGTTAAAAAACCACTAAATGAAACCTCTAAGTAATGAGAAATTGGGAAGGATTTTTTTCATGTAGGTAGCTACGCTCCTTGTAATGGATTCATTGACATTGTGACATCCCTCCAACCTTTATCTACTTACATTTTTAGATAACCTTGTCCCTCCTTAATCCCCTAATTGTCCCCCCCATCTCATCTCCCCTTTCCTCTCTAGAGAATGTGCCCTTAAAACTACTTGGAGTAGTCACAAGTAAAAATGGCATACATTGGTAATGATGAAGAAGAAGAACTAGAAGGAAGGCTTTTGAGAAGCCTAATAAGAAAAATATTAAAAAAGAAGAGATGAATATGCAGCAAATGACAAAAACCCATAAACTTAGTGAATAAGGGACAACATCCTCATTAGAGGGGAAAAATCCCATTTAGTTTTAAAAAGAAGAAATTATATTAGAATTGCAAAGGAATAAGTAGTTAAATCAAGCAAGGAACATTGACGGATATCCTCAAATTAGAAAATTCTATTCTAATCCGTCATCGAAAATCATATGGTAGATCTCAATATGAATCAATGGAAGTATACCCAAAGTATATTAGTTACCTCTAGAGGGACATTAGGAGGTCAATGTGCTCTTTGGGACCCAACATATTTATTAGTAATAGGATAGGATAGGATAGGACAATACATAGAGTAACATAGGATCTATTTGAAGCTCATCTAAAAACAAATAGGTAAAAAGATTCAAGTTTTGAGCATATATGTTTTGGTACACTTTCTAGAAATATAGTTTTGAACATATATGTTTTAGTACACTTTCTAGAAATATAGATTTGTTGTTCCTCATGTTGATCTATTTTCTTATCAAAGAAAAATGACCAATGTTGAGAAAAAATCTTGTGGGGAACAAGAAAGACTCCTCTTTATAGAGATGGTACTCTTATTTTTGATATATGAAAGATTGTTCTATATGCCTTCTGATGAATGCCATGGGTGAGTGCTAAATAGAAAACACTAACAAATATTCCAAAAAATCTCTCATATAGCAAGTAATCTTATTAAGCACACAAATAATATATATAAATAAATATGAATGAAATTTTATTTTATCTATTGGGTCTCCTTTCAATAAATATTTTGCATTTCTTTTAAAATAACTTGAATTCAGAATCAACTATAACTTTGCAAGATGAAAGAAAAGTAAAATAGACTGGTCATAAAATAACTTTAAATGACTACATACGTTAGAATCAAACGAGTTCGGAAAGCTTAAATTGCACAAGAATCCAATGACACGTCACCATGCAAACTCATGCTTGCAACATGAAATTTGAATATCTCTTTGTCAGAGAAATTAACAATAATATCTTAATGTGACAAGTTTAACATTGTCTAAAAACTTAAACAACCTTCTAAATGATAAATAGATAAACTATAATTAAACTGAATTTGCTTTATTACAAGTGGGGATCTTGCTTCCTTGGACCTGGAACAAAATATGAAGTGCTTTGATGAGAAGACATAATTAGACATAGATCTTCCCGTCACTGAACATACATAGAAAAACCTACTAGAAAGAAATATAAAAAGGAAAGTCAAGAAAGCTAATTCACAAAATTTTTGGAAGGCACAAATCTCCTTTATCAATAAACTCAACAAATAAAAAATCCAATAGTAAAAGCCTCGGAGCTAAAAACAATCCTCTTTGAATGTGCTTGACATCTCCATTATAGTCTTCTCTTAATATTCTTGGAAATCCTTTATGGTTAGGATTTTTTTACCATTTGTAAAATTCCTTTAGTAAAAATGAACTTAGATATTCATATTCCAAACTATGTCACACTCTATAAGTTTATAAATTCTTGTTAATAAATCATTTTTCAAAAAATAAACATTTCCAAGCTAGAAATAGTCATGACTATATTTAATTCTCTAGGCACGATAACTCTAATTTGAGCATTTGAAACCACTCCCATTGTGTTCTTCATGATTCTATATTTCCAATAAGATCTCATTTACTCAATTTTGACATTGGGAGCTCAAGTTATGGCCTTCATAAGATGGCGATTCAATAAATGTTGATCTTTGAAAAGTGACTCAACAATCATTGATCTACTCCACATGAATCTTAGCCTTTTGATTTATAAATCTGCCCTACTCATCCCACATGCATTATGCAAAGGAATTTATAATCATTGATAAAGAAATGGGCTCCTATATTATTTTTATATGAGGTAGAAAGAGACATAAAACCTTGCATAACTTACACATATTGTAGCTTTTTTTTGTTATCGTCTCATTTCCCAATCATCAGGCCTAGTCATTGCCTAGTCCTCTATCCAACCACTACCTTCCAAGTTTCATATCAGGACATGTCCAACTGGATGCAATGTGTCAGAAGGAGATCTTCCAAAGGAACTTAAGATAAAAATAATATGAAAAATAATATAATGTAGAGATGAGATGCGAGAGTTTAGAAAAGTAAAAATACATAAAGGTAAAAATGACTAAGTAATAAGATTGGTGTGTGAGGTACATGGAGAAGAGGTTTGAGTGGAGGGAAGAAGGTAATGAAATAAAAATGAATAAGTAATAATATTGGTGTGTGAGGTACATGGAGAAGAGGTTTGAGCGGGGGGGAGAAGGTAATGGAATGTGCAGATAAATATGAGGTAAAAATAATGTTTCAAGCATGTGTAGAAAATTAAAGTGTGCAGAGATAAAAAAATCTTCCATGCATCCTTGAAAATGGTTAAGTGTAAATGGAAAACAAAGAAATGATATGAATTTTGGGAACACTAATAAACAAGGGTGTGATAGAGATATGTGGGGAAATAGTGATATATTTGGCATATGACCATTATTTTGATTTTGTAAAATGGTGGATGAAGTTGAGACATACGACTATCTAATGAGAAGGTTAAAATGAGAAATTTCTTTATTTTTAATATCTTTTATTTCTTCTATTTGTTCAAAAGAGAAATCATCTTTGCTAGCCTTGTTGAAGAATATTTGAAATACTAAATTTGACTAAAAGCTTGTTTTTTTAGAATCAGTCTATTTGATGTGCGACATGAAAACAAATCAACACCTCCCTAAAATCATTTGGTTAATCCATTCCAAAAAGATTTAGGATATGAGCAAGATAATTAACTATTGCGCTATCTCAAAATGAAAAAAGGTGGGGATTTTTCACATGGGATCCTATAAGGGAAACTATAGATGATCTCATTTCAAATTGGCACCACTTTGATCCTAAACCTATGAATGAAATGTACACCTATACAAACAAAAGGTTGGGGCCACTACACCTAATAGAGTGACAATATTTCTTTCTTGTACACAATTTCTTCCTCCTAGAACCTATTCAAGCGCCCTCTTCCATTCTTCTAGTTGTCACCTCATATTACGGGCCAATAACAATTTCCTTCCTCCAAGTCTAAGACAATGGGCGAATTCATTTCAAGTTCAATCTATTATGGTTGCAACACCCTCAAGGAATGGAAATGATTGAAGAGGCATGGAGCATTAGAGTCCAAGGTTCACCATCTTTCATTTGGGAAGTTTTTTGAGTCCTCAACACACCCCAAGTTTAAGTTTAAATCATGGGGTAACCTCTACTTTGAATTTTGATTCTTTCATCATCATCATGTCTATGTTTTTAGCATTAATCTAAAATATTCTTCATGACCTTGAAAGTTTTATGTTTCAATTTTTCACTTTTATTTCATTTTTCATCTTTTTATGCTTTTTCTTTAGTTAGCATTCTTGATTGATGAATTTCAAATTCTTCAACACTTAAAAGAATTCTTGAAAAAAGTTTATTTTAATCAAAGTTTTGATTTTCATTTCTTTGAAAGTCTAATTTTATTCAAAACTTAGAAAATTTCTTGAAGGAAGTTGTTTTTACTCAAAGTTTTGACTTGCATTTCTTTGAAAAGTCTAGCTTTATCTTGAACAAGTAAAACATGACCATTTGCATTGTGTCCTTAAACATTTCATCATAGAATTATTGTAACATTTTCCCCATAATTGTTGCAGTGAAGAGTTCAATTTTTTCACACACAAAATTTTGAGTTTATGCTACAACCTCTCTTCGTGTGAGCTTTTGTGCACATTTTCATTGAAGGAAAGTTTTAAATTTCACTACAAGAAATTTTTAAATCTCTCCATAAGAAATTTATATCACCTGAAAGGTTTATACATATCAGTCCTGAGGGCCTTTCACACAAAATTATCAATGAAATATTTTAGTTTGTCCCAATTAAACTTGTATAACTCACTACATCATATTCATTTAATTGTGGCATAAACTGGATGAATGTTTAAAATTTATTACAAGGTTATTGTGGTAGTGGAAAATAGGAAAATCGGTGAGACATTTGAGGTTGGTAGATGAGCTAGATATGGAGGTAAGATATAGGGATTTCCAACACAATGGTTTTTCTTGATGGATGGATAATGTTTTTTTAAGAAGGAAATTTAAGCCAAGTTGGATTTCTATTCTCCCCTTTGGCTTGGCACAATGGTTATGGAAACGATAGTAATGTTGGAATCTTTGTGGATTTGGATGAACTACATTATGAAGACTGGAGCCCTTATCCTGTCCTATCCATGTTTTCTACATGGAAGATGAATTTAAGGAATCTTGTTACAAATATCAAGAGAAGCTCCAAATTAATCACAACCCTTCATCGTGAATGGGTGGTGAAGATCATGGAGGGAGGACATAATTGATATCGGGGCTTGCTATTGCATCCAAAGTGGAATTAATCATGATCACTCCTCACATATATGAAAATATAGCCTAAGGAGCCATGTTTCTCAAATATTGGTACACATTAGAGATTAAGTTTCCTTGTTTAGTTGTATTCCCACTTTTTAGTTGGATAATCCCGCTCGAGCTGTAAAAATTTCCATCGATCCTTTTGAACATGACCTAAAAGTATCCAAGAAAAGTTCTCTTCTAGTGAATAAAAAATGCATTGAGCTAAAGAAGGAAAAAGTGTGATTGGTAGTAGGTTAGGATCTAAAATCGGAGGAGAAGAGATTTATTGTTTTAAATCTTTGGTTGTCTAATTTAGTGGTAAAATGGATTGAATTACAGCCCTTCAAGGTTTTCTAAAAGAAAATTGGAGGTCTGTGCTAGGTTACACCCCAATATAGCATGTCTAAGAGTTTGGTTGAGTTCCATTTTCAAAATTTTTAAGGATATAAAGATAATTTTACACCAAAATAAAATTAGCCTTTGTTTGGCTTGGTCCTTGAGGATTGAGAGCTAGAATTTGACCTCAGTCGTGAACTAATAACTACCTAGCATATTTGGGCCATTATTTTAGGCTTTCTCTTGCCTTTTTGGAGAAAGGACACCCTAGAGTTCATTGGTAATAAGATTGGGAAGTTTCTTAATTTGAAAGAAATTTGGGACTCTAATCTTGATTGTTGATGGGCTTGTGTACAAGTTGAGGTAGAACTACATGAAGGATTAGTTGAAGAAATTGAATTGGTCATGTCAAGGACTTCATAGTTCAAAATATTGATTATTGGAGGATACCATTTATATGATTTTTCAATGGAGGATTTTGTTTGAACACACTCCCTCTTCGTATAGAATAAAAATACAATAATGATGAAGGTATACAAAATGATATTGAGAAAGGGATCCCCCATGTAACGCTTAAGCCTTTTTCTCTAGTCTTATTAGGTAAAATTCATCCTCTATCTCCTTTAAAGGAATAGGTTTAGTATTCATTAGTTCAAGCACCTTATTGAGACTCAAAGTCTCCCTCTTCTAGCAAGGAAGAGGATGGATTTTCTCCTCTTGTTCCAATTAACCTAATGTCCGTGGGAACTAACTATCATGCCTCTCCTCCTTTGATGATTTTAGCAACACTTTCTTTTTCCCTTCAAATGAATGTTTCCCTCCTTGTGAATCTTGGAAACCTTCTCACATTCCCATTTGTTAAAAAGAAAAGCATCTCTAGTTATTTACCACAAAACCTCTGTTAGATCCGATTATGATTTGTATACTAAATGTAAGTCAAAGGATGATATTTCTATTGAAGGTGGTCTCACATTAGGTAAACCCCTTGGAGGGCGGGGGGTTTAGGATGTAATTTTTTCTTTCCATATCCCAAAAACAAGGCAAAAAAGAGATTAGGTTTGGAAGACAAAGCCCTTAGAATGGGGAAATAACTTGAGAGGTTAACTCCATAATCATCTTACCATTTAATGCTTGAGGGGTTGATGGTGCCCCTAAATTGTTATCCCTCAAAAGGCTTGTCAAATTTTATTCTCCCGAAATCATTCTCATCCAAGCAATAATGTGTGTAGGTTCCAAGGAAATCGGTATTTTTTCCTCATGGCTTAAATACTAGTTGTTAAGTGCCTTGGACATGGAGGGATGGTCAAGGGGCACTTCCTTATGATCTGAATACCTCGACTAGAGGTAGTCTCACCATCCACTCTAAATTTTGATATTCAAGTTGATGTTAAGATCAAGGAATTATATATTATACTCAACATCTTTAATATACATAGTCCTTATTCTAAACATAAGAAATTCTCATAGGATTTTGCATCATCAAATGTTTTTCTAGGAGCTTATGTCCTTATTGGAGGTGATATTAATTGTACTCTCTCTTAGAGATGTATAGGGAACTTAGTCCCATAAATAACCTCTAGGAGATTTATTCTCCAATTTGTTTAAATACCATAACTTGGTTGACCCAGAACTAACAAAGCTCATTTAAAAAATGGTCAAAAAGGACAAGATGGAATTTCAAAAATCCTTGATAGATTTTTTTGCCATAGATTTCCTCATGGAAGGAATACAACTCATAAAATATTGGGTTGGGTTTGGAGGTATATCATATCACCTTTCAATTCTTTTCAAGATCAATAAATAAGATAAAAAAACCAACCTCCCCTCTAAAATTTAACCATGCATGGTTGTTAGAGGAGGATTATAAGAAGTTGATCATCTTGGAGTGGTAGCATTTGTAGAATTATGTGCAATCCTCCTAGCTGAGTTTTGTAGATAATATTGCTTGGGTAAAAAAATGAACAAAATTTGGTTCAAGGCTTACAAAAGAAGTTCCAATAATATCTTGTGGAAATTGAGGCTAAAATTAAGTGAATATATGAAGAAAATTCCTCCAGGTATTCTTAGATGGGGAGAGATGGGTCCTCACATCTCTTGAAAATCATCGAAAATATTTATTAAAGGGATGAAATCACCTAGAGATTCAAGTGTCAGGCAATTTGGGCCTTGGAAGGGGATACAAATACTTTTTTTTTCCCATAATTTTTCTATTCATCGAAAGAACCTCAATACAATTGGAAACTCAAAATTTATGAAGGTGAATTGGTAAATTCTTTTTAGAATAATGTAGACACTAGGTTTCCTTATTCAATGATATGTTCAAAGCACCACCAAGTTTCACTATTTGTGAAATCCTTAAGTTATAAGGGTGGTGCGTAACATGATCTCATAAGAAATGAATGCTTCTTTACATGAGGATATTTTTTAAGAGTAGCTCTTTTCCAGGCTTTCTTCTCTTTAGGTAATAGTCTAGGTCCTAACGAATCAACAATTGAATTTTATGGTATTTCTATGATCATATCAATAAAGAAAATATAAAAGTGACACAAGAGTCTAAATGTTCAGGTAAAAATTTTGGGGCCTTTAATACCACGTTCTTGGTCTTGCTTCCAAAAAAGAAAAAATTAGTTTCCTTAGAATTTTTCCCTATCTCATGTTGAAAGGTGATCTAGAAGCTATGTACTAAGATATTGGTTAATAAGATGAATCATATTATAAGAAAAGTGTTTTATAAATAGCAGTTTAAGTTCCTTAGTAATTTTTGGGTCCATGAAATTGTTTATCCACTCAACAAGAGGCATTTCACTCCATAAATACAATCAATTCCTTGATAGTAGTATTGACGTTAGACTTATATAAATCCTATTATAGATTTATCTAGGTTATTCTCTAGTTGCTTCTTATACAAATGGGAACGAATTTAGTGATGGTGAACTATATTACATGATGTGTAAGTCAACATATTCCTTTGATATTCTTATTAATGATGCTCCTTCCAAGTTCTTTTGAGCATCCCAAGGTCTCAGGAATGATGTCCTCTCTCCACTTTTCTTTTTCTTTGGATTGATGAAGGTCTTAGTATTCTTTTAAAGGATTCAAGGAATTGAGGGTATTTGATAGGTCTTAATATGTCTCCTTCAGATATCACCATCCATATCCTTTTTATCGTTGACATTATTTTTTTTGGTGTTGGAAACTCTCAATACTTTCAAGAATTAAAAATAATCCTTAACCTATATTATTTAACTTCACC
Source organism: Pinus tabuliformis (assembly GCA_031772625.1). NCBI lineage: Eukaryota > Viridiplantae > Streptophyta > Pinopsida > Pinales > Pinaceae > Pinus > Pinus tabuliformis. Next base: position 979,630,919 of record CM062812.1, read on the forward strand.
AAGTCTTGTTTACTGAACAATGCTCTCTTAGAGATATTTAGACAAAGCTCTTCCATTACCTTTATCTAAATTAGATATAGGCTTTAAATATATGGGATTATTTCTGACGTTTACACACACACACGCACACGCAAAGAATGGTAATGGTTCTATAAATATATATAGTCTCACGTGTCCTTTTGGGTGAACAATTAGCTTTTTTTGGGGGGGGAGTGGTCAAATTATGCTATTGAAATATGTCTTAGAAATAATTATGATCTATTGAGATTCTGTCACAAAAATATGAAAGGAATTTTAACTAATATTAGGAAAACAAGGTTTCAATTTATTTAATTTGGTAAAAGGCAAATGATGGGATTATCCTCATCAGATGGTCAACTATTTCTCTCTCAAATTAGTTGGGCAGTTAAATTTTTTATTATTCCTTCTATCAATATTAACATCATATAATTTACCTATGTTAACTCTTTGTGGAGCAGGGCCATGAGATCGAAGAATCTAGGAGGGGAGTCCTTAGAATATTGGTTTTAGAATTCTAGAAAATCAACAAAGGATAACTCCTCAATCTAGAAGGCATTGGTTGATTCCTCCCCATCGATAGGTAAATGGACAACACAAAAAATCTTGAACGATAGAAAGGTATGACTTGGAAAATACACTTGTATAGGGGTGGATGAGGGATGTCATCTTTCTGAGCATCTCTTGAAAACCCCTTACACCCAAGGCCTCTATTCTCTTAGTGATGCTAAGACTCAGAATGCTTGAGATTATGGAAGAATAAGATGGAATTTAGAAGATGATCTAGGCTTAGAAGATGACTTGGAAATAGAGGGGAACAATTATATACACAAATTATGTGCTAGTTTCTTTAATCTTTCAAACAATGAGTTTGACACTTTCACATGGTCCAAGAACCCTACAACATGTGGGTTCACAACAATATTAGGCTACTCCACTCAAATGGAAGATTAGTTTCAAGATGAAAGAGTTTGGTGGTGGGATACACTTTGGAAGCTGCAAGGCCCGTTGAATGCCAAGATCATGGTATGGTTAGCATTAACGAACAAGCCTCTTACTTGGTAAAGTGATATTAAGAGGGGTTGGATTGGATCAAATAGGTGCTCCTTGTGCAAATATAATTCTGAGACCTGAATCATTTATTTGTGCATTAATTGTATGTTAGAGAAATTTGGAGCTATGTTTCTTGAAACTTTATTCCTAAGGATCTTTTTTCCAAGTTGAATTTGGTGGATTACATCTAAGAATGGATAATGGATGTGTTGATGGAAAATTTCAACTTGCTTCCATGAAATATTGTCTATGTAGTTTGGTGGGATCATAATTCTTGTGTTTTCCAAGACAAGGTTATCCCCATAGATTTTATAACCAGTCTCACTTAAAAATTCTCCCTCAAGCATAAACAAAAAATTAAAGTGAAAAATATTAGGGTGCTCATAATGACTCAATTGGATTTTTATATCTCCTAGTGTTTATTTTATGGAGCCAACTAATAGTCCCCTCTAAAATGTGGTATTAGGGTGGCCCTCTTCCTCGATCTGTCTCATTATCTCCACATCACATATACACATAGGTAGGGTTTGAACACAAAGGATTTTTTTTTTTTTATTATCACTATGGATGTTTTTCCATTTTGTGAAAAAGTATAAGGTAAAAAATTGTAGATAATGGGCGCCTTGAAGGTATTCATTGATTGGGCCAATAAAAGAAATAAGGTCATTGTCATGGGCCTAAATCATTTGATCTAGGAAATTCAAACTTCTCTTTTATCCCTTTTATAGACCTCCTTCATTCACATCTACATGGAATTATTGAATAATTGATCAAAATGGAAAGTGATATCAACCCATGGTATTTACCCATGGTATTGAATGATGTAACTCAAGGAGGCACTAAGAATACTATAAATAATGAGCCTTACCTTTCAAAAGGATATATTCTTCTTCACGATGTAACGATAAAGGGTTCTTCTTCTCAATTAATAAAGAATTAGTTCTTTTTCATATTGTCTTGTCCTCTCTCTTTCTTTTCAAGTGTTATTCAATGTTTTGTTAGGGATGTATTCAGTTCACACGAAGTTTTATCACTGTTATCATTCTTAGTTTCATGGTATGCATATCATACTTCAAGTCTCTCAAATCTTATCCCCTAAGATTTAGATTAGTGGCATCAGAGCAGGTTATGACTCCATAGAAATTAGGGTTTTATAAGCATTTCTAAGGAGGATCTGTCAACTTCTTGTCATAAATTGTTTTGATCTGCAACTTTTTGGATACCCTTTGCCAAGAATAAAATTTGTCAAGATATTTCGTGGAGTGACATCCATGGATCTATTTCTCGAGAAATTCTTTCATGTTGTTTACCACAAGAAGCATCAAAATTCCCCTGACAACGATTATTGCAAGTACAAAAAACAAGGTTTGTATATGTTCACCTCATCTCTCTACATTACAAGCCTTGTTGCTTCACTGTTTGTGTATTCTATGACGAGGAAATATGGATTCAAGGCCTCTATCATCAGTAGAGGTAACAATTTTATCATAGGTGCATCTCTGAATGCTAGTGTTGTCAATTGCCAATGCTCATTATTAGACTCATTATGCTTAGAGTTGGAATTGGTTTCATAAATCAGGTTGTTCCTATGTACCTCTTAAATATGGCTCCTCCAAAACTCTAGGGGGGAATAATATGTTATTCGAGTTGGACAAAATGCTTGGGATTTTCACAACAAATTTGGTTAATTACGACACTTAGAACATAACACTGCGGGGATGACATCTTTCTCTGGGTTCGACTATTGTTGCTGCACTTTTGATAAGAATTGGAGGGATATTCCTTCTTGAGACTCCCAAAAGTATGATAGAACATGGCCATCTAGATGAAGGCTGTGGTATCCTAGAGAAGAATAGAGACACCAAGCACGTAGATGCAAAGTATCAAGATATGGTGGATGCAAGTGAATTAGCTAACACCATTGAACATCCATTCATAAATATTTTTTAGAGGAGGAATCGGCCAACAATATTCCTAAGATGTTGGATTTGTAATTTGATTGATTTTTGTGGATTTAGAGTCAGACATTTTGAATATTTTCTTGGATCAACAGTGTTAAGTTATGGTATGTTCTATGCTTATAACAGTTTACTTCTTTTCCTTATTATATTCCAAATATTAGTAATCACACGTACATAAAGTAAAGTGCAGATAGAACATTAAACGATCGACAAAAAACAAGCCAAGACAAGAGACACAAGATGTGGCGGCTAGCCAGGGACAAACCCCACAATGTGTGGGGAAACCCTTTGATCAAATATTATTTTATCTTCAATAATTCAGCAGAGAGAAATAGTACAATAAATCTGATTCATATCAGCAGTAGAAAACCCTAGATCAATAGCATCAGCATTAGCGGCTTCATTATCAAACTAGGGCAGACGATATCTTGCAAATTGTTCGTCGGATTGACTTCATTCCACCAACAAAAGTTGTGGCTTTCAGAGGAGTTTCAGATGAACCTACAGTGCAGTTCCAAAGAGGAGATCTTCTAGGCCATGCAGGTCAAGTTTTACTTCTGCAGTTGCAGCTTCAGTTTCAGCAGTTTCCGGCTTCAAACTAGGGCAGTCGATATCTTGCAAACCGTTCATCGGATTGACTTCATTCCACCACCAAAAGTTGCAGCTTTCAGAGGAGGTTCAGATGAACCTACAACGTAGTTCCAAAGAGGAGATCTTCTAGGCCACCCAAGTCAATCTTTACTTCTGTAGTTGCAGCTTCAGTTTCAGCAGTTTCCGGCTTCAAACTAGGGCAGTCGATATCTTGCAAACCGTTCATCGAATTGACTTCATTCCACCACCAAAAGTTGCGGCTTTCAGAGGAGGTTCAGATGAACCTACAGCACAGTTCCAAAGAGGAGATCTTCTAGGCCACACAAGTCAATCTTTACTTCTGCATTTGCAGCTTCAAATTCAATAGCTTCCGGCTTCACATGTGTGAGAGAGAGACCCATTTCAGCGCAGTAGAGAAGAGACTCGTTTCTGCGTAGTAGAGAGAGAGAGAGATGTGATGAGATGAGTGAGTCCAAATGAGGAAAAGTCCTCTTATATTTATACACAACGTTGGTGGGTGAATAGATGCAACTGTTGGGCTTCTGAGCCTACATGAGTTGTAGGTCGGCTTGATAATAATTCCATAATCAAAATAAATTCATATCTCCACGAATACTTATCGGAATCGGATGATCTTTATATAAATCCTACACCTCTCGACGAGAGGAATCTAATAAAAATATTATCATCCATGAATAAGATGACCCACATGAATTTTTCCCTGGTTGCAAATTTTAACACTCCCTCTCAACCATGGAGAACTTCATCTGCAATCTGTCTATCGGTCATTACTATTCATCCATCAAATGCACTACCTTGTACAGCCTAACCCTTGCCCTGCTCTGCTCTATTTTTCCTGTTCTGCTTTGTCTTGTTCTGCCCTGCATTGATCTGTACTGTTTTGCTCTGTTCTGCTCTGCTCTTGCATTGTTCTGTTCTGCTCTGCTTTTGTCCGAATTATGAAGAAGAAAAAATGATCGAGGATGTATCATACTGACTCAAAGTCAGTATCAGAGTATGTACCACTAGTCCCAGACCAGTCTCAACCAACCCGAAGTCAGCGTCATAGTGAGTACAACTCTACTGGTCCTAGACCAGTATCATCCTCCACTGACTCAAAGTCAGTCTCAGAGTGCGTACCACTGGTCCCAGACCAGTCTCAGCCGACCCGAAGTCAGCTTCATAGTAAGTACCACTCCTACCACTGGTCCCAGACCAGTATCGCAGTCTCAGAGAGTGTACCACTGGTCCCAGACCAGTCTCAACCGACCCGAAGTTAGCGTCATAGTATGTACCACTCTCACTGGTCCCAGACCAGTACTGCACTGACATGAATTCAGTCTCGGAGTATGTACCACTGGTCCCAGACCAGTCTCAATTGACCCGAAGTCAGCGTCATAGTATGGTACAACTCCTACCACTAGTCCTAGACCAGTATCACAGTCTCAGAGAGTGTACCACTGGTCCCAGACCAGTCTCAACCGACCCGAAGTCAGCATCATAGTATGTACCACTATCACTGGTCCCAGACCAGTACTGCACTGACATGAATTCAATCTCGGAGTATGTACCACTAGTCCCAGACCAGTCTCAACTAACCCGAAGTCAGCGTCATAGTATGGTACAACTCCTACCACTGGTCCCAGACCAGTATCATTGATCCCAGATCAATGGAGGTCATCCTAGCGTAGGGAGTATGGTAGATACAACGATGCGTCCATCGGTACTACTATGGTCCCTAACTTCATTTCCCTGCTCATTGATCAGATGAGAGGTACTTCCCATGAGTCCCAGATTGCATGGGTAGGATGCCTCGATAGGAGAACTAATCAATCCTGTCCTCACAGGAGAACACATCAATCCTGCTACAATCTCTGTGGGGAACACATCAATCCAGGCTGCCATGGAGAACACATCAATCCAGGCCTCACAGGAGAACTAATCATCCTGCTACACAAGAGAGCGAATCATCCTGTTCCACAAGAGAGCGAATCATCTTGTCCCACAAGAGAGCGAATCATCTTATTCCAGTGTGCACCACCAGGGGGGGTGAGTCACCCTGTGGTCATATGTTGCTCCAGTAGGAACCGCAAGCCCTTAGTGCTCCCAGAGCTTAATGTATGCAACATGCAGGACCCTTGTACAAGGGTTCTTGACGATTCCAAGTCGTTTGGGAAAATCACAGATTAGATCTTTCCTCGGGGCTTTGACAAGGTGTATCAACCTGTACATCATCTTAATGTGATGGAGCTTCCTTGCTCATCGACTTACCATATCCCAGATGATGTCTATCTGCTGGAGCAATTGACGAATACGGGATTCCTCAATAATCGAATCCCACCTCTAGTTGTTACAGAGAATCACAGTGGTATCCAATGTAAATCCAAACAGCTTACTGAAGAGATTTCACAACCAGACTGCCTCACACGAGGTTATGCTAGCAACAATATATCCTACTTCGGCGGTGCTCAAAGCCACCAACTTCTGCTTCCTGCTCATCCAGGATATCGAAGCAGATCCCAAGGTGAAACAGTACCCGGAAGTGCTCTTACGGTCCACCACACTGCCTGCTCAATCAACATCAGTATATCCAAGTAGTCTCACATCTCCGGCAGTGTATCTTAATCCATGAGAGATTGTGTCCTGAAGACATCTTAGAAGATTCTTGGCATCAATCCAGTGAGGCTCAACCAAATATGATCTCACAATGCTAACTGTAAAACATATGTTCGGACGGAGGTTCACCAAGAACATCAATGCGAATGAGTTTTTGAAACTCATAGGAATTTCCCAAGTCTGGTCCGACATTACTACCATATAACTTCTAAAAGTTAAGATCCTCGAGGTAGTCACAGGCTTGCAGTCCATCATACTGAATCTTTCCAATATATTTACCACATATTTTCCTTGAGATAGGAAAATTTCCCTTGGCTTCTGCCACAATTTAAATCCTTGGTCCTTCATTTCAAATTCAGAAGCCATCTCCCTCTTACATTTGTGAATGAGAGGGTTTGCACCTGTTAGAAAGAGGTCATCCACATACAACACCAGTATGAGAGGCTTGTCATCTTCAACCTTAAAGTAAAGGTTAGGATCAGCTTCACTCCTAGTGAATCCCAGCTTCATCAAGTAGCTATCAATCCTCTCATACCATGCTCGAGGTGCTTGCTTCAGCCCATAGAGAGCCTTCTTCAACCTGCATACATGAGATTTTCAATCATAAATCTCAAATCCTTCGGGTTGCTCCACGTAGACCTCTTCTTTGATCAAAACGTGCAAGAACGCAGTCTTGACATCCATCTAATGTAGGTTTCATCCTTGTGAAGTGGCAAGGGCTATGATCGAGCAGATGGTCGTATATCTGGCAACAGGTGCAAATGTCATAGTCTATACCTCCCTTCTGGGATAAACCACGAGCAACAAAATGAAGCTTATACTTTTCCATACTTCCATTTGCTGCATGATTTATCTTGTAAAGCCATTTTGAAGTAATAATTGTCTTGTCCAGGGTCTGGGAACTACTTCCCAGACATCATTCTCCATAATAGACTCATATTCTATGGTCATAGCATCCTTACATAGTTAATTCTTGATGACATCTGAGAATGATGAAGGTTCATTTTGTATGATCGTGCTCATGATGGTCAGGTATCCCTGATACTTGTTAAGTTTCTTACTTTGATGGAAGGTTCCTCAAGGTGCAGCATGTCCTTCAGCATCATCAAGTATCCCCCTAAGCCATGAAGGCCTCTTCCTAGAAGAGGAAGGCTCATGTGGATGAGTATCAATCGGATCCATGGGTTCTTCTACATCAGGCATTGATTCATCATCCTTTTCTTTCGGTTCCCTGGTGTCAGCTTCTTGAGAGCTACTCAAAGTTAGCAGATTGTCCACCTTGCTTAGAGCCATATCTTTGTCAAAGGTGACATCATGACTAATCACGACTTCCCTTTGACCGGTGGTGAACATTTCTTCAGGAGTTTAGGAACCCAATGCTTGATGAGGGCATCGATTTTGTACATATACGGCGGTGATTGTAGTTTCAGCCCATAGAAACTTTGGAAGTCTTTGATCATGTAGCATGGCCCGGACAGCTTCCATCATCGTGTGGTTCTTCCTTCCCACCACACCATTCTGCTCAGGAGTATGTGGTGTAGTAGTCTCCCTCTTAATGCCAACCTCAGGTATGCCTGAGTAAACCAATTGTAATATATCGGAGGTCTTGCTTTGGCTTGAGGGGAATGGTCCCCTTTTGAGCTTTTCTTTGGCACATCTCGGACATACACCTTCTTTCTCTACTTGGAATTCGGGCATCCCTGTTACCATTTGTCTTACATTGGGTAGAGCTTTGTAATGAAGGTGGGAAAACCTCCGATTCCAAAGTTTGGACTAAAGAGTTGTGTCACAAGACATGACACCTAGCGGACTTCCATCGACCTGATATAATTAATCAACACTAAACCCAAGAGTAAAGGCATCTTTAACATCATTTTTCCATATACATACCTTGCCATTGCTAAAGGTTACCTTGTAGCCTCTGTCTTCCATTGCCAAGATGGACACTAGGTTCCTTTTGAGGTCAGGTGCATTTAATACATCCTAGAATTTCTAGCCTTCTTGAATGCTTGTCCTCTTCCTTGATTCCCAGCTCTCCTCTTACCTTTGTTGTTGAATTTGTCATTCCTTTGATTGCCATCAGAGGGATTTCGAGTTGCACCACTGCATACTGTACCATGCTTCTCTAATCATGATTATCATCATGCTGCCCATGTCCATGATTTTATCCATCATAATGCTGCTGAAACTAGTGTGCATCATCATCATGCTATCCTATATGTCCATGGTCTCATGTTGCCCCTTATGTCCATTATCTCATTCATCATGATGGTCATGATCTCATACATAGTGACTTGCTTTATCACAATTGTAACATCGTCATTTTCTTCTAGCCTTAGGTCCAGCCTTTCCTTTTGATTTAGTCCCAGAATTATTTCTTTTCTTAGCATGAGAAGAAAAAGCAGCAGGAGGACCTTTAGGCAAGGGCATTTACTGCTCTTCTACCCTTGTTTCTTCTTGAATGCATCTAGCCATTAATTCCTTGAAACCAGGAATTACATATTAGTTCAAAAGAGTAGTCCTGAACACATACCATTCAAATGGCAATCCTCCAAGACTTGTGAGTGCCATTTCTCTGTCTAATAGTTTCCCCAATAGATAGGAGATCGTTCTTGATCTCGGTGATTCTTAAGAAGTATGCTTGCATACTTTCATCTTTACCCTTCTTGATTTCCCTCAGCTTATTTCTAAGAAACAAAACTTGATTTGCATCATTAACTTTAAATAAACTCACCAGTCTATCGTAGATTTCCTTGGAGGTGTCCAGTTCAGAGATGTAGGCCACCAAGTGCTTGTCGATAGAGTCCCGGATGATCTTCTATTGTTTTGACTTCTCCATTTTTTCATTTGTTCCAGGCAGCAGCGGATGCATTTGATGGAGACTCAAAAATATTGCCTCTCACATGATCTAACACTCCTTGATTCTCAAGGGTTAGATCGATAGACATCTTCCATCCGTGATAGTCATCTTTCTCACGGAGCTTGTCCTCAGCAGGAAAGAGTGTTGAGGACCCCATAGTTCTTTTAGGATAGCCTTGCCAATATTCTCTTCGATGATTGCTCTTGCTCTTGCTCGGGCTTTGTCTTCACCTCAGCTCCAATACCATGTTAAGTTATGGTATGTTCTATGCTTATAACAGTTTACTTCTTTTCCTTATTATATTCCAAAGATTAGCAATCACACGTACATAAAGTAAAGTGTATATAGAACATTAAACGATTGACAAAAAACAAGCCAAGACAAGAGACACAAGATGTGGCGGCTAGCCAGGGACAAACCCCACAATGTGTGGGGAAACCCTTTGATCAAATCTTCTTTTATCTTCAATAATTCAGCAGAGAGAAATAGTACAATAAATCTGATTCATATCAGCAGTAGCAAACCCTATATCAATAGCATCAACATTAGCAGCTTCATTATCAAACTAGGGCAGACGATATCTTGCAAACCGTTCGTCGGATTGACTTCATTCCACCACCAAAAGTTGCGGCTTTCAGAGGAGGTTCAGATGAACCTACAGTGCAGTTCCAAAGAGGAGATATTCTAGGCCACGCAGGTCAATCTTTACTTCTGCAGTTGCAACTTCAGTTTCAGTAGTTTCCGGCTTCAAACTAGGGCAGTGGATATCTTGCAAACCGTTCATCGGATTGACTTCATTCCACCACCAAAAGTTGCGGCTTTCAGAGGAGGTTCAGATGAACCTACAGTGCAGCTCCAAAGAGAAGATATTCTAGGCCACGCAAGTAAATCTTTACTTCTGCAGTTGCAGCTTCAGTTTCAGCAGTTTCCGGCTTCAAACTAGGGCAGTCGATATCTTGCAAACCGTTCATCGGATTGACTTCATTCCACCACCAAAATTTGCATCTTTCAGAGGAGGTTCAGCTGAACCTACAATGAAGTTCCAAAGAGGAGATCTTCTAGGCCACGCAAGTCAATCTTTACTTCTGCAGTTGCAGCTTCAAATTCAACAGCTTCTGGCTTCACATGTGTGAGAGAGAGACATATTTCAGCGCAGTAGAGAAGAGACTCATTTCTGCGTAGTAGAGAGAGAGAGAGATGTGATGAGATGAGTGAATCCAAATGAGGAAAAGTCCTCTTATATTTATACACAACATTGGTGGGTGAATAGATGCGACTGTTGGGCTTCTGAGCCTACATGAGTTGTAGGTCGGCTTGATAATAATTCCATAATCAAAATAAATTCATATCTCCATGAATACTTATCGGAATCAGATGATCTTTATATCAATCCTACACCTCTCAATGAGAGGAATCTAATAAAAATATTATCAACCATGAATAAGATGACCCACATGAATTTTTTCCCTGGTTGCCAATTTTAACAAACAATCAACCCTCTTCTTAGCCTCTCTTTCCTGTTTTCTCTACTCCCATTTGATTGTTCTATTTATCCCCTTATTTGGGATGATCTCAAATTTCCTTCCAACCCATTGATTCATATTGGTAGGTATTCAAGAATTGTGATGGCTCCAGAGGTTAATTCCAATTCTGATGAAACATTGGCTTAGGTTCCTCGGAAGAATGAGGAGGATGCTAAGAAGTATGAATGGTGTTGGACTGTCAATGATTTCAACATTGAAAACCTCTCAACTATGGGAAATTTGGAAATCTATACCTTTAAAGAGAGAAGAAGCGTAAGTATGTCATGGCTTTGAAAGTTCTCTTCAAGAACCAAATCCAACAATCCTAGGTAGAGCACCAATTTCAAAGAGAAATTGAAATCTAAAGTCATCTTCAACATCCCAATATACTCCAGTTGTTTGGTTTTTTTTATGATTAGAGTTGTGTCTATCTGATTCTTAAATACACTGCAAAAGGTGAGTTGTACAAATAGCTTCAACGATGTAAATGCTTCAAAAAAAGTGGGAAACCACTTACAATTCACCAATGGCATGAGCCCTGATCTATTGTCATGAAAAACATGTGATACACTGGGACATCAAGTCAGAGAAGGCATAACTTCCTTTGTAAATATTATTTTCACATTTGTAATTACACAAGCCTTCCCATATATTTCATGTATATTCAAGTACGATATTTTCCTATTATTTGCAAGCATGATACTCTTAGGTGTACTTTATTTACTTATGAGATATGCCACCCACGACACCTGGGTGACAATAGAGACATATTCATCTCCCTTGATTGTTCTTGTTGTTAGGGGTGCCCATGGTGATAGGGTCACCTTTGATGACTATTGTGAAGCATACTTATAGCTATGATAAAATACCCCTCGTGATGCTATGATAATGACATGGAAGGGCCATCAAATTACAACAATGGGAAACATTACTGTTATTGTTGACAACAATACATGGAACAATACACGCATTTCCACTGTTGGGTAGGAAATGTCATCATATAAGCATGAAGCCTATGAAATCATGCAATCACATGATGTGGATTATGTGTTGGTTGTATTTGGAAGTGTTACTAGTTATTCTGTTGATGATATCAACGAGTTTTTATGGATGGTTCACACTAGACTTGGAGTGTTTCTATTATTGAGGAGTATGATTATCTTGTTAATGGAGAGTACTGTGTTGGTAAAGGGGAAACTCCTAAATTCTGAACTATATTATGTATAAATTATGCTACTACATATTTGGGGAGCTTGGTATTGAGTATGACAAGCCTATTGGATGGGATCAGACCATGGTAATTGAAACAGGAAACAAAGATGTGAAAATTGAGTACTTAGAGGAAGATTTTACAACATCTAATTGGATATTGAGAATTCACAAAGATACACCACCAGATTTCTACCATACCTTGGCATACCTGCAAGTGAACTATCTCAAGGTCCAGTTACTAGGCCACACACTGTTAGTATCACAGTTGGTCCACAAGCATTACAGGGTAATTCTATCCCCAGAACTTCGCTCAACATGGTTAACGGTCACCCACAAACCCACGATTATGGGTCAACCACACAAAATGTTTTCCATCACCAAATCGATTTTGGGTCATCCAAAAATCCACAGTTATGGGTAAACCACATAAAACCCTTGTCTTCATTCGAACTTGGCACATTTCGTTATGGGTCATACAAAAACCCATGATTATGGTTTAACCAAACAAAACCCTTGTCTTCAACAACAATTGGTTTTGGGTCATCCAAAAACCCATGGTTACGGTTTAACCACACAAAACCCTTCTCTTCAGTGGCTCATATTCAACAAAAGATTCTAAGGAGGGAACTTTATGCAATGGGGACCATTAATTCCTAATGGGGGAGGATTCATCCAAATTGAAAGTGATATCCACCCATGGTATTTACATATGGTATTGAATGATGTGACTCAAGGAGGCACCAAAAATACTATAAATAATGAGTCTGACCTTTCAAAAGGAGATATTATTCTTCATGATGTAACAGTAAAAGGTTCTTCTTCTCATTTAATAAAGACTTGGGTTTTTTTTCATATTGTCTTTTACTCTCTATTTCTTTGTAGTGTTGTTCAATGTTTTGTTATGGATGCATTTAATTCACACATTATTTTATCACTATTCTCGTTCTTAGTTTCATGGAAGGCATCTCAGCCTTCAATTCTCTTGGATCTTGGCCCCCAAGATCTGGATCAACAATCTAGTAGATACTTTATCCAAACAACCTCTCCAATTTCTTATGGGAACAATTGTTGTTTATGGATATTTTGATGGTGTGGAATGAGATGCCATTAGCAAACCATTTACAATCATGCCATAGATAATAAGTTGTAGATGTAGTATTTTTTATGTGTGTAACACTTTGTAAGAAAGTTGATATGATTGCAAATATCCATTTTAATTTTTTAGTAGAGTTTGGGTTAGATAGTACAATGGTAATGTATTGCTAGATCTTTTTGACAAGTCCTTTGGATATATGAATTTATACTCTTCTCTGGAATATAAATATTTTTCCCTCCTAGAAAAATGGTTATTGTGGTAGTATTTGAAAAATTTCCAAATATGATTTGAATACTTTCCCCTGAAAACAAACTCGTCACTAAATCTATGTGATAAGTGTGTTGAAAATGCAACAAGAAAATCTAGTTTTGACTTTGTCTTAGTCAAACTAGATTAAAAATTTGAATTTCAATTTCAACATAATACTTGGAGGTAGTTAACTGAGGTGACATGGCTCTTTTCACTCAGTTAACTCAGTAAATTCGAGTTGGAGATAGTTGAGTTCAGTTCCACATGATTGATTGCTAATTTGTAGCAATCTATTTCTGTTTTTTTGTTATTATCAGTTTAACTAGTTCTCACTGTTAGAAGAACTAGTGGAGGTCAAGTTGTGGGTGTGTAGTTTTTTCCACACTGAGTGATCATCCAGTTAAATGATCAATTAGCCAAAAACAATTTTTTCATGTAGAGAATTCGAGTTACCCATTTGAGATTGGAGTTCAAGGGCAGTGTACTATCAATTGTAAACTAGTTCAAGTTGTACATGTGGTGCATGCAGTCAGAGGATTTCCATATGGTAATTTCATAATTCCTTGGTGTGAAATTTCTATACAATAGGGGAAATTTCCAAAGGGAAAAACACAAGGAAATAGGAGCTTGGAGGCTCGAAAATTTGGCTATATATTTGGACAAGGTCAGTCAATCAGGCAGAGGATAAAAGATACAGGTGCAAGTTGAGCTCAATCGCAAAGCATATTGTATTCATCCATATTATATTTGATTAATAAAATACAAATAGTAAGGGGTTTTGAGCAATTTATTTCCCCTAGATAAATCTCTATGTATATGTGTTGAATCTTGATGCATGTTAATGATTTGTGTTTTTGATCGTGAATTTACTTCTACAGATCTGTAGAGTAGATTCTAGTCTTGTGATTTAAAAAGTTTCATTGGAAGTTTAGAATCTACACATTAATTTATACAAAGTGCTTGTTGTGTTTTGGTTGTGAAATCCATTAGAAGGAATTGAGAAGTTTACCATGAATTTCTGGATAAAACCACCACAAGTTATAACATGAAATCATTAAAACTTTTTGAGTATCTCAATAACTTAAAATAATGTTGCAAATATGCTTTGAAAGGCTTGTGGAGTAAAAGTATGGAAGCCCACTACAAGATGTTCGATAAAATGTTGCATGTTATGATCCATGAAGCTATTTGTTTTGTGATGCACAAAATCGACATTTAGGTTGGTCTCATACTTGGATGACATGGGTCCAATTTTGAATCATACAAATATAAACTCTAGGTGTATGCATATGGCCCACACACGGTACATAAGTTAGTTAAGTTTTTAAACAACAACATCAGAAGGAGTGCCTTAAGATGTAAAAGAATGAAACAATTCCGTAGTACCTGAGTAGGTTTACACAATGTCGTGATGAAATTGGCGGGGTTAGTGTTACTATCCCTGAAGAAATCTGGTATCTCTAGCCCTCTTGGGACTTCCCAAGAGTTGTCATAACTATCAAAATTCTCTAAATGGTAGAGAGAAACTACTGATTTGGGAGAGGTTATGGTTTGGTCTAGTGCTGGAAGAAATAAGGTGGAATACCGGATATGAGACCTCTTCCAAAGAAGAGGGAGATGAATTTTCATTAGTCAGTAAGGGAAAGAAGGCCAAGGGGAAGAAGTCCCAAGGTGAGGTTCATTCCAGCTAAGAGGGAAAGCATGAAGACTTTTCCAAGATCAAGTTATTTTTTAGTCATGAATTTAGGAACTATGCCACAAAGTGTCCACAAAAGAAGGCAAGAAAGAAGGAGCCTGCAATAGTAGCAACAGGTGAAGATTTTCCTTCATAGTTCAAGCTTGACTTCACTCTCATTGCATGCATGGTGAGCACAGTGATGGGGAGCATGTGGTATTTGGACAGTGGTGCCTCATTCCACATGAGGGGGAATAGATAAATTTTTAGTGACTTAGAGGAGAAATATCTCCGAATGAACATTGAGTTTAGAGATGATGAAAGGTATAGTGTGACTAGTATTGGTACAATCACTTTTTAGTGGGAGTCAGGCTACCATCTTAGACTCAAATATTTGATGTTTGTTCCAGGTCTAAAGAAGAATGTTGTCTCCATTGCAGTTTTGGAAGACCGTGGCTACAATGCGATCTTTAACAAAGGAAAGGAATTCCTGAGACACATAGCCATGGGACAAGTGAAGAAGATCGGGGTTTGAGTCAAGAACCTGTATGAAATTGAGGTAGAATATGCATGCAAATCCTTGTGAGAAAGGCAACGACTAGACATATGATGGTTGAGATGGATTTTTTAGACCTCTCAACATGTAGCCTCAGAAGAAGCCTCAAGAAGTTGTGGAGAAGCCAAAAATGAAGTAGACAAGAAGAAGAGTGGAGACATCCACTCAAGTAGATACCTCTAGCAATGGGAGACTTTGATCCAAGTGGGACGAGGGAGCACATAAAAATATACCTCCAGGAGTGAGGTGGAGAGATGTAGATCATTAGTCCAATAGTTGCAGAAATTTGGGCAAAGTCCATTGAGGCATTTTTCTTATGGATCATTACCTTGCTACGAGGGCTCACAATATTCAGTAGCAAGAGGATAAGTGTCGGTCAAATATTGAGGATTGCAGAGGAGTGTTGACAACAGAGAAGGAGGATCAATAACAGAGTAAGCAACAACACAATTTTCCTAGTAGACAGTTGCAAACACAATTGATTCAATTTGTTTTTGGATGCTTCTCAGTTGAAAATGTTGTCGTTGCAAAAAAAATAGTGAGAGGTGTTGCATGCAGTACATTCCACATGTGTAGGCTAGGGGTTGGTGATAATCCCTTCTTGCTGATAGGGAGTGTTGAAAATATAGCAAGAAAATCTAGTTTTGACTTTGCCTTGGTTAAACTAGATTAAAAATTCAAATTTGAATTTCAGAAAAAATACTTGGAGGTAGTTAACTGAGGTGAAATGGCTCTTTTCACTTAATTAACTCAATATATTCGAGTTGGAGTCACATCAGTTCAGTTATACATCAATGGTTGCTAATTTGTAGCAATCTATTTAAGTTAATTTGAGTTGTTGTCAATTTAACTAGTTCTCATTGTCAGAAGAACTAGTGGAGGTCAAATTGTGGGTGTGTAACTTTTTCCACAGTGAGTGATCAACCAGTTAACTGATCAATAAGCCCAAAACAATTTTTTCATGCATAGAATTTGAGTTAGCCAATTGAGATTGGAGTTCAAGGCAATGTACTATCAATTGTAAACTAGTTCAAGTTGTAGAGGTGGTGCATGCAGTCAGAGGATTTCCCTATGGTAATTGTGCAATTCCTTGGTGTGAAATTCCTAAATAATAGGGAAATTTTTCCAAGGGAACAATCTAAGGAAATAGGAGCTTGGAGGCTCAAAATTTTGGATAAGTATTGGCCAATGTTCAGTCATTCAAGAAGAGGATATAAGATACATGTGTAGGTTGAGCTCAAGCTTGAGCAGAGCATATAGTATTGATCCAGATTCTTTGATTAATGAAATACAAATAGTAAGGGGTTTTGAGCAGTTTCTTTCCCCTAGATAAATCTCTGTGTATATGTGTTGAAAATTTATGCATGTTAATTATTTTTGTTTTTTATTGTGAATTTACTTTTGCAGATCAGTAGAGTAACTTCTAGTCTTGTGATTTAGAAAGTTTCATGAGTAGTTTAGAATCTACATATTAATTTCTACAAAGTGCTTGTTGTGTTTTGATTATGAAATCCATTAGAAGTAATTGAGAAGTTTACCATGAATTTCTGGATAAAACCACCACAAGTGATAACATGATATCATTAAAACTTTTTGAGTATCTCAATAACTTAAAATAATGTTGCAACTCTGCTTTGAAAGATTTGTGGAGTAAAAGTATGGAAGCCCACCACAAGTTGTTTGATAAAATGTTGCATGTTATGATCCATCAAGCTATCTTTTTTTGTGACGCACATAATCAACAATTAGGTTGGTCTCATACTTGGATGACATGGGTCCAATTTTGACTAGTACTACTATAACCTCTAGGTGTATCCATATGGCCCACACATGGTACATGAGCTAGTTAAGTTTTGAAACCACAACATCACAAGGAGTGCCTAAATAGTGCACCCTATCACCAACTGATATACACATTAGGGGATTTGATCCATCACAATATTACTTTTAAGAATTGTGATCACAACTTTAGTTTCCATCGCTAATAAAAACTTCTGAAACTTATTGATAAGAGTTTCAAGAAAAACCAATTTTTTTTTGTATCCTAGAGGAACCCAATAACTCACATGAAATGTGGCTACCAATAAACCTCTGGGGGTATACGACCTATTCTCCTCTCCGTAAACTGGGTCACAATTGGGGATATTTGAACCTTGGATCTCTCAGTTTTCTTCGAACTCACATTACTTCAATCACCAATTGAGATACCCCCTTGGGACAAAACCATTTAAATTTACTACAAAGAAAATAACTGATTTAGATTTCATTGAAGGTTATGTTTTCATAACTATTGGGATATTAACGTAAGAATAATTTTTTAAATCACTACAAAGTTTAGGATTCTTTCCACAAAGCTTTAATGATGACCATCAAGGTAGAATAACAAATTTATTGCCAATATCTTCATAGTGACAATATATTTTCAATATGATCAGAGCAATAGGTGATAAGTATCCATTTTAAATTCAAAATGCATTTCAAATTTCATTAACATTTGTGAAAGAATTGTGAACTAAAATTTGAGAAGACATTGAGTTTAATCAAATAAAGCTCAAAGACTAAGATAGAGGAGATTCTTTGAAAGCTTTGTAAGTTTGTTGAAACTACTAGAACAAAAAGGAAGGGCCTCAAAACCATAATATATATATATATATATATATATATATATATATATATATATATATATATATATATATATATATATATATATATATATATATATATATATATTTGCAACTTGGGACATTGTTATTGTGGTATGCTTAGAAAAGAAAAGAAAATCATAGAAGCAATAATATTTTTTATTTATGACCTAATTTTAACAGTTTTAATTGTGACTAAAATGAAAATTTTTGAATCATTCTCATAATCCATACAACAAATCAAATTCAAAAAAAAAAAAAAAAACACACTGAATTTCACATTTCAACCATTAAGAGGGAAAAGACATCTTTTAAGGCGAGATGTAAAGTTAGATAATTCTATTTTTGTCTTGAAATAATGCATTAGTTGTGTCTCCAAAGAAAAGTCCTAAATCAAAGAAAAAAAAGTGAGTGAAGGAGGTTCCAAAGACACTAGAAAGTGGTATGCATGAAACCTTAGATCCATTGTATCTATCATTGAAATAAATAAGCCTAATATTGAGCCTATTAAACCCATTTTTAAGGATGAAAAATCAAATACTAGATATCAAACTTTCGCTAGATGGGGAGAAATTTATAAGAGATTCAAGGAAGGTGATTACCCTAATGTAATTCCTCCAAGTGACCCATCCATTAGAAATGTAGCTGATAATGATTTTACAAATGTAAGAAGGCATGATCTCCATAACATAGGAGGCATAATCCCTATATTTACTTGCTTAAAGGTGATTGAATGGATTATAAAATACACATACACCAATGTCATAAATGTCATTAATGGCCAGGGAAAGAGCGTGGATTCCTTCTAGCCTGAAAGTATTATATTTTTTTGTATATTGTATGCCCCTGAAGGACATAAGATTACAAGATCGGTGGAATAATGTAATAAAAGCTATGATGTTAAGAAAATATTGGTAGGATGATGAATTGGAGGGAAAATATATTTTGCTAGAAGTGATGGTGTCTATAAAATTACTAATTTGAGAGATCCATACATTTATGCCATGGCCATGATGTGTATTTTCTATGGAGAGCCAAATTGTGTTAATTTAAAAGATGCCAAGGTTATAGAATTTTTGTATTTAACTAGGTAGCAATATTATCTCTTTTCATTAATAATGCTTCAGAAAAGACTAAGAAGCCTAAGTCTTTTTCCATATATTTAACTTGAACTTATATTTATTGGATGTTAAATGTGTTAGTAATCACTTCCCAAGAATGAGTTGGTTTTGGAACATTGTAGAGAGTCCAATTCATGTGTATTGTCAAAGTTTATGGAATAACAACTATACTAGGAATTATGCATAGATCAATGATGGTTTTTTTGCACCTCTTGATAGGCTATTATTTTTCAAGCATGCTCCAAGGTTATTAGAATATGAAATGTTATTTCTTGGTAGTATTGGTAATTGGTACATGAAAGAGAAAAATACATTTTTGAGAATGAATAATTTCTCCTCCACAATTGCTACCATGCCATATGAAAAATAGGTTAATATTAGGAGAGATATCTTAACAAACTATTCTTCATGATTGCAATGTCTCATTGACCAAATGAAGGATACAATTCTTTATCCCTTACAATACATACATTGGATATTATGGTTTGAATAGGTCCAAATCAAAAATATAAGAAGATAATGCAGTGTTGTAATATAGGTTTCTTGAAGGACAATTGAGAATATATGATCCTAAGGGTTTAGTCTTCAAGCACAGTCAACTATTGAACATAACTTGATCATAAGTTCACAAGACATGGGAACATGAAGAATTTTATGAAAATGTTTTTTCATGGGAACATGTAAACGGAAAAGAAAATCCAAAGGGATAGTCATTATCCTATCAAAACGATAAGGAAATATAGGAAAAGAAGAAAAATGACAAGGTTGAGAAACAAAATGAAAGAAGCAGATGAGAAAGATAAACAAGTAATCGAAGTAGAGAGACACAAAAGGGAATTTGAGGCTGGATAAAAATAAAATCATATTTAAATAATAATGATGAAGATGATAGAGATTAATTGGAGAAGAAACAAAAGGAGGAAGGTAAGAAAAAAAAGAAAAAAAATAGAGAACCAAAAAAGTTTAGAAAGAAAACGAAAGATTAGAAGTAGAGAAAAATATCAAAGTATCAACGTAGAATAAGACAAAAGAGGAAGAGACACACAAGTTGAGAGAGGTAGAAAATGAAATAGGGAATGGTGATCAGTAGAAAATAAATAAATATACACCTAGAACTGAAGAAAAATATGATACTTAACAAATTATAATTGAATGGATCAAACCATGGAAGACCTAATCATTCCAAAGCAAACAATAGGAATTATTGGAAAATATAAGGTAGATGTATTATGATTGAGCAAGTGATGTCTCTAAAAAAATTATAGAATTCATTTTCATGGGGACATATGTCTATTACTGATCCTATAGATGTTGTGGCTGATTTAAAATTAATAGCTTACAATAAAAAGGAAAAATCAATCATTAAGTAGCCACAAAGAAAAATAAAAAATAAATCTAGATAATTCTTATATTCACACATTTGAAGTTGAGGTATTGATACCAACATGAACAAATTATTAGAATTAATAGCAGCAAGATTGGTAATGACCCATGATACTTTAGAAAAGGCTCAAATTGAATAAATTAATATCCAAAAGTATGAAACAATCATAATGCTACTTGAAAATCAAAAGAAATATTATAATCAATCTACGGGTTATATATAACCTTTTTTTGAATATGCATTTGAAGATAATGAAACAAATGCAAAGATCATAGGAAAGTTTTACAAGAAAACTTTCCATTTGCAAGAGTTGAGTTTCAAGTTATCAATCTTATACGAGGATAATCTAGCTTGGAAAGTGCAGAAGTAAAGCCACAATATCAATTTATTTTGTAAAATAAATCTAAAAGGCAACATGTTAATCTTAACATTAGATTCTTTACTAAAAATAAGTGGTTAAGATTCATTAGATAAATTTTGAGGTAAAAAATCGGCCTCAAAATAAAAATGTAACAAAAACCAACTTTATAAGAAAAAATAGGATTCAATATGATGATGTCAACCATGGGGAATGATTCACCATTTTTGGAGTTAAAAAAAAAAAAAAAAAAAAAAAAAAAAAAAAATCTATTTTTTCAACTTGTATTTTCAACTTTCTCCCTATGTTTTTACTCAAATTTCGAGCGGGAACACTCATTGGACGCAATATTTAATTTTTAATC
The DNA here is from genome assembly GCA_031772625.1 of Pinus tabuliformis. Classification (NCBI taxonomy): domain Eukaryota; kingdom Viridiplantae; phylum Streptophyta; class Pinopsida; order Pinales; family Pinaceae; genus Pinus; species Pinus tabuliformis. Next base: position 979,652,198 of record CM062812.1, read on the forward strand.
TAAGGAGAACTCATGTTGCATACTTTCGATGGACCCTACTACATGAAAAATGTGAAATACATGAAAAAACATGATTGTAATCACTCTTTTTCATGTACTTTACTTTTTTCATGTATTAGGGTCCATCGGAAGTATGCAATGTGGGTACTCCTTGGATGCAATATTAGATTCCACATCCAACGAGTGCTCCTGCTCGAAATTTGAGTAAAATGTAGGGAGATAAGTTGAAAATACGAATTGAAAAAGTAGTTTTTTCTTTTTTTTCCTCCAAAACTTGATGAGGTAATACTTTATTATTATTATTATTTCCACTATTATTTTATAATATTCCATAGGAGGCCCATTTTAGGCCGCAAAATCTCTCTAATGTGGATCGAAATATTTTTTAATGGGAGGAAGTATCTCAAAAGGCTTAAAGACAAGTGTAACATGAATGAGTTATTTACTTGAAGATCTGTGACTATGTTGTAGATACTATGGAACATTGTTAGATTCCCTCTTTTGGATCACCAAAGGATTTTCTTCCAACTCATCAAGTGTTAGAGTTTTACGAGAAATTTTTATAGTAGAACAAGGTTGACATTCAAAAGATAACATATATTGATATAATTCACATGGAAACATTTTTGACAAAATAAGCTAAAAACATATTTATATCCAAATTCTTGTCCCAAAAATATATAAATATATTCAAAGGTTTTCTAAAAGATTAAATTTTATGGGCTCCACTTGATCAATATACTTTTCCTCATTAAAATTATGTGAAAGTCCTTTTTTTTTTTAAGAATGATAAAGGTTTGAAAAACACTTGCTGAAGGATCAATTACCCAATTCCTTAAGTACTTGGGTTTCAAATATGAAGTTAGCTTTTAAACCTAACTATGATCATATATATCCCCTGAGGGTAGCACACATGGCATGTTGAGAAATGAATGGGCTTATGAATTAGGGTTGATTTATCTATCATGGGAATTACTTGTGAATTTGTTGGCATTATTATTATTATTATGTTCTCTTATTTCATCACGCAATTACCAAAATATAAATCAAGAATATCACAAGAAACAAATAATACAAGATGTAGGCTCTCCAAGCCAGGGCTAAAAACCCACGAAGGAGGAAAACCCAAAAAATCTCCTCTTCTTATAAAATCATATCAAAGTGAGAAATTCAAGACCCAAATCCAACCTCCAAGAATCCAAGTCAAGCCCTCCAAATTCTTCTTCATCATGATAGAATTCATCAATTCAGTCATGAGATCACACCATTCTCAATCATAAAAACGCATATACCACAGGAAACTCGCATATGTTTTAGACCTTATATAAACCAGGAAACTCACACTTATCTTTAGAACATATCACATAAAGCACTGAATTACTTGCTAAAATGGAGGAGGATGTATGCTCATATATAGTTGTTTTATACGAAAAGTCGCGTCTATTGAGTGAGCTGAATTATCATCTAAGAGGGTTGACTTGGATTCTTGAGGTGAATTGTCCCAAATTACATTTTCAATTTTTTTTTTCCTTTTTCTTTACAAGAATTCAAAATAGGACTATGACTCAATAAATCCTAGAAAGATTAATAACATGCTTAACTAATGAAATAATAATAATTATTTTTCTTCTTTTTTCTTTTTGCATAAAATACAAAATGGTACAAGTACAATGATTATTATGAAGACCGAACCTAGATACACTTTTCAATACTCTCTCTTAACTAGGGAGGTACTCATAATTTAAACATGATACCATGGATACTCTCAAATTGAAATATTCTCATAAGAAGAGGCATATTGATAAGCGAACATTAATCATCAACATCATAACCAACATTGTCAAATAGAAAAATAGCAAGGCCTTGAATAACAAGCTCCAACTCTCCATTTAATTAGAGCACAATGTTGGGAGGAATATAGTTGGACACCAACACCACAACCTCTCAAGGCACATACCCCATTTGTATTTTCACTAGGTATGTCCTTACAAGGCTATTCTTATCTTGGATTTCTCAAAGAATATTGGTCCTCTTCGACTACCATGTCATATCCTCAAAGAGTATTGGTCCATGGGACTACTACCTATATTGGATTCCAAATCCCCAAGAAGTATCGGTCCCAGATGCTTATCCAATCCTCCATTCTCCCTACCAGTTCCTTCACTAGACTTATGGCTGTTAGTCTTGGCCAAATGCATGACACATGGAGGATACAATGCCCACTATCACTCCCTATCAACTAGGGAGGAGATCCACAATCTATCTCAACCATGGAGGCATAACCAAAAGCTTTAGCTTGTCTCATACTTCATCAATACATCAACTATTTTTTTTTCCATGGAGATATAGTTGTAGTTGTAGGGATCCTTTCTCACATTACAACATACCTGAGCTTCGACCTTTCTGGATGTCAAACATTTTACGGAGCTAAATTCTTTCACAGTCTATTTTCATGATAGGATTTCTCGCTTCCTAACAACATCACATCATATCAAACTTCGACCTTTTTGGATATTGACAATTGTCATGCAACTTTGTCATCAAGTGGTTTATCTATCATCTTTAGGGAGCCAAACTTCCTCACAACTTCTAGCTGTTACACAATATTTTGTCATATATCCTATTCACTTCCCATGCCATATCTCGGATAGTCGAAACATTGAATACTATGCAACATATCCATCATGATATACAAACCAAAACCTCCGTGAAGAATCAAACGAAAGATGCCTTAAAATCATTGTGGAGAAAGTTTCTAAAAAACCTAATTTTTGGCATCAACGCATTTGTCTCCACTGCTTGCCCGTGCTAATGGTAGGTTTCTTAGTTATACACTCACATTGCCAGTGCATGTTTCAATAGGAAAGCTCGCGCTGAACTCCTTCTGGTAGGCTTTCCCAAACTGGAGGAGAAGCTTCGGTCACTAGAGCCTTTGGGAACAACAAGATGGATATTGGTTGTTTTTGGTATGGTCGAGTTCTCTCATTTGGGCCTCTTGATATTATCATCATGGACTTTCCCCTTGAGATGTGGACCTTCCTACCTCTGTTGTGGATCCCTAAATCCCTCTCCCTTCCTATAAATTCATCCCCTTCCATTCCCAAATGGTTGGTCATTGATTGCTACATCCCTATGCTGAGGTTATTCTTACATGCTACCCATACTAGCTTGGAGAAGGAGTGCTTGAAGGGTCTTTGCTTGGACTTGTAGATCCACCAAAAGAATGTTTCCAACATCGAGGCATAGGTTGTATGCTTCCCTTTTTAGCTTATTAATATATACATCTAATGTTTACTTTCCATAATTGTGTAAATGTTTATGCTATTGACTTAATGTTCCTTAATCTATTAAGTAGTTTATGTTTGATGTATGTCATATATGATATTGTATCTTGCATAGTACTTTGATCTTCCTTGCAGGTACTCAGACGTGAAGAAAAACTAAGGAGTGATTCCTGGAGTGACATATTCAAAGCCATCTCCAAGGATCGAGCGATTAGCATAAGAGAAAGGTAGGTTGTATCCTTCTCTCTACATTTGTCGAACATAAACTAGGAAAGTGTATGTTAGTTTGTTAAATTTGTTGCTAGATCCACTCATTGGGCTAGAGGGATCGCCTCTATCCGTAGAGGGGATTTTCCTTCACAAAAAAATGGTGACTCTGCTGGGGAAGCTATAACCTCTTCAATCTCTCTTTCGATCTAATCTCTCGATTAGTTTGACCGACCATCGAGTTCTCAGTTAGCTTGAGCCTATATAGGTCTGCACATTCACTAATTACTACCTTATAGTGCCGAGTCTTGATTTTTTTTTGAAATATTTTTTTTATTTTTTTCCATATTCCTCACTCAACGTGAGTTTTATCAGTGAAATTTTCACTGGAATTGCTTATTTTTACCTATATAGTCGCACTGAAAACCATGTCTTCCAATGTTTACCCGCGCTGAATACTAGCATAGATTTTGCTATGAAAAGTAGTGCTGATAGCATGGGTTTTGTTATGAAAAGTAGCGTCGATGACCCCGTTAGCACGTGTTTTTCTATATAAAGTAGCGCTGATATTTGGATCTGAGAATTTTTAGGGTTTTTTCCTTAGAATCCAATGTGTCTTGGCCCCTGAGGTCTTTTCCCATCCTGTATGCTTGGATTTGTCAGTTTTTTGATTGATTGCCTTGATTAATTTGCAAAATTTGTCTCATTGGCTTTGAATTGAAATCTGATTGAGTTTTAGGGTTTCTAGTCAATTGGTCATCACTTGCTACTTATTGATGTCATTGAGATGCTGGTTTTTCTGATTGATTGAGGGTTTTTTTATGTGGAAATCATTGAAAACATCATTTTTAATTTTTTTAGCTTGTCTTTCAAAATTTACTTTTCGTGAAAATGCATTAGATTAGTTGCATTGAAAAATTATTTTTTGAGATTCATCATTGAAAATAAATCACATTTTTTGGTGATTGAAAGATAAAGGTTGTATTAGGTGCATCAAATCATTCAAAATGAAAAGAAAAGCATAATTCATATAAGTGCATCTTAGTAAAAGTGAAAATCATTTTACTTTTGAAAAGTTACATTTGGGAAGTGCAAAGTAAAAACTGGTTAAGGGCACTTTGTTTGCTGCATTACTGCTTGTTGCATCATTATTTGAAATCTCTTCCCTTACTAGTTAGCTTTCATCGAATTGGAAAATACTTTTTTTCTTATATAGATGAATCTTAAGTGTTGAGGGACATCACTTTTGATCCGAATTGAATCCATGAAAATTATCAAAGTGCTATGACTGTATCAAATCAGGACAGACTTCAAAAACTTGTGAAAAAAGAGCTATCAGGAAGGACCTCTGAACAGTCGCAGTTTGTAGCCAGCAAGGAATGACGAGGACCTCGGTCAAAGGGTGCTGATCGAGGCCCATGGAGACCGCGCAAGACACAAACTAGCAGTTAGGAAGTTTGGATCGAAAAATGGAGGCTGTTTCTGATGCATGATGCAAAACCCCTCAAGAAGGAAAGGCCTCGAGCGTTCAGTCACATGGGAAGCCAGGAAACCATAGGAAAAGCACTAAAGTGAAAGGCGGATCGCGTGCTCCAAAACAGGTGGAATATTGAAGGCATTTTGGGAGGTAAGCAGATTTGGAAGAGAACGATCAATTCCATACATTTCACAATGCGTGTCCAGCAGATGAGAGAGAAAACCACCTGTCATTGCGGACTAACGGTCCAGCAAGTCAACCGCGCGATAAGAGCGAACACTGTAGGATCTGGGGGCTCCAGATCTAATGACGGAGATTACACCCGATGAATGACCAGATCTAGAGGGAGAATTAAGCTACGACACATAAAAGTCTGAAGTCTAATTTGACCGTTGAGCTGGCTGACGAATCATTACACAGCGTAACCGAAATACCGAACTGTTTGAGGAAGAGATGGCGCAGTCGTGGGAGAACAAGTGGCCACTTCCCTATGAGACGTTACATAGTGGTGATGACGTAGAGGCAGGGAAATCCAAACAAACAGCAACAGGCAATCCGAAGAGGCAGAAGAGGAAGCGAACAGTCAAGGACATCTTGACTTTAAGCCATGAAGAGAACAAAGAACAAAGGAGACGAGCACTGTAAGAAAGAAGAAAACAGTGAGACAGAGAGACAGAACAGAGAATAAGCAAGAAGCAGAAAACAGAGAGCTGAGTTGACTTGCAGAGTTAAGGTAGCATCGAGCAGACAGAACCAGGCTTGAGAGGTTCAAGCGATCCCTGTGAGGATATCTGTCGGGGAACTGAGTACCAAATTGGACTCATCCCATTCAAGACCAGTTGAGGTCGAGACTTGGTAAGGAAGAGTTTGTGCACTTTAGTGGCTTGGGGAATCCAAGAACCACCCTACCAAGCATTATTTGTTTCAGGAGACTCAAATTGAGCTCCTCACTATAAAAACTCTACTTTAAAGACACAATAAAAGAAGGCCACCATTGAAAGCTGGACCGGAGACGTAGCCCAGGAGGATTGGGTGAACTCCTTATTAATTTGTTGTGTTCTTGTATTTGCTTACTGTGTTTCTCTTACTGTTTTCCATTTTCCAGTGTCTGTGTATTTTGCAATCTGATCGATCCGTTGCCTAAGATAACATAGACACACCAACACATGAGTCTGTAATACCTTCATTCATTAATTAATTAACTGAGGTCACTCACGAGTGATTTTTAGATCAACTTTGAGCCATAAAATTGAAACATAATTCAAGAAAAACTTTAAAATTTATTGAATTAACCTAAGGAGCATTTCGAACATAACACAAAAATTTAGAGGTCTAGGCTAGATACGTGTTCCAACATCTATAAACCTAGCAATAGTCGTTAATTGCCTACATTGTATCCCAGGGGTGAAATCTTGTTCCAGTACGAAAGTATATAGGAGGTTCAACAGTACTCTCAGGTATATCACAGGCACTCCAGTATGGAAAGTATATGGGAACTCTATCATCGAACGATTATGTATTAGACAGTGCTAAGATGGACTTGTGCTCCCCGTACTGTCGTGTATATATTGGGAGACCCCACTAGGTTGTTATCCTTTAGCCACAGGTAACTGAGTCAGCTGCCTCATAGATGTGATACACTGAATACAACATTCAAGGAGATTGGCCACCGTACATTAAGTCCTTGGATTCGGTTAAGGTGTATATTGTGGTTCCCGGGTACTTGGTAAACCATCTTGCCCAGCTTATCCCTCTTTTATTTTGTTTTGTTAATTTCTAAAATCAATTAATTGACCGTGAAACAACATCCTCAGGTTAATACTGATGGCAACATTTCCAGATTTTACCAGTCAAGGAAACCCTTCTAACGGGAATCCTAGTTCTTTTCCTTCTTTTGGAATACTGATGCTCTATATATGGCAATGTTGTCCCTTCGTGGATTGACCATTGGTTTGCCAATTTGTTTATTTTCGACCTCGGTGATTTCGAGTGTCTGAAATGATTTGTAACCGAGTTCTCCACCACCTAAACGACATCAACCTCATGTTGATCATAAAGTTGAACCCTCACCTTCTTCACCCGTTTTTCCTCTTCGTCTAGTGAAAGTCTAGATTCTAGTAGCTAGGAGGCTAAGAAGAAGAAGAAGAGGATGAAAAATCTTCCAACTAGCCCCAGAAAGTGAAATTCCCTTGCATGTTATGTAAGGGTGACCACCTTCTTAGAAATTGTCTCGGTATTCCCAAGGTCTTAGAAGTGTGGTCCATAGGTTCACATCAACCTTCTTCATTAGCCTCTGGATATCATGCCGGTGATAAACCTTCAACTAGTAGTAATAAGGTCCATGGGAAAAAGGGAAAAGTCAAATTTCCTTGTAAGTTGTGTGAATCTAGTCATCCCATTCACCTTTGTCCTCTTATGGATGAAGCTTCCAAAGAGTTGGAAAACTTTACAGCTTCCCAGCCTCGTCTTCTAGCTGGTTATCGAAATCTCTCCCCTGATCCTTTACTAGTTGATCAAGAGATTAATCAAAAGTCATCTTTGATCAACCCCACTCTCTCTAAACATGAGTCTCGTGAGTCCATTCTTAACCAATCATTGGTCGAGAAAACAGTATACTTGGCTCCACCTTCAATTAACCATACCTATCCAATAGAGAGTGAACCTCATACCACTAAGGTTCTTCTGGTTTCTTTAGTTTCAAATGAACTGGAGGGAAATCCTCCCTTTCCTGAGGTGCATGAGAGCAGTTCTCTTGTTCCCATAGAACAAGAGGGCATCTATCAAGTTCCTATGGCACCCCCTCCGAGTAGTTTAGTCACTTCTTTTGATTTGGGTTCACTAGCAAGATATCGTCTTCCGTCTTATGTGCCTTTCCAGATCACAATACATGCTTATAATATTTCCATTCCCAGCACAATAATAGATGAGGGAGCATCTGTTAGTATTCTGTTCTCAACTGCTTCACAAGCTTTAGGTTCACTGCAGCTTGTCCCCGTCACCCAGAATCTGTTAGCTTTTAACAGAGGAACCAGTCAACTGTTAGGGATCCTTACTAAGTTACCTATTACTTTGGGAGTAAAGACTGTCTATATAGATGTGATGGTCATCCAAGGGCCGTTGTATTTTAATCTACTCCTTGGTCGTGACTATGTTTATGTCATGGGAGCTCTTTTCTCTTCCTTCTTTCAAGTGATGTGTTTGCCGCATGAAGGAAGCATTGTGATCATTGATCAGATTACATTCATTGGTCCTGAATCAACCCCCAATCAATTGTCATCCTTAAATGGTTCTTATATGAAAGCGGTATTACCCCTGTCACAAGTTAATTATGTGGCTACCTATTCCATGCCCACATTTACTAATGATTTAGTAGGTGATGTAGTACACCATGTACTGGGGGAATTGGAGCCCGATTTTTCCATTGGATCCCTAGAAATGTATCCCTTCCAGAGTGTTGTTCTCTCATCTGATGAGAACCTCATGGAGGCCATGGCCTCTTTTGGTCTGTGATTAAAGACCTTGGAGCAGAGTTCCTTGTCTTGTGTCAAGCTTGTTAAAAAATGAAACAAGGGCCATGAGGATAGTTCTTTTACTATGTTAACCTCGTTAAAAAATGAAACAAGGTGTCATGAGCATGGTTCTTTTCTTGTGTCAAGCTCATTAAAAAATGAAACAAATCCCCTTCCAATTCAAGTGTTTGATTAGATCTCATAAAATCCCAGTCGAGTCTTTCACTTGATCTCGTAAGTAAACCTTCATTCGATCCACCTATTAGTAACCACTAGTCTAATTAGGTGAATGAAATGAAGCTTGGGGGGCATGTACCTCAAATTGAGTCATTATGTTGGGGGCATGAAAAATCATCTGAAGCATAGTTTATCTTTGTTTCAAGCTTGTGTAAAAATGAAACCAAATCTCAAGCATAGTTTATCTCTGTTTCAAGCTTGTGTAAAAATGAAACTTAATCCAAGCATAGTTTTTTCTCATGTTTCAAGCTTGTGAAAAATGAAACCATCCACAAGTATACTCAAGAAAAGTTTCCCATGTTTCAAGCTTGTGTAAAAATTAAATCATTTCCCTTTTTACCTCTCATGATTGCCATTTTATCAACCTGTTTTTGCTAGATAAGCCTTGGTTTTTTCCTTTCCGTCGTCACCATCTGTTTGGCTGATCATATGCTTTCACTTGGTTGTTTTGCCCTTGCCTGAGGAACATCTACAATGAGTGGTATTATTAGCCAGCCTCTTGACCTTTACATGTTTTGAGCATTTCCATCATGACCAGAACCAATTTGTATCCTTTTATACCACTCGTTCTTCCAGGCAGAGTCATCTTTTAGCTCTTTTTTGACTCTCTAAATACGAAAAAAATTGTCGAGTACTTGTAGTTTCAAACTCATTAAAGTAAATGAAATGACATCTACTTAGTATAAGTTTAACCCTTTTCCAGACTGTGATAGACTATTGTACGCAAAAGGAATACCTTAGTCGAACATGGCTAAGAGGTTCTCTTGGATGTTGTTTTCTACCTTTTCGAGTTCAAGGGACAATTTACGAAAAGGGACCTTTGGAGTTTTCTTTTTCGCTTCTTTTTCAAACATTCTAAACATGAAAAATATGTCTAGTTTCACCTTCGTTGGACTCTTAAAACTTAAACGACTCAGGACTTGTCACCATGACGAGGCTGATTTCCTCCTTCCTAGGGCTCGCAAAACTTACTAGGATTGATTCATCTGAAGGGTGAACTTATATGGCAAGCATATGCTATCCCCTTCAAGTTTGTGATAAAAAATATATGGGGTAATCACCATAAATGGTGGGGGAAAAAGTGAAAGTGTTCATCTCTTGTATCTTTTAAGGGCAGCATGTCGCTCTTGAACATGACAATCATCTATTACTCATGTTTGGTTTGGTATATCCTCACTTCGTCACTTGCCTTCCTGGGTTTAGGAAATCCATTTTGCCTCTTATCTGTTCATACCATTTTTCATCATGACCTTCGATCCTATGTTGAGAAAAATGCTACCAAACTCCGGAGTTGTGTCACCGAAATGTTCAAGAGAAGTCCTATCTGTAGTTCTTTACCGTCTGTACACTATCTGACTTTCTGCTGCAGTCCTGAATCATACTTATTTACTCTACTACATCCTTTGTTTCATGTCGATGATGTGGGGTTCATAATGGCCATCATTCGATGAATCACTTCCTATCGAATTCAACTCATTATTCAGGAAGATGATCTAGAAACTCCCTTCCAGTACCTTAGAGCTTACATGCCTGAATGGAAAGTTCTTCACATTTGATGACAAGTTTACATCATTGACCTTCGATCGGATGAATTCACAGGTGTTCGAATTCAATTCCATTATTGAAATTCATGGATTGTGCTGATTGTACCTTGAAAGCCATTGTCATTATTGGTGGTTCTCTCGTTCCTGTTAACGATTTACATAATGGATGGGTAATCAGGTGGTTTTCTATCATGTTCGACTTCAACACATCTATTCACATGTTATAATTCATACATTGATTAGGTTGAGATGGAGCACAAGACCCTAGATTTTGTCTGATAGGATCCATGTTGCATGGAGTTATGAGTCATTCATGATTGTATACATGTTTCCTCTGAACGGATGGTTGCGACCATAACGCAAATCCCTATGCATGATCATTTCTATTCGGATGGCTGCGACCATACCACAATATCATGTATTATTAGATGCCTATTCATGTATTGTTAGGCATGATCATCATAGATTTCAAATATATATATATATATATATATATATATATATATATATATATATATATATATATATATAGATATAGATATATATATATATATATATATATATATATATATATATATATATATATAGGTCTCCTGGCGATGTTGTTCTTGTCCTTGCAATGAATTATAAAGCATATCAACCATCACTCCGTGTTCTGCCTTCATGCTTTAGGGGGCATCTATTACAAAATATTTTGTCATATCTCATGTTCACTTCCCGTGCCATATCCCGAAGTTCTGAAACATTGATTACTGTGCAACATATCCATCATGATATACATAACAAAACCTCCTCAAAGAATCAAAGGAAAGCTGCCATGAAATCATTCTGGAAAAAGTTGCCAAAAAACCTAATTTTTGGCATCAGCGCATTTTGATCCACTTCTTGCCTGTATTGATGGTAGGTTTCTCAGTTATACTTGTGCTGAACTCCTTTTGGCAGGCTTTCTCAAATTGGAGGAGAAGCTTCGATCAGTAGAACCTTCGGGAACAAGGAACTAGATATTGGTTGTTGTTTATATGGTTGAGTTCTCTCAGTTAGGCCTCTTGATATTATCATCATAGGCTCTCCCCTTGAGATTTGGACCTTTCTCCATTTTTTGTGGATCCCTAACTCCCTCTCCCTTCTATTGATGCCTCGAAAATCGCTGCATCAACATCAGGGAAAACCACCCGGTCTGGACCTTAAAAGCAGCTCCTTTTCCGTTTGGGGTGGTGGCTCCGACTGGATATAATGGGACCAATTTCCTAATGATTTATAAATGAGAAGGATAAGTGATCGATTTTCTAATATCTAATGGGAATGATGGATGATTTATTCTAAATTGCAATAATATAAATAAATAATCTATCCGGGGAAGTCTTTCTCTTAGTGCAATTTTTTATGATTCTTATTGACAAGTAGGCATATACATGACTCTACTTATAAACAAAAATATTTATTCATATGATAATTACTTTGTTCAGGTAGTTGAACAAAGTAATAATTAAAACGTTATCACACTAATATTTATATATTATTGACATACAAATGTATAAAAAAATAACAACTCTTAAACATTCAATAGTGATAAGTCAAAGAATTGCTGTGAAAACATATACATATATCAATAATAGCAAAATAAATAAATGTTGGTTCACATAAAAGCATGAAGAAAAAACATAGATAGTAGTACCATATGTATTTGAGTCTCCTCCAATATGAATTGCATTCAGATCCCGCCTTTCAACTTGGAAATACTTTTACAAGAAGCAATAGTGCATATCACATAAAATTATTCTTCATCAAAACTTAGAATTCAAGTCCAGTTTTTATAAAAATAAATGTATCGCAAGCACAGTAGTGCAACTTACGATCCAAGTCTTAATACAAAAATTTGAGGACCCTTTCTAAAAACATGAAAGGGTCTATAAATACTATTTAAACTAACAAACTATGAAATAAATATGCTATGCGCTGGTATAACCAAATCACAAATATGTGAAAATCTTCTCGAAATAGGCATGCTGCAGTCAGTCAGAATGGTTCACTGTATTGGCTGATCATCTTGTGACTTGAGCTGACAAATGGTGAGCATTGGTTGAAGTTCTGGTGGATGACTCATGTGTGAGTGTAATTGAGCAATGTATGTGGCACCAGTAAGTTCGACAATCATATGGCCGATTGCATCGGCGAGGCATTTCATCGTTGTCTGCTGACTATATGGTTTAACAAGGAAAAACCAAAAGGTTTCCCATGTTAAAGTTTGAATACCTGCAATCAATCTTTCCCTCTGCTCCAGCTCCTGTTTCCATGTCTATTCTAATGCTTTTACTGATGGAAGTTTCCCTGGAGAACACTCTGTAATTAAATTTGATAAATAAAGAGTATCATTAATCAATTCAACCAGATTGTTTGTTGTCGATCTGCATCTTGATGTCGCTCTTTCTACCTTCATTAGTTGAGATTGCCATTCAGTGAATAGGATTTCTTTATGCGATTCCAGAATTTGTGGTAGATTAGCAGCTTTTCCTTCTTTGGTTTCTTGCCAAGAGAGAAAATTTGTTAATCTTTCATCTGCTTGCTCCAAGTTTAGTCTCGCATCAACTGATTTATCAACCATGGATGATGAAATTTCACACAGAGGAAGAGCGAGTGAGATATTATGACACAATAGGCTCAACTGACTAGACAATGCCTTGGTAATTTGTAGAGCCTCTGATCTAAATTCTCCCACTTGGGGATATTCTTTGAATCTTTCTATCTGGAGTGATAGTTGAGCGATCTGTTCTTCCTTTGATTTACTCAATTGTTCATTTAATGATTGCAACTTGCTCAATGCTTGGGATAATTCCTGTTGCTTATGAATTGCATGTTGATCAATCCTTTGTTTTTCTTTGAGCAATTGCTTGTTCAATTGGTCATTTAACTGCCTTTGGACTGCTAATTGTTGTTCGAACTGCTCTATCTTTTGTTTCTCTTATGCCTGTGTTTCTAGAAAAATGATTGCTTGGTCTTTTTCTTTGAACAAGTTACTGACCTCTGATGCTTTGTCCATTGTGGCCGCTATGTATGCTCCAACATACTGAGAAAGTTTAGTGAGATCTTCAAAAGGATTAACTTCTTCTCTCCATACCATGTTTGTTATCTCCATTTGTGAAGTCAAAAGAGGAGATTGATCAACTTTCTTCTTTTTCCTTTGTCTTTTGATTACAGCCCTATGCTTAGGGCTATAGAAGACATCCAGTGGTGGTATTTCTTCTACATGCAAAACAATTTCATCAGAGGGATTTTCAGGGATTATTTCTACATCCTTGTGAGTTATGGGTGGGCCGCTAGTTCCTTCAGTCGGAACTGTATTGATTACTGATTTCTGACCAGTTGTCACCTCAGGTGTGTTGAATCCTTGAAGGCTCTCAGTATTACTAATGATGGAATCAAATTGTTGCCATTCCTTGATCAATTTAGGATCAACATAAATGCTTGAATCAATGAGTTCACTACTTTTTCCTTGTCCCTGCTCCTGCTCTGGCAATTTTTCTTTTTCGGGAATCTTCTCCACTACAAGAGTCTTGTCGGCAGCTTTCTGTTCACTTTGACTCTGTGGCTGAACTATCGGGGTTGTAGCTAATAGGTCCAAAGGCAGAGTTTGCAACCTCTGGGCTCTGAGCCTATTGAATGTTTCTAACCCCTCTTCTCCATACCTGATCCTAGCCAATCCTTTAACCTGAAAAAATATTTCGGCTGAAGCAAATAAATCATCAAAGTCATCTGCTTCATGATCGAATTTGGCAAGTTTAGCTTGAGTGGTAACATTATAGGCAACCTTCCTTGGGTCATATTGCCTATTCGGAATGGTGGCAAGATTCAACATCTGAATCTTCTCTGCCTCTTTCTCTGCATGCTTGTAATCATGTAAGGTAAAAATGCCACATCGTAGGGGGAATATAGGCCACATATGTTTCTTGGAATCCTTAAGGGTTCTTGATGTTCCTTCAACTGTTATCTAATATGCCAATTCTCGGGCTAACAATTTATCAAGAACATATAGAGGAAGAACATGGGGTTTAGTGAGACTGCCAAAAAGCCTCACATAGGTAAATTTCTCCTCTCCGAACCAGCTACCTACTGTTGTCAGGTCAATTGCTGCTTCCTGAGATATCTTGGGGGCAGGCTTATTGAAAATAGAATAATATACAGGTAAAACAAAACCATTGCAAATTTTGTATAGGTGATTTTTATATTGTGCCTTCCATAACTGTTTGTGATAGATATGAATAGGGTTAGGATCTTGGGAAGTCCACTTCCATCGAGTACCGGGTATTTAGAATTAAAACAAATAATATCCAGAATATATGCATTGTAGTAGAAAGGAGGAATGATCTTGGAACTTGTATATGCTTTCCTTCTGTATTCTAATATCTTAGTGGCTAGTCTATCAGATAAAATATTTGCCCAATCCATAACATAACCATTAATCGCAGCTTCCATTAACGGGACCATATCTATAGAAAAATTTGCGGAATCATGTTGTCTCCACAGTCTACAAATCATAGCTCCAGCATAGCAATAAGGAGAAGCTAATGAGTCGAAAAAATACTTACTCGATGACTCGTCCTTATGTTTTTTCGGGAAATACCCCCAGTGCTTGATCGGGTCCGATTCCAAGTCGTTTTCCTTTGAAAATGCTTCCAGGAATGCCTTGTTATAGCACTTCTTGGGCGGAGGTAGATGGTACATTTTCTTGAGATCTTCAGGTTTGAATAACCTGAAGATCCTTCCATCAACCGTGGAAAATGTTCTATCTGAAGTTGGGATTTTCTCAACAACCCATCTAACCACATCAGTGTATGGCAAAATTTTGGCCCGCACTGCTATCCTGTGAAGGTATGAATAGGCCAATTCTTTGAGAGTTCCCTCTGACTTGTTGGTTGAATCGGTTGTGGCTTCCTCTTCTAATTCTTCGAGCTCCTCTGCTTCTATCAAATTATAAATTCTTTCCCAGCTAGCATTTCCCAGACTGAGACATGTTGTATCTGATATTAATCCCTTCTTGCTCGGTCCTGGTTCTTTGGCTACAGGAGTTGCTTTGGCCTTCTTAGATTTCTTCCCCATCTTCTCTGGATTCATGGGTTCAAAGAAACTCTGCACAGACAATTACAAACCGTAACACAGAGATATTGCCGCTAAAAGCCAGTATGAAAATGAACAGAATTAGGGTGATTGTCATATGATAAATCGGATGTAGTTAAGAATTACCACGAATGAAATCTTTTGAAGGATTTACTCTTAACTGTAAAATTTAATAGCCATTCGAGCCACCAATCGTGATGAATAAATACCATAAATACCCGTCTCGTCGATCATATATCAAATGATTATCTCAAGCGTGTCTTCGGATTTCCTCGATCGGTGATCAACGATAAATCGCAAATTGTGATCAGGAGTTTCAAAGGGAGAGGCTTTATCACTTGCAACGAATATCTCCGATTGCCGAAAAGTGATATTATAATAAAGCGGAGTATTATGCATGCAAACCGTTTTAGCGTATGTTTTCCTCTTGAGATGCGTGCCCAATTGATTGATCGCAATCGGGGTTTGGCTTGCGCTTTTATCCCTTTGTCATATGATATCTCTGATTGCCGATTGCGATTTCCTTCATCGGATTGGAGGATTTGATGAGGCCTTGTTTGTGTGTGTCCCTTTGTCATTGTGATATGCAATCTCTGATCGCTTTATCGCAATGTAGAATTATTTATAATATTTTTTAAAGGAACACTTTGTTCTTTTCAAAAGGCTTTATAAAATGAATTATTTACATCAGGCCTTTTGATAAATATTTTTCTTGTAAAGAGGTCAATATCAATTTTATTTATCAACTCACAAATCTAACTAAGTTTATTTGAAAAGGGACCCATTTCTTATATAAAAATTTTGTGTAAAATTTTTATAGAAATGGGGGGGTTGTTGTATAGCACAACACCTTCCTATAAATTCACCCCCTTCCATTCCCAAATGGTTGGTCATTAATTGCTGCATCCCTATGCTGAGGTTATGCTTACATGCTACCCATTCTAGCTTAGAGAAGAAGTGCTTGAAGAGTCTTTGCTTGGACTTGGACATCCACCAAAAGGGTCTCCAACATCAAGGCATAGTTTGTATGCTTCCCTTTTTAGCTTATTAATATATACATCTGATGTTCACTTTCCATAATTGTGTATATGTTTATGATATTAGCTTAATGTTCCTTGATATGTTAAGTAGTTTATGTTTGATGTATGTCATATATTGATCTGAAATCAGTCGTGAATGATCTTAGAGAATTAATGAAGGTATTACAGACTCATGTTCCGGGGTGTGCCTATGTTATTTTAAGCAACAAATCGATAAGATTGCGAAATACACAGACACTGAAGCAGTAAGAGAAACACAATAAGCAAACACATAAACACAACAAGTTTAATAAGGAGTTCACCCAATCCTCCTGGGCTACGTCTCCTGGTCCAGCCTTCAGTGGTGGCCTTTCTATTGTGTCTTAAAAAGCAGAGTTTTTACAATAATGAGCTCAATTTGAGTCTCATTCAACAGAGGATGATCAGTAGGATTGTACTTGGATTCCCCAAGTCTCTAGAGTACATAGACTCCCCTTACTGAATCTCGACCTCAACTAGTCACAGTGGTATGAGTCCAATATGAGACTCAATACCTGATAGGTTTGCTCAGAGGAGTTAGCTTGAACCTCTCAAGCCTTCTCTGGAGTTCACAGACTCTCGGACTCTCTCTGTCTCTGTCTGGCTCGATACTACCTTTGCTCTGCAGGTCAGCTCGGCTTCTTCTCTGTTCTCTGCAATTCACTTCTCTCTGGCCTCTCGGCTTTCTGCTTCCTCTCTGCCTTGTCTTACTCTCTGTCAGTTCATGGTTTAAAGCCAATCCGCTTCCTGACTGTTCATTTCCGCTTCCTAGCTGTCTAGATTTCCTACCTCTGTCCGTTTGAGTTCCCCTGCTCTACATCATCATCACTGTGTAACGCTTCACAGAGAGGTGGCCACCTGTTTCCTCATGAATTGAGTGTCAATTCTCTTTGAACGGTCGTTATTTTCATTGCTCCAAGATTGCCCGCAAAACTGATTCCTCTTTCAACTCATCGATCATACTAGATCTCAAATCTTATCCGCCTCAACCTATTTCCCCGTCGAATCCGGTCATCCATCAGATCTTTCCTTCGCTGTTGATCTGGAGCCTCTAGATCCTACGGTCTTCATCCATATCGGGTGGGTAAGTAGCATGACTTTTACCCGTCCGATGTGAGTGGTTTTCTCTCTCATCCACTGGATGCGTGTCACCCAGTGTATGGCTTTGGGTGGGACTTGGTCGAACCCGCTTACTGCTTTAAATCCCTTCCGATATCTTGCCGGTTTTAGTGTGGGACTCGCCTTCTGACGGAATCGGTGATTGTCGTACGGTTTTATGCTTTTCTCAAGATCGAGCACTTAGGGGCTTTTCTTCACTGAGGGGGACGTCCTACGATACATGATTAACACTTTAACGCTAATCGTGTATCAGAAACTACTCCTATTTTTGTGTTTGACCTCCCGTTTGTCAATTTGTGCTAGCGCACGGTTACCATGGGCCAATGGTCTGCGCGCTTTGACCGAGGGTCCTCGTTGCTACGTGCTGACCACAAATTGCCATTGTTTGGAGGTTATTTCTGATAAGCTCGACATCCATAAGACTTTGAAACTTCAGCATCAGTTTTACAGAGTTTAGGAAACTTTACGAGTGTTTAAGGATCCGATTCGGATTACGACCTTCCCACTAAAAAGGATTTTGGACCACCAAAAGTTGGTTTTCAAGCATCGACTAAGTGAGGGTATAGTTGTCTCACTTGTCCAATCTCTATCCATTTTGCATTACTTGGCTTTGAACCCTTGAGTCCAATCCTGAGGTACTCAACATCTAAACTATGCGTTGTCCTCACCTTCCTGTTCAGAACTGTGTCTTCCTGCAATTCATTGAGATATTCACGTAACAGATCATCAACAGAAGGCAATTGAATCTAATCTTCGGGATCTTCTATTAATGAAGGTTCAAATAGTCTCAAGATGTTTGCATTAAAAACTGAGTAGATGTATATGTAAGTTGGTAAATCAAGGCGAAACACATTCTCACCAATTTTCTCGAGTATCTTGAAAGGTCCATACCTTATTGGCTTCAGCTCCTTACATTCACCTTGCATGCTGTCTTTGCTAATATGTAGCGAGACTTGATCACCAACTTGAAAACTGTGCTCCATCCGATGCTTGTTATGCCTTGCCTTGTATGTGGCTTGGCTATTTTCCAGTTGTTCCTGTAATGCTTGGTGAATCTCTTGGATTTGTTCAATGAACCTGGTTGCTTTGTCCACATCACTGTCTCCATCAACCGCTATGTCTTTACCAAAGACAAAATCCAAGGGAGACCTTTGTGTGAAACCCAAATAGGTCTCAAAAGGAGATCTTTGTGTAGAAGAATGTTTAGCACGGTTGTAAGCATGCTGCACATAACATAAATGTTCATCCCAAACTTTAGGATGCTTGCTGCAATAGCCTCTATGCAACTAGATCATTGTCCTGTTGACCACTTCTGTTTGTCCATCTGTTTGTGGATGAAAGGCTGTGCTCTTCTTCAGTTTGGTGTCTATCAGTTCCCACGGACTTGACCAAAATTTCCCAACAAATTGGGAATCTCGATCAGATACAATGGAAGTGGGTAATCCAAAATGAACCCATACATGTTGGAAGAACAACTTTGCTATTTTTTCAGCTGTAATCTGTTTGTTACATGGTATTAGAATACACATTTTACTGAACCTATCCACAACAACATATAGATAGTCATGACCTTTTCTAGATTTGGGTAGTCCCCCAACAAATTCCATGGAAACACTTTCCCAAGGATGAGAAGGTACTGGTAGTGGAGTGTACAAGCCTAGTTTTCTATTGCTGGGCTTGCTTTTTGCACACATAGTACACCCCCTTACATATCTAGAAACTGTCTCATTCATTTTAGGCCAATAACAAAATCTTTGCAACTGTGCAACTGTTTTACTTACACCAAAGTGACCTGATATTAGAGAAGTGTGTGCTTCTTGAATTATCTTTACTCTTTCAGTTTGTGGAATGCATAACTTTCCCAAATGATACAAGAGTCAGTCCTTAATATGATAATCCAATTCTTCTATTTTTTTGCCATGACTTAAAGTTGCATATATATCTTTAAAATATATATCTTGAGCATATTGTTCAATGTAGCTTTCATGCAATACTGAATTATGCTTAAGTATAGTAGATGCATTGATGATTGGTCTGGACAACATATATGCAACTTTATTGTGTATGCCCTTTTTATATCTGATGACTAAATAAAACTGTTGTAAAAAACCCATCCATCTATAATGTCTTGATTGCTACAACTTAGTTTGGGAATGTAGATATTGAAGTGGTTGATGATCAGTATGTATAAATGTCTCTTTGCCCATTAAATAATGTTTCCACTTTTTCACACTTTGTACTAATGCATACAATTCTTTATCATATGTGGGATAATTAACTACTGCAGAATTAAATGTCTCAGAATGATAACATATGGGTTTATCGTGTTGTATCAACACTGCTCCCATGGCATAGTCACTGGCATCTGTTTCAATCTCAAATGGTCTTTGAAGATCAGGCAGTGATAGTATTGATGCTATACTAATATTTTCTTTCAAGTTGTTGAAGAATTTCTGATGTTTGCCTCCCCACTGAAACACCTTGTTCAATCCTGTCAAAGCATGTAAAGGTGTTGCAATTAAGGAAAAGTTAGCAATAAACTTTATCCAATATTGTGCTGCCCCTAGGAAGCTTCTAACTTTAGTCGCAGATTTGGGTTTAGGCGAGTTTACAGTGACTACAACCTTAGAGGGATCTATCTTCAATTCACCACCCCTACTATATTACTCAATTAATTCAAAGATGTTTTACCAAATTCACATTTTGAGAGTTTAACATAAAGTTTTTCTCTTTTTAAAACATCTAGAGTCTGCTTGACATGCTTTAAATGTTCTTCCCATGTTTTACTAAATATAAGAATGTCATCCAAATATACAATTACAAAATCATCAATAAATGGTTTGAGTACATCATTCATTACTCTCATGAAAGTAGTAGGAGCATTAGTTAAGCCAAAAGGCATAACTAGCCACTCATACAATCCCTGCTTTGTTTTGAAAGCAGTCTTCCATGCATCTTGCTCTGCAACTCTGACTTGATGATAGCCACTATGCAAGTCCAACTTGGAAAAATAAACAGCTTCTTTCAACTGATCCAGTAGATCATCTATGCGAGGAAGGGGATAACGATTTTTTATCGTTATCTTATTTAGTGCTCGGTAATCAATGCACATTCTCCATGATCCATCTTTCTTTCTCACCAAGACAATTGGAGACCCACATGGTGATGTGCTAGGTCTGATGAACCCTTTCTTGAGCAACTCCTGTACATTTCGATGTTAGGCAATGGAGCATCTTGATGAAAATTAATATTATGTACTATTTCCTTTTGGGGTGGTAGACTTTTAGGTTCTAGGAATAGTATATCATATTCTGAAACAACTTTTTCTAAATTAGCTTGATGTTTAGCATTACAACCCTCAAATATTTTGGTTTTATTAGCTTTCTTTTCCTTTACAACCATCAGTAAAAATTGGTTGCATGAATTTACAATTCTTTTCATCTGCCCTGAGTTTATGAGAATATAATTATTTTTGAGTTTGTGAGCTCTTACAATATATTCGATTCCATCTTTAATGAGTTGATACTTGTTTTCTGCTCTATATAAAATTGCCTTTCTATCATACAAGTAAGGACTTCCTAAAACAATTCCACATATATCCAAAGGAACTATATCTAACTCAACCTTATCTACAAATGCTGACCCAAACGAAAACCTAATTTTGCATTGTCTAGTCAGTTGTAGTTGTGCTTTATCACATAACCAACCTAATGGATATGGCTTCTTGTGAGATGTAGTCAGTAATCCCAACTTCTTTACAATTGCTTCAGAGATTAAATTTACTTGTGAGCCACTATCAAACAAAGTATCAATCTTTTGATGCTTGGAAATAACTCGAATATGTAAAAGGTCATGTATTTTCCTCTCATTTTCTTCATTATCAGTAGATTGTGCAAAATTACTAGTAGATGCTTCATAATTTTTACCTTTTATACCGGTGGCTGCAATGGTTGTTTCATCTCCTGAGTCTGACCCCAAATCTCTTTGAATAGCTGTAGTAGTTTTCTTCTTTTTGCCATCGAACTTCTTAGGTCTCAGCTCTGGATGCAAAATCCAGCAGTGTTCATCATCATGCCCATCCTTTTTACAGTGAGTGCATGAAGACTTTGTCTTTTGTACAACATTGGCCTTCCTCTCTTTCCATTTCTATTTTATCTTCTCCTTGTTCTTGCTTGCAGTGGGTTTGGATGATCCCCCAACTTCTGAGACCACATTCTTGCCTCTAGCCTCTAAATGGGTAGCTTGAACAGAGACCTCATCTATCCTAGTAGGGTTAAACATGAGAATAGTATGCCTTAAATAAATGTGTAGACCACCTATATACTTAAACAGAGTTTCAGGTGAGTCTAAAGAAATGCCTAGATTCAATGCTCTTTTTCTAAATTCTTGAGTATAACCTTGTGCACTTTGTCGTTTCAATTGTCGTAGAGTTTTCCAGCTCATCATGGCTTGTTGCATATAAGCTAGTGGATAGAATTGCTTTTTAATTGCAGAAACAAATTCACTCCAGACAGATAGAATTTTACCATGCTTCTTCATGTCAGCTTGTGTTCGACCTTCCCACCATACCAAGGCAGTTCCTCCAAGGCGTAGGCTGGCTAGCTGAATCTTACTTCTGTCTGAGTCAATATTTTGCACCCTGCAATACATATCAATCTGTCTAATCCAATTATCCAGCTTCTCTGCATTCAACTCTCCATCATAGATAGGCAAATCAAATTTAACATCCAATTTAATCAAAGATGTCCTCTTCTTATTTTCAGGGCTATTAGGAGGTGTGAGAAAGTTTTCTTCTTTCCCTTTGCCTTTAGAGTGGTCATGGAGGAGAGATTCTTCTTCTCCTTTATCTTTGGACTGTGATGAATCTGCATCTCTACCTTTCTTAAACTCCCTATACATTTCCTCTACCATGGACCTCATGGCCAAGAAACTATCTATGAACTAGGGGTCTGATCCCACGAGACTTTCTTCTGACATTTTATTCTTAGGATAGACTCTTCCAATTTCTGGGTTAGCTTCAACTAACTCTTCTTCCCCTAATTTAAGCTTTGACCTAGTTAGCATTCAACAACAAAATCCAACACAAGCTTGTCTAACCTTAACAACCTAGAGCTCTGATACCACTTGATCTGAAATCACTCGTGAATGATCTCAGAGAATTAATAAAGGTATTACAAACTCATGTGTCAGGGTGTGCCTATGTTATTTTAAGCAACGGATCGATAAGATTGCAAAATACATAGACACTGAAGTAGTAAGAGAAACACAACAAGCAAACACATAAACACAACAAGTTTAATAAGGATGTCACCCAATCCTCTTGGGCTACGTCTCCTGGTCCAGCCTTCAGTGGTGGCCTTTCTATTGTGTCTTAAAAATCAGATTTTTTACAATAATGAGCTCAAGTTGAGTCTCATTCAACAGAGGATGATCAATAGGAGTACTTGGATTCCCCAAGACTCTAGAGTACACAAACTCCCCTTACTGAATCTCAACCTTAACTGGCCACAGTGGTATGAGTCCAATCCGAGACTCAATACCTAACAGGTTTGCTAAGAGGAGTTAGCTTGAACCTCTCAAGCCTTCTCTGGAGTTCATAGACTCTCGGACTCTCTCTGTCTCTGTCTAGCTCGATGCTACCTTTGCTCTGTAGGTCAGCTCGGCTTCTTCTCTATTCTTTACAATTCAATTCTCTCTGGCCTCTCAGCTTTCTGCTTCCTCTTTGCCTTGTCTTACTCTATGTCAGTTCGTGGCTTAAAGCCAATCCGCTTCTTGACTATTCGTTTCCACTTCCCATATGTCTGGATCTTCTACCTCTGTCCATTTGAATTCCCCTGCTCTGCATCATCATCACTATGTAACGCTTCCCAGAGAGGTGGCCATCTGTTTCCTCATGAACTGAGTGTTGGTCCTCTTTGAACGGTCGTTATTTCTGTTGTTCCAAGATTGCCTGAAAAATTGATTCCTCTGTCAACTCATCGATCATACCAGATCTCAAATCTTATCTGCCTCAACCTATTTCCCCATCTAATCTGGTCATCCATCAGATCGTTCCTCCGCCCTTGATCTGGAGCCTCCAGATCCTACGGTCTCCATCCATATCGGGCGGGTAAGTAGCATGACTTTTACCTGCCTGATGTGAGCGGTTTCTCTCTCATCTACTGGACACGTGCCACCCAGTGTATGGCATCAGGTGGGACTCGGTCAAACCTACTTACCACTTTGAAGCCCTTCCGATTTCCTACTGGTTTTAGTGTAGGACCCGCCTTCTGACGGAATCGACGATTTATGTACGGTTTTATGCTTTTCTCGAGACCAAGCACTTAGGGGCTTTCCTTCACTGAGGGGGATGCCCATATGCAATTAGCGCTAATCGCATATCAGAAACTACCCCTGTTTTTGGATTTGACCTCCCGTTTGTCAATTTGTGCCAGCGCGTGGTTACCATGGGCCAACGGTCTGCGCGCTTTGACTGAGGGTCCTCGTTGCTCCATGCTGGCCACAAATTGCCATTGTTTGGAGGTTATTTTTGATAAGCTCGACATCCATAAGACTTTGAAACTCTGGCATGAGTTTTATAGAGTTTAGGAAACTTTAAGAGTGTTTAAGGATCCGATTCGGATCATATATGCTCTTGTATCTTGCATGGTACTTTGATCTTCCTTGCAGGTACCCAAAAGTGAAAAACAACTAAGGAGTGAGGTCTGGAGTGAAAGATTGAAAGCCATCTCCAAGGATCGAGTGATTAGCATCAGAGCAAGGTAGGTGTGACACAGGCAAGTTCCCTATGTGGACAGAGGCAACCCTTAGCCCTAGAGTGGGTCTAGTCACTGCAAAGACAATACCAAAGAAAATTTCCTTAGAAAGTTGGTGTTATGAAGGCCTACCTTTAGGTCGTCATTCGATGAAGTCCTCATCGTGTTGCTCCAGCTCTTGTTCTTCTAGTCACTTATACTTGAAAACAACATGTAGAGAAACACCACAAACGCAATAGAAAACGACCAAAAAATCTACTTGAAGAGTCAAGGAACCTCAAGCTATCGACATACAATTCAACATACGATATAGGAAACAAGCTATTGATTTGTATTAATATAAATCAAGGTGAAACTTACAACCAAGCCTTGACATCGTAAGTCTCCTCGAAGGGTCTTATCGGCATGTCTCCGTAAGCCTTTACTTGTGAACCGTCTCCCAAGGGAACAAATTACTCTCTCTTTCATCTACAAGATTGATGCTATAAAGTTCTCAAACCAACTCTACTTAAACATCTCTCAAGCCAAAATACATGTGAGGCTACTTCCACACTCCAATAACACTCTCTACCTCTACTCCTCTCTTAGAAACCTGAAGCTACCAAATTACATCTAGTTGTCATTAAGTTACATATAAGCTAGTTGATCTCATTCATGGAGGAGACATTTATAGGAGGGAGAGGTTCCATAAGAGATGGGAGGAAGAGATTATCTCTTAGGGAGGTTGCACAAAATGTGGAACAACTATCCCTTCTCTTGCTCATTTTCATGGTTGGACTCTTGAGGGAGAAGCTCTATTGTATATTTTACTTGTATCTCTACAATTTGAGGAAAAGGAAGGCCAGGGTTTTGCAGACATCATTGTGGATTCTTGTGGATTATTGTATTGATGGTGTGTTTCCTACTTGTCATTGTAAGTGTGTTTATGTGTTCCATCTCTTATTCTATTGCTGCTAATTAAACAAAAGAAGTGACAAAGTTTGAATTCATGCATGCCATGCTCAGCTTTCAAATTTGTTTAATATTTATGTTTTCCACTGTCTAAAGAGGATTCAAAGCCATTGTTTGCCCTCTTTAGCTCCCTCTCTTTCTTCCTTGATCATCCATCTCAGCTTAAGGTATCAGCACAAACTCCTACCTTGCCCCAAAGACCCACCTGCAAAAACTGAGCTCAATCCCCGCACCCTGAATTGCACTCCCTCCAATTGCCACCAAAAACCCCAAAAACTTTAAATCAACCCTCCTTATCAGTTTACTAGCCTAATATCAGTGTTCCTAATTGGGTCAGCTCATCCTATTGAAAGATCTACCGAGTTTGACCGGAGAGAGCCTTCTCATACCCCGTAGGGCTAGCTATGAGGTGAAATGGTTTGATGTTGCCTTGAAGGTTTACCTTCTTCAGCCTAGGGTGAAATCTCAAGCGCTAACATAGTGGCGACCATACTGGGGAAGAACAAACTTGTTTGTGGGTTGATGTGTTTGTTTCATAAGTCTTAGATGGAGCCTGAAGTTATGCCAGGTATCCTTCGAAAACGCTCTTGTTTTACATCAGCGTTAGTAGATAAACGCTGCTTCAGTCAATCTCCGTGAGCTTGTGAACGTAGCGCTTCATTGACACTTTACCCCAGTACATGTATCAAGTTCAGATCTGATTGTTGATGGTGAACAGCGATCAGACACTTGAAAGGCTGAAATCATTCACTTGGCGACTCTAAATCAGTTTTGAAGATCAGATCCAAAGACTCCACTGGAGGATGATCCCGACCAGCAGAAACATGAAAGGAGAATATGGCAAGATCAGGTATTCAAGTTGGAATTTCATCCAAGATATTTTGTTCTTTGTCATACATTATTTCTTCTCTTTTCCCAAGAATGTAAAGAAGGCTTTGCAAAGTATATTATGCTTGAGAAGAGATCCTCGGCCTGCCATTGATTCCTTCCCTTCGAAGATTGTGAATACCAAAGATTTGCATGCCTTTGAGCTTGATCAAGATCCTTTTTCCGAATTTTGTGATGAACCCCAAGCGACCAAGTCCGATTATATACCTGCTGTACATACCCATACACCTTGTAAAATTCCAGATCGGTATAAGCCTCTTGTTTTACCTTCTGTTCTTCATGCTTTCCCCAAAAACTATGATCTATACTTGCCGATGTTTGATGGTGAATGTAAGAATGTCAACGCTGAGCAACATGTGCAGAATTTTGAGAATTTTCTAGATCTTTTTGAAGTTGATGAAGAAGATGTTAGTATAAGGCTTTTTGCTCTTTCTTTGCAAGCCAAAGTGAAGAGTTGGTTCAAAGCCCTGCCTGATGCAAGCATCTCAGATTTCCAGCAGTTTGTCAAAGTTTTTCTCGATAGGTGGATGATTGGGCAGAACCTTCTCTTGATTGTAGAAGAGTACAACCAGCTGAAAAGATTACCAGGGGAGACAGTACAACAGTTTTCAGCCAGATTTAATCAAGTTTATTATTCAATCCCAGTTGATATAAGGCCTACTCCTAGATCTGCTCTCTTGCACTATCCGGGTGCCTTTGATCCGGAGATGGAGTTTCAGCTGAGAGAAAGGGATATTGCAACACTTCACGAGATGCAAAACAGTGTAGTAAATGTAGAGGCGCATCTGCTGATCCGAAGGGCAAGGTTGAAGGAAGAAGAGATGAAAAACATAGATCCGGAAAAATCAACATCTCTAGAGGTGAAGCTTGATATTTTGGTAAGTGCAGTGGAAAAGATGATGGAGAAGGTCACCTCAAGAAATGCTTATGATGTTCAAGGCTCGCTGATTGAAGAAGAACAAGTTGCTGATCCAAAACATTTTGTTTCTTATCCTAGTTGTCGTAGATCTGATAATGATTGCTTTGTAGATCACCTTGGCGAAGAAAGAACTGTTGATATGACCTGCATGCTTGATGATATGTTTTATACCGATGATTTGCCTCGGTTTGATCAATATGACGATGATTATGTTCTCCAAACAGAAGCTAATCTTGTAGATAAACCAACAGCTAGTTTGTGGGAGGAAGAGGTTCATTTTCAGCAGCTTGAATACAATGTTCAGCCATCACATATCAGCTATGACAGTGACGAGGAAAGTGCAGCAAATTTTGAAGTAAGTGAAGGATCTTTACCTTTTTGTTTTGATTCATGTCAGTTCATTAAAGACAACTTCCATGGAATTAGAAATCAGCTGTCAACAAGTCTTGATCTAGACCATCTTGGAGCCAATAAAAACCTTGTTCAAGTCTTTTCATATTCAGATTTGCAGTCCCCAAATGCCTTTGATTGTCAAGTTGCAGATGAAAGCATGGAAGTTGACATATTTGATCAAATGATACAAGAAGGTTCCCTACCTTTTTGTTTCGAATCATTTCAGTTTTTGAAGGGTAGGTTGTATAGTAAATCTTTAAATGGACAACCTATTACAAATCAGCAATCTCTCAGTGTAAATGTTGAGGATGAGACAGATGACAAAATTCTTGAGCAGCCTGTAGCATCAGATTTGCAGCTACCAAATGAAATTGAAAGGCAGATTACAGATGAAACTGTGGCAGCCGAAATACATGATTTGATGATACAGGAAGATTCTATACCCTTTTGTTTTGAAGCATTTCAGTTTATAAGGCAGAATTTTCATAAAATCTCTCAAGAAAAGGATGAACAGCTAGAAGGATGTCATACATTTTCAATGGATACATTGCATCAGTCTTTTCAAGTTTTTCATGATCCAATAGCTGATGTTTTGGATGAGGTTTGCAGTCAAAGTCTTTCTCCATTGACCACATGTGAGCTTGAAACATGTGCTGATATGAATTTGATCCGGCAGCCGGTTTCTTTGTCATTTTCAGTAGAGGTCTCATCACAAGACTCAGATCAAAGTTTGCATTCATGCAATGAGGAAAAGAGAAATAATCCATTGGATGAGCTAAGTTCCAGTGTGCTTGAATTTCAAGATCCTTATGCAGTGTTATTGGAGGCGGATAGAGAATTCATATCATTCAATGGGTCTGTTTCTAAGTTGTCATGGGAGTTGCCTTTCAATAGTTCTCTTTTGTTGTTCATAAGCAAGCACTTGTGGAGAATTCGAACAGCAGATGGGATACTTACTTGGTTGCATTGGTTGTTTCATTTCACTTGATCAGGTGATGAATGAAACTGTTAGAGTAGGTTTTGATGAATAAGCTCCACTTTGAGCATCATTTTCAGTTGGTCGAGTGTGTTTAAGTATCGAGTCAGTTTTTAGTTGAGTCATGAGTCCTTTATGAGTCAATTTTTAGCCTTGTGGTTAAGTTAGTTTGTGTCAGTTTTCAGTCTTGCATTTCAGCTTGAGTTTATGACTCCATTGCCCAATGATTGTAAGGCACTGGTCTGCTCTCCCAGAGGTCTAAGGTTCTTGGCACCTCCAAGGAGCTACCATCCCCATTGGAGCCAATGTTAGTGTCAGTCTTTCCAGCCTTCCTACAGTGATCAAATGTGCTCTTACAAAGTGATTTTGAAGTGTCAAGGTCAAATTTTGTCATTTTAGTGAGTCTTCAAGCAAAATTTGGTCACTAGGCATTAGGTCTAGGGTTTGCCCAAATGTCAGTCCATGTCACCATTCAGCTGAGTTTATCATCATTCGTAGGGTTTTCATTATCATGTCAGTGTCTAATGAGTCATTTTACACCTTGTTCATGCTTCATGTTGCGCCCAGGCAAGGTCATTTCCCTCTCCTAGGGTTTTGAAGGCAATTTCTCTTGGATCGTCAAATCACTGGCAAAACTTGTTTCCTGATGTTCATACACCTTCCCCTATCCTTAAAGTACCTTATCAAGTGCTTCCCATCACTCAGATCCCCCAAATTCCTCATTTTTGCACAAACCCTAGTTTCTAGCTACAACCTGGCAATTTTCTAGGTTTGGCCTGTGTTTTGCCCTTTTCGACCCCTTCCCCTCACTCAATCTCTGAGATTCCACTTTCCCCTGCTTCCTAACATCCCTCCCCACTCCCAAAAATTTCCCCAAGAATTTAGAAGCCCTCTATCCCCTTCATTTCGCTCCATTTCGACAAAATCCCTTGTTTCACACATCGGGACAAGTTTCACTCAAAAGCTGTTTCTGAGCAATCAAAGATGAATTTTGCAAAACTGAGAGAGTTTTTTGTCCACAACATGACAAGGAAGAAAAACCTCTTTCACTTTTTACACAGGTGTCATGGTTTGAGAGAAATGTCAAAAATACCGGCGAGAACGAAGGTGCTCCAAGGACGGTTGGCCAAAGCACAAAAACGAAGGAAAACGCCCGATCCACTCCAAATTTTGGCCAAAGCCTCTTTGACTGAGCATGGTACTTGATTGGGGACTCCCAGCCCAAATTTCAAGAAATTTGGAGAAAATTTTGTCATTTGTGAATTTTTTGTGCAATTTTACAGGTTTTGGCCGTTGGAGTGGTCTTACCCCGCGCGCGACCACTCCGGGGGACAGCTCAGAATGAGAAAAACTTTGCATTTTTGGAATTTTCATGCAAAAATACACTTGCCTATGCATGGGGTCAAATTTTTATGGAGATTTGGGCCTCCAAAAGCTCAAAATACATGCAAATTTTGACTTTCTGCCCCTATTTAGAGTTGCAGAAAGCTGCTTTGGGAGAAATGACTTTTGAGGGGTCAAATCAACTCCAAATTCAGAAATTCCAGTTGGGTTGGAAATTAGACTCACATACCTTTCCAATGAGCTATCTTGCACCTGATTTGGACACCAGGAAGGCCCTCAAACATAGCTGCCAATGTGCGCGACCACTCCAAGCCAGGGGCGCGACCACTCAGGGAAATTTTGCCAGTTTGACCATTTCGGCCTGCAAAACTCAGTTTTTACTATGGTTGACTCTTAATGCTTGTAAATGATGGATTTTTGGATAATTTTCATGGCACATGGATACATTTACTCTCATTTAACACTTCTAGAAGTTTCCTTGATGTAAATAGTGAATATTAAATGCATGGATGGGTTACCTAAGTTTTAGAGGCAAGTTGTTTTGACTGCCTATTATCTAGTGCTCAGTTTAGAATTAGTTGAAACTGCTCCTAGGACGCTGAGCTCGACCCCTAGAGGTGGGGAAAGGAGTTAGATAATCTATATTATGCCTTCTCTTGCTCATTTTCATGGTTGGACTCTTGAGGGAGAAGCTCTATTGTATATTTTACTTGTATCTCTACAATTTGAGGAAAAGGAAGGCCAGGGTTTTGCAGACATCATTGTGGATTCTTGTGGATTATTGTATTGATGGTGTGTTTCCTACTTGTCATTGTAAGTGTGTTTATGTGTTCCATCTCTTATTCTATTGATGCTAATTAAACAAAAGAAGTGATAAAGTTTGAATTCATGCATGCCATGCTCAGCTTTCAAATTTGTTTAATATTTATGTTTTCCACTGTCTAAAGAGGATTCAAAGCCATTGTTTGCCCTCTTTAGCTCCCTCTCTTTCTTCCTTGATCATCCATCTCAGCTTAAGGCATCAGCACAAACTCCTACCTTGCCCCAAAGACCCACCTGCAAAAACTGAGCTCAATCCCCGCACCCTGAATTGCACTCCCTCCAATTGCCACCAAAAACCCCAAAAACTTTAAATCAACCCTCCTTATCAGTTTACTAGCCTAATATCAATGTTCCTAATTGGGTCAGCTCATCCTATTGAAAGATCTACCGAGTTTGACCGGAGAGAGCCTTCTCATACCCCGTAGGGCTAGCTACGAGGTGAAATGGTTTGATGTTGCCTTGAAGGTTTACCTTCTTCAGCCTAGGGTGAAATCTCAAGCGCTAACAGGTGGGACAACTGATAACCCCCAATGAGCCAGAAACTTAGGTAAAAAAGGGTCTGCTTTAGGGATAATGAACTAAAACATTCTTCCTAAGATTACAAGGAAGGTATTGACACATAATTGGCAACATGACACAGAATAGATGTCAGTAATATGGACTGACAGTATCCGGGATTAGGGAATGTGAGGTCAGTGAAAAATTACTGTGTAACAAATTCCCCCTAAAGCATGAAGGTCGAGAGAGTGGGAGGGGGGAAATGCTTTACGAATTCATAACCAAAACAGAACATCCTTGTGGAGAACCTGCAAATGCAAGTACAACTGATATCTTTGATACATGAGTACATAGTGAAAAGAGATACATGTTTATAAGGCATGGGCACAACCATCCAGAAGATAAACATAAATGTTCTGTGGTATGGATGCAGCCATCCAATCAGAAAGACAACTAAAAAGACTGAGGTATGGTCACAGCCATCCAATCAAAAGTGTCATGTATTAATCAATCCACACAACCTGGGCTTGTGTAATTTGAGCCCAGGGTCTTGAATCCTAACCTGATCATGGTACAAATTCTAATATGTGAATAAATGTGCTAAAGTCGAGCATACTAGAAAATCACTTGATTACCTGCCAATGACGTAAATCCTTAATAAGCATGAGAGAGACCACCAATAATGCTAATGGTTCTCAAGGTACTGCTAGTACAATCCACAAAGTGTGAAGAATGATCTGAAGTTGAACACTTGTGAAATCACTTGATCGAAGACCAATGATGCAAGCCTGTCGTCGAATGCAAAGAACTTGCCATTGAGGCATGCAAGCTCTAAGGTACCAGAAAGGATTCTTTAGATCAACTTCCTGGATAATGAGCTAAATTCGATAGGAAGCGATCGGTCGAAGGAGGGCCATAATGTTTCCCACATCATCGACGCGAGACAAAGGAACAAGATGAATGTGGATGAGATAGAGAACCCAAGGAAGGTGTGTAAGGCTACAAACTACAGAAGTATTAAGCTCTTGAACATATCGGCAACACGACTCCAGAGTTTGGCAGAATTTTGGTACCAAGGGATCAAAGGTCATGATGATGTAGCAAGGATCAGATGGAATGAGGCAAAATGAACAACCTGAAACCTGGGAGGCCAACGATAGAATGAGGATATCCCAACTCGACACGAAGCAAAAAGAGTGTTGATGTCCAAGAGAGACAAGCTGCCATAATAAATAATACAAACAACAGAATGTTTCCAAATTTTCCCCCACCATTTCGGGCGAGTACCCCAATTATTTTTGAAACAAAAGCTTGAAGGGGATAACATATTCTTGTAATGTAAGTTCATCCTTCGTACGAATCCAACCTAGTTGTTTTAACGAGCCCTAGGAAGGAGAAGCTCGGTCTCATCATGGTGACAAGTCCAATGTCATCAGGGTTTAATGAGTCCTACATAGGTAAAACTCGGAGTCTTTTTCATATTTAGAGAGTTTGAGAAAAACACAGAAAAGAAAACTCGAAAGGTCCCTTTTCGTAAATTTCTCCCTCGAATCCGAAAAGGTAGAAAAAAATATCCAAGGGAACCTATTGACCATAATAGATCAATGTATACCTTTTTCGTAAGTAATCTATCCCAACCCGTAAAAGTGGTGAACTTATACTGGGTAGATGGCGCTTTGTAGCCGTTAACGATTTCAAAGCGACAAGAGCTCGGCAATATTTTCGTTTTTAAAGGGTCGGAAAAGAGCTGAAAGCATACCCCCCATTTTTATTCTCTTTAACAAGTCAAATAAGGGAAAAAATACTCGACAATATTTTCATCTTTTACGAGTCAGAAAAGAGCTTAAAGGTGACTCATCCTGGAGGAATGAGTGGTATAAAGGGTAGCAACTAGTTCTGGAAATGGTGGAACTGCTCAAAACATGTAATGGTCAAGAGGTTGGATAACAAACCACTCATCGCTGCGGTCCCTCAGGAAAGGAAACACAACCAAGTGAAAGCATATGATCGGCCAAACAGATAGTGACGATGGAAGGAGAAAAACCAAGGCTCATCTAGTAGAAATCAGCTGATAAAAACGACAATCATGAGATGTGAATCGGGCATGGGTTCATTTTTACACAAACTTGAACCATGGAGAACTCTGCTTGGATTTGGTTTCATGTTTACACAAGCTTGAAATGAAAAACTATGCTTGCTATAATTTTGCATGCCCCCAACATAATGACTCCAATCGAGGTACATGCCCCCCAAGCTTCATTTCATTCAACTAGGTGGATGGAAGGAAGGTTCAATTTTGAGATCTTGGAAAGACTCGACTGAGATTTTATGAGATCTTAATCAAAGATTCAATCTGGAAAAGGGAGTTGTTTCATTTTTAAATGAGGTTGACACAATAAAAGAACTATTCTCGTCTCTTGTTTCATTTTTTAATGAGGTTGACACAAGACCAAGAACTATCCACATGGCCCCTTGTTTCATTTTTTTTTAACGAGGTTGACACAAGACCAGGAACTATCCTCACACCCTTTGTTTCATTTTTTAACGAGGTTGACACAAGACAAGGAACTATCCTCATCTCTTGTGGTTCATTTTTTAACGATGTTGACCCAGGAACTATCCTTGGACAACTGTTCATGGACCATATGAGAACATGGTTCCCAAGAGGTCTTCACTAGACGGAAGGACCATGTTCCAGGAGGAATACATGTCATTTGGTACCAAAGACAGATCGGGGTCCAATGCCCCCGGTACATAATGTTCTGTACCATCTATGTGATCATCAAAAAAATGCGGAGACGGAACAGGTAGCCACATAATTTACCTGTGGCGGGGAAGGTATTTTTTGAAATCAAGAGCCGATAGGGGACAATGGTTGCAAAGGAGATGCCTAGTGACCAATGAACGACAATTGATCAATAGTCACGATTCTTCCTTGGTGTGGAAAACAAACCACACGAAAAAGCAAAGAAACAAGAGCTCCCATGACATAAATATAGTTGTGTCCAAGGAGAAGATTGAAATCTAACGAACCTTGGACGACCATCACGTCTATGTAGACGGTCTTTCCTCCCAAAGTAATAGGGAACTTTGGAAGGATCCATAAGGGTTGACTGGTTCCTCTGTTCAAAGCCAATAGATTCTAGGTGACAGGCACAAGCTGTGGGGAACCCAAAGATTTCCAAGTAGTAGAAGACATGATGCTAATAGACGCACCTTCATCTAAGAGAGTGCCAGGTACTACCATATTATAGGATTTTACTGTAATCTGGAAAGGCACATAAGATGGGAGGCAGAAAGCAGTCAAGTGACTCCAATTGAAAGAAACGACATAACTACTTGGTGGGGGAATTATATGATTGCCCCCATGCTCGGTAGGAATAGAAGAAGGAATTCCCTAAACAACTGGGATGGGAGGGTCACTCTTCGATTCATGAGAATCTAAGGAGATGAGAAGAACATGAGCAGTATGATCATCACTCTCTTCCAGAATAGAGTGAGCAATTGGTGGTGAAGCCAATTCGACACTCTCTTCAACCAATGGTTGGTCGGGAACAGACATAAGAGAGTCAGTCTTAGGAAGAGCAGGATGGGAAAGATATGAATCCAAGTCAATCTCTTTACCAATCAGGGGAAGGTCAAAAGAAAGTCTCTGATAACCAACAGGGAGTTGGGGTTGAGGATCTGTAAGGTCTTCTGAAACTTTGGAAGCTTTATCCATAAGAGGACAAAGGTGAAGAAGATGCTCTCTTTCACATAGCCTATAGGGGAATCAAATCTTCCCTTTCTTCTTACCATTTCTAGCCAAGAGTGCAGCATCAACATGATCTCTAGAGGTCAATGAGGAGGGTCAATTCAGATTTTGAGACCATACCTCTAAGACTTTGGGAATGCTAGGACAGTGTCAGAGGATATGGTCACCTTTACACAACCTTCAAGGGAACTTGACCTTCCGTGGAGGATCAGAGGGTTTGTCGATAGGAGTGTCATTTGAAGTAACAGCCGCCTGGTCGACCCCTTGCTTAGTTAACTTCTTCTTCTTTGTCTTCTTCTTCTTCTTATTAACCTCCTAGTTACTAGATTTGAAATGTTCACTAGGCGAAGTAGAAGAGGAAGGTGAAGAAACAGGGGAAGAAGGCGAGGGGTAAACCTTAGAATCATCATGCTGTGATTTGAATGAAGGAGACGACAAGGCAAGAATTGAGACACTCAAGATCACTGAGGTCAAAAATAACTAGACAGGTAAACCAATGGTTAACCTAGGGAGGGACAACGTTGCCATATAAGGAACACCAACGTTTCTAAAGGAAGTAAAAGGACTAGGATTCCCTTCCGGGGGGAACCCTTGACTGGTAGACTCCGGAAATGTTGCCATTGGAATCGACTCTAAATAATTACTAAGGAAGTCAAATTTTACCAAGAATATTTCGCAGGAAATTAATTTTAGAACACTGAAACAAAACTTTTCCTTTTCATGTTTTAAGAGTCGAGAAAAGGACGAAAGGTGACTCTATCACTTTTGATTGGAAACGAGCTCAAAAGGACAAGCGCTCGAATGATCCTTTTACTTTTAAAGAGTCAAAAAGGAATGAAAGTGACTACTATGGAACTCTAGGAAAAAAATTTACCAGACAAATCGTAAAACTGTATATACAGCTTGGTAATAAAATGAAAGAGAAATGACCAAGGACTTCCCGTACGGCAGTCAATCTTCCTGAATGTCGTTTTCGGTGCGTTACGATTCGCAAGGCGGTAGAATCAGCTTCCTATGGATAATAGGATGATAACCTAGTGGGATCTTCCAACCTATATGCGATGGTGCACAAATCCATACTAGTACCTATTGAATCATGAAAGGAGGAATCACCCAACCTTAGTGAAAAAAATAGCGACTAGGTTTAGCGACGCCAGAACACGTCTCTAGCCTAGACCTCTAAATATGTGAGCGTTAAGTTTCAATGCTTCCTTAGGTTAATTCAATAAATTTTAACGGTTAATATTGAATTAAATTTCAGTTTCAAGGCCCTACCGAATGTATCTTCAAAAACTCCTAGAAAGCAACTATATGAGAAAATAAACCATTTCTTTTCAATGAACAACTAACTAAAGAAAAGTGAGAGGCTCATTTCAAAGCAAAGCAACAAGCAAGAAAATGCAAGAATGATACTTTTCATCATTTCTCAAGAAAACCAATCAAGAGAAGAGAGCTATGCTTCTATCTTTTACTCAAACTTGCAAGCAATCTAAACAAGAAAATGGAAAACACACTTTTTGCTTTTCAATGTCTTAATCTCAAGAATGTACTAATGGAAAAATTGTCTTTCAAATCTTAATACAAGATGAATGCAATTTTTGAATTTTTTTTCAAATAAATGATAAGCAACTAAATGCAAAATGAATCAAAGACTCAAAACTAAGGATATATTTCTTTTTGCAAAACTGGAGAGTTTCCTCACTGATCGGGAAGCAATGTGATCTATGCCAAGTGAAGGAAAGAAACCGCATGAACAAGACATGAAAAATTGGTAACCAAGCACCACATACCAATCAAGAAGATGGCAAACAGTGAATAGGAAGAAGCCCCAAACAATGTCAAAGCTTATGCCAATCAAAGTCTAAAGATCCCAATGAATGAGTGACCCAAGCAAACCAATTATTCAAGAAACCCTAAGGTATTTAGGTCACATGGTTCAAGAGGAAGGATTCAAAAGACTTGAAACCCATAATCAAAAATCCTAATGACCAACACTTCTGATACAATAAAGAGGTAGAAAACAAGCTCATAGGATAGAACACACTGGCCAATCAACCAACAAACTTCAATATTTGCAACTTACAAGAATCATCGCAAGTATAAAACTAACAAGATGTACTGACAATAAATCATCGCACCCTCTAACTAAGCACTTTGCAACGTCAACGCGAAAGTACACCAGTTAGTTGCACCGAGCCAATTTTAGGACTCGTTGCGACTGTTAGGCAATTTAATCGTGCCAGACAATAAAAGCGCAACCTAGGAAACAACGCAGGCGCGACTACTTCGTGACTGTCAGAACATAAACAACGACAACCTCAGATCAAAGGAAAAAAACAAAAGTTTGACTGAGGCAAGGCCAGATCTATCACTCATGAGAGTGGGAAGACTACATGAGTAGTCTAACAACTTCCAGAATAGAGCATGATACCCAAACAATAAGGGAGACAATAAAAAACCAAAACCAATTAACACAAAAGACAAGATCCACAGTATGGTCACCAACTTGTGACACAGGCAAGGTCCCTCTACGGACAAAGGCAACCCCTCTAGCCCTAGAGTGGGTCTAGTCACCGCAAAGACAATACCAAAGCAAATTTCCTTAGAAAGTTGGTGTTATGAAGGCCTACCTTCAGGTCGTCGTTCGATGAAGTCCTCGTCGTGTTGCTCCAGCTCTTGTTCTTCTAGTCACTTATACCTAAAAGCAACATGTATAGAAACACCACAAACGAAATAGAAAACGACCAAACAATCTACTTGAAGTGTCAAGGAACTTCAAGATATCGACATACAATTCAACATATGATATAAGAAACAAGCTATTGATTTGTATTAATATAAATCAAGGTGAAACTTACAACCAAGCCTTGATGTTGTAAGTCTCCTTGAAGGGTCCTGTTGGTATATCTCCATAACCATTTACTTGTGAACCATCTCCCGAGGGAACAAATGAATCTCTCTTTCATCCAAAAGATTGATGCTAGAAAGTTCTCAAACCAACTCTCTTAAACATCGCTCAAGCCAAAATACATGTGAGGCACTTCCACACTCCAATAACACTCTCTACCTCTACTCCTCTCTTAGAAACCTGAAGCTACCATATTACATCTAGCTATCATCAAGTTATATCAATGCTAGCTGATCTCATTCATGGAGGAGACATTTATAGGACAGAGAGGTTCCATAAGTGATGGGAGTAAGAGCTTATCTCTTAGGGAGGTTGCACAAAAGGTGGAACAACTATCTCAAAGGAGAGAAGCGAGCTCATCCGACCCAACAACCAGCCCTAGGACCGCCCATGAAGCAGTTTCATCTCGAAGCTTCGACGAGTTGTTAAAAAACTTGCCAAAAGTAGATATTCATGGGTGAAACACAGGGACAGAGCGACGAATTCGCTATGGCTAGTGAAAACTTGACCATCTTCACGGGTGGGACAACTGATGACCTGTGATGACCCAGAAACTTAGGTAAAAAAGGGTCTGCTTTAGGGATAATGAACTGAAACATTCTTCCTGAATTACAAGGAATTAATTGACACATAATTGGCAACATGACACAGAATAGATGTCAATAATATGGACCGACAGTATCCGGGATTAGGGAATGTTGGGTCGGTGACAAATAACTGTGTAACAATAGGTTGTCTCCTTCTCTCTGCATTTGTCGAACATAAACTAGGAAAGTGTATGTTAGTTTTTTAAATTTGTTGCTAGACCCACTCATTGGGCTATAGGGATTGCCTCTATCCGCAGAGAGGATTAGCCTTCACAACACTAGTACATGCCTTCTAATCTTCGTAAGAGAGTTTTGCCTCATATTCTTCAATAAGTCATATAAGCTTTCTAGATATCAATTCTGCCCTTATACTCTTCCAAGCCATCAATAAAAACTATCCATAGAATCCATGTGTTCCATAATCAAACCACTCAACTATAGGTACATCAATATCATCCAACAAATTATCTCAACTATAATCTTTCCATCCTCTACATATACTTCTACAATATGTCTTTCCAGGGAACCAAATCATATCTCAAATAAATCTTCAATATCAGAGTTACCAAATAACAATGGCCTTAAGTCAAGATGTGGGATTATTCATGTCAAATTCTATTACTTTCTGCCTCTCATATCAACATACCTTTGCATGGTCTATCTCATATTGCAATAGAGTTCTGCTTCATGAGCTTCAAATTTCAATCATCAATCTAGAACAAACCAATCAACAAGCTTCAATATTGTGTTCATTAGGGTCTTTGCAAATCCCTCTTTCCATCTAAGGTAAGTTAACTTCTTGTCCTTTAATTGAATTTCTTGATGAAAACTTCTAACTGCTCCCTTCTTCTTCATCTTAATGTTTTTCCACATTCTTTTACTTCTTCCTTTTTCTATTCAAGCTTTAAATGAATCTTGTCTTGACCTACAACCTTTGTGAAAGAGAAAAAATGAAAAGTACAAGGATGAAATATCAATAATAATAACCAAAATGTAGGGTACTTATCCTTTTGAAGAGGGTTAACTCCCTCTTAATATTGGACTTGTTCACCACCCTTGTCTCCATATCATCATGATGTCATACCTGTCAAACTCAAAATCTAGATTCATTTTACAACATAAAAAATTAGTTAGGGTTTTTTTCTAGGGTTTTCCAATCCAAGTCTCAACTAGGGTTTACAAACCCTAGATACCAAAAACCTTCAAGATGTTACAAACTGTAAGATCTACAAACCCTAGATTATTTATAGTCATAAAGAGATAATACAAGCATGTTGTTAGTTGAAAACCTTAATTATACTATTGACATGCCTTTTATCCATTTCATTTCTATATCTAGCCTTCATAAGTAATGGAACACTTGGAGTGCTATAATATCAACAATATTATATGTCACTGTTTCTATATTGTATTTATGCATTCTGTTTTTACTATATTATAGTTAAATGAAATGTACACAAAAATTATACATACCTTTAAAACCTTTCCTTACCTCTTCCTTGCAAATATTTGGTCCTTTGCCTTATCTTGATTGTCAAGTGCCAAACTTTCTTTTAACAAAAGGTTCATCAACTTTTCCAAATATAGAACCTTCATTGAGATGTTATCTATTAGTTGACATGTATTTGAATTCATTCAAGACTTCTTCTCATATTTATAACACAATGATGAACTTCATAATTCTTTTGGTCCATTTGTGCTCCAAGTACTTCAAATTCTGGTGATAATATTGGTTTCTTTCATAGAGTCTTGGTTCCTTCTAAACATGTCGGCTTCATGGTGAAAAAAAGTCCCATGTTTTTTATGAACACTTGACATAATTACTATGAAAACACTTCACAATCCATCAATTATACTGTCATAAAATCATATATAATTTCCATATGTCAATGCCACATATTTATAATGCTTCGTAGCCATGGATCAAGAGATTGAGCTTCAAGACTTTTGTACTATAGTATTGAATATCATGGAGGAGATTTGAGTATCTTCATATTCATATAATTTTCTTTAAAAACTCGAACACTCTTCTTCAACTTTGGATTATTATCATAATCTTGGATCATTTGAGTAATTCATTAGGGTTTAGTGTCATTGCCAAATGTATTCTTAAATATAGATAACCTCCAAGCGAAGTGAATCATCACTGTCTCAAGGCTACTTATCACTAGTGTCAAGTATTGTTGTGTCAAGAAGAGAACTCATATCATACTTCAATATAGACGTGTGCTCGTAGAAACTCAGATCAGAGGAGAGTAACTTGGAATTAATCACGACCACATGAGTAGTGCTCAGACTTCATCAAGGAATCACAAAACCTTATATTATGCATCAAAACAACTTCAGTTCAATGTCAACATAACTTGGGTTATAGTGAATGTAATTGTCAAAGCAACTTATTTCTCATTTTAAGTCTATGATCATAGTTAGAATAACATAATATCATAGTCATAACTCACATCATCCCTCAAAAACAAATTGTAACAACCCTGGTTAAAAATCCATGTAAAAATATATAAGGCCACAGTGATGGGACACGTATTCCAAGCTAAGTGGTGGGAAAAACATCCTAGCAAGTGTTCATTCGGTTTATTATGGCTAAGGAAATTTGAAAAGGCAATGGAAAAGGCTTTGTAAAGGAAAAGAGGCATTAATTGACATTTTATTTATGAAAATAATGGAACTTAGAAGAAAAGGAAGGTTGCATGTGAGGAGGAAATTGAAGGAAAATAATGGAAAATGAAGAAAATAGAGGCCCCATTAATAAAAAGGCTTCTAAGGATCAGTGGGCAGGCTTGGTCAGTGTAAGTTTGGTTAGTTTAATTTTGGAGCTCTCTCATTATTCTCTCTCTCTCATACTCTTGGAAACTTAGAGTTTTCTTGGAGCATTCTTGGAGAGTGTGGCATAATTGGAGTTTTGGGAGAAATAAGGAAAAGGAAGAGCAAAAAATCGCAAGAGGACATGGGGATCAACAAATACAACAGGTTTTACTTGCAGTTACCGAGTTGCGTGTATGTTTTCCTCACTAGATTTGGCATGCATGGAACATGGATGTGGTTTCTTGGTTATGAGTTGTCATTGGCATGGAGGATTGCCTAGATTGAAGTGGTTTTTCCTGTCCTTTCCATTTCCTGGATATCCATGGACATTGTGAGTTTGTTTCCTTATTTTTTTGTTTGGTTCTCATGTTTCCTTAGCTTGGGTTGAGTTATTAGTTTCTGGAAGCCCTGATTGGACAAACGCTTTGGAAGCCCTGTAACAACTTGGGTTGAGTTACTAGTCCTAGAAACCTTGGTTGGAAAAACACTCTAGAAGCCCTTGGTGGGTTGAGTTACCGGTCCTGGAAGCCATGGTTGGACAAACGCTCTAGAAGCCCGATGACAACTATGGGTTGAGTTACTAGTCTTGTAAGCCTTGGTTAGAACAAACACTTTGGAAGCCCTGGAAGGATTGGATATAGATCAATCTGGTGATGGTTGGTCATGTACGACCGTGAGGTGGAATCACCATTTGATGGGTTGAGGTGGATGGCCTTTGGAAGGCTTAGATGGTTTTTGGATTGATGTGTTCTAGGAGATCCCACATTCATGTTTGGAATATGGCACGGGGGTGAATGGCTAAAGAAAGATTTGGCTCAGCCATTCTACAGTCAGGTGGAACATGGTAGTCCAAACTGAGCTAGCCTTTGCATAATTAATATGAGGTTGTTTCTCCTTGTACTTCTATGAGAAATATATTGGTTATATGTGGATTCTATGGCTATTGTATGGCTCCCTTAATGTTTTTATTTGTATATGAATGAACAATGTATTTATGGCCTAATGGATGAAACTGAAACTAATGTGATAATGAAACAATGCCTCTAGCTAGTCTTAGATAAGTATGAGACCCCTATGTTGAGATATGTTATTTACACCTATAGATTACATATTCGTGATATGTTTGACGAAATTCCTATCATGACTATTAGGGGTCTAGTCAAAGTCTTATTCAAGTAATTGCATTTGTACTATCATTTCCTTGTTATCTTAATGTTATAAAGGTGTCATTCAATTATGGGAAGTGACCTGGGCTCTGGGCATGAAATGTGGCTCAAGTCCTAGG
This sequence comes from Pinus tabuliformis, assembly GCA_031772625.1. Classification (NCBI taxonomy): domain Eukaryota; kingdom Viridiplantae; phylum Streptophyta; class Pinopsida; order Pinales; family Pinaceae; genus Pinus; species Pinus tabuliformis. Next base: position 979,694,645 of record CM062812.1, read on the forward strand.
GACGCTGGAACAACACATAGAAAAATACCCCTGGACGCTAGAATGCCTTGTCATGAGAGTGTACAGAGCCTCCTAGATGTTGGAAAGCCTATAGCATGGGAGCGTCCAGGGGTCAAGTGGACCAAAATGTCAGTGGGGCCCAGGACTTGGTTGGCAGTGTTGTACTAGTTTCTTGTAGATAGTTCTTGGCTGCAAAAACTATGCTGAGAAACCAACTCAACTAGTCTTTAGGTTCAAGATGACCCTTAAACCAGAGGTGGCTCCATCAATTGTTATGAGGCTCTGTTTAACACTGTTCACTGTCATTGGACAACAACCTATGAAGCACAATGACAAGATTTATGATTTGTTGTGGGTGGTTGCTAATGATTGTCCAGTTTCTATTTATAACTAAATCCCTCTCTTGCAGAGTCCTTGTTCAAAGTGCCAACATCCAATTTGACATAATAACATGATTTTTAAAGAATTTGACAGAATAATATAAAAGAATACATGATAATTAAGCATTCATACTGAATACTTAGCCAACCAAATACAGTGGATGCATGTAGAATATTTCTACAGCCAAACAGAACACATTCAAAATATGAAAGAAGGCAATGATTAACAGATGTAGAGGAATTAACCAAGACATACATTTTAGTTAATTTATCTCTTTAAATGATTATAACTTTGCAGGGGATTTTGGAGAGATTGACACTCAATTTGTTATTACCTAGATCTTCTATAGTACTTTGAACATGTGCAAAAACAAGATATGAAGGCACTAGAAAAACATACAGGAAACACAATTTCTGTCAAGAACTGGAGCTAGAATACTTCAATTAGGATTGCTATAAATAAAATATTTTCAAAACGACAAGGTCTTAGCCTCAAAAGCCAACACTATTACATATTTACATAAACTGTTTTATATAACCTACATAATAGTTATCCAAATAATCAAATCCTCATAATTACAATATTGAGATATTATAAATATCTTTTAAGTTCATTCATGAAAAAGATAAAATTCAGAAAATATCTAATGAACCATAGAAAAGCTGTATGCAAATCTGCTAAAATCTAGGAAAAAATAGAGTGATCTGGTCAACTGTATGGCTGGAAAATAGAATAGGTCCCTCTGTAGATTATCATCGTTGTTTCAACAAAATAGGTCCCTTTGTATACTTTATCAACACTGCTTCTGGATTTCTTCTGTTGCTCTGCATTTTTTTTGGGAAAATTGTTGACAGACAGGCCATCAACATTATTGATTTTTTGATCTGAGATATTGCTAACAACCGAGAGATCAATCATTTCTAATATCACTGACAACATAGATGTCAGGGTCTATGTTTTGTTTCAAAATCACTGATAGGCATGTTGTCATTATTTTCTCGTAAGTTTTGTTTATTGATCAATATGCATAACTTTGTTCAAAATAGTTGACAAACACACTATCAAGCTTATCAAAAACCGCTGACAAAGGCATTGTCATCTCTCCTGATTTTCATATAAAATTGGCAGGTTGATTGTCCATGAAACGGAAAAATGGAGTTTTGGATTAAACAAGTGGACAAAAATGGTTTTGATATCCTGGAACATTAATTGAGGGTACTGGCATCCTCAAGTAACACATCAACTTGCCTAATCTACATTTCTTGTTCTGTCTAGTCTCCATGGGTTTTCCTTTGGAAACCTATTTATTTCGTTTCTTATTGGGGCTTGCATGCTTCTTCTCACACTATAGGATTTTTCTTAGAATTTGCAGGTTCCTTGTTGATGATTAAGTCTTTCAGAGGAACATCATCTATATCAATGACTTGTTTAGCTAAATCTGGGTTGCTTCTAAGCTTGATTTTGTATCGTATTTTATTTGTTGGCCTAGTGTACCTATTGCCCTATATAAGAATCTTAGGCGCTGGTTCATTTTCTGCTTCTTCTATAATTGTCTTTTTTCCCTTCAAATCTCTAGGTGTAGCTGTGTCTACACGAGAGGTTTCTGATGGTAGAGTTGAAAAACTAGCAGAGACAATGTCAGTTCTTGAACTTCCCAACGATGTAGGCTATGGCTTATGAAGCCGAGCGCTCCTCCTTTGATAAAATTTGGGAATTTTCAAGGTATATGAGGTGGATGGATTTTTTGAGTCTTCATACATGATAAGAGTCTGAATAGGAACATGAGTTTGAGTTTTCTTCATCCTTCTGATTGTTTGGGGTCTGCCCCTTTTCCTCCTGGAAAGTTGAGATTGGAACCCTCCCCAAAAAAGGAAATGGTTCCATGTCCTCCCTAGTTTAATCGACTGGTTTTCTATTAGAAGTTTTATCAATGCCTTGTGATAAAGAAAATGTGATGAAGAGTCAACCCTAGCCCTATACCTAGCAGCCATGTGCTTGAGGATTTCCAACAAGTAGAAGTAGGGATTAATCATAATATGCTCATCTAAACGAGACAAGAAGTAGAAATGTTACAAATTGAATCTATTATAACGACCCTGACAAGTAAAATATTGATGGGAAAGCTGGGACATACCATTTGTCTTGTAGCCAATCCTTTTGAACTCAGACTTTCTAGTTCTTTGCTCTGTGCTCCTCTTTGAAGAAATATGAAACATTTATGCCAGCTAGGATATGACTGTGAAAAACCCTTTCTCCGTCCATGGGTAGAGCTGTGGCTTCAAAAATAGTGTGATTTTTGGCTTCAAATGCTAAACCACCAACCTCTACACGACTACCATCAAACCCTGCTGCAAACGATTGGGCTACCAAATCGTGATAATTGAAACACCTATAGAAGAACTGACTCCACCCTTCTTGCTGGAAAAAATGTAGGAGATCAGGGTAGACACCTAATAGGTCTGGTTCTTTAGGCTCAGTTCAATCTAGCATGCCTCCCTTCCCCATTCTTGCTAGCACTATCCATGGGATTCGATACTGTGCTTCTACAATGGAAATAGTTTGAATTGCCAAGTCAAAACTCGGATAATTTACCAATATAACTGCTCACATGATATGAGGTGTAAGATACATTGAACACAATTATATGTTAAGTTAAAACTTAACATTAACCTTAGTCATGATCACAAATCAGAGTTCATTTGATACAGAGGAATTGGTCACATGGCATTCTCAATAATTACATTGGTAAGCACGATTAGATTCATACTTTACCCTTTGGATCATAAGAGAGACATAAGTGCCCAAAATAGTGACACTGAAGTGGTCAGCACAATCACCATTATAAATATTTAAAATGACTTAATTGCTGACAACTGGCTGTCGATAAAATTAAGAAAGTAATGCTATCCTCATTGTTAGTGATATTCACTTTCCAATTGTATCGGGTCCTGAAATGCTATTAGGAATATTAACCTATTTATTACAACCTTAAATGTCGACGATACAACTGTCAACATTTTATAAAAATTTAAAACATGAAGATTATTATGACCTCTTTGGCCAACACCCGTGCTCTGTTCGCTCTCCCTCATAAATCAGGAAAGTGGATTTCGGGGGGACCACTTGGCGGTATCTAGTTTCAAGTCGGGAGGGTGCGAAATTCACGAGAATATGCAACATGATCAAAGGTGGTAATATCAAAACAAGACTTCGGACCAACCTAGATATTAAAGCTTAGATGACCTTGGGGGTGCCAAAATGGAATATAAATCATTGATTCCCAAGATCCAACATTTTCCACTGAAAACTGCAAGGAATTTAATGGTTGAATTAAAACAATAATTTTAATTTTAAACTTAAAATTTTATAAAAATATATTCGATGATATATTTTAATAAAATTAAAATAATTTAAAATTAAAATTATTATTATTATAACAAAATAACCCAACATCACTAATTAAACCATTTTATCCATGATAATTCACATATGTGTGATAATGTGGCCATGAATAATTGGTAAATTTCAAAAATTTCTTGTAACTTTTAATGGTGTCAAAACAAGTTACAACATCGAATCCAACTGGGGACTGATTCCGTTTGTGGGATGCAGAGAACCGGGTAGACCAACTACCTTGAATCTGTTGGGCATGGAGTCAGTTCATCTGCAAATCTAAAACCATACTGCCTGCACAAATCTAGAGACTCTTTCACACTGAAATATGAAAACTGAAAATTGTTGAAGTGAAACAACTGACACTACAAGTGGAAATAAGAACAATTGTGCCTAGTTCATTGGGCTATGGAGTCAATCAGTTGATCAACAATAAATTTACTCCTTTGAATCCCTTGCAAGTCATTTCACTCAACCAAACCAAACTTCACACTATAAACTTGAAACACAAGCTGAAACAACTACTGATCTACTGCTTTAATCAGTAAATTGCAAACTCACTAATCTATTGCACATTGAATCTAAAAATAACTAATTCAATCCCACACAACCTCTACCTAATTGAACTGAAAATCTGCACTGTTAGGTGTAATATGCTTTCCAATGTAACCAAGCGAGGAGTGGATTTAATGACATTTCACTTTGCATGCAGCTGAAGATGTGAAAATATTTACAATATGAAAGAAAAACTCCATAGGTAACTGATACTGACAATTGAAATTTGCAAGCTGCATCTTCTGTAAGCTTTTGAATTTTCTGATCATAGTAGATAGGAAGAGAAATATGCTACTGAATGCTACCATTGCTATGAAGAAGAAAAACATGTAGTTTCATGATATTATCATAGCTAGAGATGCACTTATCATTTTGAACCAGCTGAATCCAGAAACCAATGGAATCGCCATAAGATAAAGTGGAGTCGCCAAGCGAAAGCAATGCAACCAATATGAACTGTCTAGTCTTTGTTCACCAACAAAGAGTAGATCTAATCGTAATCTTGATCCATGGAAAAATGTCTTTGTCACTTCGTTCCCCTACAACGACGCCAAATTTTGTACTTGTTACTCATAGGCAGTTCTTGGCTGCAAAAACTACGCTGAGAAACCAACTCGACTAGTCTTTAGGTTCAAGATGGCCCTTGAACTAGAGGGTGGTTGCTAATGATTATCCAATTTATGTTTATAACTAAATCCCTCTCTTGCAGAGTCCTTGGTTAAATTGCCAACATCCAATTTGACATAATAACATGATTTTTAAAGAATTTGATAGAAGAATAAAATATAATACATGATAATTAAGTAGGCATATTGAATATTTAATCAACCAAATATAGTGGATGCGTGTAGAAGATTTCTACATCCAAACAAAACACATTCAAAGATGACAAAAGGCAACAATTAACAAATTTAGAGGAATTAACCAAGGTAAACATTTCAATTAATTTATCTCTTTAAATGATTATAACTTTGCAGGGGATTTTGGAGAGATTGACACTCAATCTATTCTTACCCATATCTTCTATAGTACTTTGAACACGTGTTGCAATAAGATATGAAGGCACTAGAAAAACATACAAGAAACACAAATTTTGTCAAGAACTGGAGCTAGAATACTTCAATTAGGATTTCTGTAAATAAAATATTTTCAAAACGACAAGGTCTTGGCCTCAAAAGCCAACACTATTACATCTTTACATAAACTATTTTATATAACTTACATATCTTTGAGATGGGGTCCCTAGGGTAGAATTGAATTAATTAGTCATTGTTTGTAACAAATTTTGCAAAAGATGTAAAGTCTTCGTGATATGTGGAAGCAGAGTGCGTAGATGAATAAGAGTCAAAGGGGCTTAACCCCCTGTTTTGGGTCAAGTTTTGAGTTGGTTTTGAGATTCATCCATGGTCTACGGACCATGGCATTGTATTGAAAAGTATATAAATAGTTGAGTCTTAGCGAGTCTTAAAAGTAAGTTTTAGACAAGTTTTAGAGAATTGGGTACATTGAAGAGTTTTGTTGTCTTGGGCAAGAGCTAAGGCAGGAAGGCTCTGCTTCCTGTGCTTAGATAGAGAAGGAAAGGCTCATGTAGCTTAGTGCATAGGAGTCCTAGGTAGAGTTCGCAGTTGAGTGCGCGGAACCCTGCAGTTGTGTGTGCAGGGTAAGAAGAGTCTATAATTAGTGAATTGAAGATCAATAAAGACAGTTTTCCAAAGAATTACTGATTATTTATGTTTGTATCTGTTTATGTTATATGTTTCCGATGAATGACATGTTTTATGAAATAATGATTGAATGCTACATGAATTTACTGAATCTATATTAATAATGTATGAAATGAATGCTTAGCCACTTCTGTGAAGTTTTAGATTATTACTCTTATGTATTTTGACGAATGAGTAGATCTATGTGAAACCCAATCTAGGGTTACTTTTTGATGCGCGAAAGTAGGTAAATCAATTGTTTAAGGTCTGCAAGGACTGATCGTGGACCTACGCAAAGGTCTGAAGGCCACTTTAACCTAGTAACAGTAATAAGCCCTAGAAGTCTATCGATCTGCGTGAAGGTAGATCCAAGGTGCTAGAAAACATCACACTAGTCTCCGGATGTAGAAACTTGGTTATTGCATCCCCCAATATAGATTCAGGTGAGACTGCAGCTTGCTTTACGCAGGTTGTTGCCGAAAAGGCCAACAATGTAGGGTTTTGTTGGTTGGCACAACTAACTCTGAAGCTGGGTCAAGACCCCCTAAGCCAACAATAATATTTGCCAAATAATATAATCCTCATAATTACAATATTGAGATATTAGAAATATCTTTTAAGTTCATGCATGAAAAAGATAAACTTTAGAAAAAATATCTAATGAACCCTAGAAAAAATGTAAGCAAATATGATAAAATCTAGGCAAAAATAGAGTGATTTAGTCAACTATCTAGCTAGAAAATAGAACAGGTCCCTCTATAGATTATCATCATTGTTTCAACAAAACAGGTCCCTCTATATACTTTATCAACATTGTGTTGATTTTGGCTAGCATCAGATGTGCTCTAGCTCCGAAATTTTGTGGAGGGGCTAGAAAACATGATATCTCCATAACCTAGAAATTGTTTGGAGAAATTCCACCAGGATGAGAAGTTATTAAAATAATTAATATTTTTAATGAGTTCCTAAGTCTAAAATTAGGAAAATAAAAATATTAATTTGTATTAATAAAACTATGGTTGAGAAGGTTCTAAGTGACGAGGATCAAGCCTGTTTTAATCTTAGCCATTGATTAGATATTAGATCACGACTGTTGATTCATCAACAAGAAAAGTATAAGAGGAGGCTTGAGGGTCAGTTGGAGGCACACTAAGAGATCAAAGAGTTGGATTTTTTTGGGGCATGGTTTGCTGAGAAAGTCAAGCGAAGTGATCTGAGTTGCAGCGAGAGGGGAAGTTCGGTAGAGGGACTTCAGTACGAGGCTGAGGATACATAGAAAAGAGGCAGAACAACAACAGAAGAGACAACACAACTCCATGTAGGTTAGTCATGGAAAGAATATAACACAACCCAACATTCTCCCACTTGTTGTTTTCTTTCCACAGGGGGCCACAAGAGAGCTTAATCATTTATCCAGCCCTGCAATGCCTATTGTTTCTCTACACCAAGATAACTTCTCAGAGCTCACAAATTTTGTCAATGCATCTGCAGTATTCTTCAAAGTGTCCACCTTTACCAGCAACACCTTTTTGTCTTCTATCATATCCCTCACAAAGTAATATTGTACATCAATGTGCTTTGTCTTTAAATGATAAGTAGGGTTCTTTACCAAGAAAATTTCACTTTGGTTGTCATAGTCTATCCATATAGCTCCCTATACTAACCCCATACTTGAACACAATCTCTGCAACCAAACTGCCTCCTTTCTTGCATGAGTGGCTGCCATGTATTTTGCCTCTGTAGTTGATAGTGCCACTATAGATTGTTTCTTACTCATCCAACTGACTGCACCTCCAAATAGGATAAACACATACCCACTTGTAGATCTTCTCTTATCCAGATCTCCAGCCGAGTATGTATCAACAAAGCCATGAATATCCAACACTATGTCCAATCCTAGTCTTCCTTGGTAGCACAAGCCATAATCACTAGTGCCACACAAATATCTGAAATCTCCCTTCACTGTTGTCCAGTTCTCCTTCCCTGGTTTTGACATAAACCTGCTCAATACTCCCACTGCATGTGCAATGTATGTTCTAGTACAGAACATCGCATACATCATGCTACTGACTGCACTTGCATATGGAACACAGGACATGTCCTCTTCCTCTTCTTGTGTCTTGGGACACTGTTCAACAGATAACTTTACACCTACAAGAATAGGAACCTTCACTGGTTTACAATCCTGCATATTAAACCTTTGCATTATTGTCTTGACATATTTCCTCTTATTTAATTAGAGCTTCCTCTTTACCCGATCCTTTTTAATTTCCATGCCCAAAATATAGTTTCCAGCACCAAGATCTTTCATGTTGAATTTGGAGGATAATTGGGTCTTCAAATCCTGGATAATTTCTTTGTCATTTCCAACCAACAACATATCATCCACATACAAGACCAGATAAATAACACGGTCACCAATTAATTTAAAATACACATAGTTATCTGCTTTGCTTTTGGTGAAGCCAAGTCCCCGTATAAATGTATCAAATTTCTGATACCACGTCCTTGGTGACTGTTTTAACCCATATAGAGACTTCTTTAACTTGCATACCATTTCTTTCTTACCCTTCACTGCAAAACCTTCAAGTTGCTTCATGTAGATCTCCTCTTCTAGATCCCCGTGAAGAAATGTTGTCTTCACATCCATCTGTTCTACCTCAAAATCAAAAGCAGCAACAAAAAATAGAAGTAATCTAATAGAAGCTACCTTGGCAATAGGAGAAAAAATATCACCAAAATCAATTCCCAACACCTGGGAATAACCTTTTGCTACCAACCGATCTTTGTATTTCTCCACCTTTCCTTTTGCATTTTTCGTCTTCTTGAACACCCATTTGATGCCAATGGGTTTCCTTCCAGCGAACAACTCCACTAGATCCCATGCCTCATTTTTGTGAAAAGATGCCATTTCATGAACCATGGCCTCTTTCCAGAGTTTTCCATCCTCTGAATCTACTACTTCCTTCACAGTTCTGGGATCATCATCAGTAATAGATAAAGCAAAATTTGAACATAAATCAGATGAACTATACCTTTATGGCTACCTTCTTTCTCGAACTGATATTCTCACACTTGGAGTTTGTGGCTCTTCATCTTTTGATTCCTCTTCTGCTGTAGAGTTTGATTCTCCCTCCTTAAGCTCAAACTCTATCTTCTCAGGTTTCTTTGATGGGGCTTCATGTTTAATAACATCTTTCACCTCTCTGAACACCACATCTTGGCTATACACAACCTTCCTTATTACTAGGTTCCAAAGCTTATAATCCTTTAAACCATCCTTATACCCAATAAAGATGCACTTTTCATATTTACTATCCGACTTGGTTATTTTCTCCTTTGGAACATGTACATATGCATCACATCCAAATACCCTTAGATGTGAAAGAGAGGGTTTCTTACCAGTCCATACCTCTTGTGGAGTCTTATCCTCCAACGCTAATCAAGGTGACCTGTTGACCAGGTAACATGTAGTCTCCACTGCCTCTTCCCAAAATTCTTGTCCTAGCCCAGCACCACTGAGCATGCTTCTTTCCCTTTCCATCAATGTCTTGTTCATTCTTTCTGCAACTCCATTTTGTTGAGGTGTATATGGAGTAGTATTCTACTATGCTATACCACACTTCTTACAGAATTCTTCAAATTCCTTACTGCAAAACTCTCCACTATTATCTGTCCTCAGCATCTTTATCTTCTTCTCTATTTGGTTTTCCACCAGAGCCTTAAATTCTCTAAACCTGTCAAAGACTTCAAATTTCTTCTTGAGGAATTATATCCATGTATTACTTGAGAGGTCATTTATAAATGATACATAGTACATAGACTTACCCAGTGATGGAACCTTCACAGGTCAAAACACATCACTGTGCACAAGAACTAATATTTGTTTCGCCTTCTTACCACCAGAGGGGAAACTCACCCGATTCTGCTTCCCATATACACAAATTTCATAGAAATCAAAATCCAAAGAGCTATTACTCATACCTTCTACCATACCTTTAACATGAAGTATTCGAAGGCCCTTCTCTCCAATATGTCCAAGACTTTGATGCCACAGCATGGTCTTCTCTCCAGAGACCACTAGATTTTCTTCTCCACTTTCAAGAACCACAGAACTGTTTCACCCATCAACAACAGTGCTACCTTGCAGCTTGTACAGAGTTCCAATCCGAACTTCTCGCATCAATACTAGTGCTCCTCGAACCATCTTGCAGGTATCCTTCTCGAACACTATTTTTACACTTGCATCATCCAACTTGCTTACAAAAATCAGATTTCTAGCCAATGCAGGAATATGCAGAACACCCGGAAGTGTTCTAACCCTTCCACTTTGCAACTTCAACTTTACTTTTCTGTGACCAATGATTCAGCCTTCTTATCATCCCCTAAGAAGACATCACCACCACCGTATTTCTCATACTCACAGAACCACTCTCTATGGGGAGTGAAGTGAAAGGATGCACTCGAGTCAATCAACCATGCCTCATGATCTACATGTGTACTTGAAGAATCCAAGTACACATCCCCACCTTCATATGAGGTGGCTTTCGCCTCTGCAGAAGGAGAATCATCAGATCCCTTTCCTTTGTCAGGAGTTTTAGATTTACAGTCCATTTTGTAATGCCCTTCCTTTCCATATTTCCATTAGCTCACCTTTACAGGTTTTCCTGGAGATTTAGATCTCCCACTCGATGACTTATTTTTGTTTCTGTTTTGGGACACTCCTTGTATAGACAAGGCATCACCATTATGGCTCTCCATATTTTTCTGTCTCATCTCCTCTGTCAGCAAGGATGATACTATTTCATCAAACTCTAAGGCAGTTGCATTGCTACCTATTGCAATAACCAGACTATCCCACGAATATGATAGATAACACAACAAATTGATGCACTTATCTTCATCTGAAATTTTAATATCAAGAGATAATAACTGACTTACCATGGTATTAAATGCGTTCAGATTCTTTGTCACTGAGTCTCCATCTTTCATCCTCAGGTTATACAACTTTTTCTGTAGGAATAGTTTATTCACCAGAGACTTAGATTGGTACAAAGTCCCTAACTTGTCCCACAAAGCCTTAGCTGTAGCTTCCCTTGATACATTCAGAAATACTGAATCTGAGACACATAATCATATTATGCTCTTTGCCTTCCGATCCAACTTCTTCCATTCTTCATCAAACAGTCATGTTGGTTTAGTATCCAGATCTAACGCAATCCACTAATCTTTATCCACCAATAGATCCTCCAGCTTGAGTTTCCATAACTCAAAACTTTGACCATTAAATTTGTCGATCTCTATCTTACCACTGCTCGCCATCTTCTTTCACCACCAGAATCAATCCCATAGATCTCCCACTGAATAGGGTCTACCACAGGCTCGAGCAAAACCCCTCAGCAATAAAGGCATCCCCTTGAAGCCAAAACAACTCTCATACCAAATGTAGGTTAGTCGTGGAAAGAATATAACACAACCCAACACTCCAAAGAGGGTGACACAAAATCTAGAGGGGCTAACACAGTTCCTTAGAGGCTGCATTGGGTTTTCTGTGGGGTAGAGAGAGCATCAGTTCAAGATATCAACTTTTTAGCAAGGGAGGATCACTGGGAGGGTGATACAACTCCTAGAGGAGGTGACGCAATTCTAGCGTAGAGTTTGGAGCAACCATCGCTACCCAACACTGGGAACAACAATTGTCATCTATGGTGTTTGATCATCCTATGGTTGGAATTGTCAAAATATTGGTTTCTGGATAGAGGTACTTCTGTCAGGTTTATTCTCTTTTGGGTGAGCCAGATTTGGCACCCTAGTTGTATTTAAAAATCTGCACCGGTTTTCCTGAATTGGGTTTTTCTGGGGACGATTGTCCAAAAATAATAGTGTCCCTTGTGTGATTGTCTCAGTTTATTTTAATTCATGATCTGTATATAGGTGTGGTCTACAATAGTGTTTTCATCGTTGTTTAAGTATTTAAATAACTTGTTGAATGTAAAGAACAAATAGGAGATGATAAACCAGTGATTGCAGTAGGATTTCTAATGTGTAGATTCAGAAATTCTCACGTGGTATCAAAGCATTGTAGATCATAGGAGACTGAAGACATCAGCCAAGAGATCCAAAGAATTTTCTACAGAGAAGGAGCTTTCCCGAGTGACAACACTATTTCAGAGGCAGAGGAGCAATTGCAGGAGTAACACAGAGCCACAGGAATGACATAGAGGCCCACGCAGTGCCTACGTCAGCATTTCGAGCCTACAGAGGGTGATGCAGAGCCATAGAGGAGCCTAAGCAGTGATCGCCTCAGCTCTCTGGGCTAACGCAGATCTTGAAAGGTTCAAATCAGCCAGTTGTTGGGGCTAGAGAAGCAGTTGAGGAGATGGTGGGATGTTGTTTCTGTTGGTGTAGAACATTGTCTATGGAGATAGTGCTGAGGTAGAGGGAGTGACTGCCTTGACTGATTTCTAGCCAAAGAAATCTAGATCCGGGTTGCAACAGCAAAGGAGGATTGGAGAAGAAGTGATTCGATAGTTGGTAAGAGGATTTCCGTGAAGGAAATAAGGACTCAAAGGGGGTCTAGAGGATATTTTTCCTTAGACAATTTCTAGCGTCAAAGAAATCTAGATCCAAGTTTTGCTATATTGACAGTAGGAGAGGGAGAAGAGAACTAGTCCTATTTTTGAGCAGATATGGCAATGAATTGGTTAAGGGATCAAGACAGATTTGATGGAGCATCCAATTTTGTCATCTGGAAGGCCAGGATCCTAGAAATCCTAAACAAACATCGCATCAAGGACTATGCCTTAAAGGTAGTTGCTGAGCCAGTCGATGCTGATCCATTGAAGAAGTACGAGGAGGACCAGGCTAAGGCCAAGTGCATGACCTTAGATAGGGTCAAAGATCATGTAGTACCACACACTGCTAAGAAGAACACAACAAGGGAGATGTGGGAGGTTCTGACCACCTTGTATCAGGGATCTTACATGCAATAGAAGATGCTATTAGAAAATCTGCTAAGACAGTACCATATGCATAATTGAGAAGAGATCGATCCCTTTCTTCTCAGGTTGTAAGGGATTCACAACCAGTTGACTTCCGTGGGGTCTACAAAAGATCCTAAATTTATGGTCAGGACTGCCCTAAATGTAGTCACCGAGGATTGGGAGACGTTTATCCAAAGTATCTTGGACAGAGTGACTCTCCCCAGTTGGGAAGTGATGTGGGCAACTCTTCAAAAAGAAGAGCTCGGGAGGATGACAAAGACAGGGAGTAGCGGCAAGGGAGCCCGGGTCAAGAAGGAGGAGGAGGAGGATGTAGCTCTCGCATCAATGGGACAACAAGGGAAGCATATGAGAAAGATGAAGGACATAACCAAGGTTAGATGCTTCAACTGTGGGAACTGGGACATTATGCCACTGAGTGTCCCCAGAAGAAGGGCAAGGAGGAGGCTTCTTAATCAAAGGTTGCTCCAATGAAAGAAGACAAGGAAGACGATTGTACCATGAGTGCTCATGCACCTCTGGAGAAGAGGTGGGGCGACATTGAGTTGTAGTCGAGAGGACTACATGTGGGGCATGATCCTTGAGGTGCCCAAACTCTTGGACCACATATGGCTACGAGAGCCCTTAATGATAGTAGCAAAGTGACGGGTGTCAGTTGGAGCAAGGGGTGATGGAGCGACACTGACAGAGCTAGAGTGGCAGAGTCTGAGGCAACACAGTGGATGTTGTAGCAGTGCGAAAGGCACATAGAATTTTGCCACAGCGCAATGGAAGGAGAGGGTTAGCACATATTAGAAGTGGGGGTAGCTTCAACATCTCAAGGCATCCATACTGACTCAAATGTTAGTGTTTGGGTGAGTTTTCAATTGCCTACTTCTTAGTAACTAGGTTGTAGTGCAATAGTTAGTAGTGACAGTGTTATGGGTAGCATGATATAACATTTTGAGAGGGAGCTGCAATACAAATCTAGTAGTGACAGTGGAAGAGTCATGGGAAGAATTACAGGAAGTAGCAGTGCAGTGGATAAAGGGTAGTAGGCTAAGCATTAGCAACACAAAGGACCGATGTAGTGGATAAGTGTGATGCTTCTAGTTGGGATTATTGCTAGAGCACATTCCTCGCTAAGAGGGAGTGTTGATTTTGGGTAGCATTGGATGTTGTGTAGCTCCAAAATTTTGTGGAGGGGATAGAACACATGAGACCTCCAGAACCCAGAAATAGTTTGGAGAAATTCCTCCTGGATGAGAAGTTATTAAAATAATTAATATTTTTAATGAGTTCCTAAGTCTAAACTTAGGAAAATACAAATATTAATGTGTATTAATAAAAATATGGGTGAGAAGGTTCTAAATGGCGAGGATCAAGCCTGTTTTAATATTATTTGTTGATTAGAGATTAGATCATGACCATTGATTCATCAACATGAAAAGTATACGAGGAGGCTTGAGGGTTAGTTGGAGACACACCAAGAGATCAAAGAGTTCGATTTTTCTGGGCCGTGGTTTGCTGAGAAAGTCAAGTGAAGTGATATAAGTTGCAGAGAGAGGGGAAGTTTGGCAGAGGGACTTCAGTCCAAGGCCGAGGATACATATTAGAGAAGCAGAACAACAATAGGAGAGATAGCGCAACTCCAGAGAGGGTGACACAGAAGCTAGAGGGGCTGACGTAGTTCCTTAGAGGCTGTGCTAGGTTTTCTATGGGGAAAAGAGAGAAACAATTCAAAATATCGACTTCTAAGCAAGGGAGACTCATTGGGAGGGTGACGCAACTCCTAGAGGAGGTGACACAGTTCCAACGTAGAGCTTGGAGTAGCCATCGTTGCCCAACACTGGGAACAACAATTGTCATATGTGGGGTTTGATCATCCAGTTGTTGGAATTGTCAAAAAATTTGTCTTCGAATAGAGGTACTTCTACCAGGTTTATTCTTTGTTGGGTGAGATAGATTTGGCACCATAGTTGTATTCAAAAATATGCTTAATAATACAAACCCTCTGTATGCTGCACCAATCTTCTTGAATTGGGTTTTTCTGGGGATGATTGCCCAAAAATAACAGTGTCCCTTGTGTGATTGTCTCAGTTTATTTCAGTTCATGATCTGTATATAGGTGTAGTCTGCAATAGTGTTTTCATCTTTGTTTAAATATTTAAATAATTTTTTGAATGTGAAGAGCAAGTAGGAGATGATAAACTAGTCATAGCAGTAGGATTTCTGATGTGTAGATTTAGAAATTATCACACACTGCTCCTGGATGTCTTATACTGCTCTGCATTTTTCTGGAAAAATTTCTGACAGGCAGGCCGTCAACATTACTAATTTTCTGATTTGAGATATTGTTGACAACCAAGAGATCAATCCTTTTGAAAATCACTCACAACATAGATGTCAACGTCTCTGTTTTTTTTCAAAATCGTTGATAGGCATGTTGTTAGCCTTTTCTTGTAGGTTTCGTTTATTGATCAATATGCATAAATTTGTTCAATATAACTGACAGATACACTATTAAGCTTATCAAATACTACTAATAAAGGCATTGTTAGCTCTCCCGATTTGCATACAAAATTGGCAGGCCGACTGTCCATGAAACGGAAAAACTGAGTTTTGGATTAAACAAGTGGAAAAAATGGTTCAGATACCCTGGTACATTAGATGAGGGTACTGGAAGCCTTAAGTAACACATTCAACTTATCTAATATCTATTTCTTGTTGTGTCTAGGCTCCATGGGCTTTTCTTTGGCACTTTGTTTATTTCTTTTCTCATTGGGGCTTGCAGGCTTCTTCTCAAACTTTGTAGGCTTTTTCTTAGACTTTGTAGGTTCCTTGTTGATGATGAAGTCTTTGAGAGGCACGTCATCTATATCAATGACTTGTTTAGCTAACTATGGGTTGCTTCTAAGCTTGATTTTTTATTGCAATTTGTTTGTTGGCCTAGTGTGTCTATTTCCCTATCTGAGAATCTTAGGTGCTGGTTCATTTTCCGCTTCTTCTATCACTGGAATTTTACCCTTCAAATCTCTAGGTGTAGTTGTGTTTGCAGGAGAGGTTTATGAGGGTAGAGTTGAGAAACCAGCAGAGTCAATGTCAGTTCCTGGACTTCCCAATGATGTAGGCTCTCACTTATGAATCCGAGCACTCCTACTTTGATAAACTTGTTTGTGAGTCTTCATACATGATAGGAGTCCAAATAGGAACTTGAGTATGAGTTTTCTTCATCCTTTTGATAGTTTGGGGTCTACCCCTTTTCCTCCTAGTAGGTTGAGGCTGGAACCCTGCCCAGAAAAGGAAATGGTTCCAGGTCCTCCCTAGTTTAATCAACTGTCTTTCTATTAAAAGTTTTATAAGTGCCTTGTGATAAATAAAAAGGGATGAAGGGTCAAAACTATCCCTATAACTAGTAGCCATGTGCTTGAGGCTTTCCAACAAGTAGAAGCAGGGAGTAATCCTAATCTACCCATCTAAATGATCTAAGAAGTAGAAATGATATAAATTGAATCTGTTATAATGACCTTCACAAGTAAATTATTGTTGGAAAAGACACAGGGGGACATACCATTTTTCTTGTAGCCAGTCCTTTTGAACTTCGACTTTATAGTTCTTTTCTCTGTGATCCTCTTTGAATAAAGATGAAACATTTATGCCGGCTAGGATATGACTATGAAGGACCCTTTCTCTGACCATGGGACAAGTTGTGGCTTCGACAATAATGTGCTCTGTGACTTCAAATGATAAACCGCCAACCTCTACATGGCTACCATCGAACCCTAATGCAAACGATTGGGATACCAAATTGTGATAATCGAAACACCAATAGAAGAACTGACTCCACCCTTCCTGCTAGAACAAATGTAGGAGATCATGGTACACATCTAACAGGTCTGGTGCTTTAGGCTCAGTTCAGTCTAGCATGCCTCCCTTTCCCATTCTGGCTAGCACTATCCATGAGATTCGATACCCTGTCTTTGTAGTGGAAATAGTTTGAATTTCCAAGTGAAAACTCAGATAATTTACCAATATAACTACTCACATAATATGAGGTGTAAGATACATTGAACACAATTATGTGTTAATTTAAAACTGAACATCACCCTTAGTCATGATCGCAAATCAAAGTTCGTTTGATACAGAGGAATTGATCACATGACATTCTCAATAATTACATTGGTAAGCATGATTAAATTCGTACTTTACCCTTTTGATCATAACAAAGGCACATGTGCCCAAAACACTGATGTTGATGTGGTCAACACAATCAACATTCTAAATATTTAAAATGACTTAATCACTGACAAATGACTTGTCAATAAAATTAAAAAAATAGCGCTATCCTCATTGTCAATGATATTCAAGAATGTAAACTTTGAAACGGGAACTCTAGCCAAAAAACCCCAAAAAAACATCAAAAACAGTGCTCAAAACGAAAAGTGTGTATACTGGGACGATGTTTTTATTTTTTAGGCGTCAATTTTGAACATGTTTTAAAAATGGCAGTGACTACAAAATTTACTATGAAATTTTCGTGCAAAATATAGCTTCAAAATGAAAGTGATGACACTAGAACAATGATTTTTTTAGGGTCAATTTTCAAAATTTTAAAAAAATGCTAATAAAACCAAATTTTTATGTGTCAAACAAAGTTGTTTATGAGGGAAAAAACACACTAATGTTTTTGGTAGAATATCATTTTTCTTTCCTAAGTATAAATTTAACATGTTTTCAACCATAACATGCTAGATACAAAAAAAATTGAAAATTTTTCAACCATAAAATTAAAAAACCATGACATTATGAACAAATTACATCACTAAATGCATTCAAAAGTCATTATTTGTATATTGAATAAAACATACATTATATCTCTAATTTAATATTGCATTGTAGATATTTTAAACAATAAAATTTATCATAATTAAGACATATTATCCAACAACATAAAAATGCCTCATAACTTCTCATTTAACACCATATGGAAAACATTAATTTTATTTGAAGATACGATGCATACATCAGTTATATAAATTGTCTTAAACAATTATTAAAAATCACTCATGTTTTCTGGCACACCATCAGAATTCACATCTTCAGATGAGTGACTGGATGTTGACGAAGATGTTCCATATTCTTCTCTTTCATCAACTAGTGCCCCATCTGAGTCCACATGCATGCCCAACATTTCAGGTTTCAAAATTCTTCTAGATCTACGACTGGTTTCAGGTGACTCCCATGTCAACATTGTTCCTTCTAGTAACAACCTTTTCAGAATTTCTATCGTCTTGAAGCAAAGAGTTCCTCTCTTTGTTAAATTGAAGTCATAAACAAGTATGTCTACATCCTCCAATTTTAATATGTCTGTGCAGCGGCGATTTACATTTGTACCCTTTCTTTTTCTTTTTCCGCCATTTTTTTTTGTCAACTACCATCTCTGGCTTATACACACCATTGAATGGGTGTGTATTTGTGGCATACCAATGTACTTCAACACTTGTAACATCCTCATTTTTTGTAAAGACCTTTATAACTTTAGCAACCCAAAATGGATAGCCATTGGGATCTCCATCTGCTAGCACTGCAATCATGCAACCCTCCTTAATATCCTGTACTGAACCCCTATAAAGGTCTTCCATGGCTTCACGTTGTGCACGAGATCTTCTGGAACCAATATACATCTCTCTTTCCGCTACCTGTGAAGAATTAATAATACCTTGAGATTGTTGTTGTTCAACAATGTTTACTTCCTCATGTTCATTCGACACATTTTGTGGCCAAATAAATGGATTTTTCAAAGGTATATCTTCATTTGTTGTTGTCGAAATGATATCACTTTGATTATTGAAAAATGAATCCCACCAAACTGAATCAGCAATGTCAAAGTACTCATATGTATATCTAATACATTTTTTAATTTCTTCCAGGCAATCAGAATAATTTATAGCCCTATTCTATCTGCGTGCATTCTGAACTTCACCAACTGATTGTAATAACAATATTTTTGATGCAAATATTGGATGATCTGGAATGAACTTCAAAAATTGCAAACCTGGTGATGGTGCCCCTTCTATAGTAGTTGAATACTTCTTTCCCCATATTAGTGTTTTCCCATCAATTTTTTTGATACGAAATTGATGTTGGAAGCTAATGTCATTAAGTTGTTCAATGCATTTCCCCTCACCATATGATCCCAGAATAAACCTTCGCATGTCAACAGTTTCTTCCAACACATCAAAAGTAGGCTCTGGCATGTATGATTTCTTAATACATTCAATTAGTGATGGCAAGCTCCCAACTTCCTTCCCCCTCAATGTGACTGAAAAATGACTGAACATCTGATCAATATGGTCATGAGTGTGCCCCACAAGAAGGAAACCAACCTTTACCTTTTGAAAAATTCTCAATTCAACAAGCATGTTTAGATATCCAAAAACAACCTGATTTTTGTTTTCACGGCAAGTGTTGTCCAATTGTAGATACAAAACTTCAGGAAGATTACCAGACCAATGAGAAATCACATCATGAATTATGGTTATGGTCAGATTTGCATCATTATGAATATTTGGAGCTGTGAAGTACACCCTTGGCAACATTTTCCCATTGAAGACCATACAACCGACCAAGTGAAATTGAATAAAGTTTTCCTCCTGTAAATTTTTGGGTGCGCGAACAAAATGTGGTAAAAGTGTTTTCTTCTGGTCCATACCATCAATTATCAAACCCAAATATTTATTCGGATTATCATAACACTTCTTTCGATGCTTGTACAACTTCTTCCTTTCGTTTGTTTGTTGTTCGCGATGCTCCTGAAGTTGTTTGACAATTAAATCTACACAACATAAAAGAGATTCATTAAGAAATATGTTTTCATAGTTGATGACTGTACAATTTTAAAAGTTAAAGTTATGAACGCTTACCTCTTTCTGAGCCTTCACATTTGTCCCTTTTTTATTTAAGAGAAGCACATGTACTGCAAATCCCATCCTTGTCTTCTTAGGAATACGGACATTGTTGAATTCTTTCTTCCATACCTTCACAAAATATTGATATGTAATAAACTGGCCATGTCCCTCAACACCTTCTGCATATTCTTTGTGTAAGTTGTAGATTTCTCGTCTTGAAAAATTATCTGGAATATGTATTGTCTCTCTATTTGGCATACACTCTCCATGCTTTTAAAAGAAATCTTTCATCCATGACATTGCAATACTTGATAATGTACCAAACTGTGTTTTATGACGTACTTCTGAATAAAATGTGGGATCCTTTTCCAAATTTTCTTGAATTCTCGAGAGACGAAAATTCCCAATCGAATGAAACATTTTGAAACATTTTCTACAGATAAAAAAAGTCCCAATATGACAATCATAACTTGACAATGTAGATTGCATGCACCCAACTAAATATGAATTTTGCATGCTTTTATTCATTGACAAATATCTCTTCCTGCTTTCT
The DNA here is from genome assembly GCA_031772625.1 of Pinus tabuliformis. Taxonomy (NCBI): domain Eukaryota; kingdom Viridiplantae; phylum Streptophyta; class Pinopsida; order Pinales; family Pinaceae; genus Pinus; species Pinus tabuliformis. Next base: position 979,715,118 of record CM062812.1, read on the forward strand.
AATGCAAATTTGAAATCCATATGTTTCAAGCAATCTTTTTGGCAACATTCACTTGAAATGAGAGCACTGATAGAACTTCTTCTCGTCGGATATTCTGCTCTACCCCTTGTATAACTAGAACAACTTGCATTGATACGAAAAGGTCTGCTCCTACTCCTTGATACAATATTTCTTGGCAACATCTCCATCATTTGATCATCATTTGTATAAGGCTTTTCATCATCATTAATAGGAATGTTATCCACACTATGATCATCTCTGCTTTTCAAATATTGACTTGGAGGATATTCTTCATCTTCCGCTTCTTCAGTGCTATTGTCGTAGTCCTTAGAATTCGGACTGAATGGAAAATCTGACTCAATGTTTAATGGATATTCTTCCTCATATGCACTGCCAATGCTACTCTCATAGTCCATAGAATTAGGACTACGTTGAAAATGTGACTGTTTACTTATTGAAGATGATACATCTCGTCCTTTGTCACTGCTACCTTTATACTCATTAGAATTAGGACTAAGTGCGTCATCTTGCCCTTCATCACTGTTGCTCTCATAGTCCTTAGAATTAGGACTAAGAGGACACAGGACACTCCATTCTTTTGAAATTCATCATCACGCTCTTCATAACTATTGCTCTCGTAGTTCGCAAAATTAGGACTAAGTGGACACTGTGGTACTCCAATCTTTTGAAATTCATCATCCCACTCTTCATCACTACTGCTCTCATAGTCCTTAGAATTAGGACTAACTGGACACCGTGACACTCCATACTTTTGATAATCAACATCATGCTTTTCATCACCACTGCTCTCATAGTCCTTAGAATTAGGACTAAGTGGACACTTTGACACTCCATACTTTTGAAAATCAACATCATGCTTTTCATCACTGTTGCTCTCATAGTCTTTAGAAGTAGGACTAAGTGGACACTGTGACACTCCATTCTTTTGAAATTTGCCATCATGCACTTCAAAACTGCTAATCTCATAGTCCTCAGAATTAGGACTAAGTGGACACTGTGACACTCCATTATTTTGAACTTCACCATCATGCTCTTCAAAACTACTGCTCTCATAGTCCTCAGAATTAGGACTAAGTGGACACCGTGACACTCCCTTCTTTTGAACTTCACCATCATGCTCTTCAAAACTGCTTCTCTCATAGTCCTGAGAATTAGGACTAAGTGGACACCGTGACCCTCCATTCTTTTGAACTTCACCATCATGCTCTTCAAAACTGCTGCTCTCATAGTCCTCAGAATTAGGACTAAGTGGACACCGTGACCCTCCATTCTTTTGAACTTCACCATCATGCTCTTCAAAACTGTTGCTCTCATAATCCTTAGAATTAGGGCTAAGTGGACATCGTGGCACTCCGTTCTTTTGAACTTCACCATCATGCTCTTCATCACTGCGGCTTTCATAGTCCTTAGAAGTAGGACTAAGTGGAATCTGTGACTCTTTATTTATTTGAAATTCTCCATCCCCTATTTCATCAGTGCTGCTCTCATAGTCCTTAGAATCAGGACTAAGTGGAAGAATTGACTTTCTATTCATAGTGGAAGAATTCCCGCTATATTCATCAATATGAATAGAGTTGTTACGCGATGAAGAAGTTGATGGTGTATAAATCGAAACTTCACTATCATAACAATCCATCCCTTTCAAATAGAAGATTTTGAATGATACAAATGGAGAGTCTCCTAAAGATATTATATATCTTAAAGAATGAAATTTTCCCTCCAAAAATTTTCCCTCCAAAAAATTTCGCGAAAATATTTCCCTCCAAAAAGTTTCGCGAAAATATTTCCCTCCAAAAAGTTTCGCGAAAATATTTCCCTCCAAAAAGTCTGTTAAATTTATTTACCTTCATTATTTTGTTCTACAATTTATTGAAAAATGTAAACTAATTTTTTTTATGAAATCATAATTAAAATTGTACACTACAACTTCTACATTAATTATTTTAATAGTTAAACCATATAATATTCGCTTTCCAATACTACAATATTCACTTTATAATATTTTAAAACAAATTATCCCACATTCAACCCGTTGTAAAACAAATCTATAATATTCACTTTATAATATTGTAAAACAAATTATCCCATATTAACCGTACAGTAAAACATCTCCGTAACTTCACTTATATATTAAAATTTCATTATCACTATTACTCACATCACATCCAGGCTTTCTGAAAATCGTTGAAAGACTCGTGAATTTGTGGAGTAGCTAAATCGCTATCAACAACATACTCAACAAAGAATTCTCGCAATTAAAAGGTAAGTTAAATTTTTTTCCTTGAAAACTTTTATATTAAATTAGTTTAATGAAAAATATTTTTTTTTAATTTTTTTTTTTTAAATTAATAATTTTCCTGAGCCAAAATAACAATTACATCCATCGTGAGCATGGTGGGCCCGGTCAACCTCATTTGCTTAATACCTGTGGGTGCACCCCACCCCCCTCACCCGCCCGCCGCGCCACTGGGTGCCCTCACCCGCCCGCCCCACCCCTCCGGGTGCCCTACCTACCCCCCCCCCCTCACCCGCTCGCCCAGCCCAGGCGCCCTCACCCGCTCGCCCCACCCCTCCGGGTGCCCTACCTACCCCCCTCACCCGCCCGCCCGGCCCGGGCGCCCTCACCCGCCTGCCCCACCCCTCCAGGCGCCCTACCTACCACCCCCCACCTGCCCGCCCGGCCCGGGCGCCCTCACCCGCCACCCCTCCCGGCGCCCTCACCCGCCCACCCCACCCCTCCGAGCGCCCTACCTACCCCCCCCCCTCACTCGCCTGACCAGCCTGAGCGCCCTCACCCGCCACCCCTCCGCCCTCCCTCACCCTCGCCCGCCCGCCCGCCTCACCTACCTTCGCCGCGCCACCCGGGCCGCTCGCGCCCCCACCCACCAGGCGGCAGGGCGATTCCCGGAATCGCCCTGCGCCTATCGGGCAGGGGCGCAGGCGGCCCGGGTGGCGCCTGCACGAGGGCGGCTCGTGCAGGCGCCACCCGGATCGCCCGCGCCCGCGCCCGGCAGGCGGCACGGCAATTCTGAGAATCGCCCTGCCGCATGCCGGGCAGCGGCGAGGGCGGCCCGCGTGGCGCCTGCACGAGGGCGGCGATTCCCGGAATCGCCTTGCCGCCTGCCGGGCGGGGGTGAGGGCGGCCTGGGTGGCGCCTGCACGAGGGCGGCTTGTGCAGGCGCCACCCAAGCCACCCTCGCCCCTGCCCAGCAGGCAGCAAGGCAATTCCCGGAATCACCCTGCTGCCTGCCGGGCGGGGGCGAGGGCAGCCCGGGTGGCGGGGCCGAGGGAGGGTGGGTGGGGTGCTCGGGCGGAGGGAGGGTGGGTGGGCACCCGGGCGGAGGGGGGTTAGGGTGGGGCAGGCAGGTGGGTGAGGGCGTCGGGTGGGGAGGCGGGTGAGGGCACCCGGAGGGGTGGGGCGGGCGAGGGCGCCCGGAGGGGTGGTGGGTGAGGGTGCCCGGGCCCTGCGAGCGAGCGGGTTGGGGGAGAGGTAGGGAGGACGCGCGAAGGGGTGGGGCGGGCGGGTGAGGGCGCTGGGAGGGGTGAGGGCACCAGGAGGGTTGGGGCGGGCGGGTGAGGGGGGCGTAGGGAGGGCGTCGGGAGGGGTGGGGCAATCGGGCGAGTGAGGGCGCCGAGAGGGGTGCGGCAGGCGGGTGGGTGAGGGTGCCCGGCGGGTGAGGGCGCTGGGCGGGGTGGGGCGTGCGGGCGGGTGAGGGCGCCGGGAGGGGTGCGGCAGGCGGGCGGGTGAGGGCGCCCGGCGGGGGGGCCGGGTGAGGGCATCAGGCGAGGTGGGGCGGGCGGGCGGGTGGGTGAGGGTGCCGGGCGGGGGGGAGTAGGGAGGGTTGCGGCAGGTGGGTGAGGGCACCCGGGCCGGGGAGGGTTGTGGAGGTTGGGTCGGGGCGCCCGGGTAGTGGGGCGGGTGAGGGCGCCCGGGCCGCGGGGGGGTTGGGATGCTTGGGGGGGGCGAGTGGGTGAGGGTGCCTGTGCCATGCAGGGGGGGTTGGGTGAGGGCGCCCGAGCAAAATATTTTATTCGTGATTTACTTTTTTACACTAGAATGTTAATGCATGTCCTTTTGGAATATGAGGGGCGGTGGGTGGGGCGATTGTTGATTAAAATTTATGATATATTTTCGTTGTTAATTTAAGTTAATATGTTTTTATTATTTACTGATTTATGTGTTTCTATTTTTCAGGAAAATGGCATCAAAGATAATTTCAGTGAATCTTTCTGAACCAAACACTGATAAAGGTGCATCTAAAAGAAACATTGGTGAACGAACTCCACCTGAGCTCATGACTACAAATCTTTCAAGTGCCTCAAGTGATAAGAAGATGATTTCAGACTCGAAGAATTCGAAAGAGGTGAAGTTTCCATCAAGAATGTGGTATGTGAAAGAAAGAGAAAGCACAAATGTGAATATATATCTATATATCGATATACCGAATGATAATGGAATTTTTGAGGTGATGGGAAGAGTCGTAGATATGTGTTTGGTACTGGACACTGAACTTGTTTACGTACTTACAAAAGCTCCCAAGTCACATGAAAGGGTTAAATACCAACTATCATATTCATTGTATGACACGAGAGAGGTATCTACAAAGTTGTGTAGTCAAATCGTAAATGAGATGACACAAAACATCGTAAGTATTGTTATTTATATTTGTATTTTGCGTTTTTGAAAGTGTCTAGCTATATTTTTTAACTTTGTTTTTATTGACATATGATATTTGGTTTGGCAGAATTTCGTTGAAAGTTGTTCAATTAGGTTGGGAGGCATTCATTTCATTGAGAATGATATCATGAAAGTTGTCAGCAGTTTTTACTCAGTGTCAGAAGAAGATATGGAAAATAGCAAAATGAAGTAATTGATAATTCTACAAAACTACATCCAAAGAATCAGAAAAAAAAGGTCTCTGGTGGATAAATCTAGCAAGGGTAAACAAGTTACTTTTGAGAATGATGAAGTTGAAATTGAGAATGAAACATATGTTGTCATTACTGAAGATGACATTGGAACTGAGAAGAGCCATAAAAATCCAAAAGTAACAATGCCCAAGAATAACTTTGTTGGGAATGTTATGACCAAGAAAAGTAAAGTTGATGATTTTGAAGCAGTCATTACCAGCAGTCAAGAACCTAGTGAAACTTCAAAAGAAAGCAGAGAAATCATTACACCATGAGCTGATTTAGAAGATGGAATTATCAAAACAAAACAAAATGTCATTCGAGAGAATTTGACAAAGAGAAACTTAATTGATGGTGGTCGCACATTTCAGCTTAATGTCAAGCAAGCCTATAAAGCAAGTGAAGGACAATGTCAATATCAAATTAGAAAGCCACATCATCTGCATGTTCACAACTTGAAGACATTGATGAGGTACAATCCATATGCTCATGTGGTTAGTTATGTGCTTCTTGTTGATCCACTTCAAGTTTCCAATAAAGAAGCATTTGATAAGTCAAAATGTTTTGAATACAATTATTATTTGCTTGGGGGGAACCATTCTGTAGAAGCTCAAAGACAATTGATGGAGGAATATCCTAATAACCCACATTTTGAAACAATGAAATGTATCATTTACGCTGGTTTATCTGATACAGACGCAAAGTTAGTGGCATGGGATCACAATTCAGATAATGAATATAGGATGTCTATGACTTTCATCCAAAGGGTTAGATTTATTCATAGTGAATTTGAAGAAAAATGTGGTGGGGATAGGACAAATGTTACTGCAAATTTCCGAAAGGAATGTTGTATGGAAATAGGATATCAAATTGAAGAGAAAACCAATTCAAAAAGTGGAAAAGGCAGCAAACATAGTGATTTATTCAGAGGTGTTGATAACATTTTCCAATTGGCATTTAGAACAGGAGATTTTTGGAGGTTGATTGATGAGATTTTTAGCATGTGGGAAGACATTGCCATTAAAAACCAGAAGGTCAAAAAGTCTAAGCCATTGATATGTGGCAACAGTAAATTAGCTCCTGAAATGAAGCATCTTCCAGACGATATGACTATCACACCTTGGAGGGCGATGCAAGGAGTGAAAGATGAAAAAATTGTCAAAACAATATTATCTCGTGTGAGGTCGGGGGAATTATCATTGGAGGAAATGTCTGAAGAATTTCAAAAGTAAGTTTGTTGAAATATTTTATTTATTTCTAGATTAGAATTATATTTTAAATAAAACATGTTGTTCTTGGTAGTATTTGTTATACATATCATTATATTAACTTTTTGTTACTTTATCTATGCAGTCACAAAGTTTACATGAAAATTCAAGAACAAATGGTTAGATTGTTGAATGAAGATAGTTGGGATGATGTTGTACGCAACTATCCAGATTCAAGTTCTACATAAACATTAAAAGCTTTTTATCTTGCATTTAAAAAGGTATCTTGACTTATTCATTCATGTTTTTCACCTGTGTACTATTTTTAATTTATAATTTACACATATATTTGTTTATTTTATAAAAGATGAGGAAGGATGATAATGGAGTGCCAGATAGTTTCAAAACCTTTATTGAAAAAATAAAGATCGAAAGACTGAGGAAGCAACGTATTAAGGATATTCAACTTGATCCAACTCTTAATCATTTCATTTGGAATGGGCTAGACACTATTCAATATCAAGTAATACAAGGCGACTGTGAAGACATTGCTAAACTCATACCTAAAAGGGATTATGCCCTAGTCATTGCAAATATTCCCCATGGTTTCAATATTCCAAACATTGACTATGATAGTGACCCTTATACTTATCAAGCTTTTAGTGAAGTGGTTGCGGGATTTGTAGAAGTCACGTCATCACCATTATGGACATTTGTGACATTTCATTCAGACACACAATTGGCAATGATATTGTCAAGCTTCAAGGGGAAAACAAATTCAAGGATGCAGCTTACATGGTAAGATGTTTAAAATGTATATTTGATTAATGTTGAAAAATTTATTTATGTACAAGTTAATTGAACTTTTACTATTTCATGTTACAGGGAAAAGTCAAATCTTATTCACAATGAAGATCAACAATTTATAAATGATTGTGAGTTCATTCATATTGATAGTTGGGCAAAAGATGATAACCATATGTCTATGATTTTTAATCAGGTAGACAGAAAGAGTCATAGCCAAATACTGACTTATGATGTTGTTGTGAGAAAACTAACATATGAAGACAAAGAAGTAAAAGGAGAGATAGTTGACATTTATCAAAAACCACAATTATTGATTAACTATCTTATAAACATTGTTCAAATGAAGGAGATTGGGTTCTGGATTTATTTTCTGGCTCAGGTAAGTTTTATTATATGGAATTGAATTTCAATATGTTATTTTTTTAATTAATATGTCATTGTACTAATTTAGTTCATTATTTCTTTTGTGCTTGATAATTAGGTACAACACTAGCACGTTGCCTTCAAAAAGGAAGAAATTGCATTGCAATTGAAAAAGATCCAGTACAGTGCAATTTCATTCAGCAAAGGATTAATGCCCTTCAATTTCTTCGAGATGCAATGCAAGAAATTGGGTTGAAGAAAGGGGACTTTAGTGAATCACGTGTGGCAAAAAAGGCAAAGGAACCTCAACCACCATTACATGGAATGTTTGGAAAGTCATACATTGGGAGATTCGCAGACATCAAAGACACATTAGAAGAGGAAAATGAGCAAAATGAAACAGAAAATACTGTGGAAGAAGACAATGATGAAACTCTAGAGGATGAAGAGTTTGGATTACGTGACATTGTTGATTAAATTTAAGTTATGCTTGTAAATCAAGCTTTGCAATGTTTTGACTTTGACATTTTATGAGAAGAATAAACACTCAATTAGGGTTTTAATGCGTTCAATATTGGTAATATGTGATTTTTGCATTGATTTTTAAGTTAATCATTATTTTTATTTTTATTTTTAAAATGATTTTTATCATTTTCTTGACATGAAATTCATAGAAAAAGCTATTATTTAACCATTTTTAGTTAAAATTATCGTATAAAAATTGTGATTTTGACATGTCAATTCTAGCAAAAATTATCAAACCATGTAGTTTTTTAGTTATATTTATGTTAAAAATAGTTATTTTTATGTCCATTGTTAAAAAATATTGTTTTTTAGAAACAATTATTTCATGTGGATTGAAAAATTAATTAAGGATGTATAAATATGTAGAATATCGAAAAGTCTAAATATCGACCTTTTAATTTAAAAATGAAAAACAAAAAAAATCTCACAAAAAAAAAATGTGAAGAAAACGACCACTTCAAAAATTATCAAATTTACAAAATAATTATTTACATTTTATACATTAAAAAATTTAAAGCCAAAAAACAGGGCTTTTAAAAAAGGAGTGTGATGCAGAATGCTCACTTTTTTAAATCAGCATGAAAATCACTACCATTCTAAAACGTGATGTACATAAAAAAAATCAAAGTGCCAAAAACTATGCTCTAAAAAAAACATGTGTGTTCTGCATCACCCCTTTTCAAAATCAGGTCACTTTTTTTCTATCTCTACGAAACGGGTAACAGTATTAGTTCCCGTTTCAAAGTTTACATTGTTATTCACTTTCCAACCGTATCTTGTCCTGAAATGCTATTAGGAGTATTAACCTGTTTATTACAACCTTAAATGTTGATGATACAACTGTTAGCATTTTATAAAAATTTAAAACATGAAGTTTATAGTGACCTCTTTGGCCAACACCTGTGCTCTGTTCTCTCTCCCTCAAACATCATGAAAGTGGATTTTGGGGGGACCCCTTGGCAGTATATGGTTTCAAGTCGAGAATGTGTGAAATTCACGAGAATATGCCACATGATCAAAGGTGGTAATATAAAAACAAGACTTCGGACCCCCCCCCCCCCATCTATTAAAGCTCAGATGACCTTGGGGGTGCTGAAATGAAATATAAAATGTTGATTCCCAAGATCCAACATCTTCCATTTGAAAATTGCAAGGAATTTTGATTAGTTGCTCAAGTTTATTCTCAAAAACCAAAGTGTTAGAATATTGTTAAACTAAAATTTAGATCGAAGAGCTCGTAATTATGAATCCAACAGTGGGAACGACACTCAAATCTGAGCTCGTATGCAAAAGTTAGAGCAAGTGAAAGGTCAAGTTTGACTTGTCTACATGGCAGGATTGGATGATGTGGCAAAGGTCTCAGGGAATGAGGATGTGCCAAGTGGAAGGCTTCCATTGGCCCTTTCATATCACATATCATAGGTCACAGGTGGATCGGATTAAGAATTAGCCCCAAGGCAGTGCTGGTTGCAATTTGCAATATCGCATATCACAATCGCAGGAAAGGAGGAGTTATAGAATCAGCTCCCGGCACAGTCAGGGTTACGGTGCGATATATCACAATCGCATATCGAACCCGGTACTCACTGATATATAAAATATCACGTCTAGGGTCTTATCGTTGTCAGAACTCATCGCATTTCACGATGTAGGGATTATCCGCCGATCGTGAAATGCGATGAGTTCTGACAACGATAAGACCCTAGACGTGATATTTTATATGTTGCAGTTTAATGTCCCATCGAGTCCACTATAATGCTATCGTAACATTCCACTGTGTTAACAAGAACTTCAACCCGCCAAAACTCATCAATTGCAATGATCAATAAGTTCCCAGATGTGATACATTTATGAGGCACAATTTAAGTCCCCGTCGAGTCCGCCAATATCGCATCACACAATAACCACTTTGTTTACAAGACCATCTACAAGGTTTTTACATCGATTGCGATTTACGATACAACCAACAGGTTGTGGAACAAATAGTGGGAGAACTAAGAGAAATCATAACTTCTTCAGTTCTTATCCAAATTGGATGAAAAAAGAGGCTAGATAGCCATTTTTGAGTATTCTGAACTCATTAAGACAATTTTCAGAGGAATTTGATCATTTTAAACACACTTTTTTTTTGTAATTTTTAGCATAATAGAGAGGCCCAAGCATTAGAAGCTGGACCAAAGAGACGTAGTGATCAGGTGCTCAGTATTTAGCTCAAAAATCAAAGTTCCCAGAATTGCTTAAAACCTAAACGATTGCATCTATCTCAGTGATATGATCCCAACACAACTCGTTTCACTGAAAACCAAGCTCGTATGCGGAAGATATCATGTTCTGTCTGCTTTGCTAAACATAGGAATTTTTGAAAAAAAGGTACAGTCACTGCATAGTCAGCAGTCCGTATTGTTGACGTGGTAGGTGATTGGGAAGGGTCAAAGGTGGTCAACTTCCTATTAGGTTTCACCGAGTGTCATATTGTGGTTGGTCCTATTAGAGCCTAGATTGACCTCAAGCTGAAGGGAGGTAATGCTAGGATAACCACAAACCAAGCTTAACCTGGTAGCTAGCCATACTAGGTCGGGAGAGGGCTCTCTCCTTATCAATATTAATTGAGATGACTGAATCAAATATAAATATTAGGCTAGGTATAGTCGCTCTATGGTTTTTTGGTTTATTTTGATGGTTTTTGTTGCTGGATCAAATGGAGCAGGCAACTTTGGGTCTAGGAAATCAAGTCAGGAATGCAGCGTGTTCTGTGGGGCGAGGTAGGTTGGTGTTTTGGAACTTGGAATTGAATGAAATGGTAGGTCTAAGACTAGTGAGGAGCTAAGGAGGGCATGCTGAGATCATGAGTCCTCTTCAAACAGCTGAAAACATAAAAAAACTAGATGTATTCCCAAAGCAAAGCATTGTTACCAATGTATTCTACCTATCTATCTTGATTTCATTTAGTTTAGAAGAATGAATTAGATTTTGGCACACATAACACATGAGAAAAACTAATGAAAAAATGAGAAACAATGAAAAAACACATTACCACAAGAATCCCACAAAAATAGCTACAAATCCTAGTTTATTTCCTTGCCAAACTGCTGTAGAGATGTACAATGTAGCTCAAAGCATCCAAGAGAGTCCAACCTTTGCTAATGACTGAAAAAATACATAATATAGACATCAAAACCACCTATGCTAACCATCAGGGGTCGAATCCAAGAGATAAGGGATAGTTTACACCATATCTAAACTAGGAACGGGAATATAGGCAGTGGAACAGCTTGCCTCTAAAACCATGGAAACTGATTCATTGACCCCCAAACCACCTCAAAATGATGAATCTACCCTCTACCCTCTAAGGTCATTTTACATTTACATTTACATAGAATAGAATCATTTACAATCATAAATTCATCCAAAATGAGAGAAAAAATCAACTTGTAGAAAAACTAGGCGAAATTTGGATTTTTGAGCAAATTGGCTCTATGCGTAGCGCCACTGGCCAGGTGCATAGCGTCACATCTCAGCTGATTTTGGAGGCCTCCCCCTTTGCCAAAATTGAGCCAAAGATAGCTAATTGGAAAGTTATTCCTGTCTAGTTTCTGTAACATATTGAATTTTTTCATTTGGAGGTCATTTTCCCCCTCAAAAGCGGAATCTACCAAGGCTGCTTCCTGTGTGTCCAAAAAGAGGCAGAGAGGTCATTTTTTGATGGTTTTTTTACCTTTAAGTGACCAAGTTTTGCTGCAAAATTGCTGAAAATTCCAGGGATTGATGCTCTCATCATGCTGAATCCAAATATGCAAACCATTTCTCCAAAAAGTCTCCCAGTCAAAAGCGTAGCACTGGTGGCGCTACGCACCTAGGGCAAATTTCTGTGTTGCAAATTCCAAAAATTGAAAATGACCAAAATTTGTCAAAACTTGCCCAGATTTGGCACAAGGCTCCATCATTAGTTTCTTTGATGGGCTAGTGAGGCTTCAGCCAAGATTTTTAGCTTGTCTTGCTCCTTTTTGCTCCTCAAGGCCTTCCTTAACCTTGCCTTAAGCTTTCTCATCCTTATATTGCATATTTTGTTCTGGGTCATATAGTGATATGCCATGTGGCAAAGAATATTATTGTATCTATTGGCCTTCTCAAGCAGCTTTTCAAGGTGTATGTTGACCCTTTCAAGCCAACTTTTCCAGTCATTCTTAATCTCTTGCTCAATGGAGGTCAACTTGACCTTTGCCTTCTTAGCCTTTTATCGGTTCTCCTTGATCATTTGCAACTCCATGAGGACTTGCTTGTCGGTCAATTTTTTGTTTTCTTGCTCTAGATATTTGATGGCCCATTTAACCCTCTCTAAATTGACTGACAAGGCTTGTATCTCAGCCTCTTGTTCCTTAATGATCATGTCTTTGACAGTCCTTGGATCTTGAGCATCCAAGTCAATGACATCCACTCCTTGTGTATCCTCATGATCAACAAGGTCAAAATTTCTCTCTTTCCCATCACTAAGATCCTTCTCATGCATTTTTCCCTTGCCTTTACCTTTGCCCTTGTGTTGCTGCCCAATCTGTACCTGTTTAGCTGAAGAAGAAGGCAAAGCCCCTTCCACTCCTTGTGGAGATAGCATTTGCCTGTGGCCTGAAGATGAAGGTGATACCCCTTCCACACCTTGTGGAGATAATACTCACCTGGCAGTAGCAAAAAGTTTCCTAGTGCCCCTCTCATATGTCACAGATACTGGCACTCCAACAGTTTCAGTCTTTTGGACCCTTTCATGTCCTGAAGGTCCACCTTCTTCATGAGGCACTGATGAAAAGACTTGAGGGACTTTGAAAATTTCATGAGAAATGAAGGTCTCCCATGGCATGTTGAGAAGGTTCAGCTGATGCAAAACAATGATTTTAATCAAAGAGTAGTGGTAGATGTTGGTAAACTGTTGGGGGTATGATTTCTTCTTTACAATGAATGCCATCTTCTCTATGTTTCTGAACATGAAGTAGGGGATATTCATCATTTTCACACTAGTGAAATGCATCAACAGTCTAATGTGGTAGGCATACAGTCGGGAGAACCTACCTTCACAAGTAAAGTACTTGATGACGGTCTTCATTAATGGAGAAAACCTATCCTCCAAGAATTTAAAGGGGAATACTCTCTGGAGTCCGTTATGATATTTAGTCGTGATGTAAGGATCATAGTACTCTATGTCAATTTCATGACTTTTGTTCCACCTTTCACCCACATTTGGAATACCTGTAGCCTCTGAAATGCCAGCTTGTGACAAAGTGATTGTAACTCCAGCAAGTTTTACCTCATTGTTGTCCAAATGTGTCACAAACAACCTTACTAATTCATGATGGGATTTAACCCTTTCCACCATTTCACAGAAACTAAAACATGATTGATGTCTGAAACAAGAAAGGGCAAATGGGCAGGCTTGTAGCTCCCTCAAACTGGTGGGCTCCTCTCTGACATGTTTTCCTCCCTTATGAGGCTTTCTACCATGTGTGTCTCTCTCCCTGGAACTGTCACTATGGGTTTCTTCCTCCATTTCACACTCATTGTCCCTCTCCATTGTTGTACAGTTGTTTCTCTTTGTGGTGAATGAAGAGTGGTGGATTGGTGAATGAAGGTAAGATGAGTATGAAGAGATTTGAGTAGGAAAGCAGGTGAGGGTGAAAAACAATGGGAAAGGTATGTAGGGAGTAAGTAGGGTTAGTGAATAGTGTAGGGTTTGGGATGTATGGGTATAGGGTTTGGGAATTAGGGAAAGGTTTAAGGAATGATGTCTAGGGAATTATGTATGGGAGCATGGGGTTTAAGGAAACAGTAAAAGATGAGATAGGACATCAGTAATGAGTGTGTTTTTACAATATATGAGACAATTTAGTGACAATTAGGGTTTCATTTTTTTGAGAGACAAAACAACCCAAGACTGATGCAACAATTCTTTTCAGCAAGAATGATGGTGATACTTACTTGCAAAGAGAAAATTGAGAAGTTTTGAAGTGAATTGATGCAATTTAAAATGATATATAACCCAACTTCCAGGTGCGTAGCGCCAGTTCAAAATTACACTACAGGAAAAACCCAGGTGCGTAGCACCACTCCTATGCGTAGTGCCGAAATTTGGTGTGTAATGCTTTTTTTAAGGACACTTTTGAAGGCCTTACCTATGTCCAAATTGGGCTCATGATAGCTCGTTGGAAATCTTATCGATTCTAATTTCTAGAAAATCTTGAATTTTTTAATTTGGAGTTCATTTTCCCTATCAAAAGTCCAATCTCCCAAGACTGGTTAAAATGTGTAGAATGAGGCTGCCAAAATGCATAGTGCTGCTGCAGTCAACTTTTGAAGGTCTTCCTCAATTCCAAATTGAGCTCATGATAGCTCATTGGAAATAAATTTTTTTCTACTTATCAATGGACTCATCAAACAAGTCATTTGGTCATTCCATCTAGGATAAAAATTGATTTTACCAAGGTCACTGCAAAGGTGCAGCGACTCTCTTGTAACGACTATATTTTCCACATTTCTATAAAACCATGACACCTGGGTAAAATATGAAGGAGGTTTTTCTTCCTTGGCCTATTATGGACAAAAACCTCTCTCACTTTTTCCAAATTCATTTTTCTTGCTCAAAACAAAAACCCTAGGAGAGGGAAATGAGCCTCACCATAGCACAACTGAAGCACAAACAAGGTGTAAAATGACCCTTTGGAACTTGAAATGATGATGAAAACCTTTTGAATGATGGTACATTCGGTCGAATGGTGACATGGACCAACATTTGGAAAACTTTGAAAGGAGTGAAAACAAGTCCTAGACCTAATACCCAGTGACCAAATTTTACTTGAAGACTCACTGAAATGACAAAATTGGACTTTGACACCCTAAGACCACTTTGTAAGAGCATGTTTGATCGCTGGTGGAAGGCTTCAAAGACTGACACTAACAGGTCCGTAGGTGTGGTGATGTGGCTTGTTTTTATTGGTCAGAGGTGGACCAATGAGGAGGGGACATGTGGCAAGCCCAGAGACTGCCACGTGTCCCTCCCCAAAGGTTGGGTAGGGCATTGGTGCACAATGTAAAATTATGGGTAGGTTGGCGGAGTCGAACCCGCAACCTCGCTCGAAAAAAATCCATGCTTTACCATTCTACCACAATAGTAGTTCTTACAAATCTATGGTTATGGTTTCTATTCACTGTATTAACTGTTAGCGGTTGGGGGTAGGAGGGAGCCAGCCCCCTCCCATATGATCACACCACTCAGAACAGGTGGCCTCTGCAAACCTTGACCATGAGTTTAAATCGCTAACATAAAACTCTCCGCATGTGACTACACCTTAACCATCCAGTGGCCAACTAACCCATAAATGCAAACCATAACTGTGACATTTCCGCTCATATGTGGCCATTACTGCATTTAATGCTAACTGATAGCCATAAAAATGCGGTATTAGTGCTAACTGTGGATTAGTCCATAATTAACACATGTTTATCATTAATTAACTATAGTTTAGTTTGGCGGAGAAGTTAGTGGATCCAACAAATCCGGGGATTCCTCCAGTTTTAGCGGGACTAACTGGAGTTCCTCCAGTTTTAGTGGAGTTTTACTAGGAGAAATAGTTTTTGCCATAACTTTTGCAAAATTCAACCAAATTGGGATCAGGAAAAGGTGTTCCTAGATGATTTTGATGTTCTGAGCACATTGAAGCAGGTTTCAGGAGTAGTAGAGCATTGTAAACAACACTTTTTCCATTTTGAGCTAATACAGAGGCCCAAGCCATGGAAGCTGGACCAAGGAGATGTAGCCCAAGAGGGGTGAACTCCTTCATCAAAACACTATGTTAAGTGTTCATTTTGATGGTTTGCTGTACATTTGTTTGTTGTTGTTCAACACTTGATTTTCATGTTATTTTTCTCATGAACTTAACATAAAACTTTACAAATTTACTTGTTTTCATTGACAAACATCATAAGGAAACCTATGCACATGAAGCAATTGATAAGCAAGTGTTTTTAATTCTGAAATTGAAATTAGCTCAACAAAACTAAAATTAAACAATAGATCACATAGCCCAGGAGGGATGAACTCCTCATCAAATCTCTGTGTTGTGTGTTGTATTTTGATGTTCTTTTCGGTTATTTTGCTACTGTTCAGCATATGTTTTATGTTAAATTGTTTATAACGTTTACATAAGAAACTCTCATGGGAAGCAATTAATTAAGAAAAAATGGTAAATCCTTAAGAAATTGATAAGAAAATGATAAGCATCTTGGGTTTTATTCTGAATGGGGTATTAGCACAACATTACTAATCTACTCCATTACAGATCAAGTTGGTATCAGAGCATTGGTTTTTTCTTACTAGATTTTCTTTGTGAATGAAGGATTTAATTGTTTGCTAGTTTTGTGTCATGCTAACAAGGTTAAAACTCAAAAGAGGTGAAGGAAAGCTGGTTGGAAGCTTGAATTTGGATCAAGGGGAAGAAGAGAAAGATTGCCAAAGTCTTCTACACCATTTCAGCCTCAAGTTGCAGTTGAGTCTTAAGAGACCATGTCTCATGAAGGAGAAACTACAAACATGATAGAAGATGAGAAGACCTTCAGAAAAATATTTCTTTGATATGGCAAAGATGGTGAAGGTCATCTATGAAGAGAGGAATAGCAAATTGCAAGGAGAAATTTCCAAACCTCCCAAAGGAGAAGGCTCTTCAGGAGGAGGTAATGGGAATGGAGACAAGCCTCCACCCTCTCCACCATATTCTTCATCTTCTACTTCACAAGCACCTTCATACTCTTCCACTAATACAACCCTTACTCATACTCATCATCATTCTGCAAAGGAACTGGTAAATCATATTTTCTAAAGATTGATGTTAAATTTGAGTTGCCAATGTACAATGGAGAACTTAATGCAGAAAATTTGGATACCTAGATTCATCAGTTGGAGGTGTATTGTAGAATTCAAAACCTTCAAGAGGATGATATCAAAATTTAGTTGGCTTCATTGAGAATGGAGGGTGAAACACTTGTATGGTGGGAATCAAGGAATCAAGATGAGATCAAAAAACATGGTAAGATCTCTATTACTTGGTCTGATTTCATTGCAGTTATAAAAAGACAATTCTACCCTTTAGCCCATATGCAAAAAGCTATCATGAATTGGCAAAATTTCAGAGTTAAAAGGTCAAAAAGTGCAAGAGTATACTCAAGAGTTTAGGAGAAGATCTCTTACGCCAGGAGTATACTACGGTCACAAGATACTTTGCTGAAATACATAGGAGGTTTGCATAACTGTCTTTGACACACCATTCTTATGTTTAATCCCACGAATCTTGATGATGTATGTGTTCAAGCTACACACCTTGAAGCAAGAGGGAAAAATGTACAAGAAGAAGTAAGAAGAACCCATTCCAGAGTGGTGGAAAATGAAAGAATTTTAAAGGAAAGCAGAAGAAAAATGCTTCTGTTAAGAAAGAAGGGGAGAAACCTGTATGCAAGAATTGTTCCAAATAGGGCCATGATGAAGCACATTGTTGGATTATTCATCCTGAATTAAGACCGAAGAAATCTAACAATAAAGAGAAACAGAATACCAACACTATTGTACAACAAGACTTGGGTTTTGACTCAGGTGATGGAACCAAGATTGCAACCATAGTCACTAAAGGAAAAGTCATGGAAAGAGCAAGAAAAGAGGAAGCAATGGTAAGAATAAACGCAAAAAATAACTCCAACAATGTTTCAAATGAGCAAAATAGAATTGAGCTATTCCACATCCGAGTTATTTCCAAACACACCAAGATTAATACGTTGTTTGACAGTGGATCCCAGGCAAATTTAATTTCTACAGACTTGATCAAGAAGTTGAATATGGAAACCGTGCCTCATCATAAACCATATCCGCTGGGTTGGATAAACAAGGATGCCAATCTTTAGGTCACACAGAAATGCATTTTCAAGTTTGCAATTACTGCCAATTTCATTGATGAAGTTGAATTATATGTGGTGACGCTGGATATTTCTGGAATTGTGTTGGGAAGCTCTTATCTGTATGACAGGAAAGTTGTTTTCCATAGGATTGAGAAAAAATATCATTTGTTAAAAGATGAAGTGGAGTATATTGTGAGAGCCCATCGTAGGAAGCTTAATCTGTCTTTGGAAAGTGTAGGGAAAATGAAGCGACTGGTCAATTCCAGCAAGAATCTCGTGCTCCTTATGATCAAGCAGAAGAATGACACAGAGCATGAATCTTTTGTAGGCTGTGACGTGAAGCTGAGAGCTGAATTGGTTGATGTGTTCAATCAATATGGGGAAATGTTTCAAGAACCAAATGGATTGCCACCAAAAATGGGAATTCAACACGAAATTCAGCTACAACAAGACTGTCCACTCCCAAACATCGGTATGTATCGAATGCCAATTCTGGAAAGTTTAGAAATTAAGAAACAAGTCCAAGAATTGTTAGATAAAGGTTTAATTTGTCCCTCTACTTCACCAAGTGGTTCACCAATTGTTTTGGTACCCAAGAAAGATAGAACCTGGCACAAGTGTGTAGATTATCGAGATTTGAACAAAATTACCATAAAGAATCAATACCCACTACCCATAATAGATGATTTGCTAGATTAGTTGAAGAATGCAAAATATTTCACTAACTTAGACTTAAGAACTGGATATCACCAAGTTAGAATAGCTAAGGAGGATATTTGGAAGACTACTTTTAAAATCAAACAGGGATTGTTTGAGTGGCTGGTTATGCCTTTCGGTCTTTGCAATGCTCCAACTACATTCATGAGAGTTATGAATGATGTTAAGATCCTTCTTGATGAGTTTGTAATTGTATATTTAGATGATATTTTTATATTCAACAAATCACGAGAAGAGCATGTCAAGCATGTGAGGAAAGTGTTGGATGTCTTAAAAAAAGAACAGTTATTTCTGAAGATGTCTAAATGTGAATTAGGGAAAAATTCCTTCGTGTATTTGGGCCACATAGTTGGAGGAGGTGAGCTGAAGATTGACCCTTCTAAAGTTTCAGACTTTGTGAATTGGCCAATACCTAAATCAGTCACAGAAGTAAGGAGTTTCCTAGGAACTGTGCAATATTGGAGGAAGTTCATTGCCAATTTCTCTTCCATAGAAGCTCCACTACATGCTTTGACTAGCGTGAAGGTTGTCTTCCAGTGGGGAGGAAAACAACAAAAAACATTCGAAGCTTTAAAACAAAAGACCATTTCAACCTCAGTTTTAGCATTATCGGATTTGAAACAACCATTTGAAATACAAACAAATGTAAGTGACTATGCCTGGGTGCAGTTCTTTTACAGCATGGTAAGACCATTTCATTTCATTCTGATATTTTTAATGTTGTTTTTACTAACTATCCTACATATGATAAAGAGCTATACACATTGGTGAAAAGTGTGAAGAAATGGAAGCATTACTTGATGGGAAAAGAAACAATTATTCACGCCGATCATCAAACTTTGAAAAATCTGCAATCTTCGACAAAATTGCAGCAATCAAGGCACTTTCGTTGGATGGCATTCTTACAAAAATTCCACTTGGTAATCAGGCACAAGAAAGGTATTTATAACAGAGTTGTTGATATGCTTTCTAGACCAGTTGTTAGTGTATCCATTTTACTCAAGAATAATTCCATCTTGCCTGAAATTTATGTTGAACAATACGCACATGATGCTGACTTTCAAGAGCTATTTTCAAACTTGAGTCAAGGCCACCAAGTTGAGGAATTAGACTACCATGTACATGATAATTTGTTGTATCAATTGGGAAAATTTGTGTTCCACAGGGAGAGAGAGTAAATGTCACAAGGGAAGCGCACACTTATCTTATTGCTGGACATTTCGATGCAAGTAAAATAGTGGAAAATATTTAGAGGTATTTAGACTAGCCTCATATGCTTGAATGTGTGTCACATTTTATCAGAGGTTGTTCATTGCGTGCAGTCAGTAAGCCTAGTAATAGGAAACTAGGATTGTACACAACACTTCCAATGCCTTCACGTCCATGGGAGAGTGTTTCTATGGATTTTGTAGGAGGTCTTCCTTTATCAAGAAAAGATCATGATTATTTGTATGTAGTTGTGGATAGGTTCAACAATATGTGCATACTAATTCCTTGTAAAAAACAAATTATAGCTAAACAAACAACTCAACTTTTCTTTCAAAATGTATGGGTTCATTTTGGATTACATACTTCTATTGTAAGTGATCGTGATTCCCGATTTGTTGGGAATTTTTGGTCAAGTTTATGGAAATTGATGGACACCAAGTTGAAGAAAAGTACAACCTTCCATCCACAAACAAATGTTCAAACTGAAGTGGTTAACAAGACAATTATTCATTTTCTAAGAGGACATTGCAACAAACATCCTAAGTTGTGGGATGAACAATTGCATTATATTCAACATGCTTACAACTGAGCAAAACACTATTCTACTCTAACTTTGCCTTTGGAGACATGTCTTGGTTATTTGCCTAAATCGCCTTTGGATTTCATCTTTGATAAAGATGTAGCTATATATGGACATAACGACATAGATAAAGCAAAGAAGTTCCCTAAGAAAATTCATTTGATTCACCAAACAATTCAAGAACAACTAGAAAAGAGTCAAGGAAAGTATAAGGGAAGGCATGATAAGCATCGCGTGCATCATCAGTTTCAAGTAGGTGATGAAGTTTTGCTATTCATTAGCAAGGAATGGCTTCAAGGTGAAGGTAAAAAGTTGAAACCAATCCGTTATGGTCCATTTAAAATTCTGGAAAAGATTGGTAATAATGCTTTCAAGCTAGATTTGCCTTCATATATGCAAATTTATTCCGTTGTTAATGTTGAAAATTTGAGATTGTATGAGCCTCCTTTGATTGAAGATCAAGGAGAAAGTGTACAGATTCTATTAATTGAAGATTTTTCTCCAGAATTTCTTAATGAGCTTCAGTGTAACGAATAAAATATATAAATAATATAAATATAATGTAAATGATAATAATCATAAATAATAATTAGTTAAGTAGTAATTAGGTTGAAGAGGCATGTCTAAATGAGGCATGTCTCTTCATGAAGAGACACTTGCCTAATATATAAGCAAGCCTCTCGTTCTCATTGTAAATCATTCATTCTTATTCACACATTTAATATATAATATTTGTATCCTCATGGATATCTTTATATTCCAAGTCTTCTGGAGTAATTAATTTGTAGAAGGAACTTTGTTCGCTTCATTTGGTATCACAGGAGTTCGGTCCTCTAGGTTGCTTGACCGATGCACAGAGCTTGTTCTCCTATCCAGGTCCTTGGCTATCGAAATTTGTCAACCTTGTTGCCATACAATTGAAGCATTTTGCTCAGAATTTGGGAGTTTCTCCTTTTCTTTGTTTTTCTAGGTCTTTGGCCATAAAAAAAAAAAAATTAACCAAAAAAAAATATAATTAAATAAATTAAAAAAAGAAGAAGAAAAAAAAGTAAAAGAAAAAACAAAATGGATACAAAATATCATACCAAGTATATTTAAAACTTTTTATGTGGAGAAGCCCCTGGTTTTAAAAAAACCCCATGGTTATTGCCCATGGTATTCTAAAAAGTAAAAAAAAAAAAAAAGAATACGTTTTACTTTTTACGTGGAGAACATTTTAACGGAGGTTTTAAAAACAACCCATGGTAATGGCCCATGTTATTTCAACATCGTGACTGTGTCATATGAAAAGACGTGACCTTTATATTTATTAAGTGGAGTGACATTAAAAATTTATCAAGAAAGTAATTAAATATATAAAAAAAGGGACTAATTTATTATTAAAAAAATGAAACTATTATTATTATAAGATAATAAATTTAAAGCCCCAAGAGTTAGCTCAATCGGTCAAATCAAGTGCCTCGCCAATGGGAGGTCACAGGGTCGAATCCCGAAAGCTCTTGGGGTTAGGTCAGTAAATAGGCCGAGGGGTGTTGATGCCCTTCGGGTGGCGTCCACTCAGTGTTTAAAACCCTGGACGTAGCGGATACCCACTGACCCGGGTATCCGTGAACCAGTAAGTGAAAAAAAAAAAAATAATAATAAATTTATTTTGAAAAGGGGTCTTAATAGAAAGAAATACATACATATATAGAGGGCAACAATATAAAGGAGTATTTTTTCAATAAAATGGTATTCAATTTTTTAACAATCCACATTAAGGGAGAATATTTGAAATATATATATAAAGGGAGATAAAATAAGTTTAAAAAAAAAAAAAACATACAAAGTTAAAAGAAGTGAAGAAAAAGAAAAAATATGGAATCTTTGAGTAATGAACAAAAACAATCAATCGCAAGAGATATAGAACAATTAATGACAATAATTAAGCGATAGGGTGAGGAGAGAAAGAGAATGGAATCCTTCTTCCATTCTCTACATCCATCATCACTTCCACAGAATGATGTTATCCAGTGTACCGAGAAAGTGCAGCTAAAAGATCAAGAGAATGACAAAATAGCCAAAAGTCAACAAAACAAGAAAGTGTTAGAACACAAACATAAAGATCTTGTGGATATGCATTACAAAGAAATAATGGAAAAGGATGAAGAAATTTCTCGTCTCAAGGACCATGTCGAAAAATTGCTAGTGCAAGTGAAGAAGACTAAGGTCACAAAGAAAGAGCTCAAGAAGCACTTATCAGAACAAGAAGAGGAAACCTTGTGTTTAAAGAACCTTAATAAAAATTTATTAGAACAAATCAGAGATCTAAAAGATGAAAATCTTAAAATTCAAAATACTGAAAAAAAGTTTGATAAATCAGAAACTGAATAAATTTTACGAATGAAAAATAATAATCAAAGTCTACTCACTCAAATTAAGAAGCTTAAGGATGATAAGAAATCATTAAAATATAAGTTGGAGCAATCCATTCAAGTAGAAGTACCAGAATCTCCAGTCGCAACTGTTCAAGTTGAAAAAAAGGGAACAAATACTGATCCAATTAATATGACAACTCAAGAAGACAAGTCAGTTGAAAAAACAACACACTTAGATGTTGCAGTTTAGACAATGGATATCCTAAGTGAATGTTCCATAACCAATTCAACAACATCTTCACTAGAAGAAAATCTAAAAACTTTATATTGACATCCGAATCACGAGAGTAGACAAATTGACCAAGCTACGTATCAGAACCATTCAAACCAAAGACAACAAACTGATGTTCCAGAGAATAATGACATAACATCAATCCCGTCTTATGTTGACAAGTCGTTACAAAATTCCAGTGATTAGAATATTATACAGAAAATTAATCTCGGATGATCTGATCCCTTCTCAGTGCGACAATTCTGTTTGTCACTAAAAAGATCATATCAACTTGTATCTACAAGGATGACTATTCCGAGACAGAAAGACTTTCGATGTCGAAAAAGAGATCAAGCCTTTTTTCATCGACAAGCTTTGAGGACAAAGCTTTTTGAGGAAGGAGGCAATGTAACGAATAAAATATATAAATAATATAAATATAATGTAAATTATAATAATCATAAATAATAATTAGTTAAGTAGTAATTAGGTTGAAGAGGCATGTCTAAATGAGACATGACTCTTCATGAAGAGACACTTGCCTAATATATAAGCAAGCCTCTCGTTCTCATTGTAAATCATTCATTCTTATTCACATATTTAATATATAATATTTGTATCCTCATGGATACTTTATATTCCAAGTCTTCTGGAGTAATTAATTTGTAGAAGGAACTTTGTTCGCTTCATTTAGCAAGACACCACACTTGACAGAAGAATGAAGTCATCAAAGAGGGGAAATCTTGATTATCTTTGAGTTGGTCTCAAAGGTACAAATCCATCAAAGGCCAAATGGATTGAAGAGGGGAAGGTGAGCGAACAATACCCTCATCTGTTCAATAACTGAATATAATATTTTGGGGTCCAAAAGGCTTCCAGTGGGGGGGAGTGATCAGGGGCTCAAGTTTATGCTCAAAAATCAAAGTGTTAGAATCTTGTTAAAAATCAGCTTTAGATCTAAGATCTCGTCATTCTGAATCCAACAGTGCGAACGACACTCAAATTCGAGCTCGTGTGCAAAAGTTAGATCAAGTCAAAGTTCAAGTTTGACTTGTCTACATAGCAGGATTGGATGACATGGAAAAGGTCCCAGTGAATGAGGAGGTGCCAAGTAGCAGGCTTCCATTAGCCCTAGCATATTGCATAACACAAGTCGCAAGTGGATCGGGTTAAGAATCGGCCTTCAGGCAGTGCCGATTTCGATTTGTGATATCGCATATCGCAATCGTAGGAAAGGAGGAGTTATATACTCAACCCTTGGCACCGTCAGGGTTGCGATGATATATATTGCAATTGCATATCGCACCCAATACCTGTCGATATATATATATATATATGTATATATATATATATATATATATATATATATATATATATATATATATATATATATATATATGATACAGGGATTATCCACCGATAACGAAATGCGATGAGTTCCGATAGCGATAAGACCTCGGACGCGATATTTTGTATGTTGCAATTTAATGTCTCGTCGGGTCCACGATATTGCTATCACAACATTCCATCGTGTTAACAAGACCTTCAACTTACCAAATGCCACCGATTGTGATGAGAGATAAGTTCCCAAACGTGATACATTTATGAGGCAGAGTTTAAGTTCTCGTCGGGTCTGCTAATATCGCATCGCACAATCACCGCTTTGTTTACAAGACCATCCGCCGGGTTTTTACACCAATTGTAATTTGTGATACAACCAACAGGTTATGGCCCATAGTGCGTCAAATTCTCACTCATTTAGCGGATTTTGGAGGGAATTTGTGGGATTATGTGAGTTTTGGAGCAATTTGTGGAACAAATAGTGGGAGAACTAGGAGAAGTCATAACTTCTTTAGTTCTTATCCAAATTGGATGAAAAAAGGGCTAGATAGCCATTTTTGAGTATTCTGAACTCATTGAGATAGTTTTCAGAGGCATTTGAGCATTGTAAATTGACTTTTGTTGTAATTTTGAGCATAATAAAGAGGCCCAAGCATTGGAGATGGACCAAGGAGACGTAGTCCGGGAGGGGTGAACTCCTCATCAAATCTCTGTATTGTGTGTTGTATTTTGATGTTTTTTTCTATTTTTTTACTATTTTTCAGTGTATGTTTTATTTTAAATTGTTTATAACATTTACATAAGAAACTCTCACGGGAATCAGTTAATTAAGAAAAAATGGTAAATCCTTAAGCACTCGATAAGAAAATGATAAGCATATTGGATTTTATTCTAAATGGGGAATTAGAACAACATTACTAATCTGCTCCATTACAAATCAAATTAATGGTTGAATTAAAACAATAATTTTATTTTTAAACTTAAAATTTTATAAAAATATACTCAATGATATATTTTAATAAAATTAAAATCATTTAAAATTAAAATTATTATTATTATAACAAAATAACCCAACATCGCTAATTAAACCATTTTATCCATGATAATTCAAATATGTGTGATAATGTGGCCATGAATAACTTGTAAATTTCAATTTTTTCTTATAACTTTTAATGGTGTCAAAATAAGTTAGAGCATACCAAAAGGTGGGGTTGGTTCATGAGGGTCCTAATGTTGATGTTGAAGGTCTATATGGTTTGTTTCCATTGGTCCCACTTCCTTAACATAACTTAGGAGGTCGAATCATATCATAGTGACCTCATGTCGCATGTTTACCCCGACTGGATGGTTGCTTGGGTAGATGTGGGAGGAGGGTGTTACAGAGTGGTATTAGAGCATGGTTCACCCCTCGGACTAGATGGGTTGTGTGTTGGCACGAATTCATGTTGGTGACATATGTGTTCCTTATACTTGTAGTCCATGTGCTTGTTGCATTTTCATGGTGTTGTTCATGGTTGTAGTGATGTCACCTTATGAGGGTTGATGGTGTTGTTGTGGGATGTGTCGTCATGAGTGTATAGCTGTAAATGCATTTGTTATGCATGTCAGTGTCTATATTTTATTATGCATGCATTTTCATGGTCATGGTTATGCATGTATGGTAGGTCAAACATGCACTATGAGTTCATTGCATGCAATTAGGTCATCATGATGATATTGGTATGTTATGATGCTAATGTGTTGATTGAGATAGAGTAGGAGATGCAGATGGTCAATGTGAAATTGTTGCATTGGACCTCGAGGCAAGAGCATGTCATCATACATGTATCATATGTTTGGCATGTGGATATGTTAGTTAATGGATTGTCATATGCATTAGGGTTGTACGAATTTAGTTAATGTACATGTCTATTGATGTTATGGTTACATACATGATAGATGCTAGCTGAT
This sequence comes from Pinus tabuliformis, assembly GCA_031772625.1. Lineage (NCBI taxonomy): Eukaryota > Viridiplantae > Streptophyta > Pinopsida > Pinales > Pinaceae > Pinus > Pinus tabuliformis. The sequence continues at coordinate 979,741,299 of CM062812.1, forward strand.
CAGTGTAGTCATATGCACATGTGTCAGATAGTTATGAATGATAGTAACATGTGGTTGTATGCATTTCTATTGTTGTTTTATGTTAGATAACTTGAGGACTAAGTTATATGTTGTCGATGAGTATGTTATAGGTTAACTTCTTGTTGTTATATGATAGTTAAATTGATGATTAGGTTATATGTTGTTGATGAGTATGTTATATGTTAACTCGTAGTTAGCTTGATGATTATGTTATATGTTGTTGATGAGTATGTTATATGTTAAATTGTTGTTGTTATATGTTAGTTAACTTGATGATTATGGTTATTACATTTAAGATCTTGATGTTATATGTATCATGCTAAATTGGATCGGCCTATGCAGATGGTTAGGGTTATGACATTCAGGTATGGGTCGACTTATTTATGACATTGTGTTGTACTAATCTAAAATAATCGTACATGTGTGATTGTTATGCATGAACAACAAATGTTTATGAGCTTATGATGTGAACATGTTAGCCAGTGACTATTATGGATATCATGACTTTTTTTGTGGTGGAGTTGATATGCTGTGAAGTTATATTGTGCTAATCTAGATTGATTGTGTGGACAAGATTGCCTCCGCTAAGATACATTAAGATATGAACTTGCCTATGTCGTCTATTTTGTGCTTGACTGTTTGATTACGATGTCTATTTGGTGTTTGAGTGTTTGGTGTCTATTATGTCATCTAGTTGATTTATTTAGCATTGTATGTTTGCAAGTTGGTTGAATGTTTGATGAATTTCATAATATGAGTATGTGTTCTATTGATTCTGTTTTAAGATGATTGTACTAATACATATGTGTTGAGACAGTTGATATGTATTTGAGTGTAGTAGGTGATAGTTGTAGCATTATGTCTAATGACTATGGGTTGACTATGGATTATGACATGATTGTTAGTCTTTGTAAAGGTTGATTTCAAACTGATAGATATGATTTTCTTGATATTTGGAACATGTGGTTGACATGTGTAAAGAGTTGAAAGAAACATGCTTGGTATTAACATGACAAGGTAATAGTTGATGTATTCATATAACTAATAGTTGGGTGATGTGACAACATATAGTAAGCCTCAATTCCGACAAAGTAAAAAGGTAAAAGAAAGGAATTTTGCAAGAATTCCTTTGACTATGTTGGAAACCCTAATTCCAAACGAATGAGTGTTTGCATACAAGAAGTCTTCTTAACCTTGATTTGTCTGAAATTATGTGGATAAGTGATATATTCATGGACATGTATTTGACAGGTATAACAACTAGTGTCTAGTTATAGCTAGAACTATCAAGGGAATTGGAGTCCCTTAAGAGATGGCATGGACGTGTTCAGTTAGAAGGAAATGTGCTTGGTACAACAAAGTAAGGTAACTAATATGTTGTTATGTTTATTTATGCACAAACAATTATGCGTTAATGGAAATATGATGTAGGGGATTGCATGGCAAAGAGACTACCATGAAATCTTGAAGAAGGCTCAGGTTGAGATTTCCTTTGAAGCACTAGGAACCATGGGGATTGAGTCATGGCGTATGTTGTTAGTCTTGTGATTTTGGTATTTTTTTTTATTTGTTTATGATTAATTTGTAGTCTTGATTACGTCTAATGCATGATCATGACACTTTGTTTGTGGTGTCCTATTATATTTCTTTTTGTGGTTTCTTTTTGTTTGTCCTTGTTCTTTCCTTTTACGTTTTGAGTCTCGAGAATTGGTTGGGAAAGAGGAAAGTTAGCAGAGCTAGAAGAGAGGTTAATGAAATATAGTAGGCAATGTAAGACTCAGATGAAGCCGATGCATGTATAAAGGAAGTTGAAGGAAAGATTATGACAACCAGTTGGACTGGTTGGGTCCATTGGTGTAAATGGATGATGACGGGACAATCATGGGAAAGGTAATCAAGAAAGGTGAATTAAATGGATCTGAGGCATTAGATGCCTTGGCTATGTTGGGAACTGTTGTTCTCGATGTTGCGCATGTGTTGCACGGATAAAGGGAGTTCTCTTAACCTTGACCTTATGATATCTAGTAATTACATTGTGATCACGATTATGCTCATGTCTATATATGTATACATGTATGTATGAATCTATGTCACTGTCCGACAATGTCATCAAGGATCATTCTTGTGGAAGAATGATTGCTTATGTAGGTGAATGGGGAATCAATTGGGAGGAGTAACCCTGACAAATATATGAGGTTAGTATCATGTGGTTAGTTGATATTATGTGATTATATTATGTCTATGTTATGGGCAGGCTATACTGAGGGATACATCAACGAAATGAACGCGGTGTGGTTTGCGACATGCTAGGACAAGCATGGATAAGATACTGGAAGCAAGATTGCTTGGTAGAGATAATGTGGTTTTGGATGTGTGGTACTATTGTTGTGAATATGTTGTATATGTGTGCATGTTGCATATGTGATGTTGTGCGCATGTGATGTTGTGTATATACAGTGTGTGTACTTGTTGTTTGTGCAATGTTATGTACAGGGTGGTACATATAGTGTTGTGTGTATATTATGTATGCAGTGATGGGTATAGATGGTGCTATGTACATATTGGATGTGCAGTGTTGTGTACACATCGTACTATGCACATGATGGATATGTAGTGTTGTGTGCATATGATGCTATGTACATGTTGGATATGCAGTGATGTGTACATAGGGTGCTATGCACATGTTATATATGCAGTTCTATGTACATATGGTGTTGTGTGCATGTTGTACATGTGGTGCTATGTACATATGGTGTTGTGTGCATGATTGTACAAGTGGTGTTGTGAGCATGGGGTGTCGTGTACATGTTGTACATATGGTACTGTGTGCAGGTGGTGTTGTGTACATCTGACATTGTGTACACGTTGTATAGGTGGTACGATGTACATGTGACATTGTGTACACGTTGTGCAAGTGGTGTCATTTACATGTGATGTTGCACAGGTGGTTCTTTGTATAGGTGGTACCATGCACATGTTGTACATATGGTACTAGTGTACATGTGGTAATGTGTGCATGTCGTACAAGCTGTGTTGCAAGCATGCAGTACTATGTGTGTGCATTGTGTAGTTGTGGTATTGTGACATGTGTATTCGTTGTGTTGTACTATGTGTACATATATGTATTGTGTTGCACATCATGTGTAGGTGTATGTATTATGTGGTGGTGTACACCAGATGTAGGTGTATGTATTGTGTTGTGTTTTACACTGGGTATAGGTGTATGTGTGGTATGTTAGGTGTAGGTGCATGTATAACATGGTGTTGTATGTCAGGTGTGGTTGTATGTGTGTGATGCACACTATGTGTATGTGCACATGGTTTAGGAGAAGGCACTGGGTGTTTTTCGGGTGTGGCAATCGATCCGATGTGTGTACGGAATAAGGACAAAGATAGAAGATAAGGGTTGATTAAAGGATAAGTATCAACATTTTTTTTTAGTTTTATTATGCATGTGATTTATGATTTTTGTCTATGTTGATTACATGTGATCTATGATTATGGTTTATGATGATTGCATGTGATTCACGATTTTGACCTATGATGGTTGTGTTTGAGCGAACCTGATGTGATATTTTTATACATGTTGATTTGGTCAAAGATGATAGTTTGACTTGATTTGACAGGAAGTAAACAAAATTGCAAGTGTACCTTATTAACGAGCTACCAATGAGGTATGATTTGAAGTTATTTTTATTTATTTTAAATCTAATGGAAATTATGTGCTTGGTATAGGAATGCATGAACATGCCCAGTTGTGTGGTTAAAATTGACTGCAAGAATTTGCAACAACAAAAGTAATTGGAATAAACAACAATATGTTGGTAAAGCGTTCAGGGTCAGGGCCATTATGGGACACTGGTACCCAATAGTGTCCATTGATTTCCATGAGCATGTTATGACTAGTATAATGGTTTTAAGGCAAGTATATGCCTTGGTTATTGTATCTTCTGATGTGAGGAAGAATTCCCAAGGGATGGACTGATTGAGATGGGAGTGCCAACAGAACTTGGAAATTGTGTGACTACGCGGAAGGGGGTGACTGAATTTCCCGAGGTACTGTGTAGCAGAGAAGGGAAGGTTGGGGATATATTTGTTTTGGTTATTATCATTTCCAGATGGAATCAAATGCACATTGGGAGTGCACCTTGGAACAATGAGTCGGTAATTATGCACTGAGAGGATAAGTGGCGCAAGATTATAGCGTTGGACATTGGATGCAGTTTGACTGTGGGAGTGGATTCTAGACTTCCTGGGAAGAAGGTGAATCCTGGTATTACTTTGAGGGTGGAGGTGTGAACCTTTGGATTCCCTTGTTGCGGATGCAGGCATTGTATCCTTTTATTTGCTGGTTGAGAAAATGTGCATATGGGTATATGTGTATATCATTGTAAATATTGTATCGAGATGGATTTATAAAGCTCCATAGACAATATCATTATTTTCTGGGTGAAGAAAATGTGAATGAGTATATGTGGTTATTATTGTAAATACTGTAATGAGTTGTGATATAAAGCTCCAGTAAACGGTATGTTTGTCATGTTTCAATAGATGGTCATTATAAATATTGCAACGAGCTGTGTTATAAAGCTCCATGGGAAGTATGTTTTGTTTTTAGAAATCTTGTTGGTTATAGGTGTCATTGAACACCGAGGTTGGTGTTCCCCCAAGGGGGAGGGTTCTATAATAGCCCTGGTTAAAAATCCATGTAAAAATATATAAGGCCACAGTGATGGGACACGTATTCCAAGCTGAATGGTAGGCAAAACATCCCAATGGGTGTTAATTCAGTTTATTATGGCTAAGGAAATTGGTAAAGGAAATAGAAAAGGATTTGAAAAGGCAAAGAGGAATTAATTGGAATTTTATTTATGAAAATAATGGAAATTAAGAGAAAAGGAAGGTGAAAGGCCACAATTTGCATGCGAGGAGGAAATTGAAGGAAAATAATGGAAAATGAAGAAAATAGAGGTCTTATTAATAAAGAGGTTTCTGAGGATCACTGGGCAGACTTGGTCAGTTTAATTTTGGATATCTCTCATTATTCTCTCTCTCTCATAATCCTGTACACTTAGAGTTCTTGGAGAGTGTGGCATACTTGGAGTTTTGGGAGCAAGAAGGAAAAGGAAGAGAAAGAAAGCACAAGAGGACATCGGGATCAACAACTACAACGAGTTTTTCTTGCAGGTACCGAGTTGCATGTATGTTTTCCTCACTAGTTTTGATATGCATGGCACATGCATGTGGTTTCTTGGTTATGAGTTGTCATTGGCATGGAGGATTGCCTGGATTGACATTGGGTTTTCCTAGCCTTTCCATTTCCCGGATAGCCATGGAGATTGTGGGTTTATTTCCTTGTTTGTTTTGGTTAGTTCTCATGTTTCCTTAACTTGGGTTGAGTTACTAGTTGCTGGAAGCCCGGGTTGGACAAACACTTTAGAAGACCTGTAAAAACTTGGGTTGATTTACTAGTCTTAGAAGCCTTGGTTGGAAAAACACTCTGGAATCCATTGGTGGGTTGAGTTACTAGTCCTGGAAGCCCTAGTTGGACAAATGTTCTGGAAGCCCGGTGACAACTATGGGTTGAGTTACTAGTCCTGGAAACCTTGGTTGGAACAAACGCTCTGAAAGCCCTGGAAGGCTTGGATAGAAACCAATCTGGTGATGGTTTGGTGATGTCCGATCATGAGGTGGAATCACTATTTGATGGGTTGAGGTGGATCGCCTCTGGAAGCCCTAGATGGTTTTGGATTGATGTGCTTATTGAGATCCCACTTTCATGCTTGGAATATGGCACGAGGGTGAATGAATGAAGAGAGATTTGGCTCAACCATACTACGGTTGGGTGGAACATGGTAATCCCATACCGGGTTGGCCTTTACATCATTAATATGAGGTTTTCTCTCCTTGTACTTCTATGAGAAATATATTGGTTATATGTGGATTCTATGGCTATTGTACCCTTGGTATTTTTGTTGTTATTATGCTGGTTATGAATATGTATTATGACAGGGGATATGTATGGCTCTGATCATGTTTTTACTTGTATATGAATGAATAATGTATCTATGTCCTAATGGATGAAACTGAAACTAAAGTGACAAGGAAACAATGCCTTATAGGAAATCTTAGATAAGTATGAGACCCCTATGCTCAGATTTGTTATATACACCTGTAGTTTATATATTCGTGATATGTTTGAAGAAATGCCTGTCATGGCTAGTAGGGGTCTGGTCAAGGTCTTATTCAAGTAATTGCATTTGTACTATCATTTACGTGTTATCTTACTATTATGAAGGTGTCATTCAATTATAGGTAGTGACCTGGGGTCTGGGCCTGAAAAAGTGGCTCAAATCCCGGGGATACTGGCACAACAATAAGAATCTAATTTATATTGTGTATCTTTGTTATGCCAATGAGATATCTATCATTACTATTTTTCCAAGAGGATTACTTTCGATTGTTTGGATCCAAACTTCCATAGTATTTAAAGAATTTTTTTTTGTCAATATACAACAAAGACTTCAAAAAAATGTGTTTCTCAGTATCTTCTGATAGAAGGATTTTCCATAGTAAATTCTTCCATAGTAGCTTCACAGTAGTTTCATACAAGGTCTTCTACACTAGCTTCAGATGGTAGCCTCAAACAAGATCTTCCACATAATACGGATAAAGGTATTTCATCGAGCTTCAAATGAGATCTTTCATGGTACTTTGAATAATGTTTTCTGTGAACGCTAAGGAGTAGAACTTTTTACACAAAAATTTTCATGTCTTCTTAAGAAACTCACATATTTTTCATCGTCAAGTATCCTCATAAAAACTCTCACTTCTCAAATTCAAACCTGAGATATAGACTTGAATTTTTATAGAGATGTAGACTAGGGCTCTTTCTAGAGATAAGGCCTCGAACTAGGTTACACGGAGATGTATACTGTATACTAGCCAAGCAACTTTGATTGCGAGCATGAAAGCCTTTAGAATGATAATATTCTAATACAACTACTTGTAGGGGTGTCTTCAAATATTCTAACAAGAGTGATCTTCAACCAACCTTTTCATCACCTTTGCTATGATACCATGTTGAGAAATCATTAGGCTTATGAATTATGGTTAATCTCTTTATCATGGTAATTACATGTGAATTTGTTGGCTTTATTATTATTATTATGTTCTCTTATTTCTTCAAGCAATTACCAATATATAAATCAAGAATATCATAAGAAACAAAGAACACAAGATGTAGGCTCTCCAAGCTAGGGCCAAAACCCCACAAGGGGGAAAACCCATAAAATATCTTCTTCTTATAGAATTATATCAAAGTGATAAATATAATACCCAAATCTAACCTCCAAGAAGGCAAGTAAAACCCTACAAATTCTACTTCATCCTCACAAAATCCATCAATTTCAGTCATAGGAGATCACACCAATATCATCCATAGAAACTCATATACCACAAGAAACTCACATATGTTTTAGATATTCTATAGCCCAAGAAACTCACACTTCTCTTCAGAATATAACTTTAGAGCTTTGCATATTTATACCTCAGAACATATTACAGAAAGAACTGAATTGCTTGCAAAAATGGAGGAGGATGTATGCTAAGATACAATTGTTCTCATATGAGAAAATTCACGTCTATTGAGCGAGCCAAATTGTCATCCATGAGGGATGACTTGGTTTCTTAAGGTGAATTGTCCCAAATTATTATTCCTTTTTCTTTACTCGAAATACAAATAGGCTTTTGACTCTTTGACTCAATAAATCCTAGAAGCATGAAGAACATGCTTAACTAATGAAATAATAATAATAATAACTTCTTTTTTCTTCTTTTTTATTTTTACATGAAATACATAATGATTCAAGTAAAATGATAATTATGAAGACTGAACCTAGTTACACTTTTCAACATGGGAAATCATGTAATGGAAGAAGAAATGAAACAATATCAGGAACAAAACCAAGAAGCAATTGAAAACAAGGGCTTGGTCCAAAATGTGCCCAAGAACAACAATAAGGCAGGAATCATGGAGCACAACCAAAACAAAAAAGCATTGTGAAGGATTTGGAGATGATTGAAGAAGATGAGGAATTAGAAAATGAAGATTCAAAAGACCCAAAACTGAAGAATGTGGATCTCCAAAAAATAGCATAGGAATGGAAAACGAAAGATCCAACCAATATACCATAAGAACAAGTGAAAATGATAGGATGAGTGCACTTCAAGAATCAGAGGAAAGCAAGAAAACAACATTTAGGTAACAACTCAAAACCCAACCATTCTTATTCTTTAGGGGTTAAAAGTAACATAAGAAAAAATCATCCAAAGGGAGTGCAGGATGGGAAAAAGGAGGTAGGAAATATGTCCAAACCATGTGCCCAACCCACCACGTTCCCAATACCTTCTTGAATCCATTGTAACAACTTCTAACTCCAAGAATCTCCATACCAAGCTTCCCTAAACTCCTTTTTTATATTCACTTTCATTTACGCATATGTGAGACTTCCATATCTATGTGCATACACAGAAGTTGCACATACATGGAAGTCATCTTTCATATATGTGTAGCTTATGTATACGCACATATATATGGAAGTGTGCATATATGCAAATCACACATATATGGAAATGAAAGTAAATATACATAAGATGACTTTCGGATATGTGTGACTATGTGTTCCCCTATGATTCCCAAGTGAGTGTGTGGTGTTTGAATGTGGATGAAAATGAAAGAATACAAATGAGTTTGTTTTTAATCACATATAAAACAAAGAAGGAAAAATGGTTAATTTGAATCATGTGAATCCATTTCCACATATGTGTAACTTCCATATATGCACGCTTGTATATCTATGTGCATATACGGAAGATAACTACCGTATATATATAGATGATATATGCGCAACTTTTGTATATATGTGCATATACAGAAGATGGATTTTGTATATTTGAAACTTCTATAAATATGTGCATATACAGAAGATGGCTTCTGTATATGCGCAAATCCTGTATATATGTGCATATACAGAAGATGGCTTTCGTATATGTGCAACACATATATATAAAAACCATCTTCCATATATATGCACATAAACGAAAGATATGGATATATATGGAAGATATGAGTATATACATAAGATACACATATACAAAAGCTGCACCTATATAGAGGCTGAAGTTTTGCATAGCTTTCATATATGTGTATATCTTCCGTATATGCACAACTTACATATATGTGCATATCTTTTGTATATGCATATATCTTCTATATATATGCAACTTATGTATATGTGCAACTTTGGTATATGCACATATCTTCCTTATATGTGCAAATTTTGTATATGCACATATATGAAAGTTGTGCATATATAAAAGCAATGTGCAACTTCCAATATGCATATACTACAACTTCCATATATGCATAGCTTCCGTACATGCACACATCTTTTGTATATGCACAACTTTGTATATGTGCAACTTCCGTATATGCGCATATATTCTGTATATGCATAACTTTCATATATGTCCATGTACCATATATGTGCAACTTCCATATGTGCATATACAGAAGATACAAAAGATGCACATATACAGATGATATGCATATGCGCATATGTGGAAGACATGTGCATATACAAAAGATGTGCATATACAAAAGTCGCACAACTTCTATATATGTGCATCTTCTATATCTCATATCTTCCGTATGTGCACAATGGATATATAGAATTTGCACACATACGAAAGATATGTACATATACATAAGCTGTGTATATGCGAAGGTTGAATATGTGCATAGGTGTGTGCATATATAGAAGATATGCGCATATATGGAAGTTGTGCATATATGAAATATATGCGTGTATACAGAAGTTGTACATATACGGAAGATATACGCATATACGAAATATGTGCATATACATAAGTTATACGGCTTATATATATATATATATATATATATATATATATATATATATTCCGCATTTTTTGTATCACGTATCTTCCATATATGCACATCTTTTGTAGATGTGCATATCTTTTGTATATGTGGAATTTCTATATCTTCACATATACGGAAGTTGCACAAACACAAAAATTGCACGTATATGGAAGATATGTACATATACGGAAGATATGCGCATATACAGAAGTTGTGCATATATGGAATATTTACTTGCACGTTAGGTGTGAAACTAGTTGAATCACATATCCTTCTATACTCTTTGAGCACCGAGTCGCTTTCAGTGCTAGAGGCATTATTAAGAACTTACCGTAAGAGAGGCCTATCTAAAATTTCCCTTTGTGTCTCTTAACATAAAAGGAATGAATTCCATGTGAGTCATGTAGATGGAACATATTATATATTAAACATGTGGACTTGGAGTTGACATCATGGCATTGATTAAGAGTCTTATTTTATATGTGTTTGTTCAGGGAAAAAAACAAGCTTACTTGGTCCTAGGTCATGGTCATCAAGTTGTAATCCAATTCCAGATTGGAGTTGACATCTCTCTCTCCCCACCCTCAAACTCTATCACTATCTCCCTCCCTCTCTCCTTCTCCCTCTCCCTATCTCTCCCTCCTCCATCTTTGTGTCTCCCTCTCTCCTTCTCCCTCTACCCATCTCTCCCTCCTCCATCTTTGTGTCTCTCTCTTCCCCTTCTCTCCCTCTCTCTCTTCTCCTCTTTCTCTTCCCTCCTTCTCTCCTATCTCCCTCACTCTTTCTCCATCTATCCCTTGTCACTCCATCTCTCTCTCCACCTCTATCTCTCCATGTCTTTTCTATTCCCTCCCTCTCTCCTCCCTTCCAACTCCATCTCTATATCCCCCCCTCTCTCCTTCTCTCTCCCCCTTCCCTCTCCCCCCACTCACTCACTCACTCTCTCTCTACTAAAGAGAGCCATGAAAAATACATTTTATGTGAAACAAAAGAGAAGCCTATCAATTATCATTTCACTAAACACATTCTTGTTTCATATTCTTTGGGTGAATATTGCATTAAACATAATGAACAAGAATATAGAAAGCGAAGTAAACAAAGTCACGTAAACTTCCTTGATGGTGTCTTGATGGTGGCTCATATTCAACTCAACATTAACATGATTTCATACCTACATTATTCAAGAAAAATAAAACAAAATATGTCTAAACTAATTAACCTACTCTAAATTAATCAAATGGTAATGACACTAAATGAAGTCATATTTGCAGTGTAACCATCGAAGGAGCTCAAATCCTGTAAAGAAAAAGAAGTTCCAAATTAGTAAATGAATTGGAGTGTTTCAAAAATAAAAACAAACAAGTCACACTTACTTGTATTATCTTCATTTAGAAACAAATCAAGTGCAACCTTACCATTCTTCCGGAAATTTGCTCGATAAGACCGCTCAATCCAAACTCTAATCATATCTAGATATGTACAAATTTCAACATAGAATTGTTTAAAAGAAAAAGATTCATGATGAGAATTGTAATGAAAATAATATTGTAAAATAATTTTGATATTATTAATTGGATTTATTTTAGATATTTCATCAAGGTAATGAGAACTCATCATAGTTTTTAATTAAAAAGGAAATGTTTCATTTTCTTGATAATTATGATTGAATCTAGATATTTCAAAATCAACAATTTGAGATGAAGCAATCGAAACGACTAATTTTTTTGAACCATCATCACCTTTTATATGAGTTTTGTAATTAATATCATGATGGAAACTAGTGACGATATTTGATTGATTAACAACCTCAAATAATTGATTATGATAAAATCAATATTCTTCTTTAAATACAAATTGATCTAAATCAATATAAGACACATTGGAATCATTTCTTAATCTGCCTATTAATAATTGATCAGAGAAGGAAGTAATGGGTTCATGTGGTGAAATATCATTCTCTCATTTATCTTCTTAATTGTGTACATGAATATAATTTAACAATACATAAATAAATTCAACATATTCAACATGTTTCATCGTCTATTCATAGTCATATTGATGTTGGAGAGAAGATGTTTGATTGCACTATTTGATATCATACAAGTAAGATGTATTAGGAATATTTTTCACCCAAATCTTTAATTTCTCAATCCAAACGAGTCACATGCTTAATGTGATGAAAGGAGATAAGACTTGGATCTTGTTTGCTTGGCATTAATAAAGATGATTAAACTAAGATTTCAGGCACAGTGCTTAATAATATTAGGTCATCATATGACTTAATTGGTAACAAAACATGCAAAAAGGACCATAGAGTTTCTCAAAGAGCTATTATGAATGCAAATATAAGTAAAAAGATATCCAATGAAAGGTTGGTCAATGAAACTTCAAAGACATTTAATATCAATAGAATAACATTGACAAGAAGGATTTCTACAAGAGAATAATTGGAAACCATGAACCCTCAACGAAATTGGGAAATAATGTGTAGGGTTCCTTGAAATGACAAGGTCCTAGATGAATGGCATAGCATAATAATTGAATTTTGGAATGAAAATTCTAGAGTTTCTTCTATTAGAAGAAATGTATTGACACATAGAGTCTCACATGGTGTTAGGGAGGAGCACAAAAAATCATTGCTAGACATTTCACAAACATAGCTATTCCACATGTTCTAATATGCACATTCTAGTATTACAATTGAATAACGAACTCTTGAGGCAATGAAGCCTTGGTATATATACGACCCAACAAATTATGTGACACATGTTGTTGTAGGTACCACGTGGAATTCAATTATTAATATGAAGTATTTCATAATTATAGGTTACAATTCCAATGTTCAAATGAAGCACCTCCATTGCATGCCATTGAATTCATCAAGACTTTACTTTGTGAAAAGGGAGAAGGTGAGCACTTTTATAATATGAAGTTTGTTAAAAATAAATGTGATAATTTCCTTAATTTGAAGCAATGGAATGCTCACACACATGATTATTCAAATGATATAGTTAAAAAGAATATTTCCAAGCATGTTTCATTTTAGTTATCTCATGGAGGTGAATCAAGAAGGATTAATTTGGTAGAAGATGAAGCTCCCGTCAAAGAATTCATTGATACATTTAATATTATCCAAATTTGTCAGTATGTCCTAGAACATAGTAACACAAAAAGATGTAAAGACATGTAATTTCAAACTAGTAGAGATACTTTTCCGTTTGGTGTTGCATTATTTGTTGTTGAATTTGCATAGAACTATACCTTTTTCATGACAAAATGAAGTACAAAGTCATTATTACCATTTAAAACAAGTTAGAATTTTGGTCCATGTATCTTATAGGTAGGCAGAGAATCATACTGATGGAAGACAAAGTACATGAGAGCAAAAAATAGTGAACCCCTTGATTATAACTCAAGATATTTAAACTTAGACTAGAATATTCCCCAACCCAAGAAAAAATTAAAGATAGTTTATATCTCAATATCTTTAGACTTACTAATAAAGGCTAGAATATTTGTAGTTCACATACAAACATGACATGAATCTTACTTGTGTTATGCCCTTAATTCAAGAAAATAAATATATTTCATACTTTACCAATAGTAATTAGAAGCAATCCCCTTCGCATACAAAGTACGATGAATAATAGAGCCATGGGCCTTGGCACTATATTCAAGATTGAGAATACAAAGTTGACATGATTAGAGTAAAGGCCAAAAAGTAGTTGAGAAATGTTTAATATCAATCTTTTGGAAATCGATTATAAACAATTTGTCAAGAATATTTTTAAAGATTCCTTAGGTACAAATAAGAAGCCTATTTGAAAATGGAGAACAAATTGAAATTCAAAGCTAAAGAGGAAGATGAAGATTAGTGACATGTAAAGACAAATAAGAGTAATGAGAAGATGAAATAAGCTATCAAGAAAGCTTCACAAGTTAGTAAGACATATAAAAAAAGGAGAAAATGAAATAAGCGATCAAGAAAGCTTCACAAAACTTTAAACTTTAGTGAGATGTAAGGGGTTACTATATGGCAATATTATCATTTTTAAGTAAGTGAATATTTTATAAAATATTATTTCATAGAAAATGATTTAAAATTAGTCTGGGAAGTAAATATACTTTCCACAGTTGTAATTGAGTTATATTTCATTGCTATATTGTTTTGAATATCATTGTTGAATTGCAAGTGCATAGATATTAGAGAAACTCAGAGGTAAAACATCAACTTTAATATAAAATAATTTTTGAAAAAAAGTATTATTATATTTTTGAAAATAAAATCAATTTCAAAATTTAAAAGTTGTCAATACTAACTAAGTTAAGAAAGGAAAATGGTGATACGAATCTATTTATTTGTTTTTATTATGTGATTTGAATTTATAACTTATAATAACATTATCTAATTTATAATTTCAAAATTTTATTTATTTATTTATGTTATCTTAATTATTTTTATATAATCATAAGAATATTTTTATCTAATAAAGTATAAAGCACATAATTTTTTTTCTTTATCAATAATTATTTCCTTTTAAAAAAAATTAATTTTTTTCCAAACTAAGTAAAAATCATTTTGCCTCACTATAAATATGAAAATTTTATGTATAAGTATAAATAATTCCTACAATATATTTTTTAAAATTACAAAGTCAATAATATAAATTTTATTTCTAACCTTTTTTTTACTACATATTAATTATAACTATAATTGTGTTCCTCCAACATATTTTTTAAAACTATCCACTCAATAACTTAGATTCTTTATTCATATTTGAAACCTACATGTTTTATATATATATATATATATATATATATTGGTCTGATGATTTTTTTTAAATGCTTATACAAATTAATCTTAACCTTTCCTCTTTTAAATATAATTACCATATCTTTTAAATATAAATATAACTATTTTATATATATATAGTTGGGTTTGACAAATTTTTAGTGCTTATATAAATTGATATTAACCTTTCATCTTTTAAATAGTTATTAACTTCCATCTTAATTATTTTCCATCGTCTTGACTCTTCACGTTCTGAACCTATAAAAGTTTTAGTTTTTTTTTTAATATGTTGTTTTATAGATAGATTAAAGTTTATTGCTCATAGTATACTGGGCGCTATCCAACATATATCCATTTAAGCTCACGGAGAAATTATAATAGAAAGTTAGAAACAACTTCGAAATTCATTTCTATTGCTATTTTTATGAAAGTGTATCACTATTAATATAAACCGGGTCAGCGAAAAGATTGCTATCCAACAAGTATCCATTTAACCTCATTGTAACAGAAAGGACTTCGAAATATATATTCATGATTGCTATGTTTCATTTTTATTTGGCCAAATAATTGAGAGCCACAAAGTTTCAATTTCTATTGCTATTGAAGTTCATAACTGATAATTTAATATTTTCTTTCTGCTAAAAGTGGCCTCCTACGTGGGAGGTGTGTAAAATATCGAACTATTTCATTTCCCTTTCAATACCGGATTCAAGGATACGATGGTGTCCTATTCGTATTTGTCAAATATCCACAAGCCAACAAAATCGGCGTAATGGGATTCAATAGATTTGGTCCACTCTCATTTTCTCAATGCTATTATAAAAAGAGCCTTTTGAGACCCATGTCCTTACTCCTAAAATTGTGTGCACTCTCCTAGACACTTGCTATGTTTACAAAGCCCATGCAAAGGCAAAATATCACAACTCACTAAAACTAATTGGCAGCTCAGTGATCCCATATTCTTCTATAATTTGGACAAATATAATTACAACAATATTAGTAATTCTACTTTTATACAAATTTACAACCGAGGGGAAATCTATCCTCTCTTGGGACATCTCATGACCCCCTTTTGGTTCCCAAACAAAAAGAGTTTCCTAGGGATGACGCTCTTACATTATGTGCTTTGACTAAGGAAAATACTTACCCTTTCTCTCTTCTATTCCACCCTGATTATCCATGAAGCCCTTGAAATAAAAAAGCATCTGAATAACTTTAATCGTGGAGATGGCTACAAGTTGTGTCATTCTTGGAAACCTCTAATTCACAACCTTAATCTTTGATCTCCCTGTCGCTCTCCCCCCTCCCCTATGGTCTCAATTTTATTTCCAGTTGGTTTACTTTTCTTTCATTTTAATAATTCTTCCCTCTCCCTTATTTTATCATTATTTTTTCTTTTCATTGATCATTATTTTAATTATCATTTCTTGATCTTTTATTAATCTCCCTTCCTCTCCCAAGCCTCTATTATATAGTTCCCTCACATTTTCGGATTTATTCTTATATTAGCCCCCTTCCTTTTTTCTCTTTCCCTCTATCCTTAGTGATACATTTATTTTAATTATTCATCTAATTATTTACTTTAATTAGTTGTTTATTAAAATGTATTTTCCTAATTAATTGTTGAATCTATGGTCTCTGCAACCATACTTTCATTTCATATCACCGCAGACTTTGAATCTGCTATTTCCTCCTCCTCCTAGAGTGTCATGCTTTTGAGTGTATAACACACATCCCCATTGAAGGCCTCCTTCGTTGTTGGGCCTCCATTCAATTTTTGAGGGCTCCCTTCCGCAGAGGGTTCATCTTCGCTTGGAGATTAGGTCAATGGTGAAACAAGCAACGCCCCAACCGCGAAATATCCTCCAATAAGACCAATTTCTTGTGCCAAAGTCAAGATCTTGAGAAAGGAGTTGTATTGGGATAAAGGCATTGGCTCCATGGCAATAGTTTACCAAAAACCATATCTGCCTCAAGATTTGGTAAAACAAAGGAATCTTTTTTAGTGAAGGGTTCCTCCTACAACCTCAAGGAGGTTATTACCCTAAATTTGGATATTTCACTGGCTTTGTGACACCACTCTTATCATGGACCCATCTGCATGTAGGTCAAATACGCAGATATTGTCGCCTCACTCACAAGTAGGATACAAGATTGATGATAATCCCATATCGTAGTATTTGACTCCTACATAGAGGTAAGCAAGTTCAAGTTCTAAAAGCACTCAATGAACATGGAAAAACCAAGCATGCCTTGATTCATTTAATGTCAAGGTTAAGAGGTGGAGCCAAAATTTGGGGTGCATTCTCTTCCTCCCAACCCAAATATCTCAAGGATACCCTCAAGTCAAGGCTCGCATAGACAATTCCCAGAGAGGTCTCAGGGACAACCTTCATTGTGGATCAGACAAAAAATATCCCAATTATCAAAGTGGGTCATCTTCAAACCGTGGATGCTTACATGGATTATTTGGTGCATGCCATTTTCTATCAATTTAAAGGGTTATGGCCTACAACATCTACACTCTGAGAATGGGTACATTAGACTTGTTCCCCAAACAGAAATCTTTTTTT
This sequence comes from Pinus tabuliformis, assembly GCA_031772625.1. Classification (NCBI taxonomy): domain Eukaryota; kingdom Viridiplantae; phylum Streptophyta; class Pinopsida; order Pinales; family Pinaceae; genus Pinus; species Pinus tabuliformis. The sequence goes on from CM062812.1 coordinate 979,758,631, forward strand.
TGCTCAAAAGGCTTTTTTTGGGGTATATTTTAAATATTTGAAGGATTATTGAAAAGTTTTTTATGAAGAACGTTGGTTTTGGGGTTGTGTTGGGTTTTTTTTCATAACTTGATTTGCTAGTTTTAACCCTCTCTTTATGCCAACTATGGTCACTCTAGTTTGGGTAGGAATCCCAAATTTGCCCCTTCATCTGCTTCATCTGAAAATCTTAGCTGATGTGGGAAACTCACTCGGTTGTTTCATTAAACTAGACATAGAAAGGCTTGAGAAGGGTATTGCACCATTTGCTTGAATATGTGTTGAAATCGATATCAGCAAAGAGTTGTTGGGAAAATTCCTCCTTGAGTGGAATGACATTATTAATTCGCAATTAGTGGACTACGGAAATACATCATTCCTCTATAGGATCTAAACCCAATCATCTCCAAAATGTTTTTCCCTCTTCTCAAAGGTTTTCTCCTCCTCCATATTCCAAGAATAAGTCACGAGCATGGCAAGATCAAAAAGCTCCAAAAGGAGCTAAGACTTCTTCAGCTCACAAGACACATAATATATAGCAACAAAAATATTTTATAGCTAAAATGAGTTCTTCGAAACCTTAGCTCAACCATACACAGGGACATCTCATCATGCAGAAGTCGAGATCCATCCCTCGAATGGAGAAGCACAAGATACAACTATGGTTTTGGCTTCATTAATGAGTGGCCACAAACGCTTCCATGAATCAAATCACTCATATAGTGATAAGGAAGCAATAAAAGTAGCATAACCTCTAGGTTTGGAATTGGGCCAAGGAAATGTAGTTTTTGTCTCCTCTACATCTGTCCCCGGTAATTCCCTGGTAAATTCCATGATCATTTCTAGGTTCTTTTACTAAGAAAGTAGTGAAAGCATTGCAATTATCAATCATAGGCTATTTTTCATATAAATTCAGGTTAGCTTGTCTCTTGTCTTGGATTTGGTTAGTATTCCCTTAGAATTGACCAAGCTAAATTATTTGTGAACATGTAATGGATTGATAAAAAAATAATACAATTTTTTTAATTCACAAAAATAATATTTCTTAAAAATTTAAATTACAATTTTCAATTTATACATTTTTTTATTTTATTTTCAGGACTGTTAATTAAAAGCACATTATTAAAACATTTAATATTTTCAAAATTGTTTTAGATTATTGTCAAAAATTCATTTTTCCTACCCATCAATGGTGTAACCAGGTTGAATTTTAATGTTCTTTTTGACCTAATATTCCTCACTTTTCTGGCATCTTTATAATCTTATTTATTATTAGAAATTCATTTTTGGTGTAACGGGGTTGAATTCTGATGTTCTTTTTGACCTAATATTCCTCCCATCTCTTGGATCTTTATAATCTTATTTACACACTTTTGTTTGGATCTAACGTTTCTTTGATCTAATATTTATCTTTTCTGGCATCTTTATAACACTATCTTCAATCCATATACACAGTAACATCTTCAATCCACATGTTATTTCAATCCACATACACAGTAAAAATATCTAGAAATAGCATTTCTCTAATGTAAGGTTTTCCAAAGTCCAATAATCGGTGGCATACTTATGTTGAAAAGTGTTCATAATGCAGGTTATAGATCAATGGAGGATAACGTGGTTTGGTTACTGGTTTAAGTATGCCAATGAAAAGTCCCTAAAATTTTGTGTTTCATTCCTACCTTTATGACCCCATGGGATTACAGTTGTGGAGTATCATTGTGAACATGAACTTATGAGTTAAAAATGTCTTCACATGTCGATTTCATGGAAGCCAAATTAGTTTTTAAGTTTAATTTAGTTTCGCTGCCTGTAGTTGTTGATAGAAAAATCTCCCAACAGATTTAGGACAACAAGATTCAAAGCTTGGCCATATCAGCTGAATATTTCAGCACTTCCTTGAGGTATGACCTTTGAATGATTTAAAAAATAGGAGTTTGGTTGGCCCTATGTGCATTCACGGTGAGTTAAATTGTTTTTTGGTCAAGCCACAAGGGCCATGGCTTGCCCGTATTTGGCAATCCCAAACTATTAATTATTTCTGATTGTATTTGGAGTAAGCATGGTCATGTCTCTTATTTGAATTCTTTCCAAAAACATGGAAGGCATATTGCTTCGTCCGCATGGAGTTTTATTATATCATTTTTCGGCATTGCATAAAATCTACAGCCCACATAGCTAAATAGGAATTCAATCTCTATTTTGTAAAGTGGTGAGCTCCCCTGGCCGCATTACCGTAGGAATTGGGTCTGAACTTTTTCCAGTCTCTTTTCATCAATGGATCTCTTGTGAAGTGAAGAAGTGTGATTCATTTTACCAATTATTATCTTTGAAGTAAAATAGAGTGAACAGAGTGAATAGAGTGAATAGTAGCAGTTGCAAGAGTAAAATTTCTTCCTTGAATGTATTATATTAAAATAATAATTTCTTAGAATAGCATGTATAATGGTATGGACATTTTCGAATGAACTAGCTATTTATAGAGTTTCAATATGAGCCGGACCAACATACATCCAATGGGCTAATTTCATAAATTGAACCTTATCTCAAATTGATCTGTATTTACATCTTGGACCCTGGGGGAGATGCTATCAAGAAACAACTAACTGGCCTAGATCTGCAAATATTTTATAAATTGAACCTTATCTCAAATTGATCTGTATTCACATCTTGGACCCTGGGGGAGATGTTATCAAGGAACAACTAACTGGCCTAGATCTGCAAATGATTATAAATCATTTGCAAGTCATTTTCAGAACTAACTTTTTTTATTGGAGTTCATAGGCTTAGTGGTAGCTTCATCAATATTACCCACCAAATAAAAAGACTGTTTCAATCTACCACGTGCCAGTTCAATGCTTAATTCTTATTGTTAGCCTCATAAAAAGAAGAGAAAAAACGGACTAGATCCACCCCCATATCGACAGGATAGGAGTATTTTCAAATACTCTCCTTCCAACTGGATCCTTGTAGCTCGGCTACCTTTACGAATTGACCATAAAACAATAACTAAAGAACCTGATACAACCATTAAAATCAGAACAGTGAGCTATGCAATAACTTCTAGATCCATTTGATCTGTAAAGCGATGAGTAGCTAATATATTCATAACCGAATAGGTCAGGTTCACTTACTTCCTCCCTTCTATTATTCGAACGGATAATCATATCAATCGGAATTTGAATGTATACAGATGGTCCAATCAAACCGAATACTTTATGAAATATCTGAAACAGTTTTTTTCTTAAAAAAACTATTTTCAAATAACGTTGTCATTAAACTCCATCAATTTCCCTTTTACCTCGTTGGCAATATTCTTCACGTTGAAAGTTATGATTAAAGAGCTTAGTTTTGTTTTTTCTTCACAAGAAGGAATAGATAATGTAAATGGTAATTTCACCTATTATGGAAGGACGTTTTGGTTTTGTTATGATAACTAGTTGAATGTTGAAAAATATCATGGTAGTTGTGTGCTGCACCTTTTTTTTTCGCTCGTGGCCATCTCATCTTTTCATTTGTTCCAAGTCTCTGAAATTGATTTGGTGTCTGAGTCTGCTTCCGTGCAGAGTTTGACTCTGCTTCCCCCCTATCTCTTCTTCATTCCACTATTCTGAACTCGTTCCACGCACTACATTGTGTTGTTTTCAACGGATTCAAATTCTCACTCCCATAGTCCAGCTCTGTCCTCCCCCTTCTCTGCCTCAGTGGTCCGTGTGACCACAACCTCAACCGATAACAAATCCAGCGAGCATTTTTCTGCAGGTATTCTCCACACGAATACAAGAGAGCAAGTATTCTCTGCAGGTATTCTCCCAGCTGCGCAGGGATTATAAGACTGTGCATGTCGACCAAGCATTTCTCTGGAGTGTGGCATACATGCGTACACGCGACTTGGTAAATAGTTTCACCCTCACATCAACAAGCGGACCAAGCATTTCTCTGGAGTGTGACATACACACGACCTGGTAAATGGTGTCTCCCTCACATCAACAAGCGGAAGAAACTCTGCGGGTATTCTCCCAACTACGCAGTTTCTCTATTGTTTTCTACTTTGCTTATTAATATTTCAATTCGTTTTCAATGAGGACCAATGCTTAGAACACCCCCATCCAACAATTAGACAAATTGCCAGGGTCTCTTTCCTTTGGTATTTTGTGCGTTACTGACATTTTCTATTGCATTACGCATATACAGAGACTTGACTTGCGTTACGCTTTTCACGACATATAGAGACAGGTTACAGTGGGTGTGCTAAACATATACAGAGGTTTCATCCCAAAATGGAAAACAATGGCAAGGAAATCTCATATTTTGTGGAAGCAGGCCTCATCCCAAAATGGAAAACAATGGCAAGGAAATCTCATATTTTGTGGAAGCAAATCACTTATGTCAAGTCAAAATTGCTTCAACAAACAAAACAGGGAACTGTATTTGGGTAAATGTAAAACAATATCAAGGCATTTTAAAGCTCAAACTTGCTCATTTTAAATGGGAACAAAGAAGAAGAAAATAGTCTCATAAAAAGAAAGAAAGTAAAAGCATCAAAAATAAGAGAAACAAAAATAAAGAAGAATAAACCATTTATAGTCCCACATCTACACCTCTCACTTGGTCGTCAAATCTTTATGTCCAGGGACTGATGAAGGCCCGGGTAAGGCTGGAAATTTTGGAAGTCAAAGAACAGGAAAGGGACCACAAAATCTCAGAGATTACACTTGCAAATCGATTTTTAACGGAAGGTAATAGGATTCTAAAAGAGCAAGTAGAAATGCTACAAGAGGCTTTAGAGACAAGAAAACAAGAATGGGAAAACATGAAGGAAACATGGGAAACCATGAAAGAATCAATGGAAGCAAACAAGGAAGTGATCATTTCTAAAGCAACTTAAGTGGACACACAAATATCTCAGCGGGTAGTCATTTCCAAAAAAAAGGCAAAAGAGATCAAGAGGAAAAGCATTCCAAAAGAACAAGCATTCCAAAAGAAATCAAAACCAGAGTTGAGGGAACTAAAGGTTACATAAGGATGGAGGAAAAAGAAGATAAAAAAAGGCAGAAGAGATCAAGAGGACAAGCATTCCAAAAGAAATCAAAACCAGAGCTGAGGGAACTAAAGGTTACATAAGGATGGAGGAAAAAGAAGATGTAAATGCTCGTATAGCACATGAAAGATAGCTCAAAGACATAAAAGATAGGGAAACAAACTTTATTATAAGAAGAATAAGTGACTATGGAAAGAATGAAAGAACTCTCAATTTGACAAGAGACTTTTTGAAAGAGAAATTACATATGAGAGGGAAAATTTGTCAAGCAAGCAGGGTGGGAAAAATATGTGAAGGGAGGCCTCGATCCATAAAAGTCATCACAGCAAGTGTGCAAGACAAAGACTATCTCTCAAGAAAAAAGAAACTCTTGGAAGGCTCACACTTATTCTTAGATGAAGATCTAACTTGCAAACAACAAGAGGTGAGAAGAGAAGAAGTGGAGAAAATTAGAGCAACAAGAAACGAAGGGAAAAGAGGATGGTTGTACAATGGTAAAGCGGTTATTGCAATGTTTGGGCCTCATGACAAAGAAGGGCAACAATTTGACAGTAAAGAAAAACCAGCTAATTCTATAGTAGGGAGGAAAACAACGGGATAAACATGGATGAAAAGGGGTGAAGACTCAAATTTGAGTATTGTGTGCCAAGCCACGTAGCAATCAAATCCTACCCAGGTCTACCTAAGTCTAGTATGTTGGAACTGTAGAGGTTACCCTTAGAGGAGGGGACTTGGGATAGGCCTATTGCACAAGGTAGAGACATAATCTGTCTCAGGGAAAGTCATGAACATGATGGTTGTGAAAATCATATGTTTGATGGTTATTTGAAATTAGCAATTTGGAATGAGGCAGCAGAAAATGGAAAAGCGTATGGAGGAATACTAGTTTTAGTGAAAGAAAAAGAAATTTGTTACATACAGTTTGTGAAGGAAGATACAAATAAGCAATATTTATGGTTCAAAATAATAGAGAATGAGAACCACATAAGAATTGCAACATGCTATTTTGCACCTCAAACCTCAAAAATTTACAAAAATAAGGGGCTAGATAGCAAAGACCCATATGCAGCTTTAAAGCAAGATATTGTTGTATATTCTCAGCAGGGAGAAGTTATTTTAGTGGTAGATTTCAATGCTAGAACAACAAATCAACAAGTTAGTTTTTTTTTGTTGCAAAGAAGATCACAATCCTATCTGGCTCATTGAAGAGAAGAATCCCCAATGGTTAAGACGTTCAGAAGATAACAAAGTTAGAAATCATTTTGGAGAGGAGTTTCTCTTGTTGTGTGGTGCTTTCAACTTAATCATCTGCAATGGTCTTGATAAATGGAAAAGCTCTGAGAAGTTTTCTTGCAACACATATAATGGGGAAAGTGTTGTTGACTACGTTATTTGTTCAGAAAGCTTGATAGAAAGTATAGACAAAGTTAAGATTGGAGAGCATATTTTGGACTTAAAATCAGACCATAACCCAATTTATAGAAAGCTATCTTGGTTAGAAGAAATACATCATAGGAAGAAAACTCAATGTTGTCGGCAATCAATAGCAAGGGGAAAAAATATTCTAACACAGGAAAATTGCACTATCTTCAAAACAATATTGGAGAGATCAATTCAGAAGGGGGAGAATGGTTGCCAAAGCCTCAATAGTCATGATTTAACCAATATAATTCAGAGTGCACTTGAGAAGTGCAAAAGAGAAAAAAATAGGAAATCTAAATCAAGTTGTTTTCCCGTAAATGCTTGGTTTGATGAGGAATGCAAAATGGCAAGAAAAACCTTGAAAACGACAGACGAGGAGAAGATGAATGTAAAGTTATATAAGCATATTTTAAAAAAGAAAAAAAGATGAGTTCATGCAAACAAGGCGAGAAGAGTTAATATATCTAGGAAAGAATCACCCAAAGCATTTTTGGCAGGAACTTTAACCAAGGAAGAATCAAATTGAAAATAATATTACAACTAATCAATGGTTTGACTATGCAAGACAACTCTATGAGAAAGAATCAAAGGAGGATCCTCCTCCCAAGATTAACACAACTACAAAGATTTTCACATTACAGGAAGTAGAGATAGGAATTAAGAAGTTGAAAATAGGAAAGGCAAAGGACTTGGTTGAACTTCAAGCAAAATATCTAAAGTGGGGAATGAACATTCTTGCACCGCACATCATGGAAATATTCAACAACATCATTCGGCAAGGATTCCCAAGAGATTGGAAAACTAGTCTAGCAATACCCCTTTTTAAAAGTGGAGACATTAATAATCCTTCCAACTATAGAACCATTATGATCAATTCTTTGTTTACAAAGCTCTTCAACAACATGGTAGAAAACATAATCAGTAAGTGGGCGGAAGTCAAAGAAAAGAGGGCAAAAGGGCAAGCAGGTTTTAGGCCAAAGCATTCTATAGTAGATCATGGTATCACGTTGAGACACATTATTGAAAAGGTTTGGGAGGGAAAAGAAGAAGTATTTTGCTACTTTGTTGACTTCAAAAAGGCATTTGACATGGTCCCTAGAGATAAGTTGTGGAGTAGAGTTGAAGAACTTGAAATTCCTTTGCATTATAGAGTTGTTGTCCATAGGCTTTATGAAGAGGTAAAAGTCAAAATTAGAACTTCAGCAGGCATTCCAGAAAGCTTTAGAAGTGACATTGGAGTCAAGCAAGGTTGCCCTTTATCCCATGCTCTTTTTGGTTTATATATTACTAAATTGGAAGAATGATTAAATCTACAAGGTGGGGATGGTGTTCGGTTGGGGGAGTTTATGGTAAATCTTCTTTTATTATGTTGATAACCTTGTATTGATTTCTAAATCGGCCCAGGGATTGCAGATGCAACTTTATTGCCTTTGAACATTTTTGTAAAGAAGTGGGGATGCAAGTCAATGTCAGCAAGACCAAAATAATGATTTTCTCAAATAAAAAGAAGCAGAGCCATCATACGTTCTTCTTTGAAGGCAAAATTCTTGAAGAAGTAAATGAATACAAGTACCTTTGATTGATTTCAACAACAAGATTAATTGGGAGCACTGCAAAAAGAAGAGAATTTTAGGAGGGTGGAAAGTATTATATGATCTTCAAAACAGATGTAGGGACTCGACAAAGTTATGGGATTGGAAAAAAATTAAAGTGCTTTTTGGGCTCCTAGTTTGTCTAGTGATATTATATGAGTGTGAATTGTGGTCTAGCAACATCCCTGTCTCAAAATGGAAGCAAATTGAGAAAATCCAAAAACGTTTAATCATGAGCAAGCTTAAAATAAAAAATTCGGTGTCTTATGAGATAACGTTGCGTGAAATCGGAGAAAATTTCATCAAAGAAATTGCTATGGTACGTCTCATAAGGTGATCAGCTGATCAATATTTAGTTCAAAAATCAAAGTGCTTAGATGATTAGGTGCTCATTATTTAGCTCAAAAATCAAAATTCCCAGAATGGCTCGAAGCCTGAACGAATGTGTCTGTCTCGATGAAACGATCCCAATGCAACTCGTTTCACTGAAAACCAAGTTTGTATGAGGAAGATAATGATTTTTTTCCGCTTTGTCAAACAAAAGAAATTTTGCAAACAAATGTGTACAATCACTGCATAGTCAGCAGTCCGTACTACTGACGTGGCAGATGATTGGGCAGGGTCAACGTCGGTTAACACTCAATCCGGTTTCGACATGTGTCAGGTGGTGGTTGGTTTGAAATTGTGATGACATGGCTTATTTTGATTGGTTAATGGAGGACCAATGAGGAGGGGACAAGTGGCAAGCCCGGAGGCCGCCACGTGTCCCTCCCCAAAGGTCGGTTATGGCGTGCACCAAAACTTTATGGTAGGACGGGGAGTCGAACTCGGAACCTACTCCCAACAAACTCTGTGCCATATCGTTACACCACACCACAAGTTCTTAACCATAACATTCACTGCGCAATTATAAAGTTTAACGTGGTTAAGGTTGGGGGTTTGGAGGGCCAACCCTCCCATGTGAACGCTCCAACGGTAACAGCGGCTATCTAGCTGGTGGTCACGGTTAATACAATGGACAACACATACCATAACTAGTGGCAACATAACCATTACAATTAAGACCACAACATATGTTTGCTATCCCAAAAACCACCGGGTCAATGGTTTCATAACCTTGTACTTGAATGTGTTAATCCTGAATTAGTGTTTAATTAATCTAGTTTAATAATTAATTAAACTGGAGTTTAATTCAGCAGAGATTATGGCGGACCCCCTAAATTTGGTGCGAACTCCAATTTAGTGGAATTAATTGGAGATTCCTCTAGTTTTAGAGGAGGTTTTCTATGAGAAAGTAGTTTTGGTCATAACTGGACAAAAATTCGACCAAATTGAGCTCAGGAAAAGGTGTCCTAGCTAATTTGGGCATTCTGAATGCATTGAAGCATGTTTCAGGAGCAATAGATCTTTGTAAATAATATTTTTTTCCATATTGAGCTAATACAAAGGCCCAAGCCATGGAAGCTGGACCAAGGAGATTTAGCCCAGGAGGGGTGAACTCCATCAAAACACTGTGTTAAGTGTTCATGTTGATGGTTTGCTGTACTTTTCATTGCTTTTGTTCAACACTTGTTTTCATGCTATTTTTCTCATGTATTTCACCTAAAACTTGATAAAATTTACCTATTTATATTCACAAACCACATCAGAAAACCTATGCACATGAAGCAATTGACAAGCATTTGTTTATAAATCTAAAGTTGAAATTAGCACAACAAAATTAACATTCAACAACAGATCAAGTTGGTATCAGAGCAAAGGTTATTTGCTTGATTTCTTGAGTTTTGTGAAAGTAGGGTTTTAATGGTTGCAAAATTGTGATGCTTACAAGGTTAAAGTTGCAGAGAGGAGAAGGGAAACTGTTGTTGGCAACTCCTAGGTAATTCCCAGAAGAAGGAGAGCCACAAGGCCACAATCTCCACCTAAAGTTCCAATTCCAAATGCACTAGAAACACCTCAAGTTTTACCTTCAATTGATATTGAGGAGGTACAAGCAGTACCAGAAGTTGAGCTTGAATCCAAAGCCATCATGTATGGAGCAAGAGAGACTGAAGGTCTTTCGAAAGAGGAAGCATTCAAGAAAGTTTTGTATGACTTAACTGAAATGGTTAGAATCCTCTATGAAGATAGGAACACTAGAATGGCTAGAGAGAGTTCTAAGCCTCCACATGGAGAGGGAAGCTCAGGAGATAAAAATTATGATAAGAAGGATTCAAAGTGTAATGGAGGAAATCCTCCTCCATCTCCACCATCTTCATCTTCCTCGTCATCTTCATCATCCTCAACATCTCAAATAACATCATCTTCCACTTCCACCACAAAAAATGTTCATACTCATTCAAAAACCCCAAAGGAGAAAACTCCCTTACTCAAATTGGACATTAAGTTTGAACTTCCCATGTACAATGGTGAAGTGAATGCAGAATAGTTAGACAATTGGATTCGACAATTGGAGGTTTATTGCAGAATTCAGAACCTTCAAGAAGATGACATAAAGATCCAGTTGGCTTCATTGAGGCTAGAAGGAGCAACATTAGTCTGGTGGGAAGAAAAAACTCAAGAGGAAATGTGAATTCATGGTAAGATATCCATTTCTTGGGTTGAATTCGTTTCTGCAATTAAAAGACAGTTTTATCTTTTAGCATATATGAAAAAGCCATTATGAGTTGGCAGATTTTAGGCAACTTAAAGGCCAAACAGTCCAAGGCTATACCCTATAGTTTAGAAAGAGGGCTTTGTTGTTAGGAGTAAACTTGAATTCCCAAGATACACTGTTGAGATATATTGGGGGTTTACATTCCTATTTAAAACATACTATACTTATGTTCAATCCAAGAAATTTGGATGAGGTATGTGTGCAAGCCACACACCTTGAAGCAAGAGGAAAGAACATCCAGGAAGAGGGTAGTAAGAAGAATCCATTCAAGGGTAAGGATAAAGAGAAGGGAGGAAAATGGAAGGGAAAGAAGAATGCAAGTGTGAAGAAAGAAGGGGTAAAAAATATATGCCAACATTGTTCCAAAGTTCGGCATAATGAAGCCCATTGTTGGAAATTACATCCTGAACTAAGATCTAAGAAACCAAAAAATAAGGGAAAACAAAAGACGACCATTACCACACAACATGATCTTAGATCAGATTCTGGTGACGAGACCAAGATTTCAGCCATGGTCACAAAAGGAAAATAAGTTGTTGCAAGCACTAGTTCCTCACATAATCAGAACAACACTCCAAATGAAGAATCAAGAATAGAATTGCTCCATGTAAGGGTAATTTCAAATCATACAAAGATTGATGCATTATTTGATAGTGGGTCACAATCAAATTTAATTTCATAAGACTTGGTAAAAAAGCTTAACCTTAAAACTGTACCTCATCATAAGCCATATCCATTGGGTTGGATAGTCAATAATGCAAATTTACAGGTTACAAGGAAGTGCTTATTCAAGTTTGCCATTACTAAAAAGTTCATTGATGAAGTTGAGTAAGATGTGGTTCCACTTGACATCTCAGGAATCATTTTGGGTAGTCCATATTTGTATGATAGGAAAACAGTATTTTATCGCCATGAGAAAAAATACTTGTTTCTCAAGAATGGGGTGGAGTAAATTGTGAGAGCCCATTGCAAAAAGTTAAACATTTCTTTGGTTGATGCAAGGCAAATGAAGAGACTAGTAAATGCAAGTAGAAATTTTGTGCTTCTCATGATCAAGAAAAAGAATGATATTGATTATTAATGTTTTGAAGGTTGTGATGACAAATTAAAATATGATTTTTTTGATGTGGTAAGAAAGCACGACGAGATGTTTCAGGAACCAAAGGGGTTACCTCCCAAGAGGGGAATTTCACATGAGATACAACTGCATCAGGATGTTCCACTTCCAAACATTGGCATGTATTGCATGTTGATTATGGAGAGCACAGAAATCATGAAGCAAATTCAAGAATTTATGAACACATATGCCCATCTACTTCGCCATGTGGTTCGCCCATTGTCTTGGTGCCAAAAAAGGATAAGACTTGGCGTATGTGTGACGATTTCCATGCACTGAAAAAAATCATGGTAAATAATCGTTATCCACTCCCAAGAATTGACGATTTTCTTGATCAGTTGAGGTATGGAAAGTATTTCACTACGTTAGACTTACGAAGTGGTTATCATCAAGTTATCATATATAAAGAGGACATTTGGAAAACCACATTTAAAACTAAACAAGGATTGTTTGAGTGGCTTGTTATGCCTTTTGATATTACAAATGCTCCAACTACTTTCATGAGAGTTATGAATGATGTATTGAGACCATTGCTAGATGACTTTGTCATTGTTTACTTAGATGATATTCTCGTATTCAACAAATCCAGAGATGAACATGTCATGCATTTGAACAAAGCACTTGATGCCTTGAGAAAAGAACAATTATTTTTAAAGATGTCAAAGTGTGAATTTGGAAAGAATTATTTTGTGTATTTGAGACACATTGTTGGAGGAGGAGAATTGAAGATAGACCCCTCTAAGGTTGAGGTCATTCTGAATTGGCCCAAGCCCAATACAGCTATAGAGGTAAGAAGCTTTCTAGGGGTAGCACAATATTGGAGGAAATTTATTGCTAATTTTTCTTCCATTATAGCTCCACTAAATGCATTGACTAGTGTCAAGAAAGTCTTCCATTGGGGAGATGTACAACAGAAAGAATTTGATTCTTTAAAGCAAAAGATCATTTCAACACCGGTATTGGCTCTTCCAGATCTTAGACAACCGTTTGAGATTCAAACAGATGCTAGTGATTTTGCCAAGAAGAGTACAACCTTTCATTCGCAAACAGATGGACAGACCGAGGTGGTCAACAGGACATTCATTCATATTCTTAGAGGATATTGCTGCAAACATCCCAAGTTGTGGGATGAACATTTGCATTACATACAACATGCATATAATAGGGCAAAGCATTCTTCCATAAATACATCACCATTTGAGACATGTTTTGGGTACTTTCCAAGATCTCCATTGGACTTCATCTTTGAGAAAGATGTCACCATCGATGGTCACAAAAACATCGATAAGGTAAGGAAGTTCATAGAGCAAATTCAGTTGATACATCACACAGTGCAGGAAAAACTTGAAAGAATTCAGAGCAGTTACAAGGCAAGGCATGAAAAACAATGTATTGATCACATATTTCAAGTTGGAGATGAAGTTTGGTTATATATTAGAAAAGAGAGACTTCAAGGGGAAGGTAAAAGCCTTAAGCCAATCCGTTATGGTCCTTTTAAAATTCTGGAAAAGATTGGTAACAATGCAATTAATCTAGATTTGTCTCCTTATATGCAAATATACTCTGTTGTTAATGTTGAGAATTTGATATTTTTTAAGCCCCCTTTGATTGATGATCAAGGAGAGCATGTTCAACAACCATGAATAGATGATTTATCGCCAGAATATCTTGATGAACTTCAGCAGGATCTCATACTTGATAGAAGAATCAAAACTTCAAAGAGAGGGAATGTTGAATACCTTAGAGTGGGACTCAAGGGAAAAAATCCTTCCAAAGCCAAATGGTTGCAGATCGAGAAGGTGAGGGAGATGTATCCTCACATGCTGAAAAATCAATAATATCTTTTGGGGTCCAAAAGGCTTCTAGTGGGGAGGAATGATCAGGTGCTCAATATTTAGCTTAAACATAAACGTTCTCAGAATGGCTTGAAACCTGAACCATCGTGTCTGTCTCGGTGAAATGATCCCAATGCAACTCATTTACTGAAAACCGAGTTCGTATAAGGAAGATAATGAGTTCTGTCCGCTTTGCCAAATAGAAGAAATATTGCAAAAAAATGTGTACAGTCACTGCCAAATCAACAGTTCGTACTGATGATGTGGCATATCAATAGGTAGGGTCAACTTTGGTCAACACTCAATCATGTTTTGACATGTGTTAGATGGTGGTTGGTTTGTAAGTGCGACGACGTGGCTTATTTTGATTGGTTAATGGAGGAGAAACGAGGAGGGGACACATGGCAAACCCGGAGGCCGCCATGTGTCCCTCCCCAAAGGGCGGTAATGGCGCGCACCAAATTTTTATGGCAGGCCGGGGGATCAAACCTGGGACCTACTCCCAAAAAACTCTATGCCATACCATTACACCACACCACAAGTTCTTAACCATAACATTCACCGCGCAATTATAATGTTTAACGTGGTTAACGTCAGGGGTTAGGAGGGCCAACCCTCCCATGTGAACGCTCCGACGGTAACGACGACTATCCATCCGACGGTCACAGTTAATACAACGACCATCACATACCATAACCGGAGGCAACATAACCATTACATTTAAGACCATGACATGTGTCCGCTATCCCGAAAACTTCCAAGTCAATGGTTTCATAACTGTGTGCTTGAATGCGTTAATCTTGGATTAGTGTTTAATTAATCTAGTTTAGCAATTAATTAAACTGGAGTTGAATTCAACAGAGATTATGGCGGACCCCCCAAATTTGGCATGAACTCCATCTTAGTGGAGTTAACTGCAGATTCCTCCAGTTTTATAGGAGGTTTTCTAGGAGAAAGTAGTTTTGGTCATAACTGGAGCAAAATTCAACCAAATTGAGCTCAGGAAAAGGTGTTCCTAGATAATTTGGGCATTCTGAAAACATTGAAGCAAGTTTTAGGAGAATTAGAGCTTTGTAAACAACAATTTTTCCATACTGAGCTAATACAGAGGCCCAAGCCATGGAAGTTGGACCAAGGAGGGGTGAAATCCTTCATCAAAACACTGTGTTAAGTGTTCATGTTGATGGTTTTCTGTACTTTTCATTGTTGTTGTTCAAAACTTGTTTTCATGCTATTTTCCTCATGTATTTCACCTAAAAATTGATAAAATTAACTGTTTACATTCACAAACCACATCAGAAAACCTATGCACATGAAGCAATTGACAAGCATTTGTTTATAATTATGAAGTTGAAATTAGCACAGAAAAACTAAAATTCAACAAAATATAATTAGAATCGCTCAAAACCTAAAAGACTGCGACCATCTCGGCAATATGATCCCAACACAACTCGATTCACTGAAAACAGAGATCGTATGAGAAAGATATCGTGTTTTGTCCGATTTTCCAAACATAGGAATTTTGAAAAAAAAAGTACAGTAACTGCACAATCAACAATTCATACTTCTGATGTGGCAGGTAACTGTGCAGGTCAAAGGTTTGGTCAACGACCAGTGAGGTCATGCCAAGTGGTGCATTCGGTTGGTCTACAGTTTGATAAGTTGGCTTGATTTCATTGGACATGGGAGGACCAATGAGAAGGAGACATGTGGCAAACCCGAAGGCTTCCATGTGTCCCTCCCCAAAGGCCTAACAGAATCGACATTCTATGGCAAAATTTTATGGCAGGTCGGCAGAGTCGAACACGCGACCTCACCTGCACAAAGCCAACGTCTTATCGTTATGCCACGCCATTAGTTCTTAACATACTATGCTTGCGGTTTGTATTTTTTATGTTAACACTTGGCGGTTGGGGGAGGAGAGGACCAACCCCCTCCACATGTGACCACACCACGAAACGAGAGGCCAACGGTTAGCTCTAACCATGAGATTTATGCGCTAACTAAAGATTAGTGCTAATTAATACATGTTTATCCATTAATTAAAGCGCATTTAACTTGGCGAATCTTTTGGTGAGTCCGATAAATTCAGCCTTTCTCCAAATTTGGTGGGATTAATAGGAGTTCTCCAGTTTTAGTGGAGTTTTCCTAGGGAAAACTTAAGAGGCCATAAATTTTGGCATATTTTGACCAATTTGGGCTTATAAAAACTCATTCTTAGATGATTTTGATGTTATGAGCACATTCAAGTAGGTTTCAAGAGCAATAAAGCATTGTAAACAACACTTTTTTCCATTTTGAGCTAACATAGAGGCCCAAGCCATGGAAGATGGACCAAGGAGATGTAGCCCAGGAGGGGTGAAATCCTTCGTCAAAACATTGTGTTAAGTGTTCATTTTTATGGTTTGTTGTATATTTGTTTGTTGTTGTTCAACACGTCATTTACATGCTATTTTTCTCATGAATTTGACATAAAACTTGACAAATTTACCTATTTTCATTCACAAACACCATAAGAAAACCTATGCACATAAAGCAAATGATCAGAAATTGTTTTTAATTATGAAGTTGAAATTAGCACAACAAAACTAACATTCAAGGACAAATCAAGTTGGTATCATAGAAAAGGTTATTTGCTTTATTACTTGAGTTTTGTGCAAGTAGGGTTTTAATGGTTGTAAATTTGTGATGCTTACAAGGTTAAAGTTGCAGAGAGGAGAAGGGAAACTATTGGTTACAAATCTTGAGGTAATTCCCTGAATAAGGAGAGACAAAAGACCACAATCTCCATCCAAAGTTTCAATCCCAACTGCACTTGAAGCACCTCAAGTTTTACCTTCAGTTGAGATTGAGGAGGTACAAGCAGTACCAGACGCTGAGCTTGAACCCAAAGCCATCATGTCTAGAGCAAGAGAGACTGAAGGTATTTCAGAAGAGGAAGCATACAAGAAAGGTTTCTATGATTTAAATGACATGGTTAGATTCCTCTATGAAGAGAGGAATACGAGAATGGCTGGAGAGAGTTTTAAGTCCCCACATGGAGAGGGAAGCTCAGAAGATAAAAAATATGAAAATAAGGATTCAAAGGGTAATGGAGGAAAGCCTCCTCCATCTCCAACATATTTATCATCTTCCTCATCCTCATCATCAAAAACAACATCATCTTCCACTTACACCACAAAAACTGTTCATACTCATTCAAAAACCCCAAAAGAAAAAACTCCCTTACTCAAATTGGACATTAAGTTTGAACTTCCCCTGTACAATGGTGAGGCAAATGCAGAGAAGTTGGACAATTGGATTCGAAAATTGGAGGTTTATTGCAGAATTCAGAACCTTCAAGAAGATGACATAAATATCCAGTTGGCTTCATTAAGGCTAGAAGGAGCAACACTAGTTTGGTGGGAAGCAAAGACTCGAGAGGAAATGCGAATTCATGGTAAGATATCCATTTCTTGGGTTGAATTTTTTTCTTCAATTAAAAGACTGTTTTATCCTTTAGTCTACGTGAAAATAGCCATTATGATTTGGAAAAACATTAGGAAACTCAAGGGCAAAACAATTCAAGACCATACCCAGGAGTTTAGGAAAAGGGCTTGTTGTTAGGAGTAAACTTGAATTCCCAAGATACTCTCTTGAAATACATTGGGGTTTACATTCCTAATTAAAACACACTATCCTTATTTTCAATCCAAGCAATTTAGATGAGGTATGTGTGCAAGCCATGCTCCTTAAAGCACAAGGAAAGAACATTTAGGAAGAGGGTAGTAAGAAGAAGCCATTCAAGGGTAAGGAGAAAGAGAAGGGTGGAAAATGGAAAGGAAAGAAGAATGCAAGTGTAAAGAAAGAAGGGTAAAAAACTATATGCAAACATTGTTCCAAAGCGGGGCATGATGAAACCCACTGTTGGAAACTACATCTCAAACTAAGGCCTAAGAAACCAAACAATAAAGGGAAACAAAAGACGACCGCTACCACACAACATGATCTTGGATCCGATTCTAGTGATGAGACCAAGATTTCATCCATGGTCACAAAGGGAAAAAATGCTATAGCAAGAACTAGTTCCTCACATAGTCACAACAACACTCCAAATGAAGAATCAAGGATAGAGTTGTTCCATGTAAGCGTAATCTCAAATCATACAAAGATTGATGCATTTTTTGATAGTGGGTCACAATCGAACTTAATTTTAGAAGACTTGGTTAAAACTCTTAACCTCGAAACTGTACCTCATCACAAGCCATATCCTTTGGGTTGGATAGTCAATAATGCAAATTTACAGGTTATAAGGAAATGCTTATTTAGGTTTGCCATTACTGAAAAATTCATTGATGAAGTTGAGTTAAATGTAGTTCCACTTGACATCTCAGGAATTATTCTGGGGAGCCCATATTTGTATGATAGGAAAGCAGTGTTTTATCACCATGAGAAAAAATATAAATTTCTCAAGGATGGAGTGGAGTATATTGTGAGATCCCATCGCAGAAAAGTTAAACATTCTTTGATTAATGCAGGGTAGATGAAGAGACTAGTAAATGAAAGTAAAAATTTTGTGCTTCTCATGATCAAGAAAAAGAATGATATAGATTATGAATGTTTTGAAGGTTGTGACAATAAGTTAAAATCTGATTTGTTTGATGTGGCAAGCAAGCATGGCGAGATGTTTCAGGAACCAAAGGGGTTACCTCTCAAGAGGGGAATTCAGCATGAGATACAGTTGCAATAGGATGTTCCGCTTCCAAACATTAGCATGTATCGCATGCAGATCATGGAGAGTATGGAAGTCAAAAATAAAATTCAAGAATTGTTGAACAAAGGTATCATACGCTCATCTACTTTGCCATGTGTTTCACCAATTGTCTTGGTGCCAATGAAGGACGAGACTTGCCGCATGTATGTGGATTTCCATGCATTGAATAAGATAACAGTAAAGAATCGTTACCCACTCCCAATAATTGATGATTTGCTTGATCAATTGAGGTATGCAAAGTATTTCACTAAGTTAGACTTACAAAGTGGTTATCATCAAGGTAGAATAGCTGA
The DNA here is from genome assembly GCA_031772625.1 of Pinus tabuliformis. NCBI lineage: Eukaryota > Viridiplantae > Streptophyta > Pinopsida > Pinales > Pinaceae > Pinus > Pinus tabuliformis. The sequence goes on from CM062812.1 coordinate 979,777,355, forward strand.
AGAGGACATTTGGAAAACCACATTTAAGACTAAACAAGGATTGTTTGAGTGGCTTGTTATGCCTTTCGGTCTTACAAATGCTCCAATTACTTTCATGAGAGTTATGAATGATGTATTGAGATCATTTCTAGATGATTTTTTCATTGTTTACTTAGATGATATTCTCATATTCAACAAATCCATAGATGAACATTTCATGCATGTGAACAAAGTACTTGATGTCTTGAGAAAAGAACATTTATTTTTAAAGATGTCAAAGTGTGAATTTGGCAAGACTTATTTAGTGTCTTTGGGACACATTGTTGGAGGAGGTGAGATAAAGATAGACCCCTCTAAGGTTGAAGTCATTGTGAATTGGCCCAAGCCCAATACAATTACGGAGGTAAGAAGCTTTCTAGGGGCAACGCAATATTGAAGGAAATTTATTGCTAATTTTTCTTCCATTGCAGCTCCACTACATGCATTGGCTAGTGTTAAGAAAGTCTTCCAATGGGGAGATGTACTTTAAAAATAATTTGATGCTTTAAAACAAAATATTAGTTCAACGCCGGTATTGGCTCTTCTAGATCTTAGACAACCATTTGAGATTCAAATGGATGCTAGTGATTACGCCATGGGAGTAGTTCTCATGCATCATGGTAAGCCCATTTCATTTCATTCTGAAATTTCTAATGGTGTTGTGACTAACTATCCCACTTATGATAAAGAACTTTACGTGTTGGTACAAAGTGTTAAAAAGTGGAAACACTGCTTGATGGGAAAGGAGACCATTATCCATACCAACCATCAACCATTGCAGTACTTACAGTCACAATCAAAGTTGTAGCAATCACGACACTTCAGATGGATGGATTTTCTACAACAATTTCATTTGGTTATCAAATAAAAAAAGGGAATCTCCAATAAGGTAGTTGATATGCTTTCTAGGCCTATTGTAAATTTATATATTATACTCAACATAATTCTGTTTTACATGAAAGTTACATTGAGAAATATGCATATGATAATGAATTTCAAGATGTGTATGCAAGCTCGAGGCAAGGAAACCAAATTGAAGAGTTAGATTACCATGTACATAGCAATTTGTATCACTTTGGCAAGTTATGTATTCCACAAGGAGAAAGAAATAGTATCATAAGGGAGGCACACACTTCATTGATTGTTGGACATTTTGGTGTAGGCAAGACAATAGCGAATCTCCAAAGGTATTGTTATTGGCCACACATGTTTGATAATGTGTCTCGTTTCATTAGAGGATGTTCTTTGTGTGCAACAAGTAAGCCTAGCAATGGGAAACTAGGATTGTACACTCCACTTCTGGTACCTTCACGTCCATGGGAGAGTATCTCAATGGATTTTTTAGGAGGTCTTCCATTGTTAAGGAAAGGTCATGATTACTTGTATGTAGTTGTAGACAGGTTTAGCAAGATGTGTGTTTTAATGCCATGTAAAAAGAAAATTATAGCCGAACAAACAACTCATCGTTTCTTTCAAAATGTTTGGGTTCATTTTGGCCTTCCTACCTCCACTGTAAGTGATTGATATTCTCGATTTGTTGGGAATTTTTGGTCAAATTTGTGGGACATGATGGATGCTAAGTTGAAGAAGAGTAAAACCTTTCATCCGCAAATAGGTGGAAAAACCGAGGTGGTAAAAAAGACAGTCATTCATCTTCTTAGAGGATATTGTAGCAAACATCCCAATTTGTGGGATGAACAGTGGCATTACATACATCATGCATACAACAGGGCAAAGCATTCTTCCACAAACACATCACCAATTGAGGCATGCTTTAGGAACTTGCCAAGATCGCCATTAGACTTCATGTTTGAGAAAGATGTCACTATTGATGGTCATAGCAACATCAATAAGGCAAGGAAGTTCATTGAGCAAATTCAATTGATACATCACACAGTGCAAGAACAACTTGAAAAGAGTCAAAGCAGCTACAAGGCAAGGCATGACAAACAGTGTGTCGAACATAAATTTCAAGTTGGAGACGAAGTTTGGTTATATATTAGCAAAGAGAGACTTCAAGGGGAAGGTAAAAAGTTGAAGCCAATCCATTATGGTGATTTTAAAATTCAGGAAAAGATTGGCAACACTGCATTTAAGCTAGATTTGCCTCCTTATATGCAAATATACTCTATTGTTAATGTTGAGAATTTGAGATTGTTTGAGCCTCATTTGATTGATGATCAGGGAGAGCACGTTTAGTTGTCATCAATAGATTATTTCCCACCAGAATATCTTGATGAACTTCAGCAAGATCTCATACTTGACAGAATAACCAAAACTTCAAAGAGAGGGAATGTCGAATACCTTCGAGTGGGACTCAAGGGATAAAATCATTCTAAGGCAAAATGGATGCAGATTGAGAAGGTGAGGGATCTATACCCTTGCCTACTGAACAATTGATAGTATCTTTTTGGGTCCAAAAGGCTTTCAGTGGGGAGGAATGATCAGGTGATCAATATTTAGCTCAAAAATCAAAGTGCTCAAAATCACTCAAAACCTGAACGATCGCGTCCGTCTTGGTGATACAATCCCAACACAACTCATTTCACTCAAAATGTAGCTCATATGAGAAAGATATTGCGTTCTGTCTGCTTTGCCAAACAGAGGAATTTTGAAAAAAAGTACAATCACTGCACAGTTAGCAGTCCGTACTGCTGACTGTGGCAAGTGAATTTGCAGGTGAAAGGTTTGGTCAATGACCAGTGAGGTCACGCCAAGTGGCGCATTTCGGTTGGTCTATGGTTTGATAAGTTGGCTTGATTTCATTGGACATGGGAGGACCAATGAGAAAGAAACATGTGGCAAGCCCGGAGGCCACCACGGGTCCCTCCCCAAAGGGCTGGCAGAATCGGTGCGCTATGGCAAAATTATATGGCAGTTCGGCGGAGTCGAACCCGCGACCTTGCACACACAAAGCCAATGTCTTACCGTTATGCCGCGCCATTAGTTCTTAACATATTATTCTTACAGTTTGTATTTGTTATCTTCACACTTGGAGTTTGGGGGAGGAGAGGGCTAGCCCCCTCCACATGTGACCACACCACAAAACCGGAGGCCAGCAGTTAGCTCTAACCGCATGATTTATGCGCTAACTGAAGATTAGTGCTAATTAATACATGTTATCCATTAATTAAAGCGCAGTTAAACTGGAAAATATTTTGGTGGGTCCGATAAATTCGGCCATTCTCCAAATTTGGCAAGATTAACTGGAGTTCTCCAGTTTTAGTGGAGTTTTCCTAGGGAAAAATAAAGAGGCCATAAATTTTGCATATTTTGACGAATTTGGGCTCAGAAAAAAGTCATTCTTAGATGATTTTGATGTTCTGAGCACATTGAAGCAGGTTTAGGAGCAATGGAGCATTGTAAACAACACTTTTTTCCATTTTGAGCTAATACAGAGGCCCAAGCCATGGAAGTCAAACCAAGGAGATGTAGCCTAGTGTTGAAGCCCCGAAAATCGGGTCGACAACAAGGGGGATACCCACCCGGTCCGGACCTTGGTTGGCAGCTCCTTATCCGTTTGGTATAGCGGGTCCGACTGGGGATAATGGGATCAGTTTCCCAATCTATGAGTGTGTGTGTAGAATTTGATGTTGCTAATCTAACAGTTCCTATCTAAGATATCATAATTCAAACTTTAATCTAATTTTATGCTATTGTAATCTAATAAACAGCACATCTAAATCTATACTAACCCAGGATGTAATTCTTCTATTATGTGATCTAAAGAGATTTCAAATAACAACTGGTAATAAAGATCATTCAGCGATTATAAGAAAGGAAATCAATCAAGATGAACCACTTCGCATAAAAAGTTAGACGAAACAGTTGTGAAAAGCATATCGCATAATGAGCTATTCATATATTAGGGATAAATAAATAGCTATCACCGTACAAAAGTGCCAAACGATAACTCAAGCATTCATGCAATAATACATAAACAACTAAAAACTGTATATCACTTTAACATATAAGCAGAAATGGTCAAGAGATAAAAGTGCCATTTATGACTAGTCCTACTCATAAGCTTCAAGCAACAATGATTTATCTCTCCTTGGTCTAACATCCACTAAGAGTACAGAAGTGCAACATCAGTAGCAGATATCAAATGCAAACATCAACAAATCTTGATCCATTCATTCACCAAAACCTCCTCTGAGGGTGCAAAAGTGCATGTTCTGAGGACAAGTTTTTGATAAATTTCTGGACCCCCCTCTAAATGCATGAGAAGGGTTTAAATACTACTTCGTAAATCTAATAATAACTTATTTACAAAAATTCAGGATGTGGTTTAAATGACCGCCCTTTTTCTAAGCAAAATTTAAAGTGAAAATTAAATCCAGAACTAAACTACTTTTGTATCTGGTCTTTAAAACTGCATGTATTTAGCATTGGTTTAAGGAGAGTCGGCTGGCTGACTTCTGCTTTGAGCTGAGCTGAGAAAATGGAATCGATGAGAGTTGGTACCATCTTTTCGGCTGCATTTATGATACACTTCACAGTCATCCACTGACTATGCGGTTTTACCAAGTATGTCCAGTAATATTCCCAATTTAACATGTTCAGTGCTTGAATTGCTTTTGCCTTTTCTTGCGCTCTCTGTTTCCATTCCGCCTCTAGTTGTAGTTTGTTTGGTAAATATTCTGGGGTGATTTCTACGATCAAATTTTCCTTGTGCAAATTCTCATTTACACAGTCAATAAGACTACTTGCTGTCGTGGCTGTTGTTTCTACCGCTTGTTCTGCCTCCCTGATTTGATCGTCCCACTTGTTAAAGAGCAGCTCTTTATGGTTCTCATTTATCCTTGGTGTGCCTGCTCTTTTTCCCTCGTCTTCATCCTGCCAAGCCAAGTACTCAGTCACCCGTTTATCAATCAGATCATATTCATTTCGTAAATCGACCACTTGATTAGTGATCTTATCACTAGTTTCACAATAATAACTGCACTGTGATATCTTTTGGCCCAACACTTCTTGCTGTTGTAGTAATTGTTCATTCAAGGAAATAGATTCCTAAATAAACTCTGTAAGCTTAGGGTCGTCCTTGTGCATTTCTTGTAAATCCTGTAACTGCTTTCCCTTCTCATCCAAACTTTTCTGATATCCTATCTGTATTTGCTGGAAGTCCTCCTGCAACTTTTCAAGTTGTTTCTGTGCTTCATTATTGGTGTTGGCTTGTTGCAATTGTAGTTGCAGTACTTGTATTTGATCTTACCGTTATTTCAATAACTGTTGTACTTCCAATGCTTTACCAATAGTCGCAGAGGTGTACGCTCCTGTGATCTGAGATAGTTTGGTGAGATTTTCAGTAGGATTGCTGGTGGGATCTTTCCACAAGACGTCTAATTGTTCTGCATCTTGAGAGAGTGTATTTTCTAATTTCCTTTTCTTTCTCTGTCTTCTTACCACTGCTTTATGTTGGGGACTATAAAATATATCCAGCGTGGGAATTTCTTCTATATTAAGTATAAGCTCAGAAGATGGGGCAACAGGAATATGCTCCATAACTGAGACATCGCTGACTATTGTTGTGACTACTTCCTGTGCTACCTGTGTATTGCTCACAGGTGTTTTTAGGGCTTGTCCTTCAAGATTGATCAGTTCGTTGAAGGTTTCCCATTCCTTATCTAATTCGTTCGTGACTGGTGGTGCTTCAATGATGAGAGGAGGAGGATCTCTTTGCGGGGAGGCAATAACCTATTGTTGTAGAAGTTCCATTGACTGAGCGGTATCCTTAGCTGACTCTTCGCTCCTATCTTGGTCATTTCCGGATCTTTTAGAGTGTTCAGGCATTTCTTTTTCAGACTTGGATTTAGATCCGTTAGTGCTTGAACTCCCACTAAGACTAACGCTTGGACTTGGTTCTCTTGCAGACAGTCGTAGTTTCTCCAGAGGAATACTGGCTAATCTTCTTTCTTTGTATACCATGAACTTTTGAAAGTCGTCTGGAGACAATTGCAATTGGGCTTCGCGCAAAATCTCTTGAAGTGTGCTTTTCTGTTGGAATATATCATCAAATAAATCCTTTTTCCCAACGAACACTTTTATCTTGACTGTAGTTGTGAAATTCTGGGCAACCTCATTTGGGTCAAATGGTCTTCCCGGGAATTTAAATAGTTGTAAACACGTCATATTTTGTACTTCAGTGAATGCGTGACCTACATAAAATAGCGAAAAGGCCCCACAAGCTACAGGAAATTGTGGCCATATAGCCTTCTTTTTGTCCTTTAAGTCTTTAGTTAGGCCACCTTCTCCACAGGTTTGATATGCAATTTCTCGAGCTAGGAGTTTATCAGGGATATACAAAGGTAGAACATGAGGGGGTGCAGTACTTCCAAATACCCTAACATAAGTGAACAATTCCTCTCCGAACCATCTTGCGATGGGGAGGATGTCTATCTATGCTTCAGGTGAGCACCTCGGGGGTTCTTTATCATACAACATTATATACAACGGCAGCATAAGTCCGTGACAAATCTGGTAGAAGTATGGAGTGAACTGAGAGTCCCACAATATCTTATGATAGACATGGATGGGTAAGGGGTCTTGAGTTGTCCACTTCCAACCCATAACAGGGAACTTAGAAACATAACATATTGAATCCATAATATATGCAGCTAGGTAAAAAGGAGGATAAATCCTTTGAGACGTAGCTCTTTTGGACCGGTAACTGACAATAGCCGTGATTAGGTTATCAAATAAAATTTTGGCCCAATCTACAATAGTGGCATTTGTGGCAGCATCTAGTAATGGTAACCATTCAGATGAAAATTTGTTGATATCTGGCATTCCAAATATTCTACAGAGCATGGCAGCAGAAAAGAAATATGGGGAGGTAAGGGAACCAGTAATGTACATACCGTGTTTATCTTTCTTGAGCGGTTCGTCTTTCTTGGACCAGTCTTTGGTGGTTTTTGACAGGTTCTAGTTCTCCTTCACGAATTTTTCTATGAATTGCATGTTATAAGTTGCCTGTGGCTCAGGCAGATGATACATGAGTTTTAAATCCTTCGTAGCGAATGACCCAATGAGCCCTTGACCATGAACCTTGAACTGTCTATTTTTTATTTCTGCGCTATCAAGTATCCACTTGACCATGTCTGTGTATGGGAGAATTTTGGGCCTTGCCGCTATCCGATGTAGGAATGAGCACGCTAGCTCTTCTAGGGATGCTTCAGAAGAACTCTGTGAGCCCGCGACAGCAGTAACTTTCATTACTCTGGGATTCTCCTCTTCGAGCAGACTGTACATGCCTTCCCACGTAGCTATTCCCGCATCTCTGTTACAAGCCGTGTCTGTATACAAAGGTGCCATTTCCTTTTCTTTGGAGCTCAGGGCTTTGTTTTTCTTCCCCATTTCAACCTGCGTATTGCTTTGTATCGTCCTCCATTCTCCATTCCTGCAATTCACAAGTGAAGTGGAAATGAATGACCAAGAAGGGTGATGGGAGAGTTTTAAATGCCGCAGACATACCAAATACCATCTTACGTGAAGTGATTCTTTGAAAAGCACGTGTTCATATTTTATTAATAACTGACAACTAACTCCTTTATTAGCATTTAAAGCACATAATCATGTGTCAGCTTATGGAAAATAGCTTTTCTTGAATATCGTGCCCGAAAGATCTGCGATGGAGCGATTTTGCGATTTGCTTCGCAACATCACAGATCGCACCATCGCATATCGCAACGTCGCAATATCGTAAAATCGCACAAACATAACATCGCAGCGTTAATCTAGCCTAACATCGAAACCATCGCTTTATCGCGATATCGCAATATCGCAAATCGCAGAAGTTTTATGTATGACAAATTTCGTTAACCTGTTTCCTGCGATATGCGATCTTGCGATCGGCATCATCGCAAATCGGTAAATTCTGAAGTATTTCTTATAAGTTTTACTTATTGCGACGCGATAGTTGTTCAATACCACAATCTCGCACATGCCGGGATTGCACTTGAATGGTGGCGTTCTACTACCGTTTTATGATGCGATTTTTTAAAGATTTTTCCCTTATCATAAACTTAGGTTTTAAGTATTCCAAGGAATTTCCTAAGCTTACGATGGTAACTTTATTTTCGGAAAAGGAATTTAAGCTCTACTTTTTCTTTTCCTAAATTTTAACTAAGGGTCCCCCACACATTTAGCATTTCGGATGACACTTAAATGAGGAGGGGGGGGGGGGTTGTTGCTAGTCACAACACCTAGGAGGGGTGAAATCCTTCATCAAAACACTATGTTAAGTGTTCATTTTGGTGGTTTGATGTATATTTGTTTGTTGTTATTCAACACTTCATTTACATGCTATTTTGTTCATGAATTTGACATAAAACTTGACAAATTTACCCATTTTCATTCACAAACACCATAAGGAAACCTATGCACATAAAGAAAATGATGAGCAATTGTTTTTAATTCTGAAGTTGAATTTAGCACAACAAAACTAACATTCAACAACAGATCACAAGGTATCTTCAGAGAATTCAGCAAATGGGAGAAGGTAGATGGCCTAAAGTTATCTTCAATGAAGGAATGAGTGAAAGAAAGAAATCATGGATGAGACAAAACAACAAATGGATGCAAAAATGGAATATTTACCTCAATGCATGTCCCACAAATAGCAAGGATTTAAAGGGTTATGTTATGGAGAAGTTTTATAAGCATGTATGGAGAAAAGAGTTGGGTAGAAAGAAGAAGTACTATGTTCAAGAATTTAACCCCACGTGTGATATCCAACAAAAGAGTACATTGGAGCTAGCATTCCATGGAGAGAAAATATTCTTATTGCTCAATTAAGAACTAATTCGCATCAACTACTGTGTGAAACAGGTCAGTGGAAAAGGCCTAAAGAATCTTGGGAAGAGCGGGTGTGTACTTTTTGCACTTCTAGGGCATTGGAATCGAAAAAACATTTCATTTTGGAATGTGATACTTTCAGAGACATCAAAGACAGTTACAAGAGTATGTTAACATTGGTTCCTTGGCATTGTCTTTTCAATGAGGGGACTGTTAAAAGGTTGGGTCAGCTCATCATTAATTTGAATAATAAGAGGATTGAATTGCAAAAGGAAAAAAAGCAGGAAGCTAGTGGTCCCATAGACTATATCTAGTCTCGTGGATGTTAAAATTTCATTCATTCATTCATTCATACATAGTAGTATATTGAAATTACTTTTACTGTATTCAGATTCTTATGGAAAACCCCTTGTGGGTATTTGTTAAATAGTTGTAACAAAACATTCTAACTTCCTCCATTCTTAGTTGTTTAAAATGATTTCGCTAGAAGTGGTATATGAAAGAAAATCAACAAACTAATGGTGATTTTCATATATCCTTACACATTAATAATGAAAAAGTATTCCCCAATTAAAATAAGGCCTTATTTTGATGAAATAATACATGGTTATATTATAGCATGAGTGGGTTAAGTTGGACCTAGTCTTAAGAGTTTGGTGGAGTGATATCATCAATCAGCAATGAGCGTGCAAATGTGATTTTTCAAATCTAATATATATTTTTTTATTGGTTATTTAACATGTAAATCTATTTTTTGTTTATTATTGTAGTTGATTTATTATGTTAAGGCAATAAATGGTTACAAGGATGATGAGTTGATTTAGCATGTTTGTAAAATTTTCAAATCGAATGTATACATAATGTTGGGGCAACATTGTGCTAATTTATTTTTCACATTTGAATTTCTAACTTCATTTATGAGATCTACTAAACCCTTGGGGCAATATTGTGCTAATTTAATTTCCACATTTGAATTTCAAACTTCATTTATGTGATCTACTAAACTCCTAAATATTTCCTACAATCTGTTGGTTTGTGAATATCAAATTTTCGGGCGTTGTTTAAAAGGTTTTAGATTTAGTTATAATGTTATAGTTTTATAAGTGCAAATCCATTGTTATGGGGTGAAAATTCTAACACATTATCAAAGTTTCATTGCTAGAAATTTTCTACAAAGTGCAAGGAGACCTTACTAATGGTGAGAGGGAGGTAATAACATAATATTTCAGTGGGAGTGATACCCAAATTTCTCTAACCATTACAACATATCCATTCCCATTTCTATGAGGATCACCGAGACTTGTGATAGGTTAGTGTATGATGCCTACAAAACTCCAATAATTATAGTAGTTTTTATGTTCAAGAGGGGTGTGTTGAACTTATGATAGGTTGTTGTTTTGGTAGAACTATTTTGATTAAAGTTGTGTTCAAGGGGATTACATGAATGAATATCTTAGGTCTTAGAGAGTGTGGTCAACTACAGGGAACTTCCAACTCAATATTTTAAAAATGTAAGTTGTAAATTTTAATGGAGGGATCTACCGAGAATAATATAAGGAAATGTTACAATTCCTATTGATCCCTATTAGTTGCTTTAGTATGAGAAGAAAGTTTCTTAGTAAAAGACGATCATCTTGTATTTAATGAAGGAACACTTGATTCATCATCTTGAGGGAAAATTAATGAAACATATTTATGAGGCATTGAATGCTCTATATCAAAGTGTCAATGTTTCGCAAAATTTGATCCTAGGGAATAAAATCATCCACACTTGCATGACTAATACAAACATATTTTCTAGTTACATGATGAAGATCCTATAAGTTTTGAACCTATATAATGAACATGTGATAAAGAGAAAAATAGCAAAGAAAACATATACATCAAGACAAACCCTTAATTGGGAAAATTGGAAAATGTTTAAAGTTGGACCTTTAACTTTCTTGTTCTATTAACTTCACCATTTACAATGCAATATATAGGACTCCACAACATCCAAAACTATAATTTATTAACATAAATTAGATTTCTTAACTAGGATTTTATTACAATGGGCTAAAAAATGATTGGTTTAAAACCATAAAAAAGGACCAAAAATGGACCAAGAACTACCCGATTTCTTTCAGTCGTTTCACCCTTGAACTTGGACAAGGGGGACCTCATTAATCCACCTAACACATAGGAACAATGCACAAAGATAATCATGCAAAGAATTTATCACATTCCTAACATATCCCTAAGGTTAGATATCAATTATTAGCAATTTGAATGAAGATTGATGATGATTTATTGAACACTTTCCTACATTTGAGAAGCTTTTGGATTTATTCACCGATAAGAAACAGGGCATGAAACTGTGAGAGCCAAAATACATGAGGTAAAAAACCAACTTTCTTTCATTGGGAAGCTGAGGAAAGGAAATAAGAAAGGAATTGTAAAGGGTAATGAAGAAGATAAATTTTCTACCAACCATTATAAGGACATAAGCCATGTGACATGCATTGCCTGGCACAAAAAGGGACATTACACAATCCATGTCTAAGGAAGAAGAAAGGGAAGAATAAGCAACAACAAATGCAGTTTGCAAGGAGTTTGAACATTACAATTGGATGGATGAGTTACCATCCAAGCTAGAAACCTATGGTTTCATGCCTACCTACCAACAACATGTTTGAATTTGGTTGGTAGGTAGACGTTGTAAAGTCCTGACAGATGAACTTTAATGGGGATATCTCCAACAAGTTTTTAAAGTGAGATGTAGGCATGCAAATGGATTTAGTTGATAATGAAACATATTATATAATTGGAATGTGCACCATCTCCTTTAGGATGCACTTAGATGATGTTCTTGAGATGCATGATACTTTGTTTGTACCTAATTTGATGAATAACCATCTTTATCTATCACCAATCACAAATATGAAGTGTGTAGGTGAGTTTTATGATTAATAGTAGAAAACAAGAATGTGGATGAGTTTTATCCCGAGGAGTATGAGATGGAAGCCTTTACAATCCTATTGATACTTTGAAACCTAAAGGTAGAGTGCATGATAATGACAATCTAATAAAATCTTCTAGCTTTTAGGAGGAAAATGTACCACATGTATGGCGAGATGCCATAGCAAAGAAGTATAACGATATTCTCAAGAATGGTTTCTAGGAAATAATTCCAAGAATGATAAGGAAATAAATGCTTGATTCTATATAGTTGTACATTTACAAGATCAAACATGCATCTAAGTGGAACATTCAAAAGTGTAAGGCTACAGTTGTCTCCAAAGGATTATCTTTGATTCAAGAGGGATTTGATTATGATGAGACTTTTTCTCCAATGTTAATATCCTAAGAAATATCATTGCTATCAAATCCCTCCTCAAAGAGAATACTTTGGGAAAAAATATTTTGCCTTATACTTTTTAATGCTCCACTCAATGACGTGTTTATGAATTGTTGATCCCATGATGTCTTTATCATCATGGTTTGGTTGGCCCTTATATTAAATAGATGTAAACATTAATTTTATGAATAGTGTGATCAAATAAGTGTATATAAATATATCGAGAGTTTTTAGGGTGCATGGGTGAGGTACCATGTCTATAACGTGAAGAAAGAAACATATGCACCAAAGTGGGAACCATGTGATTGGGCTTTAAAGATTGATGATAACCCACTAATTTTTCGGTTTTGCAAATATTTGTGTAGTATGAATAGTGTGATCAAATAAGTGTATATAAATATATCGAGAGGTTTTAGGGTGCATGTGTGAGGTACCATGTCTATAACGTGAAGAAAGAAACATATGCACCAAAGTGGGAACCATGTGATTGGGCTTTAAAGATTGATGATAACCCACTAAATTTGGGTTTTGCAAATATTTGTGCAGATTCTATTTTTTATTTTATTTTATTTATTTATTTATTTATTTTAATTCAATCTAATTCTCTTGGTCGTGTATGTCGATGTCTTGATTCTTACGAGATGTTCAAAACCAATAATTGTGAGGTGCAAGAAGAACTTGTCCGATGGATATAACAAGGATGTTGATCTATTGCATTAATTTTTAGGTCTCTTTGTTTGGTAAGGTGCCGAAGAATTCTTCCTTAGAAAAGTAGGTATATTTTGGAGATTATAAAGAGACTCCATATATTTGATCGGAACACTTGGATATAACTATGGTTCCAAATCTAAAGTTAACTTGTGATAAGGATTACAATTTAGTTCATCTTACCTTTTACAAGTAGTAGGTTGCGTCTGAGATATACCTTGTGATTATTAAGTCATAAATGTGCTATGTTGTTAACAACTTGAACCAATTTATATTTCAATATCATTAGGCTCATTGGAAGGCTAGTAAGCACATTCTCATATACTTGAAGGGTGAAATCCAATATGGTATGTGGCATACAAGAGGTAGTGAGTTACTACTCCTTGAATTTGTTGATTCATACTAGGTAGGAGATGCAAGCATACAAAATATTTCTTCTAGATAATATTTTTTTACCAAGTATGATTCTCTGGTCTAGCAGGAATTTGGTGGTAGTTTCACTCAATTCATTGGAACGAGAGTATATGGTAGCTTGTTCTACTAGTTGTGAGGTCATTTGGCTTCACAAGTTGGTTGCAAAGTTGGCTAATTAGATGTTGGAGATGATACTAGTTAACTATAACAAAAGAGTTGCATCAGGATCTCTAAAAATCTAGTTTTATATTATCACTCCAAGAAAATTGATATTTGATACCATTTCCTAAGAGAAAACATAGAGAACGGAGCAATAGCTTTTGATTATATTCTTATAAATTTGTAGGACATGAATATTTTTTCAAAGCCCTTGGAAAAGGGTAAGTTTGAGATGTTGAGGGAGAAGCATGTTGTGACAGAGAACACTTTCCCAGCAAAGACATAAGTGTTAACTTACATTTCACTCAGAGAGTGTTTGACTCCTATCCCATTTTTTCAACTATTTGGCATTTAGGGGTTATATTAGACTAGTAGTGGAGTGGATAACTTGGCACCTTTGAGTTTTTGTGATCCAGGTGGATATTGGTGGCCACCCACCTATTCCACTTGGACCCCACCATTGTTTCTTTCAGTCTTCCAGTTTCCTTATTTGTAGCACAATTTACTAGTTTTGGTAGTTTTTCGGGTCCTAAATTTCCGGAGCTATTTTGAGGCCCTAAACGAAGTTTTTTAGGAAAACCAGGACCAACATGGGCTTGTGGACCAATTTTTGTCACTCAAAAGTTGTATTCCTCGGATATATATTTCTAATGAGGTATTGTGCACGTAAAACAAAGATCGTATGCCAAAGTTACGACTCCGGGAAGTTGATATACCAATTTACCCAAACGGGCCCATAGTTTGGCACTTCATCTCATAAGGTTAGGTTTTTGGATATTTAAGGTTTTCAATTGTTTCTCAATAATAAATAGGCCTTTGCGCCCCATTGTAACACATTTCAAAGGCATGTAGCCGCCACATCTCTTCTCAAAGATAAGCTACCATCGCCTGAGCTAGTCTTATTTCCATTATGTTTGTAAGCATATTTCAATATTTGATATTAATGAAATGAAGTGTTATTTCTACTACATCATTGTGTTTATGGTTATACCTGTAATTTGTTGCATTCCTGTTTAAATCTGGATCAGTGGTATCAGAGTGCTTTGCTTTTTCTTTGTTTTTCTTTGCATGTCCCCAACGAGGTGCGGATATAAGGACTTAGGGCTCGATCTGGTTGAACCTTTTCAAGATTAGCCTCGCAAACCCTAATGACCGTCCATGGGGGAAGAAAAGAAAGATGAGGGGGTAGGAGATCCTATCAAAATATTGCTCGAGGAGGCCCTCGAGGAACAAAGGAATGCGATGATGGATAACTTTACCCAGATCCTTCAACGGTTGCCCACCGACGACGCATCCACATCCAATAGCCACTCTGGAGGCTCCACTCCTTTAAGGTATAAGTAAAATTTGACATTTGCATATTTGAGGGCCAAATATATGCAAACACTGTAGATAATGGTTAAATCTACTAGAAGGATATTTTTATGTTCGTGATTTTTCTAGCCGAGAAAAAGGATGAAAATACGACCTCAATGTTTTCAGCTGCACCCACTTGGAATTCGTTCAGAATGCCATAAAGGAGTAGTACTACCTTATCGGGAGCTATGAGGATAAATGCATAAAGTGGACAATGCTGCGACAAGTAAGGGACCAAGATGTATAAGAGTTTACCAATGTTTTTCATACCCTTCGCACGAAGTTGGGTATCAAGGATTCTGAGAAACATTTGGTACTCAAGTACCGTAGCTGCCTACATGGGTACATCCAGGACAAGATGAAGTTCCTAGACATCTCCTTGCTCGGCACGATGTACCAATATGCCGTCAAGATCAAGCAGAAGTTTAAACAGAAGAAGTGAGACTTTGGATCTGTGAATCCAAAGCAAGGGAAAGGTGTCCCCAAACCATAGAACAAAGGACAAAGCCAAGGCGGGGCGGCCCAGGACAACTCGCCAATGCCGCAAGAAAAGAACAACACCATGAAGCTGAAGAAGGACACATGAAAATGGTGTGAGTTCCATAAGAGCTCCACTCACTACACAAGAGAGTGTCGGGCCAAGCAGTCACTAGTGGCTGAGCTGAAGGCTTTGGAATCAGATGCATGTTTCGACTCTCATTCAGAACCTGACAAGGGGAATGAAAAAGGGAAGCAGATTATCGATGTGGAGCCCAACTCCATCGTTGCCACCATGAAGATCCAGAAGGACGAACCTGAAGATCAAAAGGAGGAGGAGCGCCTCTTCCACTCCCAGATGTGGGTAAAGGGTTCCCTACTACAGTTCATTATTAACAATGAGAACCAAAAGAACCTCATTTTGGTAGAGGTCATGAAGTGGCTGGGCTTACCGAACAAAGCACACCCACAACCGTACACCATCGGGTGACTTCACCAAGGACGAGATCTTCACGCAAGCCAACATTTTTTCCTTCCATACAACATCAAGCCCTTCATGGATGAGGTATTATGTGACGTTGATCCCCTTGATGTTTGGGATGTATTATTAGGCCAACCATACTTTTGGAAGTGACATGCTATGTATGATTCAAGGCCTCGCTCTGTTATTGTTACTTTGGAAAATAAGTTGTACAGGATACCGGAGGTAGCACAGCCTACTGCCATCTCTTTGGTTAATGAAAAACAACGCAGTAAGCTCATTTCCAAAACTGGGAAATTTGTTTTCTAGATGATACGCCCTCAGGGAAAGAAGAAGACAGTGGCCACGACCTCCAGACAAGGCTACTCTGCACGACAAAAATATATGGACAAGGTCATGGAGGAGTATGAGGACATATTCACCTCCCCCATAGGGGTGCCTCTGCACTGTTAGGTCAAGCACTCCATCGATCTGAACCCAGGTGTGTCGTTTACCAATGGACCAATCTAACAGTTCTCTGTTCTGGAGAACGACAAAATCAAGAGGCAGATACAAGATATATTTTAGAAAGATCACATCTGGCCGAGTTCATCACCCTATGGGAGCTTGATCATGTTGGTACAAAAGAAGGATGGGACTTGGAGACTCTGTATTAACTATTGGGCATTGAACAAGATCATTTTCCGGAATAGGTACCCAATCCCACCAATTGATGACCTTTTAGACCAACTCAAGGGGGCAAAATATTTCATCAAGATTGACTTGAAGTCTGGATATCACCAGGTACCAATCGAACCATCCGATGTGTGGAAGACTACCTTCAAAGCCAAGGAGGGCCTTTTCGAATGGTTGGTTATGCCTTTCAGGTTGATGAATGCTCCTACAACCTTCATGAGGCTGATAGATGACATCTTGTGACCATTCACCAACTCATTTGCAGTGGTATACTTGGATAACATCCTTTCAACCAGAGTTGGGAAGAGCACCTCCACCACATCCGACAGGTTCTCTAAACACTACGACAACATAAGGTGTTTGCCAATTTGGAGAAATGCACTTTTGGCATGACCCAAGTTTAGTATCTAGGATACATTATTGATGAACGGGGGGTGCATGTGGATCCAGCCAATATCCAATTCATTCGGGATTGTCTAGCCTGAACCACTTTAACAAAGCTTTATAGCTTTATGGGTCTTGCCAATTGCTACCACAAGTTCGTTTTGGTATTCTCTCATATCACTTGGCCCTTGAGTCAAGTCACTAAGGGAGGAGCGAAAGAAAAAATATTTTGTTCTAAATCTCAATAGAAGGCATTCACAGAGTTGAAACATTGCCTATGCACTGCACTAGTGCTCACATTACCATACTTTCAACAACCATTTGAGATCGAGACAAATGCCTTTGACTATGCTATTGGGGCGTCCTTACTCAATAGGGGCATCCAATGGCATATCACAGTGAGACACTTTCAGACATAGTTGGAAAGTATCCCACTTATGACAAAGAGATGTATTCCATTGTGCAGATCTGCCAACAATGGAAGCATTACATTTTGGGGAAGGAAACGATCATCCACACAGACCACCAACCCCTGCAGTTCATACAAATTTAAGGGAAGTTTTAGAATGATCGCCATCAGAAGTGGTCCACATACTTGCAACAATTCCATTTGAATATCAAGTGTAAGAAGGGAAGAACCAATAATGTTGCAGACTGCCTCAACTAGCCACCAATCATGGCATTAACCATCGTGCTCAACTCTTGTCGGCATGAGACTTCTGATTAGCCACTTCTCTACAAAAGCAACCCAGAATTCGGCGAACATACCAGACGCTCTTAGAGGATCAGCAAGTTCCAGATTTTCACCTCCATGATGCCCTATTATGCCGCCTGGGAAACCTTTGTGTTCCTTCAAGCGAGTGTGCCAAAATAATTTGGAAAGTGCATTATAGTTGAGTCGCTGGGCATTTTAGGGTTAATAAAACAATCGTAGTACTGCAAAAGTATTTCTATTGGATGAATCTTCGACAAGATGTCAGGAAGTACATCAGATCTTGCACTACTTGCGCCATTTCCAAACTAACCATCAAGAAGCAAGGCCTCTATACTCCATTGCCTACCCCTATTCAACCTTGGGAATCCATCTCCATGGATTACATGCCGGGCCTTCCTTCTACTAAACATGGCAATGACTGTGTTTTTTTGGTCGTCAACAGATTCTCGAAGATGACCATTATGGCGGCTTGCAAGAAGAATAATAGAAGCCACTGCTAAACTCTTCTTTGAACGACTATGGGTACACTTTGGGATTCTACAATCTATCATCTCAGATCGGGACAATAGGTTTCTCAGTACATTTTGGTCCAGTCTTTGATTGATGTTGGACACCAAGCTCACTAAGTCCATAGCTTTCCATCCCCAAATTGATGGCCATACAAAGGTCGTCAACATGATGATCGTACACATTCTACACATGTATAACTCAAAGCATCCATGCACATGGGATGAGAGCCTCCCCTATGTCCAGCACAACCATAACCAGGCTATCCATAGCTCGATTAGCCACAACCCTTTTCGGGTGGGCTTGGGATTCCAACCACTATGTCCCATTGATGTGGCCATACCATTTGAAGCTACTAAGGAAGATTTGGCTCATGTCCAGTCCGAAGCCGATAAGGAAAACAACTTCATTGAGCACATCCAACATACCTCCCAGGAGGTCCATGCCATTCTGGATAGATCAAATGGAAAGTAAAAGCAACGACATGATCAACATCGGATGCCACACAAGTTTCAGGTGGGAGACAAAGTTTGGTTGCATTTGTAGAAGGAATGCCTTACCGGAGCCTATCGAAAACTCAGACCACTCTGATATGGTCCTTACACCATTACCAAGGCCATGGGGGACAATGCTTTTGAGATCAACATTCCCCCATTCCTTGGCTTGCACCCAATATTCAATGTGCACCACCTTTGACCATACTTCCCATCATTGCTAGATATAATAGACATTGCAAAACAACTCACACCTACAGAGTTAAATCCATAATGCATGGAACAAGAGACAACTGATCGGATCAAGGACACATAGATTAAGACCACCCGACAACAAAGGATCCAACTATATCGAGTTGTCAAAGCAGGCCAACTCTTTCACCAGGGACCAAGTTCAGCAGAAGATTCCTCATCTCATGGAGGAACTCAATGCAATGGGGACTATTGCTTCCTAAGAGGCGAGGAATGAACTAGGTGGATATTGGTGGCCACCCACCTATTCCACTTGGACCCCCACTATTTCTTCTTTTAGTTTTTCAGTTTCCTTATTTATAGCACAATTTATTATTTTTGGCAGTTTTTCGGGTCCTAAACTTCCGAAGCCATTTTGAGGCCCTAAACAACGTTTTTTGGGAAAATCGGGACCAACATTGGTGATATATTGCTATTGGTCATTCAAAAGTTGTATTCCTCAGATAGATCTTTCTAACGAGGTATTGTGCGTGTAAAACGAAGACCGTATGCCAAAGTTACGACCCCAGGAAGTTGATGTACCAATTTACCCAAACGGGGCCTGTAGTTTGGCACTTCAACTCCTAGGGTTAGGTTTTTGGATGTTTAGGGTTTTCCATTGTTTCTCAATAATAAATAGGCATTTGAGCCTCATTGTAACACAGTTCAGAGGCATGTAGTCACCACATCTCTTCTCAGAGATAAGCTACCATCGCCCAAGCTAGTCTTATTTCCATTCTGTTTGTAAGCATATTTTAGTATTTTATATTAATGAAATGAAGTGTTATTTATACTACATCTTTGTGTTTATTGCTATATCTGTAATTTGTTGCGTTCTTATTTAAATCCGGATCATTTTTCCTATAGATTCTTTGGATATGTTGGTCACTCTACATGTGTTACTAGGGGAAATGTGCTTGGCATGATTTGTGATGTAACTACTTACCTTAGCACATGTGAGGTGATCTAGTTGGGGAATATTCTCTTGGAAAACAATTGAATGAGTTAAGTGGACCTAGTATTGAAGTACATGCTTCTAGAGAGGTTTTTTTTTTTTTTGAAGTTGATTTGTTGTTATGTAAAATAGAAAGACATGTCATTCTTGGTGTAGATTAGTTTGAAAATCTAAATTTTCAACTCTGATATATCTATTCTTTATGGTTGATTTATCATGCTACTATGGTTTTTCCAAATCCAAGTTAGCACTAAGCCAATTTAACATACTTACATAGTTTTGAGATTCGATGTATATTAAATGTTGCATTGGCATTGAGCTGATTTAAATTCCATATTTGGTTTTTAGATTTCAATATATCAAATCTAATATTTGGTTGTTAGAATGATATAACCTTTTGATATGGAGTGTTTTATATACTCTTGAAATTAAGTTGTAGGGATAGAATTTGAAAAGTATAGATATGACGTCATGAGGTGAACGTTCAAAGAACCCCCTAGCCCCGTCTTGTGGCATCATCCTACTAGGGGTTGCATTCAACCCCATGGAATAATAAGAACATAACTTGGGCCTTATTGTGTTTTCTTTTACTATTAATTACCTATTATTTTTATAAATTTCTTGAGAATGTATATCGATTCAGAGAAAATACATCCTTCATATGTCATTGTTTTTTTTTCAAAATTAATACTTGCTATTATAAAAAACAAAATTACATTGTTGCAATAGCTAATTATTGGAGGACTTTCATGTTCCTTATTGACACTATCATGGGTTTGATAGACCAAAAAGAATCGCCCCACTTTGGGGTGATCTTCAGAACGACTTTTCTTTCCTCTCTTTCTCATAGCCTTGGCCCGCCCAACAGGAGGCAGGTCACCAAATTAATTTGTAGATTATTATTGAGAGATGATGGAGACTCCTTATCGATTTCAAAATATGTTGTATCATTATCACGCTTCGAGATACCCAAAGATACTTCTTTGTTACCAACTACTTGTTTGCAAGGGTTACTGGGTTCCCTGTTGAGTCCTCATGAGTCTGATGAATAATGAAAGTTTTATCTTGATCTCCCGAAATCATAACATCATCAACACCCTCATCCCCTTGGCCAGAAATAGAAAAATTCTCTCCCTTCATAGGGGGTGGGACATAAGGTTTCCAACTTTTAGATTTGGAAGTTCTATTGAGACGTTTCTTGTTGGGATTTGACTAAGGGTAGGAATTATGTAAATGTCTAATTTGTGTTGAGAAATAAATGCATGTATGAATTAGGGTTTTATTCCTCTTTTATTGATACTTACTTGTGAATTATGTTTCCTTATTTTAATTATTTATTATGTTATCTTTCATCAAGAAATTACCAAGATAAAACGTATGAATATCACGAGAAGAGGGAACACCATATATAGAAACTCATCTAGGACAAAACCCCTATATAGGGGAAAACCCAATCCAAATTTTCCACTAGTATATTCAAATAAAAATGAGAAAATCCAAGACCCTTTTGACCTAGACAAATACCTCCAATAACCAAATCAACCCTTCCTTCAAGTATATGTATCCTGCCAAAGTCTCTAAGTGTCAACTCTCCAAATGCAACTTCAATCCAGAATTTCGGTCCCCAGCTATAGAATTTCGAACCTGCAGCTACATCATAATTTTGGCCCCCAACTACTCATCTAGAAATCCTAGAATATTTCACATGTGCGAGAGATAGTTCCCAAAAGCTTCGATTTTTGTTTCTTCCTTCAATTAGGTCTTCTTCTTCTACAATTCATTCTTTTTCGTCCTCTTTCTCTTGTAGATCGAAATTGTGAGTGTGCGCTTCTAAATGAGTCAAGTTTCCTCTATTTATACTGATTTTTATGGGTAGAATAGCCCTAATCCAAGCCGAATTCATCTGGACATGGCCGACTTGGTGAGGAGGTGACAAATGACACTTTTGACTCAAAAATAAATTTATTTACATGATACAAATGCCCAAGAAGGGTCTAATAAATGTGAAAAAGACTCTTTTGACTCATGAAAAAACCTAGAAGCCTTCAATGGAGGCTATGACCTAGAAAATAAATAAAAGAGCATGAAACCCATGCTTCAAAAATATTTTTCTTTTACAATAAATTTTTCTTTTGACAAATACAATTATGAAGACCAACACTAGTTACATTCTTCAACACTCCCTCTTAACTAGGGAGGTATTCATAATTACATATATACAGAGGTACATGGAATATCTAAAAATGATATGCTCTATGAAGAGTCATAGCACACACATTGCTACAGATCAGATACCTGACAAGGGTATCTAACTAGGTAGGAATAAGGTGTCTTCCAAGCTTTAGCCACTCTAGGTACCATCAAGCTTTATCTCTAACACCAACCCAGGGATCTAGATGTGTATCCAAGGTTGGAGCTCTAAGACCAATCCCACCCTCCCTGCTACGGGATCTAGACATCATCACAAGTTGACCATATGTCCTCCCAAGCATCTTGTCACCCCAAGATGCTTCATCTCTCCCTATATACTAAATCTGTAATATCAACCAATCCAAGCACGCTTCTAGAATATTCAAACTTCTTATTTGGAAGAGACTTTGTTAACACGTCAACTACCTGTACATCTATTAGAATATATTGTAGCTTCACGACCCCATCCTAGACCAAACTTCTAATGTAGTGGTACTTGTTATTGATATGCTTCATCCTAGCATGAAACACAGGGTATTCAAACATATTTATGTTGCTTTGATTATCACAATTTATCATGGTAGGATCTAATGGCCTTCCAAAGAAATATTACAATAGTTTTCTTAACCAAACTGCTTCTTTTCCTAGTTCACATGCATCAACATATTCAACTTCAACACTACTTAAAGAAATAGGTACGTGTTTTCTACTCATCCTTGAAATCATTGTAGAGCCCAAACTAAAACAACCATCGGTAGTGCTTCTTCCATCAGTCTCACTTCCACCCCAATTGGAATCAGTAAAACCTATTAGTTTAACTTCCTTTCCATCATACTTCAAGCAGTGATGAATTTTTCCACGTAGGTATCTCAAAATATGTTTGGAAGATATCCAGTGGTCATGATGAGGCTCCAACTAAAATTGACTAAGAACGTTTACATCAAAGTATTTGTCAGGTCTGGTATTCGCCAAGTACAACAAAGAGCCCACCAACTTACAATAGTTTGTAGGATCAACATGACTAGAGTCAGAGCTTTTAACTTCTTTAGATTTGTGATCACGGGAGTGTTGGGGTGTGTTATATTCTTTCCATGACTAGTGGGGGGGTCACAAGGGGAGCGGTAGCCCCCCTGTCAGGGTGTATGTAGGGGTCTCCCCTACACGGGGGGGGATTTTTTTTTTTCGGACCCTATATTACCTATGGTTTTGTGCATGGATTTCGCACATGGTTTTGGGCGTGATGGTTTTTGGTCCATGGTATTATGTAGATCCGGTTAAGGGAACTATGGTTATGTTCTAATCCAGGGTTAATGGACGCTTTGGCATGTATATATATGTATTGTAACATTGAAAGGAACATAATGAAAAATCAATCTGGTAGTCCTGGTTTTGGGATCCAGGGGAAAATATTTGTGTAAATGTGTTTTATGTGTTTTTTTCTCGTTGTTGTTTATTTTATGTTTTTAGGATTTGTATGCAGGTAATTTATGTACGAGGTTAAAACCTACAGGGAGTAGTCATAGGCTTGGAATCCATCATACCAAACTTTTCTAACATCTTAATTATATAATTTCCTTGACCAAGATATATCTCACTCAGTTTCTACCAAATTTTCAAGCCAAAATGGTATTGCATGAGTCCCAAATATTTCATTTCAAATTCATCTTCCAACAACTTCTTATGTTATAAAATTATGTGCTCCACACCTGTAATAAATAAATCATCCACATATAAAAGTAATAACTAGTTCATTCTTCACTATCCTGATGTAGAGGTTTGCATCAACATAACTTTTGACAAAGCCAATCCTTAAAAGATAGGCATGCATCCTTGCGTACCAAGACCTAGGAGCTTGCTTCAAGCCATATAGAGCTTTCTTTAGTTTGCAAACATGAGTATCCCTGCTATTTATCTCAAAGCCTTCAAAATTTTCAATATATACTTCTTCATCAATGGTTCCATTTAGAAAGGTTTTTTTGACATCCATTTGATGTATATTCCATCCCATAGTTGCAACCAGCGAAACCAAAGGTCTAATAGTAGTGAACCTTGCAATAGAAGCAAAGGTTTCTTCCTAATATATTCCTTATTTTTGAGAGAATTTCCTTGCAAAACATCTTGATTTGTATTTTCCTATGCTTCCATCAACTACATGCTTGATTTTGTAAATTCATTTGGAAGTGGCAACAAATTTGTCACTAGGTCTAGGAACAATTTCCTAAACCCCATTCTTCATGATAGCTTGATATTCTTCTTGCATTGCTTTCTTCCATTCTCCTTGATGAGTGGATTCCTCTAAAGTAGTTGGTTCTACTTCGATTAACTCTGTCATGTATGTTGCATACCCTGAGTATTTTTTTGGTCTTTCTCTTTCTCTGAAAGTTCATTTTGTTTCTCCATGTCCTTTGACATATTCAAGTGTATGTTTTAACCAATTTGGCCTATCCTTTGTTTCAGAAAATATTATAGGTTGGATAGGTTCACTTAGACCTTCTTCCTCTAGGTTTGTAGGTGGATTTTCATGTTGCTATCTTCTTCAAATAGTGGTACGTCTTCTTCATTAGACTTGATAAGTATATCCTTGGATCTGTTATAGGAATTTTTTTTGTTATCACTCAGAATTTTTCCTTGGTTGTGGAAGGAAACTCACTGAGGTAACCTTCAAACAACTTTGGGATTGAAAGTTGACCCTTCAATATGGAGAGGGATTTCTCCTTGACTCTACTACTCAATTTCATTGTAGTAGTAGGCCACTAGTACGCTCAGTGGCCAGATTTACTTGTAACAAATGAATTTGGTTTGGAAAGAAAAGAAAGGGACCATTGGGTATGGAGTCTCTAAAAAAATTAAATACTTGCTAATCATAGATTACATGAAAATCTATAAACAAAGGCAAGATAGCTTATGATTTCTTTGATAGGTTATCATCAAGATATGGTAGAAGACTATAGAAAATAAATATTAGACACAAAGCACTAAAAGTGATTTTTGCAAATGATATTTAGGTTGAAAAACACATAAGTATTTTGAATAACATGAACTTGAGCATTCAACATGAATTCAAATTCATATATCTTTATTAAAATATTGAAGACTAATGTTCAAAGGTGTGGCTAATGAGAAGGTAAACACAATAGAAAACATATAGGAAATCGTTCACACATGAATCTCTGAAACTGCACATATAAGACTGCTTATAGCAAAATATATTAATCTCAAAGTCTACAATAGTACACCAGGTTTTTCCAAAAATTCCCAACCCCTGGTCCCCTTTCATGATCTACTTTACGCAATACTCACAAAGTGTTCAAGATCCAAAAATAATGGATCTCAAACCTCTTCATTTATCTTTAGCTTACTAAATAAAAAAAGTAAAAAAAATCGAGGAGATAATATATGATCCCCAAGTCGAATTGATGAGGTGTCTCACCAACTGAAAGTTGATTAGGAATTTTTCCAAATATAGAAAAAATTAATTCTAGTGAATTCCTGAAAAATAGGCTCCAAATATACCTTCATATCTGTCAAACCGTGACACTTGTATAAAAACGGAGAGAGGTTTTCATTGATGGATCTGTTCCCAAAAAAAAAATTGTTTGTTTTCAAAAATTCATTTCCAATTGTTTGGAAACCGCACCAAAAGTTACTGTCGTTTACAAGAAAATTAGAGTGAAAAAAATAGAGTTTTGGGGTCATGTTCAAAATAGTAAGTTCACCATGAATCTTGGGTTTGATTTATCAAAACTGAAGCTTGGTGTGTGAATCCATCTTGCATGAGCTTTATCGTGACTAGAACCCTGTATCGTCGCCTAAAAAAATTTATCTTCTCTAGTCGCTGGCAGATTAATTATCAGTGCTCTGTCAAAATATTTTCGAAAGGAATGTTGATGGATTAACTATCAACAATGTTACAAAAAATATATTTAATCTTTTATGCTTCCTCCAGCAAAAGGTATACATTATTGGTTTGTCTTGCCTTGAAGATTTGGTTGACTTGATTGTTGAAATAAACTTGAAGGTTGGAGCTCATTGAGCCCAATATGTTTATTTTTTATAAAAATAACTAAGAACCCTGCATCAACAACCGAGAGCATATATAGGCACAAAGAAGACCAAAACACATTTTTTTCTATAGTGCGTACTTTTTAAGTAAATGAACACTTGTTTCCATTTAATATTTTGACGATTGCATTTTAAACCCATTGAATCAGTGCTAACAAATTATCTCTCAGTGCACCTGAATTTTTTGTGAAAACTACCTTGAAACTAAACTGTGATAGCAGTTGGCTCCAACGGGGATGTTGTCACCTTGAGAGGTAGCAAAGAACACTCGTAGACCAGGTGCCTAATCCAAACTCTGAAATTCTGAAAACTATAAAATTAACTAGATGCCGAAAGTTTGAGACCTGTGACCTGCTTTCTGACCTTATTTGAATCTGCCACCTGTACTTGCTCTTATCTAGTCATTCAACTAAGACTGAATTCAAATTGAAACTATTGCATACCAAACTAAAAACTACATCCTTTGTACAAGATTGAAATTCAAACTGAAACCAAACTATCATCTCACACTAAACTGCAAAATGCAATAAACTAAAATGCACATGCTGAAATAAATTCTTGCTCAACAAGCTTATTAATCACACTTCCCTACTCTAAAATATTGAAATTATTGCTATATCAAGTGAAAGAAAAATGCCAATGAAACCATTCAAGTAATTTCTCAAATATTGTAGCTCCTTGATTGTGCTTCAGCAAAATGAAAACTGAAAAAAGTAAGGTAAATAGCCACTCACAATGGATCTTGTCTCCACAGTGAAAACATGGCTAGACACAAAAGTTGAAAAAACCCTCCATATAGGCATACATTCTCTAAAACCTTGGATGGATATAGGGTATGCCACAAACTTTTCCTTCTCCGTCCATGTTACCAAAAAGATAACCCAAAACCGTGTTGTAGACCTTATGGATTTAGCAAG
This sequence comes from Pinus tabuliformis, assembly GCA_031772625.1. NCBI lineage: Eukaryota > Viridiplantae > Streptophyta > Pinopsida > Pinales > Pinaceae > Pinus > Pinus tabuliformis. The sequence continues at coordinate 979,804,231 of CM062812.1, forward strand.
TAAACTTTCAGCCCAACTTCTACACTTTCCTTAAAATGAATCATAAATCAATATAAAAAATACATCTTCATTCTTGATTTTAAGGAGATCAATATAGTCACAGAATTTTGAAATATGTTTCAAGGCCAATCTGAGATCTTCTTTATTAAATTTAGGACCATTCCTAAAAAAATATTCATCTGTAGGAAGATAATTTGGAAAACTAGGAAGGTCTGGAAAGTCCAAACGCACATTCCTTGAAACAATAGTAGTAGCATCTGAGTTCTTCATTGAATCCAGTGGAGTCACCAATACATTCTTCAAGCTTTAAATTCTTCAAACAATGGAGTCACCTTTTGTGCTTTTGAACTCTGGACCTATTGACCATGGAGTCACCAGGTGAATGATGCACAACCTCTTGTTCTGAACTTTGTTCACCATCAATTATCAAAACTAGTCTTGTGTCATCTTTCGCAAGGATTATTTGACCTTCGCTTCCCAGAAATGGCACCAAGATCGTATCACTCATAACTTTTCCTTGGTTGCGAAAGGAAAATCATTGGAGGTAATATTCAAAGCAATTTGGGATTGAAAGTTGGCCCTTCAATTTGGAGAGGTATCTCTCCTAAACTCTACTACTCAAGGTCATTGTAGTAGTAGGTCACTAATATGCTCATTGGCCAGATTTACTTGTAACAAATGAATTTGGTTTGGAAAGAAAAGAAAGGGGCCATTGGGCATGGAGTCTCTAACATAAATAAATAATTTCTAATCACATATTACATAAACACTTATAAACAAAGGCATGATAGCTTATGATTTATTTGAAAGGTTATCATCAAGATATGGTAGAAGACGAGAATTTTCTGCAAATGAGCATTCAACATGGATTCAAATTCATATAGATTTATTCAAATATTGAAGACTAATGTTCGAAGGTGTGGCTAATGAGAAAGTAAACACAGTAGAAAACAAACAAGAAATCATTCACACATGAATCTCTAAAACTGCACATATAATATTGCTTATAACAAAATATATTAATTTCAAATTCTACAACAATACACCAAGTTCTTCCAAAAATTCTTAACCCTTGGTCCTCTTTCATGATCTACTTTATAGAATACTTACTAATTGTTCAAGATCCAAAAATAATGATCTCAAACCTCTTCATCTATCTTTAGCTTACTAAATAAAAAGAAAAAATCGAGGAAATAATATTTGATCCCCAAGTCAAATTGATGAGGTGGTTCTCCAACTAAAAATTGATTAGGCGTTTTTGTAAATATAGAAAAAAATGATTTTGGAAAATTCCTGAAAAATAGGCTTCAAATATTCCTTCATATATCTCAAACTATCACACCTGTGTAAAAACTAAGAGGCTTTTGTTAATGGGTCCATTCCCAATAAAAACCTCTTTTTGTTTTCAAAAATTTGTTTCGAGTTGTTTGGAAACCACGCCCAATGTTACTATATTTTATAGGAAAAAGAAAGTAAAAAATACAAAGCTTTGTCATGATGTTCAAAATAGTAAGTTCACCATGGATCTCAAATTTGATTCATCAAAACTAAATCTTGGTGCATGAATCCATCTTATATGACCTTTATCGTGACTAGAACGGCTTATCATCACCTCAAAAAATGTATATTCTCTAGCTGCTGACAAATTAATTATCAGCACTCTGTCAAAATATTTTCAAAAGGAATGCCGACAGATTCACTGTCAACAATGTTGTAAAAAAATTATTTAAGTTTTTTTGCTTCCTCCAGCAAAAGGTCTACATTATTGGTCTGTGTTGGCTTGAAGGTTTGGTTGACTTAGTTGTTGAAATAAACTTGAAGGTTGGATCTCATTGAGCCCAATATTTTCATATTTTATAAAAATAACTAAGAACCCTACATCAGCAACCGAGAGCATATATAGGCAAAAAAATGACCAAAAACACATTTTTTTCCATAATGCCTACTTTTTAAGAAAATGAACTGATCCAGGTGGATGTTGGTGGCCACCCACCTATCCCATTTGGACCCCCACAACTATCTCTTTCAGTCTTTTCAGTTTCCTAAATTGTAGCACATTTTACTATTTTTAGCAGTTTTTCGGGTCCTAAACTTCCGGAGCTGTTTTGAGGCCCTAAACGCGATTTTTCTATCAAAAAATCGTCTTTTCCATCATAGTCCTCGGAGAGATCTTTCCAACGGGCTATCATGCCCGTCAAACGGAGATAATATGACCAATTCACAACCCCGGGAAGTTGATGTACCAACTTACCCAGAAATGGGGCCCACAATTTGGCGTTTCATCTTCTAGGGTTAGGTTTTGGACTGTGAAGGGTTTTCCATTGTTTCTCAACAATAAATAGGCCTTCGAGCCTCATTGTAACACAGTTCAGAATAGTTCAGAGGCATGTAGCCACCACATCTCTTCTCAAAGATAAGCTACCATCGCCCTAGTTGGTTTATTTCCATTGCTATTTGTAAACATATTTCAGTATTTTATATTAATGAAATCAGAAGTATTATTTCCGCTGCATATCTGTGTTATGGTTATCTCTGTAATTTGTTGCATTCCTATTTAAATCCGGATCAGTGGTATCAGAGCGGTTTGCTTTTTCTCTGTTTTTCTTTGCATGTCCCCAACGAGGTCGGGATAGAGGAGTTAGGGCTTGGACTGGTCGAACCTTTGCAAGACCAGCCTCGCAAATCTCGACGACCTCCCATGGCGGATGAGAAGAAATACGAGAGGGTAGGAGATCCTATAAAAATCTTGCTCGAAGAATCGCTTGAGCGATAAAGGAACGCGATGATGGTCAGCTTTGCGCAGATCCTTCAGCGGCTACCCTGAGGCGACGCATCGGCTTCTAGGAGCTACTCTGGAAACGCCACATCATTTAAGGTACAAGTTAATTTTGAAATCCCCATCTTCGAGGGTCAAATAGACGCTGATGTCGTAGATAAATGGTTAAATCTACTAGAGGGTTATTTTTCTGTTCGTGAATTTTCAAGTCGGGAAAAGATTGTTTTCGCTCTTCTCAAAGCAGCCCCCCACGTCAAGGACTGGTGGGAAACCTACTGCGAGAAGAAGGATGAAAGTACAGGCTCACTGTTTTCAGCCGCACATACTTGGAATGACTTCTGAGATGCCATCAAGGAGCAGTACTACCCTGTCAAAAGCTATGAGGACAAATACATCAAATGGACCACACTGTGGCAGGGATGAGACCAAGATGTTTCGGAGTTCACAAACATTTTTCATACCCTTCGCACACAGTTGGGTATCAAAGATTTTGAGCTGCATCTGGTACTCAAATACCACGGCTGCCTACACAGATACATCCAGGAAGAGATGGAGTTCCTGAAAATCTCCTCGCTCGGCACGGCGTACCGATATGCTATCAAAATCGAGCAAAAGTTCAAACAGAAGAAGCAAGACTTTGGATCTGCAAATCCGAAGCCCAAAGGACAAAGCCAAGGCGGGGTGACCCACGACAACCCGTCAAAGCCGCAAGAAAATAACAACACCACGAAGTTGAAGAAGGACACAGGAAAGTGGTGTGAGTTCCACAAGAGCCCCACTCATAACACAAGTGAGTGTCGGACCAAGCAGTCACTGGTGGCCGAGTTGAAGGATTAGGAATCAGATGCATGTTCCGACCCTGAGCCAAAACCCGACAAGGGGAATGGCAAAGGGAAGTAGATCATTTATGCAGAGCCCAGCACCACTGTTGCCACAGCCAAGATCCAGAAGAATGAGCCAGAAGACCCAGAGGAGGGGGAGCGCCTTTTCCACTCACAAATGTGGGTGAAGGGTTCACCGCTGCAATTCATTGTTGACAATGGGAGCCAGAAGAACCTCATTTCAACAGAGGTCGTGAAGTAGTTGGGCCTACCGACTACACCACTCCCGCAGCCGTACAGTATCGGGTGGCTTCACAAAGGATGAGATCTCAAAGTTCGCCAGCAGTGCCGCCTTCCATACAACATCAAGCCCTTCACAGACGAGGTATTGTGTGATGTTACACCTCTAGATGTTTGCGATGTACTATTAGGCCAGCCATACTTGTGGAGGCGACATGCTATGTATGAGTCAAGCCCTCGTGCTATCATTATTTCTTTGGATAATTGATTATATAGGATATCGGAGGTAGCCCCACCTACCACCACCTCTTTGATCACTGCCAAGAAAGGAAGCAAGCTCATCTCCCAGACTAGGAAATTCATTTTCTGTTTGGTTCGCTCCCTAAGTAAAGGGAAGATCGTTGCTACATCCATGACCCACGCAAAGGGTTCCTCCACACAGCATCAGCAGCAAAGGGATACGGTCATGACAGAACATAGGAACAACTTCTCCTCACCCACAGGGGTACCACACAAGTTTCAGGTGGGCAAGAAAGTTTGGTTGCATCGACAGAAAGAACGCCTTACCAGAACCCATCAGAAACTCAGACCACTCCGACATGGTTCTTACACCAGTACCAGGGCTACGGGCAACAATGCTTGGAAGCACAACATTCCTCCATTCCTTCGCTTGCACCGAGTGTTCAATGTGGACCATCATCAACCACGCTTCCCACCATTTCTGGACACATCAGAGATTGCAGAACAACTCACCAGAGTCCCAGCTCTGTAGAAGCTTCCTCATCTCAGGGAGGAACTCAACGCAATGGGGACCATTGCTTCCTAAGGGGGGAGGAATGATCCAGGTGGATGTTGGTGGCCACCCACCTATCCCATTTGGACCCCCACAACTGTCTCTTTCAGTATTTTCAGTTTCCTAAATTGTAGCACAGTTTACTATTTTTAGCAGTTTTTCGGGTCCTAAACTTCCGGAGCCATTTTGAGGCCCTAAAACGACGTTTTTTGGGAAATATACCGCTAGCGATTTTTCTACAAAAAAATCGTCTTTTCTGTCATAGTCCTCGGATAGATCTTTCCAATGGGCTATCATGCGCGTCAAATGGAGATAATATGACCAATTTGCGACCCCGGGAAGTTGATGTACCAACTTACCCAGAAATGGGACCCACAATTTGGCGTTTCATCTTCTAGGGTTAGGTTTTGGACTGTGAAGGGTTTTCCATTGTTTCTCAACAATAAATAGGCCTTCGAGCCTCATTGTAACACAGTTCAGAATAGTTCAGAGGCATGTAGCCACCACATCTCTTCTCAAAGATAAGCTACCATCGCCCTAGTTGGTTTATTTCCATTGCTATTTGTAAACATATTTCAGTATTTTATATTAATGAAATGAAGTATTATTTCCACTGCATATCTGTGTTATGGTTATCTCTATAATTTGTTGCATTCCTGTTTAAATCCGGATCATGAACACTCGATGCCATTTAATCTATCGATAATTGTGTTTTAAACACAATGAACCAGTGCTAGCAAATTATTTGTCAGCGCACCTAAATATTTTTTGAAAAAAATTAAACAACTGACCCAAGCCATACCCTTGAAGCCATTACCTTGAAACTACATTGTGATAATAGTTTTCATCAAATATAGCATCTCTGCTAACTTCAATTCTTCTTTATTTTTTGATGTATATTTTATAAGCTTTTGATGAAAGGTTGTATCCAACAAAGATACCTTTTTTACTTATAAAGTCTAACTTCTTTCGCTTGTCTTTTGGAACATGAATGTATGTAGGGCATCCAAAGATTCAAATATGGTCTACACATGGCTTCTTCCCTGAAAATGCTTCTTCTGGTGTCATATTTTCAAGGATTCTATGAGGACTTCTATTTTGTATGTATATTTTTGTCATGGTTGCTTCTCCCCAAAGAAATTTTGGTAGGCCTTGATCAAATATCGTAGTCCTTATATATTCTTCAATGGTTCTATTCTTCCTTTCTTGTACTCCATTTTTTTAGGGTTGTAGGGAACAATGAGCTCCATCTTAATTCCATCTTCTTTGTAATATGTTATAATTTCTTTTGAAGTGTATTCACTTCCATTGTCGGATCTCATATTTTTTATCTTTCATTCAATCAAAGTCTCAACTTCAGATATAAACTCCTTGAACTTCTCAAATACTTCATCCTTTGTCTTGAGAATATAGAGCCATGTCTTTGTAGAGTGATCATCAATGAATGCCACATAATATTGATGGCCTCTAAGGGATTTATTCGACATGGGCCCACACACATCAGAATGAATGAGCTCAAATATTTCCTTAGACCTTGTATCGTTGCTTGTAAATGGTTTCTTAGTATTATTTCCCAAGGCACATCCCTTGCATACTCCTTCATGTTCCTCCTTGATGTTGGGGATGCCCTTCACCATTTGACTTAGAGAGGGTATTATCCTATAGTGAATATGTCCATATATTCAATGCCAAAGTTCAATGGGACTAATTTCCATATGAACAAGGGCTTGGGGAGATGGAGTTATAAATCTATATAATCTTCCTTCACTAATCCCAATAACCCTTTCTTTTTCAAAACTATAATGTTTTCCCCAAACCAAAACTTTACCATCTATAAAAGAAACTATATCTCCTTTATCTTCTAAACAAGAAATGGAAAGTAAATTCTTTTCCAAACCTGGGACATAGAGAATGTTGTTGAGGTGTAGATTTACTCCACTTTCTAGCTTCAATTATGTAGATCCAAGGCCCTTGACTGCATAGTTGTTTTTGTCTCCAAGTTCTACTGCATGTGACGATGATCCTTTTGATAGAGTATGAAGTTATCCACTTTCTTCTTTCATGTGTCTCGAGTCTCCACTATCAATAATCCATGCATTGTCATCATCAAGAGTGCATGTAAGTGCAGCCAAGAAGATTGCAGGAAGATTAGGTGTAAAATTGGGTGTAAGATTGGGTACAAAAAACCTCAAAATGTTAAAATTTTGAGGTTTTTTGTACTCGTGATATTTGGTTTTAATTCCATAGTTGAAAATCTCGAAATTTTAAGGTTTTTTAAAGTCATTTTATTTGATCTTCAATGCCATGGTTGAAAATTGTTGTAATTTTAAGGTTTCCCATGACCACGATTTTGGTTTTTAATGTCGTGGTTGAAAAAAGTTCGAATTTAAACTCTAAAAAAAAGGGTGATGTATCATCACCACTTATTGGTTCCGGAGTGTTTTGTTTTTTATGTTGTTTTTTGCAAAAAAATGAATTTTTTGGGTTGGAGTTCTCCTTTTGAGTTTATAGTTATTGTTGAGTTGTGAGGATGTGGTCTAACAGTTAGGTGGGGAGGTTTGGTCTCCACAACTCATGTGGTCCAATCTTGGGCATGACTATATATGCTTGAGAGCTACTCCAGGCACGATTTCTTCAGTTGATAAAAAAAACCATGTTTTGGGTGTAACTTTCTTTAACTACTCATTCATAACTTCTCTTTCCTTAATTTGTGGATTTTATGATGGATGTTTGAGACATATAGAAGACCCTTTTAGCCATTGTTGATTGCTTGAGCCTTGATAATGTCGTGTGTGTGCTTACTACTTTTTTATTATCATGAAAACTTGTCACCAAAACCATCTTTGACAATTAAAGACACACTTTGAAATGACATTATTCACCACTTTTCCACTTACACTTATTTTCATGGTGGCATGAATTGTAGAATTTTCACATGAACATAATTATTTTATAACACGTAACGGTTGTAGTTAAATTTAGATATTCGCGACAAGTGACACTATTGTTAACCTTTTTCACTCTATGCCTTCTCTTGAATCTTGTGGTCCTCCACAATTGCTTGGCAATCTCCAACCTCTCTCTAACTCATCAATTAGGCACATTGTTGCCTCATATAACATGTCTCACACAAGAAACCCGCACTGCCTCATTAACCCATTCCTTTGGCAGAGGGGGGAACCCTGGTGCCATTCTTTGTGGAGTTGGGAAAGTTGCTATGAAACCAACTCCAAAACTTATTCCAAATATCTTAACATTTATGGCTAGTTTGAAATTTTTTGACTTATCATCTGTAGTTGAGGACTATATCCAACATGTTACCACTTGGCTAACCATATCCACCAAATTTCCTTTAAATATACATAAGTTTGAAAGTTGAGTTAATAAAACCCTTTCCAACTATGTGACGATATGTCATCTATGATATTTTTCCAATAAAAATCACATAGAATTTTGTTATACTTAAATTGTTGCAATGCACCTCATAAAGATTTTTGTGAAACTGTAGGTCAAACTTAAAAATCACATAGAATCTTGTTATACTTAAATTGTTTCAATGCACCTCATAAAGATTTTTGTGAAATTGTATGTCAAACTTTCTTTAATTGCCCATGCCACCTTTGCATTCTTTTCCACAATCTTCTTGACCTATTTACCAATCACCCATTCACCATGATAGACTAATTTAAAAATGTAATTCTAACATATGTAATGCACCTCATAAAGATTTTTGTGAAATTGTATGTCAAACTTTCTTTTAAGTGCCCATGCCACTTGTTGTAGCGTCAGATCACACCAGCAACACAAGTGTTGCAGGAGAGATAGAAAGCCCCCTAGAGACAACCTCTAGGTTGATTGTAAACCAGTGCCTTGGAAGATTATGAGTGGGGTTTCAGTTGCACTCCAATTGTCACGTAATAAAAATAATAAGAGGGGCTTGGCTCAATAGGCCTTCATTAAGGTAGACTCAAGCTAATAGATGGATCCAAATGCGGGGGATATATTGGGGCAATCTCAAAGAGAAATGGCTTCATCTGGTGGCTAACACACAACAATGAGACAACTCAATACTGAAGTTGTAGCGATGGTGGAGAGGATGAAAGGAAGGAGGAAAATAGATGCATAGGGTTGTAACAAACATAATCCTAAGCAGCAATGTTCCAGCAAAAAAATGGAATTTGATGTATAGGGTTGTAAACCACAGAATCCTAAGCAAAGATTTTCCAATAGAACTATGGAAGAGGGAGGAGGTGCAATGATATAAACAATGGAGTACTTATTGAGGTTTCATGCCTATAACATGGGTACCTCTCTCTATCACCAAACAATGTGAGAAATGTTGTGCTCATACAGGTACTGCAGGTTAATCTAATAACACAAGTAAATATGTGGTTGCTACAGGTACTGTAGGGTATCGAATAACGCAAGTAAATATGTAATACACAAAGGCATTGTTCTCTATTTAGCAACTAGGGTAAATCCATGAATTAGGGAGAAACCAACAATCTCATTACACTATTTCAAAGAAGGAAAAACAACTTATGAAATGAGGATATAAAAAGGAAAACATACTGCACATCAATCATGCTTGGAATCACCAGTGAGTTTCATTCATCCAATATGAGTCCAACATACAAGTCCATAACATCCAACACCACATCAGTCAAGTCCCCCATGAAATAAGCAAATAGAACCAAAATGGCATTTCAGAATTCAGACTGCTCGGGTGAGAAATTTTGAAACCTTTAATAAGTGTTTCTTCCCCCCATTTATAAGAATAGGGGGGAGGTTGGTGTTGGCTTATTGGGGCCTGACCCAGGTTCAGTAAAGTTTAGCCAAACAAATCCCGACACTACAGGCCCTTTCGGCAATAGTCCGCAGAGCGCGGACTAAAGTCTCACCCGAGCTGGTACGGGAGGGTGCTGGAACCAGGTTTCCTGTTATGAAACCAGCTCAAGAAAAGATAGAAAAGATAGATCAATGCCTTAGAATTCAGCCTCTTCAAGGGGGCAACCTCCTTTACATTACATAAATGAACAATTCTTGGATGATACAAATGAAAAGACCTCCTTTCTATATAAGGAGTCTAAGGGGTCATAACATAATTAGAGCTGACATAACAATAATAATGTAAGGGCACAATAATAACAATAGTGGGCTTCTATGGGGCACAATAGTAACAATATGGGCACTACATGGGTACATCAATATAATAATTGGGTTATACTAATAACAATAAGGGGTTACACTAGTAGTATAGGGGCCTAACATGCCCCTCACCTTCAAAAAGCGTTGTCCTCAACGCTTGAGTAGTTCTTGATGCTTCTGTATAAAATTCTTGTCCTCCCATGTGGAATATTCAGCGGGTAAGTTCTTCCACTTGATGAGATACTCTGAAATTGATCGATTTCGTAGATGTCGGGTTCTCGTTTCTGTGACTGCTCCAGGTTCCAATATGATTTTTCCTTCCTCTTTAATTTCTGGCAATATTGTTTGAATTGGGATCTTTTGCAACTTTTGAATAAGTGACCATACTTCTTCGTCCTTCTTCCATTCATCCCTTGCTTCATTTATCTAATCTGGCTGGATAATATAAATAGCACAAAACAATGCTTCCACATCCTCATCCTTGAAGAGTCTTCCCATTCGGTAAGGTCGCCATTTTTTAAGTGCATGTAGTATTTCCAACATTTCCTTCTCATAAATAGCTTTCTTGAGATGTAGCAGTAAAAATACCCAATCACCTACATCAAAACATTTTTCACTACGATGTTGATCTACTTGTTGTTTCGTTTGATTTTGCACTGAAGTGGCGTTATCCTTTAAAAGTTGGAGAACTTGTTGTTGATGCTCGATGTGATCTTTCACTGCTTGAACCTTTTTCTTCTTGATATGTCCTTCTATCTCTAGAGTTTGAGGAGTGGTAATTTCTTCCAATCCTTTACAAGGTATGGTCGAATTCATTTCTTGATGCTCGATGTGATCTTTCACTTCTTGAACATTTTTCTTCTTTATATGTCCTTCTATCTTGATAGTTTGAGGAGTGGTAATTTCGAACAATGAATTACAAGATATGGATGGATTCATTTCTTCTTTCTCGATGTGATCTTTCACTTCTTGCACCTTTTTCTTCTTGATATGTCCTTCTATCTTGAGAGTTTAAGGAGTGGTAATTCTTGCCAATGCTTTACAAGATATGGTCTGATTCATTTCTTCTTTCTCTGGGGTGGGGTCCTGGCGTATATCTTCTTCTTTTGATGTTTCTTGATCCTTTTCTTCCTCCTCTTCATATTCTATGTAAAATAATTTCTTCTCAGCACACTTATGACCTTTAGTGCATTTGTTATCACAATTGTAACAAAGCCCTTTTTCTCTTTTTTCTTCCAATTGTTGTGGTGTAACCCTTGTAGGTTGTGGAAGGCAAGGAGAAACAACACTTCCATCTTTATAATTGAGAGGGGTACGCTTCCTGGTTTCCATAATTTTTGCTTTCCACTATGTCACAAATCCCTTTTACTCTTTCCAATTATTGTGGTGTTGCTCTAAAGAAGGTGTTGCTCTTTGTATCCTCATAATGTGCTATCATTTCCTCCGTGAAAATTGATCACGTAACAAGTTGTTTACGAGAACAAAGCCCTTCGTACCATAAAAATTGATCTGGTTCTAAATATGAAGATGCAATACGTACCTTTTGTAATAGTTGTACACCATGTAGATCAAAATATTGCTCCATCTGAAGTATCCAATTTACCGGATCCTTTCCATCAAACTTCCTCATCTTGTTTTTTCTTGATTTTAGGAGCTCGACCTTGAAACGACTGTAACTATGTACTTTCGGATCTTTAAGTTCTGAAATTGTGACCTGTAGTAGCCCTCTATGTCCTCTTTCCAATGCCACCAGTCTGATCCAAATTGGATTTTCCAAGAAAGAGTTATGCACAATCTCCCAAGATGACCTGATTATAGACTAGTTCAGTAGAGCGAAATTGTATGACGTGCCACGAGTCACTGTTTCAACCTTTGAATCTGAAAAATGCATACAAGAAACTACAGTCCGTCCTCTTTCTGTACCTTCTTACGATAGTTCAATCCGATCCTCAGAAAGAAAGTTATGACGATTTTCCCCAGGTCACCTGTTTGGAATGTAATTCAGGAGTCTGCAAAAAGACCAACTTCCTTAGATCATATCTCTGCAAATATAGCGTGAAAAGCTTTGAAATTTGGACCCGAGGTTCAGCGCAATTTCTTCTCAAATGGGTTTTTTTTTGCAACTTATGAAACATCGCAGAAAAAAAAATTATAGCGAAAATTCCACAATGACCTGTTTGGAGCAGCAAAACCCTAGAATCCAAAGCTCTGATACCAAATGTTATGAAACCAGCTCAAGAAAAGATAGAAAAGATAGATCAACGGCTTAGAATTCAGCCTCTTCGAGGGGGAAACCTCCTTTACATTACATAAATGAACAATTATTGGATGATACAAATGGAAAGACCTCCTTTCTATATATAGGAGTCTAAGGGGTCATAACATAATCAGAGCCGACATAACAATAATAATGTAAGGGCACAATAATAACAATAGTGGGCTTCTATGGGGCACAATAGTAACAATATGGGCACTACATGGGTACGTCAATATAATAAGTGGGTTATACTAATAAAAATAAGGGGTTACACTAGTAGTATAGGGGCCCAACATTTCCGCACCCTGGGGATGTCTTGATGTGGTCTGGGGTTGCACGGATCGATCTTACACGTTGCGTTACTTCCGCGCAGCTATCTTTCAGAGTAACTACCTTGTTCAAGCGTGAACGCAATTTACCCTTTTCGGTGCTTAATATTATTATAGATCTTATGTTAATTCACAAGGGCATAGTACTTTTAGTTACCATTTAACATAAACATACATGCGCATAATCATAAATCATGAACAGATGCATAAACAAGAATCTAGAGCAAATACATGATATTTCAAAGCCAACTTATCTTTATTAACGCCTTTATCCAGTTACAATCCACTTCCTGCCCTGCTCACACAGCTGCAGGGGTCCGCGCACTCAACTGCGGACTCTAACCAGGCCTCCACGCACACAGCTGCAGAGCCTCTATCTCCTATTACAACCCAAACTTTTGACTTATAGACTCATATCTACTATCATCTTCAGACGTCCATATTACTTCTTACATTACCAAAACTGTCCTTTACACTTAGAATCTTGCTCTTATTTATACATTCCCATGGTCCTCAGACCATGGGTAGGTCGACACATTCTAGATTAATTTACAATATTTTAGGGCGGATTACCCTTAGACTTGACCCATTACAATTCGCGCTCTGTGCACTTCGCGGAGCTTTTATAATACAATACCCAAAAATATGGGCTTTAAGCCCCAAAACCATTACGCGAGGGATCCGCTGCCCAACAGGCCCCCAACACAATCATCGTGACTCGTCCCGAGTCACCTGGTTGGTGCAGTAATCTTCACGCGCAGTTCATCTAGAAATATTTGCGCTTCACTTACATTCGCAACACATTCCTTCGTTGTCTGCTATATCCGTTGTACGTGTATCTCCAATGTTTCATTAGCAGGCACAAGTCCTTGCTTGAGTGCATATACAACCTGCATGTGTGCTAGCTTTCCCTCGATCTTGGCAGTGACCGTGAATGCTTCCTCGAGCCAAGGCTAGATGCGTTCTTTAAGCACTGCTTCTTTTTGGCGTGTGGCATCCACTTGGGCTTTTAGAGCCTTAGCCTCCTTCATCTTAGCCAACCACTGAGTAAGGGCGACCGTCTGCGCTATCCCCCTAATGTTTTCGTAAGCCTGCTGCAACTCCCGCGCTTCTGTCTCTATCCGTTGGAGCGTCGGGTCTTCCTATAGTGAACTAAGAGTGACAAGTGACTGGTCTAGCAAGCCAATGCATTCCTGTATGGCGCACTCTATTGTTTCCAACCCTGCTTGAATGGCCTGGTGCCGCTGCTCGCAGACCTCTGGTGATGTAGAGGGTTGTGCCTTCAACCTCAATTTTGTGATCTGTAAGTCGAGGTCCAACTGGATCCTCATGGCTTCCGCCTTTGCCTCACGGAATCCACTGGCCAATTTGTGGATCTGTATGCCTATTGGTAGGTCCGATGCAATCTCGAGCTCAGGGGCGCGGTGACATGCTTCCTTAACGATTTGTTCCAACTGTTGAATCTGTGCTACTGCTTCATCGCGTTGGAGGCTCAGTTGCTCAATGTTGATTCGTTGTTCACTGAGCATTTGTACTGCACGTCCTTCCCTAGCACGGAGCTCTGTCGTCGCTCCATCCTGTAACTGATATAGTATTTCTCGTGGGAGGGCAGCCAAGTTTAATCCAAGTCCCTTGAGCCGGCCTATTGCGGCTCTGTCCTCTGCATTGTTTGTTGTTAGTGCTCCTTCCAGTAGTGCGACAGTGTTAGCCATTTTGGCCTGCAGCAACTGCTCGGTTGCTGATGTACCTGTAGCCCCATAAGCGGCTACCCTTCCCTGTTGTGGAGGTCGTACCTGAAGTTCCTGAAGTTGCGTTCTGAGTGCCCCCAACACAGTCTGTTGCTCCGTCATTGCCTCCTGGAGCACCTCCCAGGTGACTTCGCGAACTGTATCACCAATGTCGCATAGATCACCCTCAGTCAGTGTGATAGGCTCCCCATCCAACTTGGACGCCTTGGTCTTCTTCCGAGGCCCTGTTCGTTCTGTCGCACGTGGCCATTTTAAGGGTGTAGAGGTGGTGCTCGGGTCCGTGCCTTCTGTCGTATTATCTGCCCTCTTCCTTGTAGTCAAGTTCAGGCCTCTTTCGTCCTGTGTCGAAGTGCCCCCTTCTGCTGCTATCTTTTCCACGACGACCTTTGCTGCCTCCCGAGACGCCCATACTTCTTCAACTAGCTTTTTATTCCGCTTCTGTTGTGCCAGACTCTTGAAAGCAGTCTTCTGTCTTTGAATCTTTGTCTCATCGCACGCCACCAAATCTAGTGCGTGCCATTCGGGTGGCCACGTATCGAGCACCGCAAACCCAATGTCATCTATTACGATGAAGGGGAGTGTGGTCCACTTCTGCTCTGGATCCTTCCATGCCCTGATATACACATGATGCATATCTACTTTAAAGTCTGTGAAACTCTTCACACTGTCGTAGACCGCGGCGGACAGGCATGGCCATTTAGTGATCCATAGCCATATGCTTGCCTCCATCAGTACCCAGAAGATCTTGGTTTCGCGGATTCACCTGGCATCCTTCGTCGCCCATAGCGATGCGTATTTTGCTGCCTTTGGCCAATTTTGGTCAAGGGAAGGAAACTTACTATCCTTCGGCAATTCGCCTGTAACCAATAGTATGGATAAGAGCAACCACACATAGTGGAAGGTCTTACCCTATTCTTGGGCCTCCCTGCAGTTTGTCAGGAACTCATCGCGAAGGAACTGCGCCTAGTTGAACTGTACCCCGTCTGCACATTGCTCGGCTAGCACGATGACCATTGCTGGTACCTCATTGCCCCTGCATTTTCTCATCACCTTTCTTGCCAACAACTGGGTGGCGATGCGGACCCCTTTGTTCTGAATACTAGTAATAACGTACCCCCTCTGCTTTTTCTCCAACTTATATTTCTTTTTCATGGCCTCTGCAAGCATCAAGTCTTCACTTGTGCCAACTATTTCCATGGGGTCCCTTACTGCATAAGGAAGCCGAGAAATCCTATGAATGAGCTCCATCGTGATAGGAATGGGCTCTTCCAGCCATAAGTACCCATCATGCACTAGGCAAAGTAGTTGCGTGATGAAAAATATGGTGATTGGTGCCTGATGAAAGTGTGGAATCGATAGGGGGTGGAGTAGGCCAGCCTCCTCCACCCCGCACAACCATGTCCGTGGTTGCAGTGTTGTAGCAGACCCTTTCGTGCTTTGTTCCATTAGCTTTCTAGTTTCTAAATGGGGAAACTTCTCGTTGTCCGTGTTGGCTGGATAAATCGATCTTGCGGACAAGGCTGATCTCCCTACTATCAAAAGATATCTAGCAACAAGGAGGACAAGCAAATCTACCTTTCTCTAAACATATTGCGATTTATTAATAAAAACAATAGAGGTGTTAGACCCTACCTTAAGTCCAACGCTATTTTGTAGCAGCCATCCTTCAACCGTCTGAAAGAGTTTTCTTTTGAGAACTTGCAAACACAAACAAGCACACATCAAATAACACCTGCATAGCTAATATAATAAATCATGTTCATTATGGTGATCAAGGAATCCATAAAATAAACCATAAAACATAGCTTATTGAGAAAAATAAACTTGATTGTATTAACTTTGAAAATAGAAGAACTTTACAACCTTTGGTGCCTTGATGTTGTACAAGCTCTTCCCAGGGTCCGAAACAGGAATCTCCTCTACTTTGACAAGCCTCACACTCTTCCAAATGAGATCAAAGAGGTATGTAATCTTTCCTCACAAAAGCTCAATTAGGAAGACTAAGTTCCAACAACATTTCACCTCAAAAATATTCAGCTTTCAACCTCCCAAGTAACTAGCCCAATGCTTCATTTTATAGTGCAAAGGAAGGAGGTTACAGGTCCACCTATGAAGGGATAGAGTCCTCCTTCAAAGGGATAAGCTCCTCACATCAAGGGGTTAGCACCTTAAGGTATGGGATGCATGAACCTTAAAGGACTGAACATGCCACCTGAAGATTCCCTCTAGAAGCTTCTAGAAATGACTCAAAGTGAGTTTTTAAGAATATACTTGCGCCTTTTTTACTTTTACAAGGGTCCGCACCCATTACACACAGACAGAGCGGTCAGGTGCGCAGGGGACATGATCTTTAGGTGCGGGACCGCAAGTAATGCTAAGAAAAGAGCGGAACCAGAGTTTTATAGACTTTTGAGGGCTTTCTCTTATTTTCAAGGCTTGATATGAAGAACTGAGGCTTAAGACTTGCAAAGGAGGAAAGTATGAGTGGTGATAGACTCACACAGATTGCAAAATGTCAAGGTGACAATTTTTGTGCAACAGATTGCCCCCTAAAGTGCGAAGTCTGTAATAGATGAAGATGAAGTCTTTCATGTATGAAGAGTGAAGTACTTTATCATTTCAAGGATCATCCCGTGGACACCCCAGTCGGAACCTGTAAAAACATTCAATGCAAAATATATATATGTGAACATATCATCGCTGAGGTAGGAATTCCCATGCTCAGATAAAAACTGACTAGAAAACTAACTAAACTGCTCTGATACAGGAATGATTTTGTAATACATCACGAGTATAGACATATGTAGACATAGTATGGGCGCAACCATTTGTTTATGAATAGTCCACTGTATAATGAATAACAAAATTCTTCGCAGCCTGGATGGTAAAAACTAGATCCAGGGTCTTGATTTCCGCTTCCCGAACTAGTATGATTCTATCCATGTGAATGAATGTGTCGAAGTCGAACATGGTAGAAACCACTTGATTACCAGTCAATGATGTGAACTGTTAACAAGTGTGAGAGAAACCACCAGTAATGTCAATGGCTCTGAAAGTACTCAGTACAATCCATGAAATGTGAATAGATGAGCTGATGTCAAACATGTCATAGAATACTTTGATCGAAGGTCAATGATGCAACCTATTGTCGAAGGTGAGAAACCTGCCATTAGGGCATGCAGATTCCAAGGTACTGACGATTTCTAGATCATATTTCTAGATAATAAGCTAAAGTCGATAGAAAGTGATCTGTCGTAGGCAATCCCACACCACGAAATCATAGATCAAGTTTGAAGAAATATAGTATCAAGGACTGACTCAGGGATGGTCAAAATGGATGACAGATATTTTGCAGATGAATGGTTTATTTGAACTGACCTCTTGAACACATAATGACACTGCATATGGTTTGGTGACAATTGACCCAAAGCTAATACCCAGAAACCGGCTAAATACTTTCAATATGGTTTGATTAACTGTTAGGCAAAGGATTTCCCAACCCAGGTAAACAAAAAGTGTCGTGTTCAAGAGTGGTTGACTGCTTTTCTAAAACACAAAGTATAACAAACAAGTTCATTTTTCTCTCTTTTCCCCCACCATATCTGGAAAGTACCTCTTTATTTTCGACAAGCATGAGGAGGATAACATTTGCTTGGTTATAAGCTCATCCTTCGGATGAGTCCAACTTAGTTTAAAATTCGAACCCTAAGAAGGAGTGGTTCGTTCCTATTTAAAATTGAACAGGTCCTTTACTGTTAAATTTTAACGAGTCCAGTATAGGAGAAACTTGGTGTTTTTCAATTTTAGGGAGTCAGAAGAAAAACTTAAGGAAATCCATGGGTGTCCTTTTTCGTAAATTTGTGTCTCCCAAGCCCGAAAAAGTATAAAATAATAGTTGAGAGAACCACTTGACCATTATGATCAAGGAGTACTTTTCATAATTAGTGGCTTCGATCTGAAAAGGTAAAAAAGCAATCGAAGACACGTCATTTTAGAACCAATATCGAAATTGAAACGAAAAAATTCCGACGATCTTTTCATGTTTATACGATCAGAAAAGAGTTGTAAGTGGACCGCCTTTTTAATTCTGTTTAACGAGTCAAAAAGGGAAAAAACTCGGCAATCTTTTCATATTTTACGAGTCAGAAAAGAGCTTAAAGAGGACTCGTCCTAGAGGAATGAGTGGTATAAAGGGTAGCAACTGGTTCCGACAATGGTGGAACTGCTCAAAACATGTAATGGTTAAGAGGCTAGCTAATAAAACCACTCATAGTTGTGGTCCCTCAAGAAAGGAAAAACAACCAAGTGAAAGCATATGATCAGCCAAAGAGATGGTGGCGATGGAATGAAAACAACCAAGGCTCATCTAACAGAATTTAGCGCATAAAAGTGGCAATCACGAGATGTAATCAAGTATGGGTTCATTTTTACACAAGCTTGAACCATGGAGAACTCTGCTAGGATTCGGTTTCATGTTTACGCAAGCTTGAAACGAAAAAACTATGCTTGTTATAAGTTCGCATGCCCCCAGCATAATGACTCAAATCGAGTACATGCCCCCCAAGCTTCATTGCATTCAACCAGGTGGATGGAATGAAGGTTCACTTTCAAGTTCTTGGAAAGACTCAACTTGGAAAGGGAGTTGTTTCAGGAAAAGAACTATCCTCAAAACCCTTGTTTCATTTTTTAAACGAGCTTGACACAAGACAAGGAACTATGCTCTAAAATCCTTGATTCATTTTTTAACAAGCTTGACACAAGACAAGGAACTATGCTCATGACTCCTTGTTTGATTTTTAAATGAGCTTGACACAAGACAAGGAACTATGCTCATGACATCCGGTTTCATTTTTTAACGAGGTTGGCACGGGAACAAACTATCCTCGCGACACCCTATTTCATTTTTTAATGAGGTTGACACAGGAACAAAAGAATCCTCGCGACACCCTATTTCATTTTTTAACGAGGTTGACACAGGAACAAAACTATCCTCGCAAACTCCTTGTTTCATTTTTTAACGAGCTTGAGACGGGAACAAACTATCCTTGCGATAGGTCAGGAATCAGAAAACGATTGTACCACCTGATATGCAATTTCAAAGGGATTCAAAGGCATTGCGCCATCAATGAATCCTCCTCGGAATCGGAAGGTACGATCCAAGGATCATCAAAAGTAACAATATTCGATGAAATCATATGAATATTGGCAATAGAAGGTGATACATTAGGAGGAGGGACGGAAAAAGTTCCTAGTAAACCAGAATCTTTAATCAAACCTACCCCAACATCCTCGTAAGGGATTGTTGTTTTACCGACATGCTGAACGCTATCCGTAGAGGCTAGGTCGAATGAGAAATAACTCAGCTGGTCTATTGTAATGATCTTCCCATTATGAGGAAACTTAATAAGCCGAAAGACTGATGAAACAATAGTAGTCATAGCATAAGACCAACTGCGACACAGGAGAAGGTTGTAATTTAGAGGGGCATCAACCACTTCCACATCTAAATTAACAGTTTTTCCTTCGACCCCTATAGGTAAATCTTCCAAAATACCAAAAGGATGGAACCCTCGGCCATCAAAAGCCTTTAGAATTGTCAGAGACTGATTGAGTTTAGGAGAACCAAGAGATCTCCAACACTGGATCGACATAATACACGTAGAAGCTCCCTCATCAATCACAGTCTGAAAGCAAGGCTTGTTTTTTACTAACACTGGAATTTGGAAAGCCATTTGATGAGGAAGGCGGGGTGTACTATTCTCTAAATCGAAGATTATTAGGTTCGAATCCTAAATATCAACAGCTCCTATAACAGACAATAGTAATTTACGCTGTGTCGGGCATGGTTGCAGCACTTCCAAAGCCGACATTACTGAAGGGGCAACAGCTAAGTCTTCAACAATGTTATAATTCTGAGCAGCTTTCGCATCTGGATTGAAAGTTGATTTCCGAAAAATACCTTTAGCAGGTGGTTTGGTTACTAAGTCTGGGTTGGGTTTTTCAATCTGTAGTGGAGCAGACCTGAGAGGAGGTGTAGTTGATGGGTTTGAATTAGAAGATTCTGCTTCCTTACCATCAACAAGATTTTTACTACCATAATCTTGTGATCGCATCGCAACCCTGACATGAGACATCATCATAATGGGTTCTTCTAAGGCATTCGAGGAAGAAGCAACCGCTTTACTATCTTGAGTAGGAGAAGGATCCTTCAAAACAGTAGGTGTTTGAGAACCTTTAACGAATTTCGAAAACTCTGCTCGATATGGGCATTCTTTAGTGAAATGATCCTCGTCGCAGATGAAACAAGGATAGCGAGGTTTTCGTTTTTCGTCAATAGATTCATTTTTATTTGTTTTATCTTTTGAATTTTGATTGTTTTTGTTCTTCCCCTTCTCTTTACTACCGGATTTGGTCGTGCATGAATCTACAACATGGACGTCGGCAGAAATTTCAGTGGAAGAATCTCCTTTCGGGGAATCAGGTAAAGTTATTGTAGGAGAAGAACTCTTTGAAGATTTCTTCTTGCTTTTAGTACTAACTGAACCAATCATACCATCAACGGCATGAGACCCTGAAGGAGTTGTAGTTTTGGGAAGATTAGGGATTTTTTCATGTAAAGTACCTGACTGTGTATAAATGAGGTCAAGGTACTGAGCCTAAGCAATTACTTGCTCTTCAGTGACAACTCCTGCCTTAGCTACATCTTTAGTGATTTTAGGTAACAATGATTTAACGAACCATTCTTCTAAAATCTGATCTGGAATGAAAACTTTCACCAAACGCCTTCTACATCGCCATTCATGAATATGATCAGAAATATATGTGGATGTGGATTGTTTTAGTGAAGTTAACAGTTTTGTGCCATTCTCATATCTGACAGGCAACTGAAAATGAGTTAAGAAAGAAGTGGCTAACTGACTGAAATTATAAAAAGAGCCTCGTGGTAACTCAATGTACTATTTGGTAGCAAGACCAATAAGAGTTCTTTGAAAAAGACGCAATTGAATTGAATCATCAATGACGGAATTAGATGCACACCAGAGGTGATAAGTCATAACATGATTTGACGGATCCTCACTCGACTTACCCTCGAATTTCGGGATATCACTGGGAAACTTATTAGGCATTGGCAGCCAGTACAGAAGATAATAAAAGAGATCGTTTGTAAGGCACGACAAATCAAGGAAATCCAAAGTTGCAATAAATGGTAACTGACGGTTAGGTTCACGAAAACCTTGTGTAATGAGACCAGCTCCAGGAGGAGGATATCCAGGATAGCTTGGAATCGAATTTGCATTAGGAATGTTATAACCTCCCGGGAAACCAAGATTAACCGGACCAAACTGGGGTTGTTGAGGCTGTTGATAAGTATAGCCAAGGTACGGTTGATTCTGATAAAATCGATTTTGTATAGTAGGACGGGATTGATACTGTCCCTGGTACGGTTGACTCGTGGCAATTGTACTTGGACCAACTTGTCTTGTATGCATCTGGACCGAAGTCTGAACCGTAGATCTTGACTGGGGCACAGAGACTTGAGGAGTTGACACTGATGTAGGGATAGTAGAAACCAGAGCTATAGATACTCCAGAAACAGGTGTGGTAGATTGAACAGAAAATGCAGCAGCTGCAGTAGTAGTTCGAGGCGAAGTCTGAGGTAAGCTAGGCCCAGGCTGCTGAACTAAACTAAGTGCAGAGGTTTGAACCATAGGTTGGACAGGTTGCTGGGTTGGACTAGAAACCAATGGCTGTCCAGCTTGATAAGGTAAATGCACATTAGGTTGCAAAGTCTGTTGAGTTTGAGATGGATCCCACACCATATTCATTCCAGGACCCATAAAAGGTTGTACATATGGAGGACCATAACCTGGTTGAACGTAGGGCTGATAATTAGGAGGTACATTTCCAACTCCTTGTAAAAATTACTGACCAGAAGGCGGTTGGAAACCTTGAGTTGGGCACTGAGCTTGAGGTTGATAACCCTGAGGCACATACTGAATCTGGGATTTAAAAGCATCCTGAGGAATATGGGGTTGAACTTGGGGTATGTACTGTCCTAAAGGTTGAAAACCTTGAGGTAGCCCTCCAAGCGGAAACTGACTACCTTGGGGTTGCCCCCCAGGTGATGACTGACTACCTTGATGCTTCCCCCCAGGCGGTAACTGACTACCTTGGCCCCCAGGCAGTAACTGACTACCCTGCCCCCAAGCGGTAACTGACTACCTTGAGGTTAAGGATTTGGAATACTACCAGACATCATAAAGATCTGTTCTACGTTCAATGTTTTAGTTCCATTATTACCAGGTGATAACTGATGTTCAGTCAGTCGAGGAGTTGCTCCTGAAAAAGTACCAGAAAGTGACTGGTACCCCAAAGGAACAGTAGGACCGCCATATAAAAATGTTTCCGATGATTGGGAAAACATGGATGATTGTCTCGACATGATGAATCAAGAATAATAATCTCTGGGTGTAAGATGAAAATAACCACACGCAAACAAAGAAAATTTCAATAAAAGCACCTAAAGTCTCTAAAGAAACAAACAAGTGAATCACACGCCTAAAAAATCTAAGAGTTCAAACCACACACAAACAGTAACTTCCCGTACTAAAACACTATTTGGTGATGAAATCCAACGTCATAGAATTTAATACAGAAAGGGCGGTTGGAACAGTTACCCCGACAACCTGCTTAATGAAGCAGACTGGCACAAGTTTCTTCACATAACCATCTCGATTAAAGAGAACCCCCCAGAGAGTCCAAGTGAGTCTAGTCGACGTCTACTCCAGGTACAGTGAGACCCATCCTTCACCGTCACCTTAGGAAAGAATCTTAAGATTATGGTCACTAAGGTTACCAACAGTAACAAATACAACTAGGGGAACAGTCTATGATCCGATCTATGCGCAAGGGCAGAGTAACAAAGCTCAATCCCCTTGAAGGCTCCTCGACATGATCAATCCGAGGTTTACCAACAAGTGACCCCAGGCTCCTTGACAATGGTTAATCCGAGGTTTACCATTTTTAATACGCGCAAATCTTCTATCTTTCCCAATGAGACAGACTTGATTGTCTCAAAGGTTCGGACATGATCTCGTGATTGACTCATTTAAGAGGAGCTTCCCAGATTATATCAATTACAATTGGATTTATTTCCTACCGCAAGATATAGCTACTTGTTTTCTTTAACTATCTTGGAGAGTTAATTACTCCCTACTCCAAGATACTAGCCTAAGCTATATTGGTGATAAGAGCCCTAGAAATAAAAATATTGTTAGATCAATTTTAATTAAGCATTATTTTTATGGGTTGTTTCTTAAGTAAATAGGTATGGAGATCAAACTTTGATGGTGTGAAGACTCGACTCCAAAAATACTAAAAAAGCACCTAAACTGATAAACAATTCGTTTTTCCTTCAATGAATTTCTAGCTAAAAGAAAGAGTTGAGAATGCAATTCTTTGAAAACAAATCTTTCTTTCAACATGTACATGAAAAGAAAATCTTTTGTCTTTTTCAAAAAGAACTCAAAACGAGACTACTAATTAAAGCTCACAAAAAATCCTTTTCTCTTTTCAAAACTCAAAACTACAAAAAACAATTTTCTTTCAAAAGAGATGTACACTTTCTAGAAAATACTCAAAACTACAAAAACTATTCTTGAGATCTAAAAACTTGAAAAAACCTAATTGTATGAAAGCTTCAATTCTTTTTGGGGACATTTTACTTAGTTATTCAGTAAACTAAGGATTAATTCGTTTAGAATAATAAATCAATCAAAAAAACATCCAAATGTGTTTTCTTTTATAAAAATGAAATTCAAAACTTATAACCAAGTTCGTTCAAATATTTGCAAAGAGAAAACGAAATCTATTTCTCACCAAGGACAAATTTCACAAACCAGCCAGACTCATCAAGAAGACTAAAGACACCAGGGTGATCTAAAGTTTCTTAGGCTTCTAATCTCTGAGTCACTACAAAGACCAAGCGAAAATCAATGCAGACATGCAAAACTTCTAGAAAATCACCTAAAACAAAAATACCAATGGAACTTACTTACAAGAGATTTTTGACAGGACACATGCAAATCTGGGCAGAGACTAAAAGTCGTAAATAAAACCTAAACTTAACTGGAGGAAAACATTTTAGGTTTTTCAAAAATTTTAACAGGGTCCGCAGGCTTCCAGTAGAACCAGATGCGGTACCACTCTGTGTACTAAAGGAAAAGTGCAGAGAGGTCCGCACTGTCTGTAAAAAGAAAGTGTGGTTCCCTGTAAACTTCAGAAAAAACAAAAAGAATCCAGATCCTAAAAACTACCCAATCCCACACACATCAAGCAAAAACCAGAAACAAGAACAAGTTTCTCAAGTCAAATAAAAAGGAAAACTAAAAACCAAATTCAATTCCCCAGTGGAGTCGCCAATTTGTTGGCCGGAGAAATCGATCTTGCGGACAAGGCTGATCTCCCAACAATCAAAAGATATCTAGCAACAAGAAGGACAAGCACATCTACCTTTCTCTAAACATATTGCGATTTATTAATAAAAACTATAGAGGTGTTAGACCCTACCTTAAGTCCAACGCTAGTTTGTAGCAGCCATCCTTCAACCGTCCGAAAGAGTTTTCTTTTGAGAACCTGCAAACACAAACAAGCACACATCAAATAACACCTGCATAGCTAATATAATAAATCATGTTCATTATGGTGATCAAGGAATCCATAAAATAAACCATAAAACATAGCTTATTGAGAAAAATAAACTTGATTGTATTAACTTTGAAAATAGAAGAACTTTACAACCTTTGGTGCCTTGATGTTGTACAAGCTCTTCGCAAGGTCCAAAACAGGAATCTCCTCTACTTTGACAAGCCTCACACTCTTCCAAATGAGATCAAAGAGGTATGTAATCTTTCCTCACAAAAGCTCAATTAGGAAGACTAAGTTCCAGCAGCATTTCACCTCAAAAATATTCAACTTTCAACCTCCCAAGTAACCAGCCCAATGCTTCATTTTATAGTGAAAAGTAAGAAGGTTATAGGTCCACCTATGAAGGGATAGAGTCCTCCTTCAAAGGGATAAGCTCCTCACATCAAGGGGTTAGCTCCTTAAGGTATGGGATGCATGAACCTTAAAGGAGTGAACTTGCCACCTCAAGATTCCCTCTAGAAGCTTCTAGAAATGACTCAAAGTGAGTTTTTAAGAATATACTTGCACCTTTTTTACTTTTACAGGGGTCCGCACCCATTACACACAGACAGAGCGGTCAGGTGCACAGGGGACATGACCTTTAGGTGCAGGACCACAGGTAATGCTAAGAGAAAGTGTGAAACTAGAGTTTTATAGACTTTTGAGGGCTTTCTCTTATTTTCAAGGCTTGATATGAAGAACTGAGGCTTAAGACTTGCAAAGGAGGAAAGTATGAATGGTGATAGACTCACACAGATTACAGAATGTCAAGGTGACAATTTTTGTGCAACAGTCCCCGAGGTCCCAGTCTTCAAATTTCATAGAGGGAATGCAACCCACAGTCGTTCCTTCAAACAGAACCCCTTCGGGAAGGGATGGAGTGTTAAATGTGCTATTAACGACGTCCAAATCTTTAGGTACCTTTACCCTCCCTTTCCAAGGAGGGACATACTTAAGCAGTTTTGTTGTGGCACATACTAGTTGGATGTCTTCCTCCGCCTCTTCTTCTAGTTCCATCTCTTCAACAAAGGTCGGAGGATCCTCCTCCTCATCATCGCTCTCAATATTAACTATTTTGCCTTTTCTTCCATCGACAATTTGTTGAATCGCGGGTTTCGTGGAGACATACGGATTGGTCCTGCTACCTGCGGATCTTTCTTGGGCCTCGGCGTCCGTGGTGATTTAGGGATTCCTGGTGCATCCCCTACTGGTGGCGTAGAACTCTGCGGGGTTCCCTTGGTTGTTGACTCTTGTGTATCCTTCGGCAAGGCTTCAAACTACAAACTCGCTCTTACAACCTCCTCATTCATCAGGTGCATGCCTGCTTGATAACACAATAATTGTATGCCAAGGGTTTCTTGATAGGGGCCATCCATGATTTATAGGCCCGTTGAAATTCCAACTCAACCATCCCGCCATTTTTTGGCTCATTAATGCTATATTGGTGGTAGATCATTTCGAATCGATTTCTGACTTCGTGTCTTAAATGCCCACCGCCCACTTCTTTTTGCCTTAACTCGGACGTCTTGTCATGAACAGTGGCACCAATGGTCACTTCCTTGTTTATCCGCGTAGTAGCGTAGCCCATTTTGCGCAATCGTGATCCTTGGGACATACCGACCCTGCACGCACCCTTGTTGTCGCGTAGCTTCCTAACAGACTATTTTATAGTCCCACACTCTCTTTCAACTGTTTGGAGCATTGAGACTGTCTCCTCTTCGGCTAGTTAGGTGGTCACACCCTCTTGGTGCACTGTTAGCGCATCCTGGCGAACATCCCTCGACACAGTTTCTGTCGTCACCGCTATGCGCATTGTTGGATGTGGCACGCTCTTCTGATTTCTCTTGAGAGTGAGGCGCGACCTTAACCACAATATTCGACCAATTACCTTGCAGTCACATTCCTTCAATCCATCCTTAGGTTTGCATGTATCCAGCTGCAACTTTCCAGGTTTGTCATTCAGAAAGTCCTCCTTTAGTTCTTTTTCCAACTGTTTAATCTCTACGTCCAACATCATATTCTGCCTTCTAAGTAGTACCTTGTTTTTTCCCAATTCGTGAAGTTGCACATTTCCTTACCGAATGGCTTCCTGAATTGATTCATACTCCTCTTCCCCTGGTTGTATGAGCCCTTCAGCCCAGAATTCGCGTGTTGTTCTTTTCTCCGGTATTACTATATCCACGGCCTTCTGCAGAGGTGCTTCAGAGACCTCAGTTCTTGTACCATTTTCCAGCCTCGACTTCACGGCCATGTTTTTACAGAGCGCCAGACGTGCCCATCTGACCCGCGGGACGCGCAAATCCCCCTTTTTATGTTGTATCTGTTGACCCTTATTCGTGACTTCACGTATCTTGGCGAATGCCCTCTCTTCGCACTTGGTACTGCAATCCGCCATTGCATCCTGTTAGATCATGTGCTTGTAATACTGTCACGCGCCTGAACAGTCCATTCTGGTATGGTACTTTCGATTTTGTCTAAGGCTTCATCCATTCTAGTTACCCCCTCATTTGTTAGCATTTCCCTTGCTTCGGTCGTCACGTGCCGTAATGAGCGAATCATCAGGTTGCAATTCAATGTGGTTACTTCATGCAATCGGTTCTGCCAGCGTTCTATTTCTTCCTCAGAATCTGACGTACAAGCACTGTCGCATTCCCATGATATTATCCCATCTTCAGTCGGGTTCACCCGATCCTAGTCTTGTGCCATTATCTGGTAAATGCAATCCAGCTCATCGTCATGGTTATTCTCGCTCACAGGTTCCATGTATCATGCTCCTTCAGCTGGATCTAGCGGAACTACTACGCATAGGGACTTTTTTTCAAAATTCATTTTCCACTTTTTCAAGTTGATGACTCCATTCATATCCGTGGCCCAGTCTATTCCTAAAAATTCAGGATAAGGGTTACTGTCATCTACAATCTCTATTACCTCGAAATATGTATGCGTGCTCACACCATCGGTATCCACTGTCACTCCAGTCAATCTTCCCATGGGAAATATCTTTTGTTGGTTCGCCATCCATAATTGAATAGGAGACCACTGTAATGCGGGCCTGCCCATGCGTTCCCAAGTCTGCTTTGGTAATACGTTCGCGTTCGAACTAAGGTCTAAGATTTCCTAATCCATCTCATATTCGCCAATTTGTGCTGTCAACTGCATTTCCCTTTCGATGTGCAAAGCATGCTTCCCCATTTTTCAAACTACGTGCGGTTCCCCTGACCCTGTGCAGCTAGCGATCAGCTCTTGTAGTTCTTTAACTACCTTATTGTCACGCAGCAGTTTCATACATGTCTCTAAAAAGGTAGTTAGCATAGAAGGATCCAGGCCCATCTCTGGTTGATCCCTACTACCTGAAGTAGAGACCTCCGCGAAGCTCTTCTTAGCTTCCATAAACATTTCTTTTGCACGGTCCAAGTCAAACTCAAGTTCCTTTGTAGGAGCCTTACGTACCCAGGTATCCTCTTCAGGCTGCTTCCCCTTATCTTCCCCTGTGGTCGTGCCACTTCTGAGGATGTTTACGTTGGGGTCCTCTTCACGCGGTTCGGACCTCATCATTTGTATATTTTGTGTTGGAGTGGGCTGCAACACCCATTTTTGGCACATTTGTACGATCAGCGTCGGACAATCTATCATTTCATGATCAAACTGTTCACAGTACGGGAAAGATAGTCTCGTTGGGTTGGTACAATCATGAGCGTAGTGCCCAGGCCCTCTGCAATTGTAACAAATTAGCTGTCCACAACCCCTTTCGGGCCCCATTCCTCCTCAACCTCGACCTTGCCCTTGGAAGCCACCCCGCGCTATTGTTGCAGCTGGATTAAGGCCTCGCGTTTCTATCTGCATTCGATAAATTGGGGTCCTATCCATCATTAGTCCATAGCTCCGACAGGTCCACTCGTCGTGACCTACTGATCTACAAAAATTTCAGTACAGTCGTTGTGGAGTCTGGGTATACTTCTGCAAGAGGTGACAGTTGTCTGTCGTGTGCTTTCTTCCCACCTGACAAATCGCGCACCAGAGTGCGGCGGGCACACTCAGCCCTGCTTGTGCCTCTGGTCTCAATGGCATCAGTCCCCCTCCTGCCAAATAGTTCATGAATACCGGACAGTGATCCTTATCGTGACCCTGACCTTTACATTTTATACACCACACTTCTTCGCGCGCCTCTGGCTGGGGCACCCTTTCCTGCTTCAAACTCTACATCTCTAAGCATAGGTTTTGCAGTTGCGCATTGATTTGTTGGACTCCCAACCCCGAATCCTGTATCGGTGTTTCGTGTAACCTCGTCGTCATTTCCAATGCCTCTGCCTAGGTTGAGAGCTTCTGTTGTGACAGTGCCGTCCTCAGGTGTGGTGTTAAAGATGCCACAAACCACACGCGGTGCTGCGCATCCGTCAGTGTCATATTAGCCTCGCGAATCGTACTTTTTAGCCTTTGATCTAGATCCCAGGGGGTTTCACCTGGAAGCATCACGATCTCCTTGAATTCGATGATCGACTGCATCTCCAATTTTAGTCGACTAAATTCTCTGTTCAATGCAATCTGAATTTCTGTTATTCCGGCATTCGGGTGATCATTCGAGTGCTTGATATACCAAGTCAGTGCGCAATCCTGCAGTGCACTTACCAATGTGGCCTTCTTAATGTTATCATCTGTAACCCCATGCGCTTCCCACACTGCTCTTACTACGAACCAAAATTGATCTGGGTCTTCGTTTCCTACTCCTTTGAATATAGGCAACTTGATCGTGCTTGCCATGCTAAACTACTGGTTTGGTGGAGGTGGAGTGGGCGAAGTTGGAGGTGAAGAAGGTGATGGGAGTGGTGGCATTAGCAAAGATGATAACTGTGGAATGAACTGCTTGATCAAACTGACAGCACTCCTCAGAGAAACCCAAGCGCACCCTTCCTCACTTGCTTATGGCTGTGAAATTAAAGGACTGTTTCCTAACCCTTCGATTCCTTTGTAGACCCTTTCGCTCTGCATTGTTCTACTCATTAATGTATGTGCATCACCCGTTTTTCACATAAAAACATCTTAATCCAAGTATTCAAATACTTGATGTACTTACCTCACAATCCTTTGAGAAAACGTCTTTCTGCTTCGTTGTAGCTGACAGTGGTGTCTATCGCAAATTCAGTGATAAACCCTCCTATTATCCAATCTAGCCAATGATCTACG
The DNA here is from genome assembly GCA_031772625.1 of Pinus tabuliformis. Lineage (NCBI taxonomy): Eukaryota > Viridiplantae > Streptophyta > Pinopsida > Pinales > Pinaceae > Pinus > Pinus tabuliformis. The sequence continues at coordinate 979,834,210 of CM062812.1, forward strand.
GCCCATGCGATCTTATCTTTAGATGCCTCTAGCCTGCGCACCAACATCGGAGTCCACACTATCGGTTGATCAAGCTTGCACCTTCCCTAGCTGTCTGCTAGCCTCGCGATCTAATCGTATAGTTCGGAATAGAAGGTTGCGAAGAAGACCTTGTGGATTTCTGTATATATGAAGCGATCCAACCACCTCGTCTCGAATATTTGCGGAGTTTTGTTTTCCTGTATTATGAACTCGTGCAGCTTCTGATCCAACCAATCTTCAATTTCTTTCTTCGTAGGGTTCCAGTGTTCCGACATCAGACATCCCTTAGGTAAATCCTGGTCCTGACAATGAAACCATTTGTTGGCTTATTGGGGCCTGACCTAGGTTCAACAAAGTTTAGCCAAACAAATCCCGACACTACCGGCCCTTTCGGCAACAGTGCGCGAAGCGCGGACTAAAGTCTCACCCGAGGTAGTATGGGAGGGTGCTCAAACCAGGTTTCCGCACCTAGGGATGTCTTGATGTGGTCTGGGGTTGTGTGGATCGATCTTACACATTGCATTACTTCCATGCAGTTGTCTTTCAGAGTAACTACCTTGGTCAAGCGCGAACGCAAGTTACCCTTTTCGATGCTTAATATTATTATAGATCTTGTGTTAACTCATGAAGGCACAGTACTTTCAGTTACCATTTAACATAAACAGACATGCACGTAATCATAAATCATGAATAGATGCATAAACAAGAATCTAGAGCAGATACATGATATTTCAAAACCAACTTATCTTTATTAATGCCTTTATCCGGTTACAATCCACTTCCTGCCCTGCGCACATAGCTGCAGGGGTCCGCGCACTCAGCTGCAGACTCTAACCAGGCCTCTGCACACACAGTTGCGGAGCCTCTATCTCCTATTACAACCCAAACTTCAGACTTACAGACTCAGATCTAATATCACCTTCAGACGCCCATATTACTTCTTACATTACAAAAACTGTCCTTTACACTTAGAACCTTGCTCTTATTTATACATTCCCATGGTCCGCGGACCATGGGTAGGCTGACACATTCTAGATTAATTTACAATATTTTAGGGCAGACTACCCTTAGACTTGACCCATTACAATTCGCGCTCTGCACACTTCGCGGAGCTTTTACAATACAATACCCAAAAATGTGGGCTTTAAACCCCAAAACCGTTACGCGGGGGATCCACTACCCAACAATTGGATTATAGTTGCAACAAAATATTTGAGCCAAAGCTCCAGCTATCTGCTATACTAGCTATCTTAGCCCATGTAAGGCATTGTTGCCCAAAATGATTACAATCAGGATCAAATCCCTTCTTGGAAATAAAGAAACTATAGAATCATGAGAAAGGGAAAGCAAACATAAAGATGATGGAGGAGGTGTCCTTTGTTGCTCCTGTGGAGGCCCCTAGTCAGGTTGAGTCTCTGTCATCGTGTGTCCTTCTCATTGTTTAGTCGATTCCCTGTTTCTTATGCCTTTACTATGTGAATGACTCATTCTCTAGAGTAGGGAGTGGGTCGACTGTGAATGCCTGTCGTGGAGTGGGAATGGAGTGTGTCCAGGAAGTCCTTTGCTGGGTATCAGAGTGGAGCTACATATCATGCCATCAAGTCTTCCTGAGTCCCCCGCATACTGATCTACTATCGCACCATACTTCATTTACTCCTTCAGCTTTCGATCCATCCGCCTTAAGAGTCTTGTACCATACTATTGGGGTTGTAGAGCAACAAGCCTTTTACTCTTGAAAGCACTGTAGAACGGAGGGCTCTGATGCTCCTTGACCCCATTTGGTTTAGCCCCTTTTTACTTTTCTTATCATATGATCAGGGGGCTATAACCAGGGGCTTAGGCCTTGGGTGCTAAGGCCTTAAGGCTCCCATCCCGGGGCCTTTTTCCTTTGTTACAAAGAATACTGCATCTCTATGCTTGATATGTTTTTCCTGTGGCATTCCATTTTACCCTTGCAATCTCCAATCTACAGGATCAGGCCCACCAAATATATTGCAATTGCAACCCCGAAGAGGGGGACCTTTTACCTTCTTTCTCAATGCGCGGGGCGACTTGTCCAGACATGAAACCCTTATAGGGTGGAACACATGAAATATCGCATCCAAGGAGAAACCCCCGCATATCGCAATCGCAAGCCGGAGAGACTTTGGTGTAGGAGCACTTTAACCTGTGCGAGCTACGATCGTCGATCTGTGAGGGCGATGTCATCACTGCCATGTGTCACCTTATGATTGGTGACACATGTCACTTGGAAATGCCCCCATATGACCCCTGAAAACGCTGAATCTGCACGCCATGTGTCACCCATACTACCACGTCACTGATGACATCATCTTCCAAGTCATACATATAGGCCAATGGGATTGCACCACGTGGATTCTTGGAGGTGAGAGAAATGGGGCCGCTCGTTCCTGTTTTTGCATGCATTTCCTTTGTTAAATGATTTTGGCCTTCCCCGACGATTTAACACTTAGGGCCAGAATTATCAGCAATTTGCGCTATCGACTAGTCCCCCCCGCACCCCCTTGCAATTCTTTAAGGATGGTCCATCGTGGGACTACGAGATTGCAGGACTGTGGGATCGTGGGACTGCATAACTGCAGGATTTACCATATTCCGCCATGTGGAGGATAGAGAAAAGGTTCACCTAGCCTTGGTTTTTCCATGAAATTCCTTTGTAAACTGATTTCAACCTCCCCTGACGCTTTTACATTGGATCGCAAAATCATAAGTTTGCAGGGTTTTTAAAGTGGTAGCCACTTTACTCCATCGATTGCCGATGTCGCGAGACTGCGGGAATGTGGGAATGTGAGATGAGGGACTGCGAGAATGCGGGATTACAGGATGCAGAATTGCCCACTACGAGATTTCGATGCAATATGGTTGATATGCGAGATTGTGGGATGCGGGATTGCGAGATTTTCCCACCGCTAATATGCAGGATTTACTGTGCTCGGGGCCGCTGACCTTCAATATACGATTTGCCTTTGTAGTTGGTCATTTTCATTGTTCTTCGGGCTTTCCAAGGGTAACTTCAATAGGCCATATATTATGATCCAGAAGTCCATTTTAAGACTTCCATATACCGTTGGAAAGATCTTTTCGGGCACTATGAAATGGGGAGGTTTTGATTCAAATCTAAGATCTTATGTGGCTTGGGAAGGTTACTTCAAACTTCACTGCTCTTGGGCAACTTTGACCAACTGAAACCCACAATGCAGTGAGTGAAAACATTGGCTCCAACTCGGGACAGTGCCTTGCTGGCAAGGTGCTGAGAACTTGCAGACCATTATATTTCCTTTCATTGGGAATGGAGTCAAAAATATATGAACTTACATAACATCTCCATAAACCTTTGTTTGCAGGGAATCACTTCCTCCTCAAACTGAAACGCAGAAATAAAAATTCTAACAACTAGAAATTAAATGCTCAACTAGTGAGTTTATTTATATGTAGTCCTACTTACGCACAAGGCTCAAGTTACCTAAGTGCATTAAACCCTCCAATGGAGCCAGGCCAGCATTAGAGTACTGGGCCTTATGCCTTCATGCTACTGAAATTTAAAAATTAAAGCCGACATGCACCATGAAAAATCTTCAAACAAGGAACCCGATACATGATGTTGAAACAACCTGTGCTGCTGGCTTAAAAATATGCTCATGTACTCAGCCATAGGGTCATGGAATTCACAAGGAAAAATTGCAGCTGCCTCCTTTTGATGAGTTGTCTGCTGACCAATATCATCTTGGCAAGGGCAGCCACAAACACTTCTCAGCTCCACAGCTTTAGACTTTTTAAGAAAAGCTTGTTGCTAGTCATTTGTTACCCATTTGTCAATGGGCCAACCTTCTTGGAGATCTGCAATAGAATCTTCAGTTTCTGAGTTGCAAGACTTAGAGACGAGAGGGCCTACTAATACTTCTTGGCAAGGACCTTTCCGCAATAAGTAATCACAGAAATTTCTTGGTCCTTTGAATTTGGGCTCTTCTTGAAAGTTTTGCTACTGGGAGCCTTCTCCCCACTTGCTAGTAAACGACCCCTGTTTGACCCCAGCGTCCATATCTTCCTCCTCTGAATAATATGAATCATGCTTTGGAGGAGGGTCTTGGTCTTGTTCTCTAGATGAAAGATGATCATTGCAAACTAGAGGCTCTTCGTTGGATTCCTGATGGGCTTCCTCTTCTTGTGCAACTTCCCCTGACTGTTGTGGCTTTGCATCACTTGACTCTTCACGAGAGTCGTATTCATTATAAGAAGGGGAAACATCACATTCGGCCGAATCAAACCCCTGAGGGTTTGTTGGCAGCTCAACGACATTCCATTCTTCTCTTCCTTGCTCAGTGGGTGATGCTTCTTGATGCGATAGGGTGTCTTCCTGGAGTGGAGCTCCACAAACATCTTCAACATAGTCATCAACCTCAGAAATGTCTTCATCATTAAAATATGCACAACAATCTTCAAAGAGAGCATTCAATGGATATAATCCTTTGTAATAGTGATTGAATGTTGTATGAAAACTTCCTAGGGAAGATATGCTGCCACGAGGTATTTTTCTGTACCAGACTCTAGCATCCTCATCTAAAAACAATTTGAACAACTTCATTTGTACATCTTCAAGAAGAATATCTTGTTGCTCCATGCATTCATGAAAGTCTTTGAAGTTTTGGTCAAGTCTTCTCTTTGTGTTCCCACCGAATCTAGGCAAATAGGTATTCCATTCATGAAACGCAGGGACATGATTGGGATAACCAGCAATAGAAGAGAAATCCAGTGGGGAAAATTGGTTGGCCAGAAATGCAGGAAGGGCCATCTCGAAAACCTCCCTATATGAGTGATTTCAGTTTCAAAAGTAGGGGAATTTTTCGGCTGTTGTAGCATCAGAGTGAGTATGGGGCTGCTTGAAAGCCAGGATGATCAAACAAAGATATGGACAATGGAGTCACCAGGATGTTTTCCATAGAATTGAAACAGTGGAGTCTCCAAGGTGAGAGATCTTCAAACCGCACTTCCCTTACTCACCTAACAGAGGAAATGTAAAAAAAATTCGTACCGAGGGAAAAATATTCTAATCCGTTACCTAGCAACGATGCCAGAAAGATGTTTTCACTTTAGATTGCACCAGCAGCACAAGTGTTGCAGGAGAGATATAAATCCCCCTAGAGACAGCCTCTAGGTTGATTGTAGACCAGTGCCTAGGACATCTTAAGTAGAGGAGTGCCTTGGAAGATTATGAGTGGGGTTTCAATTGCACTCCAATTGTCACGTAATAAAAATAATAGGAGGGACTTGGCTCAATAGGCCTTCATTAAGGTAGACTCACGCTAATAGATGGATCCAAATGCGGGGGATATGTTGGGGCAATATCAAAGAGAAATGGCTTCATTTGGTGGCCGACACACAACAATGAGACAATTCAATATTGAAGTTGTAGTGATGGTGGACAGGACGAAAGGAAGGAGGAAAATAGATGCATAGGGCTGTAACAAATAGAATCCTAAGCAGCAATGTTTGGCAGAAAATTGGATTCGATGTATAGGGCTATAAACCACAGAATCCTAAGCAAATATTTTACAATAGAACTATGGAAGAGGGAGGAGGTGCAATGATAGAAACAACAAAGTACTTATTGAGGTTTCATGCCTATAACATGGGTACCTCTATCACCAAATAGTGTGAGAAAGGTTGTGATCATATAGGTACAACAAGTTAATCTAATAACACAAGTAAATCTGTAGTTGTTACAGGAACTATAGGCTATCGAATAGCACAAGTAAATATGTAATACGCAAAGGCATTGTTCTCTATTTAGCAGCCAGGGTAAATCCATGAATCATGGAGAAACCAACAATCTCATTACACTATTTAAGAGAAGAAAAAACAACTTATGAAATGAGGTTACAAAATGGAAAACATACTGCACATCGCTCATTTTTGGAATCACCAGTGAGTTTCATTCATCCAATATGAGTCCAACATACCAGTCCATAACATCCAGCACCACATCAGTCAAGTCCCCCATGAATAAGCAAATAGAAACAAAATGGCATCTCAGAATTTGGACCACTCGGGTGAGGAATTTCAGAACCTTTAATAAGTGTTTCTTCCCACCATTTATAAGAAGAGGGGGGAGCTTGGATTATATTTGCAACAAAATATCTGAGCGAGAGCTCCAGCTATCTTCTAGACTAGTTGTCTCGACCAATGTAAGGCGTTGTTGTCCAAAATGATTACAATCAGGATCAGATCCCTTCTTGGAAATAAAGAAACTATAGAATCATGAGAAAGGGAAATAAAACAGAAAGATGATGGAGGATGTGTCCCCTTGCTGTTCCTATGGAGGCCCCTGGTCAGGTCGAGTCTCTATCATCGTGCATCCTTCTGGTTGTTCAGTTGATTCCCTGTCACTTCTACATTTATTGCATGAATGACTCATTCTCTAGAGTAGGGAGTGGGTCCACTGTGAATGCCTGTCACGAAGTGGGAATGGAGTGTGTCCAGGTAATCCTTTGCTGGGTATTTAAGTGGAGCTACCTGTCGTGCCATTAAGGACCCATCCGCCTTAAGAGTCGTATACCATATTATCGGGGTTGTAGGGCAGCGATCCTTTCACTCTCGAAAGCGCTGCAGAAGAGAGGGCTCTGATGCTCCTTGGCCCCCTTTGGTTTAGCCCCTTTTTTCTTTTCTTATCATATGATCGGGGGCTATAACAAGGGGATTAGCCCTCAGGCGCTAAGGCCTTCAGGCTCCTGTCCGGGGGCCTTTTTTCCTTTGTTACACAAAATACCACATCCTGACACTTGATACGTTTTTCTTGTGGCGTTTCCCTTTACCCTTGCGATCGTCGTCTACGGGATCGGGCCCACCAAAGATATCGTATTCACAACCCCATAGAGGGGGACCTTTTACCTTCTTTCTCAGCGTGTGAGCCGACTTGTCTGGATAAGAAACCCTAATAGGGTTGAACACATGAAATATCCTATCCAAGGAGAAACCCCCGCATATCTCAATTGCAAGCCAGGGATACTTTGGTGTAGGAGCGCTTTAACCTGTGCGACCTTCAACCGTTGATCTGTGGGGGTGATGTCATCACTTCCATGTGTCACCTTGTGATTGGTGACACGTGTCACTCGGAAATTCCCCCATGGGACCCTTGAAAAATCTGAATTTGTGTGCAACATGTCATTCGTACTGCCATGTCACTAATGGCATCAGCTGCCAAGTCATACATACAAGCCAATGGGATTGCGCCACGTGGACCCTTGGAGAAGAGAGAAATGGGGCCGCCCATACCTGTTTTTGCATGTATTTCCTTTATTAAATGATTTCGTCCTTCCTCAACGATTTAACACTGAGGGCCCAAATTATCAACGATTTGCACTATCGGCTTGTTTCCCCCCACAATTCCTTAAGGATTGCCCATCATGGGACTGCAGGACTACAGGATCGCGGGACTGCGAGATAGCGACACTATAGGACTATGGGGCTATGGGATCACAGGATGTTCGATATGCGGGAGTGCAGAATTTACCATATTCTGCCGCGTGGAGGAGAGAGAAAGGGTCTGCTCGACCTTGATTTTTCCATGAAATTCCTTTGTAAACTGATTTCAGCCTCCCCCGACGCTTTTACACTGGATCACAAAATCGGTAGTTTGCAGGGTTTTTAAAGTGGTAACCCATTTACTCCGCCGATTACCTATGTCGCGGGACTGCGGGACTGCGGGAATGCAGGAACGCGGGAATGCGAGATGCGGGATTGTAGGATTGCAGGTTGCATGATGCAGGACTGCCCACTGCAGGATTGCGACATGCGATATGACCGATATGCGAGATTGCGAGATTTACTATGATGTTGTGGGATGCAGGATTGCAAGACTGTGGGATTTTACCACCGCCGATATGTGGGATTTACTGTGCTCGGGGCCCTTGACCTCCGATATGCAATTTGCCTTTGTAGTTGGTCATTTTCTTGTTCTCTGGGCTTTCCAAGGGTAACTTCAATAGGCCATATCTTATGATCCAGAAGTCCATTTTTGGACTTCCATATACCGTTGGAAAGATATTTTTGGGCACTATGCAATGGGGACGGTTTGATTTAGCTATGAGATATTCTGTGGCCTGGGAAGTTGACTTAAAACTTTAATGCTCTTGGGCAACTTTGACCAACTGAAACCGACAATGCAGTGAGTGACAGCACCACCTTTGCATCCTTTTCCACAATCTTCTTGACCTTTTTACCAATTACCCATCAACCATGATAGACACATTTAAAAATGTAATTCTAATATATTTAAATTCAAGTGTTGTGTTAAAACATGATAATTCTATATATATAAATAAACAATTAATGATGCAGATATTTTTTCAAACAATCTAAGTTAATGCTACAATTAAACATAAAAGATGTCGAATTTTGAGATTTTGCATCGAATCATTTAATATGGTTGTGTATCCTAGTTTTTGAACTAATTAAGCCTAAACATATTCTAAGATCCTTTTATAAGTAATATTTGTTTTTATTGTGATAATAAAATGAGTTAATTAGCTTCCTTGTCATTAAAAAATAAGATAGATAATTGGTTAAATAAGGTATCATTAGGTAAATGATAAGTAAAATTTTTGGTAGATGTAGAGTTATTATGCTTATGAAAAAGTGTTTGAATTTGAAATATTGATTTTTCTTTATTTTTAGAGGAATGTAATAGATGTAGTGTAATTTATATTAAATACGGTTTAAAATTAGAGAATATGGTTTAAAATTAGAGAACATGAGAAAAATAAAGATAAATCTTAAAAATTGTTTTTTTAATAATAAAAAATACAGAGTTATGTTCACTTTTGTTTTCAAGGGGGCGATCTCCAAGAGAAATTCTCCAAATACCATGATAAATTTTGAGAAAATATTACATAACCTTTTACTTTTTGTATAACTATCCATAGAGAATTTTAACTACCTATGGCCTTGTTGTAGTTGCTACAACCACCCTCCAAAATTTTGCCTATGCTTTGATTTTGGAGCCTTACTTTCTGTTTACATGGGCTTAACTTTGACTATCGTCAAGTATTCATGATTTGATTAAGACTTATCTTTTTATGTTGTGCTTGTGTTTGTTTGTTTCTTTGGAGGAGTAGGTGATGTTGACTTCATGTTCCACTATTGGGGCTAGTGGTCCGTCAATGGTGTATGTATGATTGGAACTTTCACTTAATAAAAGCACAAAGTCGACACATTTTCATGCATATGTTATAAATGTAGTAGGATTATTCTTTTTATGTTTGCAATGCATGTTATTTAACTTACGCGTATGCTTATGAACTATTTCATTTGCATTGGTACAAATCATGTTGAATGTGTGTTGTTGTATTGATTCACCACTGATAACTTGTGAACTATTTCACATATTATCTTGTGATGTCATTATGCTCATGTGTTCCTTTCAAGTTGCGTACTATTACAGGATTTTAAGGGGCTCACTTATTTTCCCATCTGGGAGGAAAAACCTTCCTGCATCTCACTTTGACTATCTGCAGGGTCACACACTTGTTCACCAAAGTCACTCTACATCACTCTATGCATAATTGCAGCCAACGCATATCATTAGTACCCATTGCATTGGCAACCGGGTTGTATTCTGGCTAGGACTCCTACACCAAACAGTGTGAGGTCTGATTGGGATTTCATATCGAGGAGATCCCCTGAATATTGGTTGGTCCAGCACCATCAACAAGCCCCCATATAATGAGGGCTAACCAAAAAGTTTGGGCATTGTGTAATAATAACCCTTTTTACAATTAATGATAAACTATTTATTTAATGAGCCTTATTTAAGGAAGATAGCTTCATACATTAATATAGTATCTACCTAAGGGGATAGGACCCTAACATGTACTCCCCCTTCGAAAGAAATGGTGTCCTTGATGATAAAGGTGAGGAAATTGTTGGAGAAATTCCCCATTAGTTCCCATATGACATCTTCTGGTTGCATATATTCCCATTGGATCAATACCTCCTTGATAGTGCATTGGTGCAACTAGCACTCGATGGTATCTAATATTGCTTCTAGTTGGAGCCAAATGGGATTTCCTTCATAAAGTTATGGTAGGTTGGTATGCACGTTGCAATTTGATACCACAAGCTTCTTCAAACAAGACACATAAATTGTTGGATGAATCTTGAAGTGGGTTGGAAAATTCAGCTTATAGGCAAGCTGACCAATGTATTGTGTGATTTGACAAGGCTTGTAGAACTTAGGATTCAACTTTTGGGGAACTTCATCTTTGAGTGATGTTTTCTTATAGCTTTGTAGGTGAAGGAACACTTGATCTGCTTCAGTAAAAGAATGTTAGAATCAATGTTGATTAGCTTGTTGCATTATTTGATTTTGTGCCATCTCTAAGTTGTCCTTGAGAATACATATAACGACTTCTCTAGCGTGAAGTTTTCTATCTAACCATGAACCTTGTATGTGCCCAGTACATAGGATTTGTGGACATGGGTTTTTTTTTCCATAAAATGCTCCATACTATGTCATTTTGGTAGCTCCACAATAAGTGGTATTGTACCACCATTCAGCTAGAAAAATCATCATGCCCACTAGTGCAAATTTTCAAAAGAAAAGCATCTCAAATATGTCCCCAAGCACTTGTTGACCACTTCTGTTTGACCATTAGTTTGGTGATGATATGCAGTGTTCATATTAAGTTATGTACCTTAAAGTTAAATAGTTACTACAAAAATTTGTTGGTTAATGTGGGATTCAGATCTAAAATAATGGAAGTGGGCATACCATTTATCTTTAAGATTTGATCCATGAAGACCTAGGAAACTAAGGAAGGAGTGAAAGGATGAGCTAGGGCACAAAAATGAGCACTTATGAAAGATGGCTACCACCACCATGATGATTTACTTGTTGTCTACCTTTGGAAGTCCCACAATAAAATCCATTGAAATGTTTATCCAGATCTTCATTGGGATGGTAGAGATTGCAATGCCCCTAATATCTTTACTATTTCTCCCTTATTTATTTGGCAAGAATCACAAGATACTACAAAATCATGGATATCTATTTTCATGCTTTCTTAGAAGAATGAATTCTTAGTTCTTTCACAAGTTTTGTGAAAGCCAGAGTGATCTTTTGTTGGTGATGAATGTAGCTCCTATGAGATTCATCATTTTAGGGTTGAATATTTTGCCAAAACAATATTCCTTTTACACTGCAATGTATCTTTGTGTCATGCATTATTTTTAGGATGGTTGGGATCTATATGAAGTTATTGTATGAACTTCCTTAAAGTATTTTTTTTCTAGTCATTCCCTACAAGCTTCCTCAAGGCATCCTATATTTGATAATGATAAGGAAAGGAGTGGCACATCCTCAAATTTTCCGGATAACTCTTCAGCCACAACATTCTATTTACCCTTCTTATGCATGAGCTCATAATCATACTCTAATATATTGGTGACCCATTTATGTTGTTATAGTGAGACAACCATTGTTAAAGGAAGTACTTTAGACTATGTGTAGAAATTCCCACTATAGATCAACAGATTATGCAATAGACTAAAGCAAAATACAAGATCTACTTCTACAACAAAATTTGCAGAAGCTTAATCGAATTGAGCAAGATCAATGAGAACACATATAACTGAGAATGAGAAATCAATCACACATAACACAAAAGAAATAACCTGGGGAAAACCTCAGCCTAAAACCCCAATCTCTGTATTATCATACAAGTGGAAATCTTGTTCAAGTTACAAAAATAATCAGCTCTCAAGCTATCCCGCTCTCTCTGCGATCAAACAACATTGCTCATAGATAGTTAAAGGCTCCCACGACCTTCTCCTCTACCCTCCGAGCCTCCTATTTCCTTGCGCAGTTTTTCTTGGGGTCCAGTGCTTCCACTTGTGTGAATTCCCACCTCACACTGCTCACTTGGCTCAAGAATAACTGCACAAACATGAAGGAGATAATTCCTTCTGCATGGATGAGTTTCCTTTATAGGAAAAATCCTCCAACTGATAGTACATTGTCCCTTCCTCTGATATCAACTAGGTCTCTGATTATACTAACATGCATGAGTTATTTATGAGAGAATATTCAGTTATCTGAAGTGCAGCAGTTACATGCATGCATGCATTAACTAACTGAACTCACAATTAATTCAACAAACTATTTGAACTAATCTAACTAGACTTGACTCAGTTAACTGATCCAACTAATTACAACTCAATATTACAATTCATCCTTATCTCTTTAACTGATGGATAAATTCCTCAATCAATGGAGAAATTGTTGCATGTCCTCACATAGACTTCATGTTTGATTTTCTACAACTAATTAGCTCAAGATGAATTAATTAATTATTTTACAAATAGCCGGTAAGATCAAATTGAATTTTACTTCTCAATTTTAGTTCAGGGACTAACTGAAATTGGAATCCATCCCGAATGCTATTTATAGAAATGCTATTTTTAGCACTTCCATTTTTCGTTCCTTGTTGCTATGTCCAACACTGGTACCTAAACTGCTATTTTTAGCATTTCTTGTTGCCATTTTCAACACTATGACGGTCAATCTTGATACAAATATGCCTCCCCATGAGATATGGTTGCTAATTCTCAATTGCATGAAGGATAGCCATCATTTCCTTTTCATTTGTGGATTTTCCCAAATTATGGTCACACAAATACTTACTGATGAATGTTAAGGGGAATCCTTCTTGTCTCAATACTACTCCTAGACCTCTTCTGAATGCATCACACTCCAAGCAAAGAGTCCTACTAAAGTTAGACATTGCTAACATTAGAGTACTGAACATTTCAACCTTTAAAGTAATGAATACATGTGTGTCTTCCTCATTCCAAACAAAGGCATTCTTCTTAAGGAGTGAAGTTAAGGGAGTTACAATTTTGCCATAAATTATCACAAATTTCCTATGATAGCCTATGAGTCCTTAGACTTCCCTCAAGTTTCTTACTGTTTTTGGATGAGGCCAATCTTACACAGTCTCCACTTTCTTGGGATCAACTCGTATTTCCTGACTTACAATGCCACCTAAATATTCAACCTTAGGAGCCCCAAAAACATAATTGGAACACTTCATGAATAATTGGTTGTCTCTCAAGAGTTGAAAGGATTTATCAACATTCTCTATGTGTGATTCCCATTTTTTACTATAGATCAAGGTATCACCGAAGAAGACTAGTACAAAATTGCATGGGAAGGGTTTGAAAGCTTGTTCATGAGGTTCTAAAAGGTGGACAGAGCATTACAAAGACCAAAATGCATCACTGGAAACTCATAATGACCTTTGCATGTTTTGAAATCCATCCCAGGGATGTTTATTTCTTCCATCTCGAATGTAGGTCAAGCTTAGTGAAAAAAATTGCTCCATGTCGTTCATCCATGGAAACATCAATAATTGGGATAGGAAAATTTTCCTTCATCATCAATTTATTCAAAGCCCTAAAATCAAGACACATGCACCAAGTTTCTTTCTTATTTAGCACCATGAATGTATGTGACGAGTAAGGGTTTGCACTAGGATATATGACCTATACTTCCAATAGTTCTTGAATGATATTTTCTATTTGATTCTTTTGTGCAAAAGGGTTTTAATAAGGACATACATTTGGTGGTTGACTTCCTAGAATTATGTGAATGCCATGATCATGCTCTCCTCATAAGGGGAAAACCCTTTGGTGTCTCAAAGACATGATGATGTTAGTTAATGACCAATTACAAATTGGGTGGATTTTTTGCGTCATATTAACCATAACCTATATGTCATTAAATTGGGAAATAATGCTAGAGTGCCCTTTCTTTAATAACTTCTCCATATAGTGAGATTTGACTATTTCATGGGACCTAACCCTAAGCTATTGATGTCCCTCTTTAATGAAGTTCATATAGACTTCTTTGGGATTCATTGTGATTGATCTCAACATGCATAACCATTTTCCCCCCCATACTATATCACAACCACCCATGTAAAAAAAATAGATGGGTTTTGAGATGATAGTCTCATGATTCATCTATATTTTGACATTTTTACATGTGTCCCCACATTTCATCCTACCTCCATTAACGATCATATTTGAAACTAGTACATCGGTTGTAGGAAACAATGGTTTTCTTTTCCCACTCATGAATGAAATTGTGAGTACTTCCATTGTCAACTAGGACTATAACTTTCTATTGTTTGAGGTAGCCCGTGATTTTCAAGGTTTGTGGAGCTAAAATACCTGATAACAAATGTAGGGAGATTATGGGTCCTTTAATAGGAAATGGAGGTTCAATATATACTTGAGCTTGAGCATTGGTGTCTTCAACTTGTAACAATGGTGTTTCTTTGATAGTTATGTCTTAGGTCAATGCCTAATTGGTCATATCAATTTGGAATAATTATTTTCTTTCCATCTATGACATGGAACACATTTTCATCATAACCCTAACAAAGTCCATGTATTTTGTGGTTTACTATTAACTTATGTACTTTTAAGGAATGAGTAAGAGTTATGCTTAGTGAATTACCTTCGGGAGGATAAAATGCATGGAACAAATGCTAATTTTTTATTTGTGCATTAATGATCATCTTAGCTTCTAGGGACCTCTTGTTTGTTCTAACCATGTAGCAAGGTGTTGCATTTTGACTTATCCTTGAATCTCCTCCTTGAGGCTAATAACGAACCCTTCTTTATAGAAGAAATGTGTGTATTTCTTTGCATGTATGGCTAATTGCTCAAAGGTTGCTCTAAAGTAAATGGTTGAGCCTATTTGGTGTAACTTGATTGTAGGTTTTAACCCTGTACAGAAATTACCTGCATACGAATTCTAAAACACATAAAATAAAAAAATGTGAGAGCATAACACATAAAACACATATACACAAAGATTTTCCCCCAGATCCCAAAACCGGGACTACCAGCTTGATTTTTCATTATATTCCTTTCAATGTTATAATACATATTTATACATGCCAAAGCATCCAATACCATGGATTGAAAACCATTGCATCCAAAAAACATGTGCGAAAATCATGCACAAAACTATAGGTGGGTCCGCCCAACCTAACATAGGGTCCAAAACCAAAATTTTCGGGGCGCTGCCCTGGACCCTATAAAGTGGGGTTACAGGTACGCCTCAAACCCCCTGTGACTCCCCCTGCTACACAATCGGTGCAATGAAGGGGGGGCTTTGCCCCCCCTCTAACCCCCAGTTAACTACGTGGGCTAGTCGTGGAAAGAATATAACACAACCCAACATTCTCCCACTTGTTGTTTTCTTTCCACAGGGGGCTACAAGAGAGCTTAGTCATTTTTCCAACCCTGAAACGCCCATTGTCTTTCTACACCAAGAGAACTTCTCAAAGCTCACAGATTTTGTCAATGCATCTGTAGTATTCTTCAAAGTGTCCACCTTTAGCAGCAACACCTTTTTGTCTTCTATCATATCCCTCACAAAGTGATACTGAACATCAATGTGCTTTGTCTTTGAATGATATGTGGGGTTCTTTGCCAAGAAAATTGCACTTTGCCTGTCACAGTCTATCTTTGTAGCTCCTTGTACTAACCCCATACTTGAACACAATCTCTGCAACCAAACTGCTTCCTTGCTTGCATGACTGGCTGCCATGTATTCTACCTCTGTAGTTGATAGTGCCACTACAGATTGTTTCTTACTCATCCAACTGACTGCACCTCCAAATAGGTTAAACACATACCCGCGTGTATATATTTTTTAATCCAGATCTCCAGCCCAGTCTGCATCAACAAAGCCACGAATATCCAACATTTTGTCCAATCCTGGTCTTCCTTGGTAGCACAAACCATAATCACTAGTGCCATGCAAATACCTGAAAACCCGCTTCACTGTTGTCCAGTGCTCCTTCCCTGGTTTTGACATAAACCTGCTCAATACTCCCACTGCATGTGCAATGTCTGGTCTAGTACAGACCATTGCATACATCAAGCTACCGACTGCACTTGCATATGGAACACGGCACATATCCTCTTCCTCTTCTTGTGTCTTGGGACACTGTTCAGCAGATAAATTTACACCTACAAGAATAGGAACCTTCACCGGTTTACTATTATGCATATTAAACCTCTGCAGTATTGTCTCAACATACTGCCTCTGGTTTAACCAGAGCTTCCTCTTTGCCTGACCTCTTTTAATTTCCATGCCCAAAATATAGTTTTCAGAACCAAAATCTTTCATGTCGAATTTGGAGGACAATTGGGTCTTCAAATCCTGGATAATTTCTTTGTCATTTCCAACTAGCAACATATCATCCACATAAAAGACCAGATAAATAACACGGTCACCAATTAATTTAAAATACAGTGATCTGCTTTGCTTCTGGTGAAGCCAAGTCCCCGTATAAATGTATCAAATTTCTGATACCACATCCTTGGTGATTGTTTTAACCCATACAAAGACTTCTTTAACTTGCATGCCAATTCTTTCTTACCCTTCACCGCAAAGCCTTCAGGTTGCTTCATGTAGATTCCCTCTTCCAGATCCCCATGAAGAAATGTTGTCTTCACATCCATATGTTCTACCTCAAAAACAAAAGTAGCAGCAACAGATAAAAGTAATCTAATAGAAGTTACCTTGGAAACAGGAGAAAAAATATCACCAAAATCAATTCCCGGCACCTGTGAATAACCTTTTGCTACCAACCGAGCTTTGTATTTCTCCACCTTTCCTTCCGCATTTGTCTTCTTCTTGAACACCCATTTGCTACCAATGGGTTTCCTTCCAACCAGCAACTCCACTAGATCTCAAGGCTCATTTTTGTGTAAAGATGCCATTTCATCAACCATGGCCTCTTTCCAGAGTTTTCCATCCTCTGAATCTATTGCTTCCTTCACAGTTCTGGGATCATCGTTAGTAATAGATAAAGCAAAATTTGAACAGAAAGCAGATGGACTATACCTTTCTGGCTGCCTTCTTTCTCGAACTGATCTTCTCACACACAGAGTTTGTGGCTCTTCATCTTCTATTCCTCCTCTGCTGTAGAGTCTGATTCTTCCTCCTTAATCTCAAACTCTATCTTCTCAGGTTCCTTTGGTTGGACTTCATGTTTACATCTTTTACCTCTCTGAACACCACGTCTCAGCTATACACAACCTTCCGTGTGGCTAGGTTACAAAGATTATACCCCTTTAAACCATCCTTATACCCAATAAAGATGCACTTTTCAGATTTACTATCCAACTTGGTTCGTTTCTCCTTTGGAACATGCACATAGGCATCACTTCCAAATACCCTCAGATGTGAAAGAGAGGGTTTCTTACCAGTCCATACCTCTTGTGGAGTCTTATCCTCCAACGGTGATGAAGGTGACCTGTTGATCAGGTAACATGCAGTATCCACCACCTCTGCCAAGAATTCATGTCCTAACCCAGCACCACTAAGCATGCTTCTTGCCCTTTCCATCATCGTCTTATTCATTCTTTCTACAACTCCTTTTTTCTGAGGTGTATATGGAGTAGTCTTTTGTCATGCTATACCACACTTCTTATAGAATTCTTCAAATTCCTTGTTGCAAAACTCTCCACCATTATCTATCCTTAGCACCTTTATCTTCTTCTCTGTCTGATTTTCCACGAGAGCCTTAAATTCTTTAAACCTGTCAAAGGCTTCAAATTTCTTCTTAAGGAAATATATCCATGTATTCCTTGAGAGGTCATCTATAAATGATACATAGTACACAAACATACCCAGTGATGGAACCTTCACAGGTCCAAGCACATCACTATGCACAAGTTCTAATATCTGTTTTGCCCTCTTACTACCAGAGGGGAAACTCACCCGATTCTGCTTCCCATATACACAATTTTCACAGAAATCAAAATCCAGAGAGCTATTACTCATACCTTATACCATACCTTTACCATGAAGTATTCGAAGGCCCTTCTCTCCAATATGTCCAAGCCTTTGATGCCACAACATGGTCTTCTCTCCAGAGACCACTAGATTTTTTGCTCCACTTTCAGGAACCACAGAATTGTTGCACCCGTCAATAACAGTGCTACCTTGCAGCTTGTACAGAGTTCCAATTCGAACTCCCCACATCAATACCAGTGCTTCCTAAACCATTTTGCAGGTATCCTTCTCGAACATTGTTTTTACACCTGCATCATCCAGCTTGCTTACAAAAATTAGATTTCTGGCTAATGCAGGAATATGCAGAACACCTGGAAGTGTTCTAACCCTTCCACCTTGCAACTTCAACTTTACCTTTCCGCAACCAATGATTCTAGCCTTCCTATCATCCCTTAAGAATACATCACCATATCGTATTTCTCATACTCACAGAACCACTCTCTATGGGGAGTGAAGTGAAAGGATGCACCTGAGTCAATCAACCATGCCACATGATCTACATGTATACTTGAAGAAGCCAAGTACACATCCCCACCTTCATCTGAGGTGGTTTTCGCCTCTGCAGAAGAAGCATCATCAGATCCCTTTCCTTTGTTAGGAGCTTTAGATTTACAGTCCCTTTTGTAGTGCCCTTCCTTTTTGCATTTCCAGCACACCACCTTTACAGGTTTTCCTGGAGATTTAGATCTCCCTCTAGATTTAGATCTCCCACTCGATGACTTATTTTTGTTTCTGTTCTGGGACTGTCCTCGTACAGACAAGGCATCACCATTCTGGCTCTCCATATTTTTCCATCTCATCTCCTCCGTCAGCAAGGATGAGACTATTTCATCAAACTGTAAGGCAGTTGCATTGCTACCTATTGTAATAACTAGACTATCCCACAAATCTGGTAGAGAACACAACAAACTGATGCACTTATCTTCATCTGAAATTTTAATATCAACGGATGCTAACTGACTTACCATAGTATTAAATGCATTCAGATTCTCTGTCACCGAGTCTCCATCTTTCATCCTCAAGTTATACAGCTTTTTCCGCAAGAACAGTTTATTCACTAAAGACTTAGATTGGTACAAAGTCCCTAACTTGTCCCACAAAGCCTTCGCCGTAGCTTCCCCTGATACATTCAGCAATACTGAATCTGAGACACACAATCGTATTGTGCTCTTTGCCTTCCGATCCAACTTCTTCCATTCTTCATCGGACACTCCCATTGGTTTAGTACCCAGATCTACTGCGATCCATTGATCTTTATCCACCAACAGATCCTCCATCTTGAGTTTCCATAACTCAAAACTCTAACCATTAAATTTCTCGATCTCTATCTTTCCACTACTCGCCATCTTCTTTTACCACCAGAATCGATCTCGCAGATCTCCCACTAAACACGGTCTACCACAGGCCCAAGCAAAACCCCTCAGCAACAAAGGCATCCCCTTGAAGCCAAAACAGCTCTGATACCAAATGTAGGTTTTAACCCCGTACAGAAATTATCTGCATACGAATTCTAAAACACATAAAATAAAAAATTCGAGAGCATAACACATAAAACACATATACACAAATATTTTCCCCTGGATCCCAAAACCGGGACTACCAGCTTGATTTTCCATTATATTATTTTCAATGTTATAATACATATTTATACATGCCGAAGCATCCAATACCATGGACCGAAAACCATCGCGTCCAATACCATGGACCAAAAACCATCGCGTCCAAAAAACATGTGCGAAAATCATGCACAAAACCATAGGTGGGTCTACCCAACCTAACATAGGGTCCAAAACCAAAATTTCCCGGGGCGCGGGGTTACGGGTACGCCTCAAACCCCCTGTGACCCCCGCTGCTACACAATCGGCGCAACGAAGGGGGGCGCTTCGCCCCCCCCTCTAACCCCCCAGTTAACTACGTGGGTTAGTCGTGGAAAGAATATAGCACAACCCAACATTGATAAGTCACCCCGAATAATGAGTATCTCTATCAAAACATGCATGGAAAAATTTAACAAATAACTCCACGCAATGTAACCTGAATAATTTTATTTTTTTTTCCATTCCACCATTGCCATGTTTCTAGATCTCAATATAGGACCCACATCTGACGTTTCATCATGTCATGAGTAAAACCCCCGATGGAAGAATATTGTTCCATTTGAGTGGCCGATCCTAATAGGTCAAAACCATCAAACTTGTTTAAATCCACTTTAGGAGAATGGTTCCATATTTTTTTTCCTGAGGAGAAAAAGCGTAATTTTCATTGATTTCAGAAGATTGCATGTTGTAGATGCTAAAAGCATATGATGAAATGTGGGCAGAGCCACTTACAAAACAATACTCCAAATGAAGTATTCCTGAAGAAACCCTCAGACGGGGCCAAAAACAAAAAAAGGGTATGAAAACCCCTACAAACCTGCAGAAACAAGAGCCCAAAAAACCCCAAAGGGCCAAAATAATGAGCCCTAGAGCAGTCCTGTAGAGGGTAATAGAGAAACCCCATACCCATTACATAAAAACAGCAAAAAAAGTAGTGGTGCAGCCCCAAGAGAGAGACGACATAACTAGCAGACTCAGCTCAAACCCGGCACCAAACCACCACAAGCGGAAGAAAAACTCCTGAGGAAAGAAACCGAGACAGGAAGCTCTAAACCTGGCAACCCGGACAAGAATGACAGGCACAAAATGGGGGAAAAAGCTGCCAGGGTGGCTACTCCTCCCCCGCCCCCTCAAAACTTTCCTCCTAAAACAGATGAACCAGAAGTAAAAACAACTGCCCCCATTCTTCCACAACAGCCTTTAGAAACCCCAACAAACACCTAGCCAAATTGCAACGGCACGAAACAAAACACAGAGACGGTCAGGACCTCCACACCCATGTTCCCTCAACGCTCCAAAACAGCAGAGGATAGGCCAACATGCGTACAACAAGCACCATCTACAGCAATGAGAAACCCATCGATCCCGGCCAGAGAGGCAGAGGCGAAACCGGGGGCTGAGGCGGCTAGGGTTCAGCCTCCTCGCCCCCGCGCAGTGGAAAAACCCTGGAAACTAGTGGCGAAACAATTTTGACACGTGGCTCTCTGCCTCCACATCACTCAGGAGAATGGTGCCATATGTTATTATGCATTGATCTATTGTTGTGTAGATCCAATGAGTATTGTGGGTGTTTAAATAGTCCCGAGTTAGAATTTTCTTCTTGGTGTGGCTCAATGTGTTGTGTAGTACTGTATTTTTGTTTTGGAATGACCTAACATAACAAAATTAAGAACTTGTTTACCAACATTTTTTCAAAGTTTTCAAAATCCTCATCTAGCTTCTTATTGAACTCCTCCAATCTATTTATGTCATCTTGGCATTACTTAATTTGAACATCCATCAATTCCAACTTGTTTGAAATAAAGCAAGTTTTCACATTGTTTAGGGAAGTATGATGATGGGTATATGTATTTTCCTTCATGGATGAGCTCATTGAAAAAAATTAATGGCTCTTAAGGACAAGGGAGTGTTAGGTGTTATGGCTCTCAAATATATGTGTTTGGTCCAACAATAACACTTGGTCCAATATCTCATGGAGATAACTAAGGAGGCTACATTACACCTTTAGTCATACTACTTGACTACGTAGTTACCAGAGAGTGGTCTCCCTAGGTGTTGTTTCAATGTACTATAGCAACAAGATGGTCGATTAGCTTATCTAAAGTTAGTTTTAGGTATGCCTAGGGTAATTCTTATATACCTAAAGGTACATGGAAGTGAGACTCCATATACAGGTATTGTCTGATGTAGTACTACTCGAAGGGGCACTAATAGCAGTTGCAAGGGTTCCCAAACAAGTGAAACCATGTGTAGTTCCTATGAGTATTCTTCCTCAACCATAGTTTATGTAATGGATGAAAAATCACCGTGTCATTCAAAGATGCCAAAAGACATATCTAAAAAAAATGAACTTGTTAACCCTAGAAAAAGTTGTTAAAATCACCAAAAAATAACCTGTGCAAGGTAAGGTTTGAGGTTAAAAAATGTAAAATAATCAATTTTGTTATGCCTCTCGAATTGGCTCTTATGACCCCAACTATGAAATGCCAAAAATTCTCTAGATTTAATGGCACTAATTTGATTGAAATATGTGATATTTATCAAAACATGTTCAATCTATGAAATTCTTGGCCTTCACAGAAAAAACCCTAGAAAATTTGATTTTAAATTGCAAATAAATTCACTTCCTAGACCCATTTTGGACCCTTTTTTTTTTAATTTGTGTTATTTTTAGAGGAATTTAGTTATTGGATTGAATTATTCAAATTCTACAATTTTTGTTTAGGAATCTACCTGAATGCTTCCATCCTCTTTTGTCCATAAAAATACTCAATAAAAAGAAAAGAAAAGAAATCTCACTTTGTCCCAAAAATTCTCTCATTTCTTGCGCAAAAAAGAGCTCTAATACCACTTATAGTGTGATTCAAAAAAAAACATACGCAAGATCTCTTTGATAATAAAAAATAAAGAGTCATGTTGGAGAGGTAAATCCCCTCTGCAGACAGAGGCAATCCCACTAGCCCAAAATGGGTCTAGCAACAATCAATTAACGCTACCATGCAAGTTCCTAGTTGCAAATTGAAAGTGGATTATGAGAACCAACCTGGAGTCCAACGCTCGTGTCGTAGAAGAGTTGATACTCCCATTCCCTTGCTCCGGCAGGTCACGATCCTCACGATCTCCGCGAATGGATACCTGCACATGCAAAGAACGAAGCGAATACAAGCATAAAATCCACTAAATACAACCATATATCAGTCAGAAAGGAAATAGATCAAACATTATCATAATGAACAATAAGATCGGAACCATAATGATAGTCGTTTATTAATGAATAATCAACAGAGAAAGATACAACCAAAGTTCTGACGTTGAATCTCTCCTCTGGCTGGGCGAGCAGCTATACATGTCTTGCAATAGACCTTCTCTCTCTCAGACTTCCGGCAGCATAACCTTCCCATGCTCCAAAACTCTTACTATCACTCGAGACAAGCGTTATCACTACTACTCAAAAACTAGCTTGTCAAATGCATGAGGACAGACTTTTACAGATGGAGAAGGGGAGGAAGATACAATGCATCAGGACACCCATTATGGATTGGCATTATCTCCAAAAAGCTGTTGTGGATAGATGTAAAGGACAGATGATGACTCTCGACATCTAGAAGATGAGCTTTATCCTCAAAAGACTTCATGACTTGAAGGGAAAAAACATCTGGGCGCGCGTTTGTTAAAAATCTTTTCCAAACTTGGTTGGCGCGGGTGTTACTCTAAGACAGAGCGCCAATGGTCGCACCTTCTTTTGAGGATCTCATTCATTGGCGCGGGTAGTACATTGTGGACCCGCGCTAATGGAAAAAGGGCACTTTTCAGGGATATTTTGCAGGAGGTGTCTTCAGGGCACATGAAGTCCATACTTAGGGGAACATAATGCAAGTGTTTTTAAGTTATGTCACTTCTCACAGGTCCCGGAATGAGTCCTCCAAAGTACGAAAAAGGGGTAACAGGGACAGTGACCAATGGTGACAAATTACTGTGTAACAGATGCCCCCTAAAGCATGAGACCCGAGAGAGAGAGGGGTGAAATGCTTTACAAAAACACATGTAGCTGCCGCCGAGATTCTGCATCGAGAGATACAACTGATAGCTCAAGTACATGATATATGTGGTATGGTCGCAGCCATCCATAAGAGAGTACATAATAATCTACATCCATAGTATGGGCGCAGCCATCTGGTTAGGATCAATGAATTGACTCAGGTATGGTCGCAGCCATCCAGTGAATGAGTCATGTAACAAGAATCACGCCTGGATTACAACAGACAAAATCCAGGGTCTTGCGCTCCATCTCGACCCGAACAAAAGTACAAGTTCAAGCATGCGAATATATGAGTTGAAGTCGAACATGCATGAACATCGTCTGATTACCAGTCAATATTGAAAACTGTTAACAGACGCGAGAGGTACCACCAATAATGACAACGGCCCTCAAGGTACTATAGGTACAATCTACGACGTGCGAATTAGTGATCTGGCGTCGAACACCCGTAGAATCATTCGATCGGAGGCCAATGATGAAAACCTCACGTCGAACACGAAGAACCTGCCATTGAGGCATGCAGGCTCCAAGGCACCGAAAGGGAGTCTCTAGATCAGCTTCCTGGATAATGAGCTGAAGTCGACAGGAAGTGACCTTGATCGAAGGTGGGCCATAATGTTTCCCACATCATCGACACGAGACAGAGAGATAATGTTGTGAATCAGGATTATGTGAGCTATCAGAGGGAGGTTGTTTCTTTGCAGAGGTCAACTTCTCTTGAACATATCGGCGGCACGACAGTGGAATTGGCAGTATTTGACATCAATGGATCAGAGGTCATGGTGACGAGGCAATGAGCAGATGAGAGGTCAAACAGGATTACCCAAATCCACGGAGGCAAGTGAAAAATGAGATGAGATATCCCCACCCAGACACGAAAGCAGACAAGTGCCATGTTCAAGAGCGACATACTGCCGACACGACAATAATTATGGTTCCTTTTTTCCCCCGCCATTTCTGGCGAGTACCCCAATTATTTTTAACAAGCTTGATGGGGATAACATATGCTTGTGGGAAAGCCCCAAGGGTTAGCTCAATCGGTCAAGCCGGGGCCTCGCCAATGGGAGGTCACAGGGTCGAAACCCGAAAGCTCTTGGGGTTAGGTCTGTGATGGCCGAGGGGTGTGACCCCCTTCGGGTGGGGTCCACCCTAGAGACTTCCGATCCTGGACGTAGCGGACCACTGACCATGGTATCCGTGAACCAGAAGTGAAAAAAAAAAACATATGCTTGTGGTGCGTCATTTCGACAAAATCCGATGTCATCAGGTTTTAACGAGTCTGACAAAGGAAGAACTCGGCGTATTTTCATGTTTAGAGAGTTTGAAAAGGTAGCAGAAAAGGAAACTCCAGGGGTGTCCTTTTTCGTGAAGTTGTGTCTCGCGAGCCCGAAAAAGTATAAAACAATGCTCGAAAGAACTGCCCGACCATTACGATCGAGGAGTGATTTTCATAAATAGTGATTTCGACCTGAAAAAGTAAAAAAGCGATCAAAACCACGTCGTTTCGCAGCCATTAACGAGTCTGAAACGACAAAAACCCGTTAATCTTTTTATGTTTTAACGGTCGACAAAAAGAACTTAAAACGACCGCCCCTTATTAACGTTTAACGAGTCAAGAGGAGTAACTCGGCAATCTTTTCGTCTTTAAACGGTCAGAAAAGAGCTGAAAGCAGACCTCAAAGTAACCTTTTCACATGTTTTACCGAGCTTGAAAAAGTAGAAAAAAAACAGCTCGTTTTGTTGCTTGAGTTGCACCAACCCCTGTCATCATACCAAAAACAGCGTAAAACTCATTTTGACATAAATATATTCAAAAATACCCCAAAAAATAATATTTTTAATGTATTTTTAGGTCAAAAATGCTATAAAATAGTGAAATGGTAAAAAACAAATTTACTTTTTACTTTTCACCTTGTGAGTTTACCATTGGAGGGTTTTGGGTGCAAACTTCAACCGTTGATTGTGATCAATCCAGGAAAGCAATCGAGCAGTCGTCTAGAGCAGGTAAGAGGTCTTGTCCTTAGCTTCATTTTCATTCCATTTTTTCAGCTTTTCATCCACAAACGGATCCCCTGCAAGGGGATTTGCAAAATTTAGGGTTGCGCCATTGGCGCGGGTTTCCCGCTCGGGATCGCGCCAATGGGATTATTTTCCCAAAGGGGGCGCGACTGTTTTGAAAACAGTCGCGCCAACCGCGCGACCTAATTTTCCCATGGATTTAACCGTTGATTTTGCAATTTTCCTTTAATTTTGGTTTCACCAGTGATCTAATGATGATATTTTCGACTTTATGGTTGCAGGGATTCGTCAAAATGGTTGTAGAATGGAGAGAAAGAGAGCATGATGCTATAGATGCTATGGCACTAGAGGATGAAGCCTGCATGGATGCTTTGAGGGACTGCGGCTTAAAGAAGTTTTTCCTCACCTCCTATTTGCGTGCACAACCGGAGCTACTACGATTCATCGTGGATGCTTGGGACATAGAGGATCAGGTATTCCGCTTGAAAGATCAGACATTGGAGCTGGATGTTTCCGATGTCTATTTTATCACTGGATTATCGCGGAGAGGTGCACGACCCATCTTGACCGGAAGTAGGCCTTCCGGGGAAAAGATGGGGGAGGTGATGGAACGGGTTTGTCCTGGGGCACAGTTTGGATCAAACAGTGCCAAGGTAGATATTGTCACAGTTCCAGACCTAGTGCTACGAGTGATACTATTCACTATCACACGGACGGCTGGGGTACAGGCGCCCCACGAGGCTAGCAAGAATCATTTACTGCTGGCAACCGAGTGTCTCCAACCTATGCTGTTTGACTGGGCCACGGCAGTGACTACAAACATCAAGAGGCAGCTTACGAAGTGTAAGCGTGGGGGTAACAAACAGTTCGGGTATGGATCCATTGTAGTATCCTTCTTCTTGGAGCGACTGCCGATTTTCCGGATTCAGGGAGGTATAGTGGCAGATCCAGTGCCACGGGAACCGAGGTTGACTCGATGGGCAGCACTCATGCCCAGAGGAGGAGGGGCCAGCAGATGGACTGGAGGCCCGAGTTCTTCATATGGCTTCGTCACGAGATGATCGTTATAGAGGATTGGCCCTATGCGGGCACCGATTTTACTGGAGACCCAGATCTCCCATTGCCTGTGGGAGAAGACTGGGATGAGGAGCTTGGTAAGAACTCTTTGTGTTTTTGATGTTTTTGATGTATTTAAGTTTTTTTTTGTAATACATGCCTGTCTCTGACAACAACTATATATATGTATGCAGATGTTGGTGCAGAGCGACCAGCTGATCTGTCTCACATAGCACGGAGGGTACAACCCGCAGCCGACCCTCAGGTAGAGGGTGGTGTGGGTGATGAGCTAGTACAGAACCTTGAGGCACTCACTCGAGGGATTCCAGACTATGCCAGGTTGGCGGATGTGCCCTTCGCGTACCAGAGGCACACAGTGGGAGTACCAACTCGCGTCCATCGTCTGCTGAGACGTTTGGTGCGAGCGGTGACATGCTATCATGAGCATCACCGTGATTAGACGCCTAGGTTTCATTTTTGCATATTTTTGAGAGACATGTTGTCTGCGGCCATATGAGATTCGGACATGTATTATTTTTTTGGATTATGTAATGCGCGCGGCACAAACATTATGATACACACGTATATATATACATATGCCTATGGTTTATTATTGTGCTTTCATGTGCTTGCTTGTATAATGTTTTGGTTACAAATTACGCAAATGTCTATCTAATACATGATTAGCCAATGCATCAGATAATGTGTTTAATTGTCGTGGAATATGCTGATATGTGATAAAATCAAAGTTCCTTTCTAACAATCTCACACGTAAATACAACCTTAGAATGCGATGGTCTCTGACGGAATATTGCCCGTTGAGCTGGTGGACAACAAGTTGAGAGTCCAGGTTCACTGCCAATGCACGAATGCCGAGATTAATTGCTTCAGCAAGTAGCTCGATTACAGCACAATATTCGGCGACATTGTTAGTGGTACGACCCAAACACACACCTTGAAAATATATCGACTCGCCATGAGGATCATAGATCACCCACGCCGCAGAGGACAAGTTGCGAGTACTACGGCAGGCACCATCAGCGAAACCAACATAAGGTGCATCAGACATCTGCACAAGAAGCGAAAGACACAATAAGTGGCAATTACGCCTTTAAAACTGACACACATACACACAACACACTTGCTAGAGTACATGTATGTACAAAATAAAATGTACCAGCATCATGCATAGTACTTTTTCAAATACAGCCCGTTTCGGGGCTTCCCAAGAGGGTTCCCTTCATAATCAATTAGCTCGTAGGCCCCTTTTTGCAAAACTTTCTTGACAATGTAAGGGCCTAGCCACATAGGCTCGAGCTTTCCTGCTCCTAGCTTATCTTTTGCCTGATCGTAGAGCAGGACTAAATCTCCCTCAACAAAAGAACGTGGATGTACAGTCTGATCGAAGTGAGTCTTGACTCGCTTCTTTTGCGTTTCGATGGCCAAAGAGGCCAAGCGACGGGTCTCATCTAGCCGTTCCAGGTAAAGAAGGCGTTCTTCTAACGGAGTAGTGTTGGGAAGTAGCTCGACAGCCAATTTTAATGAAGGGATTTCACATTCGATTGGAAGGGTAGCCTCTAGTCCATAAACTAGTTGAAATGGAGTGAAACCAGTGGCATCCTTCACGGAGGTTCGGTAGGCCCACAAGGCAGGGAACAACATCAAATGCCAGTTAGACTTATGAATGCCAATGGTACGTTGAAGCATTGTAACCAAAATCTTATTGATAACTTCAACTTGGCCATTGGACTGAGGGTAGTATGGAGTTGAACTATCGTGCTGCAAGCCTAGCTGGGTTGTTAATTCTGACATCATATGATTACGGAAATGCTTCCCGTGATCAGTGACGATGGCTTGAGGGACGCCGAATCGCGAGATAACATGGTTGAATAAAAATTGCGCACTGTGTGACCATCTTCAGTTAATGTAGGCATCGCCTCGGCCCATTTAGTAAAGTAATCGACGGCAACGATAATAAACCCATGCCCCCCGGCTGAGCGAGGGTTACAGGTCATATAATCAATGCCCCATTTTGTAAAAGGGCCGACGGTGACAACAGGGTGCAATGGAGCAGGAGGCGCTCGCATCTTCCGCTGGTATATCTGGCACTCATGACAAGAGCAGACGGCAAGAATGAAATCCTTAAAGATAGAGGGCCAAAAGTAGCCAGCACGAAGGATTTTTTGGGCAGTAGCATATCCGGACATGTGACCACCACAGGCACCTGAGTGGCAGTCATTCAAGACACGCTCAGCTTCCTCGAGAGTTAAACATCGGCGGAGAACAGAGTCGGCGCCGAGGCGATATAGTGTATCCCCAATGATACGGTATGGTTGAGACTGATGACGAATCCTTCGCCGAGCGTCTTTGGACACGCCAGGGCGAAAGGAGGACGTTTGCAGATATATAATGATATCGCCGTACCAGGGATCGAGGGTGCTAATGAGAAATAAAGTCTCATCCGGAATTTGATCCTCTACGTGAGAGGTCGGGGAAGAAGATGGCAAAGAGCAAAGTAACTCAACAAATACAAGGGATTTCTTAGACTTGGCAGTGGTAAATTCCAAGTCAAACTCTTGGAGGATGACAATCCACTTTGAGTACTTGCCCCCCAGCAACTGGCGTGACAAAATATACGTCATGGGGTTGCAATCAGAAATCACGGTAGTAGTGCGCAGCAGAATGTAATGACGGAAGCGTTGGACAGCACAAACGACGGCCAAAGCCAACTTCTCGACATAAGCATATCGAGTTTCCGTGTCTAAAAGGTTGCGGCTGAGATAATAGATAACATGCTCAGTGTCATCATCGTCAGTTTGAACAAGAACCATGCCGATAGTGGTGTCGGCGGCAGCCAAATACAGAGTGTAGTCATGATAATAATTCGGAGGACGGAGCAATGGAGCAGAAACAAGGAGACCCTTGAGACGCTCAAAAGATTCCTGAGCAATGGTATCCCAATGAAAAGGGACATCGCGCTTTAGTAATCGTGTAAAACCTTTGGCCACCTCGGCATAGTTTGGAACGAAACGTCGTAGAAAATTTGCTTTACCCTGCAAGCTTTGCAATTGCTGTAAAGAAGCAGGGGGAGGAAGATTCACTATAGCTTCGACTTTAAGGGGATCCAAACGGATGCCCTCTCGGGAGACGACAAACCCGAGAAGTCGGCCGGATTCAACGCAGAAGACACATTTGTGAGGATTGAGTCTGATTCGGTAGTATCGACAGCGAAGAAAGATCCCGCGAAGGTGAGTAGGGTGGTCCTGACGTTTGGCTGAATGAGCTGGAAGATCATCCAGGTATGGCTGTACAATGTGTCGAATGTCATGAAAAGCATAGGACATTGCACGTTGGAAGGTAGCACCGGCATTTTTGAGACCGAAAGGGAGCTTCTTATAGGCAAAAGTGCCCCATGGACAGATAAAGGCAGTTTTGTGTTGATCAGCAGGAGCAATATTGATCTGGTTATAGCCAAAAAAACCATCCATAAAAGAATACATTTCACTTCCGGCACACTCGTCAATAATTTGATCAATGAATGGTGTGGGAAAACTATCTTTAGGATAGGCTCGATTTATATCACGATAATCGACACAAACACGGATTGTACCCTATTTTTTATTCACGGGTACGATATTGGAAACCCAATCTGTGAGCGGGATAGGATAAATAAAACCGGCTTTAAGAAGCTTCTCGACTTCGGCCTTAATAGCTGCAGCCTTTCGGGGGTGTACGGGGCGTAAACGTTGACGAACAGGCTTAGCACCCGGGTACCTGATTATCTCATGCACCACTATGCTAGGATCAATGCCGGGCATTTCTTCATAGGACCATGCAAAGACGTCACGAAATTCGCGAAAAAGATTGGAATAAAGTTGAATCTCCTCTGGAGTACAAGTGACTCCAATGTGAAGATGCTCGACAATCCCTGGTTTCATAGAGATGTCGATGGGCTGGGTTTGCGTAATGTTTGCCATATTCCCTTCAGAAGACACCTGATAAATCTGAATAGGTGTTTGTAATGGGAGACAAGGAGCAAACCGCTCAAGGCAAGTGAGAATATCCTGAGGGGCAGGGAGAAACGAGGAACGATGGTGAGAATCATGCCAAGGAAGTTCCTCGAGAGACATAGTCTCAATAATGGCTTCATCGGAAGGGAATGTTTCTTTTAAAGGATCCGAAGAAGTCTCACCTACAAGCCCTGAGGATGGAGCGAATGAGTGGAGAACCTTGCTCAAAGGAGCAAGTTCAGAAGAGGGAGCCGATGCAGCAATAATTTCAACATAGTTGAGTTCGGCAGGACTCAACGGCATCTGGTCGCCCCAAGAATCTACTTGGTCGGTGGGAGGGAGGATCCACGGATCAGAACAAGTAGTAATCATATTGACGGAAGCGACGTTAGGAGGTGGGAGCGGAAAAACACCCATAAGGGCGGGATCTTTGAAAAGTCCGGCTCCCAGACTCTCAGATAATTTCGAGGTATGGTCCACAAAAGGGATGTTGCCTTCAGAAGAGGAAGCGAAGAAGGATAGCTGGTCTACGGTAACAATCTTCCCTTGATGAGGGAAACGGATGATACGAAACAAAGATGAAGCTACAGCTTTCATCGCGTAGATCCAGCTACGTCCGAGAAGGAGGTTGTAGGTAAGAGTAGCATCAACAACTTCAACTTCCATTTCGACCGTCTTCCCTTCCAAAGAGATGGGCAAACGTTGGAGTATACCATAAGGACGAGATGCTCTTCCATCAAAAGCTTCCAAGGTTGTGGGAGACTGGCTCAGCGTTGGAGATCCAATAGCTTTCCAACAGGCAACAGACATGATGCAAGTAGAAGCACCTTCATCAATGACTGTACGATGAATCGTTTTGGAATCAATAATAACCTGTATAAGGAATGCGATTTGGGGAGGCAGTCTCTGCGTATGGCGTTCTAAGTCAAAAGTAATTAAATCCGAGTCGGCCGGGTCTATGCCACCGATAGTGGATAGCAAGGACTTCCTCTGAGAAGGGCAGCTCTGGAGAACTTCTAAAGCGGACATAGCCGACGGAGTCTGAGCTAAGTCCTCAATGATATTGTAGTGCTGTGCAGCACGAGCATTTGGGTTGTAAGAAGATTTCCGGAGTACTCCTTTTGGAGGGGGTCGAAGAGGCGTCTCAGTAGTAGGTCTCTCGATGTGGAGTGGGCCTGAACTGAACGGAGGAGCACTAGAGGGGACCTCAGGCTCTTTCCCGGCAGATGGCGGATAATCTTTTGTTCGAGTACTGATATTGACAGGTATCGTTCCAGCCATAAACACTTGAGAACCGAAGGAAGAGGGAGGTTGAGAGGGGTCAGCCACCATTTGAGTTTTTTGAGTTTGTTGTGAGGGAAAGGGTTCTTTGAGCACCGCAGGAGTCCCGGGAGCGCCTTTCAACAAACGACTAACTTCGGACCGCCTAGGGCAGTCTTTGGTATAGTGATCTTCATCACAGATAAGACAAGGATACTTGGGTTTGCGCTTGGCACCGTCCTCGGGCGGAGGTTTAGGGGAGTCCTGTTTAGGTTGATCTGGTTTATTCTTCGCTTTCCCTTTCTTCTTTCCTTTCGAGGCTTTGTCTGCCGTGGTGGACTGGACGGCATTGACCTCGGAAGTAATATTCGAAGTGGGTGTTACCTGAGAAGTGTGTTCATTCGAAGCAGGTGATTTTTGCTTCCCAGGGTTCGCGGAATTTTTCTTCGAGGACGAATTAACAGAACCAATAATACCGTCAACAGTTGGTGTTGGCGGGGCTTTGGATGTCCCTGGTCTCGGGGCGTCAGGCAAATAATCATACAATGTACCTGACTGTGAATAAACCAAGTCAAGGTA
Source organism: Pinus tabuliformis (assembly GCA_031772625.1). NCBI lineage: Eukaryota > Viridiplantae > Streptophyta > Pinopsida > Pinales > Pinaceae > Pinus > Pinus tabuliformis. The sequence goes on from CM062812.1 coordinate 979,866,688, forward strand.
CTGAGCGCGCGCGATAGCTTGCTCTTCAGTGACACACGCCCCCATCGCAATGTCCCGAGTTATTGGAGGAACGAACGAAGTCGTAAACCAATCGGTAAGAAGTTGGTCGGGAATCCAAAATTTGATCATACGTCTACGCCGTCTCCATTCATGGATATGATCAGAGATATGCGTAGCCGTTGTCTGTCTTAAGGATGTGAGGAGGTGTGTACCTGTTTCATATCGAATGGGCAACTGAAAATGAGTAAGAAATGCCATAGCCAACGAGTTGAAATCCTGAAAGGATCCGCGATTGAGCTCAATATACCACTTAGCTGCAGAGCCAGTGAGAGTCCTTTGAAAAAGGCGAAGTCGAATTGAATCATCAAGCCATGAATTGGATGAACACCAGAGGTGATAAGTCATGACATGAGCTTGTGGATCTTCATTAGCTTTACCATCAAATTTTGGACAGTCACCGGGAATTTTCGTTGGAACCGGAGGCCAATATGGATTATGGAGAATAGGATCATTGGTCAATTTGGACACATCCGGTAATTCTAAAGTTGCTAAGAAAGGTAATTGAGGATTAAAGGACATCTGGGGCTGCTGGTGGGATGGAGCACCAAGGTTCCAACCAACTGGCGGTTGCCCCCAAGGGCTTGGTCCGGACGGATTTGGCCCCATAGGGTTTTGTCCGTAGGGATTTGGGTTCTGCCCCCCAGCATTCCATGGATTACCAAACGGTCCTGCAGGAGCACCATATGGTTGCGGATAATTCTGATAAGGATTCGCCTGCAGTTGTTGATAATTTTGATATGGGGCAAACAAAGGTTGCCCTTGAGGTTGCTGGTAACCATACGGTGGCTGGACTCCAAACTGAGTTTGAGAAACAGGCTGAGTTTGACAGGCTTGTTGGGATTGAACTCTAGCTTGCATTTGAAAACCGGATGGGGTCTGGGGTCCAGCCTGGGGCAAAAAATCGGGTTGAGCAGTGCCAGAAGGATGTCCTGTAGGTTGGGCTATCTGGCCGGAAGGATGACCTTGTTGATATTGAGGTTGGCCTCCTTGCCCAGAAGGTTGTACCTGCTGGGAATGGAGTTGTTGTTGCACAAGCGAAGGTTGTCCCAAAGGACCAGATGGCTGAGTGGGCTGGGCAGTTGGTTGGCCTGATTGGATTTGAGGCTGACCGACTTGCCCAGGAGGTTGACTATACTGGACGGTAGGCTGACCATGTGGTTGAGTAGCTTGTCCAGATATTGGACCATACTAGACATTGGATTGGTTTGGGTTAACATATGATTGACCAATTTGTCCAGTAGGATAACCTTGCTGGATACCAGGTTGGGCTTGTTGAACAGAAGATTGACCTGAGTTACCAGAAGGTTGAACATAAGAGGGGAAAAACGGACCACCAGAGGCAAAAGGGTTTCCCTGGAAGGATTGCCCTTGTTGGTCTTGATGAGGTGGTCTTGGAGATTGCGCAAACGATACTTGGCCACCATGAAAAGAGGTGGAGCCCCAATCAATTGACAACGAAACTGAAATCTCAACAATCAGTTGAGACGGCAAATATCGATCGTATGGCCCCTCTGCTGGGACGTTTGACGTAGGATCAAAGACTCCGAATAAAGAAGCCGAAGGACGACTGAAAATAGGAGTCGAAGAAGCTACACATACCGTTGGAGCGGTTGTGATTGAGGTAACAGACGTACTGCGACTTTGTGGAGTAAAAGGCTCCGTGGTGGGAAAAGCAAGTTGTGACCAAATAGAACCCATGAAAGGAGTTCCAGAGGGCATAGTATCCCTTAATGCTTTATAGCCTGGTGGTAGGTTCCCAGTAGTAGGAGTGCTACCGACAAGTGTAGGTTCCGTTGCGGTGGGAATTTCACCGCTCGTCGCAACGGATTCTTCAGTCGAAGTAGGGGATACGTCCTCCATGTCAGAGGAAAAAGGTGGGACTGAAACACGAGGAGAAGTGTATTCCCAAAAAGGGACACCGTCCTCAGAAGGTTCCCAAACAGGGTTCCAATGAAACTCGTAAGTCTCGTTGCCTGGAGCGCGAGAACGAATCGGTTGTATACTTGGAACGACAGGAAGACTTCCACTCACCACCGGTATCTCGGCAAAGGAAGAAGACGAAATTGGTAATTCCGCCAGGATGAAACTTCACAAAACCTAGGGAGTCTAACGAGACAAAACCCTACTCAAACTAACGCAAACAAAATCTAACCAGGTAAACGTGTATCGTGGCCGAATAAATTTTAAGACGCAAAGACACAACTTGACCTTTTCATATTTTAAGAGTCAAGAAAAGGACAAAAAGATGACTCTAGTCTCCTTCGAATGTTTAATGAGCACGAAGTGACAAGACGCTCACTGGCACCTTTTCTTTTAAGGAGTCCGAAAAGGATCAAAAGTGACTACTCTGGAGACTCTAGGCAAAGGGTTTACCAAACAATCCGTAAAACTGCTTATACACCTTGGCAATCAGATGAAAACCAAGGACTTCCCGTACGGCAATCAATCTTCCCGAATGTTGTGTTCAGTGCATTACGGCTTGTAAGGCGGCAAACACGGCTTCCTGTGGATAAAGGATGATAACCTAGTGGGGTCTCCCTTATATACGCGACGGTACGTGGGAGCTCAGTCCGTGCTAGACCACTATCGAGTCACAAGAGGAGGAATCACCCAACCGTAATGTGAAACAACAGTGACTAGGTTTAACGACGCCGGAACACGTCTCTAGCCTAGACCTCTAGAATGTATGCGTTAGGTTCCAATGCATTGTTAGATTCATTCGGTTTATTTTACGGTTGATCTTCAATTAGGTCTCAGTTTTTAGGTCCTACCGTATGTGATCTCTCAGAATTTCCTAAATGCAAACTATATGCCAAAATATATCATTCCGTTCAATGAATGCTAACTACAGGAGAGTTGAGATTTTCAAACAAACAAAATGATCACCAAACAATCAACAAAGATCCTAATGCAGCTAATAGCAATAAATGAAACTTTTTTTTCTTTTTTAAAAGTGACTAATTGCCAATAACAATAAATGCTAACTAATATAATGCAAAAAGATCATTTGTTTTTTCCTTTTAAAATGGCACAATGCACTTAAAAAAAATCTCGAGAGATGTTAACAAGTGTAAACAGACAAATTTCACTCAATGCAAATAGAACCAAGTCTGAAACACCAAGATAAACTGTCAAAACAAGGAGAATCACAAAAACCTCAATGAACCATGTGATCTAAGCTCAAACGAAGTCAAGCAAAATGCAAACAAGGTAGAGGTGCATTGCTCGAAGCACGGAATAATAAGTTTTAACGACCACTAGACAAGTGCGGAAAACAACCAAAAAGTTGACTGGACAATCAAAGAACCAAAAACTCCCACGGAAGGCTCGATATACAAAGCCACTAGATGCTCTAGGCTAGGATATAAAATCGATGGAAATAGGCAAACACCCGAAGGATAAAGGTAAAAAACCAGTCAAACAGAGTTCTGACACACTCCAGTAGCTGAAAAGGATGTAAAAAGACAGAAATCTGAGTTTAAAAAGCTTCCAACAAACACACTGGAAAAGTTAACAGGACTGGCGCGACTGTCAGCCTGTAACTAGCGCTATTAAGGAATTAGCGCGAGTTGCTGTTGTGCAACATGCGCCAACTGGCGCGACTGTCAGGTAGAAAAACACGCCAATAAAGTTTGCTGGCCTAAAAAATAAATCAAGCAGTCCAGGGTCTGTTCGACAGTATTCAGACATATCAAACAGCAAGAAACAACTTTAAAACTGACCCAGAAAGCTCATTTACGCAAGCAATCAAGAGAAAACCAAAATGCAAGACAAACTCCAAGCTGTTTGGTTCGTAAACCAAACCGAAGATTGACTGAAGTGGCGTTGATCTACTTCGCTAATGCAAAGCAATAGCGTTTCGAAGGCTGCCTGGCCATGCTTCAGACTTCGTCCAAGGTTTATGAATCAAACAACAAATAGCTCCTCCCCATTGGAGTCGCCAATTTGTTGGAGAGGTAAATCCCCTCTGCGGACAGAGGCGATCCCACTAGCCCAAAATGGGTCTAGCAACAATCAATTAAAGCTACCATGCAAGTTCCTAGTTGCAAATTGAAAGTGGATTATGAGAACCAACCTGGAGTCCAACGCTCGTGTCGTAGAAGAGTTGATACTCCCGTTCCCTTGCTCCGAAAGGTCACGATCCTCACGATCTCTGCGAATGGATACCTGCACATGCAAAGAACGAAGCGAATACAAGCATAAAATCCACTAAATACAACCATATATCAGTCAGAAAGGAAATAGATCAAACATTATCATAATGAACAATAAGATCGGAACCATAATGATAGTCGTTTATTAATGAATAATCAACAGAGAAAGATACAACCAAAGTTCTGACGTTGAATCTCTCCTCTGGCTGGGCGAGCAGCTATACATGTCTTGCAATAGACCTTCTCTCTCTCAGACTTCCGGCAGCATAACCTTCCCATGCTCCAAAACTCTTACTATCACTCGAGACAAGCGTTATCACTACTACTCAAAAACTAGCTTGTCAAATGCATGAGGACAGACTTTTATAGATGGAGAAGGGGAGGAAGATACAATGCATCAGGACACCCATTATGGATTGGCATTATCTCCAAAAAGCCGCTGTGGATAGATGTAAAGGATAGATGATGACTCTCGACATCTAGAAGATGAGCTTTATCCTCAAAAGACTTCATGACTTGAAGGGAAAAAACATCTGGGCGCGCGTTTGTTAAAAATCTTTTCCAAACTTGGTTGGCGCGGGTGTTACTCTAAGACAGAGCGCCAATGGTCGCACCTTCTTTTGAGGATCTCATTCATTGGCGCGGGTAGTACATTGTGGACCCGCGCTAATGGAAAAAGGGCACTTTTCAGGGATATTTTGCAGGAGGTGTCTTCAGGGCACATGAAGTCCATACTTAGGGGAACATAATGCAAGTGTTTTTAAGTTATGTCACTGCTCACAGGTCCCGGAATGAGTCCTCCAAAGTACGGAAAAGGGGTAACAGGGACGGTGACCAATGGTGACAAATTACTGTGTAACAAGTCATGTTCACTTATTACTTCAGGGGGCAACCTCTAGGAACAATGCTCCAAATAAAATGAAAATTCTTTACAAAACATGACATAACTTTCTACTCTATATTATTATTCATAAAGAATCTTATGATGAGACCACCCATCTAATTTGAACTTTATTAACAAAACAAACCTTTTTACCATAATGAGAATCAACTTAATAGACTTTACTTAAGGAAGATAGTCTCGTACATCAATAACTTATCTAAGTAATAAAGTTAGAGTAAAATCTTAACAACACATTTTCAACGTATTTAGATAATTAAAATAAAAATTAATAAAAATACTTTATAGTGGATATATTTTCATTATGGTACTTTATACTCAATAACATTTTTATTATATTAACATTTCTAAGAATAAAGAAGAATCTCTAAACTTTTTTTTAGTGCCTCACCAAGGTTATAACATTCATTATTGGGTGTGGAGTTTAATTATCTTCCTCATTGTTCAGAGGGTTTTTTTGTTTTAGTCATGGTTGGATCTCAGTACCTGATGAGGGGGGTGTGGGGGGGATTCCTCCCCCCTATTTTTGCAACGGGGTGGATACAATGCTTTGGAGTCCCCCATCGCCGACGGGGATTTGGGGGCAGCACCCCTGAAGCAAAAAAATAGATGAAATTTTGCCTTGTAAAATATTGTAATTTCGTAGTCAATCAGGATCATTCATTGGGCAAAAGATCTAATGGTAGAAACTACGTTAATTTAGGTTTTTTCCCCTAAAAGACAACCCTAGGTTTATATGAGAGAATTGTATTGCGGTTGTGGATTATTATTTTTGTGCGAGAAAGAGGAGATTCTGTGAGAGCGAAGAGGAAATTACAATGGATTTTTTGTAGGTTGTATCTCTTCATTTTGTTGGATAATATAAAAGGAAGGCCTGACTGTTTCTCTGTGGACGTAGTCCAAATTGGGTGAACCACTATATCTGTGTCAGTCTTGTTTTATGCTTTTCTGTGTTTGTGTTTCCACAATATTTTATATGTTCCATTGCTCTGTTAATTAATTTCTAACATTCACCTCGTGGTCAAAGTGTGTTGACTTTGCATTATTTTGCTCTGTCTTTGCAATTTTAACCAAAGTTTCAGGAAAATGCTAAATATTTATATCTCCATGTAATTTTAAAAATAAATTTCTAGAATTCTTATTTCTAATTTTCAATTGGCTAAGCAAACTTTGATAGGACATAATTCCCTTAGTGGATGGAATTTTATTTTTGGTATTAGTTAATGCGACAAATAATTTTAAAATAAAAAAAGGCTAATTTTTTGAGTGGTCATTCCGCTACTGAATGCTCTGACACTAACATTGTTATGTATCACACTGTGAATGCTTGCCCAATGATGTGAATGCTCTGACACTAACATTGTTATGTATGACACTATGAATGCTTGCCCAATGATGTGAATGCTCTGAGACCAACATTGTTATATGTGACAGTGTAAATGCTTGCCCAATAATGCCATAACTAACACAGTTAAGGTCCCTTACATAAATGAGTAAAGCATCGAGTTGATATATTGTGTGGGGTGCGGAGATAGAAAGAAACCCCACTCTTGGAACTCCTCCAATAATACGAGAATTGGGAAAGAACCCCACTCTTAAAACTCCTCCAAGAATACTAGAACTCACAGAGTTCAAGTCCAAGTCCCTTACATAGATGAGTGAAACATAAAGTTGAGTGAAACATAAAGTTGTCCCTTACATTGACAAGTGAAGCGTAAAATTAATATATTGTATGGAGTGCGGAGGAGCCCCACTCTTGAAGCTCCTCCACATAATGTATTATTGTTGGTTATAATTTCAACATCGAAATATTCCAAATTATGAGAATATTGAGAACGCCCAATATACTTTTATTGGTTCTTTTCGGCCTATGGTAAACAAAAATATCCATCTCTTTGTTGCATTTAGAGAATTCCTTTCTTATATTGCAGTCAAAAAGCTTGGTGACAGCTTCTAATCGTGACTGGTGACTACTCACCACTCAGTTTGAATCATGCTCTGCTAATCAAGGAGAATTTTGTGGACTCTCGAGAATGGAGGTTCCTCTAAATTTACAGTTTTTGTTCCGATCATTAAAAATACAAAGTGAGATGAGTCTGAGAAAGAGGCAACGAGCTGCTTGGTTGGTCATACGAAAAACAAACCCATAAAAAATAAAACTCGTGGAATCATTAGTTAGGGGTTGGGTGAAAGGCAACTAGAAAGAAGCCCAATTTCACAGTTATGTTACAAGAGATCCAATCTCATGCTTTTGCTCAACGTTCTTGGTTGTTGGCTGGATCCCGTCGAAGTCACCAATGATTTCCTATCATGGCTCTCCAACCGTGATTTGTCAATATTTTTCGCAAAGAATCCGGCTGTCATCGGGTATCAAATTACTGAGAGCAGATTTCCATATAGGTGGAATGTTGATGATAGAACCGGAGCATGGATGTATTTTCATAAAATCACTGGTCAAAAGTAATAAAAACATGGAAGGTTGTTTTTCCTGCTGCCAGAGGCACAAGACACTTACCACGTAGTCCCCTGCAAGTATCCAATATGACACCACTACTCTCATTCCTACGCAAAAATGAATAAAATAGTGTGACCATATGAAATGCATGGACTGTAATTCTATATGTTAGGAGGTCTGCTTGCATGTTAAACACAATGCGTTTATGCAATGACACAACTGTTGATATGTATGGCTTTTGACTTTGATTCCATAGTTCTAGTGCAGTGAAAATTAGTATTATTGTGAATACCAAGGACAATGTAAAATATGAAACCAGTGACCACAGCAACAATCAGTGATTTGGATGAAACCATTGTCCATGTATGCTCATGACATGGGACACACCTTATTTTTCATTATTGTGATTACTTGGATTGTTGAAACTATAAGACAACTAACCTTGGTAATAATCTATTATTTTGTTGAAGCCATCACATATCATTGCTTAGTTTTATTTATGCAATAAATTCAAAAATGCTTACCCTAGTTGTCGTAATGGGCATTGGAATAATGGAATGCATGTTGATATATTTGGGAGGTGAATAAATACAAACTGCAAGCTTAAAGGATTTTGATATATTATGACAACTGCATTGTGAGTTGTTAACATCATAACACGATACAACACTAGGATAACTTTCTTTTGCCTCGCCCATTATCTTGTTGTCATGTAAGTTTAGATTAGTAGAAGAGTTTTTCTAGTTGTATTATTGCTAGTGGAATCTATGAGAACGGATCCAGTGGATTCTTGTAAGAGTTAAAAATAGTCACTAATAACATTTCTAGAATGACTGATAATGAAATTCTATGAAGTAGTGATGAAGATGCATACCAAGAAGTATTGTGGTAATGATAATATCTTGTTGCATAGCTCCATTGACAGTTTATCTAATCACATCATTAATGGTTTACTTAAGCTCCATCCTAAACAACCATTCTAATGAGAAATATGCAATGTGTGGATGAGATTAATGAAAAAAGAATATTCATCATCCTCTATACCAAAACAAGAATTATGATTTAATCTCATAACTCTGGGAAAATAAGGATTGAATACGATAATCAATTATTAGTGAGTGCAATTATAAAAAAAGGGTCAATAATTTCTAAATTAATTTCCTTTTAATAGGTTTCTAACATTTTTTTATTTCCATTTAGTGAGACATAGTATTATTGTTGTTCAAGATGAGGTTGCAAACATTTGTTTTCTTTGTGAATGCTTTGTATCTATACCCATCAGTCGTTCATGTCCCCAAATTCTTCATTCCGTAGAGATTCCACAATGTTGATTTCAATAGAAGCAACAATCGTTGACAAGAATCATTTATTAGATAACATTAAAATTTTAATATTAACGTATAATTTAAAAATTAACACAAATGCATATGTGCGAAACTGCAAAAGAAGCTTTCGAAATTTTCATTGTGTGGACCTCCACACTCTGCACAATCTATTAACATTAAAATAACCACTGATCTTGTGTAGGACTATGAAGGAAGTTTGTGCAGAGCAAGCTTTCAAGCTTTCATTGTGCGGACCTTCACACTCCACACAATCTATCAATATTAAAAAATGAAGCGAGCCTCATTACTCAGAGATAACCATGATAATTAATGATGCCTGTCAAATTTCACGTGTACTAACTCTGAAAGAGTTAAAATACATTATCATTAAAACATCAAAGAAAAACACATTATTATAATGTTAGGCCTCTATAATACTAGTGATTCTCCAATTACTATTGTCATTGTATCCCTTATAGTTATTATTGTGCCCCTATTGTCCCCATATTGTTATTAGTAAGCCCCATAGAAACCCACTATTGTTATTTTTGTGGCCTTATGTTATTACTCTTATGTCGGCTTGATTACATTGTGACCCCTTAGACTCCTATATATAGAAGGGAGGTTTAGTCATTCGTATCATCCAAGAATTGTTCATTTGTGTAATGTAAATGAGATTGCCCCCTCGAAGAGGCTGAATTCTAAGGCGTTGATCTATCTTTTCTATCTTTTTGTGAGTTGGTTTCCTAACATTTGGTATCAGAGCTTTGGATTCTAGGGTTTCGCTACTCCAAACAAGTCATCAATTTTCTCTATAACTTTTTTTCAGCGACGTTTCAGAATCTAAAAATAAAACCCATTTGGGCCGAAATTGTTCTAAACTTTGGATCCGAATTTCAAAGCTTGTCTCGCTATATTTGCGGAGATATGATCTGAGGAAGTTGGCATTTTTTCAGACTCCCGAATTACATTCCAAACAAGTGACCTGGGGAAAATTGTCATAACTTTTGTTTTGAGCATTAGATTGAAATTTCGTAAGAATTTTTAGAAAGAGGACGACCTGTATTTTTCTGTGCATCAGTTTCAGGTACTAAGGTCGAAACAATGACACGTGGCACATCGTACAAGTTCTCTCTACTGAACTATTCTATAATCAAGTCACCGTGGGAGATTTGGCATAACTCTTCCTTGGAGAATCCAATCTTGATCAGACTTGCGGGGTTAGAAAGAGGACTCAAAGGGATAACATAGGACGAGATTTCAGATACTCAAGATTCGCAGTTACAGAGATACAACAAATTCAATATCGAGCTCTTACAAAGTGAAAAAAGAGGTGTGTAGTTTTTTTGAATTTTGCATAAGATTGGTTTGAAAAATTAGTATGAAGGAATTCAAAAGGAATAGTGAAGAATTATTAGAATTAATTAATGCCCCGAAGAAAGAAAATGGAAACACCTAGTAAGCAGCCTTAATGCTCTAGCATGACTCGTGAAGAAGAGGAAGAAATGCATCATGATATATCAAAATTACAAGACTAAGTACAACAAATTTCATTCTCACTAAAGGTAAATAAAACCAAGATGAATGGTGTGGAAGCTAATATGAATGGCATGCAAGTTAAGATAAATGGTGTGGAAGCTAAGATGGATGGTTTAAAGAAAGACGTAGAAGTTAAAATGAATGGCATGGACAATAAGATGGAAGAATTGAGGATGAATTTGAATAATTTGTTACAAGAAATGGTCACTAATGGCGAAAGGGTAGTAAAGGAAACTCATGATGAGAACAAAAAAAAATGTTAATCATGATTTCATAGACTCTAATGTTGGATTGAAGACCCACCATGTTCAAAAAATCGATATGAGGAAGTCTGATGGCAAGGATCCCGAAACATGGATACTATAGATGGAGCAATTTTTCGATCTCCATAATGTGCAAAACACACAAAAGGTACGTATTGCAACTTTATATTTGGAACCAAATCAATTTGTATGGTATCGATGGCTTTGATCTCGTAAACAAATTGTCACTTGGGCAATTTTTATGAAAGAAATGATAGCACATTATGAGGATACAAAAGGCAACACCTTTTTTAGCCAATTGATAAATCTCAAACAAAAGGGTTCAATGATGGAGAACATTGAGGACTTTCAAAAATTGAACATAAGGGTAAAAGATATTCGAGAGGAGCATAGGATTGATGAGTTCATAGGGACTTTAAAGGATAATATCCAACATGAGGTTCGCCTTTGGGAACCTGATTCATTGGAGAAGGCATTCAGGTTAGCAAGAAAAATGGAAAGCAAAATTATGGCAACAAGGAAGCCTACCACTCACAACTATAAAGATGGAAGTGTTTTTTCCCCTATCCTTCCACAACCTACAAGGTTGACACCACAACAATTGGAAGAAAAAAGAGCAGAGTGGATTTGTTACACTTGTGATAGGAAATACACTAAAGGTCATAAGTGTGCTGAGAAGAAATTATTCTACATAGATTGTGAAGAGGAAGAAAAGGAACAAGAAATGTCAAAAGAAGAGGATATACTCTAGGAAAAAAACCTAGATAAAGAAGAAATGAATCCGACCATATCTTGTAATGCATTGGTTGGAATTACCACTCCTCAAACTATCAAGATAGAAGGACATATCAAGAAGAAAAGGTAATAGTGTTGATTGATTTGGGAAGATCCCATAATTTTATTCATTGTAAGATAGCGAAGGAATTTAATTGCTTCCTATAACCAGCACCAGAGTGTTAAGTGATGGTTGCAAGTGGAGGAACCATAAATTGCTCTGGAAAGTGCCATAATATCAAGAATCCATGGGAGAATATGTATTAAATAGCCCAATGCTTTCCATTCCAATGGGTGGTGCTGATGTTGTACTAGGAGTCTAATGGATACAATCCTTGGGTACAATAGCGTTTAATTTTCAAGAACTTTTCATGAAATTTTGTGCGGAAGGAAAGGAAGTTGAATTAAGGGGTATTGCAGGGAAACCGGGAAAGATAATCAACTCTAATTGTATGACAAAGCTTCTAAAGAAGGAACAACGAGGTGTAATTGCACAATTATGTTCGCTAGAGGTTCCCACATCGAAATCATCTATTTCTCCACATATCCAAAAAGTCTTGGGCAATCATTCCAAGGTATTTGAGACTCCCAAAGGTCTCCCACCTATTCGTGAGCATGATTATGCTATTCATTTGATTTTAGGAAGTGTTCCTCCAAACATTAGGCCATACAAATATCCCTATGAAAGAGTGAAATTGAATGTATGGTTGTAGAAATGCTAGAGGCTGATATAATTCAACCTAGTCAAAGTTCTTTCTCGGCTCCAATAGTATTGGTGCACAAGAAGGATGGATCATGGCGCATGTGTCCGAATTATAGGGAGCTCAACAAGCTCACTATTAAAGATAAATTTCTCATTCCTTCATTGATGAATTATTGAATGAATTGCATGGATCAATTTACTTCACCAAGTTGGATCTTTGTTCAGGATATCATCAAACCAGAATGAAGACCAAAGACATTCCAGAAACAACATTTAGAACTCATGAGAGTCATTACTAATTTTTGGTCATGCCTTTTGGCCTTACCAATGCGCCTTCTACATTTCAAGGTTTGAGGAATTATATTTTCAAACCCTTCCTTAGAAAATTTGTGTTAGTATTTTTTTGATGATATACTAATCTACATCAAGTCTTGGAAGGATCATGTTGAACATGTTGCAGGGTGCTCAAACTATTGAAGGAGAAACAATTATATGCAAAAAGCTCCAAATGTTTATTTGGAGTACAAGAGGTGGAATATCTGGGTCATATTGTATCTCATGAAGGTGTTAAGGTAGACCCTAGCAAAATTAAAGCCATTAAGGAATGTAAAATCCCCACATCCATAAAACATTTGCGAGGGTTTCTCGGGTTGGCAGGGTATTATCGCAAGTTTGTTAAGAATTATGGGATAATAGCAGCACCTCTAACAACATTATTGAATAAAGATGCATTTTCATGGACTCTAGAAGCAACAAAGGCCTTCAAACATCTTAAAGAGGCAATGTACCAAGCACTGGTCTTAGCTATGCCGGACTTCAAAAAAACCTTTATTGTGGAATGTGACGCTTTAGGAAATGGAATTTGTGTTGTTTTAATGCAAGATGAAAGACCCATTGCTTTCGAAAGTCGTCCAATCAAGGGAAAGTATTTACACAAAGCTATTTATGAGAAGGAAATGTTGGCAATACTACATGCACTTAAGAAATGGTGACCCTACCTAATGGGAAGACACTTCAAGGTAAAAACAGATCATGATAGTCTTAAATACTTTTTAGAACAAAGATTATCCTTTGAAGAGCAACAAAAATGGGTCACAAAGATGTTGGGTTATGACTTTGAAATCATCTACAAAAAAGGGAAGCAAAATGTTGTGGCAGATGCACTCTCAAGAAAGGATGAGGATGTGGAAGCATTGTTGTGCGCCATTTCTATTATCCAACCAGATTGGATAAACGAAGCAAGGGAGGAATGGAAGAATGACGAAGAAGTGTGGGCACTCATTCGAAAGTTGCAACCAGTACATCTGATACATTCAGCTGGAAAAATGATTCGTTATGGTACAAAGATCGCTTATACATATGTATGAATTCCCAACTCAAAAAAAATATCCTTATGGAATTGCACACTTCTCCCTTAGGAGGGCACTCAGGATTTTTAAAAACTTCCCACAGGGTTAAGAAGAAATTTTTTTGGGATGGCCTTAAATCGGATATTCAAGAGTTTGTGGCGGAATTTTTGGTTTGCCAACAAAATAAAGTTGAAACAATTAAGACACCAGGTCTATTACAACCTTTATCCATTCCAAGCCAACATTGAGAGGAGGTTTCAATGGCTTTTATCACAGGTTTACCCAAGTCCGAAGGAAAGAGTGTCATAGACTTACCAAGTATCTACACTTTCATGCATTATCACTTCCATTTAAAGCCAGTACAGTTTCTACTGCATTTATGGAAACAATTCAAAAGCTACATGGAAACCCAAAGATTATTGTAAGTGACAAAGATCCCATTTTCACTAGAAATTTTTGGACATAATTATTTTCTTGTCTTGGTACTCAGTTAGCTCATAGCTCATCTTATCATCCTCAATTTGATGGGAAAACTAACATAGTAAACAAATGTTTGGAAGGATATCTTTGTTGCTTTGTATCTGATAAAAAGACACAATGGGTCAAATGGTTGCCTCTGGCTAAATGGTGGTATAACACTTCCTTCCATACTGCAGCAAAAATGACCCCATTTATGGCACTTTATGGATATCATCCACCATCCATCACATCATATTTAAGAGAAAATTCTAAGGTTCAAGGAGTGGAACATCACATCGAGCATTAACAACAAGTTCTGCAACTCTTAAAGGATAACCTCACGTTGGCGCAGAATAGAATGAAACGACAAGCAAATCAACATCGCAACGAAAGAAGTTTTGATGTAGGGTACTAGGTATTCCTACGGCTACAACCATATAAACAAATGTCCCTTAAGCAAGCTAAGAAGGATAATAAATTATCACCAAAGTATTATGGTCCGTACAAGGTGTTGCAAAAGATTGGTACTATGGCATACAAATTGGAGCTTCCTGCAGCTTCTTGAGTGCACCTAGTTTTCCATGTTTCATATTTTAAGAAGGTTATAGGTGACAAGCTCCCAGTTCAAACAATATTGCCAGAACTTGACAAGGAAGGAAAAATCATATTGGAACCAGAAGCAATCACAGAAACAAGAACTTGATAGCTACAAAATCGATCAATACGAGAGTTTCTCATCAAGTGGAAGAACTTATCCGTTGAAGATTCAACATGGGAGGACGAGAATTTTATACAAAAGCATCCATAACTACTCAAGCGTTGAGGACAACACTTTTCGGAAGGAGAGGGGCATGTTAGGCCCCTATAATACTAGTGATTCCCCCATTACTATTGTCATCGTATCCCTTATTGTTATTATTGTGCCCCTATTGTCCCCATATTGTTATTAGTATGCCCCATAGAAACCCACTATTGTTATTTTTGTGGCCTTATGTTATTACTCTTATGTCGGTTTGATTACATTGTGACCCCTTAGACTCCTATATATAGAAGGGAGGTTTAGTCATTTGTATCATCCAAGAATTGTTCATTTGTGTAATGTAAAGGAGGTTTCCCCCTCGAAGAGCTGAATTCTAAGGCATTGATCTACCATTTCTATCTTTTTGTGAGTTGGTTTCCTAACATACAAACTACCACATTCATTATTTGAAAGCATTAAAATTTAAATTAACTTATACAAATTAAATCTAATTATCTAATATATTAATTTGGATATATATTTAAAATTTAAACTAATCCATATATTAATTTTTCAATTAAAATTCACATTGCATCAAAATTGAAAAGCATTATTATATATGACATTATTTCAAAGAATTAAAACATCAAATCTAAAAGCATGATTTTCAAAGCATCAAAATATTAATATTAACGTATATTTCCAAAATCAACACAAATGCCCCCAATCGGGGTGCGATATAGCTGGAGATCCGCATGGGGATCATCGACGTGATTGATCGCTTAATTGCTCGAGACGGTGGGTGGTCTCTCCCATGCCCTCACATGCTCTCTTGTCTTAATGATATGAAGGGTCGTAGGTCACAGCGGATCCACGACGTGCAGTTTGGCAGGCCATTACAATTACAAGGCGGTGGGAGCAGAGGTTCATTTGAAAACATTTGTTCGGCCATTGAACTGGTGTCACCGGTATCTTAGGGAGTCTAAGGAAATTGTTTGCTGGTTTGTGGTGCTTGGAACGTAGGGATAACACTCGGTAGCAGTTTGTCTCTACTCATGGTTGGTGTACATAGTCTGGTATGTTTCCATGCTTATCCTATTCCTCGTTTTGGGGGCTGTAATTTGTGATTCGCCTCGCGTTTGGATGGAAAAAGGAACAATGTTTAATTTGGAAGTTTCTATGACTAAAAGCTCTGGCTTTCTTGATTATGTTACGTCGATATCCAACTTTTTTGGAAATTTACTATCTCGTATGGGCATGATTATTGGTTTCCTGGTCTTTTTTATTATGTTCCCTCTGCATGCTGAATGTGGGCCTTACCATTTCAAGTTAGAATTGCACTGGAAAACATTGTAGAGAGTAAGGGTTCAGATTTATAGACAGGGTTGAGTCTAAGGACTCTGATCTCAAGGATTCAAGGGGGTTGATGTTCTCATTTAGAAGGTGCCTCACACTCCAGGAGGGTTCTTGTTTGTCTCTGCGTATTGGCTCGAGTGGTGGATTTATTGTGTGGTGTAATGTCATCAGACGCTACCTATGTTCCTCTGCCCTCCCATTAAGTTTATGTTTGATTTTCGGGTGGTTTTCTATATTGTTGTTACTCCAGGTCCGTCTAAGTCGCTTCTCCCTCTGGCATTTGCATAATGGGTTGGGTCTCGAGTGTGGGATGGTGAGAGAAAGCTCATGAAGGGTGGCCCGGTTCTACTCATAATGGCAAAAACTCCTCCTCGTGGTGGTGCCTCTGGTTGCAGAGGTCGTGGTCACAAGGATCATGGTGGAAAGGGAAAGGAAACAGGCTCGACATCCAGTAAGACTCTGCGCCAGCGTGGCAAGAAAATAGATGTTGATATTTTACAGAAGGTTGTCTAGGCACCTCGGCCCAGGTGAAGAATCTGATTTTGACCTAGTAGGAAAAATTAAACTTGAAAGCTGAGATTGAGATGCCAACAGAGGATTGGAGTGATTTGATCCCTGGCCTCGGTTATACCTGCAGCCGCCTCACTTTGTATAAATAATTTGTTCATCTTTTTTGGCTTATGAAATGCATTGTGGCTAAAGCAATGGCTTCCTCCCTCAACATAACTGCAAATGTGGTTTTTGATCCGGGTCTCAAAGACATTCAGAAAGAACTCCAGCTAATTCAACTCCAGCTACAGCACTAGAGTGCCTACCTTGGCCGCATTGAGCGCCACATTCCATGTCTACCCCAATCTGAACTGCCAAGTTCAAGTGCAAAAGATTATGCTCCGTGGAATCATCCGAAGACTAGTTGCTGGAAGTCATGTTTGATAACTTTTTGGCTTATATTTTCATGTATATGTCAAGTAGCATTTATTTTATAATTTTATGTTTACTAGATGGCTTATAATGCATTTAGGTGGCCAACAGGCCTGGTTTCCCATTGGGCAGGTTACGACTATTGAACGATTATTATGATTGTAAACTGCTTAATTATTGAAATGAATGAATGGAAAGGTACTGCCAAGCTTACAAAAAAAATAATAACACAAATGAATATGTGCAGGACTGTGGAGGAAGTCCATTGTGCGGAGGAAACTTTCAAACTTTCATTGTGTTGACCTTTGCACTATGCACAATCTATTAATAATAAAATAACCAATGGCCTTAAGTGTGCGAGACTATGGAGGAAGCTTCCAAGCTTTTGTTGTGCGCACCTGTACACTCCGCACAATCTATTGATAATAAAAAATGAAACGTGCCTAATTACACAAAGATAACTATAATAATAAATGACGCAGGTCAAATTGCTCTTGCACTAACTCCAAAGGAGTTAAAATGCATTATAATTAAAAGTTCCAAAGAAAAACATTATTTAAAAACATACAAATTTAAAGTAATGTATCAAAATTAAATCTAATTATCTTATTTATTGATTTTGATATATATTTAAAATTTAAACTAATCTATATATTATTTTTTCAATAAAAATTCACGTTGCATCAAAATTAAAAAAACATTATTACACAATATGGCATTATTTCAAAGTATTAAAATATCAAAACTAAAAGCATGATTTTGAAAGCATTAAAATATTAATATTAACGTATATTTTTCAAGATTAACACAAATGCATATGTGTAAAACTGTGGAGGAAGTCCATTGTGCAGAAGAAGTTTTCAAGCTTTCATTGTGATTCCACACAATATATTAATAATAAAAATTAAGGCAAGCCTAATTACACCGAGAGGAGGAGGGTCAAAGTGTAGGTGTACTAACTATTAAAAAGTTAAAACTCATTACAATTAAAAACATAAATAGAAAAACTCATTATTACAAATTACCACATTCATTATTTGAAAGCATTATTATTTAAATTAACGCATTAAAATTAAGTCCAATTGTTTTATCTTATATATTAATTTCAGTATATATTTAAATTTTAAAATAATCTATATATTAAAACTAAAAACATGATTTTCAAGGCACTAAATATTAATATTAACATATATTTTCAAAATGACCACAAATGCATATATTCAATAAAACCTAACCTATATATTCAATAAAACTTAAGTGATTAAATCATCTGCATTGTCACCAACACTGCTCCTTTGTTTCCTTACCAAAAATCATTAATGTGTATTATATGAGTTGACAACCAATCATCCTCTTCCATATTCCAAACCAAGAAACACATCATCATGAAATTAAACAGTTGGCATCTCAATGTTGCATGTAGAATGCATAGAGCTTTCATTGTGCCGAGTTTTCTCCACACTCTACATAATGACAAGGCTTCCACACAATTCATACACGATTTGTTTGTTCGTGTTGCAACATTGATTGTTGCCTGCTATTATTTTTATTTGTAATTGGAACATGAATAACTGAAGTCCTTATAACTTTGAAACATTGAACTCACATAACTGGAAACAAATTTTTGACTCAACAATAATTTTATGGACATTAAAAAATGATTGACATCCTCCACAAACACTCCAAACAGTCTTTTCGTCAATCAAATTACTCTCAATAACTACAACATTGAGAAATTATTAGTAACCACTGATAGGTCAATGTTGCAGCAAGAACAAACAGATCATGTATGAATTGTGCAAAAGCCTTATCATTATTCAAAGTGTGGAGAAAACTATGCACAATAACAACTCTCTGCACTCTGCATTGTACTCTAGAATGCCATGGCATCCCATTTGCTTTTGAGTAGTATGAAATGGAAAACTTGTGTGGGTAACATGTGTATGTACATATTTTACACTGTATCGAGTTCTTGCTCCATCATCACACATAACCATCATTTTCATTTTCATTTTCGGTTGTCGTTGATGTGTTGAGGTGGCTTTCATTGTGCGGAGTGCAAATGTGTGGAGAAAGCGTGTGCAGAGGCGAGAGTTGTGCGAAGGTGGATTTCATTGTGAAAAGTGTGGATGTGCAAAGGAAGTGTGTGCGAAGGCGGGAATAACGACAAATTTCGAAGACAATTACGGAAATAGAGCATTCTCGAAAAATGAAAAAACTCAAATCTCACATTTCCTTAATCAATTAATTAATGGTAGAGATAAGGACTATGTTACTTTGCAGCCATCCATCTTGTTTTTAAACATGGTTAGTTGATTTTAATATTAAAAAAGACAAATCATGTAATGGGACTTTTGAGTTTGCTCAAATAATCTACGCCAAAAAAGTGCAATTTAATAATCATTTTTTTAAATAATTATTAAATTTATAGTGTAGGTAAAGCATACTTTGTTTTCTTTTATTAGTAACTTATAAATTGATTTAGCTTATAATAATGGTTGTTGAATTAAATTCAATAATACTTATCTCCTCCTAATTTAAATTGAGATTTAATAGTTTCTTGGTTTCATCTACACTTTTATGAACCATTCTCACCTCACTTGATTCAATATTAGCTACCCTTTAACGCTTGTAAGATATAACCTTTCTTTTTAGAAAAAAAACGAATTATACAAATTTAATGAGCATATTTTTAGTTTGTGCCTTGTGAGGGACTATAACATTCACCTCATGGTCAAATTGCATTGACTATGTATTATTTTGTTGTTCTTTTGAAATTTTAACCACAGTTTTTGGAAAAGGTTGAGTTATTCTATTTTTGCAGGAATTCAAAAATAATTTTCTAATTTTCTAGAAATCTTATTTCTAATTTTCGATTGGTCTGACAACTTTCAATGGGACATAATTCCCCTAGTGGAGAGTGTTTTATTTTTGGCATTTGTTAGTGTTTGACAATTGATTAAAAAAAAAAACTAGTTTCCTGAGTGGTCATTTCGTCGATGGGTGCTCTGACATTAACACTAACACTGACATTGTTATGGCACTGATCTTCCCCATGATGACAAAACTGACGTGGTTACAGGTCCTTTGCGTGGGCCAGTGGACGGGGGCGCTAGAAAAGTCGTTGTGTGGAGACACTTCTACAAATTTCTAGATCGTATATTGTATGAATGTTTAAGGAGGATGGGGTATGTGCAGGGAAACAAGCAATATTCTTATATTTCATTGTTCATAGATTTTACTGTGCGAAGTATGAATTATGTGGCGGGGAGCAGTTGCATAGAGATTTTGATTTTAGAATTATGAATCTTTGTGGAATGATTAATATCATTAATTTCCATTGTGTGGGGTTGTGCATAGGGCATTGTTTAACTTTTGATGTTATGTTGATCAGAGATACTTTTACAAATTTTCGAATCATATATATGTGCAGTAACGCAGTTGTGTAGAGATTTTGATTTTATAGCTATGAATATTTGCAGAACGATTAATATTTTTTATTTCCATTGTGCGGGATGGTACATAGGGCATTGTTAAACTATTAATGTTAATGTGTGGAATTTTTTTGCGCTAAGTGGATAATTGGGTTATATTTGAGGCATATGTGTTTTCCATAAACGATTAAAAAAAATAAAATCTAAAAAATGGGGTATATGTGGGAGAACAGTGGATGTTGTTGATTTGCCTTTATTTTCCTTGAAAGAAGTAGCAACAAAGCAACCTTAATAATACTGAAAATAATAACGATGTATGTATGTACGCCCACCATGGAGATTTTGTGCGGAGGAAGCATTTTCTCCAGACTTCCACACAATAAACTCCCTGCACCCAATAAAATAAAAATAAACGACATCGATAACTTATGCAGAGCTTTTCTTGTGGAGAAATTTCATTGTGTGGAAAGTTCTGCACAAGTAAAGCTCTAGACAAAAGAGTAAATGAAATTACCAAACTCGAAAACAATGAAACCTCCACACAAAGTCTGACCTACACATAATGTCTGAAACAAGATTAATTAATTATATTATCATTAACTAATTGCTATAATATACTAAAGCTTTTATGGCCCACCACTATTTATCAATTCATATATAGTTTAGAATAAACTAATGTGGTTGTGCAGAATGAGAAGGATAGCTCTCTTCAGCATGAGAGAATTAACATTATTGTGGATGTATAATGTACTATTAGCATTGTTGATTTTTCTTTATAGGGACAATGTGTTATTGTGTTTAGCATTGGTTTTATAATTGAATCTTTGTGCACGACAGGATTTGTGCGGGAGATTTCATTGTACGAAGATTTTATTAGGATGGGGTATTTTCGGGAGAATGAGGGGAGCATGTGGAAATTAATGTATTAATGTCAATTTATTATTATTATTATATTTCATTGTGCGGATTTTTTATTGTACGAAAGATGGGGTATGTTTGTCGATTTCCTAAACAAATCTAATACTCTTACACATTTCTTGGTCGTATGTTTATGGAGGATGGGGCATGGGCAGGAGAGCAGGGAATATTATTATGTTCCATCGTGCAGAAATTTTATTGTGCGGAGTACGAAGTATGTGCGGCAGAGCAATTACGTAGAACTTTAATTTTAGAACTATGAATATTTGTCGAGGATGGGATATTTTTGTTATATTGGAAGCATATGTGTTTTCTATTGGTGATTAAAAAAAAAAAATTGGAAAATGAGTTATGTGCATGAGAACGAAGGGTTTTGTGAGTTCTCTAACTATGTTATTTCCCTTAACATGGTATGTGTGCGACATTTCATTGTGCAGAGCTTTGATTGTGCGGAATGATTAATATTGTTAATTTCCATTGTGTGGGGTGGTACATAGGGCATTATTTAACTATTGATGTTAATCTGTGAGAGGGAGGGTGGGGGGGCTACAAAATTCGTTGAACGAAAATACTTTTACAAATTTATAGATCATATATCATATGAATGTTTGCGGAGGACTAGGTATATCATTGTTTGGAGCTTTTATTGTGTGAAGTATGAAGTATGTGCGGGAGAGAAGTTGCGTAGAGATTTTGATTTTATAGCTATGAATCTTTGTGAAATGATTAATATTGTTGATTTCCATTTTGCAGGGTGATGCATAGGGCATTGTTAAACTATTGATGTTAATCTGTGAGATTTTTTTTTTTGCACAATGGATAATTGGGTTATATTGGAAGCATATGTGCTTTCTATTAACAGTAAAAAATATGGAAAACAAGGTATGTGCAGGAGAATGAGGGGTTTCACGAGTGCTCTAACAATGTGTTATTGCTTTGGGAATTGGTGTTAGAATTGAATCATTGTGCATGACAGGGTTTGTGCGGGAGATTTCATTGTGCGAAGCTTTTATTAGGATGAGGCATTTCTGAGAGAACGATGAGTGCATGTGGAAATTAATGTTAAACTAATTATGCTAATATGTTATTATTATTATGTTTCATTATGCAGAGCTTTAACTGTATGGAAGATGGGGTATGTTTACCAATTTCCCGAACAAATATAATACTTTTACACATTTCTTGATTGTACATCGTATGAAAGTTTACGGAGGATGGGGTATTTGCAGGAGAGCGGGGAATATTATTATGTTTCATTGTGTGAATATTTTATTGTGACGAGTACGAAGTATGTGCGGGGGAGCAATTACAGAGAGATTTGATTTTAGAACTATGAATCTTTGCAGAGGTCAGGGTATTTGCGAGAGAACATAATAAGAAAATTACTTACAGATATTGGTTTAAATTAACCATTGCAAAATGAAAATATGGAACCTTTTCACAATGCTTCGGAAAAACAAATCTCATAGTTCAATGTATAATTATTATTATTTATTATTATGATCATATGTTTATGTGAAAATCTTTCACTCCATGTAGCTTCCCTTGTATTATGGAAACTCTTATCCTAATTCCGACAGAATGAAAACTACGTATAATGAAACACTAATGTGTTCCATTTTCACTTTTCTACATACATTCATAAATAAAAACGACAAAAACATAATAGTAACACTTTCTAGCCCAACAACCCTCAATAGTTATCAACATAGTGAATTGTATTCAGATTCAAATGCTAATCACAACAGATGCAATAGATACAACTTCACATGTAAAACATAATCTAAGAATTATTGAAATAACTGGTAAAAAGTTTGAGTATTAGAACAGAGTAAACAAAAATTCATTTTAATTATTATTCATTACATACTCATTCAGGATTCATCTTGATTCTATTATGTTCATCTGAGACAACGTAATCGAAATTGCATGATGTAATACGCTTGTTTGGCGGCTAAATGAATATGCGGAAGGCTTTGTGCAAGGGTTGTTATATTAGTAAAAATTTAAGTCTATTTTTTAATTATTACTAGTTGTGCAAAATAATCCAATGGCATTACTGAGTACATAAATATATGTACAAGAGAACTTATGCGGACATGACTGTGCATGTGCGTATCTTATGTAACACTGGGCGTTATTGATTGCAATAGTAGTTGTGCGGAAAAATTTGTGAGGAGGTGGTTCTAAAGTGTATACAATAAAATCTTGAGAGATTTTTTCATAGTTTCAATAAGTAAAAGTTATTTTTAAAAGCATCAATTCTAAAGAGATTATTGTGTCGAAAGAGGTCCGCACAATGAGTTGAACTTCCACACATTGAACTTGCTTTCACACAGTAATTTTTCTTGCTTGCTATATGCTTACATGAAACTCGAAATGCAATTTTGCACAAGTGACCATTGCTTTATTTAAATACCATATCCATATGAAGGTGGCAATCAAGTTGTGTGGATGTGCTTTTGAAGTGCATACAATGAAAGCTTGAGATACTTTTGCATAGTTGCAATAAGTAAAATTATTTATAGAAACGTCAATTCCAAAGAGATTATTGTGCGGAAAGAGGTTCAATATAAAGAGGTTTGCACAATGAACTGAACTTTTGCACGCTAAACTTCCTTCTGTATAGTAATCTTCCTTACTTGCTATCTGCTTACATGAAACTTGGTTTCTTTATTTTCACCAGCTAAATTGCATCATACATGCAAGTGACATGACTAAAAATTAATGCATTTTGAGGGGCATCGAACTGGAAAGAGTATTATTTGCACTACGACAAATTCCCTACAACCAATATTGTGTAGACAAAACAAATGTTATTGAAATCTTGAGCAACTTTGAGACGCATGACAGGTTTCTTTATTTACGTTGCTAAGAAATTTGGCAAGGGCACATTGCTTGCTCATTGTTTTTCTACGCATCCTAATAGCTCTTTTGTTTATTGGACATTTGGGAACTTATTTCGTATTATCAATCAGTATACTATACTCATGCAAACAAGATTACCAATCTACTCATCAGAGAAACAAGACGATTTTTTCTACCAATGCAAATGTTGTTATGACATTGCACATAAATGTAATCTAATGGACTATTTTTTTGTTTTGGCTATATGTTTTGTACCATGCTATGTATTTTTCTTGTTTTTTGTTTTGTCCACATTGTCGTTTTTTTACATTGTTTTCTTGATTTATCAATTTTTCAAGTTCTATAACTACTCAGGCAATATAAATTCATTACATTGCAATTTTCGGTGACATTACTCTACAATAACGATTTTCTCTGTTTACAAAACAAATATCTAAATAAGTCGTTGTCATAGAAAGTTGAAACGAGTTTCTAAATCGATATAACTTATAAAACATATTACATTTATACATAGATTTGTAATCCAAAATAGTCGGATATGTTTCTATGTGTTAACTCTGTCGAGAATATTACAATACACGGCCTTTGGCATATACTGAATTTCAAAATCTATTTAGCAAATAGCAAAAAGAAAAAATGGCAGCGCTTTCTCTACTAATTAACCATTGTTTTTGGAAATTAATGATTGTATTGATTATGCTATCAGAATCGAGAATTGATTCATATATTCATGAATCGCAATAGCTCTTCTGATAATCTTCTTACAATATCTAGTTCATCTTCGAGATGGCTAAGCATTTCCTAAGCATTAAGATATCTTGGATGAGCATTAAAATATCTTTGCTCCCTGCATCTACATCTTCTCTTGTGTCTCTGTCATTGTTTCTTTGGGCCATTTCTTTGCTGGTAGTAACAAATGCAAAGAACAATAGACAAATAATAAAGCAATACATCAAAGCACTTGACAGTTTCAGAACAACGAAGCAAGTTGATTGCTTACAACCTACTAACGAGTCTAGAACAAAATGACCTTTAACAAACTTCTTTTACAGGAAACAAGCATATATATAATGCGAAAGAGACAATAAGTCATCTAAATCATGAATTGACATTTAGGTTCTAAAAGGACATTTAACTACCATCAATTTTAATGGTATCCACTAACCTGTAATCGTTATCGATGTGGATAGCACTGATTTGCCTGATCTTTAATCAGGAAAAACTATTGTAAATTTTGTTACTTTAAAACATATACATTTTACTTAAATTAACACGATTACGTTTCATGATTAATCTACCTTACACGTTTTAGAAATCAATGTCGAGATACTATTTTATTAAAATCGTAAACCACGTTCTATTTTCATTAACTAAAGCTCTTTTGCTGATAAATAAAAGTTTTTTCCATAATTATTCACTGAACTAACACGTATCCAACAAATTTACTATGTAAACTTGCCTTGCTATCTGGAAACTTTTACTTTGCAAAAGTAATTTCAAAACCTAGATGTCAATTCACCACTTGAATGCTTTTTTGCCTTTGTCGCATTATGCAAATATTAAATGAACTTAAATAGTTGGAAATGGAACTTCAACGATTGTGTCTCATTGATGTTGCACTACCACTTCCAACTGCCTAGACAAAATTAACAGTAATCAAATAATAAAATATGTTATAAACATTAATGTTATACTAAACAAATAATGACTATAATATGCGATATCAAATTTGGTAAATGAAAACTGATACTACTCGTTAGGAATACTTAGATATTAAGTTGTTTCAATTGTACCGCTTACGCAACAGTACCGAGAAACAAATCTATAAAAATCTTTAATGCGAAATGCAGGGGTCTGCAAATCAAAGCTTGAAATATTCCTCTACATAATAGACTACATTTGTGCTTTCGTACATCTGCTCCATTTCAGCAACATAACCATAACCAATGTTTGTTTTCAATGATTACCGATATTTGATAATCATACATGTTATTTATAATTAAAATATCGCAAAAACAAATACGAAATATTTAATACTCAAAAAAAAATTATAACTAAAAGATTGCGAACAACAAATATGGATTATTCAATATCATTGACTTCAACTTGATATTTACATGCTCACTTCCAACTAGTGATTCCTACACAACATATTCCTCAACATTCGCATTGTCATTGTGCGGAAGTTCATTGTGTGCAACTCATTGTATCGACCTCCGCACATCTATCTTTCGTACAATGATTCAATTTTTATAATATTCTAGATATCTCAATCTACTCTATTGTATAATTACAAGGAAGAGCATAAATGAATGTACAATCCTAATGCTTCTAATGATTAACTATTAATACATATTAAATATATTAACTATAATCACTATATTATTTTTTTGTAATATTAATGGACTATGCATTTGGCAAAATCAATGGATCGAATAAATTTATAAGCATAATTGTAGCCACCAAACAAAAAGTATCAATACTCACAGTAAGTGCATCACGTTTTGACCTATTTGAATAACTGGTGGAGTTCAACTCACAATGCTTTTAGGGGAAGTTATATTGTGGACGAAATGTGAACCCCACTAAATTACAATCATATAAGTGTAGCGCTTGCTTCGATGTTATTGTGAACATCAAATATGCATTATTTAATACTAAAATACTAGCAATCAAAAGCCTTTGGTTCCAAGTGCAACGATTCCCCCATTTAAAGATTCCTCCGCACGATGGACTTTCTACACACTTTCGCACATATGTTAATTTGAAATGAAGAACACATAAATCATTTACAATTAAGATATTATCAATAAAAT
This sequence comes from Pinus tabuliformis, assembly GCA_031772625.1. NCBI lineage: Eukaryota > Viridiplantae > Streptophyta > Pinopsida > Pinales > Pinaceae > Pinus > Pinus tabuliformis. The sequence continues at coordinate 979,893,722 of CM062812.1, forward strand.
AAGCATAAGCCTGCAATGCGAACTGTGGACATCCAAACAATGAAGGCTTCAAAGCTTTCTCCATATAATGAAACAATTAAATAACAATAGAGCATATTATTTACAACTGAATATTGTCATTAATATAGCAAATATGGATTATGTTTTGATACTAAAGTATTAGCAAAAAACCTTCAATGCCAAATGCAAAAATCCGCAAAATGAAACCGTGAAAGCTTCCTCTGCACATCCAATAAACAATGCTTCTATGCAATGAGATATTGTTTACTTAAATATCATAATATGTGCATAAACAATGTTATTATTTGCACAATGGAAACTTAAAAGATTTTTATGCACAATGAACATTTTTCGTGCTTCTGCATCCACTGTAAAAAGCTTCTGCTTAATGAAATGCAGTTTTGTACATAACTTTATGTGCACTCTGCACAACTAAGAATAATATTAGCAATAAAAGCATTTAGTGCAAAGTGTATATATCCACACAAAAATCACTTTCACATAATGTTATTATTCGTATACACATAAACAATGTTATTTTCCACATAATGAAAACTTGAAAGCTTCTTCCGCACAATGAACATTCTATTCACTTCTGCAAACCCTATAAACAAAGCTTCTGCTCAATGAAATTTGATTTTGTACACAACTTTGTGTGCACTCTACACAACTTTTACTCAATTGACTACTAATATGCATTATTTATAACTAAAATATTAGCAATAATATTGTGGAGACCAAGAAATGTAAAACAAACATGTGTTGAGACAAAAATGTGGACAAAATGTAGGCCTCTTTGCATAATGTATTGAAAATGTTATACATACATCATTGTGCGAAGCAAGCACTACAAAACGAGCATGGGTTGAGTTCTTTCGCACAATATAGTTCTTACGCACTTCCGCACATATGCTAAATTTGAAACATATACGAGAATACGAAAAAATATTTGGAAATACGAAGATAAACATAATTTACACTTAAAATATCAACAATAATATTGTATACATCAATTTCTTAGTAAAATATTAGCAATAAAAGCCTTTAATTCCAACTTATTTATCAATTAATAATACGATAGCCACTGTAAAATAGTCTCAGTACTTGCAGTAAGAGCACTCACGTTTTAGCCTATCCGAATAACTGGTGGATTCCACCTCACAACGCATGTGCGGACGTCGTTGTGCAGAGCAAGCATGGGCTCGGACATAAATGTGGACCCCACTAAATTACAATCGTATAAGTCTAATGCTTGCTTCGTTGTTATTGCAAGCATTATTTAATACTAAAATATTCGCAATGAAAATTTTTGGTACCAAGTGCGACGATTCCCCCATTGAAATCTTCCTCTGCACAATGCACTTTCTCTGCACTTCCACACATATGCTAATTTGAAACATATTCAAAAATATGAACACATGCATTATTTACAATTAAAATATTATCAATAATATAAGCATAAATCTATAACGCAAAGTGTGGACATCCACACAACAAAGGCTTCAAATATTTCTTTGTATAGTAAATCAATTAAATAACAATAGAGCATATTATTTATAACTAAAATATTATCATTAATATAAAAAAATATGGATTACGTTTTGATACTAAAATATTAACAAAAAGCCTTCAATGCTAAATGCAAATATCCAAACAATGAAACCCTGAAAGCTTCCTCCACGCATCCCATAAACAATGCTTATGTGCAATGAGATGTTGTTTACTTAAATATCATAATATGTACATAAACAATGTTATTTCCGCATAATGGAAACTTAAAAGTTTCTTACGCACAATGAACATTTTCCACGCTTTTGCATTCCTTATAAACAAAGTTTATGCCCAATGAAATGCAATAGAATAGAGTCCTTTCGCACTTCCTTGCATATGCTTAATTTGAGACATATATGGAAATATGAAGCTAAGCATAATTTACACTTAAAATATCAACAATAATATTATATACGTCAATTTCTTAGTAAAATATTAGCAATAAAGGTCTTTAGTTCCAAGGTATTTATCAATTAATAGTATGGTTGACCGAAAATCGTTCTTGAATATGAAGATAACTTCCACTATGTGAAAAAAATATGCAAAAAGAATCTTTCCTCTACACATCCCATAATCAATGCTTCTATGCAATGAGATATTGTTTACTTAAATAACAGTAGTATACATTATTTAGAATTAAAATATTATCATCATTGCGTGAATTGGGCGAGAGTTTAGAGCTGCACACAATGCTCATTATCTTACACCACAACTGCAAATCTAATGAACAATTTGCGGATATCTGCACTCCCACACAATTACAACCAATAGGCATAATGATTGAGCTTTGGTTTCCGTGTTTTGGGCTATCACAATGAACCAGGGAGTTATAGTGCAGGAGTGTTGAGCTCTGCACAATGCTCGTTAGCTCACGATGAAATGTGAACCCCACCCTACTTTAATCAATCAATTAGTGGATGATATAATGACGAGGTATTTTCAGGAGAACTATGATTATATATCATGTGAAGGTTTACAGAAGATGGGGTATGTGCAGGAGAACGAGGAATATTATTATGTTATGTTATACAAAACTTTCACTATGCAGAGATGGTGTATGTTTGTCGATTTCTTGAACAAATCAAATATTTTTACAAATTTTCAGATCATATATCGTATGAATGTTTATGAATTGTTTATTTTCAAGGGGAATTTTATGGGTCTTTTCACTCTCTGTCTATAGTAGAATGAGGAATATTATTATGTTTTGTCATATGAAGCATTTGTTGTGCGGAGTACGAAGTATGTGCGGGAGAGATATTGCATAGAGCTTTGATTTTAGATCAAGACAGGGTTTGAGTAGGAGAATTCATTGTGAGGAGATTTTGTTAGGACGAGAAATTAATTGTGAACTATTAATGTTAATCTATTATTATTATTATGTTTAATTGTGCGGAATTTTCACTGTATGGAGAATGGGTTATGTTTGTCGATTTTTAGGCATCGGGGACTAGTGGATAAGCAAGATTTATACCTAATTAATAAGCAGAGGATTTCTACTTGTTGTTGAATGATTAATAATGTTGATTTCCAATTGCGTAGGGTGGTGCATAGAGTATTATTCTAATGTTCTGATACTCCCATGCTGGGGATATTGTTATGTTTCGTTATGGGAAGCTTTTACTGTGAAGAGTACAAAGTATGTACGAGAGAGCATACCAAAGATTTCATTATGCCTAGCTTTTATTAGGACAAGGTATTTTTGGGAGAACGGGTAATGCATGTGGAAATTAATGTTGAACTATTAATGTTAATATGTTATTATTATTATGTTTCATTGTGCAGAGCTTTGACTGTACATAAGATGGATTATATTTGTCGATTTTTCGAACACATATAATACTTTTACACATTTCTTGATCGTATATCATATGAATGTTTACAGAGGACGACGTATGTGCAGGACAACACGAAATATTATTATGTTTCGTTGTGCGGACATTTTACTGTGTGAAGTATGAAGTATGTGCAAGGGAGTAATTGCGTAGAGCTTTGATTTTTAAACTATCTATCTTTGCTAAGGATTTTCTAAACAAATCTAGTACTTTCACATATTTCTTGATTGCATACCGTATGAATGTTTACAGAGGATGACGTATGTGTAGGAGAGGGAAAAATATTATTATGTTTCGTTATGCAGACATTTTACTGTGTGGAGTATGAAGTATGTGCCACGGAGAAATTGCGTAGCGATTTCATTTTAGAACTATGAATCTTTGCAGAGAACGGGGTATTTGCGGAAGAACATAATGATTATAAAGGTTAATTTTCATTATGCAGGGTTTTTACTATGTGTTTGTGCGGGAAAATAGGTGGTGCATAACACAAATTTATCATTTTGTGTTTTTTTCCATATGCAACAATGCACAATAAATTTTGGTTGCAACCATGAAACTAGCTATACGGAATAATCAAATGAATTCTAAGAATAAAGTTATGCGGACATGACTATGTGTGTGCATACAATGAAAACTTGAGAGTTGTAAAAGTGGCAAGAAGGTCATTGTGAATAGGTATACATAATGAGCTGAACTTTTGCACATTGAGGCTCCTTCCGCATAGTAATCTTCCTTGCGTGTTAGCTGCTTAAATGAAAGTTGAAATGTAATTTTGCACAAGAGAACATTGCTTTGGTTAAATATCAATTAAGATGTGCGAAGGTGATTAGTGCAGAAGGATGTGCATAGGCGAGAATAATGACATATTGCATAAAACATTGTCAAATAACAATGAAATACGAGCACCACGTTGGTTTAATCAATTAATTAGTGGTAGAGGCATGGACTATGCTACTTTGCAGCTATTACACTTATTTCATATAGTTTGGGTAAAGTATAACTTTTTTTTGTGAAAGAATAAGTACATAATTTGACTTAAACTATTTTTTATAATTCAAGAAAGGAGAATAAGTATAGTTTCAGTTCGTTTAATGGTTAAGAACCTGCGTTTTTTTAAATATATGTTTAAATCTAAAAGAGAGTAAAGTATGCACTTTTTATAAAATTTAACAATTAAATCTTTACCAAAAAAATACATCCCTTATCTTACAAACAAAAAAATTTCATATACAATAATATTTTAACAAAAAGATTTCATACACTAATTGTCCAAGGCTTCTTATTTCAACTTAAGGTGGATGAGATAGGGATTTTAGATTATTCCAGTTCTAATAAGTTCATATTCTAATTCAATGGGGAAATTAATATATAAGCAAATTTTATTTAGCAAAATGGTCCTTTTACAATAAGATGTGTAATTCCTTTTTTTTTCTCAAATTAAATTAGATTCATACCACATGGCTTCGTGCCCACAAATTTCCTAGGGATTTGAGATTATTCCAATTCTAATAAGTTCATATTATATGGAGAAATGAATATATAAGATTTTTTTTATAGAAAAATGACCCATTTACAGTAACATGTGTAATTCCTTTTTTTTCTCAAGTTAAAGTTGACCCATAACCTTTTTATATGTGGTTAATCAGATAAATGTGTACATTGGTAAGACATTCTTCGTGTTGCAATATATCTATTTTTTTAAGCCTTCGACTATATCATCCACATTAATATTTTTAATGTGATTGTACTAGACATATTTTAACAAGGAAATCTCATAAATATAATATGGCATGCCTTATAATTGACTGAAATTGTAATCAAGAGTAGTCACTTTCCAAATCACCAAAGGTTATCTTAACATTGAGTAAACTTCAACTCTAACACCTTACCTACTTGAATTATGAATTTATATAAAAGAGTTCTTATTGTTGGATGTTATAATATAATATAATCCAAAATTGAATAAAGAATACAAAATTAATTTAAAATTCTAAATTATAATAAAGCGAAAAACCTTTTGATCAGGTGATCAGTATTTAACTCAAAAATCAAAGTGCTTAGAATTTATGAAACATTGAACGACCACGTCCATCTCAGCGATATGACCCCAACGCAACTCGTTTCACTCAAAACGAAGCTTGTATGAGGAAGATATCACGTTCTGTCCGTTTTGCCAAATAGAAGAATTTTTGCAAAAAAAAGGTATAGTCACTGCACAGTCAGCAATTTGTACTACTAATGTGGCAAGTGACTGGGCAGGTCAAAGGGCTGGTCAATTTCCAATAAGGTTTTTCCAAGTGGCGTGTTGTAGTTGGTTTGCAAGTGTGGTGATTTGGCTTGTTTTCATTCGATGGAGGTCGACCAACGAGGAGGGGACATGTGGAAAGCTCGGAGGCCGCCACATGTCCCTCCCCAAAGTTCAGGCAATATCAGCACGCATTGGCAAGCAAAATTATTGGGTAGGTCAGCGGAGTCCAAAACCTCGCCCGCACTAACTCCACGTCTTACCGTTACACTGCCACCGAAGTTCTTAAACTATAACGGTTTCCATTTGTATTTATTACGTTAGTTATTGGCGGTTGGGGGGAGGAGGGAGCCAGCCCCCTCCCATGTGACCATACCATGAGAACCGGTGACCAGCGAAAACTGTAATCGTTGTTATTTACCACCCATGTGACCTCTACCACAAAGACTAGAGGTCGATGGTTATCTTAACCGTGCTTAATGTGCTAACTATGGATTAGCTCATAATTAATACATGCTTATTGTTAATTAACTTGCATTTAAGCTGGCGGAAAATTTGGCGGTTCAACAAATTCGGCGATAACCCAAATTTAGTGGAGTTAACTCTAGTTCCTCCAGTTTTAGTGGAGAATTCCTAGGAGAAATTGATTTTGCCATAACTTTTGCAAAATTCGACCAAATTGGGACCAAGAAAAGGCATTCCTGGATGATTTTGATGTTCTGAGCACATTGAAGAAAGTTTCAGGAGTAGTAGAGCATTATAAACAACACTTTTTCCATTGTGAGCTAATACAGAGACCTAAGCCATGGAAGCTGGACCAAGGAGATGTAACCCAAGAGGGGTGAACTCCTTCATCAAAAAATTGTGTTAAGTGTTCATTTTGATGATTTGTTGTACATTTGTTTGCTTTTGTTCATCACTTTACTTTCATGCTATTTTTCTCATGAATTTGACATAAAACTTAACAAAATTTACCTATTACATTCACAAACACCATAAGGGAACCTATGCACATGAAGCAAATGATAAGCAATTGTTTTTAATTCTGAAGTTGAAATTAGCACAACAAAACTAACATTCAACAACATATCAAGTTGGTATCAGAGCAAAGGTTATTTGCTTGATTGCTTGAGTTTTGTGCAAGTAGGGTTTTAATGGTTTCAAATTTGTGATGCTTACAAGGTTAAAGTTGCAGAGAGGAGAAGGGAAACTATTGGTTTCAAATCCTAAGGTAATGCCCAGAAGAAGGAGAGCCACAAGGACATAGCCTCCACCCAAAGTTCCAATCCCAGCTATACTTCAAACACGTAAGTTTTACCTTCAATTGAGATTGAGGAGGTACAAGCAGTACCAGAAGCTGAGCTTGAATCCAAAGCCATCATGTTTGGAGAAAGAGAGACTGAAGATCTTTCAGAAGAGGAAGCATTCAAGAAAGCTTTCTATGACTTAACTGACATGGTTAGAGTCCTCTATGAAGAGACGAATACTAGAATGGTTGGAGAGAGTTCTAAGTCCCCACATGGAGAGGGAATCTCAAGAGATTAAAAAGATGAAAGGAAGGATTCAAAGGGTAATGGAGGAAATCCTCTTCCATCTTCACCATCTTCACCATCCTCATCATCTCAAACACCATCTTCTTCCACTTCAACTACAAAAATCATTCATACTCATTCAAAAACCTCAAAGGAAAAGACTCCCTTACTCAAATTGGACATTAAGTTTGAACTTTCCATGTACAATGGTGAGGTCAATGCAGAAAATTTAGACAATTGGATTCGACAATTGGAGGTTTATTGTAGAATTCATAACCTTCAAGAAGATGATATAAAAATCCAGCTGGTTTCATTGAGGCTAGAAGGAGCAACACTACTTTGGTTGGAAGAAAAGACTCAAGAGTAAATGTGAATTCATGTTAAGATATCCATTTCTTGGGTTGAATTTGTTTCAGCAATTAAAAGAAAGTTTTATCCTTCAGCCTATATGCAAAAAGCCATTATGAGTTGGCAAATTTTAGGCAACTCAAGGGCCAAACAGTTCAAGACTATACCCAGGAGTTTAGTAAGAGGGCTTTGTTGTTAGCAGTAAACTTGAATTCCAAAGATACACTCTTGAAATATATTGGGGGTTTACATTCCTACTTAAAACATACTATCCTTATGTTCAATCCAAGCAATTTAGATGAGGTATGTGTGCAAGCCATGCACCTTGAAGAAAGAGGAAAGAGCATTAAGGAAGAGGGTAGTAAGAAGGAGCCATTAAAGGGTAAGGAGAAAGAGAAGTGTGGAAAATGGGAAGGAAAGAAGAATGCAAGTGCGAAGAAATAAGGGGAGAAAACTATATGCCAACATTGTTCCAAAGCGGGGCATGATGAAACCCACTGTTGGAAATTACATCTCGAACTAAGGCCTAAGAAACCAAACAATAAGGGAAACCAAAAGACGACTACTACCACACAACATGATCTTGGATCCGATTTTGGTGATGAGACCAAGATTTCAACCATGGTCACAAAAGGAAAAGAAGCTATTGCAAGCACTAGTTCCTCAAATAGTCATAACAACACTCCAAATGAAGAATCAAGGATAGAGTTGTTCCATGTAAGGGTAATTTCAAATCATACAAAGATTGATGCATTATTTGATATTGGGTCATAATCGAACTTAATTTCAGAAGACTTGGTCAAAAATATTAATCTTGAAATTGTACCTCATCACAAGCCATATACCTTGGGTTGGATAGTCAATAATGCAAATTTACAGGTTACAAGGAAATGCTTATTCAGTTTGCCATTACTGAGAAATTCATTGATGAAGTTGAGTTAGATGTAGTTCCACTTGACATCTCAGGAATCATTTTGGGGAGCCCATATTTGTATGATAAGAAAGAAATATTTTATCACCATGAGAAAAAATATCTATTGCTCAAGGATGGAGTGGAGTATATTGTGAGAGCTCATCACAAAAAGTTAAACATTTCTTTGGTTAATGCAAAGCAGGTGAAGAGACTAGTAAATGCAAGTAAAAATTTTGTGCTTCTCATGATCAAGAAAAATAATGATATTGGTTTTGAATCTTTTGAAGGTTGTGATGATAAATTAAAATATGATTTGTTTGATGTGGTAAGAAAATATGGCGAGATGTTTCAGGAACCAAAGGGGTTACCTCCCAAGAGGGGAATTCAGCATGTGATACAACTACAGCAGGATGTTGCACTTCCAAACATTGGCATGTATCACATGTCAATAATGGAGAGAATGGAAATCAAGAAGCAAATTCAAGAATTGTTGAACAAAGGTATCATACGCCCATCTACTTTGCCATGTGGTTCACCCACTGTCTTGGTGGCAAAGAAGGATGAGACTTGGCACATGTGTGTGGATTTCTATGCACTGAATAAAATAACGTTAAAGAATAATTATCCACTCCTAAGAATTGATTGTTTGCTTGATCAACTGAGGTATGCAAAGTATTTCACTAAGTTAGACTTACGAAGTGGTTATCATCAAGTTAGAATAGCTGAAGAGGACATTTGGAAAACCGCATTTAAAACTAAACAAGGATTGTTTGAGTGGCTTGTTATGCCTTTCAGTCTTACAAATGCTCTAGATACTTTCATGAGAGTTATGAATGATGTATTGAGACCATTTCTAGATGACTTTGTCATTGTTTACTTAGATGATATTCTCATATTCAACAAATCCATAGATGAACATGTCATGCATGTGAACAAAGTACTTGATGTCTTGAGAAAAGAATAGTTGTTTTTAAAGATGTCAAAGTGTGAATTTGGCAAGACTTCTTTAGTTTATTTGGGACACATTTTTGGAGAAGGTGAGCTGAAGATAAACCCTTCTAAGTTTGAGGTCATTATGAATTGGCCCAAGCCCAATACAGTTACAGAGGTAAGAAGCTTTCTTGGGGCAACACAATATTGGAGGAAATTTATTGCTAATTTTTCTTCCATTGCAACTCCACTACATGCATTGACTAGTGTCAAGAAAGTCTTCCATTGGGGAGATGTATAGCAGAAAGCATTTGATTCTTTAAAACAAAATATCAGTTGAGCACCAGTATTGGCTCTTCCTGATCTTAGACACCCATTTGAGATTCAAATGGATGTTAGTGATTACGCCATGGGAGCAATTCTTATGTAGGATGGTTAGCCCATTTAATTTCATTCTAAAAATTTTAATGGTGATGTGACTAACTATCCCACTTATGACAAAGAAATTTACGCATTGGTACAAAGTGCTAAAAAATGGAAACACTACTAGATGGGGAAGGAGACCATTATCCACACCGACCATCAACCATTGCAGTACTTACAGTCACAGTCAAAGTTGCAGCAATCACGACACTTCAGATGGATGGGTTTTCTACAACAGTTTCATTTGGTTATCAAGTATAAAAAGGGAATCTACAATAAGGTAGTTGATATGATTTCTAGGCCTATTGTAAAATCATCTATTATACTCAAGCGCAATTATGTTTTACATGAAAGTTACATTGAGCAATATGCATATAATAATGAATTCCAAGATGTGTATGCAAGCTTGAGGCAAGGAAACCAAATTGAAGAGTTAGATTACCATGTACATAACAATTTGTTGTATCACTTGGGCAAGTTGTGTATTCCACAGGGAGAAAGAAATAATATCATAAGGGAGGCACACACTTCATTGATTGTTGGACACTTTGGTGTAGGCAAGACAGTAGCGAATCTCCAAAGGTAGTTTTATTGGCCACACATGTTTGATAATGTATCTTGTTTCATTAGAGGATATACTTTGTGTGCAACAAGTAAGCCTAGCAATATGAAACTAGGATTGTACACTCAACTTCAGATACCTTCACGTCCATGGTAGGGTATCCCAATGGGTGTTGTAGGAGGTCTTCCATTGTCAAGGAAAGGTCATTATTACTTGTATGTAGTTGTAGACAGGTTCAGCAATATGTGTATTCTAACGCCATGTAAAAAACAAATTACAGTTGAACAAACAACTCACCTTTTCTTTCAAAATATTTGGGTTCATTTTGGTCTTCCTATTTCCATTGTAAGTGATTGAGATTCTCGATTTGTTGGGAATTTTTGGTCAAATTTGTGGGACATGATGGACACTAAGTTGAAGAAGAGTACAGCCTTTCATCCGCAAACAGATGGACAAACCGAGGTGGTCAACAAGATAGTCATTCATCTTCTTAGAGGATATTGCAACAAACATCCCAAGTTGTGGGATGAATAGTTGCATTACATACAACATGCATACAACAGGGCAAAGCATTCTTCCACAAACACATTGCCATTTGAGGCATGTTTTGGGTACTTGCCAAGATTGCCATTGGACTTCATCTTTGAGAAAGATGTCGCCATCGATGGTCATAGTGACATCGATAAGGCAAGGAAGTTCATTGAGCAAATTCAGTTGATACATCACACAGTGCAAGAACAACTTGAAAAAAGTCAAAGTAGCTACAAGGCAAGGCATGAAAAACACCATGTCGATCATAAATTTCAAGTTGGAGACAAATTTTGGTTATATATTAGCAAAGAGAGACTTCAAGGGGAAGGTAAAAAGCTGAAGCCAATCCATTATGGTCCTTTTAAAATTCTGGAAAAGATTGGTAACAATGCATTTAAGCTAGATTTTCCTCCTTATATGCAAATTTAATCTGTTGTTAATGTTGAGAATTTGACCCCGAATGCGGGTGTATTTAACGAATGAACGGCAGGTGGCTTGTCACATGGGCAGCTGGCAGCCCAGACAAGCCACCATAAATCAACACACCGAGGTAATAACTGCGAAGGAGGGTGAAGCCATAGGGAGGCTCAGTTTGGCTCAAGCGACATTCATTGCGGAGAGGATTTTTCTTGGGATGTCCATTCCGGTTCAGGCGCCAAAGGTTGAAGCCATGGGGAGGCTCAGTTCGGCTCAAGCGACATTCATTGCAGAGGGGATTTTTCTTGGGATGTCCATTCCGGTTCAGGCGCCATTCAATGTGCAGCCACGGACAAGGCACATGGCGATCCATAAATTCGGAACCCATGCTGTATTCCTGCATTCTTCCAAGCGGCTTCAGCAACTTCTGGAAGCAACGGAACATACTCTGGCAGGGTGTAAGCTTTCCTCGAGGAATTTGGTTAAGGAAGGCCATTGCAGGATGCCAATTGAGAGACTTAGGATGGGAAGTCGACGCGGTGGAACAAGGGGTCGCCCTGCTACTCAGAGGCCCGCTACTTCTCCCTCCGCCTCTGTGGACAATCCTTCTGGGCAGAACAGAGGCCTGAGAGGCACCGTTAGCCATAGCATTGAACGAGATAGGGGTGAAATCCTGGACTGCGGTCACAGGGAGCATCCGGCAGTCAGATATCGTATCCCCTGCACGCTGGAAAATAACACACTCATTGTTTCAGTCACTGTGGAGCACTGCAGCAACCTCCGGAGGCCTGGGGACAACCTGACAGTGCCAAGGGTGGATATGCAGGTTCCCAGAGTGGACATGAGGCGACCCACGCAAGCAGAAGAGGCTGGACCCAGTGAGCCAGCTCCGAAAATGTCGCACCAAGATGCAGAGGATGACAAGAAGCTCAAGGGCTTGGCAACGGATGAGCCTTACCTCACTGATGAGGATTAGTTCAGAAGCCTCTGTCTTCATGGCCAGAAATGCTACTCTCAGTCCATCTCCTTCTGTTTTCTTGGTATGTTTGTTTGTCATAGAGTCAATGTCCGCCGCGAAGGTTTGCGTGTCCACTGTGTTAGACTACGTGTCAACTGTGTCCAGTTATGGGTCCATCGTGTCAAGTCATATGTCCGCTGTGTTGGCTCAAAAGCCTGTTGTGTCGATTATATACTGGTTATGTTGGAGGAAAGATACAGGTCCCTTTTTGCCTGTTGCTTAGAATGGATAATCATGGGAAATTCTCTTCGGAGATGCGAGGCTTCGGCCTTTTGTAAATTTTGCTGTATTTTTTATTTTTGTAATATAAATTAGTGCAGTTTTACGGAGAAAAAAAAATGTTGAGAATTTGAGATTGTTTGAGCCTCCTCCAAAAGCTTGGCATTGCAAGTCTTTGCTGCCTTACCCAGGGAAGGACATAATGATCATGAGATCCTTCCCATAGGAACTTAAAACAAATTTTTCTAGCTTTATCTGGGCCTCCTTTTGGAATCTAAGCCAATGACATCCAATAAATTGGAATGGCTTCAAGAACAAATTTCACAAGGACTAACTTGTCAACACTGGAAAGCCATCTGAAGGACCAACTACTAAGTCTTTTCTCCAACTTTGTTATCAACCACATCCAATATTAATTTTTATAATAGTTTGGCTTTAGATGGAAGCCCAAATACTTTTGGTCAGTTTCCAAGTCATATGGGAGAAAAGAAAAAAATAAAAAGATTGATGTAACAAATTTCTTGTGCCTCCAAATTGTGAAAAGAAATTGTAGATTTTCTTTATGATAGCTCTATGAAACATAAACAATATTTTAAGGAATTTTGAATATCTCATGCAAAATTTGAATATCTTTGGTTGAACCATCGTGAAATATTAACATATCATCAAAAAAAAGTAAGTGAGTGATTGCAAGAGTTTGAGTAATAGCTACCCCATTGAGCTCACCCCTGCACTTTGAATCCTCCAACATATGACTGAGGCCTTCGACAACAAGTAGAAATAGGAGAGGGGACAAAGGGCAGCCTTGACACAGTCCCCTCTGAGCATGGAAAAATGGTGAGGCAGGACTATTTATTAGAATAACAAAAGACACATACATTAGACAATTCATTATCCAATTAATAAATGAGACTTCAATTCCAACATGATTAAGAAGAATTCCGATGAACACCTAATTTACACGATCATATGCATTTGAAAGTTCAATTTTGAGAAAAAAAAAAAAAACCCTTTTCCTTCAAAATTTTAAACTATGCAAGCCCTCTTGAGCTACTCCAATAGCTTCATGGATTTTATGCCCCTTAAAAAAACCAAATTATTCCTTTGAAATAGTCGTGGAAATAATAGGCTTGATCCTTTTGGCGATCACCTTTGAAATTACCTTATAGACACAATTACAAAGTGATTTGGGTCGAAAGTCCTCAAAAGAAGAAGGGTTTTCCACTTTAAGAATAAGGGAAATAAAGGTGGAATTAAAGGTAGGAAGTATCCTACCCTCTGATCTAGATTCATTGACAACTCTTAATAAGTCTTTTCCAATCAGATCAAAGAAAGCTAAGAAAAATTCAATAGCCCATCCATAAGGCCCCAAACTCTTATACTTTTGAAAACCAAAGAGAAAAAACTTTAGTTCCTCTTCAGACACCTCCTCCATCAACTCTTTATTTTCGTCAACTTCAATAAATCTTAGAAAAATTGTGCCACTCTAATTACTTATGCAATAGTGGCTCCCTCAACTTCCTTAAAAATCTCTTGAAAGTGAGCCTTTCCCAGAGAGGTCATGCGTTCAAAGGAGGTGATCTCTCGCTCCTCGAAGTCCTCCATATGATAGATAGTGTTGGTCAATATATGGCCTTTTGCATAAGCATAAAAGAATATATATATATATATATATATATATATATATATATATATATATATATATATATATTCTTGTCCCTACACTCCAACCAAATTGCCCTGATTTTAAGACATTGAGAAACTTCCTTGTTTGCAAGGATCTCCCCACGTCGAGATTCAAGACTGATTAAAACCTGCCTAGATTCCTGAAAGCAAAAACCCTCAATACCTCAGTTTGAAAAAGCCCCATTTTTGTGTTCAACTTCCACCAGAACTTGCTCCTCCTTATTATGAGTATCCACCACCCAATCCTTTGACAATTGCTTTATGAGTTTTAAATTTGTCCCAAATTGACTGGTTGCAGACTGGCACAGACCTGCATCAAAGGGGCACTAATTATATTTAACTAATGCAAGAAAATTTTCGTCCTTCTATAAATTCAACACTTTCTTGTATGGTCCCCAAAATTTCAAAACCTTACGCTTCATAAAATTAAAAATTTACAAGATATGATCACATGATCTTGGGCATTATTCCTTATTTGCTGCCATCAAGCAAGTTGATTTTTGCAAGGGACATTGGCATGTGACACAAACCAATTACTATTCAATATGCTTGTAATAAAAATACCATGAGTGAGGTTTGATGTGTTGTTCTAATCAAGATCCCTATTCATGGTTTTGATTAGCCCCGTGACGCCTCCAAAGACCTCTCTAGGGGGGGGGCTCCTCCTTTTCTTGATCCAACAACTCATGCTTTCATGACTCTCATATCCTCTCTTGGCTTGCCCCATGAATGCCCATTAGTTTCCAAATTTATTAAGCGTCTGAATTCAATCCTTGGAATAGATCATCCTCCTACCATTCCCTGTAAGGAATCTCTCTCTCTTGCTGATTGAGGACTTATTGGGCAATTCACTGGACTCTAGCCTTCAACAAAATCTGTGAAAAAATGAATAGAACACAACTGGTCTAAAAAAATGCAAGGGAAAATCTCAGCTCATTTTTGTGGAAGATCTTAATATAATCTTCAAGAATGGACTTTATTTCATGGACTCGCAGGGACTCTATCTAAACAAGTCGACACCAGACTTTGACCCTGAGCTCAATATCCCTAGTGCAGTTCTAGTTTGGGTTCGTCTCACCCACCTTCCTCTCCACTACTAGGGAGATGAATCAATAAGAACCATAGGGAATGGAATTAGAAAATATGTTGATCAAAGTGAATCACATTAGAGAAATTTTGAGGTAAAAAATGGTCCTCAAAACAAAAATGTACAACAAAAATCAACTTTATAAGAACCAATAGGATTCAATATGATGTCAACCATGGAGGATGATTCACCATTTTTGGAGTTTAAAGGTAAAAAGATAAAAAATAAAATGAAAAACTACTTTTTCAACTCGTATTTTCAACTTATCTCCCTACAATTTTACTCAAATTTCGAGCGGGATCACTCATTGGATGCAGAATTTAATTTTGCATCTAATGAGTATCCATGTTGGATACGTTTTATGGACCATACTACACAAATACATGAAAAGCATGATTGCAATCACATTTTTCCATGCATTTCACATTTTTTTGTCTAGTAGGTTCCATCGAAAGTATGCAACATAGGTACTCCTTGGATGCAAAATTAAAATTTGTATCCAACGAGTTCTCCTGCTCAAAATATGAGTAAAATCATAGGGAGATAATTTTAAAATACAAGTTGAAAAAGTTGTTTTTTCTTTTTTTCCATCTAAAACTTGTCGAAGTAATATAATCTTATTTTATTATTTCCACTATTATTTTATAATATTCCTTAGGAGGCCCATTTTAGACAACAAAATTTCCCTAATGAAGGACAACATGCATGCATGCGCAAGGATATGCGTAGAAGTCAATATAGCTAGAGGACTCCCTGAAGCAGTGAAGATCGAAGTACATAATTGGACACATACTTAGCAACTCAACTACGAAAAACTTCCCTTCAAATGCAAGATATTCCATGAATATGGTCATTTTTCAAATAGATGTCCCAAGAAATCAACAAATGAATCTCTAGAGGCCCACAAGTCCAAAAATAACATTCCCAACAAATCGTCTAAACAACCTGAGAATTCTCATTTTGGACCTTCTTCCTTTGTCCCCTCCTCCTCTAATTCTATCCCATTGCCTCAAATTGGGACCTCTACGCTTATTTCCTCTAATTTTTTTGGATCTTTAGCTAACCTCCCTTCTAATATAGACTATGATGGTCTTCTAGCATCCAACCCCCTAGCTTGAAGAGGGAGATGCTACTGATGATCAACCCTCCTCAACTTTTCCTCACCATCATTCTATTGAACTGGATTATATCATCCCTATTTCCCTCGGGATCCTTTGGTTGATCCTCCCGCTGATAATTATCTAGGCCTTGTTGATACTCGCTCCCCTCTCCTTGAATCCCTCCTTGATTCCTTGAATTCTTTGGTTCCTTCCTTCACAAGGATCTTGACTAGAACTAAAGCCAAAGAGGCCTCAAATCCACCAGAAGATCTTTAAAGGAAAACTGGAAGAAGGAAAAATAAATAAGTTTCAGATGAAGTAGCTCAAAAAGACATGGAAATGGGAATTTAAAAGTCAATGGACACATATCTAGGTAAAGGGCCAACATTGAAGGAAATACAAACCTAGGCGGGGCAAGGTAAGGGCTTTACCACCCCTTCACAAGGTAAATAATGAACCTGGTCTCCTCTAACTGTAGAGGCCTTAGGCACCTCTCATAAACAAATGAAATAAAAGATATGATAAGATAAGAAAACCTTATAGTCCTATTAATCCAGGAGACCAAATTGAGTGAAGAGGAAATGTCATCCACAATCAAGAAAATTAATAAGAATTTTAAAGGGGCAACAATTAGTGCAAGAGGGGCATCAAGAGGAATTTTCACCATATGGAATCAAACAATTATGGACATTCAAATTGTCCAAAAAGAACAACATTGGATAAACATTGATCTTTACAACAAAGTAAGCAAGAAAAAAATCCCAGTCTACAACATCTACGCTCCTATGCACTACAAGGACAAAGAAATATGTTGGAATACTTTAACAACGAAGATATAAAATGATGGAGATAAAAATGTGTATATTAGGTGGTAACTTCAATCTTGTCAATAGTGTTAAAGAAAAAAGAGGAAGTGTTTTTCTTCCAGATCCAAGCAGGGACAAGCTAGAAGCAATTATGATTGAGCACAACCTATTGTATATCAGACCAAGGAATGGAAAATACACCTGGAAAAATAGGAAAACACTAGACCAGGTAACATCAAAGAAAGTTTGGATCCATTTATAATCCATACAAGCCTCATTGCAGGAGTTGGAACAACATCTTCCAAAATCCTTCCAACAACTGCATCTGATCACAACAACTTAATCCTGGACAAAAGAACAAATTTAGGCCCTCCTATTTTTCGATATAAGCCCCTCTAGTCCACCAACAAAGATGTCAAACAATTGATCAAAAAAATTTGGCATACCAGAATAGATGGCTCCCTTAGATACGTTTGGAAGAGAAACCTAAAGCTTGTCAAAGTAATTTTAAAAAGTTGTTCAAAACGAGCTACAAAGAGCCAACTCGGGAAAAGATCGACCTTGAAAAGGAACTGGAAGAGTTGTAGAAAATATTGGAAAACGAGGAGGAGACAACGAAGATTCAAGCAAAAGAAAATGAACTACACTGGAAGTCATACCAAATCAACATAAAAGAAGAGGAAGGGTGAAGAATAAAATCTAGAAGTTTATGGATACAAGAAAAAAACAAGAGCATCACCTTCATTCATAATCAAGCAAGGGCTAGAAGGAACAAAAATTGAGTAGATTCAATTTATGGAGAAGGGAATGTTCACATAGAAAGGATAGAAGAGGTTAGAGAGGAAGCACATTTACATTTTAGCAAAATTTTGACAGCAAATCCAGAACCAAACAATTTTGAGGAAATTCTTAGGCCAATTCCAAAAATGGTAATAGAATATTCCAGTGTAGAATTAACAAATCCAATGAATGAAGAAGAATTGCAATGGGAAATATGGAATCCGCATCCTAACAAAGCGCCTGGTCCAGATGGATTTACCATTGTCTTCTATCAATCTTACTAGGAACTCATAAAAAATACCTTCTTAAGATGATCCATTGGGCTTAGCAGAAACACAAAATTGGGGGGAAACACTAATTCAACCTTTCTTGCATTGTTTCTTGCACCGATTCCAAAAGAAACCAGAAATTCCACCTTCAGTATATTCCAACCCATATCCCTGTGCAATTCCACTTACAAAATCCTTACCAAAATTCTTGCGATTTGTCTCAAGAACCTTCTCCCTGATTTGATTTTTGAAAACTAGGGTGGATTCATTTAGAAAAGATGGATCATCGACAACATTCTCATGGTTTAGGAACCAATTCACTCAATTCTCTCGAGAAGAAAAAGGCTTCATTCTCAAGCTCAATATGGCGAATGCCTTCGACAGATTAAGGCATTGCTTCTTCTTTGATGTTCTAGAAAAAATTGGCTTTGCTATTGATTTTATTGATATTATCAAAGCTTGTATTCACAAGCTATGGATAGTTTCCCTAGTAAATGGATGACTAAGGAACTTCTTCCAAATCACAAGGGGAATAAGGCAAAGGTGTCCCCTTTCACCCTTCCTGTGTGTCATTATGGAAGAAGCCCTCAGTAGAAAGTTTGAGTAGGACAAACAAAAAGGGTTGATCATTTGCATTCACTATAGCAGATGATTAAAAAGTTTAAGCCATTTCCCAATTTGTTGATGACACAATATTAATAAGAGGATCATCCCCTATAGTGGCTAGAAGAATCAAGAACAACCTGGATTTATTCCTTGAAGTGTCGGGAGGATTTCTCAACTAGCTCAAGAGCAATATATATGGCTAGAACACTCCAACAACACTCAAGTGAATCTCTCAAATTTTTGAAATCCCTTTCAAATATGAGTGAACACAATTCAAGTATTTAGGAATGCCTATATTCAAGCATAACATAAAGGTTGAGGTATGGACAAAGATCAGTGACAGGATGAAGAAAACGCTTCAATATTGGGGAACTCAATGGTTAAATTTAGCAGGTTGGGTCATTTAAATATATTTTATCTGCCCTCCCCATATATCTATATGCAGTTCCATAAGCCCCAACAAGCATCCAAAAATAGATAGCACTCCTAAGAAAATTTATGTGGCAAGGAGGCTAGACAGACACGAAAAAATTCAAGACGGGGGATAGGCATTAAACTCCCTGAAATTATGAATATAGCTTTGGGAGCGAAGATCATATGGAGATTAATCATTGAAGGATCAACTTGGTGGAAAATTGTTATAGAAGGAAAATATTTGAACACCCCTTGTCAGAATCTTCTTTAGTCCCAAATTCCTCTTAGGTCCTACTCTTCAATTTGGAAATTGTGCAAAAAGACCCTCCCTCTCATTAAATCCCACACTTATAGAATCCCTGGGAGTGGACATGAGATAGATATCTGGGAAGACGATATTATAAACCAACATATCCTATCCACCATCCCAAAAATTTGGTAACTCAGAAACTGGTGCATACAAAGAGGAATTACAAGTTAGCTGAAATGTCATCTTGGGATCAAAATGAATCAATTTGGAGGGCCTATAAACCCGTGGAAAACCACCACCTTTTCCAGTTGGGTTTTCTCACCAATGGAGCTCTCTTATCAAGCATCTCAAAGGCATTATTGCCATTCAAATTGATCAACAAGATGTATTCAAGTGGAATTTGACAAGAAAGGAATACACAATAAAGAGTGGCTACATTTATATTCAAGAAGAGAAATATAACAATCCATTTGGCCATACTAGAAGATAATATGGAAATTAGAAAGTCTGCCTAAGATTAAAATCTTTTCTTGGACTCTTCTTAGGGGGGAGATCTCGATAGTCGAAAACCTCAGGAAGATCAACATTAAAGGTCCCTCAAGATGCTCTATATGAATGAACTTCGAAGAGACAATCCAACACCTATTCCTTTCCTGCCCCTTTTCCCAACTGTGTTGGAATTCAATGCTTCAACCCCTTCCTTCCCATCCAAACTTTGACCTAAATCTAGCAGACTTCTTTGCAGACTGGAACACAAGTTATCCTTACTCCTTTAAAAATAAAAACCTAATAAAATGCTTCTGGCTTAGCCTCCCAACATTCCTCTTCTGGAAAATCTGGCTAGCTAGAAACAAGAGCATATTTGATAACAAAAAGCCTAAGGAAAGAAAGATATTGGCTAAAGTGTGGGGCCTCACAATCGAATCCATCCTCTCAAAAGGCAATGCTGATCTAGATCCTCAAAGCCTATAGGAGGTAGAGATTCAATGGTTTCAATATGTTCTGGCTAAAACCCCTCATATCGCTTACAATCCTCCCAAAAGACCACCCCTACTCCAAAACTGGAAGATGAGATTGAAGGACTGTGAATTCATTGCTTGGTTAAAAGAACAAAAATAGGTTTGTCTCTTCTTCAATGGCGCTTCAAAAAATAATCCAGGGAGGGCAAGTGTAGGGGGAGTCATCATAGCTCGAGGAGGAAAAGAACATGTATCATTCGAAAGGGGCCTTGGACAAGAATCAAATAATATGACAGTGTTAAAAACAACAACAAGAAATCCTAATTTAATTTGTTCTTGAATTAAATTAGGAATTAAATCGAAATTCTATTCTCATAGCAACTTGTAAAAGTTAACTAAGTTAATTTGACCTAGTTGGCTCAGTTAATTCGAGTTGGAAGTCTATCTAGAGTCATGTAGAGTGATCCCTAAATTTTAGGGGCCCGGGGTGATTTCTTATTGAGTTGTAATTATTTAATTTAGTTT
The DNA here is from genome assembly GCA_031772625.1 of Pinus tabuliformis. Taxonomy (NCBI): domain Eukaryota; kingdom Viridiplantae; phylum Streptophyta; class Pinopsida; order Pinales; family Pinaceae; genus Pinus; species Pinus tabuliformis. The sequence goes on from CM062812.1 coordinate 979,914,731, forward strand.
AACTGAGTTAAATTCAATTAAACTAGTTCTAACTAATGGAGGAACTAGTGAGAGGTCAAGTGAATTAAATTGGATTTAATTCACATGCAGTGATCAATCAAGTAATTGATAATTCACTCATAAATAACTCGTGTATGTTAGTTCTAAGAAAGTGCCAGTTGAGATTAGAGTTCAAGGACATTGTACTATCAGTTGTAAGATCATCTAAATTAAGTCGATGGTGCATGAAATCAATAGAAGGCCTATGGATGGATTGCAGTTATGAGTGAGTATTTTCCAAATTAAATATGGGCTAATTCCCAAGGGAACAATGCAAGGAAGTAGGGGCTTGACAGGCAACAAAATTGGCTAAGTGTTGGCTTGAGCTGGTTTGTGAAGCGAAGAGATAGATTGTACTTGTGCAGGAATTGCTCAGGTTGAACAAGCATTATATTTTCTTCTCAGATCTTTTGGTTAATGCAATATAGATAGTCGGGGTTTGAGTAGTTTCTTTCCCTAGAAAAATATTGTGTTATGTGTGATTGAAATTCTTCCTTTTCTGCTTAGTGTCTTCGTCGATCAATTTTTGTTTCCGTTGATGAGTAGGGTAGATTCAAGTCCTTTGTTTTAGCATATTACATAAGCAGTTGAATCTACAAGTAAAATCTACAGCTAAAAGCCTACAACCTCCTCTTGGGAGACTCAATCCTCCAAGAGCTCCACATCTGCAATCCAATTTTTTTGGGGAACTCTGCTTTTGTCATTCACCAATTGGTCAAATAATTTAACCCTAAAAGCATTGAGCTTTTCCAAATTCTAGCTTGTGTTTGAAAGCACTTAGCACACTTGGGTAATGTCTTACCACATTTTAAGATGAAATAATGCAACTACAGACTACCAAGCAAACATAGCCTACTCTTGTCCACAAGGTGAAGCAAGAATTAACAATGACCTCCGGACCATCCATATTCATTAACCATGTTCTCTGAAATCAATTTTCTTCAGATCCTGTCATGATTTCCTTAGATATCAATAACCAATTTCACAATCGACATTTTTAGCAACAATGATGCTAAAAGGACTTTCATAGGACAAGTCACTCCCCCCATCAATAGATCCTTTCAACAGAGAAGGACAATATTCTCATAAAATATTCCATATACTATCATTTCCCTTGATCATATGCAAAGATCCTAATCTTTCGAGCCTCGTGCTTTGTCTAAACCCATGAGCTCGCTCCTTATTAAGCTACTACCAACTCTAGCTCTTCTCACCTCACCTTACACACAAAATCCTTCTTCCTTCATCCTATTGCTCCCCTTCGTTCCACTTCCCCTCGCAACTTGCAATATATCTATGATGGATCCATTTGGATCCTCCATCTCCCCCTGTAATCATTGTGCCAGTCTCAAAGCGAAGCTGGATCAAGTCAAGGAAATACATAAGCATTGGATTAAAGAATGTCGACAATCTTTCAACATTGAGATCTACTATTTGCAACTTGACGTAGCCTCAATCAGAGAAGCACGCAATCAAACAAATCAGTGATGCTTCCACATCGAGAAAGCGATCTCCTCTCTTCATGAAGTCATTTATGCACACCATGATCGCATCAGATCCCTGTAGCAATGAGTTCACTACTGGAAAGGAAAGCAGCAAAGAATTCATATTCAAATAATTGAGATCATAATCAACTCTTGGAAGAGGAACAATCCATCAACAAAGCATAGCTTGGATAAGCAAAGTGTCACAACACAAAAGCAACAACAATTCACCATTTAGTGTTGTAACAACCAATGCACTCCAAATATATTTTGCTCCTCCATAAGTTTGTACGAAGTTGCACTAGCAGCGCAATAGGAATAGGTAGTCTCTCTTTAGTAACTAGCACTTTAGTAATGGAAATTCTTCCACTAGAATTACCCTTCCTCTCCGCAAAATGTATCAAGGCTCTCCAACCTTGGTCTTTTTGGAATCAATACAAAGATATTCGCTTTAGTTAAAAAAAATATCATGAGTGAGGATTATGGGATGGGAAAAAAATGCCCTACTATTTCTCCCAAGTGTTAACAAGTTTCCTTTATTCGTCATTCCATCTACATCTAGATTATTAGACTAGAGAATATGAAAGGATTTTGAATAGGAGAAATAAACCTAAAAACTTCTAATTCTCTTGATCACGTGATGTAGTTTATTGTCACATGGAAGATAATCAACATCAATATATTGAATGATCAATTGAGAGCCTCCCAACACCAATAAGGACATTATATGCATGCTCTATGTTAAGGAAAGTCCCTATAAGAGAGCATGTGCTTTGCTAGGTTATTAGATAGTAAGCCCAGACACTAAGTGTACTCCATCCCCCAACTCCTACCAACCCTTATTTTGAAATATATAAAATCTTATTATTTTACATTTAAATTATCTTGTTTATTTAATTTTTTTGTTTCTTCATGATTTGTGAGACTAAATTTCTATAAAAACCATAATTCATAGATCTCTAAGCTCTCAAACTAGAGACAACTTAGGCGAGCACCAACCCTTAACATGAATAAACAACTTTCACAAAAAAAATGATAACAAAACACCATATCACCAACTAATCTATATCTTGTAAATAATTTATTTGTTTAATTTATATATTATTAAAATTCAATAAAAAAAATATTTTTAGAACAATTAAAATTATATTAATATATGAATTATATTATTTAATTATGGAGGTGTCTTAATTGTTTGTTAGTGTTAAATTATTTCTTTAAACAATATTTAAGTAAAACATTATTCTTAAACAAGATTTTAATGTAGAGTGTAATCTAAATCTTTTACGTCTCTATTATTTTTTAATGACGTAGTCTAATTTATAGAAGAAATAGCCCTTTTCATCGGAATTCACCAAAATCCAGCAATACAATTTCAAGATTTTTTGTTGTTCAAAATACATTTTTGAATGCGCTGATAGTGCTGGACCCACCAACATGTTAGGGGATCTCCCCGATAAGAAGTCCTAACTAGACCTCAAACAGTTTGGTGTAGGAGTCTCAGCAGTGGGTCATACGATATCGCCTTGACCGCGGTTGCGCGTCGAGGCAAGAATAATGTCCTTGTTGGTAGCAAGGGTGTGACTGGCGCAACAAGCCAATGAAGGTGTATGAAGGGTTCTAACACACAGAGTGGGGAATGAGTGTGCCCCTTAGAAACCTATGGAAACATGTAGCTTGAAAGGGAACACACGAGCAAAGATACATCACAAGCTGGAAAGCAGGTTAGCCAATGATCAAAAGTGATGGTTAAACCAACAACACATCTCAATAAGATTCATACATACATATATAGAAAGAGTCCATACATACATGCGTAAGCAAACAACTACATATATCATTAGAGTAACCAAGATAGTTGAAATACAATAACAACATATGCATGAAACATGTTGGCTTTGTTATATTAAGAAAGTGAAAGTTCCAATCATACACACAACCATGTACAACTACTAGTCCTGACAACGGAATGTTACAATCACTACCGCCTACTCCTCCAAAGAGATATACTAGCTCTGCACTGTGGAAAAGCCAAGGTTTGTTACAATACACTCCAAACTTTCTCTAAGATACACCTATAGGAAGCTTGGCTCCTAAAAGCTCGTACGATGAGTTATGAGGTTCTATAAATAGCAAAGGGTGGGGTGACCCTTGACATTCCCCTTTGTGACTCTTCAACTACTACATGACTATTACATTCGACTATCGACACTTGGTCTTTCACTTTTACAAGATGTTACAATACAATCTGCACATGTACCCATGTGAGACAAAATAGGCTTGAGAAAGCCATCCAAGACACTACTACGACTCGGACAACTGTGGGAAGACCAACTCTTCGACATCCTCGTGATGGTCAATGGTAGCAAACTGATGCCAAGCTTGGTAGTTCGTGATGGTGTCTGCATGCTTAATGGTGACATCATGCTGAAAGCGTGTTGAACGCGAACTCTTTCCTCTGTTGCACCCGGGTACACTGATTTGGCACCTCTGTCCAACTTGTTTGATAACATGCGCATCATAGTCTCGAGTGCAGCCAGACCAACAACATATTGATGCATAGTGTCTACATTGATCTCCAAGTGTGTGTTGGTGGCTATGCACATCAACTTGTCGAATTACATGTCCAGATCCTGTCGGACTTGGTTCTTGTCTTCGCCTCAGTGAGTGTGCCAATCGGTGGGATCGCATGTGTGCACATAATGACATCCATGCTACTGAACACCCGTGCATGCGATTGTCAGCATCGCTCAACCTGTCTGCTCTGTGCTAGTTGCTGGGATGGGTCTATAACCTATATGGCGTAGTTTCATCAGTCTGTGTATGTTGCGCCTCCTGCTAGAACTGTTCCTGCTTCGCTTCCTTCTCTTCTCTGCATAGCTCCTATTCTTCCCTGAGTTGCTGCTTCAACTCTTGCAAATCCTTCTCTGTTTTCTCCATCCTTTGTTTGTCTCTTTACCTTTCCCTAATCCTCTTGTTGCGCTGTCACATCTTAGCCTCAATATCCAAGGCTTCTTTCATCACAAGTGGATCTGCTTTGAACTTGTAGCTTTACTCCTCCTCTACATTGTCAACAACCTTCCTCATGCCTTTGTCACACGCAGGTCTACTACCCTCTACTGCTACTAATGGTGCTTCTCTCTGTGATGCCGCAGCCGTTTCATCCTAATATCCTTGTCTATGAAGAACTTTGTGTCTTCATAGATAGGCAAGCTCATCAACACTCACTCAATTGCATCTCTAGTTGTGCTCTTAACAGTGTCCTTTAACCCTGCTCGTTGAGAGGTCATTGTGCTTGTGCTAATGAGAGGTAGACGAAAACATGTGATACCTGGAGACATAGCAACACTCATGGCAAGAAATCTGTCAGTTAAAAACCAAAACAAACTTGATGACTGACTTACAACATACTTGTATGACTGATTGTGAAGATTATGCAATTTTCACCGGGAGGCTGGGAGACTAACTCCCAAAAATACAGAAGGCACAGTCTGGTCTGTCAAGAGGTTGACTGACTGCTGGAACCATGCAATGCATAGTCGAGCCTGGCATGTTGAGGACTGAAACTGTGAATGCGCAGTTTCAGTCAGCAAGGACATGCAAGCCCAGAGACTGTATTGCACAATTTTCTAGGTCAACGAGGCACTACCTCCCAGAATTGCGCAATGCAAGCCTGGAGGTTAGTGTTGGCCAATTTTGCACAGTTTTTGGAGGGAAAGCAGAGCCTTCACTTCCAGAAATGTGCATTTCTGTCTGGGCAAGGCAAGGTCCAGGCCAAGGCAACCCAAACCCGCCTATGGGCGACTGAAAACGTGAAAGGATTTGAATGCATGGCAAGACTGAGTGTGAGCAAGAGTGAATGATCATGCATGCAAATAATGAATGCAAGATTCATAAAATGAGAACGCATGCATGTGTGTGAAAAGAGTTTCCGCAATGACGATCGTCAATGAAAAACAATGTCATGCATGTGACAACAATGAGATGCAAATAAAATTGAAAAGATGCTTCTACAAGCTAATATACATTAAAACGACAAAAAGCGTTCAACAAAACCAAGCAAACAACATTCATACAAAGCGAAATACGAAAAGCGACAGAAAAGTAACAAATGACATGAAAAGTAGACTTACCTGGAAACAACTAAGTTGAATGTGTCGAAGACTCCTAGATGTGTCGTGGGATGTCAGAGTTGCAAGATCGATGTGAGGAATGAGCTCTACAACGTCCGACAAATGAGTTTTGATAGGATTGAGGTTATGACGCGTATGCCACAAATCTAGGACAAAGCGACACTTGGAGGGAGGTTTCTAAAATGATCTTTACATGTAACCTCAAGCTGCTAAAAATAGATCCCTAAAATTTAGGGATGCCTTTTGCATGTTGCTTTTTTTTATTTCAAGAAAAAGCAAATCAGGATTGCTCAGTCCTAGAGGGAACCGGTCAACCTGAAGGCACATGCAACAATCTGCGAGCCTGGGAAAGGGATTTGCGCAATTTATGGGTTGAGCAGGGCTGGCTGTCCCTCAGGCATTGTGTAATTTCTGGGGTCAGCATGTCACTGCCTCTTAGAATTGAGTAATTTCTGGGTTGAAGCCTAGTGTCGGGTTGGATTATGTAATTTTCAAAGGGAGGGTTGCCTGGCTGGATTGCACAATTCTGGAGCTCAGCAGGCAGCCCAACAAGAATTGTGCAATTTCTAGAGGGAAGGTTGGTTCCCCTCCATAATTGCGTAATTTTCTGAGTGAACATCTCATCCAGAAAATTACCTGAGTCCGACATGGCAGCCTGTGATAGGAGACAAACAATTTGACATGCGCAGGCTGGAAAGCCAATGAAACTCAGTTGAAGCCTATGTACTTGATAGTGCAAGACATGCTGCTAAGGATGGTTGGTAGGGAGGCTCCAAAACGAAGCTAAGGAAAAATTTTGGAGGGTGGTTGTAGCCGCTACAACACTTGGTGACACATTGGTAGAACTCCAGCTCTCTGAATGAACCTTGTTTTGTGAAAAGCAAGTCTAACACCTCCGGAAGTATTGTTCAGTTCTTTGATCATCTTGACTCCCACACTAGCTTGATTGAAAGATGTAGCACTTGCCATGCTCTTGGTCGGTCAACGCACATTCCAAGCCAAGTCAACACAATTGTTATGAGGGGTATATTGGTACACAAGCAATATGATAGTCAGAGTTTAAGTTTCATCTCTAGTGTTTCTCCACTGACAGCAGGCCTGGACAGTACCCTGACAGAGTCATGCAGGAACACAACCATCACTCCACTTCCAGCGAGCCTGGTCAGTACCCCGGCAGAGTTACTTGCATCACCTCTCTGCATAGGAAGCCTTTCTCTTCTTTCGCCTTATTCATTTTTCATTTTTTCAATTTTTTTTTTCATATTTTTCGTTTTTTTCATTTTTCAATTTCAAAACTGTGCATAGCATTTATTGATTTCAGAGGTGGAAGAGGGATCCTGACTTATTAAGAGCATAAGAGGTTATTCCTTCAGAGAAGTATTTTGTATATACCTCTGACATAATTATTAAGGCTTTCCCCCTCACCTTACTCTACTTAACTGAGCCGACAAGGGTTAACCCAAAACAACCGACTACAGTAGGTGATACTAGTTAGCGTGCAAGCGTTGTGTTTTCATCAAGGTTCACTTTGAACAACATGTATTTTCCATTGGTGTATCATGGAATGAAGATAACAAGTTCTACATATAGAGACATGACAACAGATAACTAAGTATTGATAACTGCACAAGTCCTCTTGGACTTTACACTCGCTTGTTTCAAGAGATGCACACAGTTCATGCGAAACTAACCTACGAACGTAGACAAGCAAACAAACAACTAAAAGAGAGAAGAGCACAAGCAAAATGCGAAAACAAGCGAGTAAGAAAACAAGCAAATAAGCAAACAAACATAAAAAGTAAGAAGCAAACAAGACAAGAAGAAAACACTACTCCTACTCCTAAACTAACGGTGCATGGGCCTGATCACATGAAGTGATAATTCCAATGCAGCCACTGGCTCATTGGTCGACCCATGTTGGTGAAGGCATGGTTCACGAACAGCGCAGTTGCGCAAAACATGAAAGATATAACAATGAAGACAAACACAATCCGAGTTTAAATGCGTCCATGTAACATAAATGAGTATAAGTGTATGACATGCAATCTGTGGACTTACCATGGTGTTGTGTGACACTGCGTGCGGACATTAAGCATATGCATTCTCTTGACTGTGACATGCAAGCAAACAAGATAAAGAAATACAACTTGCGTCGGGTACGCTGTGTAAGATTCCTCCAATGCATGAGCGATGGGATCTTGTAGTTCGAGTGGAGGAAGCAAAATTTATGTGTGGGATTGATCTTCAATGCATACAGATGAGTGATGAGGAGCCTCAGTTGTTTCAACAATTTCTTGACCAGAAGTGAAACCAAACTCAGGACAGTGAGGGCCTGACATGACCATCAACTCGGACTAAAGTGCCTCGACTGTCTGCGGGGTTTTGACTTCGTCAACAGATATATCATCATAAACATGTGGCTTTGAAAAATCAATAGCGATAGAATCAACATCATGATTGAATATGAGAGTAAATGGATCACAACAATTATGATTAGAAAAATCAATGATTTCATCGGCGTCCTCATGATCAAATAAATCAAATAGAGGGGTAGATGAGAAGCAAGAATGTTCAACCTCTGCGTTTCCAGAAAAAGCAGGTGAAAAGTCAAGTGGATTTTCAATGAATAATTTGTCCTCTCCACTGTCAAATGATGGACTGACATCTCGTGTATTCTGCGAATGATCAACAATGGGTGCATCCGTTGGTGGATTTACACAAGGAAAATCAGAGATGGTAGAATCACCAAAGATGTTAGGGAAAAGTGGAGGAGACGCGGACAAAAGGAGATCATCCTTCGCCGCAGGTTGATGTTCAAGTTCCCAGTCATACTCATCATAAATGATAGCGCAGGTTGGTTGTGCAACACTAACTTTGTTGATGGATTGATCCTCGTTCACAACAGGTGTAGAGTCTGGAACAGAAGAACACAAGACAGTGTAATCCAGAGGATCAACATAACACGAAGACAGAGGTTGTGGTAACAAATGCATGTGACAATCCATTTGCTTCACAACCAAATCTGCATGAAAATTGAGAGAAGTGATGCTAGTAGGATATGACAGTTGAACAGACGTGTGTGCATGTTCTCCCACATCACTTTGTGGTGGTGGAGTTGTTTGATGAGGGGAGGGCGGACAATCCCTTGTGACAACGACTATGTTCATCTGTGATTGTGCAGCTCCATCACCGAATTATGTTGAGCGGGGTTTTAACTTCAACTTCATCTTGGGATTGACCGATTTGTTAAAGACAATATTCAAATCTATCCCAAGGATATTGAAACTTCATCTAGCTTTTTGGAGCTTGAAACTACAATACACAGAAGCGTTGCCAAAAATCGATAGGCGATTTTTGCAGAGTCTTCCGTTGTTTTAACAATTTTTTGTCAGGAGGTTCTGGAACAAAATGATGGAAAGTAGATTCAATGAGATCAAAGAACTGCTAAAGTGAGTGCATGCTGCTAGGTGGCAGGTTGTTGCACCATTGTTGTGGAGATTCGTGAAGTGTGTGTGAAAGCAGCAAGTTGGCCTCTTCATCAAAGAAGTCATATGCATCATCAATAAATGCATAGAAGTCTTGTAAGTACTCAGGCCAAGCCACTTCGCCTTCACCATCATACGTGAATTCCAACAAGAGATCAAAAAACTCCCTCGTGATGTCGAGATGTTTGGCATTAGATAAACATCGCGGAGGGATGAGCCTAACAGTATCGATGACGGATATGAGAAGATTCAAAACAGGATGTAAGGGCTCAAACTTTCATCTGGCCCTCCTTCTAGCGCCAAAATGTTGACAGTGTTGGACCCGCCAACATGTCAGGGGATCTCCCCGGTAAGAAGTCCTAACTAGACCTCAAACCGTTTGGTTTAAGAGTCCCAATAGTGGGTCGTACGGTATCGCCTTGACCGTGGTTGCGCGCAGAGGCAAGCAGAATGTCCTTGTTGGTAGCAAGGGTGTGACCAGCACAACAAGGCAAGGAAGGTGTATGAAGGGTTCTAACACATGGAATGGGGAATGAGTGCACCCCTTAGAAACCTGTGGAAACACACAGCTTGAAAGGGAACACACGAGCAAAGATATATCACAAGCTGGAAAGCAGGTTAGTTAATGATCCAAAGCAATGGTTAAACCAACAACACATCTTAATAAGATTCTTACATACATATATAGAAAGAGTCCATACATACATGCATAATAAAACAACTACATATATCATTAGAGTAACCAAGATAGCTGAAATACAATAACAACATATGCATGAAACGTGTTGGTTCTTTTATATTAATAAAGTGAAAGTTCTAATCATACACACAACCATGTCCAACTACTAGTCTCGACAACGGAACGTTACAGTCACTGTCGCCTGCTCCTCCAAAGAGTTATACTATCTCTGAACTGTGGAGAAGCCAAGGTTCGTTACAATACACTCCAAGCTTTCTCTAAGATTCCCCTATAGGAAGCTTGGCTCCCAAAAGTTTGTACAATGAGTTATGAGGTTCTATAAATAACAAAGGGTGGGGTGACTCTTGACATTCCCCTTTGTGACTCTTCACCTACCCTCGCGACTCTTCAACTACTACATGACTGTTACATTCGACTATCGACACTTAGTCTTTCACTTTTACAAGATGTTATTACAATTAGCACATGTACCCATGTGAGAAAAATAGGCTTGAGCAAGCCATACAATACACTACTATGACTCATAAAACTGTGGGAAGACCAACTCTTCGACATCCTCGTGATGGTCGACGGTAGCGAACTGATGTCAAGCTTGGTAGTTCATGATGGTGTCCGCATGCTCAATGGTGACATCCTACTGAAAGCGAAGTCTTGCCTCCGTTGCATCCGGGTACACTGATTTGGCACCTCTGTCCAACTCATCTGATAACATGCACATCATAGTCTTGAGTGCAGCCGGACCAGCAACATACTAATGCATAATGTTTGCATTGATCTCCAAGTGTGTGTTGGTGGCTATGCGCATCAACTCATCGAAGTACATGTTTAGCTTTAGTTGGACTTGGTTCTTGTCTTCGCCTTTGTGAGTGTGCCAATGGGTGGGATCGCATGCGTGCACACAATGACATCCACGCTATCGAACACCTGTGCATGCGGTCGTCAACACCGCTCACCCTGTCTGCTCTGTGCCAGCTGCTGGGATGGGTCTATAACCTGTATGGCGCAGTTTCATTAATCTGTGCATGTTGCGCCTCCTGCTGTATCTGTTCCTTTTGCGCTTCCTTCTCTGCTCTGCGTAGCTCTTGTTCTTCCCTTAGTTTGTCGCTTCAATTCCTGCAACTCCTTCTCTATTTCCTTCATCCTTTGTTTGTCTCTTTTCCTTTGTGTGATCCTCTTGTCGCGTTGTCACCTCTTAGCCTCAATCTCCAAAGCTTCTTTCATCACAAGTGGATCTGCTTTGAACTTGCAGCTTTGCTCCACCTCTGCGCTGTCAACAACCTTCCTCTTGCCTTTGTCATGCGCAGGTCTGCTACCCTCTGATGCTACTGATGGTGCTGCTCTCTATGATGCCATGACCATTTCATCCTGATATCCTTGTCTATGAAAAACTTGGTGTCTTCATAGATAAGAAAGCTCATAGACACTCGCTCAACTGCATCTCCAATTGTGCTCTCAACGATGTCCTTTGACCCTGCACCCTCGAAGGCCATTGTGTTTGTGCTACTGAGAAGCAAACGAACACCTGTGATACCTGGAGACATAACAACACTCATGGAAAGAAATCTATCAGCTGAAAACCAAAACAAACTTGAGGATTGACTTGCAACATACTTGTATGGCTGATTGTGAAGATTATGCAATTTCCACAGGGAGGTTGGGAGACTGACTACCAAAACTACGGAAGGTATAGTTCGGGCTGTTAGGAGGCTGACTAAATATTGGAAATACACAATGCACAGTCCAGCCTGGCCTGCTGAGGATTGAAACCGCGGAATGCACAATTTCAGTTAGCAAGGACATGCAAGCCCAGACACTGCATTGCGCAATTTTCTAGGCCAGCAGGGCACTACCTCCTAGAATTGCGCAATGCAAGCCTAGAGGTCAGTGTTGGCCAGTTTTCCGCAGTTTTTTGAGGGAAGGCAAAGCCTTCACTTCCAGAAATGCACATTTCTGTCCGAGCAAGGCAAGGTCTAGGGCAAGGCAACCAAGACCTGCCGACGGGCCACTGAAAACATGAAAGGATTTGAATGCATGGCAAGATTGAGTGTAAGCAAGAGTGAATGATCATGCATGCAAACAATGAATGTAGGATTCATAAAACGAGAACGCATGCATGTGTGTGAAAATAGTCGCCACAATGATGACTGTTAGTGAAAAACAATGTCATGCATGCAACAATAGTGAGATGCAAATAAAATTGAAAAGATGCTTCTACAAGCTAATATACATTAAAACGACAACAGACGCTCAACAAAACCAAACAAACAACATTCATACAAAGCGAAATAAGAAAAGCGATAGAAAAGCATCAAATGACTTGAAAAATAGACTTACCGGGAAACAACTAAGCTGAATGTGTCGAAGACTCCTAGATGTGTTGTGGGATGTCAGAGCTGCAAGATTGATGTGAGGAATGAGCTCTGCAGTGCCCGACAAATGAGTTTTGATAGGATCGAGGTTATGACTCGCATGCCACAAATCTAGGATAAAGCGACACTTGGAGGGAAGTTCCTAAAACGATCTTTCCATGTAACCTCCAGCTGCTAAAAATAGATCCCTAAAATTTAGGGATGCCTTTTTCATGTTTCATTTTTCTATTTCGGGAAAAAGCAGCCCATGCATGCAAATCAGGATTGCTCAGTCCTGGAGGGAACCGGTCAACTTGAAGGCACATGCAGCAGTCTGCAAGCCTAGGAAAGGGATTTGCGTAGTTTCTGGGCTGAGCAGGGCTGGCTGTCCCTTAGGCATTGCACAATTTCTAGGGTCAGCAGGTCACTGCCTCCCAGAATTGTGTAATTTCTGGGTTGAAGCCCAGTTTCAGGTCGGATTATGCAATTTTCTGAGGGATGGCTGCCTAACTGGATTGCGCAATTCTAGAGCTCAGCAGGCAGCCCAACCAGGATTGCACAATTTCTAAAAGGACCGCTGGTTCCCCTCTAGAATTGTGCAGTTTTCAGAGTGACATCTCAGCCAGAAAATTACCTATCTAAAATGACAACCTGTGATGGGAGACAAACAAGTTGACATGCACAGGTTGGCATGCTAATGAAACTCAGCTGAAGCCTATGTACTTGACAATGCAAGACAAGCTGCTAAGGATGGTTGGCAGGGAGGCTCCAAGACGAAGCTAAGGCAAAATTTTGGAGGGTGGTTGTAGCCGCTACAACAGAAGGCATAAATGGATTCAACACCAAGAAAAACCCTTTGGGCACTTGAATTATGCAGATTAAACAATTTAAACTCAAGTTTTTAAAAATCTCGGACAGATTTAGATTAAAATTAACCAGAAAAAATGTAGTGAAAAAGGTCATTTCGTCTATAAGTTAGACTACGCCTTTTTTAATTGGAGAAGGCTTCTTATTTTAACTTAAGGCCTTTTCAGTGGAATTCACCAAAATCGGCAATACAATTTCAAGATTTTTTGTTGTTCAAAATACATTTTTGAATGCATAAATGGATTCAACACCAGGAAAAACCATTTTGACACTCAAATTATGCAGATTAAACAATTTAAACTCAAGTTTTTAAAAATCCTGGTCATATTTTGATTAAAATTAACTAGAAAAAATGTCGTGAAAGAGACTGTTTTGTCTATAAGTTAGACTATGCCATTTCGTCTATAAGTTAGACTACGCCTTTTTTAATTGGCGAAAGCTTCTTATTTCAACTTAAGGTGGATGAGGATCCATTGAATTTATATTTTTATTTTTTAATTGTCTACCTAGATTGATTCTCAAGGAATATGCTCAACATATGCCAAGTCTTAATGCTTATCAACGACTCTAGTGTGTTACAAAGTTTGTTAGGTTGCATTGACTTTTAATAAATTAAAAAAATTAGATTCATGATATCAACGCCGTAGTGCGTTATAGAGTTTGTTAGGTTGCATTTACTTTTAATAAATTTTAAAAATTAGATTTCTGCTATGTGGCTCCCCGCACACCAATTTCTTAGGGATTTGAGATTATTCCAATTCTAATAAGTTCATATTCTAATTAGATGGGGAAATTAATATAAGCAAATTTTATTTAACAAAATGGTCCATTTTACAATAAGATGTGTAATTTTTTATTTTTTTATTTTTATTTTTTTCAAATTAAATTAGATTCGTGCCAAATGGCTCCCAGGCCCCAATTTCCTAGGGATTTGAGATTATTCCAATTATAATAAGTTGGCTCCCAGGCCGCCAATTTCCTAGGGATTTGAGATTATTCCAATTCTAATAAGTTCATATTCTAATTATATGGGGAAATTAATATATAAAATTTTTTTATTTAGCAAAATGGTTCATTTTACAATAAGATGTCTGGCTCCCCGACCACCAATTTCTTAGGGATTTGAGATTATTCCAATTCTAATAAGTTCATATTCTAATTAGATGGGGAAATTAATATATAAGCAAATTTTATTTAGCAAAATGGTTCATTTTACAATAAGATGTCTATTTTTTTGTCAAGTTAAAATTGACCCATAACCTTTTTATACATGGCTAATCAGGTAGATGTGTACATTGATAAGACATTCTTCTTGTTACAATATTTTTTTTGTTATATTTATAAAGCTTTAGGCTACGTTAACGACCTTAATATTTTTAATGTGATTATACTAATTTTTTTTTTTTGAATTTTTTTATTATATTTATAAGTGTGAATTTAAATGTTTCAGACTTTAACAAGTTCAGAAATTTTATTGAAATTTCAATTATCATTTAAATATATATATATATATATATATAATATTTAAATCAAAACTTTATTTTTCAATCAATTTTATTTAAATTTAATTATAACATATTTAAATTATTAACTCTATACCATTAAAAATATTCCATTATAAAAAAATAATCATTTATGTATTAAAAATAATAAAAATTCAGAATATCACTAAATTACTTTAAAATAAATAAATATCTAATACTCAAACATTTACAGTCCACCTTTCGAATACATCCACCTAGAGAGAGAGAGTCAACAATTACTATGGATTGAAAAAACACCCTACTCTTTAATCGAACTTTCGTTAAAAGGAAAAAACAATGGAACAAAACTGCGCCCACTGTTTTGAGTCGTAGTCCAACAGTAATTGATTTCCCAGCAAACGGGTTTTCGAACAGTAATTGATTTCCCAGCAAACGGGTTTTCGACGTTGGTCAGCCGGATAAATTGGCTCATCTCCGAAGGTATCAGCACATTTGCTAACAAAGATATTAGACGTTTTCAGCAGGGCAAGGTCAACGAGGATGGCGGAAGTGAAGAAAATAATGGTGGCCGTGGACGACAGTGAATTCAGTCATTATGCTCTGCAATGGGCTTTAAACAACCTGCATCTTTATGGAAGCGCTGTTTCTCTTGTGATATTTCACGCTCAACCAGTGGTAGCCTTCAACACCGCTGCACCAATGGGGATAACAAGTATGCTTGTTTTTCCAATTATTGCTTTTATTTCTAACCTATCACCTGGATTTGTTCATGGAGTGCACAGCTTAGCTAATAAGAATTGATATATTTTTGCATCATTTAAAATTCTTTTATTTCTTTTTTTCCCAATCAATGGGTCTTTACATGCATGTGGATAGCATCATAGGCAAGCTGTCAGCATGGATTAATGTTTTCATCTCATCATCTATAGGATTCTCTTTGGGCACTTCTGAACAGCTGAATTTCCAATAACCTCATTGTTAACAATCAATTAAATAAATCTGGTGTATTTAAATCTTTGATATATAAATAAAATGCAGTTGTCGAACAAGGCTTCAAATTTGCTAGGAAAACCATGGAAATTCTGGCATGATTTTGATTAAATTTTGCTTAAATTTTTGCAAATTCAAGTTAGACTTGTCAAGCTGCAAGATTTTAGGTGCTCCTAGGGTTTTTGATGGTGCTGAAGATTCAAACACTCTTACTGCCAGGTTTTTTGAAAAAAAATTGCCAGATTCCGCCTTGGTAGACAACGCTTAACAAAAGTAGATAATAATAGAATACCGAGTAATGGAGTAGTTTTAAGTGTGACTTTTTGGAGTTTCTAGATAATAATAGAATACGAAGTAATGGAGTAGTTTTAAGTGTGACTTTTTGGAGTTTCTGGCTGAATCCTGGCGGGAATCCAAAGCAAAAATTTGTGGCCAAATCTTAATTTGTGTTGTTTCAACTGATTTTTTTGACTGTGCATATGGATTCAACACCCTCAAAAACCTTTGGGGCACTTCGATTGTGAAGAGTTCTCCTGTGAAAATTGTTATTTCAATGAATCCCTGTCAGATTCTAGACAAATTAGATCGGAAAATAAACCAAAAAACTGCCAAAAAAATCGCACTTAAAGACTACTCGATAGAATACATGGATAGTATGCAACCTATACGATGCATATCCGGAAATCAGTGGTTCTGCTCCAGACTTTTTACTCCAACTTCTGCAATCATGTTGGTCTCTGATTTTGATTTTGAATTTGAAACTCAGGGCTGAAACATAACTTCATCTTTTCTTAGGCACCCACAGTGTCGTCATAGGTTGGGAAGTCTACATCAGCCACTTATGAATTTGGATTTTTAATCATCATGGTCCTGCTACTTACAATTTCGCTCAAATGGGTCTTACAGGTTTATGAAATTCAGTGAAGTGTTCTAGCCTCTAGGGTTAGATCAAGCGCTGCCATGGTAACTTGTGATCTTGCCTTCAAGGCTTTGATTCCTCATATTCATGAGCTTATGTGTCCCATCAGCTACCCCTGACAGATCATGCTTAACTGTCTTTCACAGTTTCCTGCACCCCTCTTTTATCCTTCCCTTCTTCCCTCAAGATCGCCCGGATAGAACCTCACACTGCCATTCATTTTGATCATTCCTATTCTGCCACCTACTCCGTTCACCTTTCTTGGCTTATTCCTATCCCTCGCTTCTTTTCCCTTCTCAATGTTGTTTCCAATTTTGATTTCTTCTCTCATATTCTTTGAGAAGCGGCTCTTAACTCTTTTCCCTACTCCGTCTATAACCCCGAGTTTATTTGTTTTGCTGGGTATTGCCGTATGGAATATGGATGACTAAATCTATGCACAAACGTCTTCACTGCTTATCATCCGTAGGGAGTATTGTTGTTTGCCGTATCAAAGAAACTGAAGTTCCTTATGTCAAGAAGATTGGAACTAATTTCGATCCTTCGTACCTCCCCCAAGGCCTTTTGGCATGCTGTCCTTCTAAAAAGGCGTGCCTCTTAGTGTTGATCCTCAATCTAGGGTCTCTCGAGCTGCCACACTCTATGATATTACTGACCAACCCTCTTCCACTCCAACTTCATGTTGTTTATTTACTCCGGAGAATGTCGGGGGAGTTAATAAGGAATTGAGCACTAGTAACATTGCCTACGGCGAGGGTTTAAAGTCAAGGTCCTTAAGCCTGATATTGATTCTCCCTGCTTCCTTTTGCAGACTTCTTCAATGAGATGGTTTGTTAGGGTTTCCCACCCTCTTGGAACTCGGGTATCGTTCATTCTATTTATAAGCCACTTGACAAAACTATTATGTTTGGACATACCTTTGCCAAATTATATGATGCTATTCTTGACATTTTTCTTCTTGAGCGGTTGTGTGACTTTAGAGCTAGACTCCATCTTGGCTTTAAGAACAATTACCAAATGATTGGCCACATCTTCACTCTCTAGGCATAGAGGAGGAAGTTAGAGCACGATATTGTAAGGCTTTTTTTGTTGTTTTGTGGACTTTAGTAGGGCATTTGATTTGGTTTCTGGGCATTTCTTGTTCAAGGGCATTTCTGACATTGGTATTTTTAGAGCAAGAAATTGTTGGCATTGGGAAGTGTTATTAGACAATTATGAGTTAGCGTCAAACAAAACAGTGTCTCTTTGTTTTCATTATGAGTTTTGAGTCAATTGGGATGTACTTTTTCCTTGGCCTTATTTAGGATTTATATTAATGCTCTTAAGGAATTTGGCAGGAAAATCAGAGTGATTATTGATGGGTGTTTCATGCATCATGTCTTAATTTCCTTGTTCTTTTTGTTGATAATGTGGTTTTTATCTTTTCTTACTCGATGGTCTACAGAGATAGTTGGATGGTCTTGCATGTTTTTGCGACATTTTCAAATTTGTGGTGAACCTTAACTAAATTAGCGTTAAGGTTATGATCTTTAACCCGTCTAATCATGCATTGCCCAAACTCCATTTCTTCTTCAAAAGGAGAGCCAATGGATATAACTATGGCTTATATTCATTTGAGTGTATAGTTCATTTATGACTTGTTGTTAATTTTAGGCAACAATAGTATGTTCTATGCTTTTAGGGCAATTTTACTTGAATTTCTTTATTAGCTCAGTATCAATATTCAGATTAGCAATCACATCAAAATGATAGTAAAATGTAGATAAAACATAAACATAATCAGTAGAAGACAAGCCAAGACAAAAGGACACAAGATGTGGCACTAGCCAGGGACAAACCTCAATGTGGGGAAACCCTTGATCAAATCTTCTTCTAGTCTTCAATAGTTTAGCAAAGAGAGATAGTACAATTTACAAATCTGATAATTTATAACAGCAGCAAAAGAGCACTAACCAGAAAAGTCAACACTGGCCAACAGGGCAGATTTGACCCTCAACAAATTGGTCAACTTCGGTCTACAAACAACAAGATGAATCAACCCTCAAAACAACCCAAAAACTGCCTAGTCAAATCTGGTCAAACAACCAACCTGCGGTTAGGCCTAGCTACAGTCAACGCTGGTCAAAGTCAACGTTTGGCCTCGATTTCTGTGCCTAGAAATGCGGCCTGTCCAAACAGAAATATGTCACCCAAAAAAGCTGTCAAACAGGTCAATGCTGCTGGTCAATGCATGGTCAAATTGCCCCAGAATTTGGTCAACGCCCAAAACAAAAATTTCGTCCTCCTGAAATTTCGGCGTCTTGAAATTTCGCTGTCCTGGAATTTCAGCCTCCTGAAATTTCGCTGTCCTGGAATTTCAGCCTCCTGAAATTTCGCTGTCCTGAAATTTCAGTCATGTGGAGAGAGAGAGGCGAAAAATCCGTACCCAATCAATGAAGAGAGAGAGAGAGAGAAGTGTGAAGATGAGTGTGTCCAAATGAGGCTAAGTCACCTTCTATTTATATGCAACGTTGAGGATGAATAGACGTGACTATTGGGCTTCTGAGCCTACATAAGTTTGCTGGCCGACCTTGACAATTTGACCATAATCAAAATAAATTCATAACTTCATTTGTACATTTCAGAGTCGGATGATCTTTAGATCAATCCTACACCTCTTGGAGAGAGGAATCCAAGAAAAATATCAGCTGTCATAAATAAGATGACCCATGTGGAGTTTGGCCCTAGTTGCCAATTTTAACACTCCCTCTCAACTAGGGAGAACTCCATTTGCTAATCCATCTGCCAATCTGTACTATCTCTACCATCAATGCACTGCTCTGCATTGCTGAACTATGAAGAAGAAGAAGTGATCGAGAATGTATCACATTCGCTACTGACCCGAAGACAGTCCCAATCAAAGGAGAGTGTGTCATACCAATCTTACTGACCCGAAGACAGTCCCAATCAAAGGAGAGTGTGTCATACCAATCTTACTGACCCGAAGTCAGTTCCCATTGATCCCAAATCAATATCGATCATCCTAGCATAGGGAGTATGGTAGTACACGATGCGTCCATCGATAGTACTATGGTCCCTATCCTCAATTCCCTACTCATTGGCCAGATGAGAGGTACTTCCCATGAGTTCCAGACTGGATGGGTAGGATGTCTCCGCAGGAGAAGGATGAACCACTCTTCCTGCCTACATGTCGCAAAGGGGTATCGCAGGGGAAGGCTGAACCACTCACCCTGTACACAACAAACCACTAGGGGAAGGCTGGACCACTCACCCTATGGTTGCTCATCGCTCCAAGAAGTACCCCAAGCTCCCCGGAGCTCCCAGAGCTCAATGTCCATATCATACAAGACCCTCACAAGAGGATCTCTCCACGACTCCAAGTCGTTCTCGGAAGGCCAAGAACTTGACCTTCCCCAGGGGCTTTGTCAGAATATCGATGACCTGCTCATCAGTCCCAATGTGGTGGAGCCTTATTGCTCCTTGTTGTACCATATCTCAGATAAAGTGGTACCTGATATCTATATGCTTGGAGCTATCATGAAACATGGGATTCTTTGATAATCGGATCCCACTCTGGTTGTCGCAGAGGATCATGGTGGTATCTAGCACATGTCCAAACAACTCATTGAAGAGCTTCGTCAACTAGACAACTTCACAGGAGGCCATACTAACAGCTATGTATTCGGCCTCGGTGGTGCTCAAGGCAACCGATTTTTGCTTCTTGCTCATCCAGGGTATCGAAATAAAACCCAAAGAAAGACAACATCCAAAAGTGCTCTTGCGATCCACCACACTGCCAACCCAATCAGCATCAGAATAACCATGCAGCCTCACATCTCCGGCAGTGTATCTCATTCCATGAGTGATTGTGCCTCGAAGATATCTCAGAAGATTCTTGGCACCAATCCAATGTATATGATGAGGCTCAACCATATATTGGCTCAATGTGTTAACTGCAAAACGTATGTCTGGACGAGAGTCCACCAAGAACATCAGTGCGATGAGTTGACGATACTCAGAAGCATTTCTTAATTCAAGTCCAGCAACACTACCACATAACTTCTTAAAGTTAAGTTCCATCAGAGTAGTCACAGGCTTGCAGTCCACCATCCCATATCTTCTAATATCTTCACAACATATTTTCCTTGAGAGAGGAAAATTTCACTTGGATTTTGCCAGACCTCCAACCCTAGGAAATAGTGCATCGGTCCTAGGTCCTTCATCTCAAATTCAGAAGCCAACTCCCTCTTACATTTGTGAATGAGAGGGTCTGCACTTCCATCAACTCCATGCTTGATTTTGTAGAGCCACTTAGAGGTGACAACCAATTTGTCCTGGGGTTTAGGGACCACATCCAAGACATCATTCTTCATAATTGACTCGTATTCTTCATTCATAGCATCCTTCCATACTTGATGCTTCACGTCTTCTTCGAATGATGAAAGCTCATTTTGAATGATAGTGCTCATGGCGGTCAAATATCCTTGATACTTGTTTGACTTCTTGCTTTCACGGAAAGCCCCTCTTTGGTGCAATGTGTCTCTTGGCATCTTTGAGAGTCTCCCTAAGCAATGAGGGTCTCCTTTTTGAGGAAGAGGGCTCATGAGGAGGAGGATCAATAGGATCCATAGGTTCATCAACATCAGGCATCGTTTCGTCCTTCCTTAAGCTAGGAAGGTTGTTGATCTTCCTGAGGGCCATGTCTTCGTCAAAGGTGACATCATGACTTATCTCAACTTCCTTTTGACCAACCACATCAATTTTATATCCCTTAGAATTTTCACTATAGCCCACAAAGATTACTTTCTTCCCATATGTACCCAATTTGCTTCTTTTCTCTTTCAGCACATGAAAATATACGAGACTTCCAAAAATTATAATGAGAGACATCGAGTTTCTTACCAGTGAACATTTCTTCGGGAGTCTTGGAGTCCAATGTTTGATGAGGGCATCGGTTTTGAACATACACGACGATATTTGCAACTTCAGCCCATACGAACTTCGAAAGGCCTTGATCATGAAGCATGGCACAAACTGCTTCTACAATAGAGTGATTCTTCCTTTCAGCCACACCATTCTGCTTAGGAGTGTATGGTGTTGTAGTCTTCCTCTTAATGCCAGCGTCTCTGCAATAATCTTGGAATTCATTGGATTCGTACTCGGTCCCATTATCAATTCTCAATATCTTGATTTTCTTCTCGGATTGGTTTTCGATCAAGGCTTTGAAGTGTCGGAACCAGGTGAACACTTCATCCTTCTTCTTCAAGAAGTAGATCCAGGTCTTGCGAGAATAATCATCCGTAAAGGTGAGATAATATAAGTATCCTCCCAAAGAGTTTACGGGCATCATACCAGATATGTCGGAGTGGATCAATTGCAATATATCTGTGGTCTTGCTATTACTTGAGGGGAATGATCCCCTTGTAAGTTTTCCTTCGGCACATCTTGGACATACACCTTCATGCTCTACTTTGAACTCGGGCATACCTGCCACCATTTGTCTCACATTGGGTAGGGCCTTATAATGAAGAAATGCAAACCTACGGTGCCATAGTTCAGATTGTAGAGATGTGTCGCAAGACATGGCTCCCAATGGACTTCCTCCAACTTGATACAAAGTGTCAACCCTGAACCCAAGAGTAAAAGCATCTTTAAAATTTCTTTTCCAAACACGTACCTTTCCATGGAAATGACCTTTAGACCTTGCATTATTTGTCCTTTTGGCATGAGCGGAGAATGCAACGAGGTTGCTTCTATTAGAAGGCATTTCTTGCTCCACCATTCTTGTTTCTTCTTGAATGCATCTCGACATCAATTCTTCAAACCCTGGAATTCGATCATTGTTGAGGACGGTGGTTCTAAATACATACCACTCAGGTGGGAGTCCTCCAAGGGTGGTGAGAGTAAGTTCCCTGTCAGGAATGACTTCTCCAATCGAGAGTAGATCATTCTTGATCTCAGTAATCCTCAAGAAATAGGATTGAATATCCTCGTCCTTGCCCTTCTTAATATCCTTCAAATTATTCTTGGGAAATAGAAGCTGATTAGCATTATTAGCATTACTAACCTTGAACATGCCAACCAACTTGTTGTAGATCTCCTTGGAGGTCTTCAATTCAGAGATGTAGGCCACTAGATGCTTGTTAATGGAAGCCTTAATAATCTTCTTTGCTTGACTTCAGCCCTATTGTACTTGGTCTTCGCAGTAGCAGGTGCATTTGAAGGAGGTTCAGGGATTTTATCCTACACATAGTCCATCACTTCTTTTTCTTCCAAGGTCAAATCAAGAGACATCTTCCATCCATGATAGTCAGATTTATCATGGAGCTTGTCTTTAGTCGGGAAGTAGGATGAGGAACCCATTGAACCTTTTGTCCTTGTCCAACTGTCTTTGGTGATCGCTCTTTCATTCTTGCTTGAGCCTTGTCTTCACCTCCATTCTGATACCATGTTAATTTTAGGCAACAATGCTATGTTCTATGCTTTTAGAGCAATTTTACTTCAATTTCTTTATTAGCCCAGTATCAATATTCAGATTAGCAATCACATCAACATGATAGGAAAACGTAGATAGAACATAAACATAAATAGTAGAAGACAAGCCAAGACAAGAGGACACAAGATGTGGCACCAACCAGGGACAAACCCCAATGTGGGGAAACCCATGATCAAATCTTCTTTTAGTCTTCAATAGTTCAGTAGAGAGAGATAGTACAATTTACAAATTTGATAATTTATAACAACAACAAAAGAGCCCTAACTAAAAAAGTCAACGCTGGTCAACAAAGCAGATTCGACCCTCAACAAATTGGTCAACTTCGGCCTCCAAACAACAAGATGAATCAGCCCTCCAAACAACCCAAAAACTGCCTTGTCAAATCTGGTCAAACAACCAACTTGCGGTCAGGCCTTGCTACAGTCAACGCTGGTCAAAGTCAATGTTTGGCCCCGATTTCTGTGCCTAGAAATGCGGCCTGCCCAAACAGAAATACGTCACCCAAAAACACAGTCAAACAGGTCAACGCTGCTGGTCAACGCATGGTCAAACTGTCCCAGAGTTTGGTCAACGCCCAAAACAAAAATTTCGTCCTGAAATTTCGGCCTCCTGAAATTTTGTTGTCCTGAAGTTTCGGCTGGGTTGGGAGAGAGAGGCACAAAAATTCGTACCCAATCAATGAGGAGAGAGAGAGAGAAGTGTGAAGATGAGTGTATCCAAATGAGGCTAAGTCACCATCTATTTATATGCAGCGTTGAGGATGAATAGACGTGACTGTTGGGCTTCTGAGCCGACATAAGTTCGCTGGCCGACCTTGACAATTTGACCATAATCAAAATAAATTCATAACCTCATTTGTACATGTCAGAATCAGATGATCTTTAGATCAATCCTACACCTCTCGGAGAGAGGAATCCAAGAAAAATATCAGCTGTCATAAATAAGATGACCAGTGTGGAGTTTGGCCCTAGTTGCCAATTTTAACACTTGTGTCCTAGTCTCCTGATTGTAAAGTAAATGCTTCCTTATTTTTTTTCTAAACATTAGTGCTTTCAAATCCATTTTAATGATATGTAGACAAAAATGCATCTTTTTGATATTATTGTTGAAGGATTTTTCAGTGTGACGTTAAATCTGCATTCATAGAACTTCAACCCTACATTTGAAATTGAAATCTTCCGAAACACCTACCAAACTTTGAATTTTGCAAATGCCAAAATGTTGTGGGTAATTTTCACGAGTGTAGACACCGCATATTAAAATGTTTGGATCATTCCAACCTAAGTTATCGGAAATGTCTAGGAAAATGGAGGGGTATGCCATTTCCCATTTCAGACACTGAAATAGTAGGGATATAGCTTGGAAATGGCACTTAAAATTTCCAAGACGTATCCTAAAACCTGAAACATTTCCGTGTTGTATCTTAGTCGTTTCCAACCATTTTAGCATAATCCTAAAAAAAAATTCTGATTTTTGAAGCGTTTTAGCTGCTGCAGGGCAAGTTTCTAGCTAGGGAAAGTGAATTTTTGACATGGAATAAATAAATCTTAATCACACCATGAAACCCTAACCTAAATTGATCCTCAAAACTTACACATAAAAATTCAAAGCTAATAAATCAGGATTGAAACTTTAACCCTAAATTGATGAATGTTAGTTTGAATTTTTATGACTTTCTCTCTCACATTTTTTTTTTCTCATTGTATTTTTCTAAAATGGTCGAGGCTTACTTTTAATTGTAAAAATTCTAGTGAAAACATTAATTACTCATTTCACAAGAAGAATCTTTAAGACATTTAGCTGAAAACAATAATGCTTAATCACATAATGTTAATTGTAGGCAACAATGGTATGTTCTATGCTTTAGAGCAATTTTACTTCAATTTCTTTATTAGCCTAGTATCAATATTCAGATTAGCAATCACATCAACATGATAGTAAAATGCAGATAGAACATAAACATAAACAGTAGAAGACAAACCAAGACAAGAGGACACAAGAAGTGGCACCAGCCAGGGACAAACCCCAATGTGGGGAAACCCTTGATCAAATCTTCTTTTAGTCTTCAATAGTTCAGTAGAGAGAGATAGTACTGTTTACAAATCTGATAATTTATAATAGCAGCAAAAGAGCCCTAACCAGAAAAGTCTGGTCAACAGGGCAGATTTGACCCTCAGCAAATCGGTCAACTTCAGTGAACTTCAACCTTCAAACAACAAGATAAAACAGTCCTCAAAACAGTCAAATTAAGCCCAGTCAAAGTTTGGTCAAACAACCCACCTGCAGTCAGCACTAGCTGCAGTCAACGCTGATCAACAATCAACATTTAGCCTTGATTTCTGTGCCCAGAAATGCGAACTGCCCAAACAGAGATAGCCATCACAAAAACACAATCAAAGTAGGTCAACACATGTTGGTCAATGCTTGGTCAAACTGTCCAGAAATTTGGTCTCCTGAAATTTCGGCCTCCTGAAATTTTACTATCGTGAAATTTCGCTCTACTGAAATTTCGGACGTGTGGAGAGAGAGAGGCCCAGAAATTAGTACCCAATCAATGAGGAGAGAGAGAGAGAAGTGTGAATATGAGTGTGTCCAAATGAGGCTAAGTCACCTTCTATTTATATGCAACGTTAAGGATGAATAGACGTGACTGTTGAGCTTTTGAGCCTACATAAGTTCGCTGGCTGACCTTGACAATTTGACCATAATCAAAATAAATTCATAACTTCATTTGTACATGTTAGAATTAGATGATCTTTAGATCAATCCTAGACCTCTCGGAGAGAGGAATCCAAGAAAAATATCAGATGTCATAAATAAGATGAATCATGTGGAGTTTGGCCCTAGTTGCCAATTTTAACACTCCCTTTCAACTAGGGAGAACTCCATCTGCCAATCCATCTACCAATCTGTACTATCTCTGCCATCAATGCACTGCTCTGTTGAACTATGAAGAAGAAGAAGTGATTGAGAATGTATCATACCATTTTCTACTGACTCGACGTCAGTCCCAATCAAAGGAGAGTGTGTCATACCAGTCTTACTGACCCGAAGTTAGTTCCAATCAAAAGACAGTGTCTCATACCACTCTTATTGACCTGAAGTCAGTTCCAATTGATCTTAGATCAATATCGTACATCCTAACATAGGGAGTACGGTAGTACACGATGGGTCCATCGGTAGTACTATTGTCCGTATCCTCATTTCCCTACTCATTGGCCAGATGAGAGGTACTTCCCATGAGACCTAGACTGCATGGGTAGGATGTCTTAGCAGGAGAAGGATGAACCACTCATCCTGCCTACATGTTGCCAAGGGGCATCGCAGGGGAAGGCTGAACCACTCACCATGTACACAACAAACCACTAGGGGAAGGCTGAACCACTCACCCTATGGTTGCTCATCGCTCCAAGAAGTACCCCAAGCCCCTGGCGCTCCCAGAGTTCAATGTCCATCTCATACAAGACCCTCATAAGAGGGTCTCTCCACGACTCCAAGTCGTTCTCGGAAGGCCAAGAACTTGACCTTCCCTAGGGGATTTGTCAGAATATCGGCGACCTGCTCATCAATCCCAATGTGAAGGAGCCTTATTGCTTCTCATTGTACCATATTCCGGATAAAGTGGTACCTGATATCTATATGCTTGGAGCGATCATGAAACATGGGATTCTCTAATAATCGAATCCCACTCTGGTTGTCACAGAGGATCATGGTGGTATTCAACACATGTCCAAACAGCTCATTGAAGAGCTTCCTCAACCAGACAACTTCACAGGAAGCCATAGTAGCAATTATATATTCGGCCTCGACGGTGCTCAAGGCAACCGATTTCTGCTTCCTGCTCATCCAGGATATCGAAGCAAAACCCAAAGAAAACCAACATCTTGAAGTGCTCTTGCGATCCACCACACTACCAGCCCAATCAGTCCATGAGTGATTGTGCCTCGAAGATATCTCAGAAGATTCTTGGCACCAATCCAATGGATATGATGAGGCTCAACCATATATTGGCTCAATGTGTTAATTGCAAAACATATGTTCGGATGGGAGTTCATCAAGAACATCAGTGCTCCTATGAGTTGATGATACTCAGAAGCATTTCCCAATTCAGGTCCAACAACACTACCACATAAATTCTTAAAGTTAAGTTCCATCGAAGTAGTCATAGGCTTGCAGTCCACCATCCCAAATCTTTCCAATATCTTCACGACATATTTTCCTTGGGAGAGGAAAATTTCACCTGGCTTTTGCCAGACCTCCAACCCTAGGAAATAGTGCATCGTTCCTAGGTCTTTCATCTCAAATTCAGAACCCAACTCCCTCTTACATTTGTGAATGAGAGGTTCTGCACTTCCATCAGCTCCATGCTTGATTTTGTAGAGCCACTTAGAGGTGACAACCGATTTGTCCTGGGGTCTAGGGACCACATCCCAGACATCATTCTTCATAATTGACTCGTATTCTTCATTCATAGCATCCTTCCATACTTGATGCTTCACGACTTCTTCGAATGATGAAGGCTCATTTTGAATGATAGTGCTCATGGCGGTCAAATATCCTTGATACCTGTTCGACTTCTTGCTTTCACGGAAAGTCCCCCTTGGTGCAATGTGTCTCTCGGCATCTTCGAGAGTCTCCCTAAGCCATGAGGGTCTCCTTTTGGAGGAGGAGGGCTCATGAGGAGGAGGATCAATAGGATCCATAGGTTCATCAACATTAGGCATCGTTTCGTCTTCTTTTGCACCCTGATTTCTGGTGTCAGCTTCTTTGTCCTTCCTTAGGATAGGAAGGTTGTTGATCTTCCTGAGGGCCATATCTTCGTCGAAGGTGACATCATGACTTATCTCAACTTCCTTTTGACCAGCCACATAAATTCTATATCCCTTAGAATTTTCACTATAGCCCACAAAGATTCCTTTCTTCCTAGATGCACCCAATTTTTTTCTTTTCTCTTTCGGTAATTGAAAATATATGGGACTTCCAAAAGTTCTAAAATGAGAGACATCAGGTTTCTTACCAGTGAACATTTCTTCGGGAGTCTTGGAGTCCAATGCTTGATGAGGGCATGGGTTTTGAACATACATGGCTGTATTTGCAGCTTCAGCCCATATGAACTTCGGAAAGCCTTGATCATGAAGCATGGAACGCACTGCTTCTACAATAGAGCGATTCTTCTTTTCAGCCACACCATTCTGCTCAGGAGTGTATGGTGTTGTAGTCTCCCTCTTAATGCCAACTTCTCTGCAATAATCTTGGAATTCATTGGATTCGTACTTGGTCCCATTATCAGTCCCCAATATCTTGATTTTCTTCTCAGATTAGTTTCTGATCAAGGCTTTGAAGTGTCGGAACTAGGTGAACACTTCATCCTTCTTCTTAAAGAAGTAGATCCAGGTCTTGCGAGAATAATCATCCGTAAAGGTGATATAATATAAGTATCCTCCCAAAGAGTTTACGGGCATCATATGCTCTACTTTGAACTCGGACATACCTGTCACCATTTGTCTCACATCGGGTAGGGCCTTATAATGAGGATGGGCAAACCTCCGGTGCCATAGTTCAGATTGTAGAGATGTGTTGCAAGACATGGTTCCCAATGGACTTCCTCCAACTTGATACAAAGTATCAACCCTGAACCCAAGAGTAAAAGCATCTTTAAAATTTCTTTTCCAAACATGTACCTTTCCATCGATGAATGCCACTTTGAATCCTTTGTCCTCCATGGCTGAAATGAACACCAGGTTCTTCTTGAGATCAGGTACACATAGTACTTCCAAATGAATAGTGTTACCTTGATTCAATTGAAGGGTAACATTCCCTACTCCCTTCACGAGATAGGTGGCATCGTTTCCAAGGATGATCTCCAAGTTTGTCTCCTTTTCTACCAGATTAGAGAGGGCTTCCTTGTATCCGATGAAGTCCCTTGAGGCACCACTATCAATCAACCAATTTCCCAAAGTGTCCGGAGGAGAGGCAGTGGAGAGGGCTGATATAAAATAGTACTCTTTTTGTTTATTGTTAACAACATTTGATTCTTCATACCTGGAGTTCCTTGATTTCTTAGAGGGTCGACCATTTCCTTGATGTCCCGCATTCCTTTTTCCTTTGCCATTGGACCTGCCATTCCTTTGATCGTTGTTGTTGAAGTTGCCCCTGGAATGATTGTGATCATCATCATGCGATGTGTCCCTTCTATTTGGACACTCCCTTGCATAGTGGCCAAATTTATTGCAAACAAAGCACCTTCCCTTCCTTCCTCCCTTAGATCCAGGCTTTCCATGGAAATGACCTTTAGACCCTGCATTATTTCTCCTTTTGGCATGAGTGGAGAATGCAGTGGGGTTGCTTCTATTAGAAGGCATTTCTTGCTCCACCATTTTTGTTTCTTCTTGAATGCATCTTGACATCAATTCTTCAAACCCTGGAATTCGATCATTGTTGAGGACGATGGTTCTAAATACATACCACTCAGGTGGAAGTCCTCCAAGCGTGGTGAGAGTAAGTTCCCTATCAAGAATGACTTCTCCAATCGAGAGTAGATCATTCTTGATCTCAGTAATCCTCAAGAAATATGATTGAATATCCTCGTCCCTGCCCTTTCTTAATATCCTTCAACTTATTCTTGAGAAATAGAATTTGATTAGCATTACTAACCTTGAACATGCTGACCAACTTGTCGTAGATCTCCTTGGAGGTCTTCAATTCGGAGATGTAGGCCACCAAATGCTTGTCAATGGAATCCCTGATCTTCTTTGCTTTGACTTCAACCCTATTGTACTTGGTCTTCGCAACAGTCGGTGCATTTGAAGGAGGTTGAGGGATTTTACTTTGCACATGGTCCATCACTTCTTTTTCTTCTAAGGTCAAACCAAGAGACATCTTCCATCCATGATAGACAGATTTTTCATGGATCTTGTCTTTAGCCGGGAAGTAGGATGAGGAACCCATTGAACCTTTTGTCCTTGTCCAACTGTCTTTGGTGATTGCTCTTTCACTCTTGCTTGGGCTTTGTCTTCACCTCAGCTCTGATACCATGTTAATTTTAGGCAACAATGGTATGTTCTATGCTTTAGAGCAATTTTACTTCAATTTCTTTATTAGCCCAGTATCAATATTCAGATTAGCAATCACATCAACATGATAGTAAAATGCAGATAGAACATAAACATAAACAATAGAAGACAAGCCAAGACAAGAGGACACAAGATGTGGCACCAGCTAGGAACAAACCCCAATGTGGGGAAACCCTTGATCAAATCTACTTTTAGTCTTCAATAGTTAAGCTGAGAGAGATAATACAGTTTACAAATTTGATAATTTATAACAGCAACAAAAGAGCCCCAACCAGAAAAGTGAATGCTGGTCAACAGGGTAGATTTGACCCTCAACAAATCGGTCAACTTTAGTTAACTTCGGCCTTCAAACAACAAGATAAAACAACCCTCAAAATAGTCAAATTCAACCCAGTCAAAGTCTGGTCAACAACCAACAACCCACTTGTGGTCAACGCTGGTCAACAATCAACGTTTAGCCTTGATTTTGTGCCCAGAAATGCGCCCTGTCCAAACAGAGATAGCCCTCACAAAAATGCAGTCAAAGGAGGTCAATGCATGCTGGTCAACGCTTGGTCAAACTGTCTAGAAATTCGGTATCCTGAAATTTCGCTATCCTAAAATTTTGGCCTCTTGAAATTTCGGCCTCCTGAAATTTCGGCCTCCTGAAATTTCGGCCTCTTGAGATTTCGGCCTCCTGAAATTTCACTCTCCTGAAATTTCAGACGTGTGGAGAGAGGTAGGCCCAGAAATCTGTACCCAATCAATGAGGAGAGAGAGAGAAGTGTGAAGATGAGTGTGTCCAAATGAGGCTAAGTTACCTTCTATTTATATGCAACATTGAGGATGAATAGACGTGACTATTGAGCTTCTGAGCCTGCATAAGTTCGCTGGCCGACCTTGACAATTTGACCATAATCAAAATAAATTCATAACTTCATTTGTACATGTCATAATCAGATGATCTTTAGATCAATCCTACACCTCTCAGAGAGAGGAATCCAAGAAAAATATCAGTTGTCATAAATAAGATTACCCATGTGGAGTTTGGCCCTAGTTGCCAAATATAACACATAAAGTACTCAAGTAATTTTGGTCAATGACTAGGGGAAAACCTAGAGAATGATGGTTTTATTTTCTTCTTCTTCTCGGAATTTACACAGAAGAATTATCAGAGAACTCACAACAGAATTAATGAAAAAATTACAGCAAAGCCTAGCTGTACTATCATAAATGCACTGTCCTTTTTCCTAGAAGTTTGTGCCAGTAGACCGTACAACAGTAGAGCATAATTCCTCGTTGAATTTCCTACCCAATCTTCTCAGTTGCTATGCTGATAATAAACGTAGATGACAACACCGTACCTTATGGTTGACATCAACACTGTATGGTCCTTGTGCCAAAACTGCAGCAGAAAACTTGTCCTCCTCCATAAATTCAGCCTCCTTCAACCCTGTTACGTGCTTCCAACCCCTAAGGGGAGGTGGCATTTCCAAGGTCAACCACTCAATCAATAGGTGTTAGTGTAATATGAGTGGCAATCTAAGTCACTTGACACGAGGACACGGGACATGAAAATTCGAGTGTCCGACACGGGCACGTTGACCCCTTGGAACAAGACACGTTATATATATATATAATAAAATAATATATAACTTGTCCTATATATATATTAATACTAAATAGATATTTCTTACTCAAATTCTTATTCATGATACAAATTTAGACATTGATCTAGATTCTACATTGTAAATTTAAAATTTGTGAGTTTTACAAAGTAACATTATGCATACAAATACAATTGTGATGGATTTATCAATGATCCAATAGGAGAAAGACAAGAAACTGCAATTTTCTCATTAAGTCATTAGAATCGAAATTCCCATATGTGCTCCAATTCCTTTCGCAACAAGAGGACGAAGTCACTTGAGAGAGGAGCCTCATGTATAACTGTTGTAGAGGAGGGCTTGTTGCCCCATGAGTTGCCCACCAAGAATAGGGCTTCTTAGCCCCCTTGTCTCTAATCACATCATAACCTGCAAATTGCCCAGTGCTAGTAGAAAACTCTGCAAAGGCATCTTTCACCTCATCAAGGGATGCTCTATCCTGAAAAATCTGCCTCAATGCATCCTTCCTCCCCTTTGAAATTTCACCATCTATGTGAGGAGGTAATCTGCGAGAAGGTCCACCATTCAACCACTCATGGTTGTAGTATTTTGGGTTCAATGAGTGAGCCAAACAATGCAAAGGTGTGCAATTCTTGTCCCATCTGTTGACAAGAATATCCTGTGTGGTGGTGAAGAAGGCCTCAGATGATGTCTCATACTCGAGGCACTCACTCTATAAAATAATGGTCCTCACAGACTCAATCATGGAATTCCATCCCTTATAAACCTCCCCTAGGATGGGTTGGTTTGTATCTGCAAATCGTAGCAAAGTAATGATAGGATCCATGATCTTAATAGTGAGATCTACGCTCTCCCACCAAGCATCATCTAACATTGTGTCCTTCACTCTTTTTGAGGCTGCTTGATCTGTCTTTCTCCAAAAAAAACAAAACTCCGAAATAACCATGGCCCCAAGAGCGAGTTTGACCTCCCTTAATCTCTTCAACATGATGAATGAAGAGGAAAACCGTGTATTTACAATCTTCAACAATGATAGATGGGTGTACTCCAGGACACTCTCCAGGACACGCTGGACACGCTGGACATGAGAATTGGACACATGTTCGATTCATGGGATTCGAGACACTGGGGGGGGACGCATCCAAATTCATAGGTGGCAATAGAGGAGAAAAGGCTTCATGGCCAAATGCCATGGTTAAGGGGACCCATTGATGGGGGAGTCCACATCCTAAGTGTATAGATGTAAATGGAGGGAGCAATCATGGAGGCATGAGTTACCCTACTCAGCCTGTGTTTTCAAGCCCTGTAGTGCGTCTTTTACTTCTTTTTAATAATGCTTTTATTTTGGGTGCATAGCTCAAGGGTTAGAGCTTGCGCTTTATGTTGTAGCATTTAATATTACCCCTTAAGCTGAGACCGTTCATTGATCATTAGGGTTGGGACATGCAAAGGTTCATTTTTGATGAAATGGAGCATCAGTGCTCAAGAATTGGGTGATGGCCAAATGAGGAGGATAAAGCTCATGTTATGCTTTTTCCCATGCGCTAACTTATGTCTTGACCATCTTTTACATTTTGATTTTTTTTTCTTTCATTGTGGCCGTATTATGCTTTTCCATTCTTTTAGTTACATCAACCTCTAGAGCCATGTTTCCCGACCCTACTTAAGGATTGTGGACAAGAGGGTGCCAAATCCCAATGAACCAATGACAACTTAGACCCGAAGAATGGAGGTGGTATAAGGGGTTTGTAATGTGGTATGGAAAGTGTCAAGTATGATGTAGGGGTAGATGAATATGCTATCTCAATCCAAGTTTTCCAAGTAGTGTCCCTCTTATAACCCTAAGGCTTTGAGGGAGGTCCCACTAGATTAGGGCTAATTATTCACCTCTTGGTAAGGTGAGAGGACAAATTTATAGTCAAGATCGGTCAATCTTCCAGATCACTCGTTTATCCATATGAAATACCCAAATCAAACAAGTATAAGCACCTGATTGCAAAATGATCAAAGTACCCTTTGAATAACATCCCACCTTCATCCAAGAGGAAATGCTAGATGGTGAGAGGTATGTGGCTGATGCAGATGACGGAAGCAATGTTGTGAACATCTCGATAACATCCCGATTTTATCTCGAAATCACGATTTTTTGGCCTAGCTGATGTTTGCCGATTTTTAAAGTTATTTTTATGGTATCTTAATTTTGCCGATGTTTGCCGATTTTTTACCGATATTTTCCGAATTTTCCGAATTATCTGGTTTTCCAAACCCTTGCCGATTTTATCTTGATGCCGATGTTCACAACGCTGGGCGGAGGCACATGGCATATCATCATCAATAAGTGAATATCAGGGGCTGCTGGCTAGCTTGCTGTCAAATGTAGGAGAAAAAAATTCTGATATGGGGTTACCCATTTTGGTGGGTAATAGGGTTCATATCCACTAGGAGGAGTTAGAGTAAATGAAGCACCAAGAATGGCACCTGCAAGCACTAGTTTTGCAGTTTGGCTAGCTCGTGCTTTTGCTAGTATTACTACTATCACTGTAATTGTAGATGCCCCTAAGGAGTTTAAAGACTCTGAGCTAAAGGATGACTTTGTACCTCTAGCTGAAGATCATGTTGATATCTAGCAGTGGTGATGAGTTTGATGATTGATCATGTTGATCAATGATTTGTACTAAGTACTACATAGTACACCCATTGCTTGTAGCATGTTTTTTGGACTCTAGAGGTCATTTATAGCCTCATTGATTATGCACTTCGCTGTTGATATGCATTGAAGTTGGGTGCCATTTTCATGTATTCACACTTATATGGTATGTACCTAGGTTGCATTGAAATGATACGGGAATAGAGACGGATATGGGGTTTGAAACAGATACGACAAATTTTCAAAAAATCCAGATACGACACAGCGATGAAATCCTTCCTCCCCTGTGAAGTTTCACCATC
This sequence comes from Pinus tabuliformis, assembly GCA_031772625.1. Lineage (NCBI taxonomy): Eukaryota > Viridiplantae > Streptophyta > Pinopsida > Pinales > Pinaceae > Pinus > Pinus tabuliformis. The sequence continues at coordinate 979,949,305 of CM062812.1, forward strand.
TATGTGAGGAGGTAATCTGGGGAAGGTCCACCATTCAGCCACTCATGGTTGTAGTATTTTGGGTTCAATGAGTGAGCCAAACAATGCAAAGGTGTGCAATTCTTGTCCCATCTGCTAACAAGAATATCTTGTATGGTGGTGAAGAAGGCCTTTGATGACGTCTCATACTTGGGGCACTCACTCTATAAAATAATGGTCCTCACGGACTCAATCATGGAATCCCATCCCTTATAAACCTCTCTTAGGATGGGTTGGTCTGTATCTGCAAATCGTAGCAAAGTAATGATAGGGTCCATGATCTTAATAGTGAGATCTATGCTCTCCCACCAAGCATCATCTAACATTGTGTCCTTCACTCTTTTTGAGGCTGCTTGATTTGTCTTTCTCCAAAAAGGCCAAAACTCTAAAATAACCATGGTTCCAAGAGCGGTCTTGACCTCCCTTAACCTCTTCAACATGATGAATGAAGAGGCAAACTGTGTATCTACACTCTTCAACAATGATAGATGGGTGTAATCTAGGACACTCTCCAGGACATGTTGGACACACTCCAGGACACACTAGACACGAGAATTAGACACGTGTCCTAGAGAACTGTGTCCGATTCGTGGGATTCGAGACACCAGGGGGGGAGGACGAATCTGGTTTCATAGGTGGCAATAGAGGAGAAAAGGCTTCATGGCCAAATGCCATGGTCAAGGGGACCAACTGATGGGGATTCCACATCCTAAGTGTATAGATGTAAATGGAGGGAGAAATCATGGAGGCATGAGTTACCCTACTCAGCTTGTTTTTTCCACCCTCGTAGTGCGTCTTTTACTTCTTTTTAATAATGCTTTTATTTTGGGTTCATAGCTCAAGGGTTAGAGCTTGCGCTTTATGATGTAGCATTTAATATTACTCCTTAAGAGGAGACTGTTCATCGTTCATTAGGGTTGGGACATGCAAAGGTTCATTTTTGATGAAATGGAACATCCAGTGCTCAAGAACTGGGTGATGGCCAAATGAGGAGGGTAGAGCTCATGCTATGCTTTTTCCCACGCGCTATCTTATGTCTCCACCATCTTTTGCATTTTGATTTTCTTTTTTTTTCTTTCTTTCATTGTGGCCATATTATGCTTTTCCATTCTTTTAGTTACATCAACATCCAGAGCCATGTTTCCTGACCCTACTTAAGGATTGTGGACAAGAGGGCGCCAAATCCCAATGAACCAATGACAAGTTAGACCCGAAGAATGGAGGTGGTATAAGGGGCTTGTAATGTGGTATGGAAGGTGTCAAGTATGATGTAGGGGTAGATGAATATGCTATCTCAATCCAAGTTTTCCAAGTAATGTCCCTTTTATAACCATAAGGCTTTGAGGGAGGTCCCACTAGATTAGGGCTAATGATTCACCCCCTGGTAAGGTGAGAGGACAAATTTATAGTCAAGATCGGTCAATCTTCCAGATCACCCGTTTATCGATATGAAATACCCAAATCAAATAAGTATAAGCACCTGATTGCAAAATGATCAAAGTACCCTTTGAATAGCATCCCACCTTCATCCAAGAGGAGAAAAAAGTTCTCGTATGGGGTTACCCATTTTGGTGCGTAATAGGATTCATATCCACTAGGAGGAGCTAGAGTAAACGAAACACCAAGAATGGCACCTGCAAGCACTAGTTTTGCAGTTTGGCTAGCTCGTGCTTTTGCTAGTATTGCTATTACTACTGTAATTGTAGATGCCCCTAAGGAGTTTGAAGACTCTGAACTAAAGGATGACTTTGTACCTCATGCTGAAGATCCCATTTCTAGCAGTATCGATGAGTTTGATGATTGATCATGTTGATCAATGATTTGTACTAAGTACTACATAGTACACCCATTGCTTGTAGCATGTTTTTTGGACTCTAGAGGTCATTTATAGCCTCATTGATTATGCACTTTGCTGTTGATATGCATTGTAGTTGGGTGCCATTTTCATGTATTCACACTTATATGGTATATACCTAGGTTGCATTGAAATGATACGGGAATAGAGATGGATACGACAAATTTTCAAAAAATCTGGATACAACACGACAAGGAAACGATATATATATATATATATATATATATATATGACAAAATAAAAATTTCATATTACCATTTATAAAATTCCGTTTCAATAGCTCAATATTTGATGATATATGTAAGAGTTGCACATTGCAGCCGTGACATTTGCAAAACTTTTTTCTTTTTATTGATATAGTAAATGGGAATACAACATTATCTTGACATTGCAAAAACCTATTTGTGAGAGATTTTTCGGTTCGAGGTTATCATCCATTCCTAGTACAACTCAAAATTACCATTATCATCCATTCTCAATACAACTCAAAATTATCAACTCATTACAAAATTAAATTTATGATCTTGCTATGCTCTTGCTCCTACATGATCAAAGTATATAGAAACATGTTTTCTACATTTTTTTTTCCTACATGATTGAAACACCTCACATAATGCTCTGAAAGGATAAGCAACATTAAAGAGAATGATTCAGAGTAAGTGTCAACATCCTATGGGGCAGAAAAGTTCAATAAGCCTTTGAAGGAGAAAAGTTTCCTTCCAAACTACTAATTAATGGTAGAGTGTTAGATGCCTAGTTAGAGTGGAATGTGGAGCATAGCCAGGTCTTGATGGAGTTTTCTATCTCTACTATTCGCCTTAAAAGTGAGGAGAGACGCAAGGTACGGTCAGGTAGTCCACTTTCTTTTTGGATTCGGAAACGGATCCAAAAAAAATTAAAAACTGTTTCAACATTTCCATTTTTGGACCTGACATTTTCAATTTCTTCAAACGGCTCAAAAACGTTTTGAAGGCGGATCTTATGCGAATTGTACCTGTTTCCGTTTCAGAAACTCGGAACGACATTTCCGACAGTTTAGGGTGACGTTTCCAGTAACTTAGGTATATACATAAGTAGACTTCCCATATTTTGTCTTTAATGGTTTTCAATAAACAATTTTTTAATGTATTTTTTAGTAAATCGAGTCATTAAAATTAGATTGGTCTAAGTCAATATGAGTTTGAACTTCAATGGATTCCGAGTTTAAGTGAGTTTTTAAAATGTGGCATTGAAGTAGACATGAAAGACAAAGGAGGTTGGTAGGTTGTTGATGCAATATTCCTTTTACAAAAGGTTTTGACTTTGAAGATTCTTAAGAGAGTTTAGGGTACAAAAAGTAGTGATATAGTGTCATGTGAGTGGCCTCCTAGAGAACTACACCTACACTGGAGTAGGCTACACATGCACCTCATCTTCACCTTCTCCTTCAGAACAATCCTCTCTCTAAAACCTATTTAGTGCTCCTTTCCTAAAACTGGAAAATAAATCATAAATAGAAAAGCAACCCAAAATAGAACTGAACTGAAATAGGAAATTAAATTGAACTGTAATGTCTTCTCCAAATTGATGGGCCAATGGAGGATGAAATAGCCTATCCGACCGCATGGGCTATAGTCTTGATAAAAGGGTAAAAACCCAATTTTTCCTATGTTGGGGCAACATTGGGCAAACGTTGGGTCTGATGGGGCTAAAACAACTTAAATTAGGGGTTGCACCCACAACCCCTCACATTTTGGAGCCCATGGAAAGTGTATAAATAGAGAAGAGTTGAGATCAAATGAATCATCATCAATTGTGGATCAGATCATCTGTTTTCTTGAACTATAGCTTTGAGGATTTTAAGACCGCTTCTCTCCTACCAATTTCGGTGGTGAATGATTCCACCCTAGCTAGTAAACTTCTTTTCATTTTTTATCTTTCTTATTATGTTCCGGCACAATAGGGGAAATTCTTTTCTAAAGGGATCAGATTCTATGATTGAAGTTTGTGGCACTGAAATTCATCTAAGGAAGATACCTGAGTTCTCTGTGGCATATTGACGGGTTTTCTAAAGCAGACGAGGTCATTTGTAGGCAATAAAACGAAGTTTGTGGTAACAAAACATGGTTTGGGACGAGTTGTCCAAGTTCTGAGGCAAGGTGAGACCTGCCGAGGTTGATCTTGTTATGTCTTGGGCAGACCAAATGCATCTTTTGCAGATGAACGTCCTCCTGTAATGGTCCTATGAGAAACACGAAGTATCCTTCTATAGCCCTGAAGTTCCCAAGGCTCGAATCTTGTAGAGAGTAGAAGGCCAGAGAATACAACAGTCTCGAAATTGGTTGTGAAAGCACAAGAGTGGGTAATATGAAGGCAAAGATCAACTACGGACCTGAGGTAGTTTAGGAAATCATCTCGACAAAATTCGCATAAGGTCCATCAGTTTGTGGAAGTTGATCAAATCTTTGGTTAGGGTACTACTGCACTATCAAATTCATTCTAGCCAACCATTATTGAGCGTAGATTGTATTGTTGTGTGTATTTGTTGAACAATAACATTGTACAGACTTGGATTATACAGTTGTGCAGATATGTTGAACAATAACACTGTATTGTGGGTTTATTTCATTGTTGATCGAAGGATTGAATCTATTGAATGATAACTTTGCTTTGTTGAGAAAGCCAACACTATTCATGGAAGAATACATTATTTGTATTGGATTAAACTATTGTATCAAAGAAGAAATTTTGTTGAAACCTTAGTGCCCTAAGAAACCCTAGGATAAAATTACCCTAGATCATTATAATGGTATCAGAGTGAAGGCATCCTGCCAGCCTGTGAATTGTATGTGTCCAGAAGATACAAGAAACATCATAGTAAGAAGAAAGAGGAACACTCATCAGTCAACCATGGGGAATAAAACAGGACACGCAGAACAGGTTCTTGGTGTCCTACTAAATGGAATACTCCAACAGCAGCAACAAATGACCAACGTGCTAATGCAAGGACAACAATAGATGGCCTAGGTTATTGTCCCAACCATAAATGAGTTGGGTAGCCGTTGTGTGAACATAGGGAACACAGCTAGTACTAAAGGAAACAACAACCGTAGCCCTACCCTGCTCCTCCAATACTGTTGTTGTAACAAACCACCGAACAACAAATGGAAGGAGCTACAAACCACTACTCCCTCAATTTTTTAACCATAAATAGGCAGCAACCCAAGCAACAACAAAACCGAACAGACTCTTTGACAAATACTTTTGGGAGTATGCAACACTGGAAGAAAACACTCGAGTAGCCATGACTTTTTCGAGAATAAAACAACATCAGATACTAGAATAGACCTAAGGAACAACAAAATTTTGATCCGCAAGGTAAGTAAACTTATCCTCCCCTTCGTAAGAGCTTGGGTGCAAAAAATGGTCCCCTACGTTAGGCTCTGTTACCCCACCATTTTGTGGGTGATATCCCTAGATTTTTTTTTTTTTTTTAGAAGATGGTCTTCAACTGGCAGTCAACAGCCCCTTGCAGCCACCAACTAGCTCGTTGTGCCATTTCTCCGCCACCTGAGCCAACCATGTGGTCCCTCACCCATATGTCATGGTTGTATGTTTGAAGGCGGGCCTCCCAAACCTAAAGTTACGCCTTGTCATTTGCTATGGAGACTTATGGGCATGGATTAATGGGGGGATTCAGTGGAAAGAGTGGGTTAGGTTTGTGTTCTTGTCCCCTAGACCTCTTTTGGATGTTAACCTTGGACCTTAGTCCTGTGGTTTGGTTGTGTGGTCCCGCTCCCTCATCCACATATATTACTCTCCTCCCACTCATTATAACCCCATTCATCATTCCTCCCACTTGGGTCCACATTCCTCCACTGGGTCCACATAGGGTTAGCCTTCCCCTTCCCCTTGCCCACACCTTGGGTCGGGCTTGGAACGATGCCCCGGAGGTTGATGTAGATGAAAAGAAAAGTAAAAGTATGGCTGGGACAAACACATTTAGCACGTGGGCAAAAGCCAATACATGAGCTCTACCCCGTTATCATGTCCATCACCCTTTAGGGTAGGGCAGTTCATTTCCCACCATGGGTTGGGACAATCATGGGTTTCATACTCTTATCCTTTGAGCCCCGAGCAATGAATCAAAGAAAAATCATAAAAGGCAAAAGGCATATAAACAAGGGTGGAAAAATCAAGGCCGGGGCACTTCGTGTACCACGATTGCTCCCTCCTATAGATTATATACCCAAGTGTGGGCTTCCCTTTTGCTAGCTACCCTAGTACCCCAACATGTGGCCTAGGGTTGCCCCTTTTCATTCCCTACTCCATTCATTTCTTTATCACATGCCTCCACCCTTTGAAGGATGTACCTTGGACATACTATCCCCTTTAAAGGTAGAAACCACCTAGTAGGATACTTGGTTAACCCTAATTGGAGCTTGGAGATATTAACACATTCCAAAGCCCACTATGGAAGGGCATGCCATTATGAAGTGCCCACCTCTTGTCCATGGTTTGTAAGCTCTTTAACTCAATCTCCTTTGACTTTTTGTACTGGAAGGCTAGGGGACCCATTGGATCTTATGCAGGATTGTAGATGGTCTCCATTTTGGGTTTGGTCTCCCTATACGGGGTCTTAACCCTCTCGAGGGCTACATTGGCACATGTAGGGTGTTGTTGTAGTGGCTATAACCACCCTCCAAAATTTTGGCCTGCACCAATTTCGGAGCCTCCCTTGAAGAGTTTCACTTGATGATTGCACACACTTGGGTTCACTCCGTGAGCTCGTGTGAGTCTTTACATCCACCTTGCTTGTTCATTGCATTCAAGTCTCTGCATGCTAATGTCTAAGTCATGCTTGCGACCATGTTCTGGTTATGCTCAAAGTCTTCGCTTCGTATGTGCTTGTTGTGTTCGCTATGAAAGCATCTGTCGCACTCACACATGGAGTCACATTCACTGTTGCGCAAGCGTCGTCTCGATCAATGAACGATCAATCACGAGTGTCGCACTTGTCACTTACACCGTCGGTCAGTCATGTTGAACATGTGTGTTTGGATGGTTTGGTCGTTTCGTCGTCAAGTCATGCGAGTGTGTGTTCGTATGATCACCTATGCATCTTTCGATTGTTCACACACTTAGCCATTTTTTGTTAAAAGTTCTGACGACCAGACTCCCCTCTGACAGCCGGACCATCACCCTGCCATCGACTCGATCGACTGTCAACCAGAACAACGCAGAAGCACCAAGCTAGTATTTTCAAGTTGCGCTGCCCGCAAGCAATTCAATCAGCTCTCATGTTGGCCACTCAGACAGTCGGACCTGATAGTCACCCCGGGATTGACTCCCCTCAAAAATTGCGCAGAGGCCACTGACCTCACCTGCTCAACTGACTGAGGAAATTGTGCAGACAGGCCGGACAGACACCAAGTGCCTGTCCCTGTCTCCCTCAGAAAATTGCACAGTTTTCCCAGTCAGTCATCCCGACAGTCGACCAACTGTTCATCTCAGAAATTGCAGTGTTCATGAGCAGGCCTTCCGTTGCCCATCAGTCAGCTCAGCTTAGAAATTGCGCAGAGATGATCAGCAGGCCGGCCTCCCGGCCTGAGTGCAGTTTTCTTTGCAAGTAGATCCTAGCAGCAGACTTCTAGTTTCCTTTGGGATTTGCGTAGTTTTGCTGCCAGTCCCCCGGGCAGCCAACTGGCAGTTCCCTTTGGGAATTGCGCAGTTTTGGCTGCTAGTGACCCAACAGCCAACTGGTAGTTCCCTCTGGGAATTGCGCAGTTTTGGATGCTAGTCTCCCGGGCAGTTCCCTAGAAAAACTACGCAATCCCTGCCTGCTGACCCTTCATGCAACCCGACCCGTTCCTCTGGAAAATTGTGCAAATCTGGCTGTCCAGCTCCGTTGCCCATTCGTTCTGAAAAATGCGCAGAGCATGCTTGCCTTGCCTTCCAGCAGCCCGAATTGTTCCTCCCAAAATTTGCGCAATTTTGCCTCCCAGCCGAGCCAGACCTTGCAGATAGTCACTGTCAACTCAGATTGCTTGTCTCCATCTCTCAGTGACTCTTGCACAGTTTTCATCAGTAGTTGCCTGGAGCCATCATCCCGCATCACAGCCTTGCTGCCTCTCCCGGTCACCTGCATCCGAATGATCATGTGTCATGGTAGACTAGGAGGTTTTGGATTTGATGTCGTCTCGTCATGTGTCATTGCAGGTACAAGTACACCAACAAACATGGCAAGACGACGAAAGGGATGAACGAAGGGAGCACATGCAGAATGACAGGTTCACCAGCGGACGAACGAACGAAGCATGCGAAGCGAACAAGCGTGATGAACATGCTCCTTCGCGAACAGATGAGCCTGTCAAGCCTTCCAGCTTGCAAGCAAAGAACAACATGCTAAAGCTTCATCAAGCGAACCAAGGACCATCGAAGACTCCGCGCACTTCGCCATGCGGAGGTGAAGCTATGATACACCATGAAGACACCCACCACCCAGCGGCACTATAGCTCAACATGCACTTCAGCAGCAGCACGAATGTACCAACATTGTCATGTCAAGTCATGTTGAGTCACGTCATGAGTCATGTCGCTCACATCTCCACTATGGGCTTGATGTCAATTAATGTGATGTAACGTGGAAGTCCAAGAGACCGACTTGTGAACAAAGAGTCATGTAAGTCGAAGAGTCATGGAAGTCAAATGGTCATGAGGGTAGTCGAATAGCCACAAGGGTCAGTTTCACCCTTGGCTATAAATACCCCCTCATTTGTACATGCAAAGGACTTTTTCACCTCAGCTCCTCCTACATAGCCAAGGTGTGTGTTGAGAGCCATGGACCTCCATAGCTGTAGACAACACTCCATGGATATCTAGAGATGTTCAAAGATTTCTCGCGATTCACCTATTGGATGAGGAAGATGCACCCGGTTCACCATGCCCAGCTGGCCCCACAGTTGTACCATACACTTGGCAGATGACCCAGGACTTGTGTGTTGATGCGGCATCACTTACACCATCATCAGATCCCTTACAGATGGTCTACTGTCATCTTTGACCTACTTGGAGGCCCATAAGGTTATTTGTGTGCCCTCACGCCCATAGGGAGCACTATAGGTTTATTATTTGGAGAACAAGGGGCCAACTCCTTTTCCACTACTTTTGGGAGTCCTATTCATCATTGTGGCACTTGTGGACTTCATCAGGCTTCTTAGAAGGCCCAGTTACATGTATTATTGATCATTCGACCTCTTGAGAGGCTTATTCTTTTGTTTATGAGTTAGTTTGGTGGGCTTGTCACCAAAAGTTAGTTGTTTTGCATGTTATTTTATTTTAGGGGCTAATGTAGGCCCAATTAGCTAAATCGAAGTCATTAGAAATGTATAAATAGAAGTGACGAGGATTCATTTTAGCATTATCACTTGGATTTGGAACTAGTATCTCTTTAGATATTTTCGCTATCCTTCTTGGAGGACGTATTTTTGGATCATGGAATGAATTTTGATGTTTGGATAATTTTCACGTCTTGGAGCTTCTTGATGGCAAGTTTTTGGATGGTTGGATATATTGTTATACATGTAAGTATATTTTAATGCTATTCTTTCTTTCTAGTTTTGTCACATACATTGTTGCTAGGATTTCACTATACTAGGTCTTATTTGCTGCATCTCTTATGCGAAGTTGTGGAAATTTTGTTTCTGGATAGTGAATGCTTCATGTATGGGCCATGTATAATGAATGAATGTTCCTAGGGATGTCTCATTACTGAAATTCATCTTGACAAGCCACTCTCCAAGACACCATCAAGAAGACTCACGATATGGAAAATGCATCAATGAAATTTAAGGCACCTCTCAAGCCTTTCGTCCCTCAAAAAGATAAGGAGAAGAAGCCCTTCCAACGTGATTGGCCCAAAAAGGGCAAGTTGGATGAGGAAACCTGAAGCAAACTAAGGCGAAAGAAGCTTTGTTTCACTTGCAAGGAGCCATGTGAGCTAGGACATCGATTTTTAGGCAAAGGAAAGATCCACTACATTGAAGTGGTCTCTAATGATGAGGATGAAGAATGAGAACCCACCCCGAAAGATGAGCCTAGCAGCTCAGAGAAAGAACAATCCCATGAAGAAGCTAAATTAGAGGAAAAGCCACGTGAAGAGAAGAAGACCCAACCACAAGTTACGATTGCATCCCTATCAGGAACCCCCAGGTATTATACCTTAAGGATCAGGGGAGTTGTCAAGGGACAATGCATCACAGTGTTGGTTGATGGAGGAGCTACGCACAATTTCATTGATGCAACATTAGTTGCAAAGAGAGGGCTTCCCACAGAAGAGTTTGAAGGCCTTGATGTGATTGTAGCTAATGGGTACAACTTGGATTGCACATAAATGATCCCAGGTTTGAGGGTAACACTTGGTAATTATACTTTTACTAGCGATTTTTATGTAATAGATCTTGCAGATATCAATATGGTATTGGGGGTTTAGTGGTTGTATTCGTTGGGAAAGCACACTATGGACTACCAAGCGATGGAGATGGAATTTAAAGCCCCTAATGGCAGTAAAGTAGTTTTGAGAGGCATGGAAAATGGTAGCCCACAAGTTGTTTCCGCCAGAAGAATGGAGGCCATATTTAGGCATGGAGATGTAGCATATGCTGCAAAATGCATGATTACAAGCCAAAAGACACCCAACAATGGCAATCCACAATACAAAGTAGACATTCAACGAGTCCTAGACAAGCATGGCCAGGTATTTGGTGATATTCCTGCAAGGTTACCTCCTAAAATAGGATTTGAACATACTATAGAGTTGGAAGAAGGGGCCAAGCCCCTGACCACTACCCCATATCGACACCCAAAGAAATACAAGGACGAGACAGAAAAGGAAATCCAAGAATTGTTAGCGATGGGCCACCTCAAGTCTATTTGCCTTGTCAATGGTCTGGATTAAAAATAAGGATGGAACATGGAGGATTTGTATTGACTACCGGGCACTCAACAAAAAGACCATCAAGAACAAGTATCCTATCTCTAGGATTGATGAGTTACTAGATGAACTACATGGAGTAGTTTACTTTTCAAAGATTGGTCTACGATCAGGCTATCATCAAATCCGGGTTCAAGAGCAAGATGTGCCGGAGACAACATTCTGATGCCACTATGGATACTTTGAGTTTTTGGTCATGCCATTTGGTCTAACCAATGCTCCCGCCACATTCCAATCTTGCATGAATAACATCTTCAACAAGCAATTGAGGAAATTCTTACTAGTATTTTTTGACGACCTTCTCATATACAACAAGACATGGGAAGATCACTTGGGGCACTAGATGAAATTTTGAGCATAATGCAACAACAATATCTCTATGTCACAACATCAAAATGCGAATTTGGAATGATAGAGATTCTCTATCTGGGACACATAATTAGTACGAGAGGGGTGCAAGTACACCAAGAAAAGATTCAGGCAATATTGGACTGGGCAACACCCAAGAATTTGACCAAGTTGTAGGGATTTTTGGGAATTTGTAGCTATTATCGACGATTCGTCAAAGGCTTCTCTCAACTAAGTGCACCATTGACAGATTTGACAAAGAAAGGAGCATTCAAGTGGGTAGAGGAATTAGATAAAACCTTTAATAAGCTTAAAGAAGTAATGAGCTCATGTCCAGTTTTGGCCCTCCCCAACTTCAGTGAACCCTTTTTGTTAGAATGTGATGCATCAGGGGAAGGAATAGGAGAAGTGTTAATGCAAAAGGGCCATCCATTATATTCGAGAGTCGGAAACTCCAAGACACAAAGAGACTTTACTCCATATATGACAAGGAAATGCTGGCTATTATGCACGCCTTGGAAAAGTTCAAGCAATACTTGGTGGGAAACAGGTTCGTAGTGAAGACAAACCACAACAACTTGCGCCATTTCTTGGAACAAAAGGACATGAACGAACGACAACAGAAGTGGTAAGCAAGCTTCAAGCTTATGATTTTGTTATTGAATGCGTAAAAGGGAAAAAGAATATTGTGGCCAATGCACTCTCCAAAAAACCAGTAGCATGTTCTTTCGTGGAGCTCACAGAAGATTGGAGGACTTGGTGGAATATTCCAAGAACAAATTCGCTTGTGCTCTGACGAATAGACTCATCCAAGATGACAAGTACAAGATAGTTAATGATATTATTTACTGTAAGGATAGGATATACTTGGTTCCTGAATCTATGCTTAAGGATAAAATCTTGAAGGTTGCACTTGATGTACCATCAGTTGGACACCAGGGATTCTTCAAAACTGATCGATAGATCAAGGAACGATTTTCATGGAAAAGTCTCAAAGATGACGTATTAAAATACATTAAGGAATGCATGACATGCCAATAGAATAAGGTTGAGCACTCGTATCCTATAGGTTTACTCCAACCTTTACCAATTCTAGAACAAAAATGGGAAAGCATCTCAATGGACTTCATTACAGGACTACCCAAAGCACAAGGCAAAGATTGCATCTATACAGTGGTTGACAGGTTGACGAAATTTGCACATTTCTTTGCGATTCCCACTGATTACTTGGCCAAATAGGTAGCATAACTTTTCTTCAGGGAAGTTTTCAAGCTTCACAGACTACCTAAAAATATAGTCAATGATTGAGATAGCAAATTTATGGGGGCATTTTGGCAGGAACTCTTTAAGCTAGTCGGGACAAAATTAACCCAAAGTACCAACAATCATCCTCAAATAGATTGCCAAACAAAGATCGTGAACAAATGTATTGAGGGATACGTATGTAACTACGTGACTGATCAACATAAGGCATGGATCAAATGGCTATACCTCAGGGAGCATTGTTACAACACCACTTATCATTTGTCTATTGGGATGACACCTTTTAGAGCACTGTACAGTTATGATGCTCCATCCTTTCTTGACATTGTCTTTGGAGACAACAGGGCCCCATTAGCTAAAGATTGGATACAAGAAAGCCAGGATATTCTTAGGACACTCAGAGAAAACATGCAGGTTGGCCAAAATTGACAAAAGATGTACGCAAATCAACATCGATCAGAACGTAGTTTTGAGGTAGGAGACCTCGTATTTCTGAGATTGCAACCATATAGGCAATCTACACTCAAGAAAAGCGGTGCATAAATGCTGAAGCCGAGGTTTTATGGACCCTACAAAGTTCTTAAGAAAATAGGAGAAGTGGCGTATGAGTTAGAACTGCCAAAAGAAAGTAGAATTCATAATGTCTTCCATGTTTCCTGTCTCAAGAAGGTTGTCGGGCAGCAAGTCACTACTTCTATTGAACTGCCTCCTTTGGATGAAGTGGGACAATTGGAGATAATCCCATAAGTAATCATGGCAGTACGAGAGAAGAAACTAAGAGGTAGAGTAATTTAAGAATATCCTATTAGATGGAAGAATATGCAAAAAGAAGATGCCACATGGGAAGGAGAATGAGTCTTACAACACCCCAATTTGCAATTGCTTGAGGGTAAGCAATTTCGAGAAGGGGGACTGTAATGTCCTCTCCAAATTGATGGGCTAATGGAGGATGAAATAGCAAATTTGACCTCGTAGGATATAGTCTTGATAAAAGGGGTAAAAACCTGATTCTTCCTATGTTGGGGCAACATTGGGCAAAAGTTGGGTCGGTTGGGGCTTAAAAACCCTAAATTAGGGATTGCACCCACAACCCCTCACATTTTGGAGCCCATGGAAAGTCTATAAATAGAGGAGAGTTGAGATAAAATGAATCATCATCAATTGTGGATCAAAACATCTTTTTTCTTGAGCTATAGCTTTGAGGGTTTTAATACCCCTTCTCTCCTATCAATTTCGGTGGTGAAAGATTCCACCCTAGTTGGTAAACTTCTTTTCATCTTTTATCTTTCTTATTATGTTCTATAAGAGCAGGGAAAATTCCTTTCCAAAGGGATTGAATTCTATGATTGAAGTCTATGACACTGAAATTCAGCGAAGGAAGATGCCCGAGTTCTCTATGGCATATTGACAGGTTTTTTAAGGCAGTCGAGGTCTTTTATAGGCAGTAAAACAAAGTCTGTGGCAACAAAATGTGGTCTGTGACAATTTGTCCAAGTTTCGAGGCAAGGTGAGACCTCCCAAGGCTGATCTTGTGATGTCCTGGACAGACCGAATGTATCACTTGCGGATGAACATTGTCCTGTAATGGTCTTGTGAGAGATACGAAGTATCCTTCCGTAGGCCCGAAGTTCCTGAGGCTCGACTCTTGTAGCATTAGAGGACTTTTGAGGTCTAAAATGGGCCTCCTAAGGAATTATAAAATAATAGTGGAAATAATAAAATAAGATTAGATTACATCATCAAATTTTATAGGGAAAAAAGAAAAAACTAATTTTTCCACTCGTATTTTCAACTTATCTCCTTATGGGTTTACTCAAATTTTGAGTGGAAACACTCATTGGATGCAGAATTTAATTCTTTATCCAAGGAGTACCTATGTTGCATACTTTCGATGGACCCTACTACACGAAAAATGAGAAATACATGGGTACTCCTTGGATGAGGAATTAAATTTTGCCTCCAACGAGTGCAATCACGTTTTTCATGTAGCAGGGTCCATCGAAAGTATGCAACATGGGTACTCCCTGGATGAGGAATTAAATTTTGCATCCAACAAGTACTCCTGCTCGAAATTTGAGTAAAACCTTAGGGAGATAAGTTTAAAATACGAGTTGAAAAATTAGTTTTATTATTTTATTATTTTTTAATATTTTTACTTTTTTACCCCAAAAATGGTGAATCATCCCCCATTGTTGACATCATCATCTTGAATCTTGTTGGTTCTTACAAAGTTTATTTTGGCTGTACATTTTTCTTAGGAGGCCCATTTTAGACCTCAAAATTCCCCTAATGCAAATTAGAAGACCGGAGATTACAACAGTCTCGAAATTGTTGTGAAGGCACAGGAGCAGGTAATACGAAGACAGAGATCAACTGCGGACCTGAGGCAATTTAGGAAATCATCCTAACAGAATTCGCATATGGTTTATCAGTTTGTGGAAGTTGATTGGATCTCTGGTTAGGGTACGAATGCACTATCAAATTCATTCTGGCCAATCATTATTGAGCATAGATTGTACTGTTGTGTGTATCCGTTGAACAATAACATTGTACTGACTTGGATTATACGGTTGTGCGGATATGTTGAACAATAACACTGTACTGTTGGGTTGATTGTGCTGTTGATTGATGGATTAAATCTATTGAATGATAACTTTGCTATGTTGATTTTATTGCATCGTTGAGAAAGCCAGCACTGTTCATTGAAGAATACATTATTTGTATTGGATTAAACTGTTGTGTCAAAGAAGAAATTTTGTTGAAACCCTAGTGCCCTAAGAAACCCTAGGATAAAAGTACCCTAGATCATTACATGAATTGAAATCTCCTAAATCTGGAATGACAGTGAATTGAAGGTGACAAAACTGGGAAGGTCTAACACAGGTGCATGCTGAAGGCATGCATGCACCGACTACTCCCCTACTTAACTGTGCCTCCTTCACACTTTGTTGTGCACAAGAACCCAGGCAGGCTGCTAGACAGACCTACTGCTATATGAGCCTGTTGTTGTTTGCATCCAAGTCTTGCACACCTTCAAATGTACCTGCTAAACTGACAAATGTGCCCAAGACAAGAATGCTTACAGAACAAACACTAACACTCCCTCTTACCAAGGAAAGTGTTATCTGCCAAACACATGATGCTCCCTCTCCCTCTACATCTCAAACCTCCACCTGCTAGGGGCTAGATCAAATTGATGACCCCCTGCAAACCTAAAGAAACATGACACCATATCACTACTTTTTGTACTCTAAACTCTCTTAAGAATCTTCAAATTCAAAACCTTCTGTGAGAGGAATATTGCATCAAAAACCTACCAATTTCCTTTGTCCTTCATGTCTACTCCAATGCAACATTAAAATTCAGACTTAGACTCGAAATCCATTGAAGGTCAACTCAGAGCCAGTGCATGCATGTATGCATGCAGGCTGGGCACTCTAAACTAGATGCTTAGGATTAGCATAAAATCCTGGCCTTCTCTGTAAAAAGAGGCATGGTTTTCTTTGTTATTCATTCAGTTCAGTAGAGAGCAGTGAGTGATTAGAATTAGGATTTGAAGCTTCCACTGTTTCCTGTTTTCAAAGTAATAAAACTGTGATGTGATTTGAATATCGGTTTTGTTGTACTTTCTGTTATAATTTTAAGTTTGAAATGTTTCAGTTCCTAGTAAAAATCAGATTATAGTTTTGATAGTACTTTTAGTTTTCTGTATCCTATGTTGGTAGTTTAAATCAAATTTCTAGGACTGCCACGGTGTACTGCTAATTTCGACATTCTGAGTGTATGATTATGTGAAGGATGAACAAAAACAATATTACCAACAGCAATAATGCAGGCTAACTAGACTTTAACTTACGAACTGGAGATTTATTTTCAGTGTAACCATTATATATTTTATATCTGCTTTGTCACCTTTCTATGTTGCATTTGAAAATAGAAGGCTATATATTTATGCAACCTAGGGGTGGATTACAGTAACTGCTGAAAATTCATTTATATTTACATATTAAATACACGATTAACTGTTATATGGCATCTAGAGTTATTGGTTATTGATCATAATTTGATCAAATACATGTTATTGATACGAAAACAGAAGGAAGCTACATAATGATATTCTGTTTATGGACAGCTCCTGGATTAATTGAAACGATTTTGGTTCAACAGAAGCAGGTTTCTCAAGCAATCCTTTCTCGTGCTAAAGAGATGTGTGCTCAGAAAAATGTAAGTACAATGAGATCATTTTCCTGCAGGTGCAGCTATTTTATTACACTAAAAGGAATTAAGAGTGGATCAGTAACGCAAAAATGCTCTCTGATGTATACAAATGATGAAATATGTATATTTCTGTTTTTGGTTGCTTCTCTCTGTTTTAATATTTGATACGCTTTGCAAGTATTTTCTTGTCAATGCTTTCTTTTAGATTTCAAATCAGAATCGCCTAAATCTGTTACTTTGGGATAACATATACAGTTACACATAAGCCTTATAAGATTTATTTGTAGATTATGTATCTTAAACTGAAGATGGGAAGGTGCAATTTCAGGCTTTAAAGGTTTGTCTATGCTCTTTGTGGGTCTGATCCCTTGCAAGTGATCTCTATCTTCATGACCAAGTCCTTGTAAGCTGCAGTGATTGAGTGCAAAGTTACTCGAATAGTGGGTGTGACTGGCATTGGCAGAAGGATTGAATGCCAGTGCAGCACTCTGCCTAAAACTAGGAATTGGGGAATAGGAACTCTAACCTTAATTTTTTTTTTTAAATGAAATATATTGGGCTTCTCATTTGGCATCTCCTATTGATACCATTCCAAGCATGTTTTAATATAATAGACATACACACACATATATTACATAATAAATTTAATAATCAATTCTATAAATATATAACATAATATATATAGCTGTATGTTAATATATAGAACTAATATACAGAAGTTTTTATATAGATATATATAATATAAGTTTATAACTTCGTAATAACCTAAAGGCTAAAACTATAAGAGAAATATTAAAAGTGTTGAAAGTGCACTGCTATATAACTATCATATAATTATAAAAAATCATGGAAAATTCATCCATTCATAAAGTCTGATCATTTATGTAAGGTTTTACATATTTTGGTGCTTTGTAGTATGTACATTCCTCGAACTCGTGTTTAGGCATTTCTTCCAATTGAACCACATGCAAGCTGAGCATATATTTGGATTCCTTGCAAAAATTTGAGTTTGATGAGATTGATTTCACTGACATACGAGATATTGCTATTTTTAGGCATGCTATTCTTGGTAGTGATCTGATAGTAGTTCCCTTTCCTTTTTTGTCTTTCCAAATTTTTAGGAGGCAGAAGACATTTTTGACATGCCTATATTTAGTAGTGCTATTTTTAGCAAGTGTAGGCACTAGATTTCTGGTCCCAGAGAGAAAATGGTAACTGGTATGAACTAATTAAATGGAAGTTTTTCAGTGTGACACATGGTATCCTTTCTAGGTTTGTATCATCAAGAAAACCCTAGGTCACCCTCCTTTAGTATATTTTGCAGTTGGTTAAAATAATTTTTTGATGCCAATTCTATTTTCACTAGGTGTCTTGTCATCATTTTTTGAAAATGGTGCGCTTAGCTTAATTTGGGTGATTTCTAATTCCTCTTTGTTAACTTCGGGGCACTGGAAGTTTGGGAATTGTTTATTTTTGAGCAGTTTGACCTCATCGATTAGTTTGCATGTGAGATGGAAATTTATCATTGGACAAGTCAGCTGATTTTAGAGTTTGTAGTTTTGTATCCTTCGGATTCTTCCTAGAGGAAGAATCCTAACATCTCCAACGGGAAAACCTAAGGACACAACAGACAAGCTGCCCACTATCACCTTGGCAGTCTTTCCCCTCACTTCTAGTTTTTGGAAGATGGTTTCCTACCTAAGGGAGGAATTCCCTAGACTAAACCGTAAGCCTATCATTTTAGTGCAAGTGAGTAAAGGTGGTTAGAATTTGATTATGTAATTGTGGTTAGTAAAAGATTTATTAATTAGAGTGTCTAAAATGGTAAAGTTTTTTCGCAGTGTTTATTGTGTATGAGCACTCGTGTGATAAAAGAAAATTAACCATTGAGCATTATTCCTAAGATCATTTATCTGCGATTCTGCAAGTGCTTCTGAAATAAAAGGTGTCTTGGGTAAGACACACAAAAAAGAGACACTGGCTTCCAATCAAAGGGTGTGCCTTGTGATACAACCTTCAGATACAGCAATAGGCTCAAAGAGTAGTATTCGGCCCAATATGTCAAAGCATCAACCAAGGAGGATAGACCATACCCTTGGCCATACTACCTGATCACCATGGTATGAGAGAGTAATCTTCCCAAATGCTGTTTTTGGTGCACTGTAATAGTCCAACAGTGGAATGGATGGTTTGAGGATGCTTAGGGGGACTTCCGATATACTTAAGGTATGTGGAAGTAATGTCCATATTTAGGTTTTTCTAGTGCAACACTATTTGAATGGGTGCCTACAGTGGTTAATTGGACCTCCAACAAGGTGACCCTTAAGAGTTTGTGTGGCTTCTTGAAGTCTCTGGTATCCTTGCATGTATATTTCCCAAGCTATAGTTTTAAAACAGATCTTATTATTATTTATAGATGTCAGAACATGTCTTTTAGTGTCAAATTGACTAAGGGTCCTGGCCATGAAAAATATTATTTATCATGAAATCCATCATAACTTGCATTGTAAAAATAATGTGCTCAAAGATACATAAACAAGAAATTAAAGTGCATGAAAATGACTTTGAAATAAATATAAACATTTTAAATTTTTGTCGAATTAGTGCTGATATGACTAAGATAAATTTCTACAAATAATCAGAATCATTAATGAGTAGAAATAAGCATTTAGGAAAATAAAACTCAGGAAATTTATTCATGACATAAGTGGACAACAAGCACATGAACTGCAGAAATATTCAAAGAACATTGTGCTAAGCTATCTCACATGAACATTTAATAAAAAAAATGTTACCAACAAATTAGAGAATCAAGTTTATGTTAAGCACGAAAAAATAAATTAACCAAAATGCTGTTAAACTTAAACAAATGCTAAAAAATTTGGATGAATAAAATACCATGAACATGAAATCCCATTTAATCCAATAGAAGCATATGGAATTTAGTATTTTGATAAGCATTATTGTTAACCTCAAATGCGAATTTTAAAGTAAAAGAAGTGCTGAAATAAAATGTCAAACCAAGTAATGCATATGAAATTTACAGCACTAAAATTTTTGAAATTCCTAAAGAAAATCTCCAAGTTTATTCTTTAGATGATTTAGAATCCAGAAACACCTAATTTGGAAATTAAGCAAAACCAATTCAACTAAGCAACTAATGTTCTAGTGTAAAGATCTACTTGACTTGAAATTCGCCTCTCTGGAGCCAGGGAAAACTTTTTCTGTTAATATTTATGGTCCTTGTAAGGATAGAGTAGCCTTTTGGGAGGGCTTGTTAGCTCCATAATTTTAAAAACCAGAACAGGTGACCAGACCGGTCCACCTAATAAACCAGGTTTCAAACCGGAACTGGTCAAACTAGGACTGGTCAGGTCTAAATGAACCGATTTTTAAAAATATACATTAAATAATTATTTTTTAATGAAAAAACTATTTTGAAGATTTAAAACCATGATTCCAAACCAATAGAGACAAAATATGCAAAGTTTGCTCATTTATATACCATGTAAAGGTGAATATATCAAAATGGCACTGAGTGCAATACATATCAGCAACAAAATACATAATCAATGAGGCTCTAAATGGCCTCTAGAGTTCGAAAACATTGCTCTAAGCTATGGGGCCACTGACCTACTACAAGTCTACATATCAGTGATCAACAACATGATCACTCCTCATCATGATCAAACTTATCACCACTACTAGACAAGGGATCATCAACATGAGCTACATAAATAATATGGCTCAGAGTTTGAGGACTCCTAAAACTCTACAACTTTAGTAGTAGTACTAGCAAAAATAGACATCAAAACTACAAATCACTGATCAACATGGTCACTCATGAAACTCATCATTGATTCAACGGTACTAGAAATGGGATCATCAACAAGAGATACATAAACACCATCTAGCTCAAAGTCTTCAGACTTGGATTACTCAACCTTATAACATGATAGAACTTGAAAAGGTTTAACATGCCTAACCAATGAGTTTGGTTTGAGTGAAGGGTTCATCTCCTCAACCTTATAATGTGGTAGAAAAAGATTAGCATGCCTAACTAATTGTTTTCCTTTGAGTGAAGGGTACATTCTTGTTAAGGCCATGGTAGAGGAGTTCAACAATCAATACCACCAACATCAACAAAGTTCAACAATCAATGACACCAACATCAAGGTTCTTAAAGGGCTTCATGCTCTTGATGTCAATCTCATACCCTCACGCATGATAGAATCAAATGGAAACATTGCAAACCCCCAAACCATTAAATCCTGAAAACCATTAAGTCTGTTGAATTTTGAGTGAAATCTAAAATTCTAGTTTCTCCATATGAAATCCAATGAGGTCGAAACCACTCTCAAACATCCTGAGTCATTTCATGGTAATGTTAAAAATTTAAGTAAAATGATGAAAATGAAAAATAAAGGAAATGTCACTTTTACTTTAAGAATTTAACATTACCATTAATTGCCAACATTGCTAGGGTTGAGATGTGTCAGGCAAATGAGAGGGTAGGCATGTTTTTCTCAGAGGAACTATTTTTGGAGGAAAACAACCCCAAATTTCCCTCAAAACAGCGTAAAAACTTAGAAAACTGCATTCTGTGGGGTCTATAACTGCCTTGGCAATAAACCGACCGGTTTGACCATAAATCGGCCGATTCCTTCATAAACCGGCCGGTTTGGTTTGGTTTTTGTGAAATTTTGGTGAAATGGACCCTTCAACCGGGTTTTTTGGCTGGTTTGACTTGGTCACCCAATGAACCAGCCGGTTTGACCAATTTTTAAAACACTGGTTAGCTCAAGATTTCTTGAGGGGAAGCAATTTTATTTTAGGTGGGGATTTTAATTTCACAATAAGTTGAGCAGAGATTTGGGGAAGTGCCGCTAGAGCAGATCCCTTGGCTGTTTTCTATTATAAATACGTGGGAGGAGGTTGGCTTGGTGGATGTTGAATCCATCAAAATGTTTTCTACTTGGAGGAACATGAGCATAGAGGAAGATAGGGTGGCTAAGGGATTAGATTGGTTTTCAATCTCAAATTCTCGTATGAGTGATCAAGTAAAAATAAGATGGGTTGATGTTGGTGGGGAATTAGGTCATCTGCCAGTTTTTATTCAGTTGGAAAAAGAGGAACCCAAACCTTGAGGTCCATTTAAATTTAATCCTCCCTGGCTGGAGGATGAAGAGATTTTTAGTTTGGTCAAATCTGAATGGAAACCCTTTGATGTCTCCTTAAGGGAATCAGATAGCATTCAGTTTGCTTCTAGTCTCCAAGTAGTTAAAAGGGAAGTATCAATTTGGGCACATGAGGATGAGCACTCAATTGCAGAATTTTATACTAAAAATATATATGGTGTTATTGATGAGAATGAGCAAAAATGAGGGTGTTGCAATAGAACAAGAGAAACATTCTTCTATATAAATAGGTTCTTTAGAGTAGGAGCGGGGAACGACATTTTCAAAAGCTCCCAGGTTGGGAGCGAATTTTTATATGATGTATATTTTTATATATTTTGATGCATATATGTCAACAAAAACATGTAGAATGATAAATTAGATACAAAAAACATAAAAACATGGATTAAACCATATAACATCAATCATATAGAAGTTATAATCTTCATCAACCACATGTCCACAAGTTAGTAACATACAACATATTGAGTCTCATGATTAATCAATCTTAAAGTTTCAAGCTTTCAAAATTCGATATATAACATTTGTCATCATTGATCACTAAAGTTGTACTTGTAAGTTGTAACCATTAACATTACCAAGTAACCAAACCATAACAAAGAATGTCTAACATGAAATGAAATGTTTCAACTTTGAACTTTCACAAAGCATCATATTCATAATTCATTACCAATGAGTTATAATTGCCAACTTCAAACTTCAAACTTAAATTGTCATATATTGTTTACAAAAAATATCATAATAAATATGAAGGAGTCAACAATTATAAAAACTACTAGAAACTAGAAAAGACAAGTAAATCTATTACCTACTACTTGGGCCTCTTGCCACAAGAAGTGTCTAATTTTTGAGAAGCTCGTGGTCTATTGGGAGTCTCGTCCTGCATAGTTAGAGGCAGAGGCTGTAGATGGAGGTGGTGGCAACAAAGCTTGTGGAACTTGAGCACTACTACTGGATGATGGAGGTGGCATGGCTACTGTTGTTGCTTCATTATCATCTTCAAAAGTTCTGTTTCCAATTCTTCTAATGTATAGCTCCATCCTCCAAATTATCTTTCTCTGGGTTGTTGTCCCAAGTCATATATGATGTATCAGCACGAGCCTGCTCATAATAATGTGTCAACAACCTGAAGTTGTAGTGCACAAAAACCAAGGCTTTTGTCCAGTTTTCATTGAAGTAGTTTCTTCTCACATTGTGGATGAAGCTATAGGTGCTCCAACACCTCTGTGCAGAAGAAGTATTAACAACCTATGAAAGCACTTTCATTGCCAATTTTGCCAAAAGTCCCTCGCTGCCATACATGTTCCACCATGTGACAACATCCATTTTGTCCCCATCTTCCATTGCATGCAAAGAACTAAACACTCTAGTGCTATTGAAATATTTGCCTAATTCTCCACGCAATCTAGCACACTCCTCCTTGTCAGGAACCAACTTGTCTAATGATGTCATCTACCCAACTTGTACTTATGGATTTGTATGGGGTTTGGTCCTAACCCCACCCCTAGGTGCATGTTTTCCCAACCAAGATGGAGAGTAGTGTTTTGTCATAAGGATTTATTCCAAGGCATGTAGTGGAACATTAATTTTATCCCACCGCGCACACACAAAATTGTGAACATGATCATGCAAGTTGGGATCTTTTAGCTGAAAAATATCTTTTATTTCCCCCAATATATCCATCTGCTCATACACCTCCCCAATCATTGGTGCATATGTATCTGCAAAATGGATCATGTTATAAATGGGCTTTGTGTATTGCAAAAGATCCCTCACACATGCCCAAAACAGACCATCAAGAGCGGTCTCCTACACCTCTTCAAAACCTTCCCTGTCAGGTGCGGTTGGAGCCCTATCCTTTAATACCTGCCAATGTTGACTGGATACCATGTTAGCCAATGACTCTCTTACCTTCAAAAGGCACCTAAAGGTGAGGTAATAGCTAGCAAATCTAGTCTTCCCAAGCTTCAATAGCTCCAACCTTGAGTGAGTATGGAAAAGCCCATGAGTATTGCTATGTAGTATGATTGGTAATAAATTTTATCATTCTCTTGCCTCCTTTGTATGAATCACCAATCCATCTGTATTGAGGTTCCTTGATCTTATTAATATCATGCATCAAAAGGTTCATTGTGTGAATCAAACATCCAAACCAAAATATGTTGGGGTATTTATCCTCAATGATTGCTCCCACACAATTAGAAGCATTATCAGTGATGACTTGGATGACATTGTATGGCCCAATACTTTCAATTGTTTGAAGTAATGGTTGTGCAATGTTGATGGCGGTCTTGAAATTTTCTGAGTAATCATGTGCTGAAAGGAAGACTGCACTAGTAGTAGATACACCAAGAATACTTATCAATGGCATGCCTTTTACATTTGTCTAGCCATTAGATACAATGGATACACCATAGTCATTCCAAGAATTTTTCAATTTACCCAAACCAGTGTTATTTTGGCTGTTTCATGATCAAGTCCCATGGTTATAGCTTTGTTATACCCAGGGCTCTTATATCCTTTAGGGGCCTTATTGATGGTGGAAACCATTTCATGACAATAAGGTGAGCGAAGAACATTGAATGGTATCCCACATGCATAGAGAGATCGGAAATTTTTTACATCCACATTATCCCTACACCCTTGATCAATTAAATATGGTATGGTTCTATGCCTTAAAGGGATTTATATGCCTTTGTTGTATCCACTACCATGGGTGGATGCTAATGGAGTTCTTAGTCTATGTGATTTTGGGCTACTACTGTCATGTTGAAAGTCACCCTTTGATCTTTTAGATTGTATTGGGCTTCCTGCTCTTCCCTTAGTATTTGGCTCTTTGTTGTTGTGACACACTTTCACAAGTTTTGATTCCTATTTGCTTAGTTCTATCCCTTGCCATTTTCCCATAGATATTCTTTCTGGCACGGGGGTATGAACTTGTGAAAGTGATTTTGTAATGCGGGCACGTAAATTTAGTGGTTCCACCCCCTTTCCCTCTTGAAAGCCTAGTAACATATTTCCACAAGGGGTTTTGGTCTACTTTGGTTTTTTTGCCATCATCATCTCCACTCTCATTATCCTCCTTCTCCTCTTCCTCTTGGTACTCCTCTTCTCCAGGGTTTCCTAATCCACCATTACCCACTTCATCATCTTCTCCAGGGTTTCCTAATCCACCATTACCCACTTCATCATCTTCATCATTCCTCCTCTTTCTACTCCCCAACACCATCATAACCAAAAAAGGAACCAACAAGAGAATGCCAAGCCACATACCATCATGTTTGGTGAAGTTATAGTTTCTTTCCTGTAATAAAATGGGGGAATGGGAATGAGAAAGAGAGAAAAGAACATCTTTCATTCAACAATGAACATATAAAAAACACAAATGCTACATGGAAAAATAAAAAGAATGGGATTAGAGTCATAGACCCTACCTCTTTGGCTCTCCAATGGTGCCTTCAATCCCAAGCTCCAATCTCCCTTGCAAGCCCCTCAAGCAACCCTCTCAATCTTCCTCTCACTCACCTCCTCAACTCAAGCTCCAAAATCCCTCTCTTGCTCTCTCAATCATGCAAATGATGCGTTGTGGGAGGGGAGGAGGCCTTTTAATTCTTTTGCCCCCCCACTCCCTCTGCCCAAAAAATCGAGCGTGCTTTTCTTTCCATGGGGAGCGATTTTTTGCAAGCTGGAGCGGCCGGGAGCAACCGCTCTCGTATTGCTCCTTGATTTAATAATTCGCTCCGTGAGTGAACGGGAGCAGAATGGGAGCGATTGCTCCCCAACTGCTCCCGGAAAGGCACGGAGCAAATTTCTATTAAGGGAGTGCATTTCAAGAGTGGATTCAGGGAGGGGAGGGCGCTTCCCCACAACCTTGCTTTAGAGGCTTTTGTGGTTGTCCAAGGGTAATGAGAAGACTTTTTCTTTTGTAATTTTGTAAATTATAGGAAAAATATAAAACCAATTTGGGAATTTCAAAGAGATGATAGATCTAAAGCACAAAGTTTTAAGGACTTTGCTGCTTTAGGAGTGCCTCGTTTTGGGAAGATATATGATGGGGAGGATAAAGAAAACATTGTAGCAGTAGTTAAGATGGCTTGTTACTTTCCTAGTTTTGTTGATGGGGCAACAAACAGGAGAGGGATGGAGGAAATTTAAAAATATGAATCACAGTTGGTTCTTCATAGTTTTCAAAAGGACAAGAGTCATGGTCTTGATGCTTGGACAATGGTGTTTTTCTTGGGTTTCTGTGATTTGATAAGAATAGTTGAGGAGTCAAGGAGCACTGGGGAGGTTTAGGGTACCTTCAATTTTACTTTGACTGTGTTAGTCCCAAAGGGGCCAGGACAATTCTGGTTCATTTGACAATTTCAGGCCTATCTCCCTTTGTAACATTATTTACAGGATAATAGCTAAGATAATCACTTTGAAGGTTAACAAACTTCCTTTTGAGTCAATCTTCAATAAACAATTTGTGTTCCTTAAGGGTGGGCAAATTTGTGATGCAATTGGGGTAGCACAAGAAGGGATGCATCATGCACCTGATAAACATAATTAAATTATTGGCCATGGATTTGTAGTCAGACCTGTCCAAGGCATAGCTTGGGAAAATTGTTTGTATTAGTCTTATCTTGATTCACATTAGATTTTGTGTTCATATTGTGAACTAGATTATGAAATAACTCACATCAATGTCTTTTGCAGTCCTTTTTGTTGACTGGAATGGTTAGATTTTGAATTAAAAAGAGTTGCAACATCAATGATCAACCTAATAATAAAAAAAGAGAGGCTGATCACAGATCCAAAATGTCAAAAGGATGTCCAAAAAACTTGAAGTTTGGCAACTAAATCCATTGATATTTCCTTCCCAAAGGAATACCAAATGTACTAACTAGTATAAATCTAGTAGGAAGTTCCTATTATCAAAGGGACTTTGCAAAAAATATTAAAACCTGTGGTTAAGGAAAAACATGACCATTGTGGGCTTGATTTTGATTCTCTTGAATGGGTTTGGCTTCTTGCTCCATTCACCACTTATCCATGTTTGTTAGAGCTTATTGCATTGAATCTTATTCTCTTGCTTCATCTTGGATTGATCTTATTGACCTTTTCTGAAAGGATATTATTGATTGATAGATTTTGGCGAGACTCATCACAATTTGGTGTGACATTTTGCATTTTACTTCAAGATTCTCAATTTGATGTCTCTATTGAGTCACTATATCCAAAAACTTGTACACTTAGAATTGCATATATCCTCTTAAGAGAGCATTCTAGAAGTTGCTGTGAAAATGGAAGTTTATTTATCACAAAGAAGAATCTCGTGCTGCCTCATAACCCCAAAACATGCATAATATCACAAAGGGGCCAATGTCCAGGATGGCTATGATTTTCCATAAGTCCCAACTTCCAATTTGCAAGAGAAGATTTAGTACATTTGCACACACCACAAACCCCTATCGACACTGGTGTCACCAAGACCTAAGAACAAGGTGTGAAACAATTCCTCATAGGAACTGAGACAGCTAATCCACTACCTCCATGATTGAAAGTCAATACATTCACCAAAACATGGAAATTGACCGACTGGGCTCGAGAGAAGACTGAATCTATACGTGTCTAGGCATAATTCACATTGCCAAGGGAGAAAACCACATAGATCGTTATTAAAATCTGACTTACATCCAACATATTACCAATTCATGGCATATGAAACTACTTCGACTTCAAGTGTGAAGTGTGTGAGCATATCGAAGGGCTATACTGCATTAAAAATTCTCCCTTCTTTAATTTGAAAAGCCACTTGGCAATGGATGAAACATACTTAACATTTGTTGGATAGTTCATCCCTTAACATAATTAAGGGATGATTGAAAAATTAGTCCCCTCTTTTGTTCTAAACTTCTTGAACTCTAGGTGAGAGGTCTCGTTGGTTAAATGACCTGCTTGGTGATTGTGTGCTTTGTTGAAGTTTCTAAGTTTACTTAGTTAGAAACCCTTCATGCACTTTTTTTGATTTATTCCTACCTACTTGTTATTTTTCCTTAACAAGTTATTTACAAAGTAAATACTGAAAATAAACACCAGTGCATGCTCAACATATTACAGGTCAGCAACTAAAAGAAACAAGAACAAACACACCACATGACACCATTATTTTTGGACTAATGTCCCCGGAAAAACCCAATGTGGGAAAACCTGTGCAACTATCTGAGGGTTTTCTTATTAAGCAATATCAGAGTACAATCTGGGTGCTGAAACTGGCCTACCCAACAAAGAATTTCCTTAGTAGCTATGCCTCAGTTTGAGAGAAATCTCCTGGCTAAAACCCTGGAAAATCCTTCCGGTAGTTCCTCAACACAAAACTGCTCTGCAACCCCAGCGTTTGCCCAATTTGGACTGCGTCAGCCTCTCCTAGTCCATCGCTGGCCTTGCGTCAACCTTCCTTGGCCTGCGTCAGCTCTGGGAGCCTCTGCGTCAGCTACGCTGGCCCCTCTGTTGCTCTGTGCATCACTTCGCTGCCTCTGCGTGGCCCTGCGTGAGCCCTTCCTGGCTCTGCATCACTCTCCTTGGCTGCTGCGCTGCTCTCTCGGCACAATCTCTGCCTTCTCTGTTTCTCTGTACTCAATGCCCCTCAGCTGCTCTCCCGATCACTGATTCTATCTCTCTTAGCAAACCCCGCTCTAGAGAATAGAATGACTGATCACTCTGGTGTGTTCTCCAAGTGACCCTCAAGCCTCCTCTTATACTTTTCCTGTTGACATCTCAACGGCCGAGATTAAGTCCCTAATCAACGACTAAGATTAGATCTGGCTTGATCCATGTCTTTTGGACCATTCTAACACAGATTCATATTAATACACATTAATATTTTATTTTCCCTAAGTTTAGACTTAGGGACTCCATTAAAAATATTAATTATTTTAATATCTCCTGATCTGTTTAGAATCTGCCCAAACCCTTTCTGGGTATTGGATATCTCATGTGCCCCAACCTCTCCACCAAATTTCGTGGCTAGAGCACATCCGATGCTACCCCAAATCAACATGCTTCTAGGACATGGAAATACTCAACTTAATAGAATCTATTTGCCTCTACTTGTATTCTTGTGATGAGACTTGCCAAGATGCTATCAGAGAAAGGACGTTATTGTTGCATACATATAATGATGATTGCATAGTCTCCAATGACTAACGAGTTCCTAATTCACCGTGGGTCTATAAGTTTTAATCCTTGATATAGAGTGAGAGTTTTAAATCAGTTATTGGTTGCTTCTGCAAGACCTCATTCAAAGGTACTTTCTTATCATCCATCGGGATCAAAAAGATCCCTTTGGAACTTGCAACACCTTCTTTTGTAGTCTTAACCAATGGATTAACATTTGATTTTTTAGACCCATAAGAGGATTTAGAAAGGGTTGCCCTTTGTCACCTCTTCTCTTTCCAATAATAGCAGAAAGCCTCAGTAAGGCCTTATTGGAGGCAAGAAGAACTAGATCTCTACAAGGTAGAAAACTTGGAAGATATGTCCATTTGACACATATGCTTTTTGCAGATGATGTTCTATTGCTTCATGATTTTCAAAGAAAGATGCAAGTAAATTAAAAGAAATATTAGAGCTATACTCCCTGCTACTAGTACGAAGGTTGATTTGCAAAAGACTTCTATTGCTTTTAATGGGGTGGTAGATGAGCAAGTTAAAACTTAAGTTCAATCTACAATTATTCTCTTATTAGTTGATTGACTTGTAGGAGGCAGGCTTGCATTTTATTTGGGGGTTGGATTGATAGTTCTTGTAGGTAGTTGTGCCTTGTGTAATTGTAGTCTCTTTCCTCTCAATGCTCCTTTGTTGCACATCGTAATATTTTTCATAAAACTAAAGTTAAGACATATGCCTTGACTGACATTTATGCTTATGTGTTATGGTTGCTTTATTTGGATGAATGTTATGTTCCTTGCTTTGCTATGTGTTGGCTGAGTATTGAAATATTTGCTGAGTATGGTTGGGTTGTTTTAAGGCCGAGGTTGGATGTGTGCCTATTATTGGATGAACTTGGTTTTGTTGGACTTAGTTGTGCATCTAACATATTGTAGTATAAGGCAAAGTTATGGGCAGATTTTAAGTGAAGATATGTAGTTTGGTTGTAGCAAGGGCATTTTGGCCAAACCCTTGTGGGTGAGGCAAGGTAGTGTTGCATGAATGGATATGACCAAAAAATGAAAAAAGAATTGGGTAAGGCTCTTAGTTCTGTGACATGGTATGGAAGTTTTAAATTTCATGTTATGCCTTTTGGTTTGTGTAATATTCCTGCTACCTTTTGCACCACATTGAAGAGTTGCACCATTGAGAGACCTCATATTGATTGTAGATAGACCAAAGATGGAAGTGGACAAGATACTTGCACGTTTGACAACCCATTTTCATAATAATAAAAAACATCGGTACCTTGTCAACTAGAAAGACAAACTTGAAGAGGTTAATAGTTGGGAAAGGAAAGAGGGATTGTGGCAGTATGAAGAGAAGATCTTGTTAAGTTTTGAACCAAACACTTGACAATTAATTCCTAGCAGATTTATCGTAGATCTACTGAATAAAAGCACAACTAGGTTCTTAACAAAATATTCAATGGAAGAAAAATATTAACAAATCTCAATCACATTTGACACACACACATTCTGCCCAATCAAATCAATTCTTCATTAACTCGTAATCAGAACCTACTTGGGCTCCCATCTCTTGATAATGGTCCATTTGAGGAATTTATAAATACAACATATGCTGGATATGATCCAACTAATCAAGCCCTAGATCTATCCTTGATCTACTTCACTAATCTAGATCTCCTATGCTACACCCCTATACCTTCCTCGAACTTGGCACGCTTGAGTATCTCATTCCTCACTTGAGAGAATCTCTTTCTAAACGTCTTATGTCGTTGTATGGTGTGTCTTTCTCCTCTCCTTAATCTAGATTTTATAACTTCTCATCCCTAACCTTAATCTCCAAAGTGATGGATGGTCGAGATTAGATATCGCCTCACTTGAAATGAATGGTTGAGATTAAAAAAAATCACTAAAGTAAATACTTTACTTTTCGTAAGTTTTCTTAGCTCAATAGCCAACATAATTAATTATGTGCTTTTCCTTAGTTAGACATAGGCTAAGTTATGTAGGTTTTAACCTTGTACAAAAATTACTTGCAAACGAATTCTTCAAACATAAAAATATACAATGGCGAGAACATAAAACAAATATACATAGATTTTCCCCTAGATCCCAAAACCGGGACTACCAGATTGATTTTTCATTATATTCCTTTTAATGTTACCCCAATCCACTAACCTTGGATTAGAACATAATTGTAGTTCCCTTGACCAAATCTACAAAATACCATGGGCAGAAAACCATCATGACCAAAACCATGTGCAAAAACCATGCACAAAACCATGGGTTGGTCCACCTACCATCTTTGGGTCCGCATAATATATATATATATATATATATTTTGGGGCACTGCCCCAGGCCCCATGACACGTGGATAGAATATAACACACACCCAACATTCTCCCACTTGTTGTTTTCTTTCTACACAGGGGGGCGCAAGAGAGCTTAGCCATTGGTCTAGGGCTGTAATGCCCATTGTTTCTCTACACCGAGAAAACTTCTCAGTGCTCACAGACTTTGCCAATGCATTTGCAACATTCTTCAAAGTGTCCACCCTTACCAAAAACACCTTTTTGTCTTCAACCATATCCCTCACAAAATGATATTGAATATCAATGTGCTTCGTCTTCGAATGATAAGCAAGGTTATTTGCCAATAAAATTGCACTTTGGCTGTCACAATCTATCCTTATAGCTCGCTATGCCAACCCCATACGTGAACACAATCTCTGCAACCAAACTTCTTCCTTGCTTGCATGAGTGCCTTCCATGTATTTAGCCTCTGTAGTTGAAAGTGCCACTACAAACTGTCTCTTGCTCATGCAACTGATTGCTCCTCCAAATAGGTTAAACACATACCCACTTGTAGATCTTCTCTGATCTAGATCTCCAGCTCAGTTTGCATCAACAAAGCCATAGATGTCCAAAACTTTGTCCAATCTTGGTCTTCCTTGGTAGCACAAACCATAATCACTAGTGTCACGCAAATACCTGAAAACCCGCATCATTGTTGTCCAATGCCCCTTCCCTAGTTTGACATAAACCTGCTCAATACTTCCATTGCATGTGAAATGTCTGGTTTAGTATAGACCATTGCATACATCAGGATACCAACCACACTCGCATATGGAACATGTGACATGTCCTCTTCCTCTTTTTGTGTCTTGGGACACTGTTCAATAGATTACTTTACACCTACAGGAATAGGAACCTTGACCGATTTACTATCTTGGATATTAAACCTCTGCAATATTGTCTCAACATACTTTCTCTGGTTTAACCAAAACTTCCTCTTTTCCCGATCTCATTTAATTTCCATGCCCAAAATATAGTTTGCAGCACCAAGATCCTTGATGTCGAATTTGGAGGACAATTGGGTTTTCAAATCTTGGATAATTGCTTTTTAATTTCCAATCAACAACATATCATCCACATACAAGACCACATACAAGACCAAATAAATAACATGGTCACCAACTAATTTAAAATACACAGTGATCCGCTTTGCTTCTTGTGAAGCCAAGTCCCCATATATATGTATCAAATTTCTGATACCACATCCTTGATTACTATTTTAACCCATACAAAGACTTTTTTTAACCTGCATACTAGTTCTTTCTTACTCTTCACCGCAAAGCCTGGTTGCTTCATTTAGATTTCTTCTTCCAGATTCCCATGAAGAAATGATGTGAAGGTTCTACCTCAAAATCAAGAGCAACAACAATAGATAAAAGTAATCTAATAGAAACTAACTTGGCAACAAGAGAAAAAATATCACCAAAATAGCACCTGGGAATAACCTTTTGCTACCAATCGAGCTTTGTATTTCTCCACCTTGCCTTCTGCATTCTTCTTCTTCTTAAACACCCATTTGCTGCCAATGGGTTTCCGTCCATTCGACAACTCTACTAGATCCCAAGCCTCATTTTTGTCCTAAGATGTAATTTCTTCAACCATGGTCTCCTTCTAGAGTTTTCCATCTTCTGAATCCACTGCCTCCCTGACAATTTTGGGATCATCATTAGTAATAGATAAAGAAAAATTTGAACAAAAACTAGATGGGCTATACCTTTATGGTTTCTCTCTCTCGAATTGATCTTGTCAAAGCTGGACTTTGTGGCTCTTCCTCTTCTGATCCATATTTTGTTGTAGAGTCCGATTCTTCCTCGTTCAGTTCAAACTCTATCTTTTTAGGTTCCTTTGATAGGAATTCATGTTTCATAACGTCTTTCACTTCTCTAATCACCACATCTCAGCTGTACACAACCTTCTTTGTTTATTGGTTCCAAAGCTTATAACCATTATAACCATTTAAACCATCCTTATACCCAATAAATATGCACCTTTTAGATTTACTATCCAACTTGGTTCTTTTCTCCTTTGGAACATGTACATATGCATCACAACCAAATACCCTCAGATGTGAAAGAGAGGGTTTCTTACTAGTCCATACCTCATGTGGAGTCTTATCCTCCAATGCCGATGAAGGTGATCTGTTGACTAGGTAATATGTAGTATCCACTGCCTCTACCCAGAATTCCTTCTCTAATATAGCGCCATTGAGCATGCTTCTTGCCTTTTCCATCAACGTCTTGTTCATTATTTCTGCAACTCCATATTGCTGTTGTGTGTATGGAGTAGTTCTTTGTCATACTATACCACACTTCTTACAGAACTCTTCAAATTCCTTCTTGCAAAACTCTCCACCATTATTTGTTCCCAACACCTTAATTTTCTTCTCTGTTTGATTTTCCACCAGAGCCTTAAATTCTTTAAACCTGTCAAAAACTTCATATCTCTTCTTGACGAAATATATCCATGTATTCACCGAGAAGTCATCTATAAATGATACATAGTACACAAATTTACTTAGAGATGGAACTGAAATAGGTCCAAACACATTACCGTGCACAAACTCTAATATCCCTTTTGCCCTCTTAGCACCAAAGGGGAAATTTATCTGATTCTGCTTCCCATATACACAATGTTCACAAAAATTGAAATCCAAAGAACAATTAGACATACCTTCTGCCATACCATTACCATGTAGTATTCGAAGGCCCTTCTCTCCAATATGTCCAAGTTTTTGATGCCACAACATGGTCTCTTCTCCTAAGACCACTAGATTTTCAACTCCACTTTCAGGAACCACACAATTGTTGCATCCATCAATAATAGTGCTACCTAAAAGCTTGTACAGAGTTCCAATCCGAACTCCTTGCATCAATACCAGTGCTCCCTGAACCATCTTGTAGGTATCTTTCTCGGATACTATTTTTACCCCTGCATCATCCATCTTGATTACAAATATCAGATTTCTGACCAATGGAGGAATATGTAGAACACCATGAAGTGTTCTAATCCTTCCACCTTGCAACTTCAATTTGACTTTTCCACGTTCCATGATTTTGGTCTTCCTGTCATCCCCTAGGAAGACATCACCACCATCATATTTCTTGTACTCGCAGAACCCCTCCCTATGGGGAGTGAAGTGAAGGGATGCACCTGAGTCAATGAACTATGCCTCATGATCTACATGTGTACTTGAAGAAGAAGCCAAGTACACATCTGTGCCTTCATCTGAGGTGGTTTTCGCCTCTGCAGAAGGAGCATCATCAAATCCCTTTCATTTCATAGGAGTGTTAGATTTACAATAATTTTTTTTGTGCCCTTATTTTCCGCATTTCCAGCATACCTTTATAGGTTTTCCTAGATATTTAGATCTCCCTCTACATTTAGACCTCCCACTTGAGGACTTATTTCTATTTCTGTTCTGGGGCCATCCTCTTATAGACAAGGCATCTCCATTCTGGTTCTCCATATTTTTCCATCTCATCACCTTCGACAACAAGGATGATACTATTTCGTCAAACTTTAAGGTAGTTGTATTGCTACCTATAACAACAACCAGACTATCCCACAAATCTCGTAGAAAACACAATAGACTGATGCACTTATCTTCATCTGAAATTTTAATATCAACATATAACAACTGGCTCACCATAGTATTAAAGGCGTTTAGATGCTCTGTCACCAAGTCTCCATCCTTCATTTTGTTGAGAAATCTAAGGGCTTGATATGTTAATGATTTCTCTATCTTAGATAATTGCTTGTGAAGTATTTTTATCCTTTTACTTATTCAAACAAGATCTTTTCATATGTGTATGTTTATTAACTTCATCAACCAACTATCATGCATAATAAGCAAAAGAACAATAACATAAGATATAGGCAGCAACCAGGGAAAAACCTCTCCAACCTGAGAGGAAAACCCACGGTAATTCTTCTTATAGAATCTTCACTTGACAAAATTTCCAAGACCCATACAAAGACCCTTTGACCAAAGTGTCTCCAAGATCAAGGCTAGAACCTTCTGCTACTGCTGTCCTCTGACCTGCTGTACCATAGATCAGATCTGCAACTATAGATGGAAGGATTAGCTTCCCTCTCCCTTCCTTCTTCCTCCAAGCTTCACTTGTCCAAAATAGTTCATTTTGCAAGCTTATTGTCCTCAACACTTGCCTTTAGACAAGATGATCTGCGTCCTTGATGTGAACTGTTCAACAACCGTAGCAACAAACCTGAATATGTCACTGTCTTCACACGTGTGAGTGAGCTATTTGATCTTGTAGCCTCCTCCTTGCCTCGCTATGCTTGGAGCTTCCTTCTAGACCAACGATCGTACTCTTTAGGCCTCAAATCAACCCTTTTCATGAAGATGACCTAGGACTGTAATGCAACCCTAATTGTGACTTGTTCCTTCGCACGTGTGAGAGGTTTAGGGCTCTTCTAGCCCTCCTAAACCTTCGCTCTACTTGTCTCTGCTCTTCAAATAAATATGCCCTTCAAATAGACCCAAGATCGAACTCTTTCCTTGCTAATGAGAGCATATAAGATGATGCCCTAGCCTCACACGTGTGGACAGATTTCCTGCGGTTATAGATGGCAGAACAAACTTCCTTCTTGTTGACCTGCGGCTCCTTGAATTGACCCTTTCTTCGCACCCTTAGATAGACTTCTTCGCATAGGAGAGAGACCGAATTGATGTGATGAGAGTGTGTTCGAATGAGGGAGGAGAGGCCCTTATTTATAGTCCTCTCAACGCTGCTCATTAGGCCGACATGACTTGTCTTTAGGCCGAGTTACATAATTGATTTAGCTGACATGAATATAATGTTGAAAATAGCAACAAGAAATGATAAAAATAGAAATGCTAAAAATAACATTCAGAATATTCCAATTTTGATTTGTCCTTGAATTAGAATTGTGATTTAAAATTCGAATTTAGTCTCACCAGCTACTTGAAAAATAATTAATTAATTCATCTTCAGTTAATTAGTTGGAGAAATTCAAACATGAAGTCTTTGTGAAGTCATGCAACAATTATCCCTTTGATTGAGGAAGTTATCCCTTAATTAAGGAGATAAAGATAAGTTCTATTTGAGTTGTAATTAGTTAGCTCAGTTAACTGAGTTAAGTCCAATTAAATTAGTTCCAAACAGTTTGAGGAACTAATTGTGAGTGTAGTCAGTTAATGCATGCATGCATCAAACTAGTGTACTCCAGATAACTGAGGATTCTCTCATAAATAACTCATGCATGTCTATTCAGAGAAAGACCCAGTTGAGATTAAAGACATGGACATTGTACTATTAGTTGGAAGAATTTTCCTATAAAGGAAACTCATCCATGCAGAAGGAACAAGGTTCTTAGAGGATTGCGCAGTTTTACAGGGTGTGAGATCAGTGTTACACTTGGTAACAGTAAGATCACCCAGGAGAAACAGCGCAAGGAAATAGGAGGCTTGGAGGGCAGAGGAGAAGGCTTGTGAGAAGATTTGATTGCCTGTGAGCATCCAGGAGGATTGTACTGAGAGCTGGCTAGGTATGAGAGCTAAGGCTTTGTATAATTCTGATGTATTTCCACCTCGTATGATAATACAGATAGTGGGGTTTTTAGTTGAGGCTTTCCCCAGAGTATTCTTTTGTGTTTCATGTGATTGATTCTTCTTCACTGTTATATGTGTTCCGCTTGACCTTGCTCAAATCTATTAAGCTTCCGCAAGTTTGATTGTAGAAGTAGATTAAGTATTTTGGTTTAGTACATTGCATAATCAGATTAATCTACAGTGAGAATTTCTGCATATAATATATTTTTGCCGAAATTACAATGCCTTTTTATCTTTCGCTTGGAGGAGACTTTTACTAGCTATTTGTACTTGAACTTGGAGGAGATATTCCACATGGTTCTGCCCTTGATCTTGGAGACACAAACTATATAGTTTACAAGTGTAATTGTTTACATCAATGACACAAACCTATCACCTAGCCTAGAGCTCTTCAATGGGA
Source organism: Pinus tabuliformis (assembly GCA_031772625.1). Classification (NCBI taxonomy): domain Eukaryota; kingdom Viridiplantae; phylum Streptophyta; class Pinopsida; order Pinales; family Pinaceae; genus Pinus; species Pinus tabuliformis. The sequence continues at coordinate 979,986,683 of CM062812.1, forward strand.
GCTACTACAAACAAATTTTGAGCATGAAACCCATGACTCAAATTTACAAAATATTTTGCTAGATACAATTTACATCATTTACATTGGCATGTGTCATTATGAAGACCGAACCTAGTTACACTTTCTTCAACACTCCCTCTTAACTAGGGAGGTATTCATGCATACATGGTACTTGGACAATTTTTCAAGTTCACAGAAGAATTCTCATAAGAAGATCGGATTTGCATTCCATCTGTTATAGCATCATTTCAACCAACATTGTTTTAATATAGCAAGGCCTTGACCAACATCTCTATCTCTCACTTAGATCATAACACAATTTTGGCGAGACCAATGAATGATAGACACACATCATCATTGTCTCTCTTAGGGTCATACCCACCCGGGTGTTCTCCAAGTATGCCCTACTAGGACTATTCTCATCTTGGGTTCCCAACCCTCAAGAATATCGATCCTCTTGCCCACTCTTATCTTGGATGCCCTACCACATCCTCAAAGAGTGTCAGATGCCAGATGATTACACAATCCTCCATTCTTTCTTCCAAACTGAAGACAAGAATGTCGTGTCTAACTCTCCCTCTTAACTAGGGATGAGTTCCAAGTTTCTCTTTACTCAGAAACTTACTCGTGTTCCTTTACTCATAGGAACCTTTCAGAGCTCCCTCTTAAACATGGACTCTATCATTAATACTTTATAGGGTCTTCTAGTTGACTGATGATCCAAGACCTCAATGTCATCAATTTCTTCATATGTAGGGTTTAGCCATCCATCACTTTCCTCCATCATGTCATTCCTTCTTTCCTGGAAAGTATCCTCCTTGGATTTACATCTGGGGCTTCCTTCATAGGGCCATCTATCTCCACCTTTCTTTCAACGGTGATTGCTCTAAGATACATAGTTGTGACATCCTTCACAACTCTTCTTACCATGGCCCTGCACACATACCCAGACTTATCCCAAAAGGTCAGAAACCAAAAACAAATCACATATTACCTTTTTGGTGATGGCCTTTTCCAATGACATCTTCCTGTAGGCATCAACACCTTGCATACATGTTGACACATCTCCCAAAGATATCTGTTGTCAAGGGTCTTCATTTTTTCAGACTTCCATCAGAGTCTCCATATCTTTCTGGGATATTTACTAGTCAAATCTTCCTGATTCTCTGGATGTTGATTGCCTTCATTATGGGTGCATATTTCACGATCTCTACCATCCTCACACCTTCCATTCCCAGGAGATTTTAAATCAGAGTTTCTTAATTCTAGTCAGCCACCTCATACTCCATATGAGGACATATTATGTTGATTTCATCTGGTGTGACTTAAGTCTTCTTGCATCCTTTCAGAGGAGGAGATCCTTTTTCTCTTGATCATGCTTGATCCATGTTACCTACAACCATATGACATGATATTATAATATTAAACACAAGTATACATACCTCATTTGTCTTGAATCATACCATGATTCTTGCAGCGGACTTCTTGAGGGATCTTTGACCTGCAACGGAGTTGTCTTGATCCTTACAGGTTCTCTTAGCACCATCGTTCTGACTTATATGAACCTGGATTCTTCACAGAGGATATTTGCCTATAAAAACTCTTCAAAGATTCAGAGAACCAAAGTGTTCTCATCTTAGGGTTTCCTACACATAGCAATTTCATTCCTTCCTAGAATCCTTACATAAAGAAATACAACATACTTTAATCATAACCATTAACAGTATTTCCAGAGGATTCAACATATCCTCATACATCAATTGTTCATCCATGGATGGTACGGAATACATAATCAGTACATCCTTTAAAAAGTTACTTAAACAACACACAAGAATGTTCATGAATCACAACATGTCACAAAATGCTATGCAATCTGCTATGCAACTAAGACCTATGAAAGAAAACAGGAGGTGATATTTTAATCATAGTAAAGATCCTGTGGCTCCTCCTTCTTCGACTTCTTTTCATTGTCTTGTATTTCCTGGGCGACATGAGCTGTTTCATGTTTCCTCTTGCCATTCTTCTTTCGCTTGGGACAATCTCTTCGGTAGTGTCCATATTCGTGACATTCAAAGCATTGAATCTTTGACATGTCTTTCTTGGGATGTTGCTGGTGACCAGATCTCTCAAACTTTTTGAACTTTCCTTTTCTCTTGAACCTGGCAGCAAATGCTTGCTCCTTGGATCCAACTGCAATATCTTCCTTGGCCTTTAATCTGGCTTCTTCCACTTTGCATATTGCCCACAGATCATTGAGTGAGGATGCCTCCTTTTTAGCCCATATGCTGGCTGTAAAGTTTCCCCATTCCTCAAGTAGTGCATTCAACACTATAGTAGTCATCTCTTGATCAGACATGATTTCTCCTCGATCCTGCAACTGATCTCTTATTTCAGAAACCCTTATGAAGTATGGAGCTATACCTTCTTCTTTGTTGATCTTCATCTTGTACAACTCATTCCTTAAAGAGATCCCTTCTCCTGCAGTGCTGACGGAGAATAGGTCTATCAATTTGTCATAGATTTCCTTCGCTGTTTCAAGCTTGGCTACATAAGGAATCAAAGAGTCCTTGATAGATTCTATGAGAATCTTTTGAGCTCTAACTTCGTTCTTGTTATACTTAGCCAATTCTTGACTATCAGTAGGAACAACAATTTTCTTTTGTACATGTTCAATAACTTCTTGTTCTTTCAAATTGAGGTCAGTTCTCTTCTTCCAAGTAAGGAAGTTGGCAACTCCAACTAACTTATTGCTTTCCTTGCAAGAAGACATCTTTTTCAAGATTAGTTTTGCTCAAATAAATAAGATACTTGATGTGATGGTCCTTGAAGCTTGAATTTGGATGGATGTCTTGTATGAGCTTGAGGAAGCTTGTCTATCCTTGAATGCTAGGGAACCTGATATTTTATCCTTGAGGATCTGCTCTTCAACTAAAGTGAGAAGATTCTTGATACCTTCCTCTTATAGATCTGCCCGAATAGTAGATATTTCTTCTATTTGATAGATCTCGGAGTTTCAGAATGTGGATCGGAATCTAGCTTTGCCTTCAACTTTAACTGCCTTGCCTCTTCATTAATTCTCTTTATCAACCCTTCCCTGATGTACTAACCTTGCTCTGATACCATGTTGAGAAATCTAAGGGATTGATATGTTAATCATTTCTCTATCTTGGATGACTGCTTGTGAAGTATTTTTTTCCTTTTACTTCTTCAAACAAGATCTTTTCATATGTGTATGTTTATTAACTTCATCAACCAACTATCATGCATAATAAGCAAAAGAACAGTAACACAAGAGCAGCAGCCAGGGCAAAACCTCTGCAACTTGAGAGGAAAACCCGTAATTCTTCTTATAGAATCCTCACTTGACAAAATTTCCAAAACCCATACAAAGACCATTTGACCAAAGTGTCTCTAAGATCAAGGCTAGAACCTTCTGCTACTGCTGTCCTCTGACCTGCTCTACCATAGATCAGATCTGCAACTATAGATGGAAGGGTTAGCTTCCCTTTCCCTTCCTTCTTCCTCTGAGCTTCACTTGTCCAAAATAGTTCACTTGTCAAACTTGTTGTCTTCAACGCTTGCCTTTAGACAAGATGATCTGCTTCCTTGATGTGAACTGTTTAGTAACCCTAGCAACAAACTTGAAGATGTCACTGTCTTCGCACTTGTGAGTGAGCTACTTGATCTTGTAGCCTCCTCCTTGCCTTGCTATGCTTGGAGCTTCCATCTAGACCAACAACAGAACTCTTTAGGCCTCAAATCAACCATTTTCATGAAGATGACCTAGGACTGTAATGCAGCCCTAATTGTGACCTGTTCCTTCGCACGTGTGAGAGGTTTAGGGCTCTTCTAGCCCTCCTAAACCTTCGCTTTACTTGTCTATGCTCTTCAAATAAATCTGCCCTTCAAATAGACCCAAGATCGAAATCTTTCCTTGCTAATGAGAGAATATAAGATGATGACCTAACCTCGCACGTGTGGACAAATTTCCTGCGGTTATAGATGGCAGAACATACTTCCTTCTTGTTGACCCGTGGCTCCTTGAATTGACCCTTTCTTTGCACCCTTAGACAAACTTCTTCACATAGGAGAGAGACCGAATTGATGTGATGAGAGTGTGTTCGAATGAGGGAGGAGAGGCCCTTATTTATAGTCCTCTCAAGGCTGCTCATTAGGCTGACATGACTTGTCTTTAGGCCGACTTACATAATTGATTTAGCTGACATGAATATAATATATTTTTGCCGAAATTACAATGCCTTTTTATCTTCACTTGGAGGAGACTTTTACTAGCCATTTGTACTTGAACTTGGAGGAGATATTCCACATGGTTTTTCCCTTAATCTTGGAGACACAAACTATATAGTTTACAAGTGTAATTGTTTACATCAATGACACAAACCTATCACCTAGCCTAGAGCTCTTCAATGGGAGCTACTACAAACAAATTTTGAGCATGAAACCCATGACTCAAATTTACAAAATATTTTGCTAGATACAATTTACATCATTTACATTGGAATGTGTCATTATGAAGATCGAACCTAGTTACACTTTCTTCAACACATTCTCAGGTTATAGAACTCTTTCCACAAGAACAATTTGTTCATCGGAGACTTAGATTGATAAAAAGTCCCTAACTTGTCCCACAAAGCCTTTGTTGTAGCTTTTCCTGAAACATTCAGTAATACTGAATCTGAGATATACAACCGTATTGTGCTCTTTTGCCTTTCGATCCAACTTCGCCTAGTCTTATGTTGACATTGCCGTTGGTTTAGTACCCGGATCTATCGCGATCCACTAATCTTTATCCACCAAAAGATCTTCCATATTGAGCTTTGACAACTCAAAACTTTGTCCATTAAATTTCTCGATCTCGATCTTTCCACTATTCGCCATCTCCTTTCACCACAAGAATCAATCCCGCAGATCTCTGACTGTAACAGGGTCTACCACAAGCCCAAGCAAAACCCATCAGCAACAAAGGTGTCCCTTTGAAGCCGAAACAACTCTAATACCAAATGTAGGTTTTAACCCTGTACAAAAATTACTTGCAAACGAATACTTAAAACAGAAAAATATACAATGGTGAGAACATAAAACAAATATACGTAGAGATTTTCCCTTGGATTCGAAAACCAGGACTACCAGATTGATTTTTCATTTAATACCTTTCAATGTTACAATACATATACATGCCGAAGCATTCATAAACCCCAATCCACTAACCCTGAATTAGAACATAACCGTAGTTCCCTCGACTGGATCTACAAAATACCATGGGCATAAAACCATCATGCCTAAAACCATGTGCAAAAACCATGCATAAAACCATGGGTAGGTCCACCTACCATCTTTGGGTCTGCCCCTCATCCTTGTTTCCGCATAAAATATTTTTTTTCCCAAGGCGCTGCCTTGGACTCCATGACACGTGGAACGAATATAAGACACACCCAACAAGTTACAAAAAACAACTTACTCAATACTTAAGTATCCTAAAGAGACTTTGGACGACTTCTGCATGCCTAGACGACTTCTGCACACCTTTGTTGTAGCTTTTTCTATCACCTGTCGTACAAGTGCTTCAGAAGATATAGAAGCCTCCTAGAGACATCGTTCGGGTTGAAAGAAGACCAGTGCCTAGGGCATTCGAGAGGAGTGCTTTTGAAGATTATCTAAGGGATTTTTGCTGCACTCCATATGTCATGTAATTTGGAAAGATATAATTCAGGGGCTTGGTTCAATAGTCCTTCATCAAGGTAAACTCAAGCAAACACATAGATCTAAATACTTAGGGGGTAAATATGGCTAATCTTAAAGAGAAATGTCTTGGTTCTGGTGGCTGACACACAATAATAGGCAACTTAATATGGCGTTGTAGTAAAAATGAAGAGGCGAAAAGAAAGGAGGGAATTCGATGCAAGAGGGCTTGATACAACATAAAATCCTAAGCAACAAGTTCCAATAGAATTATGGAATAATGAGAAGATGAAAATGCAGAAATAGTGGAGCGCAAATTAAGGTTTCATGCTCTATGCCTCATAGACACATTTATCACCAAACAACAATTACTAAATCTGTGCACACACAGGTACTGTAGTCTATAAACTAACACAAGTAAATATGTCATTTGCACAGGTACTGTTCACTAGTTAGCAACATAGATACATCCATAAAAGAGAGTGAAACCAGCAGCTTCATTACATAATTTCAGAAGAGGAAATACATACATGAAGTGATATACAAAGGGGAAAACATACTGCGCATTTCTCTTATTGGAATCAACAAAACTGCTTCATTAATCCTTCAAAATTGAGTCCTTATCACGAGTCCATTACATTTAGCAATATATAGCTCAAGCCCCCCATAAACAGGAAAATAGAACTAATGTGGAACCACATAATTCGAGCCTCTTGGATGTAGAATTCAAGAACCTCAGTTAAGTGTCTCTTCCCTCTTTTTATAAGGAGAGGGAGAGCTTTGAAAAACAATTACAAAAATATCTTAGCCAAGTCCCAACTATCTGATTGACTAGCTGTCTCACCATACGAATGCTTGCTGCCCAAATCATTACAAAGGATTTGATTCCTTCTTTAAAATGCAAGAAATTACAGAATAAAAGACAAAAGGAAAACTGAATGATGATTTGAGGAAAATATCTCCTTGCTATTCCTGTGATGGCCTCTGATCAGGCCACGTCTCTGCCACGATGCTCCTCTTCAGTCACTCGGCCGGTTCTCTTGTCGCTTTCCCCTTAATCGCTTGAACTTCCCACTTTCTAGAGCTGGGAGTGATCAGTTGTGGTGGCGTTAGTGGTGTCGTAGAATCACAACTGCCGATTCATCCATCTCTTACCTCTCTGTATTGCACTATTTGAGTGCTATATAAGAGCTTTGCCTTATCATAACTTTATTATTAAAAGACATGCCGAAACAGTGAGTTTCAATGCCCTTGGCCCCCTTTGTTTAGTCCCTTTCTATTGTCCTCCATGGGACTGAGGGTCGTGACCGAAGGCTTAGCCTTGAGGCGCTAGGGCATTTTGTTCCTGCTCGGGGGCCGTTTTTCCTTTGTAAAGTGCTTTGCACCCCTAGTTCTTTAAGTTCTTCTAGCGACTGTGTGCCAGCCCAATATTGGAGCCCTTCTCATCAATGATTTCCAATCGGGGAAATAACTTTGGAGTTGTGACATTCCCACTTCTCCAATATGTGACCTCCGATATGATGTCATCATTTCCATGTGGCACCTCATGAGTGGTGACATGTGTCACCTCGTTTTGCCCCCCTTAGGTCCCTCAAAACACCAAAACTGCTTGCCACATGTCATGTCGTACTGCCACGTCATGCTGATGTCAGATGCCACTGTAGTTTTATCGGAATCAATCATATGCTGCCACATGTCTTTATCAGAGCCAATCATACGCTGCCACGTGTAGCTTATTGGAACCAATCAAATGTCGCCACGTGTCCTGCTAGAGGAGAGAGAAAAGGGTCCGCCCGCCTTTGGTTTTGCGATGAAATCCTTTGTAAACCTTTATTGGCATTCTCCAACGGTTTTAAACGCTGTCGGAACTTTTACGATATCGCAACTTTTAAAAGGTTTACACTTAGAAGTTGCAATTTTCCGATCGCTGACCTTTCGATGTGTCGATGCTATAACATGCGATCTCCTCCAGGCTCCGATGTTGCGATTGCCGATCTGCTATCTCCGATATATCAGACCTCTGATATGTGGAGCGCTGATATGCCATGCTACTCTGATGTGCGATCGCCAATCTCCCATGTCGCTGGATCTTCGATATGCAATCTCTAATATCAGACCTGCAATATTCCTTCTTTCTTAAGGCTTGAATTCTTGAAACTTTAGAAAACCATATCTTTTGTTCCAGGAGTCCATTTTGGACTTCTACATATCGTTGGAAAGCTTGTTCAAAGCACTTTCCAATGGAGAGGGTCCGATGTAGGCTTTTGAGTGCTTCTGTGGCTTGGAAGATGACTGTAAACTTCTCTACTCTTTTGTCGCTGAAAACACATTTTGCAGTAAGTGACAACATTGGCTCCAACTGGGGACAATGCCTTGCTAACAAGGTGCTGAGAACCTGCAAACTAGTAGCCTTCACCATTGGGCATGGAGTAAAAAATATAATGAATTTATAAAACCAAATCTCCATGGAACTTTATCTGTTGGGAGTCTAAAACTGAAATGCAAAAATATAAACTCTAACAATTGGAAATTAAATGCTAGACTCCTACTTAGGCATGGGGCTCAAGTCACCCAAGTGAGGTCAACCTTCCAATGGTACCAGGTCAACATTTGGCTGCTGGACCTATTGCCTCCATGCTGCTGAAATTTAAAAATCAAAACAAGCACGCACCATGAAAAATATTTAATCAAAAAACTTGATACATACCCCAGAAACAACATCTGCTGTTGACCTAAGAATGTTTTCATGTAGTTAGCTACAGGGTCATAGAACCGGCGAGAGAAAATTGCAGCTGCCTCATTTTCTTGAAAAGTCTCCAGGGATGAATCTTTCTGAAAAAGGCAGCCACAAACATTGCTTGGCTCTTCAAATTTGGGCTCCTCTTGAAGAAGTTCTTGTTGGTCATCTTCTCCCCACTTGCTGATAAGCAACTCCCTTTGAACATCTGCAACAATCTCATCCTCCTCTGAATCATCTGAATCATAGATCGGAGAATCTTTATCGACTTCAATAGCAACTTCTTGAACTTGTTCTCTATTTGAAGGATGTGGATTGTAAACTGGAGCCTCTTTATTAACCTCCTGGTGGGCCTCCTCTTTTTGTGCATCTTCCCATGACTGGGACTGTTGTAGTCCTGCATTGCTCAACATCCCATCAGAGTCATATGAATCATAAGAAGGAGAATCATACAATTCGACAGAATAAGATCTTTGAGGGTTTGTTTGCAGCTCGATGATGTCTCCTTCTTCTCTTTCTTGATCACTGGGTGATGCTTCTTGATGCGAGTAGATATCTTCTTGGAGTGGAGCCCCACAAATATCTTCAGTAGGATCATTAACCTTAGAAATATTTTCAACATTAAAATGTGCACAACAATATTCAAACAAAGCATCCGGTGGATATAATCTTTTGCAATAATGATTAAATGCTATGTGAAATCTCTTTAAGGAAGATATGCTGCCACGAGGTATTGTTCTGTACCAAACTCTAGCATCTTCATCTAAAGAATACATGAACAATTTCATTTTCACATATTTAAAAACGATACCTTGTTGTTCCATGCATTCACGAAAATCCTTGAGGTGTTGGTCCGACCTTCTATCTATTTTTCCACTGAATGTAGGCAAATAGGTATACCATTCATGAATTGAAGGGACATGATGGGGTAACCAGCAACAAAAGAAAAATCCAGTGGGGAAAATTTGTTGGCCAAGAACGCAAGAATGCCCATTTTAAAAAACCCTTTAGGTGAGTGATCTAAAGTTCGAATGTAGGGGAAGTTTTCTGCTGTTTAGCATCAGAGCGAGTATGAGACATCTTGAAAGCCAGGATGATCAAATAAGGATATAGATAGTGGAGTTGCCAAGGTGTTTACAATAAGATTCAAACAGTGGAGTCGCCAAGGTGAGAGATCTTCAACCCACACTTCCCTTGCTCACTTGACAGAGGGAATGTAAAAATTGTCGTATCCAGGGAAACTTATTCTGTTTGGTTCCTCGGAAATGACGCCAGAAAGATGTTGTATCTTTTTCTATCACTCATTACACAAGTGCTTCAAAAGATATATAAGCCTCCTAGAGACAACCTCTGGGTTGAAGGAAGACCAGTGCCTAGGGCATCCGAGAGGAGTGCCTTTGACAATTATCTGAGGGATTTCTGCTGCACTCCATGTCACGTAATTTGGAAAGATATAATTTAGGGGCTTGGTTCAATAGTCCTTCATCAAGGTAAACTCAAGCAAACACATAGATCTAAATACTTAGGGGGTAAATATGGCTAATCTCAAAGAGAAATGTCTTAGTTCTGGTGGTCGACACACAACAATAGGCAACTTAATATTGGCGTTGTAGTAAAAATGAAGAGGAGGAAAGAAAGGAGGGAATTCGATGCAAGAGGGTTGGATACAACATAGAATCCTAAGCAACAAGTTCCAACAGAAGTATGGAAGAATGAGGAGGTGAAAACGCAGAAATAATGGAGCGCAAATTAAGGTTTCATGCTCTATGCCTCATGGACACATTTATCGCCAAACAACCATTAGTAAATTTGTGCACACATAGGTACTGCAAGCTATATAATAACACAAGTAAATCTGTAATTTGCACAAGTACTGTTCACTACTTAGTAGCATAGATACATCAACAAAAGAGAGTGAAACTGACAACTTCATTACACAATTTCAGAAGAGGAAATACATACATGAAGTGATATACAATGGGGAAAACATATTGCGCATTGCTTTGATTGGAATAAAAAAACTGCTTCATCAATCCTTCAAGATTGAGTCCCTATCACTAGTCCATTACATTTAGCAATATATAGCTCAAGCCCCTCATGAACAGGCAAATAGAACCAATGTGGAACCACAAAATTCAAGCCTCTTGGATGCAAAATTTGGGAATCGCAGTTAAGTGTCTCTTCCCTCTTTTTATAAGGAGAGGGAGAGCTTTAAAAAGCAGTTACAAAAATATCTTAGCCAAGTCCCAGCTGTCTGATCGACTAGCTGTCTCGGCGTGCGAAGGCATGTTGCCCAAATCATTACAAAGGATTTGATTCCTTCTTTAAAATGCAAGAAATTACAGAATAAAAGACAAGAGGAAATCTGAATGATGATTGAGGAAAATATCTCCCTACCATTCCTGTGATGGCCTCTGATCAGGCCACGTCTTTCCCACGATGCTCCTCTTCAGTCACTTGGCTGGTTCGCTTGTCGCTTTTCCCTTAAGCGCTTGAACTTCCCACTTTCTAGAGTTGGGAGTGATCAGTTGTGGTGGCCTTAGTGGTGTTGTGGAATCACAACTGCCGATTCATCCATCTCTTACCTCTTTGTATTATAATATCAGAGTGCTATATAGGAGCTTTGCCTTATCAAAACTATATTATTAAAAGACATGCCTAAACAGTGAGTTCTGATGCCCTTGGCCCCCTTTGTTTAGCCCCTTTCTATTTTCCTCCATGGGACCGAGGGTCGTGACCGAAGGCTTGGCCTTAAGGTGCTAGGGCATTTTGTTCCTGCCTGGGGGTCATTTTTCCTTTGTAAAGTGCTTTGCGCCCCTGGTCCTTTAAGTTCTTCTAGCGACCGTGTGCCAGCCTAATATCAGAGCCCATCTCATCGGCAGTTTCCAATCGGGGAAATAACTTTGGAGTTGCGACATTCCCACTTCTCCGATATGCGACCTCTGACATGATGTCATCATTTTCACGTGGCACCTCATGAGTGGTGACACGTGTCACCCTGATTTACCCCCTTATGCCCCTCAAAATGCCAAAACTTCCTGCCATGTGTCCTGCTGTATTGCCACATCATGCTAACTTCAGATCCACTATAGCTTTATTGGAACCAATCATACGCTGCCACGTGTCTTTATCAGAGACAATCATATGCTGCCACGTGTAACTTATCGGAACCAATCAGATGTTGCCATGTGTCTTGCTAGAGGAGAGAGAAAAGGGCGCATCTGCCTTTGGTTTTGCGATGAAATCCTTTGTAAACCTTTATCGTCGTTCCCCAATGGTTTTAAACGCAATCAAAACTTTTACGATATCACAACTTTTAAAAGGTTTACGCTTAAGAAGTTGCGATTCTTCGATCGCCAATCTTCCAATGTGCCGATGCTCCGACATGCGATCTCCTCCATGATCCGATGTTGCGACCGTTGATCTACTATCTCTGATATATCGGACCTCTGATATGCGATGCAACGATATGCCACGCTGCTCTGATGTGCGATCGCCGATCTCTAATGTCGCTGGACCTCTGATATGCGATCTCCAATATTGGACCTCCGATATTCCTTTGTTCCTAAGGCTTGAATCCTTGAAGCTTTAGAAGACTGTATCTTTTGATCTAGGAGTCCATTTTTGGACTTCTACATATCGTTGGAAAGCTTGTTCAGAGCACTTTCCAATGGAGAGGGTCTCATGTAGGTTTTGAGTCCTTCCGTGGCTTGGAAGATGACTGCAAACTTCACTGCTCTTTTGCACTTTGGATAACTGAAAACACATTTTGCAGTAAGTGACAACAGGTAGGTCTGCCTACCATCTTTGGGTCCGCCCCCCATCCTTGGATCCGCATATAATAAAAATTTTCGCAGGGCGCTGCTATGGATCCCATGACGTGTGGAAAGAATATAACACACACCCAACAAGTTACAAAAAACAATTTACTCAATACTTGAGTAAGTATCCTAAAGAGACTTTGAATGACTTCTGCACACCTAGAAGAAGCTGCTCGAGCTACAAACATAAACACTCACTCTAGCGAGGGAGGTACTTCTGCTTCCTAGAACTGACTATGATCATGGAGTTGCATCCTCTACCATGGTTGCACCCTTTGAACTAGATGCCTTCCCTTCCACTTGCTTTCCTCAAAGACCTACTCCCTTTGGACTTGTTCCTGTAGGTCTCTTGCTCCTAAACATCTTGTAAAATCATCCCATACCATGAAACCTTCTTGATAGACTTGGAAGGATCTATTGAATGGTCCTCTCTACCTGAACTTGAAGGCTAATTCCCTTTATTCTGCTCAACCTTCAAAAATCTTGCTCCTTGTTCTTTGTCATTGTCTTGCTGCTTACCATTGCTCGAATAGGCTGGCCCTTTAGCTTATACAAGTTTCCCTCTCTAACTCTGATGATGTGGCCATCGTCTACGCTAGATCCCATTGGTTTGATTTGTCCCTGTCCATTTTGGAATGCTACAACGCCCCTTCTTCTCTATCATAGAGATTGAGAGCAAACTTCTCTTGAGTTTTGCAACCATAACACGTCCCTAACTCTCAACACGCCTTTTGATTCAAGCTAGAATATCACTTCCCTAGCTCCCTTCCTTGCATGTTTGGTATCATCACCAAACCACACATGCATATATGAGTCCTAATCTGTGATGTTGTTAAACAACTCCTATACTCTTATCATATGACGTGTGGCTCCACTATCTATCCAATAACCATGCACTAGCTCGTATGGTGCTCAAGGAAAGGTAGAAAGCAAGTGTGAATTTTGTCTCAAAATTCCTAGCAAACTCTTCCAATTGAGCTTCTACTAGCATAGCTACAACTGGTTGTGTGCCTTTTTCGTGCTTATTCCTCTATGGACATTGTGAAGCATAATGTCATGTCTTATGACATGCAAAACACTTGACCTTAGACAAGTCTTTCTTCTTCTTTGATTGTGAGGCTGACTCCTCACACCCGCTCAAACCTTTTATTTTTCTCTTTACTGTCTTACCAACAAGAGCCAAGTTCTTGTCACCTTCTTTCTTCTTGGCCTTGGCCTTTGATTGCTCCCTCATATCCTCCTTAATGTAGTCATCCCATAGCCTATTGAATGAGGGTTGAATCTCCCAAGCACAAAATCCTTTGATGAATGGATCCCACATCTCTGGGAAGCTGTTCAACTTTATGTTCACTAACTCTACGTCGACTTTCCCCCCCTTTTTCGTAAGCTGATCACGAATTTGAGTGATCTTCATCAAGTAACTCATCACCGAGTTTGGTCATCTGCATAGACCAGAGCTTGTCCCTTAACACCATTTTCCTGTTAATGGTCTTGCTTTGGTATAGACCTACCAAAGCATCGAGCATCTCCTTGGCTATCTTCTTCTTAAACAAGTGAGGGATCAAATGGTCCTTCACTGCATCCAAGAGCACCCTTTGTGCCTTTATCTCTCTCTTTGTTAAGGTGGCCTTCTCCTTGGCATCTATCAACTCTAAGATCACTTTCTCAACAATCTCCTAGAGATCGTTTTCCTTGAGAACTAAGGTGACCCTAGCCTTCCAAGGTAGGATATTTGAGGTTCCATCCAGTGTGTCTTCAAAAATGAGACCCATTGTAGTCATCTTACCAATTTTTTTCGAACATATGTGCTTAGTCTGTCAAGCACACTTAATTGACAGAAATTTGTCTTGTCCTTTAGGCACTCAAGTCTGCTGCCAATCCCCCAATTGGTACAGTCTTCCCGCAATTGGTATAGTCTTCCTTTCTCCCTCTGATAGTTACCTCCGCCAATCATGTTGGCTACAATTTGGTAATATTGCTGTTCCACACAACCCTTGTTCAGTCAGATAAAAAATCACAACCTCCACATGGCCCTGTTGGCTTACTATACAATCTATCATACGCTTACGAACACCACCTTTGTCACTTATATGACTTAATTTATATGAGCTATGTTTGATCTTGTTCTACAACTGTTGGAGTTATTGTCCCATACATACAATCCTTGCCATTTTCTCGCCTTGCGGCTCTGGGCGATTGGTCCCTCTCACAGGCTATGGCTTTGCCTGTCACTTGGTCGAATTTGTGGTTATGCTTACGATGACTACATCTTTGATTTGATCAGGGCCTGTTGTGTTTCTTTAACTCACAACTCTTGGTTCACTCCTGTGTTGAGCGGTGGCTTACATGCTCTGCTTTGGCCTTGACAATTGTTGCTATCGTGCTCTACCCTAGCCTCGATAGCTGCTGCTACTGTGCTCTACCCAACATCTTCATCAATGGCCAACCCTACGACCATGGCCTTGACATCACTCTCCCAATGGCTCGACGCCTCTCTGTTCCCACAACATGACAAAGGTGTTGGCTCTCGTGGTGAATGGTGGTTGCGCCAATTGGTTTGTCTTGCCTCCACTGTGATCTCCCTGTGTGCTATCGACCCAGTCCTGCAGCTTGTTGACAGTTGGCTTTTGTCAGCAGCCGACCTTGATCCACAGTCGAGCTAGACAACTCTGCCTGAGCTTTGCACCCTGCTGACTGCCACTCGTGGCTCGGGATCCCTCTGTCGGTTGGTTGTTAGCTATGGTTTGGTTGGCTATGGCCATTGTCCTATTGGCTACAAAACCACTTTTTTTTGTTTATTGTTATTATTTTTAATTTTGTCTCTATCTTAGCCACTATGCCATACCATTGTAAACCTCGCGATTTTTCATTTATTTTCAGCCTGTTTATTACTACAGTTGAACGCACTGTACGATGTATGTCCTACGTGTTCTTAGCCTCTTTGCACAACAAAATTTTTTGCCACCTAAGGTTGCGGTCGAACCCAACCCCCCTTACACTGCTTGCACGAAACTGGCCCAGTGTGATCTTGAGATTGGTTTCTCAGAGTTTTCGCTCTAGTATGATGTTAAATTCTGAACCCAACCATTGATAGTGAATTTCTAGTGGAGTTATCATATATCTATTGAATAAAAGCACAACTAGGTTCTTAACAAAATATTTAGGGGAAGCAAAATATTAAACAATCTTAATCACATACTTGACACACAAATTCTACCCAATAAATTTAGTTCTTCATTAAATCTTAATCAAAACCTACTTGGTCTCTAGTCATGGAATAATGGCCCAAAGGAGAATTTACAAATACAACATACCCTAGATATCTGATCCAATTGATCAAGCCCTATATTAACCCTTGATCGATTTGGATTATTTGGATCTCCTATGTTGCACCCTTACACCTTCCTCGGACCTAGTACACTTGAGTATCTTACTCCTCACTTGGGAAAATCTCTTTCTCAATGTCTTGCAATGATTTGGATCTCCTAAGTTGCACCCTTGCACCTTCCTCAAAATGAGTGCACTTGAATATCTCACTCATCACTTGGGAAAATCTCTTTCTTAATGTCTTGTGTTGTTGTATGGTGTCTTTCTCCTCTCCTTAGTATTGCTTTTATAACTTCTCATTGAGCTAAATCTCTAACCCTAATCACCAAAGTGATGGATGACCGAGATTAGATTTCACCTCACTTGAGATCAATGGTAGAGGTTAAAACGTAATCACTAAAGTAGATTCCTTACATTTCCTAAGTTTCTTTAGCTCAATAGCCAACATAATTAATTATTTCCTTTTCCTTAGTTAGACTTAGGCTAAGTTACAAAAGGAAACTAACTCAATATTTGAGGGAGTATTTTAAGGAGACGTGGGTGATTTCTGCATGCTTAGAGACCTAGGCCTGTGTACAAGTACCTGCTCGAGCTACAAACATCAACATATACGAGAGCTCAAGAAGTAGAATCTTGGAGCACTTTAGTGGGGGAGGATGATGTAAGGCCTTTGACTGTGGATTGTAGTAGGCGACCTACTTAGGTGGGCACAAGAGGTTGCCACAAAAGGTTGCAATACAAAATGTTGCCTACCCGATCAATGGATGAAGTGTTGAACCATTCCACATTGCCTTTATATGAGTTGGGATGCCTTAACAAATTACGCAAATGTGCAAACCACAAAGTTCGAGTGTCCCTTGGTGGATGTACCTTTGAGCACACTTGGGTGCACTTGTTGGATGTTGACTGTCAACAGACAAGGCATTGAATGAAACAATGTTAATAGATGCCACTTGGGTCCACCCTAGATTTGAAGGGGCTTGCAAGTGCAAGGCAAGTCTCATAGAAGAAGAAAAATGCATTCAAGGTGATCAAACATCATAGAAGCATTTATCATTTACACAAGTATAAAAGAGCTATGCAATAGTCTAAGTTTTGGGGTTGACACACTACTTAGGTGGGCACAAAGGGTTGCCACAAAAGCTTGTAATACCAAACGTTTCCTACTCAATTATTGGATGAAGTGGTGAACCATTCCAAGTTTCCTTTATATGAGTTGGGATGCCTTAATGCATGAGTCAAATGTGTGAACCATAGGGTTCAAGTGTCCCTTGGTGGATGTACCTTTGAGCACACTTGGGAGCACTTGTTGGATGTTGACCGTTAACCAACAAGGAATTGAATGACACAAAGTTAATACATGCCACTTGGGTCCACCTTAGAGTTGAAGGGGCTTGCAAGTGCAAGGAAAGTCTCATATAAGAAGAAGAATGCCTTAGCAGTGCTAAGTCATCATACAAGAATTTATCATTTACACAAGTATAAAAAACTATGCAATAGTGCTAAGTTATGGGGTTGGCATAGAAGTCGAATTACACTCGTTGAGTGAAAGGAATAAGATAGGACTTGCTTCAAGGGTTGGATTGGTAGTACTTCTGAGGCAATGGTGTCTTATGTAATAGTTTGTAAATGAGCCATAGGTAGTTGGTCACACTCCTCTATTATACATTGTAACATTCTTCATATTAATAAGATCAAGGCATCTTCCTTGGGTGGTCTATACATATATATTGTGGTAGGAGTGAAGAGGCATAGTCTAGTTGTAGTAAGCATGAACTAACCAAATGGCTATGGTTGAGACAAGGTAGTGTCACATGACCAGATATGATGATAGGAAAATTTTTGGGCAAGACTCTTATGGCTGTTACAATGCCCCTTTGGTAAAGTGCTTGGCCATAGCAAAAGGTAAATACTTAGGATACTTGAGGATTAAGAATATCCACCATTTTTGGAAAGCTTTGGTAGGCAAGTGCTTATGGAGGCTCATATTAAATATAAGGGATTGTAGAGCTTGGTTAACGTCCAAAAATTCATTGAACATTTTACAGTAAAAGAATGTTTAGAAGTGTCTCTAGGAATGTCCATAATGGACCAAAAATCCAACACTAGTTATCTACAATCCAAGATTAGGATACAAATAATGTTTTCCATTAATAGTTTTGAAGAAATTCAATGGTGGTGGAAAACACTATGGAAGATCAAGTTTCCTCTAAAGAAAGAATTTTTATGTGGTTGGCCATAATGAACAAGGCCCTTACTTGGGAAGTACCATGAAAGATGAAATGGGAAGGTCCCAATAGGTGCACTTTATGCAAGGAGTAGGACACTATAAGTCACGTGCCAATTTCTTTTGTCTATTCTAAACATGTTTGGGGATGAAATTGACAATTTGACAAGTTAAGAGGAGGTTGGCAAGGTGAGTCAATAGTAGATTGTTTCAAACATTGCTAGATGAAGCCAAACTAAAAGAATATAAACCATTTCTTTGAAGATTTAGAGTAGCCAGGGGTATTTGGATTTCTAGGAGTGCAACATATTTGAGCATAGATTCAATCCTTCTTTCCATTGTGCCTCCTAAAGTAGATCTATTTGTGCTAGTTATAAATCCATTCCAAAGGTCTCTTCTCAATGGTAGCTTACACATGAGCTAGTCAAGGTGTTCATCCTAGTTGTGGGGCAAGGGAAACATTTATCTGAATGACACTCATTTCTTTATGTTCAAGGCAAGCTTGTGAGTGGTCTCTAATAGATGCACTTAAAACTACTTTAGAAATTATTTGTAGAGAAAGGAATATCCAAACTTCAGATTTTTGGCTATTTTATTATGGTGTTTAATTATATGAGAAGGAAATTCAAGATGGAAGATTTGTTCTTGAGCCTCATATTTGAGGACGTAAAACAAGTGCAATTCATTTTTAACTCCATTTGTTTTTCTCATGTCTACAGAGAGCTCAACTCTCAATTTGATTCTCTCTTCCAGAAAGGCCAATAGCTTGATGTTGGAGTTTGGAAAATGTTTGAATCTAACGATGGCCAAGTTCATGAACATATTCATTACATTTTTTACTAAACAACAATGCTGTTCAATATTTCGTGATAGTCTTCTCAATTTTTTTTTAGTTCATAGTTGAGATAACATACCTCTCCAAGTTCTAGGCTTTGTGCATACTATTTAGTTTTATTTGGCTCTACGGTTACCCTTTTGAAGGTTACTTAAAGGATCGTTGAACAAGTTTTTAACATATTTTGACATCGTTTCAAACATGGTTTGATATATATGTATGAATCTTTAAAAAAGGCTAAAGACTAGTTATGCGATCATTTATGATCTATTTAGATATGCTATGTCAAAGGCCAATCCTTTAGATGGTCTCCAAATACAATATGCATATGCAAAATGTAACTTCTTTTCATCTTGAATAGAATTTATGATTTTTTTTCCAAGGAAAAAATGTTAGTCTACTCCATTTTGATGTTTTGGGGGAGCAAGTGCTTGACATGTAATGACGACAATTTGGCTAAAATATTGCAAGCGTGGTTAACTCCTAATTGGTAATGTGATTAGGTTCCCTAGCTTTGGGGATGAATGAAACATTTTCCTTTGTTAATCAACAAACCTAAATATTTATTTTTTATGACTTGTAGTTGTGTAAGAGATCATGTGGCATCGAACACCAAGTGGCCTTGTAGAACTCACATGGGAATTCATTAAGGCCCAAATATTTTTTTCATGTCATTTCCAATAGGCGGCTTATATATCATCCAAAGTTAGGGATCAATCCCATATGACTTTATGGGACTTTCATACCCTACAACTCATAATGTTGAATCAAATTTGCATGGTCACCCTATGTTGTTCATCCTTTCCATGAGATTGTAACACCATTTTAATAATGGTTGAATTCCATCTCAATTTTGGCATGCTACGCAGTTTTACCCTGATTTATTTTCAATGCCAAAATCCTCTTAGTTGTCACTTTGGTGGTCATAGCTATTAAAAAAAACTCTCAAAAGGCTTGTTTTATGTCTTATGTCCTAAGCTAGTGTAGTTCCACACCCTTTTGATGTTGTTGATGCAATTTAGATTTTTCCAACTCCGAAATGTTTAATGAGTAATGGGATCTCAATTTGAATAGCTTCCTCATATCCTAAGATTAGATGAGAGTTCCCAAGTAATGAAAAATTGATTAAATTATCATGTTGCATGTTTGCAATCACTGCAAGTGGGTTCAAATTCTCAACGTCATTACCATTTTATTCTTTGCCACTGACTTTGTAAACAACTTCTCTTTCACACAACTTCTTAAATATTTGTTCCCTTAGAATCAATCTCCTACATAGGGTGGCTCCTAAAACACATCGTTTTCTCCTCTTAGGCTAGCAAATGAACTTTTGAGTTGAGGTCCTGGAAAAAATAATCTCCCATTGACTTGTGCCAATTTTGAATGCAATTGAAACACGCTATAGGAGACAACTTTGTCTTTTTTGTTTGAAACTATTACACTCCATTTCTTATGTTTGTTGTTGCATGAAATGAAAGTTAGACACATTTTCATTTGGATATGGTGTGTGAATATATTGTCAAATTTCTAATGACTATTTGTTGAGAGAACTTGTTGAATGGGCACACATAAGCAAACCTCCATCAAAGCCCAAAGAATTTTCATCCACCATTTCAAAGATGGTGGCTTATAGCTCATTCAAAATTGGGGATTGATGTATAATATTTTGAAAACCTACAAGGCACAATGTTTATGCAATTTTACATGACTAGACTATGTTCTTTGTTTATTCCATGATAGTGCAACACCATTTTATAATAGTTGAGAAATTCATCTTGGATTTTGCTATGATGGGTAGATTTATCCCCAAGCATTTTCAATGCCAAAATCCTTTTAGTCAACGTTTTGGTGGTTAGAGATATGAAAGAAATCATTGGAGGTATTTCTCCACATCCTAATCTGTTGTAGCTAGGTTCAAATTTGGGCACCTTTGGCTTTTTCTATATTAAGTTTGTAATATTTTAAAGCTTAGTCACTCACTCTTGCTAGTCTTCATCAAATAACTTGCTTTGGGGCTTCTTGTTAACCTTTTCTAGCCTAAGTGATTGCTATGTTGACCCTCCTTTGTAAATATGTAAAATCTCTGCCATACTATGGAGGAAAGTAGTGGTCCTAGTTATAGCCTTATAGCCATGTTGTTTCCACTCTTTTGATGTTATTGATGCAACTTGGTTTCCAAATTTCAATTGAGCAACATTCAAAAAGTGAGGGGACCTTAATGTGCATAAATTGTATCCTAAATTTAGATGAGAGGTTCCAACTAGCATAAAGCTATCTTAACCCCATATTTATTAATCACTAAGAGGGATTAAAAAAATCTAGGTAATTGAAACTAAATTTCTTATTCCATTGATAGGTATTTTCCATTTCTTAGTACAAGAGAGAGATTTTGGGTATAACATCCACACACACACACACACACACACATATATATATATAGAGAGAGAGAGTATTGCATGGATATAAATATTTTGATGTGAATAATGTGAGCGATAAACTAAATATTCTAATGTCCATGTTTATGTCAAGTGACACTTTACAACACAACATAGAGATGTTGTAGTGGTTTGTAAAATGAAGTGTTAAATCAAAATATAATAATAATAAAACATAATGTTGACTCAGTTAAAAAAGTAATACAAATAAAATTGATTCAATGCAATTTGTTATATTGTAATTTTGCTTTTATTAATAAAATTACAAACAATTTTTTTGAAGAAAAAATCATAATATGCATTTCACATTTAAATAAATTTCAATAATAATGTTTCATATTCATTATCATAATATTTTAGAACATATAATTAATAAACACATAAAGACATACTAAATTTAGTTAATAAACATATAATTATAAATGATAATATATATATATATATATCTATTTTACCATATAAATTAAAATAATGATTTATATCCATAAATGTTATATTTCAGAATTTCATATTAAATTTAATTTATATATATATAAAACACTGATTTATACTCATAACTGTTATATTTCAAAATTTCATATTTAAATTATATATATATATATATATATATATATATATATATATATATATGTCATTAATTTTTTTATAAAATATGTCAACGAAGAATGCCAAAAATATATGAATATATGTTTTATTAGGATTTTATTAGAATTAAAAATAAAAATATTTCTAAATATAAAGATTTGAAATTATATAATATTATTAAGAACCAACATAGATCCACTTTAACTCTAAATCTACCAAGCGTGGAGTGGAACCAAATCTCTCGATGTGCAAACTTTTTCTCAAGTTTTTCACTAAAAAAGATGTTTGCATCTAGAGAGTTTGATTCGTCTCTAGGCTTGGTAGATCCAGAGTTAAGACGAATCTATGCAGGGTAATTGAGCCGAGATGCTCAGCCCAGGGGATGTGTAAGTTTGTCTGTCCTTTAAAATAAAAATAAAGATAATGTTGGCTATAATAAAAAAATTGAATAGAAAGAAAGAAAGAAAGAAAGAAAGGAAGAAATTATTTTAACGTCCACGAGGCTAAAGATACCATATGGGACATATTGCTTCTTCATCTGCTTGATGTATTCGACCCTTTTTCTGTGAAGCTTCAAAATAAATGCTCCTAGCTTCTCGATAAACCCCTCGCCAAATATATTATCCCAAGAGCTAGCTGCCAAGCGTATCTGCATAACTTTCCCTGTTGTCTTTGAAGGCCTCACATTCTAAAATGAAATGTTTTTTTGTTTCCATTTTTTCGGAAAAACAAAAAATGCATACTCTTTCCTCCCACGCTTCCTTTGGCCTTTTCCAGTGCCCTGTTTCACAATGGAGTTGATGAGAATTAGTCCTTAACTGAGCAATAAGAATTTTGGCTCTCCAAGAGATATTGGCCTCTATGTATGCTTTTGGTTGATGACTATGAGTGGGATTAAACACTTCAATATGGTAAGATGTTTAAATCTTATACTTTTCAAAAATATTTCAACAAGAGAGTTAAATAAACTATTTGAATATTTATGTATATATCTATATATAGAAAAAAAATTGTTAAAATAAAACATTTTAATGTTGTATATAAAAAAATATTCCATGTGGGTTATCAATAAAATATTTTAATAAGAATTAATATTGACATATGCTTAAATATATATTAATAATAAAAAACCATTTTATTTTTTGTGATAATGTGTCTTGATGTAAAATATTTTAATGTCAATTAAGTATATATTGTATATTATTTAAAAAAATTATGTATATATCATGAAAAAATTGAGTATATATCATTTAAAACATTTATTTGGTTCTATATATATTCTATTTAGCATTCAAAAATACAATTTACACAATGAAAAATAACACATTGTATTTTGCACGTAAAGAAAATAACTGACAACGAACAAAAAAAGATTAGACTCTATTCATAGTTGATTGCACCACATGGTGCTTTACAACCTAATATGGGCGAGAACATTACACGACAAAAAAAAAACCATGTATATACACATTTACATTACAAAAAACAGATAATTAAATAGACAAATAATTGCATATGTACATGAAAACATCTAAAAATAAACCTAGACACTGAGAGAGATTTATTAAGATGTAATTTTTTTATCATTTCATATGATGAAATTAATACATGACATGGAATGAAATGAGAAAATAATTTACACAAAGAAATTTGTGTTGGAAACCAAGATATCACTGAGAAGGGGGTAGGGCGGGGGCGGGGTTGAATTTAACAATGATTTAGCCAATCAAAGACATTTAATCACAAAATAATGCATCATTCATTTAGAGCTTGAACACAAGATATTTAACTGGAAACCAATATGAGAGAAAACCACAAATCTTCTTTTGATTATAATATTAATGCAAACACCATCAGATTTTGTAGGTAACAACCCACCCCCTTTACTTTGCAAGTGACCCTAGGAGGAAAAAGTGTTCCATTCTTTTCGAGTGCATTTTGTTCTATAGATGAGCAGAGCAATCGAGAGGGATAAAGAGAGAACTAGCCCATGGTCCATAGACATTACTTTTTTGTACTCAACTTTTTTTGTATTTAGAGAGAGAGCATAGTGACCTCACCTTCTAGCTTGGTTTTCTCCCAAAAAGGTTTCCCAAGTTATATCTTGTGTCAAACATGGTTTGTGAGTTTTTAATTCACTATTATGTATTTTCTTCATGGTTATACTTTGCATGCATACACAATAAACAATAATTTACAGATCCAAAAATCTAAATATAAATAAACCCTCATATTGTAGATTTTGAATTTTCAAGTATAATTTATTAGATCTATTATGACGAAATGTCCAGTGGAATACCCACGATAGTTTATGAATAATTTTTTAGCTGCCCCTAATTGATTTTTCTTGTTTGTATGAGTGAAATAATGATTTTATGTTTGATTACAAGAGTTTTTATGTAGTTTCTCTAGTATTAGTACGATAATGATAGATCTAAGTCTCATACACCAATTTGGCTTGGTCGTGACCTTATTATTATTATTATTTGTTGAAAAGTGTAACTAGATTTGGTTTTCATAATGACATGTAATTGTGATTTTTGTAAATGATGTAATGAAGAAAATAAAATTATTATTGTAAGCCTTGCTTCATGGGTTTCATGAGAAAGTGATTTTATTTTAGATGTCTCCAATTGAGAGCCTTAGGATTTGTCATTTAAGTCAAAGAGTCAATGTCATGTATGAAGAACTCTTCTTGAGCATATGTCAAATAAATAGAAGTCTATGTAGCCCTCCAACGACAAGCTCATAGTCCTCTTCCTATGTTGGCCTACAAGATGAAATTATGGCTCATGTCGGCTCACTCAAGAAGACACACCTATTCGAAGTACCATGTCGGCTTATTAATATGCACCAACAACTATAAATAGAAACCTTCACCCAATCCACAGAGACAAAATTTCAGTTATATCTCTATGAAGTTTTTGGTGGCAACAAAAGTTCAAACTTCGCATATCTCTGAGAATTCGCAAGAACGAAAGTTCGGTTTATCCTCTACATTCAGATGGGCAGTGGCAATATATAGTTTGAATGATAGTGCAGAAGAAAGTTCGAGGAAGGTACAACAATGAAGAAGTGAAGAGATGATCTCAGTCAACATAATTTAGATCTCTTTTGTTGTATTTCGGATTGGCAGTGACACATGAGATAATAGTTTGGAATGACAAAGTGTTAAAGGGAAATCGGATTCCTCTAAAGAGGCAACAAAGCTTAGATCACAATGACAGTAATCTATGAAGCGGATACAATCAAAATATAGATGTTACCTTACAGTACCTCTGTCTCAGTGTTATACGAAGTGCAGTAAGGTATTTTTGATGACATGATAGTTCCTTGTCATGAGAAGAGATGATCTCAGATTACGCTATGAAGAAGGTCGAAGTGGAAGAGAAGATGAGAAGACGAAAAAAAAAGGACGTGTCTTGGTCTTGGAGAGGCTACTAGGTCAAGGGTCTTGGTCTTGGTATTCGTTAATTGGAATCTCTATAAGAAGAATTTGTGCAGGTTTTCCTCTCAAAGAGTGAGAGTTTTGGCCCTTGCTCATAACCTACACCCTGTGTCTCTTGTCTATTTATGTTCATGCATTGGTTCTGTTTGATGAAGAAGAACACTAATAATATAACATAAAGATGATCCTAATCTAAACAAGTAAAAAGCATTCACAAACAATCACTAATCGAAGAGAAATCACCTAACGCTAATGCCTTAGATTTCTCAACATGGTATCAGAGCTAAGGTGCTAAAGTCAAAGGAAGGACATCTAGTCAAAGAGACACTCAAGGATCGAGTTTCAAGAAAGGCATCTATGCAAATTGGAGGTTATCAAAGCAAAAGATCAAGATCTACATTGAAGAATAAAACCCTAGATCGAAGAAGTAGTCGCCAACAACAAAAGTTTTGGATCCTCTAGTCATCATCAAAAGACCACAAAGACCCTCAAAACAAGGTAGCTCAAAGGACTTTAAAGATGAAGATCACATCATCTTGAAGAAAGTCGAAACCCTAGAAGCAATTTTGATCTGCACTCATTCACTACGAAAGTAGTTGAAGTATCTTGAAAGCGAGAAGGCATTATCATCATCTTCAAAGCTATAAGGCAAGTTTCGTCTCATTGAAGCAAGGATCGTCTCCTTGTCCTTGAAGAAGATCATCTGAGGAAGCAACAAAACATACTCATTAATCACCATCATCAAAAGGAGCTAGATCAAAAGGCGTTGTCATCATAAAAGGAGCAATCTTCTTTATTGAAGAAAGGCTTTTTCATTTGGAAGAAGATCATCCAAAAGGGAGCACTAATACATCTTCTTCAACCATTATCAAAGTGATCAAGTTGAAGATTTCATCTTCACTTGTCAAGTAAGTATCTTTCATTCTTTAATCAAATTTGGTAAAATGACTTCATGTTTGCAAGGAGACCTATGCGCTGGCTGGGTCATCGAAATTCCTTGCATTAAAAAGGAGGATAGATATAGTCCTCAAAGAAATTGAAGTCATTGAACATATCAATGAAAAGGTCTCCTTTGAATACATGGAAAGGGATACTTATGAAAGGTCCCCTCATATAGCAATATTGGAGACATCAAAGAGATGTATATGATAAGCTCGTAAGACTATTCTCTCAAGATGTGATAAAGAAGGTCACGTGACTTAGATCTAATGTACACAAAATTTAAGGTATCAAAGAGTGAAGGGATATCTTCATAAGATCTCAACTGCGATATCTGGGAGAGATGATAAGAAGATAATCATCATTGTTCTAAATGCACTAACTGATGAACAAGGTAACAAATATCCACTGGGATAAGAAAGTTACCTCATTCGACAACCTGTGGTTTCTATGCAAGATAGAAGAAGACAAGTTGAGGGCAAAAGTGTTGAAGGTTAAAGGACTCAAACATTTGCAGGGAGGAAAGGGAAGTTTGGAAAATTTGTTCCTCGGAAAAGAAAGAAGAACATAGCTGAGATTCAATGCTATGGATGTAAAAATTATGGACGTTACAGGAAAGATTGTCCTAAAGAGACAATATCAAAAGAGGAAGTGAAGAATCCCAAATCACTGAAGAAGTGGAGCTGAAGAGAAGAAGTCCAAGAAAAGAGGAAGTAAGAGATTTCTACTATGTTGAGATAGTCTCCCTCAGAAAAGGTCTTGTCATAGCTCCTAAATCTTTTGTTATAGAATATGGCTATAATAAATAATATGATGCATCGTGGCATCATGGAAGCATTAGAAACAAGAGCTTGTGACATAGGGAATCATGAAGGAAAGACGAAACAAAATCCATAGCAGTCAAATATGAAGGATATAGCTCTTGGGAACCTCATTGCAAACTTAAGGAAAGGAAGAAGTCATCCAGGACAAGGTTCATCATACATCAAGTCAAAAAGGAAACATCTACCAGATAGGGATATACAAGATCCTCAAGATTCTCTGATGGAATCCTCATTAGAGGGTTCACCGATCTAGAAAGGAAGCAAGTGTTTCATTAGGGACTCCAACTTGTGTGTAATGATCCTAAATAGGAAATACAAGTGATAACAACAAATATTCTACGTGGCAAAATACAAAAACGAAATGTTCAGCAGACACCCATATAAAAACTGTAAATGGAGAACTTCTGAGCCATTTTATTATTTTTCTGCAAGCCAAATACAATAGATGATGGAATGGTGCACCTGGGCTTGTCTCAGTGGACAAGTAGGACCAAACCCAGGTAGGAAAAGGGCTGAGTTGAAGGCTGCCCAACTGTTGCACCACTCTACACTACGTTGCCCCGAAAACTGCGGCTCTACTGAAGTTCGAATGGCTGGAATGGGTACTAAAACCACCCAAAAAATTATATCATTTTAACCCCGAACTCCTTGGCCAAAACCCAGAAAACCCAGAAGGGATTTTAGCTGGTTTTGACTTTGGTTTTTCGACCCCCTTGGAGCCTCACCCCAGCTATGGCTGCCAAATTCGAGCTGTTGGAAACTGGCTGCAAATCCACTTGCAAACTCCTCCAAAATGTTGGGTTTACCCTTACTATCCAACTCCTAACTCCTTGAATGAACTCTTGGCCCGACCCAGCTGCTCTCTAAGCACCACGAAATTCTGTTGTGTGGCTTCCATGGTGTCTCTCAGCCTAGAAATGCGAATTGTTGAATGCTAGCTCAGTTGGCTGAAAGCTCCAGCGAAAATGCCTGTCCAACGCTGCTACCCCAACGCCCTCACCTCTTGGCAAGTTGTGTGATCCTTGCTGGTCTCAAACTCCCTCTGCGTGATTCCTGGTTGCCCAGAAATACGCACTCCCTTCCTCTGTGTTGTTGCTGATGTGTGTCACTGCCCCGAAACTCCTGAAAACTCCTGTAGAACAACCTCCCTAGGGCGGGCACGGATGGTCCCCCGAAGTAGAGGTTGAATCTCCCGCGTGAGAGACTCGTGGCTAAACAGCCGGTAGACTCGCTAAACAACAGAGTGAACAAATGTGTGTTTGTTTGCAAATGTCAAAGATGAAAACAAAATGAGAGCTGATCTCTCTTTATAACTCCTTGGGCCCCCTTAGCCTCATGTGGGCCCCTCCATCCACCCATTTGATTTTCCCTCCAAGCATATTGATTGGCTAATTCGAACTCCTATGTGGGTGACCCCCACATTCCACTAACAGCTAAATAAAGTTGATTTGGCCCTTAAGTCCCTAAGTCAAAAGTGTGGGGCCCTCTTCCTTAGTAAAAAATGTGCAAAATTGTGTAGCAGCACCCTATTACTAATGTGTTTGAGAAGGGACATGACAGTCCTCCCCTCCCAAATGTTGCTTGCCCTCGAGAAACCTCAAAGCTGGGTACTCCAAAATATGCTCACCCTCCCAGGTAGCATCCTCATTTGGTAAGTTCTTCCAATGCGCCAAACATCACTTGTCCTCAAGCAATGGTTGAAAAAACATCCTCACATCCTCTCTGACTGTGGACCCCCACTATCATTTCAAACTTCACTAGGGTCCCAAATGTGCCATTGGATCATCCCTGATCGTTGTACTATCCTATAGTGAGGGAGTCCCTCGATACCAGGATCCCAAGCCAACCTGATTAATGTGAAGCCCCCATTACTCCACTCACTATCCTGCCAGATATGGGCATTAGAACCCCTGTGTCTATCACCAATAAGTAGAGCATCCTGACGATGTAAAACTTTGCCCAAATCCTCATGAAGCTGCTCTACCGAATAGTCCACCCCATGCACTTTGATTGTGGGCCCTTGAAGATACATCTCAATCCCTATGTGAAGGAAGCCTCTCTTGCATGAGCTCCTCTTGAAATCCTCTTGCTGGCCATCCTGCCATGTTGATGAAGTCTCCCACACCCTTAGCGAATCACTGAAACCTGATGGAGAATCTTGATGACCCTCCCCTATAGAAACCAGCTCACCCCTATGGGTATCTAAACTGCTAAGTACTATGACGCTAGGGTCTCATGCCCAACGCAACAAGAAACTGTCCTGCTGACCCCGCGACACCCTGGTCATCACTAACTGTCTAACATGCTCGTACCAGAGCCTCCTCTCACATAGGTCTCGACCACAATCTATGCGATGATCGAGGTTAGGCCCAACCTGCCAAAGCGACCCAATAGTGTCAGCGCCTATCCCTCCATGGCTGGCCCCAATCTTGAGCAACAATCTACCTCGCCCTATGGTGAGGGCTTCGGTGATTCCCCATGTGTCTGCCTGTGAATGAATCAATTCGCATGTTATCCTGCCCATGCTCGTTGAGGAGTGGAGTATCCCACCAATCCACTGGATCCCTGGATCCCATAATCATACTAGAGGTCCACAACCCCCAAACCTCTCTGCCCGTCGTTGTAATATGCTGCTAGTTGTTGGGACTCCTTTGTGCCCCGTCTTTGACTCCTGTATGTATCCAATAGGTAAGAACTGAGCATCAAGAACCCATGTTGCGAATAACCAACTGCTCCACGCCTGCCAAATCACACAGCAAGATCTACTATCCCAACTCCTGATGATGTGCTCTAGTCCTGCTGGAAGCCTAGGCATCATCCTTCCAAAAAGGGCTACCATCCCTCCCACCTCATGCTCACCTAATGTCTCAAGTTGTCGAGTTGGAAAAGCACCATACAACTCCCTCTCGGTCACCTCCCCAAGTGTGAGCTTAGGGGTGGAACATATGCTACCTTGACAATCAACCATGTTATCCTTAAGCCTGTATCTGTCAACTCGTGCACCTACCAAGTGTCTCAACTGGAGAGTCTCCTCCCAGCCCATGACATGCGATGTCTCATCCAACTTCCTAGGGTGAGCCTCCCATGCCCTGCTGCCTGAGTGGAGAGTGTCAAGGGGCAACAACCAAGCACTATGTGACTGTAAGAAACACCGGAGGAGGATGGGTGGGTATGTCCCGAAGGGTATGATCAACAGTTTGCTAGAATGCTCAAGAGTAATCCTATGGATGTCCCTGTCTCTGCTTTGGATCTGCTGACAACCCCCTCGAGGCCCTATCTCCGCTAAACATGGTGTCACCAGATGCTCAACCATGTCCTCATTGATCCTAGGTGAGATGCATATAATGGTACACCTATTGCCCTTGTCCATAAGTCTCCTTGGAGGTAACGCTCCAAGCATCCACTGCACTGCATCATCTGCCACTACATACCACTCAGTATCACCGCACTCATCGACATGCCATTGTATACCACAACCTGTCTTTGTAAACCATGGAATACCCTCGGCTATAGCCATACCATCCTGTATCGTCCATTGTCTTGCCCGTGTCACTGCACGTCCTCAATGTGATGCGAGTATCTCCATACTCCTCTGCAGGCCAATGCTCCTTGCTGCATAGCCCTGCACACCACTAGGTGCTATGGCCTAGAATTGGGTCTGTATGCATCAGGCCACATCCCTCTATATAAAATTGGACGCTACGACCTCACTTTGTGCAGTCTTGTGTACCACTGTCTACTATCATACCACCCTGTAAGATATGGTATCCCGCATGTGCCAAAGTGTCTGCCACTCTGATAGTGACCCCACCATGACACACGTCATGTCCCCTCGTCCATCCTGGTAGACCTGAGCACCCTAACTCCACTCCTGCTAGGGGGGATATCTCTGTTGTGCTGATCCTCTGTGACCCCTGAGTCCTAAACCTCAATGGGAGAACATCATCTCCATACAATATCCGGTCTGGTGGCATACCCATGCCACCTCCTCCAACCAGCTCCTGCTAGAGAATGCTAATCATCTTGCACCCCCATGCGCAATTAACATGCAAAAACAACCAATGGAGTCTTCTCACAAACCACTTGGCCACTAGCATCAACTGGAACTCCCCTAAGGAATGCATGCACTCAGGCACGAGGTTGACTACCTCATCAATGCCATAGTCATCCCGCATGTTTGATATCGGATAGGGAGCCTAGCCTGGATCCCAATGCCAACCTGAGCCTCCAGCACCCTCAATGTCTGAGAGCTCCAACTGAGCTTTACTCCGGACAACGACCATCTCCATGAGTCTAACCCACTCCACTGGGTACCAACTCAGAATCTCTCACCATCCAACCCTAAGAGAGGGATAGAATGCACAAACTCTAGCACATAGAACAAGCCCTCCATCCTGCGAGTGTTGCACCCTGCGTAACTCATGTCGCCTCAACTCACCATCCTGGTCAACACATAAAATTTGTCGGGGAGTCTCTACATCTCTCTCTCCGTGGTGAAAAGGTAGTCTAGCAATGTTTCAAGCCCCATCTATATAAGCCCAGAGAGAGCTATTATCTCGAAGTATTGCAACTCTGTTGATGGTCTGTGCATCTAACAACTCTAAGTTAGTGGTGGGCCCCAAAGAAGACTGCTCGTCCTCCTCCACCATGGGCTCAACATGAGTCACAAACTGCTCTTCCATGACTAGCTCACGCCCCTCTATGTGCTCTCCATGTTGTTGTAGGTGGTTGTCATCCCGCAACTCTATCGTAGATCTGGGTGCCTCTATACCTATTGGCTCCTCATCAAGGGTGGTGATGTCTCTCAGCACCTCATCATCCTGTCATGCATTGCTATCCTCTGAAAACTTAGTCACGACCCTAGATATCTTATCAACGGATGTCACCTTCTCAATGGTGGACATGTCTGTGTCTCTTGATACCTCATCAATGGATGGTCCTATAGGTGTATGCTCTACTTTCTCCCCCAAGGTGTCAACTAGTGCTATCAAAGAGGCCTCCAACAATGGTGACTCTTGTGCCACACTGGGTATACCAATGTGATCCTCAGACTCCCGCGTGTCCTCTGCCTCATGTTCAATCTCCTCCTCAGGCCTCTGATATCTAAGACGAGGTCTCCACCAGCAAAATCATCTTCTTGACTCATCCTCTAACTGTCTCTGGCCTGCCTGCTCCTTTTTAGGAGATCTGGTGCCCTGATTCTGTCGGCTTTCCCCACATAGTGTAGATGGTTGCATTCCCACGTCTTGTGCAACTCTAGTGTCTATGTTGTAAGGACAAGGATGGATCTAGTCTGACACCTTCCTCAACTGAGCCAACCTCTCATCGCTCTAGCGGATTCCACCCCAGAATTCCTGCCTACTAAATCTCCCTTGAGCCATGGGTAGTGTACGGTGTAACTCGTCACTGTGCATACATGCCCAAATTTCCCATGATCTTATTGGTCACCTACAGTTGGGCCAAGATCATGCTTTGATACCACTGTAATGATCCTAAATAGGAAATACAAGTGATAACAACAAATATTCTACGTAGCAAAATACAAAAACGAAATGTTCAGCAAACACGCATATAAAAACTGTAAATGGAGAACTTTTGAGCCATTTTATTAATTTTTTGCAAGCCAAATACAATAGGTGATAGAA
Organism: Pinus tabuliformis; assembly: GCA_031772625.1. Classification (NCBI taxonomy): domain Eukaryota; kingdom Viridiplantae; phylum Streptophyta; class Pinopsida; order Pinales; family Pinaceae; genus Pinus; species Pinus tabuliformis. The sequence goes on from CM062812.1 coordinate 980,019,206, forward strand.
TGGTGCACTTGGGAGTGTCTCAATGGACAAGCAGGACCAAACCCAGGTAAGAAAAGGGTTGAGTTGAAGGCTGCCCAGATGTTGCACCACTCTGCACTGCCCAGAAAATTGCTGCTCTATTGAAGTTCGAATGGCTGGAATGGGTACTAAAACCACCCAGAAAGTTATATCATTTTAACCCCGAACTCCTTGGCCAAAACCCAGAAAAAACCCAGAAGGGATTTTAGCTAGTTTTGACTTTGGTTTTTCAATCCCCTTGGAGCCTCGCCCCAACTATCGCTGCCAAATTCGACCAGCTGGAAACTGGTTGCAAATCCACCTGCAAACTCCTCCAAAATGTTGGGTTTACCCTTGCTATCCAAATCCTAACTCCTCAAATGAACTCTTGGCCCGACCCAGCTGCTCTCCAAGCACCACGAAATTCTGCTGTGTCACCTCCGTGCTATCTCTCAGCCTAGAAATGCAGATTGCTGAATGCTGGCTCAACTGGCTGAAAGCTCCATCGAAAATGCCTGTCCAACGTTGCTACTCCAGCTCCCTCACCTCTTGGCAAGTTGTGTGATCCCTGCTGGTCTCAAACTCCCTCTGCGTGATTCCTGGCTGCCCAGAAATATGCACTCCCTTCCTCTGCGTTGTTGCTAATGTGTGTCACTGCCCTGAAACTCCTGAAAACTCCTATAGAACAACCTCCCTAGGGTGGGCACGGATGGTCCCCCGAAGTAGAGGTTGAATGTACCGTGTGAGAGACTTGTGGCTAAACAACCGATAGACTTGCTAAACAACAGAGTGAACAAATGTGTGTTTGTTTGCAAATGTTAAAGATGAAAACAAAATGAGAGCTGATCTCTGTTTATAACTCCTTCGGCCCCCTTAGCCTCATGTGGGCCCCTCCATCCACCCATTCGATTTTCCCTTCGAGCATATCGATTGTTTAATTCGAACTCCTATGTGGGTGGCCCTCACATTCCCGTAGTAGCTAAATAAAGTCGATTTGCCCCCTAAGTCCCCAAGTCAAAAGTGTGGGGCCCTCTTCCTTAGTAAAAAATGTGCAAAATTGTGTAGCAGTACCCTGTTACTAATGTGTTTGAGAAGGGACATGACATTGTGGAGTTCATGGGATGATGGTACGATGACATAAGAGATGTAGTAGATAAAAGGGTTGAAGATCTTTTCAATTAAGGGAGCTGTTGAAAGAAGCCTAGATGACCTAAAGGTAAATGAGTTATGTATGCTTCTATTTAATATTATAATGTCATGTCGTATGGTATGGTTGCAGGTGAAAAGTATCTCCTCCTCTGAAAGGATGCAGGAAGACATAGGTCACACTTAATGAAATCAACATAATATGTCCTCATATGAAGTATGAGGTGGTTGACTACAATTAAGGAACTCTGATTGGAAGCTCCTAGGAATGAAATGTGTGAAGAAATGAAGGAAGAGATCATTAGATATGCAACTATGGTAAAAGCAATCAACATCCAAAGACCAAGGAAAATTTGACTAGGAAATCTCCCGAAAAGATATGAAGACTCTAATGGAAGTCTGAAAAAGATGGAGACCCTTGACAATGGATAGCTTTGGGAGATGTGTCAACATGCAAGATGTTGATGCACACTGGAAGATGTCATGATGAAAGACCGTCACAAAGGTAATTTTGATTTAAGTGTTCATTTCTTATTTTTGAACAAATATTTGGATGGGCTTATGCAGGACTACCAAAGGGCAGAACTATGGATGAATTCCAAGAGGACCATATAGAAGGATGTAAGATCCTTTCGAAAATATGGCATGAAGAAAGCAACATGACATGAAGCAAAGCCATATGAAGATTGATGGATCACTTTTTAATGAAAGGAATGATGACATGATTGACTCGTGGATGAAAGTGATGGATGGTTTGTGCCCTATGTAGAAACCACAAAAGATGAAGACTCTTGGACAAAGAAATTCATGACATTGAAGGAAGGAGCTCTTCAAGCAGCTGGTCGAGTTGCTGATGTAGGTACCTAATTAAGAGGGAGCCTAAAAGCAAGTTTCTTACTTGGAAGAAACTTGTAAATTCCTAAGCCAAGAGGGAGCTTAGGTACATTCCTTCTGTAGGAATGAGTACATTCCGTTATTGGAATTGATATGTCCTCCCTAATTGGGAGGGAGAGTTAGACACATCATTCTGGTATTCACCTGGGCATACAGAATGGAGGATTGAGTAATCATCTGGCATCCGATACTCTTTGAGGATGAGATAGGGCATCCAAGATAAGAGCAATCGTGAACCGATATTCTTTGAAGATTGGCTATCCAAGATAATAATAGTCCAAAGTATGGAGTATGTAACTTGAGAGACAATGATCATGGTGTCTATGAATCATTGGTTTCACCAGCATTGTGCTCTAATCATGTGGATAGAGTTGTTAGTCAAGGCATTGCTATGTGACAATGTTGGTTGATATGATGCTAGACAGATGGGTTACCAATCCGATTCTTCTTATGAGAAATTCTTCAGATTGAGAATGACCAAGTACCATTATGAATACCTCCCTTGTTAAGAGGGAGTGTTGAAAAGTGTAACTAGGTTCGGTCTTCATAATGACATGTAATTGTGACTTTTGTAAATGATGTAATTAAGAAATAAAATTATTATTGTAAGCCTTGCTTCATGGGTTTCATGAGAAAGTGATTTTATTTTAGATGGCTCCCATTGAGAGGCTTAGGATTTGTCATTTAAGTCAAAGAGTCAATGTCATGTACGAAGAGCTCTTCTTGAGCATATGTCAAATAAATAGAAGTCTATGTAGCCCTCCAACAACAAGCATACAATCCTCTTCTTATGTCGGCTTGCAAGATGAAATTATGGCTCATGTTGGTTCACTCAAGAAGACACACCTATTCGAAGTATCATGTTGGCTTATTAATATGCGACAACAACTATAAATAGCAACCTCTGCCCAATCCACAGAGACAAAATTTCGGTTATATCTCTCTGAAGTTTTTGGTGGCAAAAAAAGTTTAGATTTCGCATATCTCTGAGAATTTGCAAGAACAAAAGTTCGGATTATCCTCTACATTCAGATGGGCAATCACAGTATATAGTTCAGATGATAGTGTAGAAGAAAGTTCGAGGAAGGTACAACAACGAAGAAGTGGGAGTTGATCTTAGTCAACAAAATTCAGTCTTCTTTCTCTGTGTTTCAGATGGGCAGTGGCACATGAGATAACAGTTTGGAATGACGATGTGTTGAAGGGAAATCAGATCCCTCTAAAAAGGAAACAAAGTTTGGATCACAGTGACAATAATCTATGAAGTGGATACAATCACAGTATAGATGTTACCTTACAGTTCCTCTGTCTCGGTGTTATATCAAGTGCAGTGAGGTATTTTTGGTGACATGACAGTTCGTTGTCATGAGAAGAGATGATCTCAGTTTATGCTATGAAGAAGGTCGAAGTGGAAGAGAAGACGAGAAGATGAAAAAAAAGGGACTTGTGTCTTAGTCTTGGAGAGGCTACTAGGTCAAGGGTCTTGGTCTTGGTATTCATCAATTGGAATCTCTAAAAAAGAATTTGTGCGGGTTTTCCTCTCAAAGAGTGAGAGGCCCTGGCTCATAGCCTACATGCTGTGTCTCTTGTCTATTTATGTTCATGCATTGGTAACTGTTTGATGAAGAAGATCACTAATAATCTAACATGAAGAAGATCTTAATCTAAACAAGTAAAAAACATTCACAAACAGTCATTAGTCGAAGAGAAATCACCTAATGCTAATGCCCTAGATTTCTCAACATTATTATTATAAAATGGATCTATTTCTTATTTTGATTAGGAAACAAATATGTTTTGTGGTTGGATATGAAATCTCAAATGTGTGGTTACCAAGGTTATGGTGTTTTCCATACATTCATACTTTAATATGAATGCAATTGGGTTTGGTTCTTTCAAGTGTTGGGTTTTGATGAGAGAGCTCCATCATTTTTATTTATCAAAAGATTATGAATTTCTTCAAAATGCACGATCTATATATTATTATTGAATTTCTTCAAAATGCACGATCTATATATTATTATTGAATTTCTTCAAAATGCACGATCTATATATTATTATTGCTTGAAGTGTTAAAATTCTCTCAAATTCCTATTGAAAAATGGATTTATACTTGCTTTAATATTTATAAGGTCCCTTTTTAGTCCAAGTCATCATGTAAGATGAGATCAATTATCTTTTTTCAATATATGGTTATAGTTATTTGACCAAGTTACTTGAAAAATTTTCAAAAATGGTTCAACACTAATCATTGAAATTACGTAAATAGTGATTGTACATAATTACACCAAATCATTGACTAATTTTGGGTTAGTAATAAAAACAATTAAATATGTTTGATATTTGAAAAGTAATATAAAATATGTATGTCCATAGCATTACTGGGTTGAACCATACTTTATAGTTAAGCTAGAATTAAAAAATCTTAAATATCACACAAAACTTGCCTAAACAAAAAAATGTTTTTATATTAATAACAAAAAAATTAACAAAAATACATATAATAGAATATTTAAACATTTTTTAAAACTAAACCTGTAATAAAAAAATAGGCACCCTTTAAAACTAAACTGTCATAAAAAAAAAATACATTAACAATTAAGAGTGCTCATCAAATTAATTTATAGGAATAGGATGTGATTACAATTTTTTTTTTGTTATTTTCAATCTAATTTTGACATTTATATTTATTTTTCTGGTTCTCGTATGTTTTTTCCTATTTCCAATTTATATGTTTTAATTTCTATTTTAGAAACCACCTCTATCCAGCTACATTATGTTTTTTGTTTTTATTTTTAATTTGACATTTATATTTATTTTTCTGGTTCTCGTATGTTTTTTCCTATTTCCAATTCATATGTTTTAATTTCCATTTTAGAAACCACCTCTATCAAGCTACATTATGTTTTTTATTTTTATTTTTAAATCTGTTTGTTTCGATTAGACTTATCTGCTTTTAATCAAGTATGCATTATCTTCGGCTCAGTTCTCTTACATCTTGGTTGCTCTCGTGCACTGCTTCATATAACATGCATCGATGTCGTGAAATCGCTATGACATGAGAGTTTTAAGAAACAATTCGAACCAATTTTCTTTCTCGACAAAATTCTTCCTTTATTATATTGATGATAGCAACCCTGTGTTTGGTATGTTCTGAAATGTAAAACTATTTTTCTTTAGTGTGTTGGATGTACCCAACAATACGAGATTCAGACAACAATCCGCTGTAAAAGTTTAGTTTATTGTGTTTCCATTGGTCTAATTTCCCTGTTGCTGTGCATTTTTCAAAGAGGATTTTAGAAATAGTAAATATTGCTTCCTATCTAAAAAGATAGCTATGTGGACGCTAGGAAATGTACGCGCATTTGATGTTTTACTCGTTATTTTGCAGGTGATTGTAGAGACTGTGTCCGAAATAGGAGATCCTAAAGATGCGATCTGCGATGCGGTTGAGAAATTTAAAATTGACCTTCTTATCACAGGAAACCATGGCTACGGAATGCTAAAGAGGTAAGATCAACTTCCTAACCTTATTTTGTAGTTGAATCAAAAACTTGAAAACAAAAAGCACTAAATCAATATTACAAAGGAAGTTCTGGGTTTTATAAGAAACTCGAATCTGAACTTGTTTATTAGTGATGGTTACTCTTAAATAGTAATAATAATAATATTTAAAATTTAATATAGTATTTTAATAATAATATTAAAAATCTAATTTAATTTTAAGGCTATTGTTAAACTAAACATTAAATTGATATATGTTTAATGGAGGTAGTTTAATTAGTGATCGCTTTCGTTATAAAGTATTGTGTAAAACAGAAGATTCAGAGTTTAAATTCTTCATTGATCAAATCAACAAAAAAAAATATTAAATTAATGTATAATTTTTTTGTTTGTAAAATAAAAAATACTTCTTCAGAATTATTCAACTATTAAAATCTAACAAATATACATATTCTATCTATATAAATTTAAACATATAACCTTTTTCTTAAAAGCAAATATTCTTAACTGTACTTTTATATCTCAAATTAAGATATGAAAATTGCTTTTTGACACGTCGAATATAATGCAGTAGTTTTCAAGAAACTGTATCTCATGGAAATTCAACTAAATAGAAATTGGATTAGATTTGTTTAGATTTGTTAATGAGTAGAATAAGACAGTAGGAAAAACGCATGCTTATTAGATCTTTACAATAACTACAAGTATACATGAAATGGATAGTAACTAGTTCATTGAATAGGGCTTCTCTAGACACCTCTTTTCTGAGAAATTTTCTGATAATTTGATATTTTTATCTAGGATTGTAAAACCATTAATCACTCCTATTATGAGTAAACCCATTTTACAGAGTTGACTTGAATAATAGAAAAATCAAATGAAAAGTTGATTGTTTGTTTTCTGAGTAGATGATAAAAGCGTAAGGTGGGTATATATCCATCAATCAAATTCTTTCACGCACCAGATATCTCTGCCGAAGTTTTCCTCTTTTGTTGTAGCACGTAGGAGAATGATATGGAAAACTTATGTATGACATGCTAGTTGGTCCTATATTCCATTAAGAGTAGTTTTTTGTTGGGTTAAAATAAAAACTTCTCTTTGGAGTATGTATATTTGTTTCATAATATTGATTCATTTGACTTCAAAGTTTCAACCATGTCCTTGAAAAATACTTGCACAAAATTAATGAACTTTGTTATTGCTGTAGTTATAGTTTAACCCTGTCTGGTCATTACAGTGATGTTCTTATCTTTACAATCATGAGCCTTCTAAATGTCCCATCTATTTTGTAATACGCTGTCTTCTTGTTTGTTTCTGATAGTTAGCTTTGGGTTTTTTTTTAATTATTTTGATGTCAAAGTCAACCCAAAAAAATGTGAAAACCTTCTAAATGTCCTATCTATTTTTTAATACACCATCTTCTTGTCCTTTTATGTTATTTTTTTTTTAAATTAATAATGTTAAGGTCAACCGGAAAAAACTGTCGAAGCAAACATATGATACAATTACCTATATAACATGCTAAACACAAAATATGCTAATGTGCATTTTATAGTGATATCAAAATGGTAGTATGATAGCATTTTTGATGTATTGGTTTCAAGTGCTGAGTCCTGACTTCCTGGTTTATGGATTTTTATGTTGCAGGGCCTTTTTGGGAAGTGTGAGCAATTATTGTGTTCAGCATGCAAAATGCCCTGTTCTCGTCACCAAGAAGCCCTCCTAAAGTTGTAGAAGTTGTACAATAAATAATTATAATGCTACAGGTTAACCTGCAAAAGTTTTAGTAGGTTTTGAAGTTTCCATCTCTAAGTGTATATAAAGTTTATTTTTTTAAGCTGGAGACCACGTGGTTAAAAATCTTGGATGAGAACAATGCAATATAACCAGATATGGCATCCTCCCATGTTATGTATTGACATGTAAAGGTTTTACTGGGGGTTTTAAAACTTCCGTCTCCTGAGTGTGTATAGAGTTTATTTTTTAGTTGGATGGGAGCAATGGATTTTAACCAGATATTGCACCCTACTACCAATAGTGAATATTGAGAACTTATTTTTAATAATTTAATTTTCTCAATTATTTTGAGAGTTGGTGGTAACTTATTTTTAATAATTTAATATTCTCAATCATTTTGCAAGTTGGTGGTAATATATGTTATAAAAGCTTAAATTTAGATATTTTTTCTCCTTAAAGTTCTTGAGAAGAAGTTAATGCTATTATCAGAAGTTGTTTACTGTCAGTTTTTTTGGTTGAAGGATGGAAATATGATGTGTGATCTTTTCTTTTTGTTTGAATATGGAAAAATATGATATTTCCATATATGTAAGCGAACAGTACCACCTTGTTTATATACATTTATACACAGTTTTTTCGAAAATGAAAACTGTTGAAAATCCATAGAAATATATCCCCAAAACACCAAAAAAATAGACTAGAAATGACTGTCAGAAAAACTAAAAAAAAATACGAATGGGAATGAAAGAGGTTAATTAGTTCCTTATATTTCTGAATGTTTGCTAGGTTGTTGTGGTGTGTAACTTTAGAAATTGGATAGATGTTTGATTTGTTTACTAATTCTAATGTTCTAATTCTTGATTTAGTTGTAACCGTCTAACTCAAATTTAACAAGAAGTAATTCCTAACGTTTAAGGTATTTTTATTTTAAATGTATATTATGATTGTCATTTATTCTGAAGTTTGAATTTCCATTGATGTGTTTTTATCGACGTATTCTTCAAATTCCAAGCCATAATTAAAAAAAATGCTTAGTGTAAATAAAAAACAGTGAGGCCATAAGTCTACGTTATTACAGTCAGGGTTACAAGGGCAGCAAAGAAGTTAGAATAGACTTTAGCAGAGATACTAAGCATTATCAATACACAATGTTTAGTGTAAATAAAAAACAGTGAGGCCATTAAGTCTACGTTATTACAGTCAGGGTTACAAGGGCAGCAAAGAAGGTAGAATAGACTTTAGCAGAGATACTAAGCATTATCAATACACAAAAACAAGGGCTGGAATGAGGTTGGAAGGCACTTTACCAGAGATGCTCAGTATCATTAATACACAAAAAAGGGGATGCAATAAGGTTGGAATAAGCTCATTTATACACCAAAAGTGGCTGCAATGAGGTTGGAATGCTCTTTGGAAAGGATGCTCAGCATCATTTACAAAACCAAAAAATTCCTTTCCTATCATTTATTTTACACAGATAACTTAGAAAACTTATCAAATGGCATATGTGAGAAAAGGAATTTGTCAATAGATAGGATACCAACAACTATAAATAACTAGCAGCAGCAAATTATAGCCCATTTTCTTTGATACTACTTGCGATAACACATTTCCCAGGCCCCTATTCTAATGTCCAGGAGCCTTTGTGATCCCACTTTAGCTTTCCTTTGTGATCCCACTTTCGCTTCATTGTCTTTTGCACGTCGGATAATTAAATTTTACATAATACTCTCTTAACAAAAAGAAGCTCCAATTTATTAACATAAAATTTATATTAATATATATTTAGTTAACCAACATAAAATTATAAATGAATTAAAATTTTTTAATGAAAAATTATACTAATTACAATTATTTAACATAAAGTGAGTTAACTTTTTAAACATTGTGAGACTCCTTCTTTGCGTTGCTTTTTCTTAAAAATAATTGTTAAATTATACAAATTACAATTATTTAACGTAAACATTGAGAGACCCTCTCTCCTTACGTTGCTTTTCCCTAAAAGTAATTGTTATGTTGGATGTTGAAGTGTTTCAAAGCCTTGTTGTATATCATTTTCTAATGGAAAATTCTTTCATTGAATTAGGTATCTTGATAGTACCTTTGTCAACTTCTCTCAAGTTGCCAAAAGGTGGTGTAAAATTAGAATGTCCATTATCTAGGATTATTTGGAATTTAACCATTTTGCCTTAGCACTTGTTAGCTTTGGGTTGATCCAAATGTGATTACACCATATGCTAGAGGTGCCTTCATGTGATGTGGGGTGCACGGTGAAAACCTAGCCCCTTCGTTGTATTTAAACCTTTTTGTTCATGACATTTGGAGAGCTTTATATAGGTGGTTGCTTGACATTGGAGCTGGTACTAGAGTGCCAAACTCGATGATGAAGTGATTTTCTTATGTAAAATTGGTATCTTCTACATGGTATGCGTGTTGAGGAAGATGGTTTTCCTGCGTGGGTGTCAATTTTACCTTGGTAGAGAAGTGTTAGGCACTAAGATGAAGGGCACTTAGCCTAGGCGTGCCTTATGAAAATGAGTGCTTGACACAAGCATTGCTTAAGGGCACTTTGCTTGGGATTGTATGTGGACCGACATATGTTGCAAAGGAGTGTTGGAGCATTAGATGCTTGTTTTGGAGAGTGAGGAGCTTTATGATGAGGAGCACTTGACACTTAAGTTGATGCTTGAAGAGTGCGAGTCTTCCCTAAACGCATGTCCACCTTTGAGAGTGCTTCACTTGGAGACCTTATCCCGATGATTAGATTAGATTTTTTGTCAACCTAGTCCACTTTGTTCGAAAAAAACTTATGCCTTATGGTGTGACGTCACTTAAAGAAGTCAATATGACTAGTAGTAGGTGAGGATTAACAATCTACTAAAAGATTCCCCCTAAATTTACAAATGGGAGCAATATAAAGGCAAGCATTATAAAAATTCAGATCACCTTGCCCATTGTCCTATTTTTGTTCTTTTTAGGTTCTTATAACATTGCAACAACTTGGCTCCCACTTTTGGACAATCTTACCAATATCTCTTCTTTCCCTTTTAGTTCCATTGTAGATATAACTTTTATTTTCGATAAGTAGGAGTCTACAACCACTTTGTTTAGCCACTCCTTATGTTGATTTTCTTTTTAGGTGAAAACATTGTAATTTGACTGCCCACTAAGGTTGCTCAAATTTTCACTTGAAAATAAATACTTCCAATTTGGTGGTCCATCCAAATAATGAAACATTGCCCTAGCAGCTATTACACTTTTCTAGAGCATGCATAAAAGCCAACATTTCCTTATCATAGATTAAAACATTTTCTCCTTTTCACTTAACGTCCCACTTTCAAAGGCAATTGACCACTAAATTTTCACGAGGACAAGACCTATGGATGTTGGATGCATCACATTCAACTGCAAAGGTATGTGAGAAATCTGGAAGTGGGAGCACATAGATGGAAGTTAATTACCTTCATTTTATCGAACAAAATTATTTGTTGCTTTTGTCCATTTGAATTAGTCCTCCTTTTTAAAATTAATGTGAGGTGCATGAAGCCTCCACTTCCCTTAATAAGTCCTTTGTAGAAGCCACAAAGCTCATTGAACCCTCTAAATCTTATCACATTCTTTGGAGTGAGCCAATCAACACTTGCTTGATCTTAGTTGCGCCAAAACTAATTTCATCCCTAATTTTGATGTGTGATATCAAGCATAGAAGTTCACTCTTACAAATTCACATTGTGATTATTTTTTAAAAAAGAGACCCAAGTCTAGAAATTCTAAAACAATTTCCAATGATGCAAATGATCCTCGACATTATTGTCATAAATGAGAATATTGTGAAAGGAGACCAAAATAAAGTTTCTTAAATATGATTTGAAGATTTGTTTCATCATACCTTGAAATTTGGTTGATGTATTGGTTAATTCAAAAGGCATCACATGCAACTTGTAATGAGCATGATAAGCTTTAAAGGTTGTTCTAGGTTGGTTACATTTCACCAACGTTACTTGAAGATGTCTTTGTAAACATTGTTAGGTCGTATAATTCTACTCAAAATTCATGTATACATGAAATGGAGAATGTATTTTAGTTGGTACTCTTATTTAAATATCCAAGGAGAGATTTAAATGGAATTTTACTAGGCACTATATAACCCATATCCTATAATTGTTGCACTATTGTCTCTCTCTTACTCTCAAATAACTTTGTCCCTCTAGGAGAAACAAAATTGAGTTTGGACGCAAGTTTCAATGCAATGATCTATTATTTTATGTTCTCAAGTGGCATTGGATGGGTTAGATTCTTCAAGACATCTACATATACATCCAACAATTGTTGTACTTCCCTTTTTATTATTGGTTTATATGCCATTACCTTGGAATGCAATACTTTCATGGAATTACAATGTACAACAAACCATAGTTTACCCTTAGCAAGCTAACTTGTCATTTTCTTTATGGAAATCAACTTGTTTTCACTACCTTGCAACCCTCGACATGATAAATTATTTCCTTCAAATTTGATTATAAATCTCTTAGGGCCACAATGGCCCTTGCAAAAACTACACCACAAGTGACAAAACTTATCTCATAAACGTTCAGCTATAATTTTTCGTTGAACCACCCCTTCACAATCCATCATAATGTCATTGGTCATTTCCATTTGGAAAATTGGCACCGTGTTGACAATAATATTGATACTAGTTTGGAATCTACAAAATTATGAGTGTTTCTAGAAGCTATAATTGCAACCATAACCACCCATTAATTGTAATGTACCTAGGGAGGATAATATGATATGTCTAGGGGGACAAGGATTGTAATGTGGCCATAATAAGGGAATAGACCCACTATGTAATTAAAAGAAAAAAATATAATAATAAAGGATAATTAACATGAGGCCCCTAGGAATACTCATGTGAAAGTATAAATACATAGAGTATCATTGTATTGGATATGTGTTGGATTGTATTGCCTTGAAGCAAGCATTACTTGTGGAGTGATTCCTTCCATAATGAGTATTTTTTGGTGTTATCTTACTTTTAAGGGTTCTATCTATATTCTTGTACTATCATGGTGAATGTTTTGGATGTATTTTGGTGTTTAAGGGTTTACTTTTTTAGAGGAGTTCAGAGCTTGGGTTGAATTCTCTAAATTCTACACATAAAGTTTAAAAATAAACTCGAACGTTGTCATCGTTTTATTTTCCCATAAAAAATAAACAAACAAAAAAAAAATCTCACTTCATTCTCAAGAAAGAGCTATGATACCAGTTGTAGTAAAACTTCAAAGGTATAAGAACAATCCAACATAAAACTTAAAAAATAAATCCTTAAACGTGAAAATATATTTAATACACTCACCATGACAACACAAGAATATAGAGAGAAGAACTGTTAATGTAAGGTAACACCATTAAATACTCTTTATGGACAGAATCACACCACAAGGCATGCTTGCTACAAAACAACACAATCCAACATATATTCAATATCAATGATACTCGTGTATTTATACTTTTCCATTAGTATTCCTAGGGGTCTTATGTGAACTACCCATTATCATTATATTTTTTTCCTTTTAATATTATGTAGTGGGTTTATTCCATTATTATGACCACATTGCATTTATTATCCCCTTGGATACCTTTCTAGGTACATTATAATCTATGTGATTGCGTGGACCGTGATGAACATTAACGACTCCTCAATTGATAATTTAGTTAGCATTGAATTCTCTTGATTATGGATACATAACATTGTGATCTATGATGATGCTTCAATATGATCAATCTTTGTAATGATGTGATTGAGCTCATATACACTTGTTAAATAACATTACTATTGGTGTTAATATGTTACTTACTTATGATGACGATGATTTATCTATATTGGTATCTTAAAATGAATAATCTATTTCAAGTAAATACATCGATGAAAAGATGAAGATATGCACTCAAGGGAAGGGCTCATGACTCAGTGAGGATGGCCATCATATCCTAGAGCTTAGGAAGCCATGGGTAAGGGGAAACTTGAGAAAATGACATCTAAAGTTAACTTAGTAAAAAGGAAAAATAGAATTCTAACTTTCTTTTACCATATTCTTAGAACTTATAGATTCACCCTCCACCTCAGTTTTTCACTTGTGTGAGAAGGAAAAGGATAAGAGTCAAATATTAAGAAGATGTTAGATTAGGAAGGACTATAAAATAAGTTTCCTATGCATTGATGGGGTTTGCTGGCTCATGAGGAAATGTTTTGATATTTTGTCATTATTGTGCTAAAACTTGTTATTTGAATTCTATACTTGGTAGAGAAGACAAATGATTTCCTTAACCTAGTATGAGAAAGATAATGGGTTGGAAGTGTACCTAACCAACTGAGGGTACTTATGCCCATATTGTGCTTGGCTACTTGTTTCATTCTTTTGGTTCCTTCAAATTCACTATAAATTGTGACTACATGTACCAAGGGCAAGGGTAGTAGTAATATCCTCACAAAGGGGTGTCATTGTCAAGCGTGGTTGTGATCAGTAGGGGAAAGGTTAGTAGTAAGACCCCCACACACCATATCTTGTGAGGTTTTGAGAGTGTTGTAGCCTAGGAACCTCTCCATCACATTGAGGTTGATTAATTGGGAGTCTAATATGTGATAGTATTCTAGAATAATGTGACTTACTAAGGGTGCCACTACCAAGTATGTCTCTTGACTAGTCAAGAGCATACATTGAGGGATATAGTAGTAGTGGCCTCACCCCATCGAGCCTCGGCCCTACTTGGGGGGGGAACACTTGTGAAGGTGGTCACGTTGGTTGGATGGAAAATCAATCCTTCTTGTGATTTACCCTTATTAATTGAAGATTGAATCATGGGATTTTGAATCACTTTTGGATGAACACTTGGAATTTAGAGAGCTAACGGGCATAAGTACTAGTTACCATGCTTTAATTGTGTATCGTTTCCTGCGTTGATTGGATTCTTATAGTTGTTATATGTTTTATGGGATCACTTATCTCCTTATCTTGTGTACTTTTTGAATTAAATATATGCACTCAAATGGGTTAGATATGGTTTTATAGTGTTTATTATGGTCTTAAAGGGAAAAATTTGTAGTTAAGGAATCACTCGAATGATTGTCCCAAGAGACATTTTTGTTAATACTAGAGGAATCTTGTGACTAATACTAACTACTTTTTATTTTTGGATAGTAAGATAACTTCTCAACATTATGTTATTGTTGGATTTTGTTGGACCATATACTAATTTATTTATTTTGGTGTTATATTGCCTTTCACGATGATTGCTTTTTTCTGTTTTGTTGGTCTAACGCACGGGGATTTGAACTTTGAATCTCATGCTTTAGATATTACTTCATAACAAGGCGATCACCAATTGAGCTACACCCCATGGGCCCTTTCATGATGATTTAGAAACAAATAAAAAAACAAAAAGATTTTTAACATTTGAGAAAAGCTAAGAGGATTGAACTTATTATTTTAGAAAATTATTTGATTTCAAAAAAAAAATGTTTGAGTTCATATTGAAATTTTGATGTAGATGAGCTCAATCACACTAAGGTTATCAACAATTCAAGAAGGAGAGAATATCACATACCTTTTTTCCCTATGTTATGCATTAATATTTAAAAAGAGAATATAAAACAAAAATGGATGTATCAACCCCTGATTATGTTTTCATCTAGAAAATAATAATTATATGGAAGGGTCATGACTTTTGGTTATTGAGACCCTTTCTCTACTTTTTATATAATTATTTATTATTAATTTGTGTACAAGGGAAATATGGAGATGTGTTGTTGATAAGGGAGAGGACTCTATCTCTTAGTAGAAGATGTGAACATGACTAGGTACTTTATGTGGGTGGTGACCTAGTGGAATTATTTCCTCTCTAGCGTGGGAAAATTTGGTGGTATCTAATAGAGACATATGTGGCAAAGCCAAACTATGTAATAAATAAGTGTTTTGTACTTGCATTCCCATTTATATGAATAAAAAGAAGTATTCCAATTATGTGGTTAAGTTGAACAATGATTTCATGTTATTTATGCCTTTGTGATGCACATTTTTCCTTGTTTGACTTTTTATCAATATGTATCTTCATGTTGAAAATCACATCAAATAAATGATGTGTGTACCTTGTATTTAAGTGGAAAAAAATTTATTGTGTAAGGAATGAACTAAACAAGAGATTCTAAACTGGGGAAAATGTCACCTTAAAAAGTTGGTCATTAGATAACCAAGGCTTAGGGTTTCAATCATTTATTTAATTTGTTAAGCTAACTAAACTATTTATTACAGGCTTCAAATTCAATCTTAGGAGTTTTGTGGATTTCATTTCAAGGAGAAAAAATCATACCATATTAGTTATTATTTCTTTTATTCTCCCAAGGAAAACCTAATGGAACACTCTTCGAGTACTTCCCCACTAGTCATTATTAATAAACAAGGTAAACCAATGGTCTTGATTATGGAACCTAACCCCAATGGGATCAAGAGAGTTGCATTCATGACCTCCCTTACTTCGAGGGAGAGATGACATTTGGCTTATCATCACTTGAGCTAACCTTCCCAAATCAAAACAATCCTTAATACTCCAAACTAAAATGGAAATAAAATTCTAATTTTAGGAATTAAGTTTGTGAATATTATTGTTATTATTGTAAGATGTATGTTCTTATTTCATTAACTTAAAAAAGGAAATAAATTGAACTTTGGAAAAGTAAAGTGAAAAAAAATGGAAGCAAGAAATAACAAGGTGATAAATTTGGCAACTAGGGCCAAACATCACTTTGGACAACTCTTATGAGGCAACTAATAATTTTTCTTGGATTCCTCTTTCCGAGAGGTGTAAGATTGATCTAAAGATCATCCCATTCTGACATGTACAAATGAAGTTATGAATTTATTTTGATTATGGACAAATTGTCAAGGTCGACCAACCATCAAATTAGTCTCCTCCAGCCTTCAACGTTGCATATAAATACAAGGTGCATGCTCCTCATTTTCACATCTCATCCCATTCATCTTTCTCTCTGTCATCTTGATTAGGTATGGATTTCTGGGCCTCTCTCTCTCCACACGTGCGAATGGAAGACTGTCTTTTCTAGTTGTTGCATTGACCAGATTTGACTGAAATTTTAGGAGGCCGAAATTTTAGGAGATCGAAATTTCAGGAGGCTGAAATTTCAGGAGGTTGAATTTGACCAACGTTGACTCTGTTTGAATTCGGTTTTGTGAGGGAGACTTCTGTTTGGGCAGGGCGCTGTTCTGGGCACAAAAATTGAGACAGTTTGACCCCTACAATGACTTCCCTAATTCAAGTTGCTGCGTTGAATTTTGTTGACCATATTTGACTGGTTATTTGCAGACTGTTTTGGGCTTCATTATCTTGTTTTGGAGTCCGAGTTGACCAAGTTTGACCGAGCTATTTTGGAGGTCAATTTCAGACCTGTTGACCAACGTTGACTTTTTGGTTAGGGCTTTCTATTTTTGTTGTTTTGACTGATCAATTTGGGCAAGTGAATAATGTAAATTGTACTCTCTCTCTGTGCTGAAATTTTGAAAAATTATAAGAAGAATTGATCAAGGGTTTCCCCACAATGGGGTTTGTTCGTCGCTAGTGCCATATCTTGTGTCCTTTGTGTTGGCTTGTTTTCTACTATTATTGCTTATGTTCCATCTGCATTTTACTATCGTGTTGGTGTGATTGCTATACTAGATATGATATTGGGATAATAAAAAAAATTGAAGTAAAATTTCTCTAAGCATAGAACATACCATTGTTATCTTAAAATTAACATGGTTTTAGAGTTGAGGTGAAGACAAAGCCCAAGCAAGAGTGAAGAGCAATCACTAAGAGTAGCAATCACTGATCAAGAAAAAGTTTCAATGGCATCCACATCCTACTTAAAGTCTGATGATAAGCTTCATGATAAGTTTGATTATCATGAATGGAAGATGTCTCTTGATTTGACTTTAGAAGAGCAAGATGTCATGGATTATGTGTAGGGAACGATTATGGAACCTCCTTCAAATGCACCGGCTGTTGCTAAGACAAAGTAAAAGAAGGGTGAAGTCAAAGCCAAGAATATCATAATGGATTCTATTCATAAGCACTTAGTTGCTTACATCTCCGATTTGAATACATCAAAGAAGATATATGACAGGTCGATTGGCATGTTCAAATCTAGCAATGCAAATCAAATTATTTTCCTCAAGAACAAGCTGAAGGATTTAAAGAAGGGAAAAGGTGAGGATATTCAATCCTACTTCATGAGGATTACTGAGATAAAAAGTGATCTTCTTTCGATTGGTGAAGCTATTACTAACAGGGAGCTCACTCTCATTTCCCTTGGAGGTCTTCCTCCTGAATGACATGTGTTCAACACTACGATTCTCAATAACGATAGAATTCCAGGTTTTGAAGGATTGATGGCTATATGTTCTCAAGAAGAAACAAGGATGATGGAATTGGAGATGCCTTAGAATAGGAATAATCCTACCGCATTCTCCGCTCATGCCAAGACGAAGAACAATGCAGGTTCAAAGAAGCAAAGTCAAGGAAGACCAAGATATGGAAGGAAGGGAAGATGCTTCATTTGCAACAAGTTTGGTCACTATGCCAGGGAGTGTACAAATAGAAGGGGCACATCTCATGATGATGATCAAAATCATTCCAAGGGCAACAACAACAATCAAAGGAATGGAAGGTTCAACAATAAAGGGAAAAGGAATGCTTCCGCTACTCAACTTAGAAATGATCGAGCTTCTAAAAGAACAAGAAACTCCAGGTATGATGAGTCTAATGTTGTAAATTATAAGCAAAAGGAATTTTATCTTATATCTGCCCTCTCTATTGCCTCTCCTCTGGATACTTTGGGAAATTGGTTGATTGATAGTGGTGCCTCAAGGCACTTCACCGGGTACAAGGAAGCTCTTTCAAATCTGATAGAGAAGGATACAAATTTGGAAATTATTCTTGGAGACAATGCCACCTATCCCGTGAAGGGAGTTGGGAATGTTACCCTTCAATTGAATCAAGGTAACACCGTTCATCTTTAAGAAGAACTATATGTACATGATCTAAAGAAGAATCTAGTGGCTATCTCAGTGATGGAAGACAAAGGATTCAAGGTGGCATTCATCGATGTAAAGGTACGTGTGTTGATAAGAAATTTGAAAGAAGCATTTACTCTTGGATTCAGGGTTCACAGTTTATATCAAGTTGGAGGAAATCCACTAGGATCTATGTCTTGCGACACATCTCTTCAATCCAAACTATGGCACTGAAGGTTTTCTCATCTTCACTATAAGGCTCTACCTGAAGCAAGGAAGATGGTTACAGGTATGCCTGAATTCAAAATAGAGCATGAAGGTGTATGTCAGGGATGCGCCGAGGGAAAACATACAAGGGGACCATTCCCCTCAAGTGATAGAAAGACCACAAATATTTTTCAATTGGTTCATTTTGATCTATCTTGTATGTTGTCTGTGACATCATTAGGAGGATAATTATATCATGTTGTCTTTGTGGATGAATTTTCTCGCAAAACTTGGATATATTTCTTGAAGAAGAAGGACAAAATATTATGATGGTTCCATGCCTTCAAATCTTTGGTGGAAAATCAAAATGGAAGAAGATCAAGATATTGAGGATCGATAATGGAACTGAGTATGAGTCAAATCAATTCAATGACTATTGTAGGGAAGTTGGCATTAAGAGGGAGACCACTACTGCATATACTCCTGAGAAAAATGGTGTTGCTAAAAGGAAGAATTGTTCCATTATAGAAGCCACTTGTGCCATGCTTCATGATCAAGGACTTCCAAAGTTCCTGTGGGGAGAAGCTGCCAACACTGTTGTGTACATTCAAAATCGATGCCCTCATCAAGCATTGGACTCCAAAACTCCCAAAGAAGTTTTCACCGGTAAGAAACCTGATGTTTCTCATGTTATAATTTTTGGTAGTCTCATATACTTTCATGTGCCGAAAGAAAAGATAAGTAAATTGGAGGCATCTAGGAAGAAAGGAACTTTTGTGGGCTACAATGAAACTTCTAAGGCATATAGAATCTATGTTCCTGGTCAAAGAGAAGTAGAGTTGAGTCACAATGTCACCTTCGATGAGGATGCTGCCCTAAGGAAGATTAGAAACCTCCCTATTACAAGGAAGGATGAAGAAGCAGATGCAGGAAATTAGGAAGATTCGCAGGATGAGCTGATGCCCGATGTTGAAGAACTGATGGATCCCATTGATCCTCCTCCTCATGAGCCCTCCTCGTCCAAAAGGAGACCCTCATGGATGAGGGAAACTCTCGAAGATGCCGAGAGACATGTTGCATTGAGGGGGACATTTCATGAAAGAAAGAAGCCTAATAGGTACCAAGGGTACTTAACTACTATGAGCACCATTATTCAGTCTGAACCTTTCTCATTCGAAGAAGCTGTGAAGCAACAAGTATGGGAGGATGATATGAACGAAGAGTACGAGTCAACTATGAAGAATGATGTCTGGGATGTGGTTCCTAGACCCCAGGAAAAATATATTGTCACCTCTAAATGGATCTACAAAATCAAGCATGGTGCTGATGGAAGTGCTGAGAAGTTCAAGGCCAGATTTGTTGCTCGAGGCTTCTCTAAAAAGGAAGGTGTAGGTTATGATGAGATATTTGCACCTGTTGCTTGCTACACCACCATACATTCGACTAGATCCCTTGTTGCCTCGCAAGGATGGAATCTACACTATATGGATGTCAAGATTGCCTTCTTGCATGGTTCACTTAAGGAGGAAGTCTATGTGGAACAACCTGAGGGGTTTGAAGTTCATGATTGTCAGACACATGTATGTAGGTTGAAGAAACCCCTTTATGGGTTGAAGCAAGCACCCCGAGATTGGTATGAGAGGATCAATAACTATTTGATGAAGCTGGGATTTACAAGAAGTGAAGCTGCTCTGAACATTTACTTTAAGGTTGAGAATGATAGACCTCTCGTCTTGGTACTCTATGTGGACGATCGCTTTATGACATGTGCAAACCCTCTTATTCATCAATGTAAGAGAGAGTTAGCTTCCGAATTTGATATGAAGGACCTAGGACTGATGCATTACTTCCTAGGCTTGGAGGTCTGGCAAAAGCTAGGGGAGATTTTTATTTCTCATGGAAAATATGTTGTGAAGCTACTTGAAATATTTGGGATGGTGGACTGCAATTCTGTGACTGCTCCGATGGAACTTAACTTCAAGAAGTTATGCAGAAGTGCTACCAAACCTGATTTTGGAAATCCTTCTTAGTATCGTCAACTCATAGGGGCCCTGATGTTCTTGGTGAACTCACGTATAGACATATGTTTTGTAGTGAACACATTGAGTCAGTTTATGGTCAAGCCACATTATACACATTGAATTTTTGCCTAGAATCTCTTGATATATCTCTGAGGCACAATCACTTATGGACTGAGATACACTATCGGTAATGTGAGGCTCCATGGTTACTCTGATGGAGACTGGGTTAGCAGTGTGGTGGATCGATAAGTTACATCAGGATGTTGCCTCTCTCTATGTTCTTCTTCAATATCATGGATGAGAAGGAAGCAAAAGTCGGTTTCTTTAAGCACTGCTAAGGCTGAATATATTGCTGCTAGTTTGGCCTCCTATAAAGATGTTTGGTTAAGGAATCTCTTTAGTGAGCTGTTTGGAAATGTGCTGGATACTACCGTGGTATTCTGTTACAATCAGACTAGGATTCATCTTTCTGAGAATCCTGTGTTTCATGATCGCTCTAAGCATATTGATATCATGTACCACTTTATCTAGGATATGGTATAGTGGGGAGAAATAAGGCTCCATCATATTGGGACAAATGAGCAGGTTGCTGATATTCATATGAAGCCCCTTCAGGAAGGTCAAATTCTTAACCTTCTGTGAATGACTTGGAGTCGTGGAGAGACCCTCTTATGAGGGTCCTGTATGATATGGATAGTGAGCTCTAGGAGCTCCGGGGGGCTTGGGGTACTTCTTGGAGTGATGAGTGACCATAGGCTGACTCACCCTCCCCTTGTGGTACGCTATGTATAGGGTGAATGGTTCACTTTCCCATGTGATACCCCATGGTGGCATATGCATAGGCTGAGTGGTTCACCCTCCCTTATGACATATTATTAGGATGAATGGTTCACCTTCTCCTACCGACACATCCTACTCATGCAATCTAGGACTCATGGGAAGTACCTCTCATCTGGCTAATGAGTAGGGAAATGAGGATAGGGACCATAGTACTACCGATGGGCGCATCGTGTACTACTGTACTCCCTATGCTAGGATGTTGATATTGATCTGGGATCAATGGAAAGTGACTTCCGGTCAGTTACGAGTGGTATGACACACTCTATTCTTGGAGACTGACTTCGGGTCAGTGGAGAATGGTATGATCCATTCTTGATCATTTCTTCTTTCTTCATAGTTCAGTAAAGCAGATCAGAGAAGATGGAACAAATTGTAAGACAATTTGGCAGGTGATGTTCTCCCTAGTTGAGAGGGAGTGCTAAATTTGGAAACTAGGGCCAAACATCACTTTGGATAGCTCTTATGAGGCAACTGATATTTTTCTTGGATTCCTCTTTTTGAGAGGTGTAGGATTGATCTAAAGATCATCCCATTTAGACATGTACAAATGAAGTTATGAATTTATTTTGATTATGGACAAATTGTCAAGGTCGGCCAACAATCAAATTAGCCTCCTCTAGCCTTCAATGTTGCATATAAATACAAGGTGCCTCCTCCTCATTTTTGCATTTCATCTCATTCATATTTCTCTCTCTCATTTTGATTGGGTACAAATTTTTGGGCCTCTCTCTCTCCACACGAGCTAAAGGAAGACTGTCTTTTCTAGCTACTATGTTGACCAGATTTGACCGAAATATCAAGAGGCCAAAATTTTAGGAGACCGAAATTTCTGGAGGATGAATTTGACCAGTGTTGGCTTTGTTTGAAGTCAGTTTTATGAGGGAGACTTATGTTTGGACATGTCACTATTTTGGGCACAAAATCGAGGCAATTTGACCCCTGCGTTGACTGCCCTAATTCAGGTTGCTGCATTGACTTTTGTTGACTAGATTTGACTAGTTACTTTTAGACTGTTTTGGGCTGCATTATCTTGCTATTTGAGGCCGAGTTGATCAAGGTTGACGAGCTGTTTTGGAGGTAAATTTCAGCCTTGTTAACCAACGTTGACTTTATGGTTAGGGCTTTCTGTTTTTGCTGTTTTGACTGACCAATTTGGGCAAGTGAATATTGTAAATTGTACTCTCCCTCTCTGTTGAACTTTTGAAGAATTATAAGAAGAATTGATCAAGAGTTTTCCCACATTGGGGTTTGTCCCTGACTGGTGCCATATCTTGTGTCCTCTTGTGTCGGCTTGTCTTCTACTGTTATTGTTGATTTTCTATTTGTATTTTACTATCATGTTGATGTGGTTTCTATACTGGATATTATATTGGGCCAATAAAGAAAATTGAAGTAAAAGTGCTCTAAGCATAGAACATACCATTGTTATCCTAAAATTAACACAACAAAATACAAATAAATGAATAAAGGAAGCAAAACATAACAAAGGAATGGCATAAAGGAAAACTAATAATAAGTAGAAAGTAAAAATAAATAATGTCCATAATAAAGAAATCAATAGTTAGTAACACTAACAAATAAAATATAACTTCTAAAGGATTCCCATGGTTATATATAATTTACTATAGGTTTGATTGGTTCTTTTCTCCTCTAATGCATCATTTCATGACTAATCTGTTCAATTTTCTTCAAAGTCACTCATTTGCAAAACATGGTTCTAATACACTCCGTAACAACTCAATCCATAATGAGCTTCCAAGAAGGTTGTTACTTGGTGGAAAGGGTCTTTCTTATGTCAATTGCAAATTCGAGAATATTTTAGAAATATGATGACTAGGAGAAAAGTAAAATATTTGACTACAATCAGATCCATCAAAATTTTAGAATATTTTAGAACCTACAATCGAGTTATGCTCAGATGGTGGAAAGAACCCCCTCCCCCCCCTATTTCATAACTATATATAAAATGCATTACTTTTCTGCAAACAAAGATTTCAAATAAAAAAAAGGAATTACTCACAATTTTTCTATACATACATGTATTTCCTTACCTCAATGAACATCACTAGTTGGTTGAAACTAGTCCTTCAACTGCAATAGAAAATGTGGGGGAAATAACACCTAAGGGTTGAATTTCCTCGCAACCAATAAAAGCAACACCGAATATGTATTTCCCTGTGAGTGGGGGTGGAGGGAAATAATGGAGAAAACATAATGTTATAATATAAGGGCTTCAACTCAATGTGATACACATAGGTTTCACTCCCTAAAGGTTCACTCCATCCAAAACTGTCAATCATTATTCACATGGAGTTCAACAATTGTGTGTTGGAGACGCTTCTAACTTAGAGCAACACCTTTCCTCTAAGGGTTTGGTGGCAAGAAATTCTATTCTTTCTTTTAATATCATACTACCTCTAGTAGAGGGGTTCTTATTCCAAAAACAAGCCATGTTCAACAATGGGTTTTAGTATTTCACTTGGGATAGGTACAACCGAAACCTCTCGAGCCTACTTAGGTAATGCTTGAGTACTGTTTAAATATTCCATTTCCACAAATGGTCAAGTGACGAATTCACCTCTCCCAAGTAAGAATACCTTTAATAACTCAATCAAAAAGACCCTAAAGGTACTCATTGGTTCCACTTTCCTTGAAAACCAGAATAGATGTTTCATTTCTCTAGTTTTACTCCTAATATTCCTCTTTTCATCTTCTTTAAAAAATTCACCCGACCCACCCCCACTAGAAAAGTAAGTAGTATCTTGAAAAAGTAAGGTGGACTTAGGCTTACGGATAAAAATGCTTAAGTCACATAATAAGAATTTAAAAGGTTAGTTCCTACCCCACTTGGGCCTTCAATCCTATTTCAGGTTATGAACTATAATTTAAGGTGTTTAAATAAAAAATCCATGTTCCATTGCTTCAACGTGTCCTAACTACTAGAGCTCATTAACCAAAATTACTTTACCTAGGATGCCATTTATATCACAATAGTAATACTCATTTGGGTTAACTCCCAACATATGAATTGATATTCCAACTTGTTTAGTAGCAAATTGCAAGGTTTAGAATTGGAGTATGGAGCTCTAGAGCATGATAGGGTTTACACTTTGTGGATATTTGTCTTACGCCACCGTCGATGAGATCAAACATGCGACAAGCATAGAAGGAATGTTCAAGTGTGGGGCCGAAGTGGATTGGATTCTCCATGGAATTGGTTGCACTTTGCTATCAGAAATGCTTGCTGTGATAAGGTCATCTCTTTGATACTCTGCATCCTTGGTACAGGCGGTCATGCATAGGAGCAACGATGAGGAAGAGCCCAATTCTTGGGACCTGATTTTTGAAGGCAATCTTGAACATTAATCATTTCTATGAAAACCCTTTTTTAGTGATGGTCAAGATCTTTAAACATATGTCGCATGCAACTTGGAAGCCTTCAAAATGGTGGTCTAGGGTAGAGGTTGTGTGGAGAGATCCTAAGTGGATGTGGCACAATGTCTCACAACAGATACTAGAATGGGTAACAACTGGGTTACTAACAACATGGTACATAATGGCCATGGTCAACTTCATATGGGGTCTTGACGATGTGGGGATCGGAAAGTAGAAATATCCGAGGGGTCTATGCCCAATGTAATGGTGTTAGGTTCACATATGAAATTTTCCCAGACAAATATGGGGTTTGTGGTTCCATCCCCTAGTTCTTTTCTCCCAGATCTGGCCAAAAGATTGACAATGGAAGAAAAATTATGGATTTTCTTAAAACATTACAACGGGAAAACTTCTATTTTCTAGATCTGAGATTCAAATCTAGTGGAAAACATGAAGTGAAACATTCAGAACAAACTGGCTATACTTGCAATATCACAATGTTATTTTATATGAAGGGAAATTATTACAAGATTTCCTGCAGATGAAAGATTATGGCATTGCAAGGAACTCCACCATAATTTTAATTTTGAAGCTATGGGGTGGAGCTCTAGGCTTCGAAAACATTAATGGATCAACTTCATTCAAGGATGTAGTGAAAGGGAATAATTCCATCCTGTCTAACTAGATCCAAAACAAACCAAGAACCTACATCATAGATCAAATGGAATAAGCTCTAAACATGGAATTAAACCTACAATAGGTAAATTCTCTTTTTTTTGTTCTCCAACCTAGGGTTGTTATATGAGATTCAATGGTTTTCTAGATGAAATCTAATGCATTACAAATTGGTCTTCTCCACTTGGATCCCTAATTGTGATCTATATTTATGTTCCAAAGGTTTTTTTGTAGTTCAATTTGATACACATAAAACTTTGGATTTCATTGCTGATGAGGGACCATGGTTTTGGGGTGTAGCAGGGTTCTTCATTACCCCATGGTTCCAAAATTTTGATGCCACAAACATGGTAGTCTCAACAATGTCAATATAGGTGAGACTACCCAATCTTCCACTTCCCTTTTGGCACCACAAGGTCCCAAAGGATAGTGGAAACATTTTGGGAAAATTCAAAAATATTTATCTTGAAATAACAAAAAGAGGCATCTTTAACTTTGCCAGAATTTGTGTAGAAATAGATCTGAGCAAAGGCTTACTAGATAATATCCTACTGAAGCATAAAAAATTTCAGTGGACTCAGGTACTAGATTATGAGAACACGATATTCAGATTTTGAATTTGCTTTCAAACAGGATGCCTCTAGAACTCATGCCCACAGGCAAAAAATAATCCCAAAAAGAAAAAGAGGCTAGCCCAAAATCCAAGAGGATAACAAACATCTGATCCACATATTTCAGAAGAGGAAGAGGAAGAGACAATATAGAATCAGACAAATGTGGATGCTTAGGCACAATAACGAAATCAAGTTAAAAGTGGTGGTGTGTCCCTGTATGGTACCAAAACAAACATCCAAAATGGTACAAAAATAGTAATGACCCCGAAAACAGAGCAATATGAAAAGGAAACACTTAATGAAAAGGGTATGGGGGGTATCAAGAGATGCCATACATCTCAGGGATCTGAGTTTTTACAAAGATGTTAGAAAATCAAAAAGGCAGAAATATTTTCTTATACTTGATAATTACTTGTGATGTTATTGAATTCTTATTAAGTTTTATTTATATCTTCTTTCTTTAGTTCATCAAGCAATTACTAAAGCAAAATAACATAAAGCAATGGCCACCAGATATAAGCACTATGCCAGGGAAATACCCCCCTCGAGGGGAAAAGCCAATCAAAATTATCTTCCTTTTAATAGTATTCTTTGAGACTCTTCACCCTAGACAAAGACCAAACCTCCCGTCCACACCAAGTCAGCCTCCTAGATCTTCAACCTCTTTTCTAGAAAATTTGACTATGTAGCAACTCCCAGTATCAGACAACTTCTGACAACAACAAAACTTGGAAGACTTTGATCTCCCAAACTCGGGCATGAAACAGAGAGAGAGAGGCACCAAAATTTCATTTTTCTTCTTCTCCTTAGAATCCACCCAACTCACACTTCCTTTGGCTTCCTTAGACCCACTTTGCACTTCTTCAACTTCCTTAGATATATCAAACTAGCTTGATATGTGATGCTCCAAATGAATTTGAATTGCTTCTATTTATAGGCTTTAAGGGAGGTTGAATTGATGTCCTTAGGCCAACTTAAGCTCTTCTAAGCCGACTTCATGTGGAGGATACATAAATTATATTTGACTCAATACTAAACGTTTTTACATGGTTCAAAATCCCAAGAAGGGTCTCTTTAAAAGTACAATGACTTTATTGACTCAAAATA
Source organism: Pinus tabuliformis (assembly GCA_031772625.1). Lineage (NCBI taxonomy): Eukaryota > Viridiplantae > Streptophyta > Pinopsida > Pinales > Pinaceae > Pinus > Pinus tabuliformis. The sequence goes on from CM062812.1 coordinate 980,046,389, forward strand.
AATCCTGGAAGTCCACAATGGGGAATTTGACTAATATAATGATGACCCAAGCATGAAACACATGCTTTAATAAGTCATTGTTACAATAATTTTCTTTTCTTTATTCTTTTGAAAAGTACATATGATTACTCAAATACAATGATAAAGACCAAACCTAGTTACATTTTTCAACACTCCCTCTTAACTAGGGAGGTATTCATAATATACAAATACAATGCAAGATATCAAACTATATGAACAATGAAGAAATTTAGGCACCACAATGCCATGGGCAGGATTCCTGACTAGGGAAATCTATCCATTGGTCTCTCATCAATTTAGGCATCATAATGCCATGGACTAGATTCTCGACAAGGGAAATCTATCCATTGGTCTCTCATCAATTTAGGCACCACAATGCCATGGACTAGATTCCTGACCAAATAATTCTATCCATTGGTCTCTCAATAGTCTAGGCATCGCAATGCCATGGATAGATTCCTAACCAAGGAAATCTATCCAGGTGGAACTAAGATGGACTCAAGCTTTCGGCCTCTCTAGGTACCATCAGGATTAATTTCTAACCATCAACCTGGGGATCCAGGTGTTTTTCAAAAAATAAAGCTCAATAACCAACACCACCTTTCCAACCTCGGGATCTAGACATCAACATAATGTTCCGACCATATGTCCTCCCAAGAAATGCTTCACTCACAAAGCCTCAACATTCCTTGATCCAATAGATCAAGGATAACCAATCTCTCCCAATCAAACTGATTGGTAACCATCATGCTACCAAAATCCTTCGAGAGATTCACTTGTATAAACACAACCCCAATCAATAATATACTTTCATATGTACATAATCAAATACAAACATTTGAGGTTTTTTAGACAACAGATGTTGCTCCTCAACATAGTAGGAATCTCAATCAAATATTCGACCGAAGATTCCTCAAACATACACTTTATTTTCCTACTTCATATACAACAACATATCTTCAAACATTCTCCAATCAAAACTATTCTATGCCCTCCCTCTCAACTAGGGAGATTTCCTTTATCCTGACTCCATCTTAATCTAGGGAGATCAACTTATTTACTTCGACATTAGAGAATCTTTTGTGGATTCCAAACATTTCATCAGAGTTGTCATCATCCACATCATTCTTATCAATGAACATCTTCACCATATTGAAGATTGTGTACCTGCACGACTTAGATAGAAAGTACAACCAAATATATAGAAGCATGAAGTTAGCCATATCAGAATTACAAAGCATTTTAATCTTATATATATTAGATACCTAAACTTAATTACAAACAGTAGACACATACTCTTCAACATCTTGCTAGGGACTTTTTCATAAAGACTACTTCATAACAAATTTTATTATATTTAGGGTTTCAATGTTTCTTCTAAGGTATGACATACCCTACTACAACATATAACAAACCCTAGAAATAATTCAGACAAATATAGATCTACAACGCATCTAACAACTTTCAGAATACATATGTTATACTTCCCACTAGGGTTTCACACAAATCCTAGATTTCATACATGAGAATTAATTAATCAAAACCAATCACAACTTAGTCATCAACATAACCAACATTCACTAAGGTTAGTTTCAAACACTAGATTTTTCAATCAAACATCAATCACAACTAAAACTCAGATTTCAATGATCTTACACAAATCTCAAATTACCACATTGTCATCATATATCAAATATTTTCACTTCTACTAAGGTTTAACTCCAAAACCCTAGAATTTCACAAATACTATATCCTAGAGAAACAAACATTGACTAGGGCTTAGTTCCAAACCCTAGGATACATCTAGGACTTCATCATCATGCATAGGCATTTCATATCATCTGTTGGTCAAACCTAACTTCACAAATATCAATAAGAGTTTAGACAAACAAACTTGATTAGACTAGGGTTTGATCGAACAAACACACATTCTAAGGAAATCATTTCTAATACATTATAGGGGTCTTTCTTACACATTCAACCAAATGAGTTAGGGTTTCAATATAAGAACATAACAAACCCAAAATTGCTAATTCTTCAAATATTTAGGATTTTAGACTTTATCATTCTAACAAGTTAGGTTTTCCTGATCATACCAAAATACTAAACATGACATCATCAACAAAAACTTCAAAATAACATTTCTCAATAACCCTAAGCAGTTTCAGGGTTTCATACATTCTCATTAGCATACCCTTAGGTTAGGGTTTTCTAGAGAATCTGTCTGGGGTTCTATAAAATCAGTCAAGAATATGAGTGGGGTAGATTTATCAAGTGATGAATCACCCAAAATAAGAATCAATATGATTCAATATAGCTAGACATAACAATGTTATTAATAGATTGTCAAATGAATAAAACATTTAAGGAAATAATTGTATTGTAGTTTAAGGCATACCTTGTTTCTTGACAAGCCTTGTTTTGGGTGGCTCTCTTCCATACCCCTTGAAGATATAGAAGATGTTTCCCTATTCAAGACAATAGAGGGAGAATGATGATTAGTATTAATATAATCAAAACTTAAATAAGTACATGAAACCAAAGATTGAAAGGAAAATAGATACTTATCTTTGGGAGATGTTAGGGGATCCCTCCAAAGATTTTGAGGGATACCTATAAACTTATAAAACAAAAGAAAATGTCTTTTCCAAAAACATGTTAAAACCTATAGATTATAAAACATCAAAAATACAAAATAGGACATCTAATACTAAAAAACAAAGGACTTAGTAGTGCAGGTTCGTTCTGTCAGATTCTTCGGGTTTGGATTTCTTTGGATCTTCTTCTTCAATAATGTTAGCATAATCTATTTCTTTCTTATTATTTATTGGGCTGTCGGGACAATCACTTATGTAGTGACCCTTCTTATGGCATTGATAGCATTCTACCTTGGTCCTTTCGATTTCTTTCCTTTATGTTGAGAAATGTAGGCATTTGAAACATCTTCAGAATTGGAAAATAATGAGATCCTTAATTCTTCCTGACTGCAAGCAGTCCATAGTTCTTCAAAAGCAGGAGCTTCCTTCCAACTATTAAGTTCTACAACAAATGCACCCCAAGAAGGTGGTAGACCTAATAGAGCAGTGATCACGAGTTCTTTTTCTGGAACGATTTCATCAATGGCCAAAAGATAATCCCCGATTCTTGCTACATTCACAAAGAAGGAAGCCATTGTGTCTTCTTTAGTCATATTTGTGGTCCTTAGTTCATTCTTCAAACTTGCTACTTGAGCAATGTTCTTAATAGTGAATAACTTTGATAAGGCATCATACATTTCCTGACCATGATTGATGTTGGCTATGAATGGGACAAGATTGTCCTTTATTCCTTCTACCAATTAGAGTCATGACCACGAATTCTAGTTCTCTGAACTTTACTTTGTCAACATCACTGGATTATTCCGTAGGCTTCTTTACTTTTCCTTCGACCAAGTCTAGAACCTTGTTCTTTTCAAGTATGAGGTAAATCCTCTTTTTCCAAGGCTTGTAGTTAGAGGCTCCTTCAAGTTTGCTTTCTCCCTTAATTCTGTTAGACATTGTATTTGAAGATGGTAGAATTATTTCCTTGAATAACCCTTTTGAATGATTCCTTGATTAAGTGCTTGAGACTACCTTTTTCTTCTTTCTTCACCAAAGCTCTGAAACCATGTTAGAAAATTAGAAAGGCAGAAAGATTTTCTTATACTTGATAATTACTTGTGATGTTATTGACTTCTTATTAAGTTTCTTTGTATCTTCTTTATTTAGTTCATAAATCAATTACCAAAGCAAAATCACATAAAGCAATGGGCACTAGATATAGGCACTATGCCAAGGAAAAAACCCCTCAAGGGGAAAACCAAGTCAAATTATCTTCCTTGGAATAGTATTCTTTGAGACTCTTCACCCTAGACAAAGACCAAACCTTCCCTCCACATCAATTCAACCTCCAAGATCTTCAATCTCTTTTCCATCAACTTCGACTATGTAGAAACTTCCGACATCAGGCTGCTTCCTACATTAGCAGTCTCCCAAACCAGGGAACGAAACATAGAGAGAGAGAGAGGTACCAAAATTTCTTTTTCCTTCTTCTCCTAAGACTCCACTCAAATCACACTTCCTTTGGCTTCCTTAGATCCACTTCACACTTCTCCGGGTTCCTTAGAGATATTGAACTAGCTTGAGATGCGACGCTCCAAATGAATTCGACTTGCTTCTATTTATAGGCTTCAAGGGAAGTCGAATTGATGTCCTTAGGCCGACTTGATCCCTTCTATGCTGACTTGGTGTGGAGGATACATAAATTATATTTGACTCAATAATAAGCCTTTTTACATGATTCAAAAGCCCAAGAAGGGTCTCTTTAAAAGTACAATGACTCTACTGACTCAGAATAAATCCTATAAGTCCACAATGGGGAATTTGAATAATATAATTATAACCCAAGCATGAAAGCCATGCTTTAATAAGTCATTGTTACAATAATAAAAAATATTTTCTTTATTCTTTGACAAGTACATATGATGACTCAAATACATTGATGAAGACCAAACTTGGATACATTTTTCATAAAAAGAAGTCCCAATGCATACAATGGGAAATGAAATGGCAGTGGTCCAAGTTGATCCAATCCCTGAGGGTTGGTAGATAGTACAAAAATAGAAAGACAAAAAGTAGAAGTTATGGGATCATTATGATACCTAATTTTGGCATATTCGTTGTAGAGTTTATAGTTTTTATTTATTTTTTCTCACTGTCTTAAGGCTATGACCAAATGCTTTTAGCATATACAAAATGTAATTTTGTTCTTTGTTTCAAGTTGAATAAAATTAAGATTAAAAAAAAACTCCCAACATCTAACCTAGGTAAATTTGGATCCAATATCATAAATTTGTTGTCATCATTTCTTAATATAATTGTTAGTTCCACAAAAGAACTTCTTATTTCATCATTCGAACTATAGTTACCATATAAGTGATATCAAAAGGAATTATACTAAACATAATAATAAACAAATCATAAATATAATAAATAATATACATCTTAGTAAACTAAATTAAGCAAAATATATATATATATATAAAAGAAACCTTGTGTGATTTGGATATGAAATTAATAAGGTCTCAACATATAATACTAGTATCCACAAACATGATGATGTCCCCAAAATGATAATTTAATGTATCAAGGTGTTATGAATGAATAAAGTGGTCTAGATATTTAGCAAAGGGAATAAATAAGCAAGATGCACAAAAAAACAAGGCAATATTTTTTTTTATCTAAATAAGTCACATACTCCAAGGGACTGCATAAATAAATTGTTGTTCGATTACTTAATGTGATACATGAAGATGTGATATGTTACTTATGTGCTTATACATTTGAGAATAAATCATTTAGTTTGTATTATTATAACTTGGTTGTTGCATCCGTCAAGGTGCATAGATTTAGAAATTGTTGTTAGAAAATTATATATTATAGAGCAATGGAACACATAAAATATATTGTAGAAATATAAACACAGAAAACACATAAAACAAGAGAGACACAGATATACGTGGTTCACCCAATTTTGGCTATGTCCATGGAGAAACAACCAGTCCTTCCTTTTATATTGTCCAACAAAATGAAGAGGTACAACTTCTAGCAGATCTGCTGTAATTCCCTCTTCGCTCTCACACAGTCTCCTCTCTCTTTCTCACTCAGAATACAGATCTACATAGACACAATACAATTCCCTCGTATATAGCGAGGGGTTGCCTTCTAGGGGAAAAAACCCTAAATTAAACATAACTTATACCGTCAGATCTCCGCCTAATGAATGGCCCAAATTGACTATGAAATTGCAACATTTTACAAGGAAATTTTACATATATTTTTAGCTTCGGGGACGCAACCCCCGATCACCCGCCGGGGGGGGGGGGGGGGGGCTCCCAAAGATCGCAGCCACCCCCCCTTGGACCCCCCTTACAATGCAAATATTAGGGGAGGCGTTGCCGCCACATTACGAACTAGGGTCCAATGTGGTGATACCTCTGAATAAAGAAGATAATTAGACTCCACACCCAAAAATTGTGGTTATAGCTAAGTTTGGTGGTGAAAGAACTCCCATTGCTCTATTCTTATAATTGTCAAGAATGAAGATGGATTTGAAGGAAAGGATAAATGATTTAATGAGAGAATATTACTCTAATGCATAAATTTTCAATAGCTTTAAATCCATAAACACCCCCCCCCCCCCCCATACGCACACACATATATTTGCATTCCACAACTATCCCATTATCTATTATGAGAAAAACGAAAGGAAGGAATACCTTGTTAGCTACTGTAAAAGAAATTTGTAAAATGGAAAAGGAAATGATGAGTTTAAAGGGAAGTCTACAATTGGGGAGAAAGGAAGAGTAATGCTACTACAAATCCAAAGAAGACTTTATTATTTACAAATCCAAATATTGAGTCTAAGGATGAAGATTCAAGTATGGACATGGAAATACCTAGAAAATTATTCAAAAAATTCCAAATGATAACCTTAATTTGAAGAAGAAGTTTGGGGAAAGAATCTCAGGGAAAAAGTGTAACAACCCTAGGTAAAAAATCCATGTGATGAAGTTAATAAAGGAAAAATAAGACCAGGGTCATGGGACACTTATTCCAAGGTAAATGTTGGGCGAAACATCCTAGTGTGGGTGTTCATTTGGTATTTTAAGGCTAAGGAATTTGACAAAGACAATGACAAAGGCTTTGAAAAGGCGAAGAGGAATTAATTAACATTTTATTTATGAAAATAAAGGAAATTAGGAGAAAATGAAGATGAAAGGTCATATGTTGCATGTGAGGAGGAAAATGAAAGAAAATAATGGAAAATTGAAGAAATTAGAGATCTTATTGATAAAAAGGATTTTAAGGATCAGTTCACAACCTTTTTTCAATTCATTTTTGAAACTCTCTCTCTATTCTTTCATACTATTGCACATTTAGAGTATTCTTGGAGTACTCTAGCATTCAATGAAGGACGAAAAAAGAAGGAAAAAAAAGAAAAGGGAAGCAAAGATCAAGCAAAGAAGAGTGGGATAAAGCGACTACAACAGGATTACTTACAAGTATCGAGTTGCATGTATGATTTCCTTGCTAGTTTTGGCATGCATGTTACATGCATGTTTGTATTTGGTTCTCTTGTCATCATTGGCATGGGTTTTTCTAGGTGTGACAATGGCTTTCAACTTTACCTTGCCATTTTTCGGATAGCCATGGTGTGATGGGGTTTCTCTTACTTGGTTGAGCTGGATTTGCGGATGCTTTCAAAACTAAGTGGGGTGGTCTGACGAAAAATCATAAGGCCTAGGAATCCCTTGAACAATAATGGCAGGATACATGGTAAAGCCTGGTTGTGAATACCCTCAGTGGGACTAGGAATTCTTTGAATGGTAATGGCGGGATAAACGGTAAATCCTAGAGGTGAATACCCTCGTTGGGGCTAGGAATCCGCTGAACATTAATAGCAGGATATGCAATAAGTCCTAGAGGGTGGACATGGAAAAATTCCTCACAGTTCAGGTGGAGAGATATGGAGGCATCCATGTTTGTTTAGGGCCTAGTGATCTCTTGACTGATATATGGTGGGATTGCAGTAAAGCTTATAGTGTATGTTTATTGTTTGGGCCTAGGAATCCCTTGGGCGGATACACGATAAAGCTTGAGGAAGCCCTGGTCAGTTTTGTTGTGAGTCCCACATTCATGCTTGGAATATGTCACGGGGTTGATTGGATGAAAGAAAGATTTGGTTCAACCCAATCTATGGTCAGGTGGCACGTGGAAGTCCTTGAACTAATTGCATTTTGCATATGTTAATAGCAGCTCTTTTCCTCTTGTGTTTTATATGTGAATTTGTTTGTTATTATGTAGCTATAATGGTTGTTTTGTCATTGTTGATTTGATGGTTATATGTTGGTTATAATCATGGTTTATGGCAAACTTGAGTTATGAATCTCATCATGTTTTGTTTCGTAAATGGAATGTTAATGAATGTATAACATAATAGATGATATTGCAGCTATTATGAGAGGGCATCAAACCTTCTTGACGAATCTCATATAAGTATGGGACCCCTATGTTCAGATTTGTTGTTATGATCTGTAGATTACATGTTCATGATGTGTTTGACGTATTGTCTGTCATGGATGTTAGGGGTCAGGTCAAGTCCTTGTTCAAGTTTTTGTATTAGTAGCCTTGTCTCAATGTTACTTATCATTTCTGGAAGTTTCATGAATTTATGAGCAGAGGCCTAAGTCCTGGCCTGAAAAAGTGGCTCAAAATCTTAGGTCGTTGGCACAAAACTGCCTAAAACTGGTCACAGTCACATGGAGGGCTTGCTGTGGAAGTGAATGGAGGGTCTCAGTCACATGGAAGGCTTATCATGGGAGCGAATGGGGGTCTAGTTCATTCAAGAAGAAATTTCTCTCAGGGGTTGGACACCTGGAGGGGCTGGTTGGCTCCTGAAGGTTACTGTAGCTCATGAGGAAGGTCAATTTGGCTTTGGTTTGTCGATTCCACTTCCTTAAGTATACTTGGGGAGTTGAATCATATTATATTAACTCTTCATCACATGTTTGCCTTGGTGGACTGGTTAGCTTGGGTAAATGTGGAAGGAGGGTGTTATAGAGTGGTAACAAGGTATGGTTAACCCCTTGGAATGGATGGGTGGAATGCGTTGTCATGCATACATGTTAGTTTCGTATGTTTTCTTTATGCTCGTGGTCTATGTACTTTTTGTGTATGCATGGTGGTGGTCATTATTGTAATTGTGTCGTCATGAGTAAGATGATGGTGATTTTTGTTGGATGTGGTCTTCTTGAGTGCATGTTGGTTATGCATTTTAGTTTCTATATGTTGTTATGCATGCATTGTCATGGTTATAGTTATCGTGCATGAGGTCATGGTAGGCGATTGGAATGGTCATGCATGATAATTGGATGATGATCGAGATGATGTTTATATACCACTATGATTATGTTTTAACATGTATTGTGTTAATATGGTTGATCTTGTAGACGAGATATCCTCGCTTGAGATATACTGAGGTATGTTGATTATGTTTATATTTTGGTGTAGCTGACATGGTATAATTGCAGGAAGATGATCAAAGATGACTAGAAAGATGGTAGAATACAGTTCACGAGACTCTCCCTATAGATCAGATGAGAAACATGGTGATGGGAACTCTCCTAACATAGCAGAAACATTGAGAAGTTTGAAGGAAGAAATAATAATTTGCAAAGAAGATAATGACAGAATCATTCAGGCACAAGAGAAACAAACAAAGGTTAATGAAGTTATCCTTCAGATTTTGTCATATTTGCAGAGACAATGATCACTTAGGATCAATCATGGATAGGAGGAAAGAACGAATGGGGAATGTGGTAATAGGTTTTATGGTGGTCACAGGTCAGATAGAGATGAAATGATCATACATGGAATGTTATTGGACACACCTGATAAGAGAGGAGATGGACATAGGTTCTATTCTAGTTTTGGTTCTGAGAGGTATCATGGTCATATCGTTATCAACCTTACGGGAGGAATGATAGGGGATATTTTCTAGATGAGTTTAAGAAAGCAAAGCCACCTACCTTTGATGGATATTTGAAGAAAACGGAAGATGTAGATGCATGGTACTTGGGATGAAGAAGTTCTTTGAACTGCATGATTACACAAAGAATATGAAGGCCATAATAGATATATTATACCTCAAAGGGAAAGCATACATCTGGTGGGAAGATGTAAATCTGGTTAGAGACATCAGGACAAAAGAGTTGAGTTGGAATGAATTCAAGAGACTTTTCAGGAAGAAATATTTTTTATAAAGGTACTATGACAATAAAGTGAAAAAGTTCTATTTGCTAAATATGGGATCGATGATGGATGAGGAGTGTATGACCAAGTTCCTGGGGTTGTTGAGGTATGTACCGTATCTTAAATATGAGAAAGCCAAAGTTCAGAGATTTGTCAGTGGAATACCATTAGCATTTAAAGATTTGATTGAGTATGATGAGCCTCAGTCACTTGAAGAAGTCATTGGTAAGCTGAAGCATTTTTATGAGCAATAAAAGCTCAAGACATAGCCATAACAAGGTTGTAAGGGGAAAGACAAGATTAAGGGTAAATGGTAGCCAAAGTGAATAAGACCTTAATATGCAAGTGAGAAAGATAATGTTGTTACTTACAAGAAGTTTAATGTAGTTGGACAGGGAAATGGGTCACAACCTAGAGGGCAGTAGAATAAATGTTATGGCAAGGGACAGTTCCAGTGTTGGATATGTGGCAAGGAGCATGTCAAGACTAATTTTCCGTCGTATCAAGGTGGTAGGCCTTAGATTTATAGTGCACAAGAAGTGTAGACAGTTAGGGATGTTGGGAAGAGCATTCCTTGGATCTATGCATCATTGGATAATAGGTAGGTGGATCACCAGGGATCTATTATTGATATGGACGATAAGCTTTGTGATCAAGTTGTTTCTATTTTGATCGACCTTGGATCTAATTATAATTATGTTAATCCTGACCTGGTGGATAAGTGTGGTTTGAATAAATAAGTGCAAGGAGAATCTTGGTTAGCGCAATTGGATACAAGTACAAAGAAAAGAGTTCATCATTGGGTAAGAGCTTGTGCATTTGAGTTGAATGGTATGCCTACATAAGCGCATTTGAATGCGCTTCCATTAGGATCATATAATATTATTTTGGGTATGGATTGGTTGTATATTCATAGTACCAAGGTGGATTGTTATAACAAGGCTATCGAATGCTTGGATGACAATGGAGAACAAAGAATTTTGTAGGGTAAGAAGAAAGCTACATCAGTCATAATGGTTACAACTATGAATGAAAAGCGCAGTCGCAAAAAAGGGTGTGTGTTATTTGCAATGCATATTTCTAGTGATAGAGGTAAGGATGTTAAGGATGCAGAGGTATTAAGAAAGTACCCGGTTATACAGTTGTTTCAAGATGTGTTTCCTGCATAGATTTTAGAGTTGTTGCCTCATAGAGAAGTGGAATTTTCCTTTGAGTTGGTACCAGGGCAACACCAACATCAAAGGAACCATACAGGATGAGAACACCAGAGTTAGTAGAGTTGAAGTTGTAGTTGAAGGACATGCTTGACAAGGGATACATTAGGCCAACTGTATCTCCTTAAGGCACACCGGTATTTTTTGTGTTATGATCTTGACCTACGAGAAATTCCAGAATACAAGATATGCGAATAAATACAACCCAGAATACAAAATAAAATGAGAAAAAACAACAAGTATTTTATTATTCAGAGATAGATCCAATGTTCACTTGCCTATTTGAGGGAGAAACCTCCAACAGAGTAGAGCTCGATTACAAATAAGATTTGATGATCTTTCCTTTCTAACAATGACTATTTGTAGCTAAATGACCTCCAACAACCTAACGACTAGTGTTCCTTTGCATAACATGGGTTAACCACTTTATATATTAATTATGGCATGTTTGCAACTAATTGTGGTCCCTTTCTTAAATCCAGGTCAACCAATTACAATATTAATATGAGATTTATTGACTCTTTAACTAACTATGACTATGACTCAGCCCCACTGGGTTTATTACATAAATAAAGGGGTTAGGGTTGGACCCTAACATGCCCTCCCCCATCAAAAGTAGCCTTGTCCTCAAGGCTGAATATGTGGAAACTGCTGAAGAATAGTGGCTGGTTCCCAGGTCTCATCTTTTGGAGAGGTGTCTTTCCACTTGACAAGGACTTCCTTGATCGTGCGGCTGCGCATATATCTTTCACAAGTCGAGGACCTATTCTAGTTGGAGCCAGAGTGAACCTTCCTCATCCAATTCGATAAACTGGTTTGAATTTTGCAATTGTTCCCCACCACTTTCTTGAGGCATGATACATGGAAGACTGGGTGGATTTTTGAGGTTGGTGGCAAGGCCAGCGTGTAGGCTACTGCTCCAATGCCCTGAAGTATTTGATAAGGTCGATAGAATTTTGGAGCTAGTTTTTGGAAGCTCTTTTTTTTAGTGATGTTTGCTTATATGGTTGTAGCCACAGGAATACCTGATCCCCTTCTTGAAATGTGCACTCTGAATGATGCTGGTTTGCATGTTGCTTCATTCAATTCTGAGCTTGATGGAGATTATCTTTGAGACGACATAGCATGACAGCATAGTTCTATAGGAGTTGATCAACTACATGCACCTTATAACATCCAGGGATATAAGAAATAGGGGAAGGTGGGAGTTGGCCATAGACAGCTTCATATGGAGTCATCTTGGTGGCTTCATGATAGTTAGTATTTGTTACACAATATTTTGTCGCTCCTTCTGCACTTCCTTGTGAAATACCCTTAAGTGCTCGAAACATGACAATTATACAATATACTCATCCATGTATACAACTCAGATCCCTCCTAAGACTTTGATTAGAAAATGCCTTGAGCTTTTCTTGAAGAAATACTATTAAAACCCAAAAATGAGGATCATCGCTCTTATAAGGCTTAAAATAGTGATGGTTTTCTATTGCACTGTACTTGACCAGCGATGGCATTGCTCTGTTCCCTTGCATACCCGCGATGATCCCAAAAAGGTAATTTTTCCAAAGAGGATGAGAAGCTTCGTGATCTAGAAGCTTCCAGAGCGACGAGTTGGAGGTTGTTTCGCATAAATGAGGCCGAATTCTATCAACTTGGCCTCTTTGTATTATCCCTATGAGCTACCTCCTTGAGATGAGGGCCTAATTCTATCTTTGGAGAGGTCCTAACTCCCTTTCCCAACTTATAAATTCATCCTCTCCAATTCCCAAATGGTTGGTCTATGTCTATTTGCACCCTTATGCTAAGCTCGTGCCTAGAGGCTATTCATTAGACTTGAAGAAGGAGTGCTTGGAGAGTTCTTGGCTTGGAATTGGATTACCACTCAAGTAGATCCTTTCAACATCAAGGCTTTGGTTGTAAGATTCCCTTTATTTCTTAATAATATACAACTGTTGGTTCATCTTCCCAAAATATATATGTTCATGTATTATTTAACTTGACATTCCTTCATTAGTTAAGTAGGTTGTTATTGGATTTTCTATTAGTTTTGGCATGCTTTGTTGTCTCTTGATCACTTATTCAGGTATATAAAAACTGAGAGAAGCAGGAACAAGTCCGTGACACAAGCGGTTCAAGGCCCTCAACAAAAGAAATCATAATAGCATCAGAATGAGGTAGGTCATCTCTTTCATTCTTCTTTTCAATTATAACCTAGGAAGATGTCTAGTTGATTGTCACTTCAGTTGCTAGACCCACTCATTGGGCTAGAGGGATCATCTTTGTTTGCAGAGAGGATTAACCTTGTCAACAAAATGGAAACTCCACTAGGGAGCATATGATCCTTTCCTTCTCATTCTTCACCTTGTCTTTTGACGAGTTTGATCAACCATTCATTCTTAGACTTCATTGCTTGTCTATAGTTAGTCTCACTTTCTGGTAGATGCATGAAGGTTGTTGATTTGAGATGTTCTGGAAGATTATGTGCTTTTTATTTTATTTTCTTTTCTTGCTCATCATGTATTTAGCACTAGTAGTCGTGATGATATCGTGGGTTTGTTTATTACAATAGCGATGATCACTGCTTTTTGCTTAATAGGTGCGATGATTGCAGAAGTTAAAGAAATTTAGGGTTTGTCTTCTTGTTTTCAGTTCTTTTTTCCTTCTCCCAGTGATTTACCAGTGTGATCTTAGTTGACTTTGTTATTGTCTGATTCCAATCACCTTTTAACTTGGTTTGAGTATGCTTGAAGTTTGATTAGCCTTTTAGGGTTTCTAGGTCTTCTAGGTCATCCTTCATCCGCTTGTTGGTCTTCTCATCAAAGATCAATTACCTGTGTTAAAGAGTCTTTTGTGTGTTCGAACATCCTTTGCAGATCGCTTTTGGTTCTTGTGTCTGAAGTTGTTTTCATTAGTGTCGGATTGAGCAGACACTATGAAAGTCACTTAAGTTCTATTTGACAAACAATAGATTACAAATTGATTGTCTCATTTGAAACAAAAGGGAGTGTTTTCTTTGAGTTTTGTGTTTCGAAAAGTGAAAGTGAAAGTATTTATTTTTTCGAAGTTTTCGAATCATTTTTTGCATTCAAATCATTAATGTGAAAGAGATTTTCATGTTGGTTGGCTTGCTTGCATTCTGTTTTACTTTTTGCACTAGATTACATTGATTGCACTAAAGTGAAAAGAAGAAAAAAAATCGTCATTATGTCTTAAGGTAGTTTTGCTTTAAGGTTTGTTTTGGCATTGCATTTGCTTATCATATGAAAGATTAGATTTCATGTTTTGCATTTAGAATTTGAAAATTGTCATGGATGCACTTTTGCATTGGTTTGATGCATGATTTGAGTGATCTTCTTCCATAGATAGATATCTTTCATCGAATTGAAGGATTTCATTTCATCATCTAGTTGCATTTTAGGAACAAGTAACATCGTTAAGTCCTTGAAATTGAAACATAATTCCAAGATAAAATTTAAAATCTATCCATTAATCTAAGGAGAATTTGAAACATTAACATTCATTCTTAGTGGTCTAGGCTAGAGATGTGTTCTGGCGTCTATAAAACTTAGCAGCTATCATTCGCTTTGGAATTAGACAACGCTAACATGGACTTGTGCTCCCTGTACCATCGCATATATAAAGGGAGACCCTTATAGGTTGCAAACCTTTATCCATAGGAAGCTGAGTCTGCCATCCTATAAACGCGATACACCAAACACAACATTCGAGGAGATTCCCTACACGTACATCACGTCCTTGGTAAATTTATTTGCTGAGGTGTATATTGTAGTTCATGGTTACTTGGTACACCTTTTACCTAGATTCACTTGAGTAGTCATTTCGATATTTGCTGACTCTGTAAATTTGAAAAGATCATCGAGCAAATTGTCCTTTCAAGCTCACTAAACCATCGAAAACGACTAGAGTCACCTTTTCATCCTTTTCTTAACTCTTAAAAGATGAAAAGGAAAAGTTTTTGTTTCTAAAAATAACTACCCATGATAAGCTTGTCGAACCCAAGCAGTTGCTTCTTGGACCAATATTGAGTAATTCCCTGTTAATTTCAAGATTAATAAATCCCTAAGCAAATCTCCTTTCCTTTTTTTCTTTTGAGATGAATTCATCGTGGCTGAACCATTGATTTCATCTCATAGTTCCCCTTCGTTGTCTGATACTGAAGGGTCCTCCCAAGGAGTTTATCGGAGCTTTCTCGGTCACTTTCAGATCAAGGTTTTGAACTTGGGATTGTTCCAGAATCCAAGTATCCAACTTCTGTCTTCTCGTCCACCTCCATCGGATTCTTGGTCACCATAAGAATATGATCCTGATACCCCTGATAATCCTATTTAGACCCCTGAAAGTCTGCAGAGGCTTGTTATTTATTCGTCAAATCAATTATTCAATTATGTTGTGATATATCCTCAACATCGTTACAGTCCTTACGATCGGCTTGTTATTCCTTTGGAGTTATCTCCTTGCACATCTCAGGTTCCTCGTCACCATTTGTTTCCATCTATGGAGTCAGAAGGTGAAATCCAAACCTCTTCTCCGGGTCATTTGGAAGTTTCCGCTACCCATACTCCTCATGTTGATGATAAGCAAGGATATGAATTTCCTCCAGAAGGCTTTCCTTACACAGGAAGAGTCGCATCTCTCACTTTCCATGAAAATAGTGGACCCATGTTTCCACATGGTTACACAACCTTATCTCAGTTAGTTTCAGGTACTTCTAGTGCTTCGAATGCTACCTCTCGCACTTATGTAAAAATTGCTATTACCTCAGTTCTTGTTCAACCTATGATTACGTCACAATCTATCTTGTCATTTCAACTAAACCTTCCGGTATAACCGACTATTTCAGGTAAGGTTTCAGTTAGTTATTCCACCCCTCTGTCAAGTGGACAAAATGTGCCACCACCTGGGGTGTAGGATCTGAATACTTCTCTTGTGTGAGGTGAAACCAATGTGAGTGGATTACAAACTCACATGGTTGTAGTGAATCAACCTTATTATGGTAGTATTCCTAACCCTATTGATAAATACGGATCACGTAACATCCAATATCAGCAGCCTTTTATGGCTTAGTTTCTACTCCAATAGGCTTATGTCCCATATGGTTCACAATACTTGGTTAATCCGTCTTACATTCCTCAAGAATGAGCTTATGTCCAGCCTGGTAAATCCACTATTCTTGGTGGATATGGTCAGATTCAATTCGGGAATTATCAATACCCTCAGGGTATATCCATACCCTTGCAACAACAAGGACAACCTTTGCAAAAACAAGGGAAACCTTCGCATCAACAACATCAAACATTGTAGCAGCAAGGGAAACTATTACAGTAGCGGGGATGACCTTTGCCACAGTCTCAGCAGCCTTTGCAACCACAAGCTCAGTTTGTTCAGTAGTCTACACAACCTTTGTACTCGCAAGGCCAACGTTTGCAGCAGCAAGGTAAACCTTTACAACAACAAAGTCAACCTTTGTAGCAACAAGGTCAACCTTCATAGCAACAAGCTTTATATGCGTATCAACTAGGTCAACCTTTGCAAGCCCAAGATCAACCCCTACAGCAACAGGGTCAATCTCCTTTTATCCAACATTAACAGGTTCAACAACATTATAACCCATATGCCACATACAATGCTTATCAATGGCCTATGGTGGGTCAATATTAAACCTACCTTGGACCAAATCCATCTTATGGTCAAGGTAACCCTTAGTGGGGACAAAATCAGGTCCCGTATGGAAACAATCCTCCACTGTGGGGGAAAAATCCTTGCCAGCAAGGTTGGAACCCGTAGTTTGGGTCTCCTCAAAGGCCCTATATGCCGTTTAACACGCAATTTCCTTTATTGGATACGTTGGAGCTGCCCAATGTCTCGAGGCTCATGAATGATCCCATTCTTCATTCACCTTGCTGGCCTCCAGTTCCAACTAAAATTCCAAGTGATTGTCTCAAATTCCAAGTAAAGGCTAAGGAGGACCCGCAAGCCCATGTGATGACTTATCACCTACGGTGCTCCTCCAATTTGTATGTTGATGATTCGATATGTCTTCGCCTCTTTTAGAGAACCCTCACATGTGCTACCGCAAAATGGTATATCGAGTTGCCTCAAGGTACCTATGCTGACTTCAACTCTCTGGCTATGGCCTTCCTTACCCACTCGCAATTGCCGGTTTGGTATGAAAATAACACTCATTTGCTCACATACCTTAAGAAAGATATCATGACTGACATTTCCGATCATATCCATGAATGGAGACGTCAGCGTCGCCTCATCAAATTTGAGATTGTTGATGAGTTGTTGATTGAATGGTTCAAAAAATCATTCATTAGCAAGATTGCTAAGGATATAGCTATGGGTGGATGTGTCATTCAAGAGCAAGCTATCACCCATGCCCAGTATTTAGACTTAGTCTATTCGCAATCTGGCACGTTGTATGAGATGTTACTTGATGCTTCGAGATCATCTTCAAATCTGACATCATCAAAGTCTCCTGATGTACCACCTATGGATGGTGTGATTGGTTCTGTGTCTCAAACTTCCACGAAAGCTTCTTCGAGTAGAAATCTGTTTCAAACACTGGTTCCAATAATCCTTCGAAGAATTCATCCAGTCCTGGTAAAACCTCTGAGGTACATATTGTTCAGTCTACCACAACAGATAAAGCCTCTAAAGGTAAGAAAAAGGGCAAAGGTAAAGCCAAAGTCGATGCCCCAAAACAGGACCCACCCAAATCATCTATTGATGATTCTTCTAAAAGAAAGCCGAAATATCGTTACCTCATCTGTGAGGAAGATCATTACACCAAGGATTGTCCCCGACACTCTGAAGTTAATCGCTTGTTGAAAGGGACTCCGAATATTTTAAAAGAACCTTTTCCATCTCAGCAAACGCAATTGGTAGACCAACCACAATCCTTTGCCTCTTCTGGTTGCCAGATTTTCATGATGCATGGTTCATCACCTATTTCGATTGCTACTTGAACAAAGGACTGTCAAATCATGCATAAGCAGATGATGGAGAAAGAAGTCACCGATATCCCTTCTACTTCTACTCGTCTAGTTTTGGCCCGCTCCATATTGAGTGCCCTAACAGTGAGTTCGTAATCTGACCATCCCCCAAGGGTGTTCTTCAAAAATCATCTTATAATCCGAATGCTAGAGCTGCACATCATTACAATATTGTTGAGGATTTAACTCAAGCGCCTTCGTAAATGTTTGCATTGTAGGTTCTCCAAACCTATCCAATGCAGCGGAAGTCACTATTGTCTACTATAGGTTCTATTGATCCTTCCGATTCGAGTCTGATTATATTTGATCTTGAAAATCACATGCCTCGTCTTCCTCATCTGATTGCTTTTTTGATACAAGTTGTTATTAAGGAAAGACGATCCATTGGACTATTATTGATGAAGGTTCTTCTACCTGCATCATGTTTGTTTCATGTTGGAAGGCCATTAGCTCTCCTTCTCTTAACCAGTCCTCGAACACTTTGGAGGCCTTTGATGGCAAAGGCTCACGTCCATACGGTATTCTCACGAACTTTCTGATTACATTGGAAGGAAAGAACGTTGAATTAGAAGTAGACGTTGTAGATGCAAATCTCAACTACAACCTTCTTCTCGGGTGAAGCTGGACCCACACTATGTTTTGTGTGGTTTCTTCTTTTTTTTGGGCGCTTCTTTTTCCTCATGAAGGAAAAATTGTCACTCTTGATCAATTGTCTTTCTTCTCTTCTCGTTCATCAAATGGTAATGTCCCTTACGTGGGAAATTTTGAGATTCCTTATGAGAGTGTGGGGGCAGGTCTCTTCAAAGACTCTACTTTAATGGGTACTTTTACTCTCCCACCTCTGAATGTTAATTCAATCACATCTCGGTTTCTACGAATCCTTGGATATCCCTACCCTAGATCAAATTGATTCATTTGGCGGTTCTATGCCTTTAAGTCCATTAGAGAAAAATTATCAAGAAATCGTCTTACCTTCAGTGGCCACTTTAGAAAGTCATACTGTTTTCAGTATGAACCTAGACACTTATGTGCGATATCCTTGGCTTGGTTCTTGGGATTCTCTAGATCCTTTGAACGAGACATTCCCCACTGACGAGAGTATCATTGAGCTCATGTCTCTAGACGAAAATCCATGGAACAGTCTCCATCATTGTTCTTCATTTCTTCCCAGCCTCGGTGAGATGCCTTCATGTCTTGAAGCATTTGTTTCTCATCCTCCCACGCCTCCACTTCAAACACTTGTCTTGGTGCATGAAGTCTTGTCAGAGGGTAATATGGGGAATATCACTGCTGCTATGCCTCTTGACATTTCCATTAAACCTAGAATTGTCGAGAACATTCATATTGGGGTTTCTTGTTCTCTAGATGAGATCAGGGTTTACACTCAACTTTTTAAATAATTTCAAGACCTATTTGCATGGTCATATGACGAAATGCCTGGTATTGATCCAACAATAGTGGTGCATGAGATTCCACCTTATCTTGGTGCTAAGCTTGTTTGCCAATGGCTTCACCCCGTGCACCCTCAAAAGGCTATTTCTATCAAAGCAGAAGTGGAGAATATTTTAAAAGAAGGTTTTATTTATCCTATCCCATTGACAGATTGGGTGTCCAACATTGTCCCTATTGCCAAAAAGTAGGGTACGATCCGTGTCTGTGTTGATTACCACGATACCAATCATGCATATCCCAAGGACAATTATCCCACTCCATTTATCGATTAGATCATCGACAAATGCGTTGGGAGTGAGATTTTCTTGTTCATGGACAGTTTTTCTGGCCACAACCAGATCAACATTTCACCAAATGATCAACATAAAACAACCTTTATCTATCCCTGGGGCATTTTTTCTTATAAAATGCTTCCTTTCGGTTTAAATAATGCTAGCGCTACCTTCCAATGAGCAATGTCTTATGAATTTCATGAAATTCGACACATTTTTCAAGCTTACCTTGATGACTTACCAGCTCATTCTGCTAAGCATCATGACCATTCCGATCACCTAAGATCCATATTTTTGCGATGTCAGCATTATAACATCCATCTCAATCCACACAAGTGTGTGCTTTACGTTGAGTTTGGCCAACTCTTGGGTTTTGTGGTGTTTCGCGAAGGTATCCGAATTGATCGTTTGAAAGTACAGGCCATTGTCAACTTACCCCCCTACCTCATTGCTACAATTTCAAAGCCTGCAAGGAAAGGCTAACTTTCTCCATCGATTCGTCCCTAATTACGCCGAACTCGCCAAGGGTTTTACTTGCTTACTTAAGAAGGGGATCCATTTCATTTGGGATGAAGTTGCCCATAAATCCTTTGATGTTTTAAAAGACACGCTTATCAGTTCTCCTTTACTGCATCCCCCTTCTCGATACCGAGTCTCGATATGCCCATGTCAAGAAATTTGCCTTGGCAGCAGTCCATGTTGTCCAAAGATTTCGACACTATATCCTTTTACAGAAAACCATAGTGATTTCCGATTGCAACCCCATGACCTATATACTGACTTGTCAGTTGCTGGCGGGGAAATACTCCAATTGGATCGTTATCCTGCAAGAGTTTTATTTGGAGTTTACTCCCGCCAAATCAAAGAAATTGCTCGTTTTTGCTGAGTTGATCTGTGCCCTTCCATCCGCAAGCACTTCGACTGATTTTACTGAGTAGATTCTTGATGTAACTCTATTTCTAATCAGCACCCTTGACCCATGGTATGGAGATATTATCGTTTATCTTCAAACCCAAACCTTTCGATTTGAGTTGTCTCGATCTGACTGATGCTGCATCCGAAATCAGTCCCAACCCTATCGGATCCTTGGTGATACATTGTATCGGATTGGTGTGGACTCTATTCTTCGTAGGTGTCTCATCCTAGAAGAGGCTGAACGGGTCTTAAATGATTGCCACTCTGGTTCCTGTGGTGGTCATATGTCAGGATATGCCACTGCTTAGAAAATCCCCATGCTGGTTATTTTTGGCCTTCTATATTTAAAGACTGTATTCTTGTTTTCCAAAAATGCCACGAATGCCAGATTTTCAACCGCAAGTAGCATGCCCCACCTGCACCCCTACACCCAGTAGTTACCATTGGCCCATTCACTAAATGGGGCATTGATTTCATGACATGTAACACTTGCTCGGCCAGGGGGCATGGTTATATAATTGTCGCAGTCGACTATTATACTAAATGGGTCGAGGCGATGCCTACATACAATGATCATGGTATTGCTGCTACTCAGTTCCTTTTTAACCACATCATAACACGTTTTGGTGTTCTTGAAGCCATTGTGAATGAGCATGGATCACATTTTTGTCAGCACATGATGGCAGAGCTGATTGCTCAGTTGGGCCTTCGTTATGATAGCTCAACTCCTTATTATCCACAGGCCAATGGAAAAGTTGAGGCAGTTAACAAAGTTTTGATTACTATGCTTCAGCGTACCATTAGCACAAGAAGGATTTGCATTTAATGCTATTCTCATCTCTTTGGGCTTACAAAACTTCCACTAAGATGACCATCGGATTCACTCCATTCCAGCTGGTGTATGGTTTATAGGCAACTCTTCCAATCGAATGTGAAATCCCTTCGCTCAAACTAGCTATCAAACTTCTTCTGGATACCTCACCTAGAGAGGAACAACTACTGTATCTTGAGAGGCTTGATGAGACTCGTCGCATTTTTGTGATGGTCATCGAAGCTCAAAAGAAACGTGTCAAAGCTCATTTTTACCAAACCGTTTCTCTCTGCACTTTTGCTAAAGGAGACTTGGTCCTTCTTTACGATCAAGCCAACGATAAATTGGGAGCAAGAAAGTTCGAACCCATGTGGCATGGGCCCTACATCGTTAAGCGCGTATTACAAAAAGGTGCCTATGAGCTATGTGATTATGAAGGAAATGCATTGTCACAACCCCGTAATGGGTTGTATCTGAAGAAGTATTATGTGTGAAATTTTTGTAATGACTTTTGTACATTAGTGTGCATTTTTGAGTTTTGGTGTGTTTGTTTTCTTTGTAGACATATGTTTTTATGCTTACCCTGTGTTCCACTAAGTTTTCAAATGTCATCAAGCCATTACATTGGTTTTGCTGATGGTGCTTGTCGTAGCACACAAAACTTGTCTTCCGCGGCATGGGTACTCTATGACCCTAGTGACAAGCTGATTAACTTACAAGGTATATGCCATGGTCGAACAACCAATAATATTGTTGAATACAATGCAATTACTGAAATTTTGTCAAAAGCAATTGCTCTTGGCATTAGGGATTTAATTGTCAAGTTGGATTCACAGCTCGTTGTGTTACAGTTAAACAATCATTACTCAGTGAGAAATCCACAAAAATTGCGTATGTATCTATGTGTTAGATTACTGGAAAGAAATTTTGATTTCATCACATATCAACATATTCCACGTAATTTAATTACATTAACAGATGCATTAACAAATTTTGTTCTTGATAGGCATTTGTGTCATTTATAAAATTGATCATATTTTGTACACATAAGTAGAAAATAATATATATATATATCCTCAAGTTCTAGTTCCTGGCCTTTTATGATGAATATATCTCGATCTACATCCCAGAAACTGATCAAATAGGTCAACAATTCCATATGAGCCTTTAACCCTGTGGTCCTGAAGAAATTTAGCAGCCCGCAATTCCTCAGAGCGTTTATGCATTTAGGATTTTGAGCTGCTTGGTGGTCTTCAGCCTCATGGCCTCTTTCCTTCCATTATAAGACCATAATCTCTGCAAACATCATCTAACACCAATTAATGCTTTTTTCATTGATTAAAATCATAAATTTTTGCTTCAAAAGAGGGTTTCCTTTCCAAAAAATTTGCCTCGACACCATCGCGCTTGTTTTTACAAGCAGAGCGATGGCATCGTGGGAGCCTTTGGGCTCGAGCACGATCATCGCGGGTCCGATGACCATACCCGCGATAATCCCTGATGCACTAAAAATTAAAAATCCTCCCTTATAGCATAAGAATTACCGTTTAAAATGCATAAAAAATTGATAAAGTGCAAGAGCAAGGATGGCCCTCTTACATGTTGCAGACAGTTCACGAAATAGCACTCCGGATCTCCCGTAATAGCCACTTGAAAATCAAGAGAATTAGGGCACAAATGAACTTTCAAAGCTTACTATGGTAAAATGGTAAAAAATAAAATTACTTTTGGCTATTTATAAATTTTGCAAGTCATTTTTGTTAATATTTTCATAATATTTTAATGTTTTCTCTTGATATCAATGATGGGTGTGTTTCTTTGCGCAGTTACAAGTACCTTCAAGTGAGCAATGATCATTATTGACTGATTCTTGTGAGTTTTATTTTATCTCTTTTTTCAGACTCATTAAATAAACAAAAAAGGAACCCCCCTGGAGTCATCTTTGAGCTCTTTTCTGACTCTTGGAAACTAAAAAGATTGTCGAGTACTTGTCGTTTTGAACTCATTAAAGTAAATGAATCAGCATCATCTCAATATAAGTTTACCCCTTTTTCGGGCTGAGATTGACTATTTACGAAAAAGGTACACTTTGATCGACATGGTCAAGAGGTTCTCTCGGATATTGTTTTCTACCTTTTCGGATTCGAGAGACAAATTACGAAAAGGGACATGATGGAGTTTTCTTTTTTGTCTCTTTTTAAAACTCTCAAAATATGAAAAAGATACCGAGTTATTCTTGCGTCGAACTCGTAAAACTTTACGATGAAAGACTCGTCACCATGATGAGACAGAGCTTCTCCTTCCTAAGGCTCGTAAAACTTACTAGGATGGATTCATTTGAAGAATGAACTTACATGACAAACATATGCTAGCCCCTTCAAGCTTGTGGTAAAAATAATTGGGGTACTCGCTAGAAATGGTGGGGGAAAAATGAAGATGAAGCATTATTTTTATAAGTAGCATGTCGCTCTTGAACATGACACCCTTCTGCTCTCGTGTTGGGTTTGGGATATCCTCACTTAGTCACTTTTCCTCCCGGGTTTGTGTGATCCATTTTGCCTCTCATTTGACTATTCCATTTTGTCACCATGACCTTTAGTCCTATGTCGAGTTAGATGCTACCACACTCCGAAGTCATGTCGCCAATGTTCAAGAGAATTCCAATATGCAGTTATTTACCTATACATTGTTTAAGTCATTGTTACGGTCTTGAAAATTATTCCACTTTATTCCTTGTTTCATGGCGATGATGGGGGATTCATCATGCCCTCTTTCGATGGGTCGCTTCCTATCGACTTCAGCTCATTATCTAGGAAGATGACTTAGAAACTCCCTTTCAGTACCTTAGAGCTTGCATGCCTTAATGGCAAGTTCTTCGCATCCGACGATAGGTCTTCGCCATTGGCTTTTGATCGGGTGATTCCACGAGTGTTCAACTTCAGTTTCATTATCACATTCACGGATTGTACTGTTGTACCTTGAGAGCCATTTTCATTATTGGTGGTTTCTCTCATACCTGTTAATGGTCCACATCGTTGGCCGGTAATCAGGTGGTTTTCTAGCCTGTTCAACTTCAACACATTTATTCGCATGTTGATCGGGTCAAGATGGAGCGCAAGACCCTGATTCTTGTTTGTTATGACTCAGGCTGCATGGAGTTATATGTCATTCATGATTGTACACATGTTTCTACTATAAGGATGGTTGTGACCATACCGTGAGACTTTATATTTATGATGATCCTTGTTATTTGGATGGTTGTGCCCATACCATGGATCTTTTCATATAGTCTTCATCATCGTGGATTCATGTCTTGATCTCAGATATGTCTATTTATATGCATCCTTGATTTGAAGGTCTCATGATGGTGTGTGTCATCATCCTTGCAAAAGCTCGTAAAGCATCTCAGCCATCACTCCTCGTTCTGCCTTCATGCTTTAGGGGGCATCTATTACATAGTATTTTGTCATGCCTCCTGCACTTCCCTGTGACATACCCCGAAGTTCCCGAAACATTACCATTATATAGTATACTCATCCATGTCTACAGCTTAGATCCCTCCTAATACTTTGATTGGAATTTTCCTTGAGCTTTCCCTGAAGAAATAGCTCTTAAAACCCTAAAATGAGGATCATCGCTCTTATAAGGCTTAAAATAGCGATGGTCGCCTGTTGCACTGTACTTGACCAACGATGGCATCATTCTCTTCCCTTGCATACCCGCGATGATCCCTAATTTTCCCAAAGAGGATGAGAAGCTTCATGATCTAGAAGCTTCTAGAGCAATGAGTTGGAGGTTGTTTCGCATAGATGAGGTCGAATCCTCTCAAATTGGCCTCTTTGTCTTATCCCTATGAGCTACCTCCTTGAAATGAGGGCCTAATCCTCTCTTTGGAGAGGTCCTAACTCCCGTTCCTAGCGTACAAATTCATCGTCTCCCATTCCCAAATGGTTGGTCTATGTTTATTTTCACCCTTATGCTAAGCTCATGCCTAGAGGCTATTCATTAGACTTGGAGAAGGAGTGCTTGGAGAGTTCTTGGCTTGGAACTGGATTACCACTGAAGGAGATCTTTTCAACATCAAGGCTTTAGTTGTAAGCTTCCATTTATTTCTTAATAATATCAACTGCTGGTTCATCTTCCCAATATATATGTTCATCTATTATTTATCTTGACATTCCTTGATCAGTTAAGTAGGTTGTTATTGGTTTTGCTATTGGTTTTGGCATGCTTTTTTGTCTCTTGATCACTTGTGCAGGTAAATAAAAACTGAGAGAAGCGGGAACAAGTCTGTGACATAAGCGGTTCAAGGCCCTCAACAAAGGAAATCGAAACAACATTAGAACGAGGTAGGTCATCTCTTTCGTTCTTCTTTTCAATTATAACCTAGGAAGATGTCTAGTTGATTGTCACTTCAGTTGCTAGACCCACTCATTAGGCTAGAGGGATCGTCTCTATCTGCAGAGAGTATTAACCTTCTCAACAATATTATACCACCATTCAGCTAAAGGTAGCCACTGTACCCATTGATGCTGCTTTTTTGAAGTGAAGCACCTTAGATATGTCTCCAAACATTTGTTGACTGCTTTTATTGACCATCGTTTTGGGGATGATAGGAAGTACTTAGTAGGGGTTGGGTGCCTTGTAGCTTGAAAATTTCTTGCCAAAATTTGCTGGTGAAAGTTGGGTCGCGATCAGGGACAATGGAAGTTGGCATGCCATGTAGTTTGAAGATCTATTCCATGAAAGCTTGAGCCACCAAAGTGGGGGTAAATGGCTTGGGTAGAGCGCAAAAATGAGCATATTTAGAGAGTCTGTCCACACCCACCATGATGATGGATTTATTTCCCGAATTTGGGAGACCAATAATGAAATCCATGGAAACATCCATCTAGACAAAGGCAGGGAGTGGAAATGGCTATAAGGTTTCTGGTAACCTGACTATTTATCCTTTGTGGCATTGAGACATCACATTTAGCTACAAAAGTAAGAATGTCATTTTTCATGCCAGTCTAAAAGAAAGAACAATGAGTGCGAGCATAAGTCTTCTGAAATCTCAAATGCCATGGACTGGGAGATGAGTGAAACTATTCCAATATGTAGGTTTTGAGGGTGGATGTTGGCGATATAACTACTTGATCCTTGTAATGAAGAATATCATCCTTCCAAGAGTAGCTGACTGAGGAATTAGGATCTGCTCTCAAGTTATTAATAAGTTGGGAGAGAGAGGGGTGTGAAAACCATTCCTTGCAGGATTCTTCAATCCAATCTGGTAT
Organism: Pinus tabuliformis; assembly: GCA_031772625.1. Lineage (NCBI taxonomy): Eukaryota > Viridiplantae > Streptophyta > Pinopsida > Pinales > Pinaceae > Pinus > Pinus tabuliformis. The sequence continues at coordinate 980,073,199 of CM062812.1, forward strand.
GGGAAAAGAGATTGATTGCAGGGTGTTTTCATCCTCAAATTGGAGCGATAAAGGATCAACTAGTACATTGTCCTGCCCTTTCTTGTAAATTATCTCATAATCATATCCCAACAATTTGGCCAGCCATTATTTTGATGTGGTGAGGATAGACATTGCTCCAAAAAATATTTGAGGATTTGATGGTTTGTGTGGATTTGGACACGTCACCCCAATAAGTATGGTTTCCAGGTATCTACTGCATGTAAGATGGCCATCATCTCTCTCTCATAGGTAGATTGACCTAGATGTTTTCCACTCAGTTTTTGGCTGGTGAAATCCAAGGGTCAACCTTCCTGCATTAATACAACACCAATATCAGTGCTAGAAGCATCACACTCAATCACAAAAGATTTGGTGAAGTATGGTAGTGCTAATACTGGAGTGGAACATATGGCCTATTTGAGAGCCACAAACACCTGTTGTGTTGCATCAGTCGAGAAAAATGAATTTTCTTGAGAAGGTTAGTGAGGGGTCTAGCAATGAGACCATAATTGCAGACAAATTTGCAATAGTAGCTAGTGAAAACCAAGAATCCCCTCAAACTCTTCAAGTTTTTTGATTGGGGCCAATCTTGCATTGCATGTATCTTTTTGGGATCAACCCTGACACCTTCACGACCCACAATGTATCCCAAATACTCGAATTCTTCCATGTCAAAAGAGCACTTGGTCAATTTGAAAAATAATTTGTGATTCCACAGTAGTTGCAAGATCATGTCTACATGTCGAAGATGTTTTTACCAGGTTAGGCTATAGATGAGAATGTCATCAAAGAAGACGAGGACAAATTTTCAGAGATATGGTTTCAGCAGGTGATTCATGAGGCTTTGAAAAGTAGATGGAGCATTACAGAGACCAAATGGCATGACTAAGAATTCATAATGGCCTTCATGAGTTCAGAAAGTAGTCTTGGGAATGTCTACTTCTTTCATGCGTATTTCGTGATAGCCAAAGCGAAGATCTAGCTTGGTAAAGAATTGAGCACCATATAGTTCATCAAGCAGATCATCAACAACCGGAATAGGTAAATTGTCTTTGACAGTGAGCTTGTTGAGGGCCCGAAAGTCCGAACACATGCACCATTCTCCATATTTCCTTAGTACCATGACCACTAGTGATGAATAAGGACTAATGCTAGGATGAATAAAAACAACTTCAAGGAGTTCCTTGATGATTTTTTCAATTTCATTCTTTTGGGCGAAAGGACATTGATATGGGCGTATATTAGGCGGTTGGGCACTTGAGACTAAAGGGATGCTATGATCATGTTCACCTCTAGAGGGTGGAAGCTCTTTAGGCTTGTCAAATACTTGCTGGTGGCGGTCTAAGACTTGTTGCATCTCAGGATGAATATGAAGAGTAGTGGATTCAATGGCCCAGATGGCCATCATGGAGTCATCCCTTTAGTCTCCATGATGGATTCATTTGGAGTAGCTGTGAGATCATTGTCATGCTAGGTTTCCTCAACTTCGTCCTCTACCCCCCCAAGGGGTGGGGCTTCCTCAGATGAGATGTTATCAGTAACATCAATTTGAAAGAATTTTGGTTCCTTTCATTTATGCCCCGGGGATTATTGTTCATCACAGTAGTAGCACAATCCTTGTTTTATTCATTCAACCATTTCTGTTGGAGACACCTTTTGAACCTTAAGTGTTTGGGTAGGGCCTTGAGCCTGGGTGGGATGCCCCTTGGCTATGAAATTTGGACGAGTAGACTGGGCAACTAAGGCTAGTTCCACCTTGACAACATTTTTGCAAGCATCCATCCATGTAGGTGGGTGGTGCATACAGACATGTGCTTGGATGGATTCATTGAGATCACTGATCAAACACTCCAAGTAGAAATCATCTCCTAGACCTTCCGTTCTAATGGTCAATGTCTCAAAGGCTGCAATGTAGTCTTTGACTGTGCTTGTCTATTGGAGCTTAGTGTGACAACCCAAAAAATTAGATTCTCTGTCAAAGCGGTCACAAAGGGTTTATGAGAACATGTGCCAAGTTATGTTCCCAGGATAACATTTTATATGCCACTGCCACCATTGCCATGTTTCTTGGTCCAAGTAAAGGGTCCCACACGTAGTTTAGTTTGATCTTCGTAGATATCATTAAGGGTGAAATATTGTTCCATTTGTGCTACCCATATTGCTGAATTAGAGCCATCAAATTTATACATGTCCATCTTGGGTGGCCGAGGGTGGGAATGTTGGTGATTTCCATGTAAGTGATATGATGGCTAAATTCTCCTTCGAGGTGTTCACCAATAATATGCTCCTCTTGATGAGACCCCGATGTCCTATTGGTGAGTTGTGCAAACACTTTTTCAATTTGGTCCAGTTGGTCCTTGAACTCATCCAACTTTGTTTCAAGGTACTCGATCTTTGCATTGGTCATGACTTGGGCTCTGGTTTCTACCATACACAGAGCTCGGTTGCTTGAAGTCACTCCAAAAAATATTGGGACCGTCAGAAAACTGAGGTTGAAAAGTGAATGGTACTACTGTGATCAGCTCGTTGTCCTTAATCTTATGGGCTAAGTCTCTTGTAAGTGTCCAGGGAAGGACTTAGTTTTTTTTTTATTTTTATTTTTTATTTTTTTTCCTACTTCGAAAGGAGTTTTACTCCCCGCTGATCAATACTGTAGCGGATGAATTCCAGAAAACTTAATCTTGCCCAATGTCTTGTGAAAATCAGGCCCAGACTATAGCAACAACAAGCTTCACTGTGCAGAGAGTCAGATCTTCCTGTGAAACCCCAACTGTAGAATGTGAGTTGCATTGTATCGGCAAAACCCTAACTGTTGGATTTGATTGGTGCAACGGTGATAGAACCCCAACTGCTAGATCTGAATTGTACTGTGGCAGTAGAACCCCAAATTCTGGATCTGATTTTGAAGATAAGATAATGGGCAATCTTCAGAGAGCAGAGGGAACTATGGTCACAATGGAGTGTCAGGCGCTACAGATCGCAATATAAATAAGGGTCCAAAAACAGTACTCGAGCCAATATTTTAGGGCACTAACTAAGGAGGATCAATCGTACCATTAGCCGTACTACCCGACTACCCTATTGTATGCACAAGTAATATCCCCGAGTGCTGTTCTCAGTGTATTGTAGTAGCAAGACGACCGACGACTTATCAAAGGCGAGCTTTCAGGTCATCCTAGGGGCTTCTGATATACCCAAAGGGTACGTGGAAGTGCAATCTCTGCGCGGTTATGTCTAATGTGCTACTATTTGAAGGGGTACCCACAGGGGTTACAAGGGAGTCCAACAAGCGTGACCAACTTTTGTATTTCTTGCATGCATGCCTCGCCAAATCCACAGGTTTATGCGCTCAATGAAAAATCTCGTGGTTTAAAGACACCGGAACACGTCCCTAGCCTAAAACAATTCTGCGAAAATTGGAGGTACAATCGGCCCTGTAAAGTGCTCTGATACAACTTGTTATGATCTCGATCTGCGAGAAATTCCAGAATATCATATATGTAAAAAAATACAACCTAGAACACAGAATAAAATGAGAAAAAACAAGTATTTTATTATTCAACGATAGATGTAATGTTCACTTGCCTCTTCAAGGGGGCAACCTCCAGCAGAGAAGAGATCAATTGCAAATAAGTCTCGATGTTATTTCCTTTCTAACTATGAATGTTTATAGCTAAATGACCTCCAACAACCTAACGACTAGTGGTCCTTTGCATAACATGGGTTAACCACTTTATTTATTAATTATGGTCTAGAAACTAATTGTGGTCCCTTTCTTAAATGTAGGTCAACCACATACAATTATTAATATGGGCTTTATTGACTCTTTAACTAACTATGACTATAACTCGACCCCATTGGGTTTATTAAATAAAGGGGTTAGGGTTGGACCCTAACATTTTGTGAAGAAGAAGGATGGTACTCTCAAGTTATGCATTTATTATTGGAAGTTGAACAAGGTAACCATCAAGAACATGTATCCATTACTGAAGATTGCAAAATTGTTTGGTCAGTTGAAGGGAGTAGTGGTGTTCTCAAAGATTGATTCGAGATTAGGATACCATCAGGTATGCATTAAAGAAGAGGACATCTAGAAGTCTGAGTTCCAAACTTGGTATGGGCATTATGATTTTTTTGTAGTTCCATTTGATTTAAATAATTCTCTAGTTACTTTTATGTGCTTGATGAATAATTTATTGCATCCTTATTTAGACAAGTTTGTTATTGTGTTCATTGATGATATATTGATATAGTCTGAGAATGAGGAAGAACATGCCGAACACTTAGCGACAGTGTTGAGAATTCTAAGAGTGCATCAGTGGTATCCCAATCTTATCAAGTGCATTTTCTTTTAGACAAAGGTACATTACTTGGGCCATGTTTTTTCTAAGGAAGGCATAACAGTGGACCCAAAAAAGATATGAGCTATCATAGAATGGAAAACTCCTAGGAACGTGGATGAGGTAAGGTCATTCATGGGGTTAGCAGGTTACTATAGGAGGTTCATCAGAAACTTCTCACACATTTCATATCCAATTACATCATTGCAAAGAAAAGGTAAGAAGTTTGAATGAACAGAGGAATGTGTAGCTAGTTTTGAGCAGTTGAAGCAGTTGTTGACAAATGCTCCATTTCTTAAAATTGTAGATCCAGATAAAGAGTTCGTGGTGTGTACAAATGCTTTCAAAAGAGGACTTAGTGGAGTCATTATGAAGGAGGGACATGTGGTATGTTACAAATCAAGGAAATTGAATGAGAATGAGCATAATTATGTTACACACGAGCTTGAATTGGCAGCGATTATTCATGCTTTGAAGATGTGGCCGCACTATCTTCTTGGCATGAGGTTTGTACTGATGAGTGATCATAGTGGATTGAGATACTTGTTTGACCAATCAAATTTGAATGCTAGGAAATCTAGATGGTTGGACATGATCAGTGAGTTTGATTTTGAGATTAGGTAAATTAAGGGAAAGGAGAACAAGGTTGAAGATGCTCTTAGCAGGAAGATACATGTAAATCACATTGCAATTGTGAGTTCTTATCAAACAGATCTACATGAGCAGATCTTATAGGTAAGAAAACAAGATGACAGGTACATAGAGCTTAAGAATAGGTTACAATGGGGTATAGGTGATTAGGACATGGATTATCATCTCACAATGGATGGTTTGATCAGATTTAGGGACAAGATCTATGTGTCATAAAACAATGAGCTCAAGAATATTATATTGAGAGAATTTCATGCTAATTCATATTCAGGTCACCTAGGATATCAGAAGACATGGACAACGGTGAAGAAGTTCTATTATTTGCCGAATCTTAATAAGGAAGTGGCAAAGTTTGTGGCAAGATTGTTGGATTTTCAACAGGTAAAAGCAGAGTGTAAGCATCTAGGTGGTTTACTATAGCCGATCCTGATTCGAGAGTGGAAATGGGAGGTAATTTCCATGGATTTCTATAGGTTTTCCAAGGAAATCTAGACCACGTGATTCCATCATGGCTGTAGTGGACAAGTTGAAAAAGGTAGCACACTTCTTTCCGGTAAAATCTACTTATTCAGCTAGTGAGGTAGCACAAGTCTCAATCAAAGATATAATGAGATTGCATGGTGTTCCAAAGAATATTGTGTCAAACAGAGATGCGAAGTTCACTTCCAAGTTTTGGAAGGATTTGTTTGTAGGTTTGGGTACATAGTTTTCCTTCAACACAACTTATCATTCGTAGATAGATAAACAAATAGAGAGGGTCAACAAGATTTTGGAGGACATGTTGAGAATGTATGTCATACATTAGCAGTGAAAGTTGGAAGAGTAGGTACCTTTGGTTGAGTTTTCTTCCAAAAATGGGTATCAGGAGTCACTGAGGATGAGTCCGTTTGAGGCACTTTATGGGCAGAGTTGTAATACTCCCATCAATTCGAGTTATCCAATGAACGAGGTGTTGATAGGAATAGACATGTTGGCAAAGATGTAACAAGAAATGCAGGTTATCAAGAAAAATATAAAGGCAACACAGGACATGAAGAATATTTATGCAGATCAACACACATTGTTTAAGGAGTTTCAGGTTGGGGAACATGTGTACTTGTGCATCAAACCCAAGAAGAGCTCCTTGAGAATCAGGCCATGTGAGAACTTAGCACCTTCGTATTGTGGGCCTTTCAAGATCCTTTAGAGGATTGGATGAGTGGCATACAGACTTGCACTACCTCCGACAATGAAAGTCCATGATGTTTTCCATGTTTCATTATTTAAAAGATATGTAAAGGATGTTGATAATGTTATTGTTGGTCGGTATTGCAGGTGGAGCCAGAAGGAGAATTCCAACCAGAACCTTAGTGTTTTTGGCAAAGATATATTCTCATGCTACGTAACTAATCAATCGAGTAGGTTAAAGTGTAGTGGAAGCACTTTGGTCCTGATGAAGCTACATGGGAGATGGTTGATCAGATGTGGGTTATGTATCCTTCTCTATTCGTTGTTTGAGCGGATGTATTTTGGTATATGTTTTGGCATGGTTTTTTGGTGTATGTATTTATGTATATGGATGCAAATATTGTCATGAGCTCTGTTATAAATCTCCAATAAGCGGTATGGGTGTCATGTTATTATGTTTTCATGTTGTTTTGGTTTTCAACAGATTGATCATTGTAAATACTGCATCAAGCTAAGTTATAAAGCTCCATGGCCAGTATGTTTTTATTTTTAGTGGTCTTGCTGGTTGTAGGTGTCATTGAACACCAAGGAAGGTGTTCCCCTAAGGAGAGGGGTCTGTAAAAACCTCATGTTAAAAATCCATGTAATAAATTTAATAAAGAAAAAATAAGTCTAGGGTCATGGGACACTTATTCCAAGATGAATGTTGGGAAAAACATCCTAGTGTGGGTGTTCATTTGGTATTTTATGGCTAAGGAAATTGGCAAAGAAAATTGCAAAGGATTTGAAAAGGAAAAGAGGAATTAATTGACATTTTATTTATGAAAATAAAGGAAATTGGGAGACAAGGAAGGTGAAAGGTCACAGATTGCATGTGAGGATAAAAATGAAGGAAAATAATGGAAATATATTAAAATAGAGGCCTCATTGATAAAAAAAGGCTTCTGAGGATCAGTTCACAACATATTTTTAGTTCAGTTTTGGATCTCTCTCTCTATTCTCTCTACTCTCATACTCTTGCACACTTAGAGTATTGTTGGAGCACTCTAGAATTGGAGGAAGGAAGGAAAAGGAAGGATAAGAAAGCAAATGGAAGCAAAGATAAAGAAAGGAAGAGCGAGATCAAGTGACTATAACGGGATTACTTGCAGATATCAAGTTGCATGTATGATTTCCTTGCTAGTTTTGGCATGCATGGTACATGCATGTGTGTATTTAGTTCTCTTGTTGTCCTTGGCATGGGCTTTTTCTGGGCGTGACAATGTTTTTCAACCTTTCCTTTCCATTTCTGGATAGCCATGGTGTGATGGGGTTTCTCTTACATTATTGAGCTAGATTTCTAGATGGTTTCGAAACTGATTGGGGTGGTCTCAGGAAAAATCACAAGGCCTAGGAATCCCGTGACTGGTAATGGAAGGATACACGATAAAGCCTAGAGGGTGAAGACAAACAAATTCCTAACAGTTTAGGTGGAGATATCTAGAGACATCCATGCTTTTTCAGGGCCTAATGATCTCTTGACTGGTATATGGTGGGATTGCAGTAAAGCTTGTTGTGCACGTTTATTGTTTGGGCCTAGGAATCCCTTAGCAAGATACACAATAAAGCCTGTGGAAGCCTTGGTTAGTTTTTTTGTGAGTCCCACATTCATGCTTGGAATATGGCACATGGGTGATTGGATGAAAGAAATACTTGGTTCAACACAATCTATGGTCGAATGGTATGTGGAAATCCCTAACCTGGTTGCATTGTGCATATGTTAATAAGAGTTATTTTCCTCTTGTGTTTTATGTGTAAATGTGTTTGTTATTATGTGGTTATAATGGTTGTTATTCCATTATTGATATGTTGGTTATAAGCATGGTTTACGACACACTTGAGTTATGGATCTAATTTTGTTTTATTTTGTAAATGAAATTTTAATGAATGTATGACCTAATAGATGATATTGAAAATATTATGAGAGGGCATCAGATCTTCTTGACAAATATCAGATAAGTATGTGACCACTATGTTGAAATATGTTGTTATGAACTATAGATTACATGTTCATGATGTGTTTGACGAAATGCCTATCGTGGATGTTAAGGGTCAAGTCAAGTCCTTGTTTAAGTTTTTATTTTATTATCCATGTCTCAATGTTATTTATAATTTTTGGAAGTTTCATTAAGTTATGGGCAAAGGCCTAAGTCCTAGCCTGAAAAAGTGGCTCAGAAACTGGGGTTGTTGGCAGATAACTGCCTGAAAAAGGCCACAGTTGCATGGAGGCCTTGTTGTAGGAGTGGTTGGAGGGTTTCAGTCACATGGAGGGCTTTCCATGGGAGTGAATAGGGGTCTAGTTCAATCAAGAAGCAAGTTCTCTCAGGGGTTGGACACCATGAGGGGTTGGTTGGCTCTTGAAGGTTCTTATAGCTCCCAAGGAAGGTTAGTTTGGTTTTGGTTTGTCGATTACACTTCCTTAACTATAATTAGGGAGTTGAATCATATCATAGTACCTCTTCGTCACATGTTTACCTCGGTGGGCTGGTTAGCTTGGGTAAATGTGGGAGGAGGGTGTTATAAAAAGGATTTTAATCCATTCCAAAAGAAGGAAATACTAATATATAAGCGATATAATGAAATGAGAATAAATGACAAAGCCATGGACCATTTTTCTCAAAATATCATTTAGAATGTGTATCCAAAATTCATTAATTCCACTGATCATACATTCAATGAAGGAATGCATCAAGTTTGTTCTATTGAAGGGGTTGTAGAAGGAGAATATGGGGAGGGAAATGAGTCACCAAATTATGATGAGATATCCTACCTAATCATGAAACATATATAGAAGTTGAAGAGGAAGTGGTAAAGTAGGCTCATGCTATACAAACCATTAAGATCCATTACCATTTTCAGAGTAAATATACTGCTAAATTTGATGCCCAACTTATTTCCCCTATGGAGATCAAAAAATATTTTACTACAAAATAATTTGTTGTTGTTCCGTCAACAAGAAAGATGTTATAGTGGATGGCATGATGAATATCAAAGCTAAAATTTCCCTACATTATTTGTTGAGCATGAACAACAACAAATGTTACTATTGTCTATATTTAATGATCCCACTATGAAGAATAAGAAATTAGTGGTAGATGTTGCTATTGACAAGGCCCTAAATCTCAAATCCTACCTTTTCTTTTGAATTTTGATATTTTTAACCATAAGATCTGCAAGTTTTTTGTTTATTTAGGGTCATCATAAAATCCCATGCCATATTCATTGTGTAAGAAGTCGAATATGAAACCCCTCATTTAATACCCACATATCATATACCTTAATTGATTAGAAGAAAAACTTATGGGTGAGTTAAAATACATATTAACTAGAGTTTATTCAAACCTCATGTTCACAAAGTTATAGACATTATTGTTGTTGATATTCTTGAAGCTTATAGTATTTTGTTTAGAAAAAATTAGTCACATAAATACCAATGAGACTCCACAAGTAATTGGACCCATTAATTGCTACCATGGAAAGGAAATTTGAATCTCATCATAATAGATTGGGAAGGGCACATGAAATTCACAATTATGCAACTAGAAGGGAAGAAAAAGCCCATTATGCTTTTAGAAGTTGGTTATGGAAACTATTTTCTAGCTTCACTCTTTTCATTTCATAAATAGTTCTATATCTTTCATACAATTTAGTTTGATGTTTCTCACTATAACATAATATAAGTAGATGACGTCAAAACTATGGACATGGATGTGAGTACTATCATTTGGAATTTATATTTTGATGGTTATAAGCCAAAGGAAGGCATATATATTGGTTTCTTTTTATTGATCTAAAGGATATGCACACCTTAATTTCTTGTGAGATTGAATTCAAATGCACCAACAATATTACAAGTATAAGGCTTTTGTCTTAGGATTGAATAAGGCCCTTAGTCTAAACATTAAATGCTTAAAAATATTTGGTGATTCATAAATCATTATGAGGTAGATAAATAATTTTATTCACAATCATTCACCCCTATTGAAAAATTACCAAGAAGAGGTATTGATATAACTGGATACCAATGCCCACCCACCTCTCCCATTGACTTATAATGGTTCTACTTCTTGGCATTTCCACTACATTTTTGGAAACCATGAACTTTTGATGCATTGTTTAGGTACTTAACATGTTTTTTTGGTTGTTAACACACCCACATTTTTAGTTCTGGGGCCTACCAAACATATGAAGCATGGAATAAACTTTGTAACATTCTAAAAAATGCACCAAATGGAGTTTATATGCAAAAATTTCAACCTTGAGAATTTGACATATCAAATGAGCTCCTTGGGGCATGTGTTCCTTTCATCACCTCATCTCCTAAATTTAGAGTTTTCAGTCTTTATGTTTTCCCCCTCATAGGGTTTTGTACTTCATGTTAAAAGGTAATTTCAAGCTCTTGTAATGGGATTCTTGTGAATGTTTAACATGACACATCTCTCCTAAGAGATAAGATACCACCAATCTATACAATTTGTATTGTGTTTCATATTGCAACTTTTTTTTTTGATTCAATGATAGAGTTTGAGTTTCACTATATTACAAAGATCTCTGGAATAACCCTATGTGGTTGTTCCTATATTTTTATCTTCATTTTATTCTCTAATCAACAAATATTAGTAGTATAAAACAAAATTGTGCTTTGTTGTTTTTCCATGTATATCCCCGACAAGGTTTGGGTATTTGTAGGTAGGCCTTCAATTAATTGAATATGGTGAAGATCATGCTCACTAAACTGAGTGGCATCCCATGGTAGGTGAAAAGAGATATGATGAAGTAGGAGATCCTATCAATATGTTGCTTGAGGAATCCATTACATGAAAAAGGAATGAGATGATAGAAAAAATTTCCCAAATCCTTCAATGATTGTAAACAATGATGAAGGCATATTCGACAAGAAGTCACTTTAAAAGTACAATTCCGTTCGAGGTACAAGTTAACTTTTTCATTCCTTTATTTTAAGGATTGATATATGTAGATGATTTGAAGAAATAATTAAGTTTTCTATAGGTTTATTACTCTATTAAAAAAATTTGATGATGAAAGTATCACCTTTCACTTAAGTCCTTTCTGCATGTCAAACATTGGTGGGACACTCATTGTGTTCAACATGTTAGAGATTGGTTTGAAATATTTAGGATAGAACCACTTGGGAATATTTTTTTGATTCCCTCAAGGAGTAATTATACCTTGTTGGAAACTATGATGGCTTATGCATTATGTGAAGAACTTTGCAATGAGAGAGTAGACTATGCCAAGTACACCAATATCTACGAAGCCTTACACTCAAATTTGGGTATTGGGTACTCTAAGTGGCACTTGGTTCTAAAATGCCATAATGGTATAAATAGGTATATCTAAACAAAGATGGAGTTCTTCACATTTCCTCATTAGGATTTTCTTATGGGTATGTTGTCAAGATTGAGAAAAGGGTTAAGTAGAAGAATAAGATGGAATTTGGGTTTACAAATCTGCCATAATAAGACAATGGAAAATGTGGCATTAACTTGGAAAACAATAGAGAAAAGATAACCAACCTCAGGACAACCAAGTCCAAGACACAATCAAATAAAGGTAACATAAATTTGAATAAGGAAATTGGAAAGTGGTGTGAGTTGGACAAAGGCCCTTGGAAAAAATGTATTAATGTCACTCCAAATAAGCATTGTCAGCTAAAATAAAAAAAAAACTCAGAATTAGATTCTAACTTGGACTCTGATTTAAATCTAAACAAGGGAAAATGAATTATCGATGAAAAACTCAATGTTACCATCACTACAACAAAGACCCAACTAGGGGAATCAATGGATCTTGAGGAAGGTGAGCACCTCTTCCACTTATAGATGTGGGAGGAGGTGACTCTGCTACATTTCATTGTTAATAATGGTTAGCTGATCCATGAGGATCACCACAACTAGTGTAATGAAACAGTCTCAAATTATGTTGAAAATGTTTGTATGTTGCAGATATTTTCAAGATCTTTCCAATGCATTTTGAACAAGGTCAATCAGATGTTGTATACACACGATATGGCTTGCTAAAGTTGAAGATAAATACGTAAAAAATTAATGTACAATGCTAATACATGGATTTGATATGTGGACCAATCATACACTGACACATGGACCAATTAAAAGGAAACATGTGGCAACATTTAGTGCATGTATGGTAATCTCCAAAAGGTTTCCATACTAGATTCAATGTGGTATCCACAATTCATACCCAATTACATTGGCATGGATACAACATTATAAATGCTAGTTGTTATCAAATCCCAATAAATGTGGGATAAATAAAACATGAATGGATTTGCCAAACTATATTTAAAACCTTTAAACAATGTGCCAACCCAACAAAACCTATGTGCATCACATGCCCACAAAGTGTGTCACACATGCTATTAATATACCATACTTACAACCCACAACATATTTATATAATATGGAGTCATGTTACACGTGGGATAAATATATCCTGCCAACAAAAGTAAAAGTAAGATTCAAAGGGATTTGTATCCCACCCTCTTCTAAAAAAAATGAGCAACTTACCATTGCACCACACACTTGGGAAGTGCTATTAAATGTAATGAATTATATTTGAAGGAAAGAAAGACTCTTTATGGAGAAAATATTCAAGATATTGTTCATTGTTGCTAAAAGAAGCCATTGGAGGTTGTGAGGCCTATGCTATTATCTTCCTAGAGAACACTAGTGACTCATTTTTGCATATTGGAGGTTATTGTTTGATGTAAAGAGACTTAATGGTGTATTTTGCATCATTTTTAATGGTTTAGTTTCTCTTTTGAAGTAGATCCATAGACATATCCAATAAGGGTGAACTATGTTAACAATTTGTTGAGTATTATCTATGATTATTGTTGTTCTATTCTCAATTTCAGTTATTTAATTGTTTATTTAAGTCATTTTTTAACAAAATTGTGGGATAATTGAGAAGTTATGTATAAGAATTCAAACTAGTGTATTGAAGTACTTTCAACACTAATTTTGGATCAAGTTGGTATTATAGATAGATTGATCAAAGATTTACAAGAATTGGTTTTGAATACTAACTAGGTCTAAGCTCAAGCATGGAGAAGAATCACTTGAAGAGTGCAATATCAAGATTGGTACGAAACATGAATTTCAATTGTAAATAATGGAACATGAAGGGGAAGGAAACCTCACAAATTTTGAAAGGATGCTTCAAAATTATTTCCTTGACATCAAGGCCATGGGGGAAGAGTTATATAGAGAATCACTACAAGGAAAATAACTTATAGCAGAGGTTATAATGAAGGTTTTTAGTGTTATAAAATTGGAAAAATTGTTAAAAAACATTCTTTAAAACATCTGTTTTTGGTAGCGGATGTTTTAGCGAAGATTATAATGGAACTTCATCACAATTGAAAAAATCTGGGCGGTCCGAGGTTTTAGCAGATGTTTTTTTTAGCGGTGCACTTGATGGAAAAATAACGCCGGTGCGCTATATAAAATCATTGAGACTGCATATATAAATAAAATCATTGAGGCGTTGAATGCAAATAACATCAGTGCTTGAAATGTATAATGCACCGATGCATATATATCAAAAAACGCCATGATGTTCTTTTCAAAATGACACGAGGGCAAGAAAAAAATATTGCAGACCCGGTGTTGTTAATTTTACTAATGCATCAGGGTTGGAAATAATATTTTGTAGCACCGAGGTGTTAGTTCTATGAAAGCACTGGTACTTTAAGAATTATAATTCATCGGGCCGTTAATTGAAAACAATACTTGTGCTTGAAGAATTACACACCTTAGTGCTGTCGTTTTCCAAAAATGCAACAGTCATGCAAAAAATATGTCGTAATGGTGATTTTATATAACATATCACATTGGTGCATGTTTATGTTATCGAAACATTGATTTTTTATGAGATTTTATCTTTTTTGGAAACATGGACCTATGACAATGCAATTATAGTGACTTTTAAAATATGTTATTCATAAAAAACCCAACATATATCTTATAACAATATTCATATTCATATAAATTAAAATTTGATTAGTGCATTTGTGTATGATGTTTGGATTAATTTGTTATATTATCAGATTTCACATCTCTTCATTATAATATTTAATCATTTGTATATTTAATTAGTGGTGTAACATTTCACAACAACATTCGATAACACAATAGAATAAATTAGATGTATTTTATTATATATCAATAAGATGCTATTTTTCATACAAAATGAGATTGTTATTGGTAACCCCTTGTCTTTTAATTTGGACAATATGTCCTTTACATTAAATAAAACTTCTGGTTTTCACAGACAATTATTTCAAAAAATACAATAGGTTGCATTGATATCCAAATAGATCATCATTCTTCGCTAGAACTGATGTCAATGCTTGAGCTACCTCCATGAATTCAATTTTTTTGATGTATGTTTTGTTGTTTGCATCGATTTTTTTTGTCTTATTGATCTTGTTCCATCTGCAAACATAAAATAAAGTGTAATGAGTGTATCTACATTAGTGAGAATAATGAAAATTGAAAGAAATAATATACATCAATTTAAATCGAATAGCAATGTACCATAGCAAGAAGTGACTCATAAACTGTACACATGGTTTCAAAACCAAGTCTCATGTCTTGTTGCAACAAGCCTTCTGTTGGGGTAGCTCCATACAAATTCCATGAGACTTGTTGGGTTCTAACATACAAATTCCACAATTAATTTTTGAGATGCCAACATATACTCACAACTCTTCTTTGTATGTTAGCACCTATTTGAAGACATTCAAGGGTGTTAAGTTATGGTATGTTCTATTCTTATAACAGTTTACTTCTTTTTCTTATTATATTCCACAGATTAGCAATCACATGTACATAAAGTAAAGTGCAGATAAAACATTAAACGATCGACAGGAACAAGCCAAGACAAGAGACACAAGATGTGGCGGCTAGCCAGGGACAAACCCCACAATGTGTGGGGAAACCATTTGATCAAATATTCTTTTATCTTCAATAATTCAGCAGAGATAAATTGTACAATAAATTTGATTCATATCAGCAGTATCAAACCCTGGATCAGTAGCATCAGCATTAACAGCTTCATTATCAAACTAGGGCAGACGATATCTCACAAACTGACCGTCGGATTGACTTCATTCCACCAGAAAACGTTGTGGCTTCCAGAGGAGGTTTAGATGAACCTACAGCATAGTTCAAATGAGGAGATATTCTAGGCCACGTAGGTCAATCTTTACTTCTGCAATTGCAGCGTCAGTTTCAGCAGTTTCCGGCTTCAAACTAGGGCAGTCGATATCTTGCAAACTATTCGTCGGATTGACTTCATTCCACCACCAAAAGTTGAGGCTTTCAGAGGAGGTTCAGATGAACATACAATGTAGTTCCAAAGAGGAGATCTTCTAGGCCATGCAAGTCAATCTTTACTTCTGCAGTTGCAGCTTCAGCTTCAATAGTTTCCGGCTTCAAACTAGGGTAGTCGATATCTTGCAAACCGTTCGTCAGATTGACATCATTCCACCACCAAAAGTTGCAGCTTCTAGAGGAGGTTCAGATGAACCTACAACGTAGTTCCAAAGAGGAGATCTTTTGGGCCACGCAACTCAATATTTACTTTTGTAGTTGCAGCTTCGGGTTCAACAGCTTTCGGCTTCACATGTGTGAGAGAGAGACCCATTTCTGCGCAGTAGAGAAGAGACTCATTTCTGTGCAGTAGAGAGAGAGAGATGTGATGAGAAGAGTGAGTGCAAATGAGTAGAAGTCCTCTTATATTTATACACAACGTTGGTGTTTGAATAGATGCGACCGTTGGGCTTCTGAGCCTACATGAGTTGTAGGTCGGCTTGATAATAATTCCATAATCAAAATAAATTCATATCTCCATGAATACTTATCGGAATCAGATGATCTTATATCAATCCTACACCTCTCGACGAGAGGCATCTAATAAAAATATCATCAGCCATGAATAAGATGACCCACATGAAGTTTTGCCCTGGTTGCCAATTTTAACAAAGGGTGGTTGTTGTAAAACAACTTAAAATATACAAAAATGAAACCTTGAATTATTATAAGGAAATATTAACAATTACTCACAAACTTTGATATCAACCTTTTCTTCCTCGTCGTCATGTTTTATGTGTTGAATGAGTCTTATTTTGTTTTATTTTCTGCAAGAAAATACTTGAAAATTAATATTTAATGCTAAATTAGTTTTTTATATGTATAAAATCAATCATGATTACATACATTTGAAGCATGTTGTTGTTGAGGTGGCTCCTTCTGTAATGTAATTATTTCCATTTCTTTAACTATCTCCTTGTACACTTTTTTGGACATTCCTATTGGCATGTTTCACATATCAGTTTATTGATCCTTTGGGATTTTCATAATCTTCCTGAAAAAAGTAATAAATTATTTTTATTTTGATATTAATAAATGAATGGTTTGTAGTGATATATACATATAATTCTAGAAAATTTTTTTAATTAGGAATATTACCTTTTGAATGGTTCTTTTTTGTTGTTGTATGTTTTTTCTATTGCAAGTCTGACAGGTCTTATTGGCCATTGTTCTGGAAACACTTCAAGTAGTTTAGATATAATTTGGTTTTTGGAATCATTGGATTTATTTTTGTATTGTAAATGGAAAGTATGTTTATACGTTCGTTCCACTATATCCCTCATAGTTTTGTAAAAAGAATTTCTCTTTCATTAACCTCCAACACCATTCCACATGAGCTAAGGACCAATTCATCGTCATTTACATGTTCTATAATTTTTCTTTCCTTAGAATGACATTGATCTTTTCCTCTGTTGTTGCTCCCTATAGAACATTAAACATATATGAATTAATATATTGTTTGAAACATCTTATCTAATATTCTTAAGTATATTATTGACAATATTAAAAAAAAGAAAACTCATATTGAATAGTAATTTTTCATTCACTTGATTCATCCTTCTGCAAATTTTCTATCATACATTTACACTCTTCTATACAGATTAAAAATAATATTATCGACCTTCTTCATTTTGTGGCTATGTATGACACGCAATAACCAATAAATATGAGTTAAACTTACATATAGTTCAAACATATTAATTTTGTAAAAAATTTACAAAAAGCTTACCTTCTCTGATTTTTTGGATGTGCTATCATTTGTCGATCAATATTTTTGTTACTTGACAACTTCTCAGACATTTTTTTTCAATATACAACCCATACCACTCAATACAGAAGCCATTAATATATTTTATACACGAATCAAATAATTTTAAGCCAAAAAGAGCTCTGGTAATCGGTGCATTTATTTGAATAAACGTCCCAGTGTGTTTAAGCCACTAAATGCACCGGACGTTTAATTGTTCAACACCGATAACGAAAATTATTATTTTTTAAATAATTTTAAATTATGATGGTGTGATTTGTAACAATAAAAGCATTGCAATGAATTAACGGTGCTATTTGGCAGAGGCGCGTTAGTGTGTTATATTACACCAATAGCACCAATAAACAAACTGAACAAAACCAACAGGGTTATAATACACTTGTGCATTGTATTACACAGGGCGCACCGGTGCATTATATTACATTAGCGCACTGCGAAACATACGTCATTAAAAAAAATAGATAGGGTCGAAAAGGTTTGGATCTAATTCAATAAATGATCCCCTACTTTACATGTCAAATTCCCTATATATAGTAAGTATACAAACCCATTAAATCTAAAATGCTTGAAATGAAAAACCATAATTGTAAAGTGGTAGAGGGAGTTAAACCCTATGATGAAATTTGGTAGTCACATAAGCAAGAAGAAGAAAGGGTTTAAGGTAAGTATTGAATTTTTTGTTTTGTTTTTGTTTTTGTTTTTATTTTTTGTTTTGTTTTTGTTTGTTTTTAATTAAATCTAAATAACAACACAGATCCTAAAAAAATTTACTAGTAAAATCAATAGTAAATTTTTTATTATATAGGTTTTTTTTTCCTTGAATTTTGAATAAATCTAACATAAATTATAAAAATTTTGAATACTAAAATCTTAAGTAATTTTTTTTTTAAATTTATTATTATTATTTTTTTACAGGGTTTTGAGTGAATCACCATACCTTTCAAATTCTAATGTTTCTGTGGTTCCAAAATATTTTGTTGCTCCAAAGTGCTTTCAGTATGTCTCTCTTGCAATTGAGCTTTCTTTTAATTAAATCATAACAGAAATTGTAAAAATTTTTACTAGTAAAATCAACAATAAAATTGAAAAAATTTACTATGTAGGGTTTTGAGTAAATCACCATACTTTTCAACTTTTGATCTTCTAAATAGTCTTGTTTCTCCAAATTATTATGTTGTTGCACAATGCTCTTGGTATGTTTCTCTTTTAAATCACTCCCTTGAAATTTTGGAAAAAATAATGAAATAGTGAATATTTTACTATTTAAAAGACTTTATGATTTTAGATTTCAAAAAATCAATTGCCGCTCATTTTTCAATTAAAAAAAATTCATTTTTTTCCTCTGTTAAGTCGAACATCGGTGCATTCGATAGTTAAAAGCACTGGTGCATTTAAAAGTAAAGCATGCCTAAATTGTCCGGGCACCATTTTTTTTCAACGCACCGACATTGATAGATTTTTTTTTTTATATATATATATATATATATATAATTTCGAAACGGTGTGGTTAATATTTTAATGCAATGGCGCAATTTGTATTTAAATGCATCGGTATTGTAATTGTTATAAGAGCAACAACATGGTAGAATTCATTTTTATTTTCAAAATCCTGGAAATAGGTGTGTACCGGTGTTGCTTTTATTTAAACACATTGATGCATTTTTGTAAAAGAGCACCCATATGAATTTTATATTTTTTGAAATGCCAGAAACTGACGTGGGTATTATTTGAATGCCCTGTGTGGGTATTATTTGAATTTTATATTGATTTGTTCTTATAAGCACACCGATAGGGTTTAAAAGCTATCTGAAATTTTATTTTCACATAAAATGGCATATTAATCTATAAATTATGCTTTAAGACACATCCACATGAATAACAATAATTCATAGTATACATTTTACACTTAAAGTCGCCTTATTCTTGAAAAATGGTTTGAAAACTATATTGAAATTCAAATTGTGGTTATATGGTTCTCGAAATTAATTTTAGATATGCACACACAAAAAAATTCTGGTTTTGCTCAAATGCAAGAAGAAAATCTTAATAATATCAAATAGCCAATTCTTCAAATTCCATCTCGTTTCATATTGCTGATCAAATTCCTTCATGGAGTTCTCCGTTTCCATCTCCACAAGTTCATATTTTATTTATATTTGATTATCTAATTGATTTTTCTTTTAGTCCATGTCAACTTGGATAAAAATTTATCCAAATTTACAGGATCCTAATTTAGAATCGGGTTCAGATGCAAAAGGAAATCCTCCATTTCAAAAATGTCAGAAGCTCTTATCAGGAAAAGCATATCATAAGCAGTTGGTACATGAAAATGGACAACCTCTTCACCCTGCTAATTGGAACATGGCATCTTCCAGCTGCAATTTGGATCAACGATGGTAATAATTGTTTGGCATAACGTATTTTAAACAAACCAATTGCATTGGCATGCTTACTAATATAATTGATATTATACTAATGACACTTAATATTTTTTGAAATTAGTATTCTAGTGATGATGAGTGACCCACCTACCATCTTCCGGTGTACCCCACTACAACATCAAATAAAGAGAAGGTTGCATTAAGAGCAAGACTCAGAGAGGAAGCATACAAATAATGGTTGAATCAACCACCTATTCAATTCCCACTATGCCCAGATTCACCAATTAGGAATGAATACAATAATAGTAGTTCTTCATCACAAGTTGGCAATGGAGGAAAATTTTTAGATGCATTCCAGAACGATGAGCTAGGGGATGATGCTCATATCATTGATACCTTATTCTAAAGCCTGAGATCTGCTTCCACCACCCCTCTCTTTGGACCCGACGGTAAGTTAAAGTCTACTCAACTGGGGAAAACAATCTTGTTGTATAATTTGAAAGAAAATTTTGGCATGTCGAATGCATATTTCTCGATAATATTGAGGTAATTAACATGCATGATCGATCAATTCCCTTATAATTTGAGAGATCTTGTCACAAAATCAACATTAAAAATGGTCAATTTATGAACGTTAAATATTGGCATTGTACAATTATATTCCCCACCAATTGCAGGTTATTCAAATATAAGGATCTTCTGAGTGATAATATCTTGCCAGGTAGCTACGGAGAAGCAAAGCAGTTGTTGAAAATGTTAGGTGTTGAGTATGTTGTAACCCTAGAGACAAACTCTGGTTGAGAAGAGGTCGATGCCTAGCACATCTGTACATAAAGGTAAAACACTCTGTTTTCTGCCCCATTATGATTATTTAGGGGTATGTTATACATGTAATGTAAAGAAAACTCCTTGGATAAATATATCCTTTCTAGATGGCCATTGTGTCTGTGAAAATGATTTAGAGTTATAGTAGGGTGAAAGAATGAAATGGTGGAAGATTTAGATAGAAGGTTGCTGTTGCATAATATTTTATTTTAAACCTTAGTAGAAAAGCATGAAATATTCAGAAATTGAATGTATGGAAATATGGAGTGTAGTTTAAGGTTATTTAATTAAAGTTTACGGGTACTGTGAGCAAAGTAAATATGTATTATAGAAAATAACCAGTAGCTTCATTACACATTTCCAAAAAGAAGAAAGACAATTAATGACTTACAATAACAAAGGAAAACATATTATGTTCAGAAGACAATTGGAATCATCCAGAAAGCTTTATTATATCTCCAAGAAATAGTGAACACATTACACAGGAATTTTCTCTCTGAAGTCAAAATTTGGAACCCCAAAAATGGTTCGTCAATGTCTTTTTGTAGGAACATTACAATGATGACAATTATAAAAACTGTTGACTACCATAAACTAGCTTGAACTACTTTTCAAAACTACTCTAAAACCTACTTGGTCCTTATGAGGACTCAAACTTAAAAACTTAAAAGAATTTGATTTAAAATTACAAATTACAATATCTTTTTTCAAAATGTTTCTTTTCCAAAATAAAACATGTTGTTGATTTTAATTCAATCACTTGGGAACCTTGTGTAGGATCACTTGAAGAGGCTCGAGGTTCCACTACTTTGGTTAGTGACAAAAATGCTCGACATTTTTTCCACATTGACAAATTAGAGGTTAGGCATTTGATCAATCTATGAACTTTAGCTGATGTTGGATGTTGAATTGGTGACTTGATAGGTGTAGGTGGATGTTGGTACACTCCGAAATAATCAACAGATAAAACGACTTGGGTGAAAAATGAGGTTTTATAAATAAACAGGGGGGAAATACAAAATTTAATGAGATCTGAAAAACGTACAATATGATGATGTAATAAGGATGTGGGATGATGACGTGGAGGTGTTGGATGAGTTGGCGGATGAGGTGGAGGAGTGACATGGTAAATGATGTCCCGCTCACTTGTAATCTCGCTCGTTTATCACAGTCGTGGTGAATACCACTTACCATTCACAGGGGCACCTGTGGTGGTAAGCAGTTCCATCAGTGAGTGATGTCAGGTGTGATC
This sequence comes from Pinus tabuliformis, assembly GCA_031772625.1. Taxonomy (NCBI): domain Eukaryota; kingdom Viridiplantae; phylum Streptophyta; class Pinopsida; order Pinales; family Pinaceae; genus Pinus; species Pinus tabuliformis. Next base: position 980,095,062 of record CM062812.1, read on the forward strand.
CCCACTGTTGATCGGTCGACAGTGGTTTACCCACCAAACCACTTACAGGGGCACCTATCTCCATAAGTGTCGTGCTCTTCGTGGTGTCAGGTTTCTCCTATGGGGGAGTGCTGATGCCACAAACGACATCACGCTCCAAAAATTCACGATCTTTAATATTATTTCTTCGCCGAGTCCTGCCAATCATTATAAATCTTACTTTTGATCCTGCACCATTCTCAGTACCACATTATTTTCTTAAAATAAATCACCACAAAAATACTTACAATTTTTTTTCCTTTTTTTGACTTTGTTTTATAATTTTTTGTTTTTTTTTTTTGTAGCATATATGATTTCTTTTAAAGAGTTTTCAATAGAGTGAAAATGAGCTACAACAGAGTACACATCATATCACGCATGCCTAAATGATTGTATTCTTTATAGAGGAGAACATGAAGACAAAGATATATGTCTGAAATGTGGGCATGACAGGAACTGTAAATAAAAAAAAGGGTAAATCACACGGTACTCCTCGTAATATATTGGGGCACATGCCTATAATCCAACAGATTTAAAGGCTCTTTCCTTGCAAAGAATTAGCTATGTTGCAGGGATGACACACCTCACACATAAGTGAGCCGGGAGTTATGCGAATCCCAACAGATTCAATAACCATGAAGCATATAGAGGATACATGGCTTGAAAAGTTCAAGGATGAAGTACAAAGTCTACAACTTGACATAGCCATGGATCGCGTCAACCCATATTCCCTCTAAAACACCAAATACTTCGTTTGGCCTGTAATAATGATCATTAACAATATCCCCCCATGGTTATCCGTGAAGAATGAACATCTTATGTTGGATCTCATAGTCCCTAGTAGAAGACAAGTGAAAAATATGGATGTCTACTTACAACAATGGTAGATGAATTGAAGAAATTATGGGAAGGGATACATGTGTACGATGTATCGAGACCCATCATAATAGAAAGGAGTTTTACATTGCATGCACCATCAATGATTATCCAAGCTTAGGAGTTTTCTCTGGTAAATTAATTTTTTATTGATTTGTTTATATACGTAACAATATTTTTTCACATATTAATTTAATTTGTTGTAATTTTTTTGATTTCATGGTTGTTAACATGCCAACATGTATACAATAATTTTGTAGGCCTTGTAACAAAAGGGTATCATGGATGTAAATAGTGTTGAACTTCTCTAAAGGATAGGTGGTATGACTGCCTACGAAAGCTAGTGTATGATTGCCCTAGGGTATTCCTCCCAGAAGAACACCATTACAGAAGAGGAACATCTAGTTTCAATGGTAAACCAAAGAGAACCCAAATGCTTGCAATAATGACACCAATTGAATGCCTTCGAGCATATGAGAGAGAGAAGGAGAAAGAGTTTTCATAAATGTTTGATTCAAATGGGGAGCCTATATTCAATGATCTAGAATTCTTCGACATATATGTTGAGAAAATTCCCTTTGAGATGAAAAGGAAATATGTCTTTTATGAGCTCCCATATTGGGAGCATATTAATATTGCTTGCTTACTAGATCCCATGCATATATTTAAAATTGTTTCATCTTCTTTATGGAGGCACATATCATTGAAAGAAAATGACACATTGGCTATTAGGAGATATCTTATTTCTTCAAAAACTAAAAAGAAACATTGGCGAAGACAATAAACTAGAGGAGAGGTTGGTCCCTCTTGGCCTTTCAAAGAAGTTGATGTCCCATGGATTTTAAAGAAAGATGATATTTAATTGGCGAAGGAAGTTATAATGAGTGTGAGGGTGCCTTTTTTATATGGGTCTTCACTACGACATTGCTTCATTGTGGAAGACCATTTTTTGGGATTGAAATCGCATGACCATTTGAACCTTCTAAGAGTACGTATGTCAAAAACATGATTTTATTATTATTAATTTTATTTTTATGTAATGGGATATTTTATAATTAATTTTTGTATAATGTACTATTTACTGTGCAGTGTCATTATCCTCTGCTTGTGCATGGGTGTGTGAACCATGACTTCCCCCAAGACCTATGATGTGCCATATCTAAATTATCTGTGTTTGTACGTTGGATCACATCAAAGGATATTCATATTGTTACAGGTCATTTGGTCCCATCTACTCAAATGGCCTGAAAACTGGATCAATCAAAATCCTTGACACCTTGCAATCATCCCTTTCCAAAGCCTTAACCATTACTTCTAAAAAAGGTCGAAGAATTATAGGTTTAACAACTTAAAAAACTCATTTTTGGACCCATCATGCCTGTCTTCTAGCAACCTGCATAGATTTCATGTTGCATATCTAAGCAATTTCACTGACCAACACATGTTTCCTTTGTTGTAGGTGTGATGGTTCTACAATTTTGAGAAAAAAATAAAAATAAAAATTGAATATTCTCTTTCTAGAAGCTTCTAAGGTGGTTTTAACCATTCACTATTGATTGATATCTCAAACTCCTATCCTTGAGGCATTATCTCTTATCCCTAGAGGTTATCCTCCATTTGTGGATCCAAGTCCTAGATTGGTAAATCCTAAACTACCCTATTTACCCTATAAATTCACTTCCTCCCATAGAGCCTGGGTTGGATTTTGGAGACTCTTAGCTATTACTTGATGCTACTACTTTTTACCTAAGGATCAATTTCCATCCTTGAGTTGTGATTGGAAGTTTGGTTTTTGGCTAAATAAGGACAAGTTAGGTTGGAGACATCTACATGGTCAAGATCTACAAAAGGGTTGTAATCTTCTCCTACATTTCATTAATCTAAAAATATTTGTTTTCCTATACTTATGTCTATTTAAGGCATATGTATTTCAATGCCCTCTTGACTCATTGGTTAGAGATATTAGTCTCTTCTATGTGTAACTTGTAGTTCTTGTGCTTGTTATAATTGTTTACAGGTTCTATTTATAGCGTTTGGAGCTGGAGATAAAGTTTACAAGAATGGAGAAGAGGAGAACTTGTGTTGGACCTAAGGTAAGTCATTCCTCCATATTATAATCTCTTTAAGGAAAGCACAATTGTTTTGTTTCTATTGTTTCTAGATCAATCCACTAGATAGAGGGAGTTCACTTATGTTCGCATAAGAGAATTTTCTGTCAAACAACGTAGAGACTCCACTAGGGAACACGATTCTCCTATAGTGGTTTCCTTAGCCTACTCATTTTATACCTTTCAATCTGACTTAAATTGACTTTTTTACAAAGTAATTAGTCTTAGGAAAACATAATTCTAAGCTTGGTAGGGTTTTTGTTTCGGTTTTTGAACAAAAGTAGCCCCAACGCACTTTTTGGTCTAAGATAGATTGACCCAATGCACTTGTCTCTCTCTGTGTGTGATGCATTGCGTTGATTCCTCCACTTAGGCTGTGATTGATCCGAATTGGAACATAAACACTCTCTAAGTTTTCATAAACTCATTCAAAGTATGCCAAACAGAATAAAGTCTTAGAAAGATCAAGCTATCAGAAGGAATCCTCATGACAGTTGCAATTGTGATCAGCCAGGAGCAACGCGGACCCTCGGTTGAGCGCGCAAACCATTGGCCCATGGTAACGCGCGCTAGCGCAAATTGGAAAAACCAGAGGCTAATTCAATAAACGAGGGTGGTTTCTGAAGTGCTAATCGTGTATCACAGGGCATCCCCCTCAGCGAAGGAAAGCCCCGAAGTGCCCGGACCCGAAATGGCTATGAAATGCAGAAAAGTAATAAATTTGGTTCCGTGGATTCCACAAAACTGGCAAGATATCGGAAGGCCTCGAGGCGATAAGTAGTTTTGGCCGAGTCCCGCCCGATGCCACACACTGAGTGACACGCATCCGACGGAAGAGAGAGAAAACCGCTCACATCGGATGGGTAAACGTCATGCTACTTACCCGCCCGATATGAACAATGACCATAGTATCTGGGGGGCCCAGATCAACAGCGGAGGCGTGTCCGATAAATGACCAAATTTGACAAGGTTGTAAAGCAAAGATTACATGGGATTTGAAGTCCGACGTGGACAATGAGTTGGCAGAAGATTCATGGTTCGCGGTCATCTTGGAGCAAATTAAAATAATGGTCGTTCAAAAGTGTCCAAGGAACCTGACACACTCACCCATTGCAGAATAGGTGGCCACCTCCCTATGAAGCATTACATAGTGATGATGACGCAGAACAGAGAAGTTTGAATGGATAGAGGAAGGAAAACCAGAATACCAGGAAGCGGAAATGAACCGACAGAAAGCAGACTGGCTTTAAAGCCATGAACTTACAAAATCAAAGGACAGACACACAGAGACAGAGACACACACATGCAGAGAGGAGTTAGTTAGCCACAAAGAGCTAATAGAAGAGAATAGAGAGAAGAAGCCGAGCTGACCCGAGGGCAACATCGAGCCAGACAGAGCCAGAGAGAGTCAGAGAGTCTATGCACTCCAGAGAAAGCTTGAGAGGTTCAAGCGAGCTCCTCGGCATAGGCCTGTCATGTATGAGTTTCAGATTGGGCTCATACTACTGCGACTAGTAGAGGTCAAGTATCAGTAAGGAGTGTCTGTGTACTCAAATCCTACCGATTTATATCTGTTGAGTGAGACTCAAATTGAGCTCACTATTGTAAAAACTCTGCTTTGAAAACATAATAGAGAGGCCACCACTGAAAGCTGGACTAGGATACGTAGCCTAGGAGTATTGGGTGAACTCTTTATTAAACTTGTTGTATTACATGTTTTCTTGTTATGTTTTCTCTAACTGCCTCAGTGTCTATGTATTTCACAATCTTATCGATCCATTGCATAAAGTAACATAGGCACATCCATGCACATGAGTCTATAATACCTTTAATTCTTTGTCTTGGATAAATTCCAAATCAAGTGGTATCAGAGCTCTAGGTTACTAAGGTTAGACAAGATTGTGATGGATTTTATTGTTGAATGCTAACTAGATCAAAGCTTAAATTAGGAGAAGGAGAGTTGGTTGAAACTAACCTTGAAATTGGAAGAGTCTATCCTGAGAGAAAAATATCAGAAGAATGTCCCTTGGAATTAGACCCTCAGTTCATGGATAGTTTCATGACCATGAGAGCCATGGTAGAGGAAATGTATAGAGAATTTAAGAAAGGTAGAGAGGAAGATGCATCAAACTCCAAAAGAGATAAAGGAGTAGAAGAATCTCTCCTGCATGACCACTCTAAAGGCAAGGGGAAAGAAGAAAAACTTCCCACACCTCCTAGTAGCCCTGAAAACAAAAAGAAGACATCTTTGATTAAATTAGATGTTAAATTTGATTTACCAATATATGATGGAGAGTTGAATGCAGAGAAGTTGGGTAATTGGATTAGACAGATTGATGTTTATTGCAGAGTGCAAAGCATCGATTTAGACAAGAGTGAGATTCAGCTGGCCAACCTATGCCTTGGAGGCACTACCTTGGTATGGTGGGAAGGTAGGACACAAGCTGACATGAAGAAGCATTGTAAGATTCTTTTTGTCTGGAGTGAATTTGTTTTTGCAATTGAAAAGAAATTCTATCCACTAGCCTATATGCAGCAAGCCGTGATGAGCTATAAAACTCTCAATTGAAAGGGAAAAGTGTACAAAGTTACACTCAAGACTTTAGGAAAAGAGCTTTGATTCTAGGAATTTATTTAGACTCACCTGAAACTCTGTTGAAGTATATAGGTGGTCTACACAGTTACTTAAGGCACACAATTCTCATGTTTAATCCCACTAGCATAGATGAGGTATCTATTCAAGCTACACATCTAGAGGCTAGAGGAAAGGATGTGAACCCAGAAGTTGGGGGATCATCCAGACCCACTGCAAGCGAGAACAAGGAGAAAAGAAAACAAAAATGGAAAGAGAGGAAGGCCAATACTGTACAAAAGACCAAGTCTTCATGCACTCACTGTAAGAAGGATGGGCATGATGATGAACACTATTGGATCCTACATCCGAAGCTGAGGCCCAAGAAGTTCGAGGGAAAGAAGAAAAAGACTATTGCAGTTATTCAAAAGGATTTGGGGTCAAAATCAGGAGATGAAACAACAATCACAGCCACAGGTATAAAAGGTAAAAATTCTGAAGCATCTACTAGTAATTCTGCACAATCTACTGCTAATGAAGAAAATGAGAGGAAAAGACATGAGCTTTTTCATATTCGAGTTATTTCCAAGCATCAAAAGATTGATACTTTGTTTGATAGTGGCTCACAAGTAAATTTACTTTTTGAAGCAATTGTAAAGAAGTTGGGATTACTAACCACACCTCACAAAAAGCCATATCCATTAGGTTGGTTATGTGATAAAGCACAACTACAAGCGACTAGACAATGTAAACTTAGGTTTTCTTTTGGGTCAACATTTGTAGATGAGGTTGAGTTAGATATAATTCCTTTGGATATATGTGGAATTGTTTTAGGAAGTCCTTACTTGTATGATAGAAAATCTATTTTCTATAGAGCTGAGAACAAGTATCAACTCGTTAAAGATGGAATCAAATATATTGTAAAAGCTCATAAACTCAAGAATAATTATAATCTCATAAACTCAGGGCAGATGAAAAGAATTGTAAATTCATGCAAACAATTTTTACTGATGGTTGTAAAGGAAAAGAAAACTGATAAAACCAATGTATTTGATGGTTGTGATGCTAAACAACAAGTTGATTTAGAAAAATTTGTTTCACAATATGATATATTGTTTCAAGAACCTAAAGGTCTGCCACCCAAAAAGGAAATAGTACATGATATTAATTTGTAGCAGGATGCTCCATTGCCTAACATCGGAATGTACAGGATGTCTACTTTATAGAATGCAGAAATCAAGAAGCAGGTACAGGAGCTTCTCGAGAAGGGGTTCATCAGACCTAGCACATCACCATGTGGGTCTCCAATTGCCTTGGTGTGAAAGAAAGATGGCTCATGGAGAATGTGCATTGATTACCAAGCACTGAATAAGATAAAGATAAAAAATCGTTATCCCCTTCCTCGCATAGATGATCTATTGGATCAATTAAAGGAAGATTTTTATTTTTCCAAGTTGGACTTGCATAGTGGCTATCATCAAGTCAGAGTTGCAGAGCAAGATGCATGGAAGACTGCTTTCAAAACAAAGCAGGGATTGTATGAGTGGTTGGTTATTCCTTTTGGCTTAACTAATGCTCCTGCTACTTTCATGAGAGTAATGAATGATGTACTCAGACCTTTTCTTGATGATTTTGTCATTGTATATTTGGATGACATTCTTATATTCAGTAAAACATGGGAAGAACATTTAAAGCATGTTAAGCAGACTCTAGATGTTTTGAAAAAAGAAACTCTTTATGTTAAGCTCTCAAAATGTGAATTTGGAAAAGCATCTTTGAATTATTTGGGTCATATTGTAGGGGGTGGTGAATTGAAGATATATCCCTCTAAGGTTGCAGACATTGTAAACTTGTCTAAACCCAAATCTGCTACTAAAGTTAGAAGCTTCTTAGGAGCAGCATAGTATTGGAGAAAGTTTATTTCTAACTTTTCCTTAATTGCAGCTCCCTTACATGCTTTAATAGGATTGAACAAGGTGTTTCAATGGGGAGGCAAACAACAAAAAGCCTTCGACACCTTGAAAGAAAAGATTAGTACAACACTAGTACTAGCACTGCCCGATCTTCAAAGACCATTTGAGGTTGAAATGGATGTCATTGACTATGCCATGGGAGCAGTGTTGATGCAGCACGGTAAACCCATATGTTATCATTCCGAGACATTTAATTCTGCAGTAGTTAACTATCCCACATATGATAAAGAATTGTATGCATTATTATAGTGTGAAAAAGTGGAAACATTATTTAATGGGCAAAGAGACAGTTATACACACTGATCATCAACCACTTCAATATTTGCACTCACAAACTAATTTTCAGCAATCAAGACACTATAGTTGGATGGGTTTTCTACAACAGTTTCATCTTGTCATCAGAAATAAAAAGGGCATACACAATAAAGTTGCAGATATGTTGTCCAAACCAATCATAAATGCATCCACTATACTTAAGCATAATTCAATATTGCATGAAAGCTACATTGAACAATATGCTCTTTTAAAGATGTATATGCAACTTTAAGTCATGGCAAACAAGTAGAAGAATTGGATTATCATGTTAGGACCAACTCTTGTATCATTTGGGAAAGTTATTCATTCCTCAAATAGAAAGAGTAAAGATAATTCAAGAAGCACACACTTCTCTAATATCAAGTCACTTTGGTGTAAGTAAAACAGTTGCACAGCTGCAAAGATTTTGTTATTGGCCAAAAATGAATGAGACAGTTTCTAGATATGTAAGAGGGTGTACCATGTGTGCTAAAATCAAGCCCAGCAATAAAAAACTAGGCTTGTACACTCCACTACCAGTTCCTTCTCATCCTTGGGAAAGTGTTTCCATGGACATTGTTGGAGGACTGCCTAAATCTAGGAAGGTCATGACTATTTATATGTTGTTGTGGATAGGTTCAGAAAAATGTGTATTTTGATACCTTGTAACAAACAGATTACAATTGAACAAACTGCAAAGTTATTCTTTCAGCATGTATGGGTTCATTTTGGATTACCCACTTCCATTATATCTGATCGAGATACCCGATTTGTTGGGAAATTTTGGTCAAGTTTGTGGGAATTGATGGACACGAGGTTGAAGAAGAGCACAAATTTTCATCCACAAACAGATGGCTAAACAGAAGTAGTCAACAAGATAGTGATCCAGTTGCTCAGAGTCTATTGCAGCAAGCATCCCAGGCTTTGGGATGAACATTTATGTTATGTGCAGCATGCTTACAAGCGAGCTAAACATTCTTCTACACAGAGATCTCCTTTTGAGACCTGTTTTGGTTTCACACCAAGGTCTCCCTTGGATTTTGTCTTTGGTAAAGACATAGTAGTTGATACATAATGATGTGGAAAATGCAACCAAGTTCATCGAACAAATCCGAGAGATTCACCAGGAAGTACAGGAACAGCTGGAAAAGAGCCAAGCCAAGTACAAGGCAAGGCATGACATGCATCGGATGGAGCATAGTTTCCAAGTTGATGATCAAGTCTGGTTGTATATCAGCAAGGAACTCATGCAAGGTGAAGGTAAGAAGTTGAAGCCAATAAGGTATGAACCTTTCAAGATACTTGAGAAAATTGGTGAGAATGCTTTTCGCCTTGATTTACCAGCTTACATGCACATCTACTCAGTTGTTAATGCAGACAGCTTGAGATTATTTGAACCTTCATTAATTGAAGATCTCGAAGAGCAGAGTCAATTTCCTTCTATTGATGATCTGTTGCCTGAATATCTTAATGAATTGCAGGAAGATACAGTTCTGGACAGGAAGGTGAGAACTATGTGCAGAGGGGATGTTGAGTACCTTAGGATTGGACTCAAAGGTTCAAAGCCAAGCAGTGCGAAATGGATAGAAATTGGGCAAGCGAGGAATCAGTACCCTCACTTGATTGATGCTTAAAAATAAACTTTTGGTGGTCCAAAATCTTTTTCAGTGGGAAGGTCGTGATCTGAATTGGATCCTAAACACTCTCTAAGTTTTCATAAACTCATTCAAATTATGCCAAATAGAATCAAGTCTTAGAAAGATCAAGCTATCAGAAGGAATCCTCGTGACAGTTGTAATTGTGATCAGCACGGAGCAACAAGGACCCTCGGTCGAGAGTGCAGACCGTTGGCCCATGGTAACACGCGCTAACGCAAATTGGCAAAACCAAAGGCTAATTCAAGAAATGAGGGTGGTTTCTGATGCACGATTAACGCTAAAGAGCTAATTGCGTATCGCAGGGCCTCCCCCTCAATGAAGGAAAGTCATGAAGTTCTCGGACCCTAAATGGCTATGAAATGCAGAAAAGTAATAAATTCGGTTCCGTGGATTCCACAAAAACGGCAGGATATTGAAAGGCCTCGAGGCGGTAAGCAGTTTTGGCCGAGTCCCGCTTGATGCCACACACTGAGTGACACGCGTTTGGTGGAAGAGAGAGAAAACCACTGACATCGGATGGGTAAACGTCATGCTACTTACCCGCTTGATATGAACGACGACCGTAGGATCTGGGGGGCCCAGATCAACGGCAGAGGCGCGTCCCGATAAATGACCAGATTTGACAAGGTTGTAAAGAAAGATTACATGGGATTTGAAGTCCGACGTGGACGATGAGTTGGCAGAAGATTCGTGTTTCACAGGCATCTTGGAGCAAATGGAAATAACGACCATTCAAATGTGTCCAAGGAACCTGACACACTCACCCATTGCAGAATAGGTGGCCACCTCCCTGTGAAGCGTTACACAGTGATGATGACACAGAACAGGGGAGTTCGAACGGACAGAGGAAGGAAAACCAGAACGTCGGGAAGCGGAAATGAACCGACAGAAAGCAGACTGGCTTTAAAGCCATGAACTGATAGAAGTAGAGGAAAGACACACAGAGACAGAGACACACACATGCAGAGAGGAGTTAGTTAGCCATAGAGAGATAAGAGCAGAGAACAGAGAGAAGAAGTCGAGCTGACCTGAGGGTAGCATCGAGCCAGATAGAGCCAGAGAGAGTTAGAGAGTCTGTGCACTCCAGAGAAAGCTTGAGAGGTTCAAGCGAGCTCCTCGACATAGGCATGTCATGTATGAGTTTCATATTGGGCTCATACTACTGTGACCAATAGAGGTCAAGTATCAGTAAGGAGAGTCTGTGTACTCAAATCCTATTGATTTATATCTGTTGAGTGAGACTCAAATTGAGCTCACTGTTGTAAAAACTCTACTTTGAAAACATAATAGAGAGGCTGCCATTGAAAGCTGGACCAGGAGACGTAGTCCAAGAGTATTGGGTGAACTCCTTATTAAACTTGTTGTATTACATGTTTTCCTGTTATGTTTTCTCTAACTACCTCAATGTCTGTGTATTTCACAATCTTATCGATCCATTGCATAAAGTAACATAGGCAAATCCATGCACGAGTCTGTAATAACTTTAATTCTTTTTCCTGGATAAATTCCAGATCAGTGATGGTTCTTGTAGGATTTAAAAATTGCATTTCTATGACTTTCTCTGAGTTATGATATGATCTAGTGAATTTTCCTAAGTCTCTGAACTAGTCATTGTCTCTCAAAAGAAATTAGTGTGTTTACATTTGAGTTTGATCGCCTATTGATGATAATTTGTTTGGTTTTTATTTCTTCTTTTTAATTATGGTTTTTGAACACTTGGCTTGATTTTTGATTGAATAAAAATAATTTTCATATTACAGTTTCAGCCTATGTGAGTTATTTTGAACAATAATCTAGCTTCATTTTCAGTTTCATTGCATTTGATAATTGAAAAGGAAAAGAAAAGAAAATTTTAGTTTTTTGCATCGTATATAGGTTTTGTGAATTGCATTGGAATAGTACATTGAAAGATCTAATTATGAAGCTCTTGTTTGCTGCATCATTTTTTGTTTCTTCCTTTCCATAGTTAGATATTCATTGAAATGAAAGAGTTATTTTCATCATGCTAGTTGCATCATAGGAAGTTCAGGTGAATTCGTATCATGAGCCTTGAAATTAAAACTTAATTGAATATCAACTTTAAAATTTATTAAATTAATCTAAGGAGCATTTGGAACATTAAAAACACAAATATTGTTCTAGGCTAGAGACGTGTTCCGACATCGTTAAACGTAGGAGCTGACATTATTTGTTTGTATTACATTCTGGGGGTAGTCGGTATTCCACATACATAAGTATATTATATCATTCTCCATGTACCTTCGGGTATGTCAGATGGTGCTCCACGTATGAAAATCATATTGAAATACTTCTTATCATACTATATAATTATACAACACTACTACAAACTACATTTCCCATTAGGTTGCGATCACGCTATAGGTAACCGAGTCATCCACCTTGTTTACTATGATAAACCAGACACAACATTTAGGGTGATTTCCTACACACACTAGAAACGGTATATTGTAGTTCACAGTGACTTGGTAAACCCTTTTTCTTAGTTACCCATGTTTTGTTTTATTTGTGTTGTTAGCTCATTAAAATAATTAATCCATTGTGGAAGAACACCCTGAACACCCCCATCGTTCATGTAGTATGCATAGATTTACTCCTTTACCTCCATAGGCAACACCTGCTCATCATAAGAATAAGAAAAAACAAGCTACCAAACTTGGTGCTTCAGAAGCCACTCCTTCTGGAACCACATCTGAGGTTAATCAACTAGAATCATTACTTCCCATAAGTAACAAGCCCAAAATTACATTCTTACCAACTAGTAAGTCTGAAGCAGTTGAGACTGAAGCTCTTGAACTTGAAGTTATTGAACCTAAAATTTTAGATTCAGACACTTTATAACTGAACCAATTACTTCAAGAGCTTCTTATTTTCTTCTACCTTCATCTCAACCACAACCTATATATTTCAGTCCTGACAGAGAATAACCTTCACCTAGTCTTTTGAGTATTAAGGAAATTACCGAAGAGGATTCTTCTCGTCTTTAACTCATGTTAACATACCATTATGATCAGATTTTCCTCCTCTATATCAAGTTGTTACCTCTAATACTTGAACACAAGCTCCTTTACATAGAAATCCTCATTTTAATTCACCTTTTAACTTCCCTTAAAAAAATCCTTCAAGAAATAACCATGATTTAGTCAAAGATGCCAATCTCAACCCTTGTTTGCTATCATGAATGAATTGATTGAAGTTGCAACAACTTCTATGTTCGTAACGTCACCATAAACTCATTTGTATGGTGGTCCATCAGTGCCACCTAGCTACCAATCATTATCTAGGACATTTTCTGGTGCATCGACTAGTTCATGGACTTCTCCTTTATCATCTTCCTCCGGAATACTATCTGGTCCCTCTATAATGAGCACTTCAAAACCTACCCAACCTATTGTTCCCTAATATCGTTTAGAGCAACAATATGGTGCATTTAGTGGATTGGGACATCCACAACATCCTTATATGTCTTATACTAGATACCCTCCCACTAAGGGGTAGTTACCTCCATTCAATATTCATCCTCTAGCAGGGGGGAAACATGTCACTGGAATGTTCAATCTATTGATCAAAAGTTACAAGTTTGTGCTCCAACCTATTTGAGTCATCTTCCTATGGATCCTACATTTCCATGAATTACTGCTAATCCTTGGCATCCTACGTTTCTCATTCAACCTGGTTTGGTCTTAACTCAAATGTCAACCTCTCAAACTATCTTGGTTATGTTGCAGGTCCCTAATTTCCAATATATTCAATCCATACCTCAACCTACCCAAGTTATACCTTAAGTGATTCAACCTATTCAGGTCATGTCCCAAATAAAAATTACTCTAACCGTATTTGGGATTTCTCAAACCCCATCTACCCAGCCTCTTCAATATGTGTTAAAAACTCCACTTCTTGGTTAGTCCATACCTTAGACACAAGTAAACCAACATGTGCATATTATGCTGCAAGTACCGACCAATCAAACCGATATTGGGATGATGCAAAATCCATCGTGGTAACCATCATAAAGAATTCCAAAAATTCCTATTGGCCAATCAACCATCCCACAAATTCCTTATCAAGGCCAATAGATTCAAACTCAGTCGTTCCAACCTTACCAAGGTTTTCATGGAACCGAAAAACCTGGTTACGGTTATCAAAATCCTCATTATCTTGGAATACAAATACCGGTTGCTCAATCCATTATGTCATATCTAGGATACCCTCCACCACCAGTTAACCTTTATTTCTAAGGTCAACCTCCACAAATAAAATTTAATAGGAAATTTACATTCATTGCAACACTTGAGTTACCATATTTATCCCAACTAACGAATGATCTAATTTTTCATTCTCCTTGGTGGCTGGCTATTCCTACCAAATTTCCGAGTGACATTCCAAAATTTCATGAAAATCCTAGAGAATATCCATCCACTCATGTTATGACCTATCATTTATGTTGTTCATCCAACTCCTTAAATGATGATTCTATTCATTTACAACTTTTCTAAAGAACTCTTACGGATACGACAACTAAGTGGTATGTTGAATTGCACAAGCTTCATTCAACAAATTTAATGCCTTGGTGACTATGTTTCTTACCCATTTTCAATTACCCATTCATTAAGAAACTGGAATCAAGCTTTTGAATTACTTAAAACAATTTGACTCCACCCATATATATGATCATATACATGAGTAGATGTGTTGACGTTGATTGGTGAAAACTTACATTCCTAATCAATTATTAGAAGAATGGTTCACCAAATATTTGCTTCCATTTATAACTAAAGATGTTTCCAAAGGAATAGTTGTTACTGAAGAGCACGTCATTGCTCGTACTCAATATCTAGATTTGAATTTTACTCAATTTGGAACACTTTATGACAAGATACCCAATGCTTCGTGACCCCATCATACTATTCCACCTTCTCCCTCGAATGAATCACACGTTGTTGATGGTGTGGTTGGTTCCGTTGGTTATCAATCAATGAGAATAACTTCTAATCAAACTAATTTGAAATTTTTTCCCACTATGACCAATTAAAACTCTCCTAATATTGCTCTTGTGGATACCTCTAAGATAAATGTTGTTCAATCCAGTAAAGGAAAATATCAGCAATCTGGAAGTGAAAAAAAGTGTAAAGGAAGGAATAAACAAGAGAACCCTCCACTGGAAAATAAGAAGAATTAGTATCCCGAAGAGAAGTGAAAGCCTTGTTACCCATGCCTTATCTGTAATGATGAACATTTCATGAAATACTGTCCACATCATGCAAATATCAATAGATTTTTGAAAATTGCATCCACTGCATTTTCCATTTTGATATATCCTTTATTTTTTTTAAACCAGAGACAAATGCAGTTGCACAAAATCCATCCTCCTTTTCCCAGGCAATGATGTTAACGACTACTAGAAATAAGGATGATGTCTTGGTGGAAACAAGGAATAAGGACTATGGAAACTTGAATCCTTTGACTGGAAAGGCTAATGATCAACCTTCCAAATCTACTCAACCTGCTTCTGGTCCTCTCCAGATAGAAAAATTGATTGTTGAATTGACTATCAAACCTCCTAAAGGAATTATTCATAAGTCAACATTTAATCCTCGTGCGAGAGATACTTAGAATTACAACATATTTAAGGATTTAGGTCAAACTCCTTCACCTATGTCAGCCCTCAAGGTGTTGTAGATTTTTCCTACCCAAAAGAAATATTTACGAGCAGCAATTAGAGGAGTAGACCCTTCAGATTTGAAACTTTTTGTATTTAATCACAAGAACCATACTCCTAAACTTCCACCCCAACTGGCATTCATGATTCAAGTTATCGTTCGAAGTAAAAATATCCATCGAACGATCGTAGATGAAGGTGCTTCAACTTGCATCATGTTGCTTTCAAGTTGGAAAGCCATTGGTTCTCCACAACTTAATCAGTAATCAACAACCCTTAAGGCCTTTGATTGGATATGAATTAAACCTTACATGATATTGAATTCATTGCAAGTAGAATTAGATGGAAAAATAGTCATAGTAGAGGTCGAAGTCATTAATGAACCTTTATATTATAACCTCTTACTAGGATGAACATGGATTTATGCAATGGCAACCGTGGTCTCAACATATTTTAAGATAGCTTCTTTCCCTCACCAAGGGGGCATTGTGGCCATAGATCAACTTGCATTTTATGCCATTGATTCTCAAAGTACTAGAAGTATTCCACTTGTGGGTGAATCCCCACTTTCTTATCAACATGTTGGGATATGATTGCTTAAAGAATAATCATTAATGGGAACTTTTACGCTCCATCCTGCTTACACTCCCAATCTAGTTTCCCTAATCAACATCAATTCATCTTGTACTATTCCATCTGATCCATGGATCGTACCTGACAGCTCTAACAGTGAATCGTTTGGCGACTGTATGCCGCTCAGTTTCATTGAGCTAGATCATGAAGCTATTTACTTGACTTGTTCGAAAAATTCTAATATCGATACCTTAGTAAATTGGGTTGATCATTCCTAATGTTGAGGTTCAATTTATGACCCTTTTGATGCCACATTTTCCAGTGACAAAAGCATCATGGAAATAATGATGTCAAACGAAACACCATGGGACGATAATAATCATCAATCATGTTTGCCTGAAATTCTTGAGAACAATCTTGAAGACCTTTATTCAACCAACGTTACTAAGACACTTTTGGGTTCTATCTTTATTCATGAGGTGAATTTCAAAAAAAATTTAGAAAATATTGAGGAGACCATTCCCCTCGATATTTCTATCAAACCTGGAGTTATTGAAAATTTCCATATTGGTGCATCTTGTTCTCCCGATGAGATTAAGATTTTTAAGGGCCTTTTTCAATAATTTTGTGATGCCTTTGCTTGGACATACGAAAATATTTCGGGCATAGATCCAAACCTTACGGTGCACAGATTAAAACCTATCCAGATGTTGAACTTTTTCGACAAATTTTACATCCCGTTCGCCCAAAGAAGGATGCAACAACAAAAGAAAAAGTTGAAAAATATTTTGTGTGTTGGTTTTATTTACCCTATTCCTTTAATTGATTGGGTCTTGGAGCAGAGTTTTTCCTTGTGTAAAGCTTGTTAAAAAATGAAACGAGGTCCAGCAGCAGAGTTCCTTTTCTTGTGTCAAGCTCGTTAAAACATGAAACAAGATCCCTTGAGCATAGTTCCTCTACCGTGTCAAGCTCGTTAAAAGATGAAACATATCTCCATCCAATTCGAGCCTTTTATTAGATCTCATAAATGCCTAGTCGACTCTTTCACTTGATCTCGTACATGAACCTTTATTCCATTTTCCTATTAGTAACCAATGGTCTACTTAGGTGAATGAAATGAAGTTTGGGGGGCATGCGCATAGTTTTCCTTTGTTTCAAGCATAGTTTTCATTTGTTTCAAGTTTGTGTAAAAATGAAACTACTATCAAGCATAGCTTTTCCTTGTTTCAAGATTGTGTTAAAATGAAACCAATTTCAAGCATAGTTTCTCGTGTTTCAAGCTTGTGTAAAAATGAAACCATTCTCATCCTATCCCTCATGATTACCATTTTTTATCAACATGTTTTTTCCAGATGAGCCTTGGTTTTCTCGTTCCATCATCACTACCTGCTTGGCCGATCATTCAATTTCACTTGATGTTTTATCCTTTCTTGAGGAACCACTGTGATGAGTGGTCTTATTAGCCATCCTCTTTACCTCTATGTGTTTTGATAAGTTCCATCATGAAAAAACCAGTTTCTACCCTTTATACCACTCGTTCCTCTAGGAGGAGTCCTCTTTGAGCTCTTTTCAGACTCCCAAAACATGAAAATATTGTCTAGCACTTGTCTTTTCGAACTCGTTAAAGTAAATGAAAAGATTTCTCACCAGTATAAGTTTAACCCTTGTCCAAACTAGGATGGACTATTTACAAAAAAGAATACTTTAGTCAAACATGGATAAAAGGTTTTCCTGGGTATTGTTTTATGCCTTTTTGGGCCTAAGAGACTAAATTTATGAAAAGTAACATCTTGGAGTTTTCTTTTTGGCCTCTTTTTCAAACTCTCTAAACATGAAAAATAAGTCGAGTTACACCTTCAATGGATTCGTTAATCTGTTAAACCACGTTGGACTCATTAAGCATGATGAGACTGAATCACTCCTTCTCAAGGTTGGTTAAAATACTCAAAAGGATTCATTCAACGGATGAACTTATGGATCAAGCATATGTTATCCTTCTCAAGCTTGTCAAAAATAAAGAGGTACTAGCTAGAAATGGTTGGGAAATTGGGAAAACAGAGCATTTTACCTATTAATGGAAACGAGGCACGCTTTAACATGACACTCTTTCACTTCATCTCTGTGATTGTTTTGGGTTGGGAAATCTGCTTGCCTCACTGTTGGTCACACCTTCATCATGGATATTTGAGTCAATGTTGCCAACTCCATTCAGTGTTGTCGATATGTTCAAGAGAAGTCTATCCTCAGTTGAGATCTGCTACAATATGTTAAACCTTAAATTTTTTCCTCTCCTGAACCATCTTTGCATCATTACATTCTGTATCAAAGCTTGATACCTATTTCGTGTCGTTGATGGGGGATACTTCAAGTCCCTCCTACGACGAGTCACCTTCTTTCAACATCAACACATTATCTAGGAAGTTGACTTAGAAAGTCCCTTCAGTGCCTTGAAGCTTTCATACCTTAATGGAAAGTTTCCTCACTTTTGGTGATAGGTTTTCATCATTGGCCTTTGACAAAAATATTTTGTGTGGTGTTCGACTTCAACTCATTTATTCACATCACATAGATTGTATTGTAGTACCTTGAGGGCCATTACCATTATTATTTTTTCCTCTTGAGTATGCTAAGGACTTACATCAGTGGCCAGTAATCATATGGTTTTTACCATGTTCGATTCCAACTCATTTATTCTCATGGTTAAACTCGTACTGTTGAGTGACGAGGAAAAATGCCTTGGATCTAGTTCCATCCATCCATAATGCACTTTCAGAATTTATTCCAGATTGCAAAGTGTGATGGATATGATCATTAAGAAAGTTATCCAAGCATGGGTCCACCATTTGTCATCAATGGACATGACTTTGATTATTGTACATGTAATATTGGCTTATAGGCTGAGAATGGGTATGCCTACCTCAACAATGATATCATGATGATTATGTATTGTAACAAATTGTGATCTCAACCAACCTTTTCTTGATCCATACTTGTCACAAAATAAATAACTTCAGTCCTTAGCCACTGATTCTGACTTTATACTTTCAGGGGAAATTTGTTACAGGTAATTTTGTCCCATCTACTTAAATGGCCTAAAAACTGGATTAATCAACATCCTTAACACCTTGCAATCATCCCTTTGCAAAGGCTTAAGCATTACTTCTCCAAAAGTCCAAGAATTATGGGTTTAACAACTTAAAAACCTCATTTTGGGAACCATCACACCCTATATTCTAGCAACCTACACTAATTACCTGTTGCATAACTGAGAAACTGCACTGACCAATGCATGTTGTCTTTGTTGCAGGTGCGGGTTCTATAATTTTGAGAAAAAAATAAAAAAATAATTTCGAATCTTCTCTTTCTAGAAGCTTCTAAGGTGGTTTTAACAATTTACTATTGATTGATATCTCAAACTCCTATCCTTGAGGTCTTACCTCTTATCCATAGATATTATCCTCCTTCATTTGTGGATCTAATTCCTAGATTGGTAAATCCTAAACTACCCTATTTACCCTATAAATTCACTGCCTCCCATAGAGTCTAGGTTGGCTTTTTGAGACTCTTATCCCATAGAGTCTAGGTTGGCTTTTGGAGACTCTTAGCTATGCCCCAATGCTATTGATTTTCACCTGAGGATCCATTACCATCCTTGAGTTGTGATTGGAGGCTTGCTTTGTGGCTAAGGAAGGATAAGTTAGGTGTGAGACATATACATGGTCAAGATATGAAAAAGGGTTGTAATATTCTCCTACATTTCATAAATACAAAAATATTTGTTTTCCTATACTTATGTCCATTTGATGCATATGTATTTCAATTCCCTCTTGATTCATTAATTAGAGATATTAGTCTATGCTATGAGTATCTTGTAGTTCTCGTGCTTGTAATAATTGTTTTGCATGTTCTGTTTATAGTGTTTGGAGTTGGAGCTAAAGTTTACAAGAAGGGAGAAGAGGAGAACTTGCATTGGACCCAAGGTAAGTCCTTCCTCCATATTCTAATATCTCTAAAGAAATCATAAGTGTTTTATTTCTATTGTTTCTAGATCAAGCCACTAGATCTAGGGAGTTCACTTTTGTCGACATAAGAGATTTTTCCTTCAAACAGATATGGCTTGCGTTCCGTGGTGGTATCAACAGATAACTGATATTGTTTTTATATTTGAGAATGAACTGTTGACGAGTTTCATGGACTTGCAGGTTCATCTTCTAATTCACCTAGTAGATGAGGTTGAATTAGTTGGGGTGGTTTCTTGTCATTGGATGTTCTTCCTAAAGAGGTACATGAAAAAATTGAAAGGCTTTGTTCGACAAAGGGAAAAACCCGAGGGGTCTATGGTAGAGTTGTATATATCATATGAGTGTTTCTATTATGCCAGTGAGTACATCAAGTAGATTGAAAACACACAAGATGCAATGATTTGGGATGACGAAAGGGATGAAGACAAAAGTGAATGGGAGCTTCTCCAAATGAATGGAAAGAGGCTCACGATAAAGAGTAAGTGGCTTATCATTTTTAAAATTTATACACGATAACTATTCACACTGAACTTCATATTGATGCATATTTTTATCTCATACATACTATATATGTTGGTTTTATTTCATCAATGAATTCAGAAATTGAAGCCATCAAGAAATTCATTCTTTACAATATGGAAGTGACACAACTGTGGGTCACATTTTACAAGCAGAAAAGGTGTAAATGGGATAGTGATTGGAAATAATTAAAATGCCTAAATGGTAGAAGCATGACTTATCCTAATCATTTAAAATGAAATATTCCAATGACATGCCCTAACAGTTGGGTTGTTGATCAAGTCAGTGAGAAATACGCTGCATTTTGTTGTTACCACCGTGCTGAAGAGGATGCGCTAAACATAGGGATTGGGTGCAGCAACTCAATAATAATATATTTTTGTACATTTTTTACTTCATACTAAACCTTTGAATTGTACCATATATATTTTATATTTTTAATTATGTTCAAGTTATTAGACACGACACTGTGATTTTTTCACATTTTTATAAGTGCATTTGTTCCCATGTCTGTGGGCATATGCGCATCATTTTCACATGGGCGATGTCGATGATGGATGCATGACACAAGACTATGGAGTCGAAGTCAAGTTTGACCAATCTAGTCATGCTATCCACTGCGATCAAAACCTAATACAGGGGAAGTTAGGTTACGTTGGAAACATACAATAGATCATTCAAGTGGAACTCTCTTCATTCCAATGTGTTATTTTTAGGTGAAAGTGGTGGGACACCTTTGATTGGAATAATGTGAAGGAAGATCGTGATAGTGGGTTGATATCTATCAACTCTAGAAAGATGTGGCATGAAGCTATATAGCCTTATGTTTTCCCAAGACACTGCAACCATGTGTTTTTTTACCCAGATTTGTTGGATAGGGATTGGTGATTCGTATTAAGACAGGACCCTAGATCAAAACATATTTTCGAGAAAAACAGTGTTATCATGCCAAGCGAGGAAGATTATCAGGGCAATGACAAGGAAGAGTGATATGTACTTATGTTATTTCATCATTTATGCTATTGTTGTATTTTTTTCTTTATTTTGCTAATTATATTATTTTTTTATTCATCTGGTTGGCATTTTATATAATTGGTAAGATTCACAAATGTTTTTACATGTTGTTTTTAGTGGAAACATTTTTACATTTAAAACCAAGTATTTCCAATTGTGTACAATATCTATGATAATAAGGATTCAAGGTAACAATCCTTCTCAAATAGGAAAATGAGAAGAATATAACGAAAATGAGAAAATAATGAATTTAGAAACAACATTGAAGATTTATTCTCGATTTAGATACTTATTGCTTTATTAACCAGTTCACGTGTTTTTTCTTCTTGTTTAGTTCAAAATCAATATAAATCATGTAGTGATAACTTTATGACGACTTTAACAATGAAAAAATCATGTATTAATATGTAAGATTAAATTCTTGACATGAGAGGTAAAGTCATGTTTACTATATTTAAATTCCAGTTCTTGCAAAATTATGTAAACTAAAAGGAGGTCTTATGCATGTATAAAATGTTGATTACATCTTTTTATGGACCATAGGAGAAACAAATGGGCTTACATGGATCCATGAGGAATTTTAACTTTTTCTTCATGGATAATGGAACAATTTTGACTTTTCTTTTCAATGGTAATTATAAATAAAAGTTGAATTAATAAATATTTTATGGCTAAGAATTAAATGATAAATAATGTGATGGTGATTAAGAGGCATTTGTTTGACTTTCTAATAGACTTGGTGATGCATTTTTCTTTCCTATTTAGATTATGTAAAATAAATATTTATTTTTATGTATTTATAAGTAAATTATTTAAAGTAGACATGTCTTTATCATTGTGAACATGATGTAATATTAGCTAGGAGAAATGTGAAAACATGAATTTTAGTGACTATCTCGTGATAAGTATGTGGATCAAAAGATTGTAATTCTAAGCATGAGATATCAATTTATAACTATATTTTATTAAGATATCAATCTAAATATATTTATATTATCTCCTTTCTCAAATGACATTGTGAGTATCAATCTAAAATAACTCACAAATTTATAGAAAATGGAGAAGGAAAATCATGTACGTGTTATATATGTGTACTAAAAGGCCTACTACAACATCCATCGTCAAAGTTTAACCTCCCTTACTTTTAGTATGCAACAATATATGTCCGTAAACATAAATGGAGTTTAAAACATTGTGTACAATATCTATGATAATAAGGATTCAAGACCACAATCCTTCTCAAATAGGAAAATGAGAAAATAGTGAATTTAGAAACAACATTGAAGATTTATTCTCGATTTAGATACTTATTGGTTTATTAATTAGTTCACATGTTTTTTCTTCTTGTTTATTTCAAAATCAATATAAATCATGTAGTGATAAATCTATGAGGACTTTAACAATGAAAAAATTGTGTATTAATATGTAAGATTAAATTATTGACATGAGAGGTAAAATCATGTTTACTATATTTAAATTCTAGTTCTTGCAACATTATACCAACTAAAAGGAGGTCTTATGCATGCATAAAATGTTCATTACATTTGTTTATGGACCATAAGAGAAACAAATGGATTTACATGGATGCATGAGAGGCTTTATTTTTTTCTTGATGGATAATGGAACAATTTTGACTTTTCTTTTCAATGGTAATTATAAATAAAAGTTGAATTAATAAATATTTTATGGCTAAGAATTAAATTATAAATAATTTGATGGTGATTAAAAGACATTTGTTTGACTTTCTAATAGACTTGGTGATGCATTTTTCTTTCCTATTTAGATTATGTAAAATATCTATTTTTATGTATTTATAAGTAAATTATTTAAAGTAGACATGCCTTTTATCATTGTGAACATGATGTGATATTAGCTAGTGTTAGCACTCCTCATTGTCCCAAGGTTGAGAAAGGAGACCGATGGAGGTAACCTCAAACCAACTTTGGATCTCGTAGCTAGCCCTATGAAATTAGAGAGGGCTCTCTCTATGATCTCACAGCCAATGAGTGATTGGAGAGGAAGATATATCTTAGGCTAGATATTCAAAGCTCACTAGGGTTTGATTTTAGGGTTTGCTGGATGAAGCTCATAGATTTAGGAACTAGGATAGGGTTTCAAATGATCAATTGCAGAGATATAATGGGGCAGGGTAGGTATGATCAGTGACAGAAGTAGGTTGTCATTGTGGTATAGGGATGAAAATATAGAGGATCAGAATGAGCATGTAACCATGAATTCACTTATCAGAAGAAATATAGCACTAGCATGAAAATCTCATCAAAACAGAGCATATAACTTATGAATTCTGCTTAAACACCTATGAGATGATCAAAAGAAAGCATAGATATGGTAGTAAGGAAAAATATATATTAAATTTGATGATAAATAGAGAAAAAAATTGTCAATAAATCATACCACAAGAATCCCAAGATAATAGCTTCCTGTTGTATTACTACAAAAAAAATGTACACTAGCTCCAAGATATGATTCTCAAACATCCAACCCTCTCTATGACTTAGATCAGGCTACATATAGACAAAAAACCACATTCCCCCTCTCAGGGGTCGAATCCATCATGATAGGAATTGTTAACAACAATCTCTCGAACCAAACCTAAAACTAGGGAGGTTAAAAACCATCTCCCTGTTTAGATGACAACCAACTTGATTGACTTTATAAGAATTTATGACCACAAAATTTACATGAAAATGACCTTATCTATCACCATAACATTTAATTAAATCATCAAAACATCTAAGAAGAAAATATACATCAAGTGAAAGTGATTTTGACCCATTAAATATCGAAATTTGACTTCCTGGAAAAAGCACAGCGAAAGTTCTCAGAAGCACAACGTGATAGACAAAAGCAAAGCGTGCTGCTTATGGAGGCCTTTTGAGGGACTTTCCCTGATCCAATTGCTGATGTGAAAGACGTTGGAGATAGCTTAGGATGTATGCTAGGTGCCTGAACCTTCAAGCCTACAAGAAAACTTATCTAAGTCTTCCACAAATTTATTTTCCCAAGACTTCTCCAGAAGCGCGGTGAGGGGCTGAAAAAGGAGGCAAAAACATGTTTTTTGACCTAGTTTTGACTTTTCTTCAGTTTCAAAGGCTGACATGGAAAACCAAGTCCAAATATGCAATGTACTTTCCAAGATATATCCAACCATGCAAAAAATCCATCATTTGGACGTCCTTAGAAGAAGCGCAACGTGAGCTCACTGTGCTTCTATGCACCATGATTTTTCAAAACTGAAAAAAACACTCAAAATAATAAAAATTTCTTCAAAATTATTCCTTTTTCTCCATTAATGATGAGTTAAATAATAAATGATGCATCAGAAAGTAATTCAAGGTTGTCTCTCCTTTTGATCTCTTTTAGGGTTTTCTTTAGCTTCCTTTTCATGCTCCTAACCCTAATTCTGCAAATCTGGTTCCTAGTGAAGTAGTGCCTAGCCATGTGTCTCTGAAGGTTTGTGTTTTTGCTTTCCTTCCTCGGGAGATTCTCTGAATTCTCATTTACCTTCTCAAGAAAATATTTTCTATCCTTACCACTACTTGCAGCTATAGGGACAACAGGGCCTTTCTATATTGTTGAAGGAGATGGCTCCTTGTCTTCAACCTGCTCTTCTCAACCAATCATTGTTTTTCCTTTGTCCTTTGCCTTACTTTTTGATGGATGACCTTGTGAGGTATCATGTTGCATAAAGATGACCTTTCAAAAGCTTGTTCTATTACCTCAAAAAGGCCACCATGTAAATTTCCTTTGCCAAATCATCCTTGAGTGCTTGAATTTGTACCCGTTGTTCCTTGATAACATCTGCATCTGTCCTTTCTTCTTGGCCTGAGATTTATTTTTCATGAGGCATTTCCTCCTCATACTAATGCATCGGTGAGTGCCTAGGTGACTTCTCATTTCCTTCATGAATTTGCTCAGCTGAAGTTTCCTTAGGCAATTGTCTAGCTGATGTCCTAGTCAGAGTTCTAAGTGTAGGCCCATCTGTAGTGATCTCAGGGGGAAAACCCACTCTTTTCTCCTTCTGGTAGGTCTGTGAAATATTTTCCCTAGGTTCCTTTATATTGGATGAGCCAACCTCCTTTGGCCTTGATGGTGATGATGAAATGCTTTGACTGGTAGGTTGACTGGTGGTAGGCAAAAAGACAGTTGATTGCATGAATGTTTCCCATGATATATTAACTTGTGAAAGTTGATGAAGAACAATGACTTTGACCAAGCCATGGTGAAATAGGTTTTCTTGGTGATCTTTCCCTTTGCTTTGTACCTTCTCTGTCATCTTGACAAGACTTCTGTATAAGTAGTGAGGTAGGTTCAGTGGTTTGATGGCAATGAAATGCATCAGTAGCCTTATGTGATATTGGTACAACCTTGAAAATCTCCCTTCACATGTAAAATATTTCATGATCATCTTCACTAAAGGAGCATAACTTTCAAGAAATTGTCTAAAGGGAAAAATGTGTGTAGGAGTATTTTTGTAATATGGATTTAGGAAAAGTTTGTAATTCTCAATGTCTAAATCCATCCCTTTAAACCATAGCTCTCCATGGTTAGGGATACTTGTGGCTGAGGCTATAACATCTTTTGATATGGTGAAGTCAACCCCTGCTATTTTGGCCTTATCCCTCATGAATTTGGTGGAAAAGAGGCTTGTCAACTTGGCATGAGAACCTATTTCTTGGATCTTCTCACAGAAACCTAGGTAACCCACATCTTGGAAAGATTTCTTAATGAAAGGTGAGGCCATGATTTCTTGGACTTTAGTGGGCTCATACCTAGAAATTTTCCCTCCTTTATTGTACTTTTTCTTGTCAGTGTCTGAGGTTTTAGTCTGCATGGTAAAACCCTAGCTCACAAGGAGGAAGGATAGGGTTTGATTTGGGAAAACAGGGGATTTGGGACTGTTTTGTTTAGGGAAGGGAATGAAGGGGTTAGGGGTGATGTAAATTTTTGGGGAAATTTTGGGGGGTAGGGATAGGTGTTAGGGAGTGTAGGGAAGTGAAATTTTTGGGAATGAGTGAGGGGAAGGGGTAGAAAGTTTCAAAATACAGTCCTAGCCTAGGAAATTGTCAAGAAGTGTAGCATAGGCTAGGGTTTATGGGAAAATGAGGGAGATGAGGGGAATAGGCATGGGAAAATATAAGTGGAGGTAGATGGAGTGTAGGGGAGAGTGCATGAGCAAAAAAAACAAAGTTTTAACCCTGCAATGAAGGAAACTAACCAATAAATCAAAAGCGTAGCGAAACCCTAAGAGAGGGTATTTCATTGACTTTTTGTGAGAAAATTGATGAAAGGAGGAGTGATGAAAATCCACTTACTTTCTAATGATGTGCTAGAACCTGTAGATGTTGTAGAAAACCCTTGCAATGGTTGATTTTCCTCCCACTTCAAAAGCGCAGCATGGGATGCTAGAAGTGCAGCGAAGGGGTGAAATCACTGACTTGGATGAGAAATTTCGATGCTTTGGTAGCTGGAATGCAATTTTTTGATGGAGAGATGCTTCATGAAAGTGAAATGAACAAATAGAGTGCTTTGATGGTCTTTTTATAGGCTGGAAGTTGATTTTTTTTATTGGGTCATGATGTAACACCACTTGTCTTTTTGAAAAATGAAATGATAGGCTAGTGTACTGTAGCTTTAAAAATTTAGTATGCATAGTTACATCTTCATAAGGATCAAAATGTACTTTAGGAATCATTTTAGAACATTTTCCCTAATTACTACTCCCATAATGATGACCTAGGTGATGACATGACTCTTTATGACCCTTTTTTGATGACTTGACCTAATAATGACACCTAATGGATTTACAAACTAATGATTTGGACCTTTGTACCTTGCAGTATGAATGACCATGAGATGATGACTGAAATGGTGATCAAGACACTTTACTGATGAACTATCACAAGGAGGGATGGCATGACCAAGATGGAATTTTGTGACCATGAAATGATGGGAGCAGTAATATACCTAAACATACTAACCAATGATCAAATTTTTATTTGCAAACTCATTTAAAACTATAAAAATTTGACCTAGTACCCTATCAACAACTTTGAAAGAGTACATTTGATCACTAGCGACTGACATACACTAACAACTAGGAGAAATGTGAAAACGCAAATTTTAGTGACAATCTCTTGATAAGTATATGGAAAAAATAATATTTCTTGAGTTATTCATTAAGATATAATCAAATATATTATTTGTCAAAAAATTAAATCTAATATAGTATGATTTTTGAATTATTTAACTCATATTTATTATTAAAATAAATAAATTTAAACCAATACAATAGCAAATAAAGAACCAAAATAGCACCAAAATGTTATATATTTATTACTAGAAAAAAATTCACTTGCCTCTTTAAGGGAGAACTTCCAATAGAGCAAATCCCCAACTACAAGTAACTTCATAAGCCTTATTTTACATTTCTTGATCCTCATATTTAGAGAGAGAAATTTCTAATTTAAATTGGTAAGAGTTGCTATAAATATTAAATTTAAATTACTCGAAACTCTCATAACTTTAGTGATAAGTTAAATTTTATTAATTTTATTTTATATTAAATCTAAATTAATTATAAAAATGCTAACTCAAGTTTTTTAAATTTAACAATAGCTTGAATTTTATAAACCAATATAGATCCATCTTAACAATGGATCTACCAAGAGTCAAGAGGGATCAAAACTCATTATATGAAAAATCTATTTTTAGAATGTAAAACCTGAAATAAAATGTACATGTAAAAAGATTTAATCTCTTTTGGTGATTGATAAATCTGCGATTAAAATGTATCTATAGTATTGGTTTTCTATCTCTATATATAGATCAACCATAGTGTAATTTTTCATTGGTCAAATTGTATTTTTAATAATTTATTATTATTAATATTTTATCATTTAAAAATTGAATGAGTTACACATTTTCATCTTATTAAGAACTAACTAAATTATTTTATCTTTAATTATTTTTTCCTTGTGAATATTGAAATATTTTACTAAATAGGTGAGAATGAATATGAATGAACTATCTAAGCAATAGAAAAATGTTTATTGTAATTTTACAATCATAGTTTCAACTATACTAAACTTTGTAATTTATAAAAGTATCTTTGCATTTTTAAAGTAAGTCATTTTGCATGTAATTTCATATATAAAATTTTGTTATAAGTTCGACAATACATAATCTATAATAAATATCATTTCATAAAAATAAACATCATTATGATAACTCTCTAACAAACACAAAATCATTTAAGATACACATTCAAATTCACTACCATCATCTAATTATATACACCTCTAGTGCATATATACATCATTAGCTAGCACACAAATTTAATAATCTAACAGGGCATCATCATCATGATCACATCTAACAAAACACAAGCATTGTAAGCTAACATCATCACCACACACATCCTCAAATTAATATACATCTCATGTAAAATAACTACTATCACATACACACCTATCCGCAAGCACATTAAATGAACATATCTAACATGACATAACAATATACACATCAACAACAACATATAAATTAAGTACATAAACATGAACAAAAAAAATGCACCATATATATCTATATATATCTATACAAACAAGTCAAATAACTGCTATCAAATATCAAATACAACAAACATAGTAGTGGTAGTCTGGTTTCCAACAGAAGACGATGGATGGTCAAATATTGCCTCAACTATTAAACTATGAGGTGGAGGAGAAGGTGGATGGTTTTCTATCTCAGGATAAACATGAGGAACATCCTCTAGCTATGATATGTGATCATCAGGTGAATGATGAGGAGGTGTACTACCAGAAGGATTAGCGACACCCTGACCATGATTCAATGGGACAGTACTACTAGAAGCATCGCTGACACCCTGACCATGATCCAATGGGGTAGTACTACTAGAACCATGATCACCACCCTCATCGTCATGATCCGACGGGGTAGCACTGCGTGAAGGCTCATCTGACATATCTGACAATGCATGCACTGCATCCCTCTTTGCTTCCAATATCCTGCTAGCCTTGATGATATGACGCATAAGAGTCATCATTTGTGCGAACAATACCTTAAGAGATCCACAAACCAAGGAACTGCACTGATGTCTCAAGCCCTCACAGGGAAGACTCCCTCCTCAACCAAAAATTTAGACAATCGGTCGTAGTAGTCCATCCTAGATCTTAGCTTATCCCTATGGACCCAAATTCCCATGCCCCCTGAATCTGAGGATGTGCCTCACCCTCTTGGGCCTCGCCCATCTCCTCATCTTCTCCTTCCGGTGGGGGAGGAGGCATGTCCCCAAGGAATTTTCCAATGTACACAAAATATAGAGTACACAAAAATAATTAGACAATTTCATTATCCAACATAATAAAACAAGTTAAAGAATGTGCTAGAATAAATTTTATTCTAAGTAATTAAGACAATAAAATGAAACTAGATTAAAACACTAACATTACCTCTATCATTTGCAGGCTCATATGGTGTGAAGAGGATGTTGGGACACTATCTCCAATCCATACCCGCATACAAAAATGACAACAAGATAAACACATGGTCATCCTCATTGGCCAGTAGCACCAATGCCTGGGCGGACATCCTGGCTGGATACTTCTGCAGGCCCCTCTTGGGAATCATCTCACCCCACATGCACATATGCACCTTAGTCATCGACCTAAGAGAGCGATGGTCAAATTTGGGTTTCGTTTATGGAAACCTCTCAAAAAATAAACAAAAAATATCTTAGGAAAAAGGGAAGTTCGTCCTCCCATGTATCATCACACGACATCTATCTAAAGCCCTACAAAACTGCCTCAAAAAATAGTAGACCACCTAATCCTTTGTGGCGCCTGGATCAAAGAATCAATATAAAACAAAAGAGGGAAACTAATGCGCTTCCCATCACTATTATAGTGTGTAATGGCAGTCACTAATAATGAGAGGCACTTAACCTCATGTTCAACAAAAGAAGAAATCCGTAGTTGTCCACCACGCACTTGAAAATATATTAGATGAATTACATGACCCCCAACATATCTCTTAGAGTAGACAAGATGACTCTATGTTTCAACCCCATGGGTGACATCAGGTAACGCATGAAAATCCTCCCCTCTCCTAGATAGGCCAATGATAAAATATATATCCTCCTAAGAGGGCCTATATCACGTTTTAGGACCAACCTGGAAATACAGTTGGTGGACATCCCATCGACGGATCAATTGTGCCAGCAAGCTAGAGTGTGCCTTCAAGGATGTAGCCTCCTCATAGTACTTAAGGAAGCCTACATTCCTCAAGGGTGCACGGGTCTCTACGCTAATAGGGAGAGGGTATAAATACCTCTCCCTCTCTCGTTCCTCCCATGGTCAGATCATATTGTATTGATCCGCCATTTTCTCCTGCTC
Source organism: Pinus tabuliformis (assembly GCA_031772625.1). Lineage (NCBI taxonomy): Eukaryota > Viridiplantae > Streptophyta > Pinopsida > Pinales > Pinaceae > Pinus > Pinus tabuliformis. The sequence goes on from CM062812.1 coordinate 980,125,800, forward strand.
CTGTTGTTTCTCCCTCTGTTGACATCACTTAAACATGATTGACATATAAAATACATCAGCCTCATACATAAAACATATTTTTTTTTTATTAGATGTAAAATGTATTGCTAAATATGGACACATAACTTTCAATTGAAAATAAAAATAATTCATCGGCGCCCAAAAAATAGTAACGCACCGACTTTGGTGTGCTACCAAACATAAGAACTCTGGCATCAATGCGTACATGCATATGACACACCGCTTTTGGTACGCATAAATACATTTTCCACGTGGTGCGTAAACAACCTTACACATCGGTGCATACGTATAACCTTTGCCCATTGGTATGAAACATTCAGGTTATAGAACACACCGAGCTATATTTTTTTAATATTATGTTTGCATTGCATTTAGTAAATATGCAAGCATCGAGATTAACTTAAATAAGTATGCACCAATGTACAATTTATAGCTTTTCCCGCCGCGTTTTATTTTAAAATACACAATGACAACACCATAGTGCATTAGGTTCACGTACCAAATTACAGTGCACCGTGTAAATTTATAGTGTGCACCGCTATCGATGTGATCCAAAGTTTTCAAATGCACTGCACATGAAAAAGAATTTAAAAAGGATTTTGGAGCTATTTTGTAATTCTAATTTGCTAAAAATTAAATTAGAGAGAAACATATACATTACATGGACCTTTGGTCGTCGCAGAGGCATAATTGACACGTAAATGAGAAAAACATATTTCACCATCGTTTTAGAAAATTGGAAAACCACACACTAAGCACGGTACAAAACTATGGTGAGCAAGAGAAGCACCGATGTTAGGGTGATTGCATGAGGTAATTGTGGCACCGATGCTTCAAAGCTCTACAACACTGCAAATAGTAAAAATGGAATTTACAGCTATTAGTTTTTTTTTTTTGTTTCATTTAACCCTATTTCGGTGGGTTATTACAAAAGTATTGGTGTGCCCTATCTCCAAGAGCACCATTTTTTTAATTAAAAACCCTATAGCAGTGCTATTGTTGAAATGCTCCGAGGCGTTTCTACACCGATGCTTTGTGGAAATATAGCACCACATTATTTTAAAATTAAAAACACCCCTAGTGATGTTATTTATAGGATGCACTGGGGCGTCTTAATACATGCACAAAACTAGTGCTTCGTGGAAATATAGCACCACATTTAAAAAAAAATTAAAAACCCTATAGTGATGCTCTTGTTAAAACACACCAAGGTGTTTCAATATGTGAACAACACCAGTGCTTGGTGGAAGTATAGCACCGCATTATTTTAAAATTTAAAACCCCCATAGAGGTGTTATTTATAGGATGCACCATGGCGTTATAATACATGAAAAGCACCAGTTCTTCATGGGAATATATCATCACTTTGTTTTTTAATTAAAAACCCTATAGTGGTACTCTTGATAAGATGCACCAGGGCATTCTAATACATTAACTGCACCGATGCTTCGTGGGAATATAGCACCACAATTTTTTAAATTAAAAAACTGAAAGCGGTGTTATTTTCAAGTATGCATCAGGGCATTGAAATATAAGGATGACACTGGTGCTTCTAGTGGATGTAGTACCGATACAGTGAAAAGAATTTTAGGACCGACATTTTTTAAATTTAGCCTTGTTCTTGTGTTATCAATAGTGTATGCAACGGGGTGTTATAGTATTATTTTAGCGCCGGGGCATCATCATAGGATAGTACCAGACTGGTAAAAATGAATTTTACAACCTACATTTTTGTAAATTTAACCCTTTTCCAGTGTTATCGATTATTATACGCATTGGTGTGTTTTGTTATTTAGTGCACCGTTTTTTTTAATAAATTTGCCATGATGCACCATGTTCTATTGGGCATCGATGCTTATATTTATAGAAAATAATTGGTCCATTTGTATATTATAGACGCATCGTTAAAAAAAATCCACTAAAACATCTACCCGCCCACCTCTGCTAGTGACCTCCACTACAAACGAATTTTTGGGATATTTTTATAGGGGCTTCCGCAAAAACCTCTGCTATAGTGTATTTTCCTTGTAGTGAATGGAGGAAGAATAGAGAAATTCCAAGCCAAGTTAAAGAAGAAGGAGTTAGTATTGACCTTACTCAAAATCCTCCTTCATCTTCTCCTCCATATCCGCCTCCATCATAGAAAAGACAACCAGAGAAAACTAGTTCTAATTTGTCTTTGTTGAAATTAGATGTGAAATTTGATTTGCTAATGTACACTGGAGAAATTTATGCAAATAAATTGGATAATTGGGTCAAGAAAAATGAAGTATATTGTAGGGTTCAAAGAATTGTGGATGAAGAAGAAAAAGTTTAGGTAGCCACTCTCCTATTGGGAGGCACAAAATTAATTTGGTGGGAGAGTAAGACTCAAGATATTATTAATAAAGGTATAATGGTATGTTCTTGGTATGAATTTCTAGTTTCATTAAATAAGTAATTATGTCCTTTAGGCTATATGTAACAAGAAATAATGTATTGGTAGAATATAAGGAAAGGTAGAGGATATAATGTGCAATAATTTTATTTGTCGGTTGCGTAATTATTTGAGACATACTATTCTTATGTTAAACCCAACTAATCTTGATGATTTTTTTTCTAGGCCACTCATATTAGGTAAAGAGAAAATAATGTTCAGAACAACTTCTGAAATAAACCAATTCAGCTAGTTGAGGGTAAGAACAAATGAAAGGGTAAGATGAAAAAATTAGCTACAATGAAGAAAGAAGATTAGAAGCATTCATGTTCACATCACAAAAAGGAAGGACATCATGAGGCTAATTATTGGAAGCTTCATCCATAATTAAATCCAATGTGGTTTAGAAATCAGAAGAGTAATAAACATGCCACAACTATAATCCAAGATATTGGTTGAAATTTAAATGATGAAACCAAGATCAAAACCATGGGAATACAAGGTACATATTCTTTTGCTAGTTCTATCTCTCATACTCATTATGTAAAAATTGAAACGATGCATTATAAGAGGAAAATAAGTGAGTTGTTCCATATTTGAGTCATCTCAAAACATACAAAGATTGATGCACACTTTCATAGTGGTTCACAAGATAATATCATTTTTGAAGAAATTGTTAAGACATGGGACTTGAAACTAACCTTCATCCAAAACCATGTCTTTTAATATAGGGTTGTTAAGATGCTAAGTTACATGTATCTAAACAATATCACATCATATCTGCAATCACCTCTAGTTTCACAAATGAAGCAAAATTAGATGTAGTACTACCTTTTATTTATGGAATTGAGTTATTAATTCCTTATTTGTATCGTAGGAAATATATCTTCTACAGGGAGGAGAAAAAAGTATCATCTTACAAAGAATGGGATTGAGTATGTTATAAGAGTGCATCATGATAATAATATATTGACTTTTTTTTTCTTTAAGACATATGAACAGGCTTGTAAATGCAAGCAATAATTTTGCATTCATGTGTGTAAAAACTAAGGATGATGACAAATCAAAATATTTCTTGACTCAAGGATGATGGGCCATTTCTACAACATGTACTATTTCTATAGTGATTCCTTCCATTTCTTTCGTTCATGAAGTGTATCCTCCTATGCCTGTGGAAATTCCATTGGTAAATTTTGATTGTAGCTCTTTATTGGTTAATGTAGTCTAGAAATGTGCTATGTAGGAGATATGAAAGTTGTTGGTCATTGAAATGGAAGAGTATTCACTATAAAAAAATAATAGAGCCTTAGGTAATTGCTAGAATATTTATTTCAATTCTAATATTTCAACCAACTAAAATGGTTGGCACTTTTTGTGTGCCTCATCTAACAAATGATTAATAATTACTAAGGGAAAGTTAACCTATTTCCTATTTCCTATCATCTATTAGTTTGTGTTGATGGTATGCATACAAGATGATTTATAATGCCATTGACTTACCATGGTTTTCCCAAAATAATTTTAGGAGTGCGAATGTGAAAAATGAAATTGAACTTTAAACATTAGGTTTTGTTGCCCTAGGAAACATTTTTGCTTAGGTTGGATTTGTAGTGTTGAGAACAATGGAAATTAACAATTGAGGCCTTGAGGAAAGTGATGAATTTCCTATACTATAAGTCATAATTGGAAGAAGAAAATTTTATGTCCATGTACTATGATGTTGTTCTTTGTTGTTTGTAGTTTGTTTCGTCAGACCTAAAAGGAACTATTGTAGAGCATGTGTTAGAGTTTGTGGTAGAATTGGGGAAGATTTTTTCTTATGGGTTGATGAGAATTATTTGTATATTTCATTTACAAACATGGTCTATATTAAAATGGATTTACAAGAGGTAGTATTGTTGAGTGCATCATCTAAGAGGCCATCTATAAATGATGGATATATATCAAATAGGTGAGGAAGTAGAACCCTCACTTACTTCCTAAATGAAATAATACTTTTGGAGGTCCAAATATTTTTAGTGGGGAAGATTGAGCAAGGAGGATCCCCACAAGTGATCCACTTACATAGGTCTCAAATTCTACTGGAAATATCTACACGTCAAAGAGCTTTTCCAAGAGCTTCCTAACACAATTTGAACAAGGTCAATCCGGTACCACAGGAAAAAAAAACGGCATGCTAAAGTTGAAAATAAACGACTAAAAAACAAGATACAATGTTAACATGTGTACCAATCATATGATGAAATGTGACAAATTTTTGATGTATTTATGGTAATCTTCAAAATATTTTAATCATGGGTTTAGCATGGCATCTACACTTCACACTTGATACATTAGCATGGATATGACATTATAAATTCTAGTTGTTATCAAATCCCAATCAATGTGGGAAAAAAATAAAATAAAGATATTTTAAAAACTATATTTATAACCTTTAACCAACATGCCAACCCAACAATACTTACATATATCACATGCCCATAAAGTAAACCATACATGCTATTAATATGCCATATTCACAATTCAAAATATATTTATATATTATGGAGCCATGTTACATGTAAAATGTGGGATAGATATATCCCTCCAAAAAGAGGAAAGGGATGGATTAAAATGGATTTGAACCTCACCATTTCTACAAAATTTAGCACCTTACCATTTTTCCATGCACTTGGGAAGTGTTAGAAATTGGATCAAATTATATTTGAAGGGGAGAAATACTATTTACAGAGAAAATGGGTAAGATAGTGTTCTTTTTTGTGGGAATAAGCCATTGGAGGTTGTAATACCTATTCTATTTCATTCCTTATAACATTGTTCATTTTTTAAAATTGGAAACCATTGAATAAAGAGACATAATGGTGCATTTTGCATCATTTTTATCAGATCGATTCCTCTTTTGAAGAAGACCTGGAGATGTGGCCCATGAGGGTAAACTCTAAAATTAATCTGTTGAGTTTTTTCTATGACTATTGATATTATATTCTTAATTTAAATTATTTGAATTTATCAAGTCATTTGCAACAAAGTTGCAAAAAAATTGAGAAACAATGTTGAAGAACTCAAATGAGTATAACGAAGTAGTTTTAGCACTAATTTGAGATCAATTGTTGTAAGTGTATGATCTCAGTATAGTTAATCAAGAGATTAAAGTTGTTGATCCCACCACAAATTGAACCATACATCATCAATTGGCTAAGTCATGGATGAAACATATTTATTATTATTATGTTATTTTACAACAACCATGCATGTGATATCATCGTATTGTTCATGATTATAAGTCCCATAGTGTCATTACTTTGGGAGGTGATATCTACAAGGTATGAAGGATAGTTCTAACTATTTTAGTCTCTTTGATATTAGTGAAGTAGTGTAGGAAGGTAAACTCTCCTACCAAGATATTTTCCCTCTTCATGATTTAGAGAAAAGGAAATGGAAGATCACTACAATTCATAATGCCTCGATATGGGTTCTATCTACATAACAAAAGAAAGTGGTTAAGATAATGGAAGAATAAAAATATATCTTCACTACATATATAGTTTTCCTATACGTTGTCAAGTAAAGCATGCAACCGAATGTTCCTCCACCTAATGACCCAATTTATAAATGCTCTCTTTAGGAAATGAGGAAATCAAATTCTAGATTAAAGAGCTAATTTAAAAGGTCCACATTTAATCAATATCCTCACCTTGTGGAAGCTCAATTGTGTTGTTTCAAAAAGGAGGATGGGATGTAGTGACTATGATATTAATTACAAATCCCTTAACAAATTCATAGTTAAGAACTAGTATCCAATCCATTGGATTGACATCTTCTCAAACAGCTTAAGAGCACCAATTTTTTAGTAACATTGATCTAAATTTAGGCTATCAAGAAGTTCCAATTAAGCAAAAAAATGTCTGGAAGACAATCGTCAAGTCTAAAGAAGTTCCCTTCAAGTCAATGTAAATGCCATTTAAGTTGACTTATGCCCTAACAATGTTCATGAGGAGGTTGGATGATATATTCCAATCGTTCAAAAATTACACTATGACCATATATTTGGATGATATCCTTTGTCGTTGCTACAACACCTTCCAAAATTTTGGCCTAAATTCAATTTTAGAGCCTACTTTGACCTTGCATGTTGTCCTTTCTAGTAGTAAGAGTCATTCAATGCATATTCTCTAAGTTTTTTAGTCCCTTTTGGAAGAAAACTCAAGTGTCATATTTTGGCATGGGAAGCGTCACACATCATAAAAGAATTGTTTTGGTTTATTTCAAGAGGAAAATTTGATGTTTATGGGTCCTATTTATCATATATACATGTATTAGAACCATTTCCAAAGTTTCATGTATTGTCGCACAAGTGTCACAACTGTCATCACAAAGCGTATCTTAAGTGTCACACTTGGAGGAGTATGTTATTTTGTCATTGCAATAAGGGGACCATGTTGTTTCTAAGAGATTAGTGTTATATGTTGTGTCGTTAATTTTTCTAAGTGTCATCTTGTCCAAGTCCAACCTCGGTTTCATATCCACTTCATTGATCCCACACTTAGCCAAATTCTGGAAAATTTCTTTCCTAACCAACTTGAGCCCAACCTGCCCTCCTTGAACTTCACATTGCAAACTGGCAAGCCTCAAGCATGCCATTTTCCTTCTGGAACTATGCAATGCATAGTTATTTCCTCCAAGGATTGCACATTATATATTCATAGTTCCCAGTTTTGGCCTCTTGACCTCAAAAATTGTGCAATCAAGCCTCCCTGTTAGTATCCTTCTATGAATTGTGCAATATCAACCCGCAGTCTACCTCCTTGGATGCTTGAACTGCACAACTGCACAATCCCCTGGTATATATCTCTCTCTTGAATTGCATATTGTGCAGTCTTAGTAGGAAAGCTTGCCTCATTGAGCTCCTAAATTGCGCAGTCTTCCTGCGTAGGCCTCCAGAATTGTACATTGTGTAGTCATAAGCATCATTCCTCCACTCATGATGTTTGGAATTGCACACTACAGAATGCTTGCACCTTCCTCTTAGTCCAGTACCCATTTTTAGATCCATTAGTGATTTTAATGAAGCATGTTATGCTAGGATTTTTTCATACTAGTGCCATCTTGTCATGAGTGAGTTCCAGTTGTAGGTACTATATTTTCACATGATAGGATGATGATTGAAGAGAAGGAGAAGGAAACTACACTACAAGACACTTATGAAGCTGCAAGGACAAGTTAATCATTGAATAAGAAATTAAGGTACACTAGATTACGACAAAAACTAAAGATTAAGAGCCACTCAAGATCATAATGAAGACTCCCTACCTTCAGGCCTTATGGAGGAGGAAAAGTAAGAGAATGTACCATATTTCAAGAAGACACAAATACAACAACATAAAGAATGGCTTGAAATTTCCACATCATCATTGAGTTCATGTCATCAATGTCATGTCATGTCTTGCCAAGGTTTTATGTCAAGGTGTCATATGAGTCATCATTTGCCACATCATTTGTGGATGTAATTATGTAATTTTCAATAATATAAGAAATGTAATGTAAAGTGGAATTCCAAGAGTCACCTATAGAATGTTAAAGGTCATGTAGAAGTCAAAGAGTCATGAGGTAAGTCAAAGAGCCATGAGGTAATTCCAAGAGTCACAAGGGAGGTGAAGAGTCACCCCATTTGTTATATATACACCCTCATAGCTCAAACTATTGGGTTGTGTTATATTCTTTCCACAACTAACCCACGTAGTTAACCGGGGGGTTAGAGGGGGGGCGGACCCCCCCCCCTTCATTGCGCCGATTGCGCAACGGGGGGGTCACAAGGGGGTTTGAGGGGTGCAGGTAACCTCACTCTATGGGGTTCGTGGCAGCGCCCCGAAAATTTTTGGTTTTAGACCCTATGTTAGGTTGGGCGGACCTACCTATGGTTTTGTGCATGATTTTCACACATGTTTTTGGATGCAATGGTTTTCGGTCCATGGTTTTGGACGCAATGGTTTTCATGGTATTGGATGCTTCAGCATGTATAAATATGTATTGTAACATTGAAAGGAACATAATGAAAAATCAAGCTGGTAGTCTCGGTTTTGGGATCTAGGGGAAAATCTCTGTGTATATGTGTTTTATGTGTTATGCTCTTGCATTGTTTATTTTTTGTGTTTTCCAATACGTATGCAGGTAATTTTTGTACGAGGTTAAAACCTACATTTGGTATCAGAGTTGTTTTGGCTTCAAGGGGATGCCTTTGTTGCTGAGGGGTTTCACTCAAGCCTATGGTAGACCCTGTTCAGTGGGAGATCTACGAGATCGATTTTGGTGGTGAAAGAAGATGGCGAGCAGTGGAAAGATAGAGATCGAGAAACTTAATGGTCAGAGTTTTGAGTTGTGGAAACTCAAGATGGAGGATCTGTCAGTGGATAATGATCAGTGGATTGCGATAGATCCAGGTACTAAACCAACGGGAGTGTCCAATGAAGAATGGAAGAATTTGGATCGGAAGGCAAAGAGCACAATATGATTGTGTGTCTCAGATTCAGTATTGTTGAATGTATCAGGGGAAGCTACGATGAAGGCTTTGTGGGACAAGTTAGGGACTTTGTACCAATCTAAGTCTCTGATGAATAAACTATTCCTGCAGAAAAAGTTGTATAACCTGAGGATGAAAGATGGAGACTCGGTGACAGAGCATCTAAACGCATTTAATACTGTGGTAAGTCAGTTATTAACTGTTGCTATTAAAATTTCAAATGAAGATAAGTGCATCAATTTGTTATGTTCTCTACCAATTTTGTGGGATAGTTTCGTTATTGCAATAGGTAGCAATGCAACTACCTTGCAGTTTGATGAAATAGTCTCATCCTTGCTGACGGAGGAAATGAGACGGAAAAATATGGAGAGCCAGAATGGTGATGCCTTGTCTGTACGAGGACAGTCCCAAAACATAAACAAAAATAAGTCATCGAGTGGGAGGTCTAAATCTAGAGGGAGATCTAAATCTCCAGGAAAACCTATAAAGGTGGTGTGCTAGAAATGCGGAAAGGAAGGGCACTACAAAAGGGACTGTAAATCTAAAGCTTCTGATAAAGGAAAGGGATCTGATGATGCTCCTTCTATAGAGGCGAAAACCACCTCAGATGAAGGTGGGGATGTGTACTTGGCTTCTTGAAGTACACATGTAGATCATGAGGCATGGTTGATTGACTCAAGTGCATCCTTTCACTTCACTCCCCATAGAGAGTGGTTTTGCGAGTATGAGAAATATGATGGTGGTGATGTCTTCTTGGGGGATGACAGGAAGGCTAGAATCGTTGGTCCGGGAAAATTAAAGTTGAAGTTGCAAAGTGGAAGGGTTAGAACCCTTCTGGGTGTTTTGCATATTCCTGCATTAGCCAGAAATCTGATTTCTGTAAGCAAGCTGGATGATGCAGGTGTAAAAACAGTGTCGAGAAGGATACCCGCAAGATGGTTCGGGGAGCACTGGTATTGATGTGGGGAGTTCTGATTGTTACTATGTACAAGCTGCAAGGTAGCACTGTTATTGATGGGTGCAACAGCTCTGTGGTTCCTGAAAGTGGAGCAAAATATCTAGTGGTATTTGGAGAGAAGACCATGCTATGGCATCAAAGGCTTGGACATATTGGAGAGAAGGGCCTTTGAATACTTCATTGTAAAGGTATGGTAGAAGGTATGAGTAATAGCTCTCTGGATTTTGATTTCTGTGAAAATTGTGTATATGGGAAGTAGAATCAGGTGAGTTTCCCCTCTGGTGGTAAGAGGGTGAAACATATATTAGATCTTGTGCACAGTGATGTGTTTGGACCTGTGAAGGTTCCATCACTGGGTAAGTCTGTGTACTATGTATCATTTATAGATGACTTCTCAAGGAATACATGGATATATTTCCTTAAGAAGAAACCTGAAGTCTTTGACAAGTTTAAAGAATTTAAGGCTCTGGTGGAAAACCAAATAGAGAAGAAGATAAAGGTGCTGAGGACAGATAACGGTGGAGAGTTTTGCAGTACGAAATTTGAAGAATTCTATAAGAAGTGTGGTATAGCACGACACAAGACTACTCCATATACACCTCAGCAAAATGGAGTTGCAAAAAGAATGAACAAGACGTTGATGGAAAGGGCAAGAAGCATGCTCAGTGGCACCGGGTTAGGACAAGAATTATGGGCAAAGGCGATGGAGACTGCATGTTACCTGGTCAAAAGATCACCTTCGTCAGCGTTGGAGGATAAGACTCCACAGGAGGTATGGACTAGTAAGAAACCCTCTCTTTCACATTTGAGGGTATTTGGATTTGATGCATATGTACATGTTCCAAAGGAGAAAAGAACAAAGTTGGATAGTAAATCTGAAAAGTGCATCTTTATTGGGTATAAGGATGGTTTAAGGGGTTATAAGCTTTGGAACCTATTAAGAAGGAAGGTTGTGTACAACCGAGATGTGGTGTTTAGAGAAACATGAAGTCCAACCAAAGGAACTTGAGAATATAGAGTTTGAGCTTAAGGAGGAAGAATCAGACTCTATAGTAGAGGAGGAATCAGAAGATGAAGAGCCACAAACTCTGGGTGTGAGAAGATCAATTCGAGAAAGAAGGCAACCAGAAAGGTATAGTCCATCTGCTTTCTATTCAAATTTTGATTTTTCTATTACTAATGATGATCCCAGAACTGTGAAGGAAGCAGTAGATTCAGAGGATGGAAAACTATGGAAAGAGGCCATGGTTGATGAAATGGCATCATTGCACAAAAATGAGGCTTTGGATCTGGTGGAGTTGTCGGCTGGAAGGAAACCCATTGGCAGCAAATCGGTGTTCAAGAAGAAGATAAATGTAGAAGGAAAGGTGGAGAAATATAAAGCTCAGTTGGTAGCAAAAGGTTATTCCCAAGTGCCCAGAATTTATTTTGGTGATATTTTTTCTCCTATTGCCAAGGTAACTTCTATTAGATTACTTTTATCTATTGTTGCTGCTTTTGATTTTGAGGTAGAACAGATGGATGTGAAGACAACATTTCTTCACCGGGATTTGGAAGAGTAAATCTACATGAAGCAACCTGAAGGCTTTGCGGTGAAGGGTAACAAAGAACTGGTATGTAAGTTAAATAAGTCTTTTTATGGGTTAAAAAAGTCACCAAGGATGTGGTATCAGAAATTTGATGCATTTATACGGGGACTTGCCTTCACCAGAAGCAAAGTAAATCACTGTGTGTATTTTAAATTAATTGGTGACCATGTTATTTATTTGGTATTGTATGTGGATGATATGTTGCTGGTTGGAAATGACAAATAAATTATCCAGGATTTGAAGATCCAATTGTCCTCCAAATTCGACATGAAAGATCTTGGTGCTGCAAACTATATTTTGGGCATGGAAATTAAAAGAGATCGGGTAAAGAGGAAGCTTTGGTTAAACCAAGGGAAGTACGTTGAGACAATATTGTAGAGATTCAATATGCAGGATAGTAAACCGGTGAAGGTTCCTATTCCTGTAGCTGTAAAGTTATCTGTTGAACAATGTCCCAAGACACAAGAACAGAAAGAGGACATGTCCCGTGTTCCATATGCAAATGCAGTTGGTAGACTAATGTATGCAATGGTCTGTACTAGACTAGAAATTTCACATGCAGTGGGAGTATTGAGCAGGTTTATGTCAAAACCAGGAAAGGAGCATTGGATAGCAGTGAAGCTGGTTTTCAGGTATTTGTGTGGCACTAGTGATTATGGTTTGTGCTACCAAGGAAGACCAGGATTGGACAGAGTGTTGGATATTCGTGGCTTTGTTGATGCAGACTAGGCTGGAGATCTGGATCAAAGAATATCTACAAGTGGGTATGTGTTTAACCTATTTGGAGGTGAAGTCAGTTGGATGAGTAAGAAACAATCTGTAGTGGCACTATCAACTACAGAGGTAGAATACATGGTAGCCACTCATGCAAGCAAGGATGCAGTTTGGTTGCAGAGATTGTGTTCAAATATGGGGTTAGTACAGGGAGCTATAAGGATAGAATGTAACAGCCAAAGTGCAATTTTCTTGGCAAAGAACCCTGCATATCATTCAAAGACAAAGCACATTGATGTTCAGTATCAATTTGTGAAGGATATGATAGAAGACAAAAAGGCGTTGTTGGTAAAGGTGGACAATTTGAAGAATACTGCAGATGCATTGACAAAATCTGTGAGCTCTGAGAAGTTCTCTTGGTGTAGAGAAACAATGGGAGTTGCAGGGTTGGATAAATGACTAAGCTCTCTTTTGGCCCCCTGTGGAAAGAAAACAAGAAGTGGGAGAATGTTGGGTTGTGTTATATTCTTTCCATGACTAGCCCACGTAGTTAACCGAGGGGTTAGAGGGGGAGCTCTGTTGCAGGGTTGGATAAATGACTAAGCTCTCTTGTGGCCCCCTGTGGAAAGAAAACAACAAGTGGGAGAATGTTGGGTTGTGTTATATTCTTTCCACGACTAGCCCACGTAGTTAACTGAGGGGTTAGAGGGGGAGCAGAGCTCCCCCTTTGTTGCACCGATTGCATAGTGGGAGGGTCACAGGGGGTTTGAGGCGTACCCGTAACCCCACTTTATGGGGTTCGGGGGAGCGCCCCGGAAAATTTTGGTTTTGGACCCTATGTCAGGTTGGGCGAACCTACCTATGGTTTTGTGCATGATTTCCGTACATGGTTTTGGATGTAATGGTTTTCAGTCCATGGTTTTGCATGCAATGGTTTTCATGGTATTGGATGCTTCAGCATGTATAAATATATATTGTAACATTGAAAGGAACATAATGAAAAATCAAGTTGGTAGTCCCGATTTTGGGATCCAAGGGAAAATCTCTGTATATATGTGTTTTATGTGTTAAGCTCTTACATTGTTTATTTTCTGTGTTTTAGAATTCGTATGCAGGTAATTTTTGTACAGGGTTAAAACCTACACAAACAAAGGACTTTTCACCTTGGATCCTCCAACTAGGAATTAGAGAGGAAGATAGTTCTTTTTAGGAGAAAGTGGTAGCTCTAATGCTCCACTATTGGAGCTAGTGGTGTTCATTGTACTTATGTATCTTGGAACTTTTTCTTAATAACCGAAACTCATTGAGCTAGCACACTTTCATGTGTATTTCATAAATGTAGTAAGACTATTCTTTGAATGTTTGCTATATGTTTTGTTTTCATCTATACTAAATAAATTGAATTGTTTTGGTGGCTTGGGTGCTTATCTTGTTTAAGGTGTGTTGTACTTGTTTTAACGATCGTTTCTTCTTTGTGAACTATTTCGCTAGTTGATCAATGATTCTTTCATATATATATGCTCATGTATCTTTATTAGATTAATACTAATACTCTTCTCTTAAAGGCTCACTTTTATTTTCCTTTCAGTGAAAGCACCTTGATACATTCTACAACTGAACATTCCATAAGGCATACTCTCTTGTTCATTCAAAAGTACATGTGCATTACTCTCTTGTGCTCACTATTCCTAGAGCGCATTCCTTGCTAAGAGGGAATGTTGATTTGGGGTAGCATCGTATGTGCTCTAGGAGTTTCCTGTAGTATTACAGGAAGTCTTGAAAATTTATAGGAATGAAATCTCAGTTGAGAAATCATAATGCAGGCCTATTTTGGGTTGAAAAAGGAGGCCATTTACCTCACCACATCTCAACCAACACCATTTCATGACCATGTCACCCTCTGTGTCCATCAAGAAATCCACTTAGAAAAAGGGGAAAAAAATTATAAAAACAAAAGAGAAATAAGAGAGGAAATAAAAGAACAGTCCAAGGGCCATACCATCAGTATCCTACCTAACCTACCATGCCATCTCCCCATTTCCACCCCTTCCACTCCTACTTCAACACCTCTTCCTCCTCCAAGCAAAAGAAAACACAAAGAAATTCAAAAAGAGGCAGCTACAAGATTTCTTGTAGTACTACAGGAAACCTTGTAGCATCCTATATTGTGACAACAGAAGTCTCTGGACTCCTCCTTTAGCACCCATGCAGATGAAGAATAACAGCACACCTGCAGGCACTATGGCACCTATCCAAAGCTCAACAACAACAGAAGAGGCCAACACCTGCACATCACAACAAGAAGACAACCTATCAACAGAATAAAATCAACAAAACAAGAGCAAAAGAGAAGATGTACCTGAAACATAAGAAACACAACAGAGCCACCCTCCAGCATGCATCAACCAAGTGAAGGAATCCACAGGTATGGAACCTCATTCACACTCTCTCCTAAGTATGAATATGATAAAAACTATAGGAATATGAAAAAGTTGGTTTTATAAGCTAAAGGTGACTAGTTAACTTGGCCACCCTCAGCCTGAAAGCAAAAATTTGAGTTCTAGTCAGCTGAACACGTGGAAAGGTCACATCAAAGGAAATAAATCAGAAAGGTAGTCGAGTTACGTTGTACATGAGTGGGTGATGATTACGAGAAAGGGTTGCATGATAACTAATAGTGGACCAAAGGTCCAACATGAGAAATTACGTACCCAGCGAGCCAACACATCGCTCAAAGGAATAGAACATAAATAGAAATATTCCCTAACTTTCATGCAATACATCATTTATTTCAAGATTTTGAGATATGGGACCACCTGCAGGAGCCATCGAAGGATAAAGATAGTCTTGGCCATCCCGAAGTGAGCACCTACAAGAAACGCAAGAAAACTACAGGAAACAGTAAGTTTTGTAAAAAATTCTACGAGGGTGTGCGTAGGGCCCAGCTATTCAAGAATTCTCCTCAAACAAGGAATTACAGTGAAAGGTAGGTGGCCCATATCCTTTGTGCTTTGATTTTTAAAGAGGAAAGGAAAAGAAATCGTCACTTCTTTCTAGTAATTACAGTGTGTATAGAGATAGACAGAATTGTGTGGAGGAATTGTGTGGAGATAAAGGGAGAATTGTAGTCATCACCCTCCTAAACTCTAAAACCTCAGTCACCTGGGAAAGATCTTAAGCTAAATCCACCAAACTTCATACAATCAAATTGACAGAGAGAAGATGACAGGAGGTTTCAACATAAGGGAGCCCACAAGAACATCTAGAATACATCTCCATCCCCCTGTGGTAGAGATATTTAGAAGGCATCAATGGTTGGGATTATTCGAGCTACTTAGAGGATATGATGATGATGTAGCTCGGGAATTTGTAATGTCACTCACACCTCAAGCTAGAGTCAATGCCACTACTGTAGTGAGAGGACTGAAGTAACAATTACCCCTGAAAGCATTAGAAGAATCACTACACTTCCTCTAGGTTTACATTGGAGAAAAGAGGATAAATCCAACAACACTTATTCCAAGAAGAACTTTTTCTTGGAAGATGAGGAACCAATTGAGGACAAAAATTGGATTAGAAGGGATAGCATTCCATATCCTTGGGATGAAGTAATCTATCATATTCTCAAGTATATTTATTGTGAGGGAAGGCTCAGTATAGTCTATGGTTACCAGATTAGACTTATCCATGAGCTAAGATTTGGAGAAGTGTTACCTCCTAATAGAAGACTTAGTGTGCCCGAATTCTTTTTGCAATCAATAATAGACATGAGCATCAAGGTGCATGAAGGAAAGCATCAAGATCTGGCACATCATGGATTAATCAAGCTCATACAAGAAGATTATCTAAGCCAATTAATAATCCCCATTCTGTGGTCCAAATTTGTAGACCTTGACAAATAAGATGTAATTCAAGCAATTGAGTATGGAAGAGACCCAACCTCAAGTTGTGAGGAAGAGGAAGAAGAACTAGAAGAAGAAGAGGAAGAAAAACCAAAAGAAGAAGAGGAAGAATAACCGAAAGAAGGAGAAGAGGAACATGGAGAAGAAGAGGATGAGCCAGAGGAAGAATAACCAAAAGAAGGAGAAGAGGAACATGGAGAAGAAGAGGATGAGCCATAGGAAGAATAACCGAAAGAAGGAGAAGAGGAACATGGAGAATAAGAGGATGAGCCAGAGGAAGAAGAGGAGGCAGAGATACATTAAACAGAGGAAGAGAAGGATAGTGGGGAAGAAGAAAAAAATAATGAGATAATCCATGAAACACATAGCAAGGAAGGGGAGGAATCCCCAAGAGTGTCTCCTGAACCCATAGAGAAGGAGGCAACTGTTGCCTTGATAACCCTAAACACACCCATAAAGTCAACAAGAAAAAGGCAGAGGCAAACTCCCCTACACTTCAAAGCAAGGAGGATCACCAGGATAAAACAAGGGAGACCACAAACACCTACCAAGATTCCTATCATCATTGAATACTCACCAATAGGACAAGAAAATCTAGTCTCCCCAGGAATGAAAGGTGAAGAGGGAACATCAAAATAGGCTTCCCCAAGGTCACCAATCACCTATGTTAGGAGGTCTGTCACTAGGTCAACCTCAGTAAAGAAAATTAAAGAACCTTTGACCCCATTTCAAAAAGGGAAAATCCTCCTATAGGAAACACAGACAGTCCTACAGGAAACTCCTTAGCACTACAAGAAACACAGAAAAAGGAGCAGGAAGGACATCGGGGACAAATGAAAGGAAAGGAAGCATCAACACAAATATAGGGGGAGACAAATACTCCAAAGACAATAAAGGTTTAATCCCAAGAGCTGCAGGAACCTAGCCCATGGCCCAATCTCATCTCCTATTATAGATTCATTGAGGGAGGCAGAGTAATACCACAAAATTTTTCCATCCCTCTATTCTTTGAGCTTGAAAAGGAGAGAGCAAGGACACATCACTGGATGAAAATTGCTAAATCAAAGAGTGTAGAGGATGTGGGCCATATGGAAGAGAAGTTGCTAGAGATGGGAAGAGAGTTGAGTGAGATAAGAGACAGGGAAAGAGTGATGAAATCTCAACTAGAGGTTGAGAACACATGGCTGAGGAGGCAGGTACAGGAAAAAGAGAGCCAATTGGCCACTATGGAAAGTCTCTCTATGGAGGCACTCCAGTGCAGGATGCCAACAAAATAATATTCCTTGTACCTAAAAGAAAAATGGCTACAATTTCAGATAAAGACCCTAGGACAATGAGGGACTATGCCTTTCCAAGCCTATAGGCAGTTCATTGAGCTCTATGCCCAAAGAACCCTGGAGGAAAGGGCCAAGATATTTGAATTTTATTTACATAACATGGCCTTAATAGACTTGAATGTGTGGGGCCCAATCCAAAGGTGGGGGACTTACAACTGATGGCCTTGGAATCATGGATGAGTCATGAGGAGGCCAGGGCTAAGGAAGTAAAGAGAATTTTGGAAAGAGAAAAAAAAGAGCCCCTTTACATCAGAGCAGAATAGATCAATTCCATGGTTGTCATTAGCACCCACAACCTCATCGCCAATGATCCCCAAGTTGCACCAAGATACCTAGCAACACAAGAGAAAGTTGTCACTCATTTTGAGGATACTTTGAGATTTCTAGGGGATGAAATCCAGCAAGCATGCCAAAGGAGATGGGGCACCTTACCATACAGTCTAAAGATCAGGGAGTATCATTCCCCTGAAAGAATGAAGGATGCACTAGAGAGGGCCCCATTGTATAAGAAGGAACTGCAAAGACTCAAAATCAACTGGATTGGCTTGAAACTCAATTCACCATTACTCTTGGGTATGTTAGAAGGAAGAAAGGAACAAGAAGAAATAAAGCAGTGGGAGGAAAGAGAGAAGCATGCATGATTTTATCCACAAGAGGAGGATACATCAATAGAATCCTGGAATTTCAGAGAGGCCACCAGAGAAATGTAAGACATGGACATAGATTGAGTTGCTTAGAGGATGAGCAACACTTTCAGTAGGGGATTGATGATGAGGCTCATCAATGGACCTTAATGCCACTCTCTAGCTTATTAAAATTGACTTTTCTCACATTTCTTTACATGTTTTTTTATATTTTGCTTAGTGAGAAGGGTAAATATGAGATGTTATGTATTGTGGCCTAATGTGCATTAATTGTAGGATTTGGAGCAATTTTGGCTAATTAAAGTGTAGGAACTCGAAGTAGACAAGAAAGAGGGATTTTAGGAGATTGGATCTCCCTCCTTAACTCCTCACTCACTCAAATATTCCTCCACCAAATCTCATCATCTTAGATTTTTAAGTAGCCAAGCCGGTGATAGTTGAAGACAAGTTGATCTCGAGTTGGGAGCCAAGCCTCCCTTAATTTAAGGAAGTTGTTGGTAGCTTTAGTTGTATAAATAATAAGGCTTAGAGCCTCATTAGGATTCAAATTTTTTTGTTTTAGCCAAGAGGCATTTTCTAGATAAGACATTGTGACTGATGACTCTTATGTATTGTTGATATTTTAATGAAAATGGGAAGCATTCCCTTGATCCAGCACTAAGTTGAAGCAGATGGCTAAATCTCTTGGGTTAGGGTCCAACCCTAGCAGTAGAGGTTCCTCTTTCTGTACATGTATGCTTATATTACATTCCTAGTTAGTTGTTTGAGTGATTTTGGTTTTGTTGATCTGCAAGTATTTGGATGATTAATTAGTTTGCTTCCATTTGTGGATAGATAGGTCAGTGGTATCATAGTGACAGTAAACACTTCAGAGAAGCTTGTGATAGTGGATTTCACCTCATCTCCCTTATGGGATCATGATTTGAGGGTTCCATTCACAACGCCCCAAAAAAAAGATTTATTGTTTGATTACTGCATAACCTAGGGTTTCTTATTGAATAGATCATTGTCTCTAAAGTTTTTAGAAGTATCTGCAATTGTCATTTTGATCTCTTGAGTTTGTTATGGTTTAATGTTGGGATAAGGTCCCTAGGGTCAACTTTTGAGTATAAATTAATATCTTTTTGTATAAAGTGTAAAGTCTCCGCGAAATGTGGAAGCAGAGCGTGAAGATAGTATGAGTCAAAGGGGCTTTAGTCCCTTAGGTGGGTAGGTGATAGGAAGTTTTTGAGACCCGCCCATGGTCCGCAGACCATGGTATTGTAAGAAAAATGCTATATATAGATGAGTCATAGCGAGTCTAAAGAAGTAAATTTTTGTGAAGAATCATTGTAAGGGCAAGGTGCTAAGGCAGGAAAGGTTTGTTTCCTATACTTAGGCAAAAGGGGAAGGCTCCTGCAACTGAGTGCGCGGAGACCTTGGTAAGTCCATAGGCTGAGTGCGCAGAGACCTTGGTAAGTCCATAGGCTGAGTGCGCAGAGACCTTGGTAAGTCTGCAGGCTGAGTGCGCGGGCCCCTGCAGCTGAGTGCGCAGGGAAAATAAGTTTTTATTTGAACGATTATACTTAATAAAGACTGTTTTGAGCCAATTCTGATGCATTTGTGCCTTATTTATTACTTCTGTAAAGTTTATGTATCTTCGCTCTGTGTTATGATTTATATGAATTAATGCTTATTTACTGCGCGAAACTAGTAGATCTGTAATATTTATGCATGATAAGTATAATTAGGAACCTTCGCAAAGATTTGGAAGTTGTTTAAAGAGAATTATAGTAATTATATGTTTGGAAGGGTTATAGGTGCACGAAGGTAGATCTAAGCCATAAGAACTACAGGAACCCATTACACAAGCCTTTGGATGCAGAAACCTGGTTCTGTAATCCCCCAATACTGCTTAGGGTTTTGTTGGTTGGTGCAGATAAAGCTGAACCTGGGTCGGGCCCCATCAAGCCAACAAATGGTTCCATTTCTGGGGCCGAGATCTATCTGAGGAATGTGTTATGTCAAATAAGTGGTTCCTACTAAGAAAGAAATCGAAAAGTGACTCAATCGGAAGTTGCATGTGTTTGCATCTTAGGAGAATTGAAACCCGCAGTTGTCCAAGGAACAATGGCTGAATAGATACCAGTACACTAACGAGACAAAAGTCTTCTATTTCTTTCCTTGCGCACTACACGAGTGGTTGTCCAGATTAGCAGATAGTCAAGGTACATGGAGACTTGACAGCCCTATTGTGTGGACCCCAGAAATGGAGAAGTGCTTGGAAGCTTTAGAAAATAAGATCACGCGAGTAGTTGATCACTAGATTGATTGTATCTTAGGAGAATTCATCATTGAGCTCGCGATCGATACAACCATTAGCTATAGTGAAGTAGAGTGCATGTTCTTCAAGGGACTAAGAGGTAAGTACTTAAAATCTCTGAAAATTTGGATTAATATATTGTTGTGTGAGAAACAGGTTATGCCATTACATTGATGTTTGGGACTACCCAAAGCAGAAAACCCTTCAGAAGAAATGAGTAATCAGGCTTTGAACACAACCAGCTATTAGGATCTTCTGATAGCGACGACGAAGGAACTATTCTAAGAACACTGCGAAGTGTGCTACAGATAGTCAGCCATGGTATCCTAGGAATACCCCACCCATCCACTCCATCGCCGCCTCCACGTCTGCCGCATACACCTACACCTCCACCTCCACCTCTGCATCAACCATTCAACATGGCAAACATAATGAATATGTCAATATTTAAAGGGGTAGGAAGCAAAGACCCTGCACAATTCTGGTTCATCATGGATATTGTGTGGAAGGCACAAAAAATTACAGATGATAATATGAATAAAGTGCAACTGGTCACAGTGCTGCAAGATAAAGCATTAACTTGGTACATCATGTTCTTTACGAATAGACCTAGAGTGACTATGGTAGAGACTCAACAGGTGTTGAAAAATGTGTTTGAGAAGCCTAAGTCTCAAGCACAGTCTGTAACTGAGTTTAAGGAAATACAATAGAGGGTAAATGAGTCCATGTGGGACTTTGATTATAGGTTAAAGTGCCTGATCCGACAGGCTAATATGTCTATCACATATTCTCAACATACGGACTGGTATATCGTGTCTCTCCTTCCCCATTTAAGATTACCATTATCACAACAGAAGATAGGAACACAAGCAAAGGCTGTGGAGATCACGATGAGGTTGGAAACCTTGCCAGTGTAGGATATGAACATTGGAGTACCACAGATTCAGTCGCAACTTGAAAACCTGCACATGGAATTGCAGAGCTTGAAGACAGGAAAGGAAGCTCAGCCAGAGGTGTGTTTGGCCAATTTAATGTCTTTAAATTGTCAATCATAAATTGTCAACCAGGGTGTGTATACTATTGAAGTACATGTGCACAATATGTGCTAGAAGTTATTTGATATGTCATTATGTATTTGTTAGGATCTAAACTTAAGATGAATATGGAGGTGGTGTTTGTTAATTATATCAGAGTTACAATCCTTAGAGTTGTTAACTGATTTCTTGGGAGTTATCCTCTATCTAATTAGTTTATGGATGATATGAGAGTGATCCTACTTATATTAAATTTTTTTGAGATTTTTGGTCTTGAATATTTATGCTGCAACTTCTAATCCACTAAGTACAAAAAGAAATATATTCTATTGATTGTGAAGAAATATTGTTTGAGCTCAATTGTTTAGGAGAAAACTCTCACACTTTTACTTATTCAATTTTCATTCAAACAACATCTATACTATGAAGTAAACGCACTTGAACTATGCTAGATAATAAGCAAATGAAGCAACCATGTTGTACCAGGTATAAAGCAATTCAAATGGCAAACTAAACTAGGTATGAAGCAGATGAAAGTACTTATGCAAATAACGATTCATTAACAAATTCATTATGCTGCATTTTCACACAAAACAGAGTACTAAAAGAATGAAAAGAAATCGAATTGCAATTGGTTAAGACATATCACTGTTCGTAGGGGCCCTCCACAGGTTAGTTCACAATCTTCAATCAATGCAACACATACACACAAACCCAATTCTATTGCTGGCAAACAAAATTCACAAATTGTTTCAAAATTACATCATCCGGCGTGCACCCAAATCACGGTGCGGCCATAAGTTTTATAACAGGTCTCTGGCATAACAACATGTGTAATTTAATCCTAATCTCTTTATCTTAGCTAAAATATATCGCTAAATCTTCAATTTTCTATTCCAAAAGAAAATTGATAAGATTTCGGTTGAACTCAGATTTCGTTTCAGCGACAATCCTGTAGTTGACTTGGAGTTTGACCGTGATCTCATGCGCTTATATTAATGAACAGTTTCAAGGGGATAGGAAGGAATCCACGAGGAAACCATTCCCTATCCATCCACATCCTTCACTGCTGACCTGGAGCTTCTAAACCTAGCAAACAATGGAGGCAGCTACAAAAATCTGGATTAGCTGCAGAAACAGACCGATTCGGTAGCTAATTGCATTCTTTAACAAAACAATAGGGTATAAAGTCAAACATGAATAAGAAGACATATTATTGCATACCTTCATCAAAACCTAGTGGATATGGCTTTATTTAGGTGGTATATATATAGGAAAAGAGAGGAATATTAGGCAAAAAGGAATGTCATGGTAGGACAATCTTCAGACTCTACAAGGTGTGCACTGAAATCTAGTGTATAAAATGCAAAGACAAGGGAAATGATAAGGATCATTGCCTTATTTATCAGAACTACTTGATTGGAGGAGGTCTTGTTCCTTTGAAGCCTAAGAACATTGTGGGACCAAGCGCAGGAGTACCCTTATGGTGCATTATCTACCAGATAGCTGAAAAGCACACAAATGACCATTGTCACCTCTTGCAAAAGTTTGTACAGATGACGCAACAATTGTTTTATACCTTCTATAAATTGGTTGGGCATGATGAGCGAAACTGCCAAAGCTATGAATTGATGATGGAGCGCACCCCTACGTATTGAATGCAAGCATAAAATCAGCCTCAGGATCAGGGCACAGGTACAATGCATGGAGGATTTCAGGGCCGTGGAAGAGGACGAGGAGGAGGGGTTCGCAGAGGTCATGGACAAATAATTTTTATAATTGTGGCGAAGCAAGACATTTTGCGCGTGATTTTTAGAACCCCATGCATCCATCCTATCAGTATTGCATATAGTTTGATCATGTGATAGAGGATTGCCCAGTATTGATAGCCAAGATGCAGGAGAAAAAGACACAACAATCTACGCTAAACATACAAATGACGAGGGTGGAGCCTTGCGAAGAGGACCATAGCATCAATATCGTGATGCAGTGTGGTATTTCCATGAGAGAAGATAAAGGGAAGCAGCCAGAAACCGAAGGATGGGTACGCAAGGATGCCGAAAAGGAGGTCGGGTTTGATCTCAACTGGGCTAAGGAAAATTTTATGGAGGCCAAGAAGAAATTTGTTGAGGCTTCTACGTCAGGAAGTCAGGAGAAACCAACTGAAAACAATGAAGCACAGGACATAGACCCCTCACTATTAGCCACTTTTCTGAAGACATGTATGAAGCTATTGTGGGATAGGAAGGCAGTGGAAGGACTCCAGGAGCTAATTGAAAACTATATGGGTAAAATAAAGACTCCTCCCTAACAGTATGCTGTGAGGAAACTGGGTAAACATAAGAAGTGAATAGGGCACGAGATGAGGCTGACCGCACAGATTGGAGAGTATGAAATGGATCAAGTCATCTTGGATCTCGGATGTGATGTGAACGTACTACCTAAGAAGACATGGGAAAGGATGGGGAGACTTGCGCTACAATGGTCTCCTATACAACTAGCCAATCAACAAAATATCATTCCTA
This sequence comes from Pinus tabuliformis, assembly GCA_031772625.1. Lineage (NCBI taxonomy): Eukaryota > Viridiplantae > Streptophyta > Pinopsida > Pinales > Pinaceae > Pinus > Pinus tabuliformis. The sequence goes on from CM062812.1 coordinate 980,149,759, forward strand.
TGGGGCACCTATAAGGGGTAACAGTAAACATTGAGGGAACAAGCGCTTTGGATGACTTTGAAGTAATTGAAATTGTAGATGATAGCAATCCTTACCCTGTGCTATTAGGAATTGATTGGGCCTTTGACATGGATGACATAATTAATTTAAATAAGCGAAGGATGAAATTTGAGAGGAAGGCATTGTGAGTCATTGTACCACTCAATCCTGTTGAGGGACCGTGCTACACTGAACCAATCCGCGATTGTGAAGAGGACAGTGATTTGGATCAGATATACAATATTACTGCGCGTGATGACGATTGGATTAATCCACTACAGATGGGTGAATTGCATGGGATAAATATAGCTCATGTACCTCATATTTAGATGAAGAACTCAAGCATTGGTAGAATAGGTTGCAGGAAGTTTCAATGTTGCGATGCAATATGATGACAAAGTTGCTTCGGTGCGTATCCACGGAGGTAAGAAATCTTCCTCATTATGACGACTTACATAATGTTAGTTTGTTTCTAGATAAGTTTGAAGAGAGATGCCAGAAGAGCATCGATTCTAGGTCCTTGATTCGGCACTGCGTGCTACGCCTGCCCGTTGGTGGGGTACACATAATGATAGCTTTGCTTATTGGAAAGAGTACAAGCAAATGATGAAGCTAAGGTCCAGGCACATGAATACCTGCTTGACAAAGAAATATTCAGGAAAGGATGATCTGCGCAAGCATTTGGTGCAATGGACTAAAGCTTGGGGGGAGGAGCCTCAACTGGAATGGGTACATATATTTTGTCACACCATAGATACTATTCTGATGAATGTTACTTGGAAATGGAGCTACGCCATGGGATGGCTGAGTGGGATATTTTGAGGGAAATTTTCTTGTTAACCTTCAATTTTGAGGATGGATTTGCATGCATTGATGAAGAGCTCTAGGAAATCAAGGCCGAAATCTTCATGACACCTGAGGAGCTGGTAGAATGGGTTCAACCATAATGGAATACATAGTTGCGTCATGCGTTGGAATGCTACAACGTGACTACAGAAACAAAAGAAGAGGATCCACAAAATATTAACATTCCAGAGACCAAGGGACAACGCGAGGTTGAAGGCCCCAAAGCAACGAATCCTGATATAACAGAACCTCTAAAAATGAGGCAAGTAAATATTGGATCCGAAGTGCAGCCTAAGTTTGCAAAGATAGGAAATTATTGGGATGATACTGTTGATAAAGTTGCAGAGCTGTTGCGCAAGTATCAGGACTTGTTTCCTACCAAGTTCTCGGATCTGAAGGGCATTTTCAGAGATCTGGGTGTAATGAAGATAACTCTAAAGCCCGATGCAAATTCCGTAAAATAGAGACCCTACCATCTAAATCCCAAGTATAAGGAGAAGGCGCACAAAGAACTAGAAAAAATGCTGGAGGCTGGAATCATTGAGCTAATAGAAGAGTCTGATTGGGTGAGCCCTATGGTTGTTCAGGAAAAGAAGCAACATGGTAAAATCAAAATATGCATAGATCTGAGAAAGCTCAATGATGTGTGCGCTCATGACCCATTTCTAATGTTATTTACAGATGAAGTTTTGGAGAATGTTGGAGGGAAGGAAGCCTATTCATTCACTAATAGTTTCTCAAGGTACCATCAGATTAATATCACGCTGGAGGATCGCAGCAAGACTACCTTCGTGACGGAGTGGGGATGCTTCTAGTACACAGTGATGCCATTTGGGCTGAAGAATGTGCCCGCGATCTTCTCAAGGGTCATAATTGTTGCGTTTAAAGAATTTCATCCATAAATTCTTAGAAGTATATTTTGATGATTGGACAATGTTCGGGTTGGCAAAGCACCACATTATAAGTTTGCGCCTTATGTTGGATACTTGTCGCAGATACCAAATTGCCCTAAATTTGAAGAAATGTATCTTTTGTGTGCCTTATGGGATATTGCTAAGTCATGTGGTATGCAATCAAAGATTAATGGTAGACCTTGTGAAGATAGTTTTTATTGTCAATTTAGATGCTCCCAAGAATGTAAAGAAATTGTGTGCAACGTTAGGCCACACTGGATATTATAGGAAGTTTATCAAAGCATATGTGTAGATAACTGCACCAATGGAGAAATTACTGAAGAAGGACATGACTTTTTACTGGGATGAGGAGTGTCAGCACAGTCTGGATGTGTTAAAGGAAAAGATGGTGACTACACCCATTTTGGTGTTCCCAGACTGGAAGAAAGAATTTCATGTTCATGTGGATGCCTCTTGTATTGCGCTAGGTGCGGTATTGACCCAACCATGTGAAGGAGAAATTGATCACCTTATAGCCTTCGTGAGCAGGAAATTATCAAAGGCCAAGAAGAAATACTCAACTACAAAGCACGAAGGGTTGGCGATGGTGTATGCACTACAAAATTTCAACATTAAATTTTGGGCACACACTTCAAGATGTATACAGATCACTCCGCTCTCAAGTACCTAGTCAATAAGCCTATGTTGGGGGGGGAAAGATATGTAGGTGCTTATTGCTTTTCAAAGAATATGATTTTGAGGTAATTTTGAAGCTTGGACAATAAAATGTAGGACTGGATCATCAATCCAGAATTGAGATTGGCGAGGAACCAACTAGTTTGGAAGAATGGTTGTCAGATGCGGAGCTCTTTGTTGTGCGTGTCGTGGATGATCATTTTTCCGATATAATCCAATTTTTAACTACTGGCACAGCCCCGGAAGGATATTCAACATAGCAGAAAAAGGAATTGGTGATCTACGCAGCTAATTTCTCTGTAATAGTTGGACACTTGTATAAGATGGGCACTCATGAAATACTACACCGATACGTTTCGGAGTTTGAACAATCCAACATCCTCACTAAAGCACATGGACTAACGGCAGGAGGACACTATGCATGCAGACCAACCACGCAGAAAATTCCGCGTGTAGGAGTGTGGTGGCCAATGGTGCATAAGTATTCTAAGGCACATTGTAGGGCATGCGATGCTTGTCAGAGGACAGGGAAGCCATCGCAGATGGATGAACTACCTTTAAATCCACAGATTTCATTACAGGTGTTTGACAAATGGGCGATTGAATTTGTAGGTCTGATACAACCACCAAGGAAAAAGACGGGTGCACAGTACATTATTACTGCGACGGAGTATTTGACGAGATGGGCAGAAGCACAATCGATCAAAGACTGTAGCACTGCTACAGCTGTGAAGTTCCTTTTCGAATTTGTCTTGACTTAGTTTGGGTGTCCTAAGATATTGATGAGCGATAGGGGTACGCATTTCTTAAATGAAACAATTGTCATAATGCTTGAAGAATTCCAGGTTTATCATCAAAAGAGTACGCCCTATCATCCTCAAGCTAACAGTATGGTTGAAGCATTCAACAAGATCTTGGAGAATGTGTTGACGAAGGTTTGCAACGTGAAAAGGAATGATTGGGATGTACACATACCAACAGTCCTATGGGCATATAGGACAACATGTAAAAAGTTGACAGGCCAAACTTGTTCAGATTGGTTTATGGGATAGAGGTTATGATGCCTATGGAGTATATTTTTCCGAGTCTGCGGATTGCAGTGCTGATTGATATGGTGGATTGTGAGACTATGGAGGAGTGCCTCGCACAGTTGCTGGAATTGGAAGAAGACTAGTTTTTGGTGGGATTTCACCAACAGGTGCAAAAAGAGCATGAGAAGGCCTGACACGATCGACATATTAAGCTGCACACCTTCTAGGTGAATGATTTAGTGTTACTTTATGATAGAAAATTCACGAAATTTCCTGGAAAATTTCAAATGCATTGGTTGGGTCCCTATGTAGTCAAGGAAATTACAGATGGTGGTGCAGTTCAACTCACGAAGCTAAATGGGGAATTGTTTCCAGGTAAAGTCAATGGAAGTTGATTGAAATTGTATAAAGGGGATCCTGCCCCTGCGCAATGACTACATGATGGCGGCATAGTCTTAGTACTCTAGGTAGCTGCAAGGAAGTACGGGATTGTAAACTACATTTCCCAAGAAGTGGAAAAATAAAGTAGGGGGATTGCGCGATGGAAGCAGCCAGGGCGCCAGGAGGAGCTATGCCAAGAGGGTTGCACCGTGGAGGTTGGTGCTACGTAGCACAATAGCAAAATAGTTGTTTGATGCACTGCAGATGATTGGATAGCGAAATTTCTGTTAGAAGGAGCAAGTAGGCTACATTTATGGTGCAAATATTTGGAAATTTGCCACCAAATAGGCATTTATGATAGAAATTTGGAGGGAATGGTCGAATTTGAATTTGAAATTGCCTATAAATCTGGCATGTTGTTGTAGTGTTGTTTTAATCAATCCTAATTGACCAAGATTGCAACATTTAATTGTCAACCCAAGGTAGGTCTTGTTGTTTCAATGGAGTTCGCACTGTTTGTGCCAATACACTACAGCCAAGAATGAGAAAATGGAGAAAATAGTAAAAGATGTCATTGAACCAAATTGTTGAATCAAATCATTCATGTAGACATAAAAACACTCCATAGAATTGAATCACACTTTGCAACTATCAAAGTAAGGGTGCGCCATGCAGTGACTAATATCTACTCTAGCTGGTTACTACCATTCTGTTGATTAACTCAATGTAACAACATAATATAAATTGGAACAACAACGAATGTAATTCACAATTTGTACAGAAACAACAAGAAACCATATAACAATTAGTGAAACTAGAATGTACACTACCTCTATCACTGCAGTCCCTGCCAAAGAGGAGGGCCCTTCCTCCTTAGCAAGGCGCAGGAATAACACAAAAGTAATTAACGAATCAGCTGAAGAGCAGTAACAACATCACCATGATGATTAATATTAAAAATAATTCAGAGTTACAGAAGCAGAGTAAAAATACTCTTCTATATGCCACGTCCTTGTACAGAGGAAATCGAGTTTCTTTTATAGTTATTACATACCCGAAATTAGAAACATATCACTCATGAGAATCTTACGATTCTCATGCTGATCAAAAGTAAAAGTAGTTACAACCTATTTCTAAATACAAATATACATTAGTTAGGATTGCAACTGCTTGGTCTGTTGCTTGCAAAATAAACAATTCCTAATGTCGACAGTTGTTATGTGGAATAGTACCCACACTTTCCAACTCAAGTGCAACAGCATCCTACGAGTGAATAGTGGTTCGGGATGTTACGACAATTGTTGGAAACAGCACCCTTGGTGTAACAACGAACCTTTGTATCAGTGCGGGTGTAACAACATCGTGTAATAACATTCAATGTATAACAGCAACCTGCAACAACATACAGGGTGTAACAGCAAACTACTCTACCCTGCTCTGTAGTTAATTAGTGCTTCCTGTCTACTCCATAGCCTTGTTCCCGCAAGTAACACCTAAAAAGGAGAAGAGCTTTCCAAAATACTTCTTCAATGCTCCCCCAGTTAGCCATAAAAAGGAATAAAGTATTGCATTATTCAGTAAAATATGACAAAATAACATGACAGTAGAATAGGTTATAAAAGTGAGAAAAAGGGGAATTAATCATGTAAAGTTCATAAGCTTGGAGGATAAAAGGATCAAAACTGGGGAAAGAAGGTGCAGAAAATAGGTAAAAAGCCACACCCAAAATCTTCCCCTGACTGAAGCAACTGCATGTCCCCATGCAAAATCTCAGCTCCTCCTGCTATACCCTGATGCAAATCTATAAAACTATAAGCACCAGCAATGTCTTCACCCAGATTTTTGTACCCTTGAATGGCCATCAACTGACGTGGCCAAGATTCTTCTTCATAATCACATAGGTGGTAGTCTGGCTGATACTCTTCTACTGGCAACCAAATCAAAGGAAATTTAAATCCGATATACATGTTGAGGTAGATCATATGTGCATACATGTTGAGGCAGATCCTCACAATCCTTTTCCTATAGACAACTGACTGTTCCCTGATCTCTGGAGTGCTCAGGAATAGCTTAAACTCATGCCTGAGTTCATAAACCATCCCTGGTTTGGCTCTGACCCACAATGTTGTCCTTTCTTCGTTAGTTTCTGTTGATTTCATGGCCAGATGCCACTCAATCTGGTTCCTCATAAACGAAAGGAAGGCCCACAACTGCAAATCTCCCATATAGGAGAAGACACTTGCTACCATTTTCATGCTGACATACTCACACATGATATTATGCAAAAATAACTTGCAAATCAAGCTTTGTTCATCAAAATCGCAGGAGCGAAAAATATCAAGAAAACTTTGGGTTGAAGAACCCAAATAATACCTATTCTAAAAAATTTCTATAATTGAAATAAATAATATCGTTCCCAAAGGAACCCTGGATACGACGGGGACAGCCGCCTACATGCTAGTAGGTTTAGGGCAAGGTCACGGAGCTTGGTATTGTCATTCATCAGGTCCGAGACCTATCAATGTAGCTGATATAGTTGTTCATCCTTCTTCTTCATGGCTTCCTTATGCCTCTGTGATTCCCATTCTCTCTCCCATTCTTCCTTTAACCACTTCTCCCTAAGGAAATCCATCATCCTTTTGTGTGCCTTGAGCAAGATCACCCTCTCTTGTAGAGAGAGCGCCTGCTGCTTCCATTTCTGTAGCTCTAGTAACAACAACATCTTTTCAGAACACCATCCTTCATCAGGACCCAGTGTTCTCCCACATGCACTATCAATTAAGGGTGTAACAGCCTCTTGATGGTGAAACTGCTCCACTTCGGTTGCTGGTTCTTATGTAACCGTAGCTTTGTCAATGGATTTTGTTATAGTTTCCTTATCTCCCTGATCAGCTTCCATTCCCATTGTTGGTTCTTGTGTAAAAGTAGTTTCATCCACAGACTTTTGCATATCATTTTTCCACAGGTAGGCTTCTATCTCCACTGGTGGTTCCTATGTAACAACAGTTTCAACCATAGGCTCATGGATGTTAGCTTCTCTTTCCTTTCCTTGGCTGATTTCTGTCTCCACTGTTTGTTCTTGTGTAACAATAGTGTCATCCAAGGGCTCCTGTGTATCCGCTACTATAGCACTTTATGTTGACTGTGTCGTCTTAGTTGTTGGTTCTTGTGTAACAGCAAAGTCCTCAACGGGTTCTTGTGTTTCAATCTCCCAAATTTTAGTTTGTGTTTCCCTCGAGGTGGCGTCTGTTGCACAGACTCTAAACCCTGTTGTCACTAGCTTCTCAACACAGGTCGTGCACATAGTGCCTGGGAAATCTCCCCTTCTGGCCCTGGCCATGGCCTTAGCCAAAGTGTCTAACCCTGGGGCTCTTGCCTCTAATTTCCCCTCTACTAGTTATTCCCTTAGCTATCTATTTTATTTTTCTAATTTTTCAATTCTTAACAGCAAGGATTGAGTTTCGCTCTTACCAAGTAAAGAAGGTTCGCTAGCTAGGCATGCTTCTTGTCCTTCTACTCTACTACCTCTTTGTTCGTCTTTGACATGGATGGGGACTCTTGGCGCTCACTAACCCTTATCCTCTTCTTTGGTTGCCTATCACCAATGGGCTTGTCGACTGGCCTCTCACCAACTATTATTATTGAAGATTGGGGCTGCTCCTTTGTCACCACTGGAGCTTCCTTAGACGTCCCGGTTTGCCTCCTACAGGTGGTCCTGGCCTTCTTCCTCATGAATTCTTCCCAATTCCTACCCTAGCAGCTTAAGGCATCCAACACTTTGAGCTTGATGAGGCCATGGTTGGTGACGCATGTTTCTAGATGCGCAACTATTTTCACGGCTGCGGCCATATGCCTAATGTTTCCCAATAAAAAGTAGGGAAGATTGATCAGCTATCGATTCTGAAGGTGATTTAGTAATGGAAAGTGGTAACTAAACACAATTTTTGCCTTTCCCTTGCAAGTAATGTACTTGATGAGGTAGAGGGCAACATCATCCCATGGCTGGGGAAGTGACAACCTGTCGATCCCCCTCCCTTTCTTTACCAGTGACTCTTCCTCTTTGAGGAAATCCCCCTTCAGGGAGGGTTCATTAACCTTCCTGTTAAACCGCCTCTTTCCTTCCACTGGTAATCCCGTCACACGATCAATCACCTCTTTTGTAACCTCCAGCTTCAACCCCTAACCTCCATCTGGTTTCTCTCTAAATTCTTTGCAAATTCCATGGAAACATTGTCGTTTGATCCCTCCAATCTCTGGAAGAACTCAAACTAGCCTGCGTCCTTGACAATATGGCATGATTTGGGGCAATTCTCCAAGGTTTCTATGGACCCTGGCTCATGTTGAATTGCTGCTCCACCCATTGCTACGCAAATTCAATGTTGTTTCTCTTCCTTCCCCTTTCCCTTAGAAGTTCCAGGGCAGTCGGCACACTACTTATTTCTTTCAACTTGTACTGTTCATTTCCCACCTCTCAGAGCACTCTGAATGGGGATGCAATGCTCTAGCAGGGGTAAATGGAAAGGTGGTGTAGGTGAGGATTTCAAATTAGGATTTTGTAATCATGGTTCGTACTGCACAGTAATATTGCCTTATTAATGCTGGGTTATGGGAGGTCTTGTCGAAGGTACACTTCCCCTTTTTGGTATGATCGAGCATTAAGTAACAATAATTACCAGGTCACCGTGCCTTAATTGCAAGTTTTTCTTTTAATAGTCACAGGTCATGTGAAGGTCATGTCGCAATATGATTCGCTCCCCCCCGGCTTAAATGTGACAGTTGTCCTCGTCCGTCAAAAGTTGTGTTAAGTTGCCATAATTACCGAATAAAGTGAATAACAATATTACCTTTGTATGATGTACCTGGGTGACGTGGGGAGAAGTCATGGGTGGTGAGGCGCACGAACCTATCTCTAGTGGCGAGATGCATAAACTTTAACTCTGCTGACAAGAATCATGATGATGCCTGTTGTTTATTGCAATAAAATATCTTACTTATTTCTAAAAGTCACCAGTTTTTACAGGTGTTGGTGTCCAAGTGTGAATAAACTATTCCACCCTTTCCACATTAATTCATCAATCCGAGTGCGTACAATTTTCAAGGTAACGCGAAAGGTATATGCAGGGGAAAGATTACAATCTAACACAGCTAAAGAATCAAAGCATCCATGTAACAGTAATTACAAATAAATTGCAAAAATTAAAAAGGCATCCACATCGATTAATTAAAGAGTTGTAACAACAATAAGAAATTAGCACACAATGACAAAAACAACACACATAAAGAAAATACGCAACACCTAATCAGAAGAGCAGGCCCAGCTCTTTGATCAGGGCTGCATTAACTCACAGCTAAGAAGAGAACACCAAACTAACTCGCATTCAATTAATATATAAGAAATTGTTACAATGTTTGTCTCTACACAGCTACCCTTCGCATAGGAATAAAACCCCCTTTTATACAAATACATGGGAAAGACATATTCCCTAAATCTAGTAACTAATTCCCAAAAATATACAATTGTTAGAACAAAAACTAATTGCCAAGAGAGAGAGAGAGAGAACAATAAAGATCCAAAATAAGCTTGGGAGTAGCTGAGAGTTGGTTATGTTGTTGCATCATTTTCAAACAGCTATTGTAAATGCTGGACTATTGCTACAAGTTGTGAATGTGATACCTGTTCACTGAAATCTGCGGAAATAGAAAATTTTAGTAGTTCGCATAGGCAAAACCCCGTGACCTTACTTCATCAACTAAATATTCCAAGAGACGTTAGAAGTGAGCGTTACCTTGTAAGTTTATCACAATTAATGCATATCATTGGTGCAAAAAGGATGAAAGGATAGGTGAAAAGGTAAGGAAAATATAGGTAGATTTGGTGCCCAACATCTCCCCCCAACTAGTCTCCTGCATGTCCTCATGTAGCTCATCGCTTCTGCATGTATGGATTAGAATGGCTGTGGTTAGAGTGGAGTTGGGCGAGATCATACTCATCTGCCATGTCTGTTCCTGGGGACTTGTATCCTTCTGTGAGAAGAACATACTTACACCAACCATTTGGTACATTGTATGCTGGGGTATAGTGCTCTGCTGGAAACCAAATTATTGGGAACCTGAACCAAAGTCCCATCCACTGGACCCTGCATGTTTGGATGCATGCTACATATCTCGGCACCCGACTTAGTGCTCGTGCAAAATTTGGTACCCCAAAAGGTTCCCTATTCCAAACAGTTGTAGGTGACATCATCCACCTCTTCTAACAACTATCAAGGGCCTCATCTTGAAACATGACTATTTGTTTGACACAAAGGTCAATACACCACTTCTGTGTCCTCAACATCCGTTCTTTATTTCCCTCAATCTCTAAAAAGGTGGTGTGCTTATTATACATAGTCACAGACTATTCGTGCTCCCCTCTTATCATAAGAGACTTCGTACTTTGATTCAATTCAAACGTATTAGAAGCCTTCTGCCTGATTATCTGGTCGATAGTATAAGAGGTAAGAGCCCTTAAATGAATGTACCCCCCATATGGGACTAGGTTAAACTCTTTTTCCATGCGTAGGAAGTATCCATGCATATAAATCTCACACATCAGTTGTTGGGTTATCAAGTCGTGGGTTCTCGGGATAAGAAGGAATTGTATAGAGTCCTCGATCTTGTGACTAACCTCCTTCTTAATACTTTATAAATAGAGGAAAATAAATTGCTCGTGTAGGAACAAGGCATAACTAGAAGTAGGAGGGTGACATGCCATTACTTGTTGTGCCAAGCTGAACATCTTTTCTTTGTCTGTCTTCAGTTCCAGCAATTGTCCTTCCAATATTTCTAGTTTGAGTTGTTGCTTTGCATATCTCAGCCGTAATATGTCCACTCATTCTATATACTCAAAAATAGTCTAGGATGATTGTTCTTGGACCCTTTTCACCTCATTTTGGTAATGGGTCACGGCGGATTTCCAAGTTTGAATCTCGGTTGTTAAAGATAATTCACGGCCTTCGAACAAATGTTCGATACAATTTGTTTGGGTGGAAGCAGAGGTCGTAGGAACATTGTCTATTTGTGTTAATGCTTCATCCACTGTAACCTTAGGCTTCTTAGCCCGCCATTTATACTTTCTTACCTACTGCTTGAGTTGATGCACCTGTCTTCTCAACCTTCAAACATTTTTTTTCAACCACATCGTGTCTCTGAAGTGTAGATGATATTTCTTTTTAAGAGGTGGCCTCCTCTGCTCGCACAGTTCTATCCATTCTTGCTTAACAATCAATTCCTCTCGCCTTGTAGCTAGTCTAGCAAGTGGTGGATTACTTGGAGGAGTATCCATTGGTCCATCTACCGGCCTTTCCTTACTCGATTCCCATTTCTCAGAAGCATTCACTTCTTCCTCAACAATAAATTCAGCTGGCCTTGCAGCTAGTCCAGAAGGTGGTGAATTACTCATGGGACTATCCACTAGTTCATCTATCGGGCTTCCATTACCTGGTTCCTATTTCTCGGGAGAATTTTATTCTTCCTCCCTTCTGGACTCCAGGACATCTGTCGCGTGAACAATGCCTTCTTCATCCATTCATTGTTCCCATTCTCCTACAAGCTTCTCCTCCTCAATATGTTCTTTGGAATGGCCTTGGTGAGAATCAGCAACCAACAAACTAGCAGTGGTTGATCCCTTTACTGAACCATCAAACTTCAAAATGGGAGGGATAACAACCTCCTCTTCTGAGCGTCAGGGAGAGTGAGACACTCTTGCTCCTCTTGGTATTGTGGCACAAAAAAGAGAATGGAAGATGTTCTCTTCCTGGTCTATATGGCCCTGTCTATTACCTCGAGTTCCTTCCCTTCATCAACCACAATTCTACTCTTGTTTAAGGCTGCTTCCTATGTTTGCTCTTGTCCCGTGGTTGACACTATTTCTTGTGTGGCAGTGTCAACCTCAGGGCTCGTTCTTTCCAAATTTTCCAGGACCAGATGGGTTGGTGGTGGTTCTTGTGTGGCACCATCACCCATATCCAACGCTTCCTAAATAGGTGATGCTGGCATTGCTTCCCCTTGCACTCCATTAGTGAAAGTGGATTCTTGTATCACCATATCAATCCCATCCATCGTGTCCATGATTTCCTCCTCCATGGGTTCCACAGTCGAGACGTGTTCTTGTGTAATAGCCTCGGTTTTAGCACTGACTGTCTCTTCCGTTTCAATCTTTCCTTGCTCCAGTTCTTCCTCTTCCATTGGCTCCACAGTCGAGGCTGGTTCTTGTGTAACAACCTTGGTTGTAGCACTGATTGTTTCTTCTGCTTCAAGCTCCTTTTCTTGCTTTGGTTCTTCTTCTTCCATTTCCATCTCTTCGGGCTCTTCTTGGTCTACATATTCTTCCTCTATTGGTTCCTCCTCCATTCTCTCTAGTTCTTCTTCTCTAGTAGCTATAGCAGCTGCTACTTCCTCTTTTGTTGATTCCTAAAATATTGCCCAAGGAATTTGAAATCGGGTCAATGCATGCATGACCAGTAATCGAACTAGCCCATGATTGGTGATGACTACTAAAATATGTCGCGAATGTTGAGCAGACTGTGCCATCAATTGGAGGCTTTTTAGCAAAAATAAGGGCATGTTCAAAGAAAAGACTTCTTCTTGTGGAAATCGAAGATGAGCTAACACCCTGAAATGATACTTGAACACAGTGGTGAACCGTCCTTTGCAAGTTATGCATTTCATAACAAAACATGCTACATTGCCCCACGGATGCCACAAAGAATTCCTTCCATACCCTCAGCCTCTTTGAACGATGCTCTCGCCAGCCTGCAAAAATAATTTCGGGAACTCCGAGAGGGAAGTTCTTTGTCAAAACCAGCTCTGTCCTTGCTGAGGAAAGCCACTGAATTCTACAATAACTTCCTTCGCGACAGGGATTTCTATCCCTCTTACACGAGAGCAGTTCTCATTCAAATTGAGTGTGAATTCCGTTGTAATCCCCTCGTCGAATCCCTGCAACCTGTTAAAGTAGATGTCTTAGCCTGCATTGACAAAAATCTACCACACCTCTCTATTGTTGCAGACCAGGGTGGTATCCTCTGGCTCATGACGCACAACCAACCCACCCATTGATGTAGAAATAGTAATATCACTTGGATGCAGTCTGCTATTGGGGAGAGAGTAACAACAACCAAATTAACAGTGATGGTAACAACACGGTGGAATGCGGGGTAAAAGGAGGTGAAAGCGGGTCGGTGATCTTTTGAAAAACGCAAAGGATTATGGCGAATCATGGTAAGTGCGATGAAATAATTGTGGTAATTAATTCGTATAAATTGGAAAAGACTGATTATTTATCGACTGTACGTAATTCAAATTCCAATGCATCGAAATGATTAAATGAAATGGCGGGTTTATAGGTGTACCATTCGCACAAGATTTAATAATGATATATGATATGTCATTATTGTGGTTTTTAAATATGTCGTTGTTCACTTATGACGACACCCCCCCAACTTAAATGTCCTTGTCCACAACACATAAATGTCTCATCGATGGAATATTTTAATTGAATCCATAAAAGTCAACGGAGATGTACCTAGCGACCTACCTGGTGGTGGAGTAACAACAACGTAACCGGCGGAGTAACAACAGTGGCAGAGTAACAGCATCAGCGGAGTAACAACATCTGACACTTAGAAAAAAAGGAGTAACAACAGTGGTGGAGTAACAGCAGTGACAGAGTAATAGCATCTAACACTTAGAAAAAATTTCAGGAGTAACAACAGTGGCAAAGTAACAGCACCGGTAGAGTAACAACATCTTACACTTAGGAAAAATTTCAGGAGTAACAGCAGTGGCAGAGTAATAGTATAGGTGGAGTAACAACATCCGACACTTAGAAATTTTTTCAGGAGTAACAGCATCGGCGGAGTAACATCTGACACTTAGAAAAAATTTCAGGAGTAACAACAGTGGCAGAGTAACAGCACCGGCGGAGTAACAGCATCCAACACTTAGAAAAAATTTCAGGAGTAACATTAGTGGCGGAGTAATAGCACCAACGGAGTAACAACAGCGGTGGAGTAACAACATCCGATACTTAAAAAAAAATTCAGGAGTAACAGCAGTGGCAGAGTAACAGCAGCGGCGAAGTAACAACATCAACTATTACTTAGAAAATTTTGCCAGCTCCTCATCATCGGATTTCGATTGTACTTCCTGCAAAAAGACAAACAAGTAAGTAGTAACAACATATTATTATTATTATTACTATTATTATTATTATTATTATTATATATATATATATATATATATATATATATATATATATATATATATATATATATATATATATATATTTAAGAAGAGAATGCAGAGGAAGCATTCTCTGCACCAACAACCATCAAACCAGATTTATCAGAGAGATGTTTGATGAAGGCATCCTTAGAAGTTGGACGGTGGTATAATTTCAGACGGTGTTTGTTCACTAAGAAGGAAGCACGAGTATCATCTATTGTAACCAATCTGACTGTTCCATTGTCAAACACAGCGTCCACTTCATAGGGTCCCATCTAGCGAGTGTGAAGCTTCCCTTTAAAATCTTTAAAATGAGAGTCATAGAGTAGTGCCCAATCTCCTTTATGAAACACCTTATTCTTGATAAATTTATCGTGCCATTTCATTCTCTACTGTTGGATAGCAGTAGTTTTCTGGACAGCCACTGAACGGATTTCATCTAACTCATTTAGTTGTTCCAGCCGATGTTTCTGGGCCTCTGATAAGTCCAATCCTACTTCCAAAGTTGTTATGAGCATGCTGATCTCAAATTCTATCAGAAACAAGGGGGATTTCCCATAGACTAACTCAAATGGTGAAAACCCGGTTGTGTTCCTCCATGTTGTCCTGTATGCCTAGAGAGCTTCAGGAAGTTTCTGAGACCAATCCCAACGATGGCTTGCTACAATCTTTGTCAAGATATTTTCCAATACCTTGTTTGTACTCTCTACCTATCCATTCGCCTAGGGGTGATATGGAGATGTCACATTGTGTTTGACTCCATATTTCTGCATAAGCTTTGCTATCATGTGGGATGTGAACTGTGCTCCTCCATCTGAAACAATCTCCCTTGGAGTACCATACCAAGAAAAAATATCTTCAAAAAGAAAATTTGAAACCACTTGTTCTGTTGCTTTCGCAACAGCTCTGGCTTCCACCCACTTAGTCACATAATCAGTGCAGACCAAAATGTGAACCTTTTGATGAGAAGGTGGGTTAAAAGGTCCAACGAAGTCAATTTCCCACTTCTCAAAAGGCTCGAGGACTACCTAGGGCTGCAATGGCATTTCATCTGATTTTCCAGGTTGCCCCATGCGTTGACAACTGTCACATCTTCAGACATAATCTCGAGCATCCTGAAAAATAGAAGGCCAATAATATCCCATTTGCAACACCTTGTGGCCTATTCTTTTATCTGCAAAATTTCCTCCACAAGGGCCATCATGGGCAGCCTTCAATATCTCATAAATGTCATCCTCAGATACGTAGCGCTGAATCTGTTGATCAACCCCTGTGTGAAAAAGGTATCCTGCCATCCATGAATATCGAGTACTATGATGAATAATTCTTTGTTGTTCCCTATATGACAAGTGATGAGGTACCTTCCCTGTAGAAAGATAGTTAGCAATATCTGCATACCACGGAGTGTTAGCAGAAATTGCAAAAAGATGTTCATTTAGAAAACTATCTTCTATGGGTGCACTTTTAGAATTATTATCTAGTCTAGACAGAAAATCAGCAACCACATTATCCTTTCCTGGTTTATCTACTATGGTGATGTCAAATTCTTGAAGTAACAGCAACCATCTTGTAATATGACCAGGACTAATGGGCTTATTCATCAAATACCTGATTGTTGTGTGATCAGTGTGTACAAAGGTAGGATACCCAGTAATATAATATTGGAACTTGTTGATGGCATAGATGATAGCAAGAAATTCTTTTTCAGTGACTGTGTAGTTTAACTCCGCGGGAGCCAAGTTCTTACTAACATAGTAAGCTGCATATGGAACCTTGTCTACTTGTTGTCCCAAAACTGCCCCAATTGTTGTCTAAGAGGCATCAACATGGATATGAATGTAGAAAATTTGATGGTAGGTTAACTCGATAATGCAATATAAATCAAAGCAGAATACTATAACCTACTTCTACTATCAATTTACGGAAGCTTAAGGATCGAGCTGAACAATATAACTAGAATAAGAAGAATCAATGGCACAATACACATGAAAATACTTTGGGGAAAGCCTCAGCTAAAAACCCCATACTATTGTATTATCATACATGGTGGAAATACATAGGAATTATACAAAGCCTTAGGCTACTCTCACAACTAGCCAGCTCTCAGTACAATCCTCACAGATACTCACAGGCAATCTTGGCTTCTCTCCAGCCTTCCTCTCTACCCTCCAATCTCCTATTTCCTTGCGTTGTTCCATGTGGATGATTTTTCTTCAACCAAGTGGATGGTCTCCTCCAAAACTATGCAATCCTCATAATAGACATGCATGAGTTTCTCAACTCGGTCTTTCTCAGAATAGACATGCATGAGTTTCTGATGAGGGAATCTTCAGTTAACTGGAGTAGCACTAGTTGAGTGCATGCATGCATCAACTAACTGTTAACTCACCATTAGTTCCTCAAACAGTTTGGAACTAATTTAACTGGACTTAATAACTAATTACAACTCAAATATAACTCAATATTATCTCCTTAATTTAAGTGATAACTCTTGCATGACTTTAGAAAGACTTCTAACTTGAATTTCTCCAACTAATCAATTTAAAATTAATTAATTAATTATTTCCAAGTATCTATTAAGACTAAATTCAATTTTAATTCACAATTTAATTCAAGGACAAATTAAATTGGAATATTCTTGTTTCCATATTTCAACACTCCCTCTCAACAACAAAGGGATTATCTTCCACCCCGATCCTATCTCTATGGAACTCGAATTTACACTTTGATAATGCCTTTGTCAAAATGTCAGCATCTTGCTCCTCTGTCGAAATATACTACAGCGACATGATCCTCTTGACCTGTGAAAAGCCACGGGCAACAAATCTTGCCTTATGCTTCTCCACACTACCATCAGCAGCTTGCTTTACCTTGTAAAGCCAATGGGAACTCACAACTGACTTGTTCTCCGGTCTCGGAACCACGTCCCAAACACTGTTACGAACTATGGAGTCATACTCCTCCACCATAACATCAACCCAAATCGGCTGTTGCACTGCTTCGTCAAAGGAATATGGCTCGGTCTCAACACATTACCCAGCAAGGGCCATGTATCCAGTATACCTCTCAGGTGACCTCCTCTGTTTGTCCCACATTCTCTCTTACATCCTCCAACAATTTGTCAGCTTCTCTTGTGCACTTCCATCCACCTCTGGAAGACTCCGCTTGAGTGGATGTCTCCACTCCTGGAACCTTTGCATGTGGCTGCTCTGCATTAGTCTGAGGCTCCTCCTCCTTAGGAACCAACAATTCCTCCATAGCCTGTAGTTGGAGCTCCCTCTCAAGGGAAACTCGCATGGCCTTCTGCTCATCAAAATTAAGATCTTTGTGAACCACTATCCTCTGACTAGTAGGCAAGTACACCTAATAGTTGTGAGGTGTATCAGTGTATTGCACAAATATCCCCAACTCTGTTATCGGCTCAAGCTTCTTCCGTGCATCCTTTGTCACATGGCAATATACCGATGAGCCAAAGATCCTGAAGTGACCCACATCTGATCTCTTACTGGAGAAAGCTTCCTCTGGTGTCTTCATCCCAAGTATGTGATGCGGGCTTCTGTTCTACAAATAGACCATTGTGTTGCATGCCTTAGCCCACAAGTGAAGTGGTAGGCCTTGGTCATGCAGCATTGCCTGTGCCACCCCTATAGTAGTTTTTTTCTTCCTCTCGGCCACCCCATTCTGCTGTGGGTTATGAGGTGCCATCAACTCTCATTTAATTCCTTCTACTGCATAGAAGTCCTTAAACCCTTGAGAGACATATTCTCCATCGTCACTTCTCAAGGCCTTGATCTTCTTCCCTGACTCTTTCTCGACCAAAGCTTTGAACTCACAAAACTTTGTGAAGGTTTGATCCTTCTTCTACATGAAATAAATCCAACATTTACGAGAATAGTCATCAATGAAAATCACATAATACCTTTGCTTCGCTGTGGATGCCATCGAGAATGGTCCACAGAAATCAGTATGAACTTGCTCTAAGATAGCCTATGCTCAACTATCTCAATCATGAAAGGAAGACTTGGTGTACTTTCCCAAGGTACAACCTTTGCATGTGTCAACTTGCTCAAGTTTGCCATTGGGAAGTCCTGTAGATATCTATTGCATAATCTTCAAATCCCCATGATGAAAATGGACCAACCGCTTGTGCCACAACCCGCCAATGTCTTGGCTTTGCACCAATTCTTCTTTCATACTCAATGCTGCACAATCATCTACCTCTAGTTTATATATATTCTTCACCCAAATCCCTATCCTCTTGGTCTGACCCATGGCTATGTGTCTTAGGAATGCCTTTCCTTTACTGAAGACAACATCGTAGCCTTTGTCCTCCAACATCACGACTCATACCAAGTTCTTCTTCAATCCAAGCACATACATCACATCTATCAAGATGAGAGGAGCTTCATGCTCCCTCTAAAAAGCAACCGTTCCCACTCCTGAAACACTATACTATCTGTCGTCACCCATCTCTATGCACATCTTGAGGTCTTTCTCCTCCAAGGTACTGAATAATTTTTTATCACTGGTCATGTGGAGTGAGGCTCCACTGTCAAGATACCATACACAACCCATCATCGATGACACCATGCATGCGATGAGGGTAAAGTCCATTTCGAATTGAGAGGCTAATGCCTCACCTTCCGATCCTTCCAAGGATCCCTTCTTGGACTTATTTGATGGGAAATTATTCGCATAATGTCCCATCTTGTGATAATTAAAGCATATTACTTTAGACATGTCACCCTTCTTCCCTCCATGAGAAGAATTCGATTTGAAATGGGAAGCCTTCCCCTTCCCTTTCCTTGCCTTACTTGCTAAGGCCAGATTTTCTTCATCATCATTCTTGGATGAAGAACCATCTCGTGTGCTCCTCCTGATCTCCTCCTACATAAGATCTGACCATAGTCGTTCCCAGTCTAGCAGTTTCTCCCTTCCATTCATAGAGTCCTGGTAGCTATTCCAACTCTTTGGAAGGCCAAGGAGAGTGAGGCTCACCATATCATCATCGGCAGTAGTTATTCCCACACTACCAATCTCATCTCTGCATGTGGTGAGCTTGTTCAGATATGTGGAAATAGCATCGCCCTTCTCCATCTTAATTCTTCGAAGCTTATCCTTGAGCGCCAATTTCCTCAGGTCGCTATTGTTCTGGTAGAGGTCCTTCAATGTCTTCCACATTTAAAATGGAGTATCCTTCCCATGGAGACTCAAGACAATATGGTCTCAAACTCCCTCAAGGATGATCTGTCTCACCTTCGCCACACACTTCTTCCAATCAGCCAACTCTTGTGCATTAGTTGAAGGTGGCTTTGGGATTTCTTGATCAATGAATTCCTTCAACCCATTGTCTTCTAATACAGCCTCCATTATATCTTTCCATGCTATGTAATTCGAGCTACCTTCTAAGGCATACTTGAGTCTCAAGCCATAAAACACCATTGGCCAACCTTGAAGTATGATATGAATTCGATTTGCACCTGCAACCCCAAACTTCAAACTTCAAATTATCTTCTCATTATATTGTTCACAGCTCTGATACCATGTAGAAAATTTCTACAAATCCAGCTCTGATACCATGTAGAAATTTCTACAAATCCAGCTCTGATACCATGTAGAAAATCTGATGGTAGGTTAACCCGATAATGCAATATAAATAAAAGCAGAATACTATAACCTACTTCTACTATCAATTTGCAGAAGCTTAAAGATCGAGCTGAACAATATAACTAGAAGAAGAAGAATCAATGGCACAATACACATGAAAATACTTTGGGGAAAGCCTCAGCTAAAAACCCTACACTATTGTATTATCATACATGGTGGAAATACATAGGAATTATACAAAGCCTTAGCTCTCACAGCTAGCCAGCTCTCAGTACAATCCTCACAGATGCTCCTAGGCAATCTTGGCTTCTCTCCAACCTTCCTCTCTGCCCTCCAAGCTCCTATTTCCTTGTGTTGTTCCTTGTGGATGATTTTTCTTCAACCAAGTGGATGATCTCCCCCAAAACTGCACAATCCTCAAGGATAAATCCTTGACTACATGCATGAGTTTACTCCATGAGAAAACACATGCAACTGATAGTACACTATCCTTGACTTTAATCTCAATTGGGTCTTTCTTATAATAGACATGCATTAGTTTCTGATGAGGGAATCTTCAGTTAACTGGAGTAGCACTAGTTGAGTGCATGCATGCATCAACTAACTATTAATTCACCATTAGTTACTCAAACAATTTGGAACTAATTTAACTAGACTTAACTCAATAAACTGAGTTAACTAATTACAACTCAAATATAACTCAATCTTATCTCCTTAATTTAAGGGATAACTCTTGCATGACTTCAGAAAGACTTCTAACTTGAATTTCTCCTACTAATTAATTTAAAATAAATTAATTAATTATTTCCAAGTAGGTGTTAAGACTAAATTCGATTTTAATTCACAATTTAATTCAAGTACAAATTAAATTGGAATGTTCTTGTTGCCATATTTCAACAATGAAATGGTAATGTCCAGTCCGGCCCTACATCACAGTCACCTGTCCACACAAAATCTGCATCTTTTGTCAGCAATTGAAAAAGTGGATGTGCTATCTTAGCAATATTTTCTATAAAGCGCCTATAACAACTAGTGCAACCAATAAAGCTATGTACCTGCATGGGTGTTTTGGGTATTGGAAAGTGCAATATTAGCTTTACCTTAGTTGGATCCATCTAAATTCCAGTAGCTGAGAGAAAATGTCCCAGAATTATTCCTTCCTCCATCATCATGTGGCACTTTACTGTACTCAAAGAGACATGCGTCCATTTACATCTTTCAAGAACTTTTTCCAGATTTGCCAGCCCTTCTTCGAATGAGTCTCCATATGGAGTAAAATCGTCCATATAGATTTCAACACTGTCATCTACCAGATCAGAGAAAATACCTAAAATTTCCCTTTGGAATGTTGCAGGCACATTACAGAGGCCAAATGGAAGGACTCGGTATGTGAAATTTCCCCAAGGGCACATGAAAGTGGTTTTATCCTAATCCTTGGGAGCTATCTAGATCTGGTTGTACCCACTAAACCCGTCCAAGAAGGAGAAGAACTTCTTCCCAGCCAAAGTTTCCAAGACTTGGTCAATGAACGGTAAAGGAAAATGGTATTTTTGTGTTGCCTTATTTAATTCTCTGTAATCTACATGTTAGTGTCGGTATCTTCATCCCTCCATCAATGATCAAAATTTCTCTTTTTGCATGCATACTAGGTGTCCCATCTGATCAACTGAATTCCATTAGGATCATGGATCATCTTATGGTAGTGGTTCATTATCAAAATTCCCCTCATGGTCTTTACATGCTGGCCCATTTTAACAAGTTTAAATCATTTACAGTCATATTTTGTCATTACATTTGCAAAAGCAATTTTTAGGGTTTTAGGTCTTATTAGGTCTAGGGTTTGCCACCATAGTCATGTAAAAGCTCAATAATGGTCAATAGGCACATGAGGAGGTCTAATAAGGTCTCAAAATCAAAATTTCAATAATGATAAATTCAATAAGTGATTTTTTCCTCAAAACCCTGTTTTGAGGTAAAACAGAGTTTTTATGTTCTATGTATAAAAATTTCATGTAATTTTAATTTTCCTATATGTAATAAGTTCATAATTGCTGCCCTTGGTCACCTTTCCAACTCCAGCCATTGCAAGAAAAAACACAAGCATCAATGCATCAATTTGTCAAATGATTAAGAAAAGTCAATTTCAATGGAAAAACAGAGTTCAAAACCAAAAGTGACTTGAACATTAGAAAAGTGGGTTTGAGATGAGTGAAAAATTAAAGTCATTCATATTTAAAGTGAAAAGGGTCCTCTTGGTCATTTCATTATGCAAATTTACTCTTGGAGCACCAAAATCGCGATTTGGGAGTCAAAGAAGCAAAAAACCCTATTTTCAAGGCAACTTGGCCTGGCACTGCGCATCAGAGGCAGTGCGTTGTGCATCAGGCAGGCATTGTGCATCAGAGGCAAAAATGCAATGTGAAATTGAACTAGCACTGCGCATTGGGCCCAGTGCGCTACGCATCAGTCCAGTTTGCTCCAAATCATCCCAAATCATGCCAAATTGCTCAACAAACCTCAAATTTGCTACATTTTCCCTCTACAAGTACTCATCCTCCTAAGGTTGAAATTGAAGTCACATTGGTGTTTTCCATAGATCTTGCATGTGAAGAATGAAACCCTAGTTTCTCTTCATTGTTTGCCATCCAATTATGCAATTTTCATCCCACCCTCACCAAAACTTCATTAAACACATTTTCACTATTTATTTACCCTATTACACTTCATTCATCTCATTTTCTCATACCCCACTCCCCTAAAGCAAAAATTTCCCTCACCAAACCCTAAATCCCTCACTAAACCCTAATCTCCCAAAATCATTCCCTTCACTCCCCAACTTCATCTCCCAAGAGTAAAATCTCTTCATACTCATCATTATTGTCCTCTTTCATCACCATTTTTCATCATACCTTCATTTCCTCATTTTCCCTAAAACAAGCACAATGTAAAGAAACAGTGACTCAAGTTATGAGCAAGAAACACAAAGTGACAGTTCGGGAGACATAAATTTACAGCTTAGGAGACCTCACAAGGGTGGCAAGATCATCAGAGAGGAGCCTATTAGCATTGTTGAACTTCTTGCTCGTCCTCTTGCCACCACTTGTTTCAAATACCAATCTTGCTTTGAGTTTTGTGAGATGGTAGAGAGGGTTAAGTATCATCATGAATTGGCTAGGCAATTTGTCATCAACATGGAAGACAATATGGTACAGCTTGCTGGCATCAAATTCACTCTTTCACCAGCCATTATTGCAGAAGCAACTAGGATGCCAGATGTGGTGGAAAGATGGAACAAGAGACAAAATATCAACAAACAAAACTATGAACCCTACATTAAAGCTAGATATCATAGCCAATTGGGCAGGGTGTTTCCTTTCAAGTTTTTGGAGGACCAGTATGTGCCATTAATGAAACTCATCATTAAATACTTCACATGTGAGGGAAGGTTCTCCCGACTTTATGCTTATCATATTATATTGATTATGCATTTCACTAGGGTTAGTATGATGAACATACCATACTTCATTTGCAAAAACATAGAGAGGATGACTATAATTGCAAAGAGAAAACCCTACCCACAGCAGCTCAATAACATATATCACTTTGTTGTCATCAAAATTGTTGTTTTGCATCAGTTGAATCAGTTGGGAGTGCCATGGGAAACCTTCATTGCCCATGAGATTTTCAAGGGACCTCAAATGTTTGCAAAACCTCAAGAGGAAGCTGGACCTTCCGGGCAACAAAGAGAGCATGAAAGCAAAACTGAAGAGGCTCACATTCCTATGTTTATCACTTATGAAAAGGGGACAAGAAGACTTTTTGCAGCTGCAAAACGAGTATTATCTCCACCAGGGGTGGAAGGGGTCTCGTTCTCTTCACCAGACAACAGGAAAATGTTATCTTCACCCGAGGTGAAAGGGGCTTTGCCTTCTTCTTCAGCAGAGCAGGTACAGGACAGAGGAAAGAAACCATTGCATGATGAAGGGCCTTTTGAAGGCCAAGACAAAGATTTCATTTTGATTGAGGAAGAGGGCACTGATTTGATCTCCCAAAACTCAAGGCTCAAGGAGGTCATTAGAGAGAAAGAAGCTGACATCCAGGCCTTATCACTTAACCTTGAGAGGGCTAAGTGGATTATCAACTTCCTTGAGCAACAAAACAAGCAATTGGAGGACAAACAAGAAATCTTGGAGCTGCAAGTCATTAAAGAAAACCAGCAAAAGTCTAAGAGGGCAAAGGGTAAGTCGATTGAAAAAAAGGACAATGACTGGGAATATGTGTTGGAAAAGGTGAATGCTCACCTTGAGAAGCTGCTGGACAAGGCAAACAAGGAAAAGAACATGTTGCGCCACATGGCTTATCACTACTTGGCCCGGAATAAAATCTGCAAGACAAGGGTAAGAAACTTAAAAGCCAAGCTAAAGAGAGCCTTAAAATCCAAAAGGGAGCAAGATAAACTTAGAATCTTGGCTGAAGCTTCCTTGGCCCAGAAAAGTAGTTAATGACTTTGCCTCTTGCCAATTTTGAAGAAGTTTGGAGAACTTTTTTCCATTTTCAAATTTTTAATTGCAATACATAGGGATTTTCCTCTGATGCGCAGCGCCACTGGCGTTTCGCATTGAGATGGTAATGAATTTTGAGGAATGGCTTACATTTTTGGATTTCTCATTAAAAAATATGAAAACCCAGAAAATTTCATGAATTTTGGAGGATTTTTGGGTCACCAAAAGGGAAAAAAACACCTCAAAAATGCCCTTTGTGCCACTTTTTGGACCCACAGGAAGCAGTGTTGGGAGAACTGATTTTTGGAGGGGAAAATGGACACCAAATTCAAAGATTCAACTTTTCCTAGAAACTATACAGACATACCTTTCCAAAAAGCCAACCTAGAGCAAATTTGGTGAAGTGGAAGACCTCTAAATTCAGCTGGGAAAAGGCGTTGCGCATCAGGCACAATTTGCTCAATTTTGCTCAAAACTCAAAAAGGAGGTAGATACATCATGTATAGGTGGTTTTGAACTGAATGAATCAGTTTCCATTGTTTTAGAGGCAAGTTGTTTCACTGCCTATTTTTCAGTTCCTAGTTTAGATCTTGTTGAAATAGCTCCTAGACTCATGGATTCGACCCCCAAAGGCTAGAATGGGTGGTTTTTTGCCTATATCTTGTACTTTCTTAGTCATTTGTCAGGGTTGGACTCTTGTGAGTGCTTTGAGCACTATTGTACATCATCTCTGCAGTTTGACAAGGAAATAGACCAGGGTTTGCAGCATTTTGTGGGATTCTTGTGGCAAGGTGATTTAGTATTGTTTTTCCTTCTGTGAATCAAGTTATCATGTGTTTATGTGTGCCATTATCTCTCT
This sequence comes from Pinus tabuliformis, assembly GCA_031772625.1. Classification (NCBI taxonomy): domain Eukaryota; kingdom Viridiplantae; phylum Streptophyta; class Pinopsida; order Pinales; family Pinaceae; genus Pinus; species Pinus tabuliformis. Next base: position 980,174,879 of record CM062812.1, read on the forward strand.
CTTTTCAGCTTAACTAAATGAATCAAGTATAAAGGTGGAAATCATTGATGTTGTAGTGCTCTACCTTAGGTTTTCATTGGTTTTACATGTTTTCTACTGTTTGAAGAGGACTCATGACACATTCATGCCCTCACCAACTCCTCACCAGTCTCAAGACTCACCATTACACCTAATCTGAAGTACTAAACCAATTTCCTACCTCACCCCACAAAAACCTCTGCAAGACTGTGTTCATTCCCTGGACCCAAAACTACCTTTCACATTTGATCCAGCAAACCAACATAAAACTCAATCAAACTCCTCTAAGCATATACCTAGCCTAAAATTAGTCTTTACATCAGGAATCTCAAGCCTCATTTTCTATATTTTCCTGACATTGACAAGGAGAGAGCCCTCTCCCAACCTAGTAGGGCTAGCTACCAGGTTAAGCGTGGTTTGATGTTACCCTAGACCTGCCTTTCTCAGCCAGAGGTAGATTTAGGCCATAACATATTGGCGACCATACTAGGGATGAAAAGTTTGTTTGTTATTGTTGTTTGCTTTATGAACTACATACGGAGCCTAAAGTTAGCCAGGTAGCCTTCGAACTATTCTTGCTTTGCAAGTGCATAACTAGATGAATGATGCTTCAGTCAATCTCTGATTTAGTTTATGAACTGAACATCTGAACTATAAACCATTACTCCAGTATATTAAAGCAATTCTAGACTTTGGATGATGAGTTTAGAATTTGATAGGCTGACAAATTGATAATGTCTATTTGATTTTTGGGAATCGTTCAACACACTGGCTTCCAGGCGATACACTAGGGCCAATGTTGATCTTGATCCTCCTCCCGTGTATGAAAACCCAAATCTCATTCCAAGAATTCTCCGGTAATCAAGTTCTGTGATTCCAATTTTCAGATCTCATTCATGTCCAGTTGTTTTTTAATACCTTGAAGATCTTGAGTTTGATGAACATTTTGATCTATCGTTGTTTGAAACTAAATCTGAAAGTGCAGTTGGTTCTACTGTTCTAAATCTGGAATTTTTCAAAGATCTTGAAATTGAAAGGGCTAATAGATCAATTGATGATCATATCTTGAATCTTCAAACTTCCATTGTGGCTATAAACATTCCCGAGTTCTTATCATCTGCATCTGCAACTCTTGGTTCATCTATTGTTGTATCTGGTTCAGAGATTCCTACTGAAACTCCTTTTATCCCCACCATTCTCGTGCAACCCACCATATCTAATCAGAGACCCCCTGTCTCTTCTCCCCCATCAACCCATTCAACACCTAAAATATCTCATATTTCCTCCCCCCCTTCTACACCTCATACACCCATTACATCGACTGTTATTGTTTTTCTAACTCCTCTTACATCCCCAAGACCAGTTTCAAATCCACCTAGAGCAATGGCTGCCCGATATGCACCTATCGTTTTACCACAAAACTTGGATGCTATGCATGCTGATTACCAAAGAAAAATTCCATTGTTTGATGCTACCCAAGGTATCACAGCGCAGCAACATGTGGATAGGATGAATGATTTCTTTGACCTTCATGAGATAGATGAAGAAAATGTGACCATGAGACTATTTGTTCAAACTTTTGGAGGCGAAGTACGAAAGTGGTTCAGAGCATTGCCGGTTGGAACTATCAATTCGTTGGAGGTTCTTCATAGGCAATTTCTAGACCGTTGGGAGGTAAAGAAAAATCCACTCCAAATTCTTTCCGAGTATGAAAAAATAAAGAGGAATGTTGGTGAAAGTGTCCAAGATTATTGTGTTAGATTCAATACTGTTTATAATGCAATTCCAGCTGATATAAAGCCACCAATGGAGCTAGCTTTGATTAAATTTCTTGATGGCTTTGATCCCGACATGGCATATGGATTGAGAGAAAGAGACTCGACCACATTGGAGGATATGCAGAAAATTGCAGTGAGTGTGGAGGCAAATCTGCTAGCTAAGAGAGCTAGAATGAAGACTGAGAAGAAAGTGACCATAAAGGAGGAAGCTTCTTCCTCAGATCACTTGCTTCACAAGATTGAAAAGATGTTTGATAGAATAACTATTGTAGACAAGCCCGAGACACAGATCAGAAATCCAAATTTCCATGGTCAGAAGCAACCACAGTTCAGAATCAAACAACGGGAGCAAAAAGCACAAGACCAAACATCACAGCAGCAAGTCAAAACACCATTATAGCAGAATTTTGTACATGGTCCGAAATCAGATGATGATGAGAATATAATAGGAGAAAAGAATCACTTCTTTACACCTGATGATTTGCCAATCTATATCACGGAGGATGAAGAGTATTCAGAAAACCCAATTGTACAAAAGGATGAATATTTCATCTTAGCAAATGAAACAGTCCTAGAAGAAGAATCCAATGAATATCAGAGGGGATATATGAATGCATTGATAGCCCAGCAACGACAACATTCACTCAGAAGCAGGGATGTGCTGATCAATCCAATTCAAAAGCAGAAGGAAGCAACACCACCAAAGAATGATTCTCCAAATGTGTAGAAAAAAAAAGGAACGGAGCCAGTAGATCCTACCTCCAGCAAAACACAATCAGCAAATGAAAAGTCAAATCAGCCAAGTGCAGCAAAGGAGAAGACTGAAAAGAAGGATTCCCCACTCAAAGAGGTAGAGCAAACTACAACGTTTAACTTAGAGAATGAGATTGCTAAGTTAAAAGTGTCAACACCTTTGACTGAATTAATGAAGAATAGCAGCTATAAAGGTCAAGTGTCAAAGATTTTGAATATAGATCCGTTATCTGATATGGTTGATATGGAGGATGACCAGCCCGAGCTTATCTTTGGTCTGGCATTAGAAGTTCAATCTGAGGATAGTGATGTTGCCCCTTTTTACATCAGCCTTAGATTGCGTGATTGTGTCTTGCACAACGCCATGTTTGATTCAGGAGCATCTCATAATCTAATGCGAAAGGCAATTATGGAAAAATTGGGTTTAGATATCACTCGCAAGTACCATGATCTTTATTCCTTTGATTCTGGTAAGGTCAGATGTATTGGTCTCATTAAAGATTTGGTTGTCACTTTAGATCCGATTCCTACAAATAATGTGCTCATGGATGTGGTTGTGGCTGACATTCCTCCTATATTTGGCATGCTTTTATCTAGATCATGGGGCGCAAAACTCAAAGGGACATTGCAGCTAGATTTCTCTTATGCCACTATTCCCGTATTTGGTCAATTGAGAAAATTATATCAGGAGAAAAAGATCAAGTATATGATCACAAGCAAAGAGAAACCTTTGAATCATCCAATCAATTATGTACATACAGATTTATAATCTTTTGTTCTTTAGTCAGATAGTTTTAATGATGTAAATAGTCAATTAGTTAAGTAGAAGATATTCCAGAGATCATAGAAAATTTCAGAGCTATACTTGATCAAGAGAGACAAAGGCTTGATAGTACCGCTGAACAGTCAACATTCTACCAGCAGCAAAAAATTGATGGACAGCAAACAAAGGTAGAAGAACAGGCAGAATTTCAGCACTTGGAGGACGAAGCTAGTTTGTGGAGTATGGAATTTGATGGAGCAGTAGGTAAGGATGGTGCCGAAATTGGTATTTGGATACACAACCCTGTTTTCCTACCAAACAAAGTCCCAAGTAATGTAAGAGTTTGTTCGTATAAATTGGCTTTTGATTGTTCCAATAATGAAGCTGAATATGAGGCTTGCTGGTTTGAAAATCCTCAAGAAGTTGAATGCAAAAAGAATTTCAATTTATGGCGACTCTGAATTAGTAATCAAGCAAGTCAAGGGTGAATACCAAGCCAAACATCCTCGAATGCGGGCTTATCGTAATGCGGTTTTAGATATTTTGAGGTTGTTTCCAGATTATACTTTGACATGTGTCCCTCGTGTACAAAATGTTATTGCAGATTCCCTTGCTACAGCTGCAAGTAATTTAAAGATACCAATGAATTCAAACAATAAGTTTGAAATTCATGTGAAGCATCACCCAGCTGTCCCTGATATCAAAGATATTGGCAGGTGTTTCAAGATGACAAAGAAATTGAAGAATTTCTGCAAAATGAAGGCAAATACAAAGAAACTTCTATCGTTGGTGAGCAAGATGATGGCGGAACAAACATGGAGGTAAATCAGATGGAAGTTTTGCAGCTGAAAGAAAATGTCATTCCTAAAGGCCTAATACCTTTAGAGGAGTTATTTGATCAAGATGATGTAGCCAGGAAACCAAGTTTGGTGCTGACTGAGAAGGGAGTTGAGGATGTGAATATTGGAATGGAACAGCAGAAAATCCAAAGATGCTGAAGTTGTCAAAAGCATTACCTCCTCAGGTAAAAGCAAAATACATTAGTTTTTCTTCATTTTCTGATGTATTTGCATGGGAGTATACAGATTTAAAGGAGTATGATAAGAGTGTAATTCAGCATATCATTCCAATTAAGCCAAATCAAAAGCCATTTCGCCAAAAGTTGAGAAGGATAAATCCGAAGCTGCTGCCATCAATAGAGAAAGAGGTGAATCGATTGTACAAAGCTGGTATAATCGTTCCAGTAAGATTTTCAGATTGGATCTCTAACTTGGTGCCCGTGCGGAAGAAGATAGGTGAGATTAGATTATGCATTGACTTCAGAAATTTGAATAAGGTGTCCTTGAAAGATAATTATCCGTTGCCAAAAATGGACCACATACTCCAAAGAGTAGTTGGGGCATCTCGTATGTCGCTACTCGATGGGTATTCCGGCTACAACAAAATTCTGGTACATGAGGATGACAGGGACAAAACAGCATTCACCACTCCGTGGGGGACTCTCCATTATGCCAAGATGCCATTCGGATTAAAGAATGTTGGTGCAAATTTTCAGCGGGCTATGGATATTGCCTTTGCAAATGAGAAAAATGTATTTTTAGTAGTTTATCTTGATGATTTGATAGTTTTTTCCAATTCAGATGAGGAGCATCTTTACCATTTGAATATTGCTTTTCAGCGGTGTAGAAAATATGGCATATCCCTTAATCCCAAAAAGAGCTTGTTTGCCATGGACGGGGGAAAGCTTCTTGGTCACAAAATATCCAAAGAAGGCATCCGCATTGATCCTGCTCGAGTGGAAGCTATTCAGAAAATTGATTTTCCTCATAGTAAGAAAGAGATCCAAGTATTTAATGGTAAGAGGAATTTCTTAGGTCACTTTGTGCCAAATCTAGCTGAACATTTGAGGGAGATTACAAATATGTTGAAGAAAGATAGTGTGGTCAAGTGGACCGAAGAAGCCATGAAGTCTTTCAACCTGGTAAAGTTGGCTCTTTCTTCAGCTCCAATTTTAATCAGCCCGAATTATTCTCAAGATTTCATATTGTTTTCATTCACTTTGGATCATACTATGGCAGTAGTGCTAATGCAAAAAAGAGATCAGCTTGAAAAGCCAATTGCTTTTTTCAGCAGAACAATAAGAGATGCAACCTTAAAATATAACATTATTGAGAAGAAAGCTCTTGCCTTGGTTAAAGCTTTGAAATATTTCTGGGTATATATCCTACATTCTCATATTCTTGCTTATGTCCCTAACACAGCTGTAAAGGATGTTTTGATACAAATAGATCCAGAAGGGAGGAGAGGTAAATAGATCGCAGCATTGCTAGAACATGACTTGGAGATAAAGCCAACAAAGCTAATCAAGGGGTAGGGTATAGAAAAGTTGATGGCTGAGTCTAATTTGCATGCGTTGGACATAAATCTGATTGCTACTATGTCCTAAGAAGATGAAGAAAGTTCGCTTGTTCAGGTATCTGAAAATTTTCTTCATTCTCCGTGGTATTCAAATATTGTATATGTGCTTCAGCACCTTTCACTGCCACCGGAGATGGCCAAAAATAAAGGTAGAACTCTGAAAGTGAAGGTTTCCAAATTTTGTATTATGAATAATGCACTTTATTGGAAAGATCCCAGCAGTATTTTGATGAATTGTTTGGTTGAGGAGGAAGAAAAACAGGTCATGGATGATTTTCACAAGGGAGATTGTGGAGGTCACCTATTTTGGAAGACAACAGCGAACAAAATTTTGAGAGCAGGGTATTATTGGCCTACCCTTTTTGCTGATGTGTATAAAACTGTCACAAGCTGTCATGAATGCCAGATTTTTCAGGGAAGGAGAAAGTTGCAGCCTTTACCTCTCAAGCCAGTCGAAGTTAGTGCCTCATTTCAACAGTGAGGCCTAGATTTTATTGGTGAGATTCATCCTACATCATCAGCTAAGCACAAGTGGATCCCCACAGCGATAGATTATTTCATAAAATGGATTGAGGCGATTCCCACTCGGCAGGCCACCAACTTGGTAATAATTCAGTAACTTGAAAACAATATTTTGTCACGTTTTGGCTGTCCTAACAAGTTGATTATAGATAATGCAGCAACTTTCAAATCTAAAAAGATGATTGATTTTTGTAACAAATATCAAATTACCTTGGGACACTCTACTACATATTATCCACAAGGTAACGAATTGGCGGAATCTTCAAATAAATCATTGGTCAACATCATCAAAAAGCTTCTGGAAACAAACAAAAAGAGCTGGCATAAGAAATTGGTTAATGCACTATGGGCGGATAGAGTAAGTTAGAAGAAATCAATAGGCATGTCTCCTTTCGAGATTGTATATGGTGTTGACACGGTGTTCCCAACATCTCTCGCAATTCCAGTTGTTAAACTTCTATAGGAAGCTGGCAGCGAGGAAGATCATTTACAGCGAAGAATAAACCAAATGATCCATTTACAGTAGATGAGAGAGGAAGTTTTTCAGAATACCTTCAGGCTGCAAGAGAGAATCAAGAAAATCTATGATCAGAAGGCAAAGGCGAACAAATTTCAGATTGAAGACATAGTGCTAAAATGGAATGCTAGAAATGAGGATAAAGGCAAGCATGGCAAGTTCAAGAATCTATGGAAGGGACCATACAGGATTGCTACATATCGGGGTCAAAATGCTTTTCTACTAAAAAAATGAACGGGGAAGATTGTTCAAGAGGACTAGTCAATGGTCGACTGCTGAAACGGTATTATCTCTGAGATATTTTATGCTATCACATATATCACTATACATACCATTTTATTTCATTCATTGCAAAGTGTGTGTTGGGACTCATAAATGTCATAAATTCATCCACCTTTTTCTTCACTATTTCTTACATTTCATCATCCCATTAACCTTTTATCATATCATCTTCATATATATATTTGGGCTTCACCTTCTTATTTTCCATTTTATTCATTTTTGTATTACAAGTGAATTTATGATTAGTTATTAGAAAATATACATATTTTTATATGTATCTCAAGAATATGTGAGTTTTGTGATGTGTAGGAAATATGTGAAGAATTAATATCTCCTCCACCATATTAAGGAGATAATTATGCAATCTTATTCCTAAGGAGAAAATCATGGAGGCATATCTTATGATATTCCTAAGGAGAAAATCATGGAGGCATATCTTATCCAATTCCTAAGGAGAAGATCATGGAGGATTTGGTTGGCATATCATATCCAAGATATGTGATAGATTTATTGAGAGATTTGTGGGATCATATTTTGTAATAATGGGAAAGTAGTTAAAAATTCTTGAGAGATTTGTGGGATCATATTCTGGGAAAGTAGTGGATGATCGTTATGAGTTTGCTACTCATCCCATTGTATAAATAGGAGTACAATCTCCTCCATTTGTAATCTGGAAGTTTTTGTAATCTTAGAATTTTGAAATAAAGGATCATAGTTCAATTTTTCTTCTACATCTCAGTCTCCATTAAAGTGGTGTGCTTGTGGAGTTATGGAGGGCCCCCATGGCCTCACTTGCATGCTTATTTGTTTATAATTTACTTTAGGTTTTTGTTTGATTTCAGCTTTCAAGTTTTATTAAATGTTCTAATATTGGAAGGATCTTATTTGAAGATGTTCTTGTAAGAGAACCGTAAGATCTCAGACAATTATTAGATCTAGGTTTATTTCATTTCATCTTTTAATTTCTTATTAGATGTTCTAATGTTGGAAGAGATCTTGTAGAAAGTATTCTTGTAAGAGAATCATAGATCTCAAACAATTGTTAGATCTAGGCTTGATTAGTTATTAAGAATATTTCTAGATCTATATATTTTAGATAAGCACTTCTAAGTTTACCTTCCTGGGTTGACATTAAATTAAACTCTAATTTGCATCCGCATTTTAGACCACACATTTTGGCGCCGTTGCCGGGGAAGCGCAACTAGAAGGATTTAGTCTTTATTTTATGCATTTGTTTTTATGGACTAATTTGTGGAACTTGGTGACAGCAGGTTTGTAAAGGAGTTCAAAGTTTGGAGCATTCTTTTTTTTCATTTTTGCACATAGATAATTTAAATTCAGTTTTTATTTTAAACCCTCCATTTCTCACTAATCCATCTACGGATGAGGACTTTGACAATGTTGAACAGGTGCTTCTTGGAGAGCAAGGACAATAACCTTGAGCCAACTCTAAGACAGGATTCTTACATACTTGCAAAACATAATGTAAAATTTTTAAATCTTGATGTGAGCATGTTCGAATTTTTAGTCCATAGATGGCTTCACTGGAAGCATGCTTTTACTTAGAAAATAAAACATATTCTAAGTTAATGTAGAATAGATTAGAAAAAAATAAAAATGAGATCTCATTTCATTAGAAGTCATTATCATTAGAAGTTTTTAGTTTTGTTTTCAAAAAATAAATCATCATGAATAAATTCAGTGGCACATCTATGTCTTGTTTCTGTATCACGGGTGAGCCAGGGGCTTGATTATCAGAAATATTTGTCTTCCGATAGTCTAAATGCCCCCGTTACAATGCAGAAAGAGTGTAGATAATGCAAGGTTTTGTCGCAGATCTTAATTGTGTTTTTTTATCGCAGATTTTAATAGTGTTTTATTCATCCACACTAACCTGCATAAATAAAAATAAATCAAGAGATTAGTATGCTCTCTTCCTGCGCTTTGTGCGATCTGGAAGATCATAAAATCTATTGATTTATTTCAAATAAAAAAAAATACTTTTGCTGGAAAATTGATCTGCATGAGCGAAAAATCATCTTAATTTTTTTTAGATTTTTGTTTAAAAAGAAAAATAAAAATCAAAAAAATTTGGTTGGTGATTGATTGACTGTCTGAGATGGTGCATTAATTTTAATTGTGAAACTGGGTAAATCGATCACAAATTTGGATCAATTCTATATAAGGAAAAATTTGGATGTAAATCGACTTTTGTAATCACTAGTTGAAAGAGGCGCAATTCTTATTTTTAACTCTGGAATTATATATGAAAATCGTTGCAAAGGGTTATTGAAATACAATTTGAAAAAATCAATATTGAGTCTGGGTTTTACGAGAATTACTGATGTCTGAGGGACACAGTAAACTAATCTCTGAATTTTGAAGATGTATTAAATCATATGTTGCTGGAATCAATTCTTTTTTTTTTTCAAGCGTTTCTCAATTAGTCCTATCCCCTCAAGCACATTGGTTATGTCATATATTCTGCGCTTTTGGACTTCCAAAGTATCTGCAGCCTTGTTAAGATCAAGAATACCATCATCAGCCTGCTTGACTAGACTAATAAACTTCTTTGTTAACAACCCAAGAGAGCTATCATAACGACAACCGCTGATTGGAGTAGGAGCATTGCCCAAAGGAGAACCAATGTTTGATCCAGGGGTCTGAGGACCAATCTTTGCACGCTTTGCAAGCTTAGACCGATTATAACGCCTGCCACCTGTGCCTGAAACAGTCGTATTTCCAGCACCTGTATCTGCTTCTACATATCCTTGCCCTGATAGCAATTCATTGGACTCCATCTCATGTTCCTCTGTTTCAGTCTTCCAATTCACAGGTTTTGAAACGCAACCCCTTAAAAATGTCAGTTTTGAAAAGAATTTTGTGATCAAACCAGGGCAAATCTAGACAAACTAAGACATGGGTTTTTTCCATAATAGAATGAATTATATAACCCAGAAATTGTTTTCTTAAATTCTTAACGGTCTAAGAGGAAATCGTGGTTCTTCGGGACCCTATTTTGGTAACTGCGTGAATAAAAACGGTTTTGTACATCTGTCTTTTGTAGGCTCTGTGAGGTGGATAGGCTGATTGCCATTTGCTTTGTGCATTGTTGCATGTCAGATATCATATTTTTGCGGCTGTGTAAACCCCTCTCACTCAAGACAGATTCTGAAGAAGAGATTCCAAGCGATCGATTCTGATGAACGATGAGATGGATTGTTATGTGGAACTATGTTAAAATCTCATTGGTTTGGGCAAGTTTCAAAGGCGTTGTGTCAGGGTGACTTATACTCCGTGTTAGACACTTTCCATGGCTCGAATTTACATATTGAATGATTTCCACAATACCATTCCCTCCATACCGCCGAATCATTTCTTCGTTGGCATTGGTACTGCCTTCTTGGTGCATCCCTATTGTATTACGACTGTCAACCAAATGACAAGGCTCATTATTTCAATATGTTGCCATACCACCCTACATTCTGAATGTATTTCGACATTATCTCACTTCCCTTTGCACCGATGTTTTCTCTTGCATTTACTACCCCATGATGTCTTTGCCTCGATTTTCGGCTTTCGTTCTCATTCTCCCTCCGTGAGTTCCTGAGGGTACATTCTTTCATCCACTCTGAGGAAGACACAAGAGAACCTGCTACTAGACTTAGACAAAGAGGGAATGACTTGGACATTCTTTGCTGCAGATGAGTTCCCTTGGCCCTCTGACACATTGATTTCATAGGCATGTTTTAACGAGTTGTCTTTCATTGATGGGTTTGGGGATTGTTATGTTTCGCTCCCCTCATTATGCTCTCTTTTCCATTTTTTGGTTTATGTTGCTTGGCATAGTCTCGACTCGTTAGCTCAGAGTCTTGTCTTATAGTTAAGCCTTTAAAACATCCTTTACAACTGGTTTCTACTTTAAATTTCTCATGTTACTCGAATTGGTAGAAGGGAGCTGAAGGAATAAATGATTTTGAATGCATGTGGTTGTTTTTAGTTTCACCCTCCTGCTAGTCACCCGCGTACCTGAGGTCTGATCTCTTGAGGTTTTCCCTCAGGCCCAAAGACCCAACATTTTCAAAATTATAATAGAGTTGCAGAGGCGAGTCGTTATGCTGTTGCATGCAAAGATATTCTGTTGTATTTGAACTACATTAGAAAAAAAAAAAAAAAAAATTCACAAAATTCATGCAGGTTTGAAAATAAAAAAAAATTGGAACACTTGGAAACAAATTTTGAGAATCGATTTATCAAACATTTGGAGGATTCTATAAATGATGATTATCTTGTTTCAATAGCTTCAAGTTGGCATAACATATTTCTGTTGCATACTTTTATATCACATACTCATATGCAGACCACAACAGATCTTTCTAATGCCAATCTTTTTGCCGAGCATATATCATCTGACACAAACAGGGAGTATTATTTTTCATGGTTATATCTTTACGAATGGATTGATATTAATATCATGATTAAGCCAATTTCAACACTTTGATTGTCCTTAATTTGTTTTATTTGGTATGAAATTTTTGTGTAAGAATCATGAAGGAAATGGCCATTTCTTCTTGAACACACTTATGTTTTCTTTCTGCCAAGTTTTTTTTACAGGTTACAAGATAATCAATTGATCATAAGGAGATTACATTGTGATGGCAATTGGTCTTCCAAAGACTACAATTCATGAAAAATTCTAAAGACAAACCCAACTCCACAACCACTACCTTGCACCTCCTTTTTTGAAGCAGATTTTGAATTCCACCAATTGTAAATCCATAAAGCATGACATTTCCATATCCATTTTTCACAGCAAGAGTTCATCTTCATACACCATGCATTTCCTTACATTTATTTTTGGACGCTCGAAGTCATTCCCTTTCCATGATTACATTGCCTTGTTTTCCTCGCCATGCTGATCCACACTGCTTGTCCGTGAGTTATTTCCATTTATAGTCCTACCAAATCTTTTTGTACAAACTCGCGTTGACTGATGTGGGATTCCTGAAGGCCCACCTTTCAACAAGTCTTGCCCCATCAACATCAGCACCTTATCTGGGAAATAGACTAGAGTTCCTTTTGAGTACCTAGAGGCTTGCATGCGTTAATGGCAAGTTCTCTTGCTGACGATCATGGGAATACATCAATGTCCCTTGATCTTCAGATCTTGCAAGTGACTCTACCTCAACACATCCATTCGCATTTCGCAAGATGTGCTTGGGTACCTTGGCACTCATTGACATCAATGGTGAGTTTCCTCGCATTGGTTAATGGCATACATCAATGGCTGGTAATCCAATGATTTCTATTCATGCTCGACATCGACACATTCTTTCGCATGATTAGAATTGTACCAAGAAGTTTAGTAGCGGGTGAAGACTATACACTTTTTCACAACTCCCTTAGCAGTTACAACAGCATTCATTCTAGAGTACCACAGTTCCACTTTCAGCATTTATCTTTTCCATGATTCAGCATCAGCAATTCAGATTCCTTCATTTCCTAGGATCCAGTTACAACAACATCAGTCACATTTCCCTGATCCAGCAGCAGCAGCAGCTACATTCCTATTACATAATTCATCATTCTTGGGTAAGTAGAGGTATGTTGTTTTCTAATCTTTAATCATGCAATTCCTTATATGCTAACTTGAATATTTTGCAAAATTCCCTCACCATGCTACATTTCCTTTCATGATCCATGCCAAGTTGCATGAGGGCATGCAACCAATTCAGTTGAGGGGGGGAGAACTATATTCACTTCCATGATTCCATTTCTCCACCACACTACATATTCACTTCCATGATTCCATTTCCTCACCACACTACATATTCACTTCCATGATTCCATTTCTTCACCACTATCACTCCATTTTTTTTCTCATTTACCATTATCACTCCATTTTTTCTCATTTACCATTCACCAACATTTATTTTCTAATGATACTTTGTTGCACTTTGCTTCATACGCAATATTGGCATGCTTCATTAATATTACAAAGGGCTTTCTTATGCACATTGATAGCTTATGATTTCCAGTGAGTGTTTACATTATTATTGAAGAAAAGAGAACAGAAAACGAAATGAATGTTGTTAGTACAAGAACCAACATTCTTTGTATTCATGGTTGTCACACAAGAACCAACCATAAGAAAATGTAAGTTGTTATTCATGTCTTTCACATATCCTGGAAACATTCATTATTAAAGACATCATCATGTAAAGCCAAAGTTGTTCAAGATGCCAAATGTTCTTAAAGAGACCCATGCATGGTTGCATGAGGACATGCAAAAAGTTCAGTTGGGGAGGATGTTGGGACTCATAAATGTCATAAATTCATCCACCGTTTTCTTCACTATTTCTTACATTTCATCATCCCATTAACCTTTTATCATATCATCTTCATACATACATTTGGGTTTCACCTTCTTATTTTCCATTTTATTCATTTTTGTATTACAAGTGAATTTATGATTAATTATTAGAAAATATACATATTTTTATATATATCTCAAGAATATGTGAGTTTTGTGATGTGTAGGAAATATGTGAAGAATTAATATCTCCACCACCATATTAAGGAGATAATTATGCAATCCTATTGCTAAGGAGAAAATGATGGAGGCATATCTTATCCTATTCCTAAGGAGAAAATCATGGAGGCATATCTTATCCAATTCCTAAGGAGAAGATCATGGAGGATTTGGTTGGCATATCTTATCCAAGATATGTGAGAGATTTGTGGGATTATATTTTGTAATAATGGGAAAGTAGTTAAAAATGCTTGAGAGATTTGTGGGATCATATCCTGGGAAAGTAGTGGATGATTATTATGAGTTTGTTACTCATCCCATTTTATAAATAGGAGTACAATCTCCTCCATTTGTAATCTGGAAGTTTTTGTAATCTTAGAATTTTGAAATAAAAGATCATACTTCAATTTTGCTTCTACATCTGAGTCTCCATTGAAGTGGTGTGTTTGTGGAGTTATGGAGGGCCCCCATGGCCTCACTTGCATGCTTATTTGTTTATAATTTACTTTAGGTTTTTGTTTGATTTCAGCTTTCAAGTTTTATTATATGTTCTAGTATTGGAAGGATCTTATTTGAAGGTGTTCTTGTAAGAGAACCATAAGATCTCAGACAATTATTAGATCTAGGTTTATTTCATTTCAGCTTTTAATTTCTTATTAGATGTTCTAATTTTGGAAGAGATCTTGTAGAAAGTATTCTTGTAAGAGAATCATAGATCTCAAACAATTGTTAGATCTAGACTTGATTAGTTATTAGGAATCTTTCTAGATCTATATATTTTAGATAAGCACTTCTAAGTTTACCTTCCCGGGTTGACATTAAATTAAACTCTAATTTGCATCCGCATTTTAGACCACACAGTGTGTACTGATGTCATTCATTTAGTTTTGGGCCCAAAGTGAAGGCTATAAAGCTGAATGTCTGATTTCAGTTTTTGGGTTGTTTAGAGTCAGTTATTTGAGTCAGTTTTCAGTCAGTTTTTAGTCTTGTAATTGAGTCAGTTTTGAGTCAACATATTGGTTTTAGTTTGCTGAAGTTATTGACTCCATTTAGCCCAATGGAAGAGGCACTGTCTGCTTTCCAGAGATCTGTAGTTCTTGGCAACTCCCAGGAGCTACCATCCACATTGGAGCCAATGTTAGTGTCGGTATTTCATCCCTCCATCAATGATCAAAATTTCTCTTTTTGCATGCATAATAGGTTTCCCATATAATCAGCTGCATTCCATTAGGATCATGGATCATCTGATAGTAGTGGTTCATTATCAAAATTTCCCTCATGGTCTTTACCTACTGGCCCATTTTAACAAGTTTAAATCATTTACAGTCATCTTTTGTCATTACATTTGCAAAAGTCATTTTTCAGGTTTTAGGTCCCATCAATAATGGTCAGTAGGCACATGAGGAGGTCTAATAAGTTCTCAAAATCAAAATTTCAATAATGATATACTCAATAAGTGATTTTTTCCTCAAAACCCTATTTTGAGGTAAAACAGAGTTTTTATGTTCTATATATAAAAATTTCATCTAATTTTAATATTTCCTATATGTAATAAGTTCAGAATTGCTGCCCTTGGTCACCTTGCCAACTCCAGCCACTGCAAGCAAAAACACAAGAATCAATGCATTAGTTTGTCAAATGATTAAGAAAAGTCAATTTCAATGGAAAAACAGAGTTCAAAACCAAAAGTGACTTGAATATTAGAAAAGTGGGTTTGAGATGAGTGAATAATTAAAGTCATTCATATTTAAAGTGAAAAGGGTCCTCTTGGTCATTTCATTATGCAAATTTACTCTTGGAGCAGCAAAATCGCGATTCAGGAGTCAAAGAAGCAAAAAACCATATTTTCAAGGAAACTTGGCCTGGCACTACACATCAGAGACAGTGCGTTGTGCATCAGGCAGGCGCTGCGCATCAGAGGCAGAACTGCAGTGTAAAATTGAACTAGCGTTGTGCATTAGGAGGGCGTTGCGCATTGGGCCCAGTGCGCTGCGCATCAGTCTAGTTTGCTCCAAATCATCCCAAATCATGCCAAATTGCTCAACAAACCTCAAATTTGCTACATTTTCCCTCTACAAGTAAGTACTCATCCTCCTAAGGTTGAAATTGAAGTCACATTGGTGTTTTCCATAGATCTTGCATGTGAAGAATGAAACCCTAGTTTCTCTTCATTGTTTGCCATCCAATTGTGCAATTTTCATCCCACCCTCACAAAAACTTCATCAAACCCATTTTCACTCTTTATTTACCCTAATACACTTCATTCATCTCATTTTCTCATACCCCACTCCCCTAAAGAAAAAATTTCCCTCACCAAACCCTAAATCCCTCACTAAACCCTAATCTCCCAAAATCATTCCCTTCACTCCCCAACTTCATCTCCCAAGAGTAAAATCTCTTCATACTCATCACTATTGTCCTCTTTCATCACCATTTTTCATCATACCTTCATTTCATCATTTTCCCTAAAACAAGCACAATGGCAAGAAATAGTGACTCAAGCTATGAGCAAGAAACACAAAGTGACAGTTCAGGAGACAAAAATTTATAGCCTAGGAGACCTCACAAGGGTGGGAAGATCATCAGAGAGTAGCCTACTAGTATTGTTGAACTTATTGCTTGTCCTCTTGCCACCACTTGTTTCAGATACCAGTCTTGCTTTGAGTTTTGTGGGATGGTAGAGAGGGTTAAGTATCATCATGAATTGGCTAGGCAATTTGTCATCAACATGGAGGACAATATGGTACAGCTTGTTGGCATCAACTTCACTCTTTCACCAGCCATTATTGCAGAAGAAACTAGGATGCCAGATGTGGGGGAAAGATGGAACAAGAGACAAAATATCAGCAAACAAAACTATGAACCCTACATTAAAGCTAGATATCATAGCCAATTGGGCAGGGTGTTTCCTTTCAAGTTTTTGGAGGACCGGTATGTGCCATTAATGAAACTTATCATTAAATACTTCACATGTGATGGAAGGTTCTCCTGACCCTATGTTTATCATATTATATTGCATATTAATTTTACTAGGGTTAGAATGATGAGCATACCATACTTTATTTGCAAAAACATAGAGAGGATGACTATAATTGCAAAGAGGAAACCCTACCCACAGCAGCTCAATAGCATATATCACTTTGTTGTCATCAAAATTGTTGTTTTGCATCAGTTGACTCAGTTGGGAGTGCCATGGGAAACCTTCATTGCCCATGAGATTTTCAAGGGACCTCAAATGTTTGCAGAACCTCAAGAGGAAGCTGGACCTTCCGAGCAACAAAGAGAGCATGAAAGCAAAACTGAAGAGGCTCACATTCCTGTGTTTATCACTTATGAAAAGGGGACAAGAAGACTTTTTGCAGCTGCAAAATGAATATTATCTCCACCAAGGGTGGAAGGAGTCTAGTTCTCTTCACCAGACAATAGGAAAATTTTATCTTCACCCGAGGTGAAAGGGGCTTTGCCTTCTTCTTCAACAGAGCAGGTACAGGACAAAGGAAAGAAACCATTGCATGATGAAGGGCCTTCTGAAGGCCAAGACAGAGATTTCATTTTGATTGAGGAAGAGGGCACTGATTTGATCTCCCAAAACTCAAGGCTCAAGGAGGTAAATAAAGTGAAAGAAGATGACATCCAGGCCTTATCACTTAACCTTGAGAGGGCTAAGTGGATTACCAACTTCCTTGAGCAACAAAACAAGCAATTGGATGACAAACAAGAAATCTTGGAGCTGCAAGTCATTAAAGAAAACCAACAAAAGTCCAAGAGGGCAAAGGGAAAGTCGATTGAACAAAAGGACAATGACCGGGAATATGTGTTGGAAAAGGTGAATGCTCACCTTGAGAAGCTGCTGGACAAGGCAAACAAGGAAAAGAACATGTTGCACCACATGGCTTATCACTACTTGGCTTGGAATAAAATCTACAAGACAAGGGTAAGAAACTTAAAAGCCAAGCTAAAGAGAGCCTTAAAATCCAAAAGGGAGCAAGATAAACTTAGAATCTTGGCTGAAGCTTCCTTGGCCCAAAAAAGTAGCTAATGACCTTGCCTCTTGCCAATTTTGAAGAAGTTTGGATAACCTTTTATCATTTTCAAATTTTTAATTGCAATACACAGGGATTTTCCTCTGATGCGCAGCAACACTGGCGCTGCGCATTGAGATGGTAAGGAATTTCGAGGAATGGATTACATTTTTGGATTTATCATTAAAAAATATGAAAACCCAGAAAATTTCATGAATTTTGGAGGAGTTTTGGTCACCAAAAGGGCAAAAAACACCTCAAAAATGCCCTCTCTGCCACTTTTTGGACCCACAGGAAGCATTGTTGGGAGAACTGATTTTTGGAGGGGCAAATGGACACCAAATTCAAAAATTCCACTTGTCCTAGAAATTAGACAGATAGATCTTTCCAAAAATCTAGCTTGGAGAAAATTTGGTGAAGGGGAAGGCCTCCAAATTCAGTTGGGAAAAGGCGCTGCGCATCAGACACAATTTGCTCAATTTTGCTCAAAACTCAAAATTTTCGCCTAGTTTTTTCTCAGTTTGACTTTTTCTCTCTCATGGTCAAACTCATGATGTAAACTGATATAAATTGATGTACTTTGATGTAAAAATGATGAAAATTGACTCAATGAGGTAGATACATCATGTATAGGTGGTTTTGAACTGAATGAATCAATTTCCATAGTTTTAGAGGCAAGCTGTTCCACCACCTATTTTTTAGTTCCCAGTTTAGATCTTGTTGAAACAACTCCTAGACTCATGGATTCGACCCCCAAAGGCTAGAATGGGTGGTTTGTTGCCTATATCTTGTACTTTCTTAGTCATTTGTCAAGGTTGGACTCTTGTGAATGCTTTGATCACTATTTTACATCATCTCTACAGTTTGGCAAGGAAATAGACCAGGGTTTGCAGCATTTTGTGGGATTCTTGTGGCAAGGTGATTTAGTATTGTTTTTCCTTCTGTGAATCAAGTTATCATGTGTTTATTTGTGCCATTATCTCTCTCTTTTCATCTTAACTAAATGAATCAAGTATAAAGGTGGAAATCATTGATGTTGCAGTGCTCTACCTTAGGGTTTCATTGGTTTTACATGTTTTCTACTATTTGAAGAGGACTCATGACACATTAATGCCCTCTCCAACTCCTCACCAGTCTCAAGACTCACCATTACACCTAATCTGAAGTACTAAACCAATTTCCTACTTGGCCCCACAGAAACCTCTGCAAGACTGAGTTCATTCCCTGGACCCAAAACTGCCTTTCACCTTTGATCCAACAAACCAACATAAAACTCAATCAAACTCCTCTAAGAATATACCTAGCCTAAAATTAGTCTTTACATCAGTTATCTCAAGCCTCATTTGCTATATTTTCTTGAGATTGACAAGGAGAGAGCCCTCTCCCAACCTAGTAGGGCTGGCTACCAGGTTAAGCGTGGTTTGATGTTACCCTAGACCTGCCTTTCTCAGCCTGAGGTAGATTTGGGCCATAACACTACACATATCCTCCATTTACCATTTTTCTTGGGAACAATCACCAACGGGGAAACCCATTGGCTGCCTGAAATGGGGTAAATAAGTCCTACATCCAGCAGCTTTTGAAGTTCATCCTTGACAATGTTTTTCAGAGCGAGGTTCATTCTCCTCTGGGGTTGTCTCACAGGACGACAATCCTCTTTGATGTATAAATGATGGGTACCTAGATTGGAAGGAATCCCTTTCATGTCTATATAGTCCCAGGTGAAGGCTTCTTTGTGATTTCGAAGAACATCTAGAAGTTGCTCTGTCTGGGATTCTGACAGATTTGGGTTAATATTCAGGGTCTTTCCTGGCTCTATCTCTATAGAAATGTTTTCATGGGACACATTTGTAGGAAGTTCTTCAAATCCATCTATTGTTTCAATACTTTCCTGCGTTTCACGGCTTAAGACAGATTCTAGAATTCGTTGGTTTGAATCTAAAACATAACAGGGATCGCTAATGAAAGTAGTAATTATATCATCCTCTGTTTTTGTTTTCAGCTCAAGGGCCTGCCCAATAGTAAGAATTGGTCTTAATTCTTTATATTCAAATTCAAACTCTTCCTTTGGTAGAGGTTTCTTACAACAAGATGGTTTCACTGACAGGCTAGGTTCTGCAGGAGGGTATAACACAAGGTTTTTAGTAACCTTCCCATTTGAGATAACCATATTTCCATAACGACACCCAATGTAAGCGTCTGCGGTTGCCAACCACGGTCTTCCCAGAATCAAGGGGTGGCCACCAGCTGGGGACTGTGTTTGCAGCACTAGGAAATCCACAGGATAATGCCATGAATCAACTGAGATTGTAATGTCTTCTAACTTTCCTACCGATTTGACTGTAGATCTATCTACTAATTCTAACACAGTAGGTGTATGTTTCAGGTTTCGAAGAACCAATGTATGCATGGCCTCAGCAGTAATGACATTTATAGCAGCACCCAAATCTACTAGTACATTTGGAATTTCCACTCCATTAATTTGTACAGTTAGAATTGGGTTCCCTGGATCCCCATATTTCACAGGCATAGCCTTTCCCAGCATAAAATCTGAAAATTTTCCCATCACATGAATAGAGAGCAAGTCCCTTGATTTCTTTCTAGGTTTTTTAGCACAATATTCCCTAATAGTTTTTGCATGTATAGGTACATCCCTGATAGCTTGTAACAGGGGAATCTTAACAAACATATTTTGTAACTCCCCTAACAAGTCAAACTCAGCTTGAGGGATCTGTTTACTCAAGGCCAACCTTTCAAGATAGGGCGGGTCAACTTGGTGTTCTTGAGTAATTAGCAGTTGAGGAGGTGTTTGATTGTTATTGGCTTGGTTTGATTTCCCTTCAACTATTTCTGGTTCTTTAACCTCACTGCCAAATTTTTCAATAATAATAGGTGAGGGTTGAGCATCTACTACCTGCCCAGATCTCAAGTTCATCTCATAAAGTTCTGTGGTAGAGATACTGTATGAAGGCAGGTTGAGGGTGTCAGCTTGCTGAGCCCCTTTATTGTTAGGATTCAGATTGGGTTGGATAGGAAGTTGAGGGCAAATAGGTGGATTACCAGGAGGTATGTTAGAGGGCAACTGAATTTTTTGTTGTGGCATTGACTGGAGAAACTATCTAGGAGGAGAGGGTCCATGCCAGTTTGGGGCCCATAAATCATTCAAACTAGTTTGAGGAGCCCATTGTTGCCAGGGTGGAAACTGATATTGAGGCCACATAGGTGGATAAGGCATGGACTGAGGACCCATATTAAAATTGTTAAAATACTGAGATGGATCCTGAAACATACCTTGATTTACGGTTGGTGGCCGAGGTTTCCATGGATTTTTGGATCCCATGAAATACAGTTGATCCACCTCTTCGCCTATCCCTTGAAAGACTGCCTTCAATCCTAGCAAGGAGGGGCATGAACTTGTTGCATGACTCAGCTCGCATATTGCACATTCTTCCACGGAGTTCAATGGACATTCTCTAGGTGGATGTTTCTTTCTGCACTTTGGGAAAAATATAGCCATAGTCTTTTCCAATTCCATCTATTTTTTTTTTACTTGTAGTGTGTCCATCTGTGCTGACAGGGTACTCAAGATATCAGTGCTTAAGTTATCCAGCAGGTTTCCAATTTCTACTTCTGTGACACCTCCACCAGATACTTTTGTTGACCGAATTCCTTGTTTATTCCTTGTAGCCTCACTCGAGCACTGGATGCACAACTCACAGATGGTATCAAAGTCCTCTTTTGATATATATCCCTTTCCTACTATGTTTAACAGTTCCAGAGAGTCTTCTCAAAAATCCCGAAGAAGGATAATTTTCAAAATGTCCTTATCTAGGTTAGAATAGCCTAATCTCTGTAATGTGTACTTAAAACGTTCCACACAATCCTCCATGTTCTTGTCTTCCTTCTGCATGAACTTAAAAAGTTATTCCTTAATGTCCCGATATTTGCAGTAATCCTGATACTTCTCTAGAAAATAGGTTTTCATCTCATCCCACATGGAGATAGTCTTTCCTCTTAGACCCATAAACCATCACAGGTTTTTCCCTTTTAATGTAGCAGGGAAGATTTTCAGTTTCTGTGCATTGGTTATGTAGTCATATCCCCAACACACAATATCAAATTCAAAAAGGAACGTGTCGGGGTCTTCAGAAGTTAGCCCATGAAAACTAGGAAAAGTTGTCAAAGGAATGGGCTTTGTTGGTGCACCAATCCCAAGATCCCCAATTTGGAATTCAATAGCAGAGGTTGTGGGTGCCATGAATATCCTCCAATAATCACTGGAATTTCATCAGGTTCTGCAGGGAATGATGGAGGGGGTCTTGTCATGGAAGTTTGAGTTGCTTTAACAACACTCCCCTTATCCCATGGTGATATGAGTACCCTTACATCTCCTTCCTCCCTGCCACAATGGTTTGATTCCTCAGATCTTCTATTTGCAACTTCCTCTTCCTCTGTTACCAACAATGATACTCCTTCATCAGGTACATTGTTGCATACTTCTTCTACTGCTGGAAGGATCTGCTATGTTAATTCAACAGGATAGCACTGGCTGCTCAATAGATTTTCCTTCTGATTTCCTTCGAGCCCTCATCCTCACAGCAACACAAGAATATGCCTCTGATTCAACTCTTGTGATGATTTTTTGGATGTAAGTGTTCCTTCCCAAATCCTGTCCTCCTTTCTTCAGGGCTTTTCCTCTGCCCCTTTTATTCGAATCTTTGTTCATGAAAATTGGTAAGAGGGAAAAATCTAAATTAAATCACTATGCTCAAGACCTGGAGCAGGGTGTCAAAAGACCATTCCCTCCCCAAGACGAGAGATTGGGTTTTAACAACTCAGAAAAATTCAGAACAATCAACCAAAAGAAAACGACTCAGCCCAAAAATGATAAAAAGTAATAGAAATCAAAATACTAAGCTTGGGACTTAGAGAAGGGTAGCACTTCCCTCCCTAAGGTGAGAGATTGATCCCTTGTTCAATGCAGATCATGTCTTGCACCTTGTTAGCCTTCCCCGGCAACGGTACCAAAATGTTGGTGTCCGAGTGTGAATAAACTATTCCACCCTTTCCACATTAATTCATCAATCCGGGTGCATACGATTTTCAAGGTAACGCGCAAGTTATATGCAGGGGAAGATTACAATCTAACAGAAACCCAGGATTCACAACAATTAATTAAAGAGTTGTAACAGCAATAATAAATTAGTACACAACGACAAAAAAAAACACAAAGAAAATATGTAGCACCTGATCAGAAGAGCGGGCCCAACTCTCTGATCAGGGTTACGTTAACTCACAACTAAGAAGAGAACAGCAAGCTTGCTTGCATTCAATTAATATATAAGAAATTGTTACAATGTTTGTCTCTGCACGAATACCCTTTGCACAGGAATAAAACCCCCTTTTATACAAATACATGGGAAAGACATATTCCCCAAATCTAGCAACTAATGCCCAAAAATATACAACTGTTAGAATAGAAACTAATTTCCGAGAGAGAGAGAGAGAGAACAGTAAAGATCCAAAATAAGTCTGGGAGCAGTTGAGAGTTGGTTATGTTTTTGCCGAACAGCTGTTGTAAATGCGGGATTGCTACTGCGAACTGTGAATGCAATACTTGTTCACCGAAATCTGTGGAAATAGAAAAGTTTAGTAGTTCTCATAGGTAAAACCCCGTGACCTTACTTCATCAATTAAATATTCCAAGAGACGTTAGAAGCGAGGGTTACCTTGTAAGTTTATCACAATTAATGCATCTCATTGGTGCAAAAAGGATGAAATGATAGGTGAAAACGTAAGGAAAAGATAGGTAGATTTGGTGCCCAACAACAGGTGTAACAACCAAGACGACTAGTATATATTATTTATTTTTTACAAAAATAGAGAAGAAAAGATCATGTAACAACACTATCATAAGGTATGCTTTGAAATACTAGATGTTGTTACAGAGTGTGTAACAGTCGCCACAAGGTGGTTTTCAACTGCTACAAAAATTGTCTGTCTGCGCCCGGGAAAGGTTTTCACAACCAGATTATCTTATTATGTTTTGTTTTGTTTTGTTTTTTTGTTTTTTTTAGTTTGAAGGTGTAACAGCGGCCAACAGTAGTTGATTTTTAGTTGTTACACTTATTGGAAAAATTAGAATTTTTGCAGCACAAGGGGGATTTTCCCTGTTCCTGTAATCTGAAGATCTAAATTTGTGACAATTTTGACGAATGAATCCCTTGAAGCAAGTTTTTTATATAACAAAAGACAGTGCCCATTTGCAAGCAATGGTGTCGTCGCACTACCATTGTCAAATACAGCATCTACCTCATAGGGACCTGGCCATATAGTGCAGATCTTACCCTTGAAGTCTTTAAATCTTGAGTCGTATAAGAGAGCCCAATCTCCTTTTTGGAACTTCTTCTTCTTGATGAATCTGTCGTGCCACTTTGGTCTTTGTTGCTGGATAATCTCTGTTTGCTAGATAGTAGCTAACCCTTTCTCCTCCAATTCATTGAGTTGGTTCAATCTCTGCTTTTGTGTTGTAGCCAGATGAAAATTGACCTACAATGTTGTTCTTAGTATCTTGATTTCGAACTCAATGGGGAATTAGGGGTTTTTACCATACACAAGTTCATATGGTGAGAATCCCGTGGTATTCCTCCATGTAGTCCTTTATGCCCACAACACTTCTGGAAGTTTTTCGGCCCAATTTCTTCGGTGATTGGCCACAGTCTTAGTAAGGATCCCCTCAATGACTTTGTTAGTGCTTTCCACTTGGCCATTTGCTTGTGGATGATAAGGTGTTGTGATAATATGATGGATTTTATATTTTTCAACCAACTCCTAGATCCTATGAGATGTGAACTGGGGCCCTCCGTCTGTGACTATCTCTCTGGGTATGCCAAATCAGAAAAATATGTCTTCAAACAGAAAGTCTAAGATAGCCTACTCCATGACTCTGGTTAATGCCTTTGCCTCAACCCTTTTTGTGACATAATCAGTGCAGACCAAAATGTACTATTTTTTTCTAGACAAAGGATTAATTGGTCCCACAAAATCTAGGGCCCATTTCTCAAAAGGTTCTAAGACGATTTGGGGTTGTAACGAAATCTCATCTGATTGTAGTGGTTGGCCCATCCTTTGGAGATTATCACATCCCTTCACAAACTTCTTGGCATCCTAAAATATTGTTGGTCAATAATACCCTGTTGAAAGGACTTTGTATCCTATCCATTTGTCTACGAAGTGCCCTCCACAAGGTTCCTCATGACAAGCTTTAAGGATGTCAAAGACCTCATCTTCTCTAACACAACATCTAATAGGGAAATCTGGTCCAGTGTGATAGAGGTTCCCATCTATCTAGGTATATGTAGCGGTTTTCTTTATGATCTTTCTTTTCTCCTTGGAGGAAAAATATTGTGGAAACTTCCCTACAGCAAGATAATTGGATATATCTGCATACCAAGGTGAGTAAGTAGAAATAGCAAAGAGATATTCATCCGGGAAAGAATCCTTAGTAGGAATGCAATTGTCATCAATAGTTAGCCTAGAAAGAAAATCAGCTACTACATTATCTTTTCCAAGTTTATTGACAATTGTGATATCAAATTCTTGTAACAACAATAACCAGTGTGTGATCCTACCATTGGTAATTGGCTTATTCATTAAAAAATGAATGGCAGAATGGTCAGTGTGTACAAATACTTGATACCCGGTGATATAATGTTGGAATTTATTGATGGCATGCACGACTGCTAAGAACTCCTTCTCGGTCACTGTGTAGTTGAGCTCATTCGGGGTTAGATTTTTGCTTATGTAGTAAATAGCATAAGGTTTCTTATCCTCGAGTTGGCCCAAAACAGCACCTACAGCAATATCAGATGCATCTGTAGTTATGTGAAACGATAGTTCCCAGTTAGTCTCTCGCAAGACCAGAGCTATTGATACACAACATTTCAGCTTTAAAAAGGCCTGCTCACACTTCCTTGTCCACAAAAAGTTTGCATCCTTCATGAGCAAGGAAAATAATGGCGATGCAATTTTTGAAAAAAAATCTATAAATCTCCTGCCCCAAGAAACTACATACCTCTGTTTGCATTTTGGGGGTTGAATTTTCAGAATTACCTCTATTTTTGCAGGGTCTACCTTGATTCCTTTAGCAAAAATGTAGTGTCCAAGCACAATCCCTTCAGCCATCATCATGTGACATTTTTCAATGCTCAAAGCAACATTAGTGTGTACACACCGTTCCAACACTTTTTCCAGATTAACTAATGTTATTTCAAAAGCATATCCATAAGGTGTAAAATCGTCCATGAAGATTTCAAGGCAGTCATTCAACAAGTCAGAAAAAATTCCCAGTATTTCCCTTTGAAAGGTTGTTGGTGCATTACAGAGTCCAAAAGGGAGTACTTTGTATGCGAAGGTTCCCCAAGGGAAAGTAAAGGTTGTTTTATCCTGATCCTCCGGGGCAATCTGTATCTGATTGTAGCCACTAAATCCATCCAAGAATGAAAAGAATTTCTTTTCAGAAAGGGTATCAAGGACTTGATCTATAAATGGTAAGAAAAAGTGGTCCTTTTGAGTGGCCTTATTGAGCTCTCTATAATCTACACAGACTCTCCACTTTCCATTATTTTTCGGAACAATGACAAGCGATGACACCCACTAACTATCAGAGATCAGATAAATAAAATTAGCACTCAAGAGTTTTTGTAATTATTCCTTCACCACCTCCTTCAATGTAGGGTTCATGCGGTGTTGTGGTTGTTTGACTGGTTTGCAGCCATCCTTCAAATAAATACGGTGAGTGCATAGGTTAGGGTGGATCCCGTTCATATTTGTATAGTCCCATGCAAATGCCTTTTTATATTTTTGTAATAGTTGTAATAGTAGTTGGTTTTGCTCAGCGGTCAGGTTGGGGTTAATATTCAAAAAATTTCCAGGTTCTATCTCAATTGGATTGTTGTCAATATTCAGAGTGGTTCTCATTTGTTCAAAATCTATATCTTCCACCTCTTCTTCCTGATTCACATTTTTAACAGAAGCGGAGGAAAGCGAGTTACTAATAAAACCATTAATGACATCATCTTCTGTCTCGTATTTGAAATACTGGGCTTTCCCCAGAGTGAGGAGTGGCAAGGAAAGATTTGATTCGGGCTCAAACTCATCCCACCAAGGGTTGTATACATCCACATTTGATTTTGGGGGGTAAATATTAAGGTTCTTTGTCGCCTGGCCATCCGAGATCACCATAGATCCAGATCTGCAGCCTATAAATGCATCTGTAGTGGCTAGCCAAGGTCTCCCTAAGATCAAAGGATGTCCCCCCAAATTGGATTTGGGCTGTAAGATAAGAAAGTCAGTCGGATACCTCCAAGAAGCTATTGTAATCACTATATCCTCTAACACCCCCTCGAGTTTAACACGAGACCTGTCCACTAATTCAAGTACAGTAGGAGTATGTCTAAGTCCTTATAGCCCGAGAGTGGTAAAGAGGTCCTTTTTCATTACATTAATGGTAGGCCTGACATCGATCAATGCGTTAGCTATGGGATGATCATTAATGTAGACAATAACCTTAGGATTTTCTGGATCATTATACTTAGTTAGAAGAGGCTAAGTAGACTTTAATTTGGATAATTTCCCCATCACATGTATGGTGGCAGGGTATTTAGGCTTCCTCCCAGGTTTCTTGATGCACAAATCTCTCATTGTTTTAGCATAAATAGGTACTTCTTTAAGGGCTTGTAGCAGAGGAATTCATACATGCATATTTTGCAACTCCCTAAGAAAATCAGATTCGGGTTGTGAAGTCATCCCAGGTTCAGCCAATCTCTGAGGATACGGAGGGTCTTGAGTTATGACAGTTGAATCAGTTGTTACAGGTGTATCAGCCTTTCCCAAGTTGGTTGTTACAGCAGTAACAGTTCTTCATGGGTTGGTTGTTACAGACGTAAAAACTTCCTCTATATCGGTTGTTATAAGCACAGTAGCTGCCTCAAAGCCTCCAACATCTCTTCTGGATGGTTCACATTCCTCCTCTGTAATGATAGGGGAGTGACTTGGTTTAATTACCTTTCCCGATCACAATTGTATTTCATTAAGCCCCACAGGGGTAATAAGGTAGGTATGGAAGGTAGTTAGAGCCTTTATTCCCTGAGTTGCTTTATTGTTCGGGTTTGGGTTAGGTTGCACAGGTAGTTGGGGTCGCACAGGCGGTGGAGGAGCAGGAGCTTGGAAAGGAGGTAACTGTAGTTGTTGTTGCATGGGTAATCTAGGTAAAGTTGAATTTTGGGTTTTTCTTATCCAGTTGATTCCAAGGGTATGGTTGAGATTGAGGATATTAGATAGAGGGAGATGGAGACCACTGGTTCCAGGGTGAAGGAAAATGCGTTGAAGAAGGAGCAGGATATTTCCATGGATATTGATGAGTACTATATGCATTGTTCCATGAATTGAAAGAGCAAAAATCTTGACACATACCTGAAGGTCATGGTTGCCATGGCCTCCTTGGTGCAATGAAATAAGAGGATTGTACTTCCTTGCTTGACTCTCTAAGTACTACCTTTAGTATAGGAAGCTCTGGACATTCCCTATCAAATTTTTCAGATCGCAAATATTACACAAGCTAATGTTGTTAAATTCACATTCCCTCAAAGGATGTTTCTTCCGGCAATTCAGACAGAACACAACCAGAGGTGTGTCAGCTTCTGCTTATGCCTTCTTGATCTGCGCTGTCATTATCTGGGTAGAGAGAGTATTGAGGATATCGGTCTTGAAATTTTTGAACAAATTCCCGATATCTGCTCTAGTTACTCCTCCTCCTGCAGATTTTTGTATTCGGGCAAAGGCATCTCGAATTGTGCTCCTCCCCTTAGACGATCCTTTAGAGAATCTTAGATAGAGCTTTACAATTTCAGTGAATGGTTCTTGCGATATATCCCCCTTCCCTAATAGGTTCAAGGTGTCAAGGCAATCATCCCTCATTCCTCTGATAAATATAGTCTTCAAGATTTCATGGTCTAAATCGCTATGTTTAGACCTCTGCAAATTATAGTGGAACTGTTCTACATAGTCTTCCAGGCTCTCATCCTCCTTCTGTATCATTCTAAATACCTCCTCCCTTAAGTCCTTGGTTCTACAATATTCTTGGTACTTTGATAAGAATGTCTCCTTCATATCATTCCATGTTCAAATAGAGGCGGAGCCCAATCCCATGAACCATCTCAAGGCTGCCCCTTTTAAAGTAGCAGGAAATAATTTTAATTTCTAAGCATCTGAGGTATAATCATAACTTCTGCATAAGACATCAAACTCAAATAAAAAGGTGTTTGGATCTTCCATAGTCATCCCCTGGAAGGATGGTAAGGATGATAGAGGAATATTTTTCATAGGAGCTTCACCTCTGATATCCTTGATTGGGAACTCAAAAGTGGTGATAGTAGCATTTGTTTTAGTGTTGTTGTCATTGTTTCCCCCCATGACTAATCCTTCTAACCCTTGTTGTAACAGATGTCCTTCAAACTGTTCTTTTGATGGTCTTGCAGGTGTGATTAGTGGCTCAAGTATCCTTAGGGCTAGTTGTTTCGCCGCACTACCTGTATCTGGGTATTGATAACCCAACAGGTGTTCTTCCATCTCAGGTGTTTGATTTCCCCCTTAATTTCCCCTTGTCCCTCGGTCCTCAAGGTCTAGCTACTAGCTTCCACCTCATGCTCCTCAATTGGATTCTTGATCTTGGGGATGTGGGTGATAGCTTTAGAATGATATGGTCCTGAGATAGAGGAATCAGAGGTTTATACTCTTGTTATGGGAGTAATAGCTTTCTGCGGCCCTGTTTCCTTACATCCCTTTGAGAGTTGGACTGTTCTTTTTCTACCTTAGATATTAGTTCCTGGATAAATGTTTTCCTTCCCAACTCTACACTCTTCCTTTCCTTTTTATGACCCATTTTTCCTATGACTAGTTAGAGTGGGGGTATTTTTGGTATCTCTGTAATTCCTACAGTTGCGCACATGGACCCTATGTGTATTAACTCACACCCTAAGTGTCTCAGTCTTCGATAGTGGTGAGCCCACCCAGGTATGTTAGAGCGATGCGCAGGTTCTTACCTCTCGTCTTATTGCCCAACGACTGAAGAGATGAACACACGCTAAACAAAACACCAAAATGCCCTAAGTGCCCTAATGATCACAATTGTGAGCCTACCCAGGTATGTTAGAGTGATGTGCATGTTCTTAACTCTTGTCTTACTGCCTAGAGATTGTGGACTAGGAACACTCTATCATCAAACAAACAACTTGGCTGATTGTATCGTCCACTGCCATCCCTGACAACGGCGCCAAAATGTAGTGTTGTTTTAATCAATCCTAATTGGCCAAGATTGCAACGTTTAATTGTCAACCCAGGGTGGGTCTTGTTGTTTCAATGGAGTTCGCACTGTTTATGTCGATACACTACAGCCAAGAATGAGAAAATGGAGAAAATATTAAAATATGTCGCTGAACCAAATTGTTGAATCAAATCATTCATGTAGACATAAAAACACTCCACAGAATTGAATCACACTTTGCAACTATCAAAGTAACGGTGTGCCACGCAGTGACTAATATCTACTCCAGCTGGTTACTACCATTCTGTTGATTAACTCAATGTAACAGCATAATATAAATTGGAACAACAGCGAATGTAATTCACAATTTGTACAACAATAGCAAGAAACCATATAACAATTAGTGAAACTAGAATGTACACTACCTTTATCATTGCAGTCCCTGCCAAAGAGGAGGGCCCTTCCTCCTTAGCAGGGTGCAGGAATAACACAAAAGTAATTAACGAATCAGCTGAAGAGCAGTAATAGCATCACCATGATGATTAATATTAAAAATAATTCAGAGTTACAGAAGCAGAGTAACAATACTCTTCTATATGTCGCTTCCTTGTATAGAGGAAACAAGTTTCTTTTATAGTTATTACATACCCGAAACTAGAAACAGATCAGTCATGATAATTTCACGATTATCATGCTGATCAAAAATAAAAGTAGTTACAACCTATTTCTAAATAAAAATATACATTTTTTAGGATTGCAATTGCTTGGGTCTGTTGCTTCCAAAATAAACAATTCCTAATGTCGACAGTTGTTATGTTGAATAGTACCCACACTTGCCTGCTCCAGTGCAACAACATCCTGTGAGTGAATAGTGGTTCGAGATGTTACGGTAACTTTTGGCAATAGCACCCTTGGTGTAACAGCGGACCTTTGTATTAGTGCAGGTGTAACCACATCCTGTAACAGCATTCAATGTGTAACAGCAACATGTAATAGCCTACAGGATGTAACAACGAACTGCTCTACCCTGCTTTGTAGTTAATCAGCGTTGCTTGTCTACTCCATAACCTTGTTCTCGTGAGAAAAACCTAAAAAGGAGAAGAGCTTTCCAAAATACTTCTTCAATGCTCCCCCAGTTAGCCACAAAAAAGAATAAAGTATCATATTATTCAGTAAAATACGGAAAAATAACATGACAGTAGAATAGGTTATAAAACTGAGAAAAAGTGGAATTAACCATGTAAAGTTCATAGGCTTGGAGGATAAAAGGATCAAAACTTGGGAAAGAAGGTGCAGAAAATAGGTAAAAAGCCACACCCAACAGTTGCCCTGCATTAGAACTCTTTGCTCTCTGAAAATCACTTGTGAGCTTTCCTACCTTAAGTCTATGAACCGACCCAATTGGGAAGATATTTTCTTACATCTAGGGTTAGCTAACGTGCCCGAAGAATTTCGTGAGGATTTCTCGGAGAGAATGAAAGCCACTAACCCTGCCCAGTTTTGAAGCTACTGCCTCTAAAGTCGCAGCCCCTGAGGCATAAGTTCCTCTTTTTGTACATGTATGCTTAGATTACATTCCTAGTTAGCTGCTGGAGTGATTTTGGTTTTTTTGATATGCAAGTATTTGGATTATTAATTAGTTTGCTTCTATTGTGGATTGATATATTAGTGGTATCATAGTGACAGTAAACACTTCAGAGAAGCTTGTGATAGTGGCTTCACCTCATCTCCCTTATGGGATCATGATTTGACTGTTCCATTCACATAGCCCCAAAAAATAGATTTGTTGTTTGATTACTACATAACCTAGGGTTTCTTAGTGAATATATCATTTTCTCTAAATTTCTTTTAAGTATCTACAATTTTCATTTTTATCTCTTGAGTTTTCTATGGTTTAGAAGCACTTCCATTCATAAACTTAGCCATTAGCTATTAATAAATCTGTTTTCCTCCATTCAACTCATGTTTTCCATGTATAAGTGAATTTGTGCATAAATTAAGAAAAGATTGTATGTTGTTTCAGGAGCTTCTAATCTATAGGGAGAACTCATCTCATTCACCTCATGCAAGTCTTCTCCACCTATGTTGCCAAGGTCCACCAAACCCTAATCTGAATACTTATTTTTGTGAGCAAAGTGGGCATTTTCCTTAAGCAAATACAACCATCTTGAAGTATTTGACTTATCCTTGCATAGTGTGCACCTCCTCCATGCCTTATTTCCCCATCAAACACCTTTCCCGCACTTCATTCTACCTTTCTTACCTCCTTGTAGTACTATAGGAAACCTTGTAGCAGCCTATTTTAAGCCTGAATTGAGCAGAAATGGTCATCTGAGCTTAGGTTAGGCCTCCACTTGGCTTCCATACCCTTGAAACTAGTCCATACCTTTTCCTCCATACATGTCTCCCCTGCCAAAGAACAAGTTGGAAATTAGCATTTGCATTCATAAAACTAAACATCAAAAAGGATTTTTCTGCAATTTCTAAGTTAGCACATGCATGCAGCAATCATAATAGTTCTTAGATCAAATTCCATGCTCAGTTAGTCCAGGTCACTAAATGTTATAAACAAGGTTAAGTTAGGTTTCTTTTGCAAGAAAAATGTGTAGATGTTTAGCTAGATGATTTCATGTCACTTTATAGCACCTTCCAATTCAGTCTTTCATTTCCTAGAGTAGGCAACATTCCCTTTTTGCATTAAGGATAATTTTCCCTTTTCCATTTGGTAGTCAGACTCCTTCTAGTCAATAGAAGACTGGTTTGAAAAACCCTAGTGGTCTATCACCCCAGTTGAAAAGTGACAAGAGTAGACCATTGCATCTATTGTGTATATATCATTGTCTCCTCCAAGTTTTATGAACCCCAGGTTGATGAAGTAAATTTGGTAGCCTCAGGAGTTGCAGCATCCTTGGTGCAATACTGGTGCTCATCACTTTTTGGCGTCGTTGCTAGGGAGGTGTCTAAGTAGATGTGATTTATGCTTTCTTTCTTTCTTTCTTTCTAATTCTGCAAATAGTTCCATTCAACAAATAGTTGCAATCTTTTCTTTCTTTCCAATTCTGCAAGTAGTTCCATTCAATAAATAGTTGCAATTCTTTTATTTCTTTCCATTCTGCAAGTAGTTATGAAAAACCCTGCAAAAAAACTAACTCCTTTCATGCCTCGTAGGAGTAGAGACAACTTAGGGATTTTTTTCCCAAATACCCCCATCGCATCGAACAACCAACCTTCCCTCTTCTTCGGTGGCTGTGAGCTAGAGGACCCATTAGGCGAACAACCAGATATCTTTGAAGAGCCTATTGGGGAAGAAGAAGAGACCATTCCATCAACCTACACCATGGCTGAAAATAGAAATGGGATTGAAGACAGAGAAACATCTAAGAGTAGATCTGAGTGTGTCTTTCCCATCATATAAACTAATGGAGATGCTAGGATGAAAAACATAAGCCCCTCTGCCCTTCCTCACTTCCATGGCCTGACCTCAGAGGACCCAGATACCTTTTTTTCGAGTTTGTTGTCATATGCAGAACTTATGATTACACCTCTAATGACCAAAAGTTGAAATTGTTCCCATCCACCCTCAAATATGCAACCTTGCGTTGGTTCATGGGTTTACCTAGGGACAACATCACCACCTGGGCTTAGATGAAACAAGCCTTCAACAATAAGTATAGGGACTATTGCAGGTCCAAAGATACCAAAGAGGAAATTTTTAGAATGACCTTGGGACATGATGAATCTTTGGAAGATTATGAGGAAAGGTTCCAACTCAGCTACAAAAGGGCCAGGTGCACCCTTGATCCTGAATCACTTAAGCTAGTCCTTCTTAGAGGGATCAAGGAAGATCTCCTAGAAACCCTAAACATGTTGTTAAGAGGGGACATCTATCAGTTACCCTATGATGATATCAAGACAGTTTTCAAAAATCATTCTAGGGCAGCTAGAAAGAAGGGTAGGGCTAGTCAAGATTTGGCCAGTTCATCCTCCTCCAACACATCCATAAAAGGTGAAATTGGGAACATGTTGGAAGAATTAAAGAATGAAAGATCGCATACCCTTGTTCGGCAAATGGACACCATGCAGATCAAGGGGAAGCAGGAGGAAGTAGAAATAACCTTAGCTGTATTTTTCCCTAAATGCACCAGGAGGCACCCTAGGAATGAATGTCCATTAAATCCTATAGAAATTTTCTTGGTCTATGAGGAGAACCACTCCACAGACAAGTTCCCTTTTCTACCTGGATTAAAATTCGTGTATCAAGGAACTGAAGGGGTGACTGAACAACTCTTCTATATCAACCAAAGGAGGCCTCAAGGACCTCGACCATACCAGCAAGGCATGCAAGGGGCATCATATTCATATTACAACCTTAATCATAATACATTTATTCCCCCTTGGTGCCCTCCTACTCATCCTTCATGGTCAACACCTTCTCCCTGGTCATTTGCACCTCAATACCATTCCCAACCTACCAACCAACCATTTCAGCAATATGATCCTCCACAACCTCAGTGGAATGCACCATCCTAGGGGTGGAAGCCCCCATACAACCAATATCCAACCTTACTACCTCCACCTCCATCTCAACCACAACTCCTTCACCCTGCTCCACCTAAGAAACCTCATATGCCTTCTCAACCAAATCCGAACCTAAACAATAGACAGGCACAACAGGTCTACAGTGGGGAAGCATCTTACCCTACCTATGCTATGGAAATTCAAGAAATCAACCTCGGGTCTGGAAGAGTGCTTCCAGATAATCAACCTCCATCTCCACCTAAGGAGCTTGAAGAGGAAAATGAGGAGAGTTTCCCTCAAGCAAATCCACCTACTTTTCCTGAGAGATTAATCCATCCTATCCAGCACACCCCAGAAGAGATTGAACTTCTAGATGAATTGAAAAACTTGTGTGTTAAAATATCACTTCTCCAAGCTATCAAGAATGTCCCCATCTACAACAAGTTAATCAAGTAGAAATGTTTCAAACATCCTAGGAGGCGAAATAAAGACACCCTTACCATTAAGTCATTGGACAACTATATAACTTAATGTTGGTGCGGGATATTTGCCCAATGTATCTAGATCCTGGAAGTCCTGTGGTAGATATGCACATCAATGGTATCATTGTCCCCCATACCTTGATCAATCTTGGGGTTACCATCAATGTGATGACTAAGGAGACTATGCTTAAACTGAATCTTCAAGGATCATTAAGAAATACCGCAACGGTCTTGCACCTTGCAGACAGGTCCACAGTATATCCTGAGGGAGTTGTTGAGGATGTGATGGTCTCCATTGATTCTTGGGAATACCCTATTGACTTCTTAGTTCTCCAACCTAAGACCAAGTTCAATGGTTATCTTCTCATCCTTGGAAGGTCGTGGTTAGCCACTGCTGATGCTTACATAAGTTGTAGGGCTGGGAATATGACCATTAAAAATGGGCATATGCCCAAACAATTGGTCTTGTACCCTCCTTCTCAACCATCTCTGAAGCATAAATTACCTTTGTGGTTAGAAGATAAGGAGTAAGATGAAGTATACTCTTCCCCAATACGTACCTTAGATGCTACTATAAGAGGGGGGCAACCTGATGAAGACACCCTGATTGAGAAAATCCTCTAGATTCAGCCCCCAACACCATGTATCTTGAGGAGTTAGTGAAGAAAGTTGAAGATAAACCTTGGACTGGTTTGTGCCTAGCTGACTCAAGTCCTACTCATGTCAAGATGATAAAATTTAACCCAGAAATAACATTGAAAATCAACCCCTCTCTTTGTACATCAGGAAGAGGAGTTATGTGACAGGCTAAGAAAGCATTTGGATGCCTTTGTCTAGAGTTACAAGGAAATGAAGTGAGTGCACCCTTCAGTGTGTACTCACCACATTTACATCAAGGAAGGTTGCAAGCCAGTGCACCAACCTCAGAGGAGAATGAACCCAGCCCTCAAGGAAAGTTAAAGAAGAAATGCAGAAGTTGTTGGATGTTGGGTTCATTTACCCCATCTCAGATAGTGAGTGGGTATCTCCTCTGGTTCTATTTCCAAATAAAATGGGAAGTGGAGGATCTATGTGGACTACAGAGATCTAAACAAAGCCACAAAAAAGGACCATTTCCCTTTACCCTCCATTGATCAAGTATTAGATGGTCTGGTAGGAAAGAAGTTATTTTCTTTCCTGGATGGATTCAATGGCTACAATCAGATCCATATCAGCCCATAGGGCCAAGATAAAACCACCTTCACCTTTCCTTGGGGTACCTTTGCTTATAGGGTCCTTTATTTTGGGTTATGCAATGCCCCTGCCACTTTTCAAAGGGCAGTCTTGAGCATCTTTGCAAAGCTAGTCCATGACTCTGTGGAAATTTATATGGATGATTTCACCCCCTATGGGTGTGATTTCCTGGAGGCTCTCTCTAACTTGGGAAAGGTATTAAACAAATGCATTGAAATGAAATTATCCCTTAGTCCTGAGAATTGTGGGTTCTTGATGACTGCGAGGACTATTCTAGGTCACTCAATATCCCAGGAAGGACTACAAGTGGACCCAAATAAGATAACTATCATAAAGAGGGTCCCTACTCCTCAAAAGCATAGGGATTTCATAAGTTTCTAAGGTCTAGCTAGATACTATAGGATATTCATAAAAGACTTCAACAAGGTAGCCTCACCTTTGTTTGGACTATTGGCCAAGGACTCAAAATTTTTATGGTTAGAAAGCTGCCAAGGGGCCCTAGAAACCCTAAAGGACAAGTTGACTATTGCACCTATACTCCGAGGCCAAAATTGTGCTCTTCCTTTCCACATCCATGTTGATGTCTCTGACAAAGCTATAGGAGCAGCTCTAGGCCAGATAAATGACAAACTACCTTATTCCATTTAATTCATCAACAAAAATTTGTCCAAGGCTGAATCGGACTATATTGTGACTAAAAAAAAGCTCCTAGCTATTGTCCATACCTTGAACAAATTTAGATATTACATCACTGATTACCAGACCTTTGTACATATTGACCATGATGTTATTAAATATTTAATGAATAAACCTGATGTGAATGTCTGAATTATTAGATGGTTGCTTTTTTTACAACAGTTTGATCTAAGTATCATTGATAAGCCTGGTAGAGAAAATGTAGTTGCATATTTTTTGTCTAGATTGGCTTTGCCTGTAGGTGAGGAAGGAATGGTTGATGACCAGCTTCCAGATGTTAATTTATTATCTATTTCATTTGTCTCTCTGTGGTTTGTTAACATATCCAATTACTTAGTAGCTGCACAGTTCCCTCCATATCTGTCCTCCAAGGAAAAGAGCAGAATTATAAGGAAGAGTGCCCCATTCACTTGGATTCAGGGCAATCTCTTCAGGCCCAGATCAAATTCTGAAAAGATGTTTCAGGGAGGAGGAATTTTTTGACAGCCTTCTAGCCTGTCATGATGGACCTTGTGGAGGCCACTTTGCAGCCAAAAGGACATCCTTCAAGATACTACAAGTTGGCTACTATTGGCCCACTCTCCACCAAGATGCAAGAAGATATACCAGCCAATGTGACCAGTGCCAAAGAATGGGGAAACCTACTCCCAGGGATGAACATTAGGGGAATTTTGAGGTATAAAATGGGCCTCCTAAGGAAATTATAAAATAATAGTGGAAATAATAAAATAAGATTAGATTACATGATCAAAGTTTATCTTCGTATTTTCAACACTCAAATTTTGAGCAGAAACACTCATTGGATGCAAAATTTGATTTCTCAGTGAAGGAGTACCCATGTTTCATACTTTCGATGGACTCTACTACACGAAAAATGAGAAATACATGAAAACCATGATTGAAATCATGTTTTTTCATGTATTTCTCATTTTTCATGTAGAAGGGTGCATCAAAAGTATGCAAAATGGGTACTCCTTGGATGATGAATTAAATTTTCCATCCAATGATTACTCCCACTCGAAATTTGGGTAAACCATTACAGAGATAAGTTAAAAATATGAGTTGAAAAAGTAGTTTTATTATTTTATTATTTTATTATTTTATTATTTTTTAATATTTTTACTTTTTTACTCCAAAAATGGTGAATCATCCCCATGGTTGACATCATCATCTTGAATCCTATTGGTTCTTATAAATTTTATTTTGGCTGTACATTTTTCTTAGGATGCCCATTTTAGACCTCAAAATTCCCCTAATGATTCCTTTGCAACATCAAGTGACTTTTGAGCCATTTGAAAAGTGGGGCATGGATTTCATTAGGCCCATTGATCCACCATCAAGATAGAAAAAGTACATAATTGTGTGCACTGACTTGAAAAAGTGGGTTGAAACCAAGGCTGTAAAGGTAGCCACAGAAGAGAAAGTGGTTGAGTTCTTGAGGGAGAATGTGTTTTATAAGTTTGGATACCCTAGAGAGCTAGTCACTGATCAAGGCACTCAATTCACCTCACACATGATTGAGAATCTGTTAAGCCAACATAAGATCAAGCACATGAAATCAACTCCTTACCACCCTCAGGCCAATGGAAAAGTAGAAGTTACCAACAGAGCATTGGAAAGCATTCTCACAAAGGTGGTGAGTAGCAACAGGAAGGATTGGGCTGACAAACTAGTGGAGGCCACTTGGGCCTACAATACAACTTGGAAGACAACCACTGGCTTCACCCCTTATGATTTGTTCTATGGGAAGAAGGATATGCTCTCCATTGAGTTTGAGTACAACACTTTAAGAATGGAAATACAGTTGGATTTGGATGTTACAAGGGGAAAACAAGAGAGGCTGCTCCAACTCAATGGGTTAGATGAATTTCGGATGCAGGCCCTCCTGCACACATAGGCGACTCAAGTACAAAGAAATGTTTGGCATGACAAAAATATCAAAGCCAAATTGTTTCAATAAGGTGATTGGGATCTGCTATATAACTCCAGGTTCAAGAATTTCAAAGGCAAGTTGATAACCAAATGGCTGGGCCCATATGTGATAGAAAAGTGCCATGATAATGGGGTTGTTCAGATAAGAACCATTGGTGAAGAATGTATCCCCTTGCTTGTCAATGGATATAGATTGAAAGTCTAAAAAAGCCTTTGTCAAAGGAAGAGTTCTTCAGTTGTATCAGTAAGGCAGTAATGGTGATTGAAGGAATCTCAGCTTCCACCTCACTGAATTCTTGAAGACTGTTGAATTTTAAAAATAAAAAGAAAACAATAAGAGACCTAGGTGAAATCCTCCATGAGGCACCTAAGGCCCACTTTTGGGTTGAAAACCTCCCTAGAGGCGCCTAGGGCAGGGAAACTGGTTGAAAACCTCCTTTGAGGTGACCTAGTCATCTTTCAAAAATAACAAAACACAAAAATGTAATGGCAGGGACCTTAAACCTGCCCACTCATAATAGTTCCTGGTTTTTGCAATTTTTTTTATTATTTTTTTTTTTTCAAGAAAATAATGGGCACCAAGTTTAGAGGGAATAAAGCCATGCAAAACCCCATTCTTCCTTCATTCATTTCATATCTTCCATGACCTCCATGTCTCATGCATCCATACTCATCTCCAACCATCATAAATCCAATTTTCAGGCAATTTTCTGACTTCTATAGGATTTCTTATAGTTACTACAGGTGTTTCCTATAGTACCATAGGAAGTCCTGGAAATATACAGGAACGAAATCTTGGTTGAGAAATCATAATGCAGGCCTGTTTTGGGTTGAAAACGTGGGCCATTTACCTCACCACATCTCAACCAACACCATTTCATGACCATGTCACCCTTTGTGTCCATCAAGAAATCCACTTAGAAAAGGGAAAAAAAAAACTATAAAACAAAAGAGAAAAAAGAGGAAAGCAAAGAAACATCCAAGGGCCATACCGTTAGTATCCTACCTCACCTACCACACCATCTCCCCATTTCCACCCCTTCCACTCCTACTTCAACACCTCTTCCTCCTCCAAGCAAAAGAAAAAACAAAGAAATTCAAAAATAGACAACTACAGGATTTCCTGTAGTACTACAAGAAACCCTGTAGCAGCCTATATTTGTGATAGCAGAAGTCTACAGGATCCTCCTTCAGCACCCATGTAGAGGAAGAACAACATCACACCTGTAGGCAATATGACACCTATCCAAAGCTCAATAACAATAGAAGATTCCAACACCTGCACATCACAACAAGAAGACAACCTATCAACAAAACAAGAGCAGAAGAGAAGATGTACCTGAACCAAAAGCAACACAACAGAGCCACCCTCCAACATGCATCAACCAAGTGAAGGAAACCACATGTATGGAACCTCATTCACACTCTCTCCTAAGTATGAATATGATAAAAACTGTAGGAATATGAAAAAGTTGGTTTTATAAGCTGAAGGTGGCCAATTAACTTGGCCACCATCAAGCCCCAAGAGTTAGCTCAATCGGTCAAATCAAGTGCCTCGCCAATGGGAGGTCACAGGGTCAAATCCCGAAAGCTCTTGGGGTTAGGTCAGTAAATAGGCCGAGGGGTGTTGATGCCCTTCGGGTGGCGTCCACTCAGTGTTTAAAACCCTGGACGTAGTGGCTACCCACTGACCCGGATATCCGTGAACCAGTAAGTGAAAAAAAAAAAACTTGGCCACCATCAGCCCGAAAACAAAAAGTTAATTTCTAGTCAGTTGAAAACGTGGCAAGGTCACGTCAAAGGAAATAAATCAGAAAGGTGGTTGAGTTACATTGTACAGGAGTGGGTGATGATTACAAGAAAGGGTTGCATGATAACTAATAGTGGGCCAACAGTCCAAAAGGAGAAATTACGTACCCAGCTAGCCAGCACATCGCTCAAAGGAATAAACCATAAATAGAAATATTCCCTAACTTTCATGCAATACATCGTTCATTTTGAGATTTTGAGAGTTGGGACCACCTGGAGGAGCCATCGAAGGAGAAAGCTAGTCTCGGCCATCCTATAGTGAGCACCTATAGGAAATGCAGGAAAACTACAGGAAACAGTGAGAATTGTCAAAAATTCTACGAGGTGGTGCCTAGGGCCCAGCTATTCAAGAATTCTTCTCAAACAAGGCATTACAATGAAAGGTATGTGACCCATATCCTCTGTGCTTTGATTTGTAAAGAGGAAATGAAAAGAAATTGTCATTTCTTTATAATAATTACAGTGTGCATAGAGATAGACAAAATTGTGTGGAGGACTTGTGTGGAGATAAAGGGAGAATCATAGTCATCCTCCTCCTAAACTCTAAACCCTCAGTCACCTAGGAAAGCTCTTAAGCTAAATTCACCAAAATTCATACTATCAAATTGAAAGAGAGAGAAGATGACATGAGGTTTCAACAGAAGGGAGCCCACAAGGACATCTAGAATACATCTCCATCCCCCTATGGTAGAGATATTTAGAAGGCATCAATGGTTGGGATTCTTCGAGCTACATAGAGGATATGATGATGATGTAGCTCGGGAATTTGCAAAGGCACTCACACCTCAAGCTAGATTCAGTGCCACTGTTGTAGTGAGAGGATCGTTAATAACAATTATCCCTAAAAGCATTAGCATAATCACTACACTTCCTCTAGGTTTACATTGGAGAAAAGAGAATAATAACGCTTATGCCAAGAAGAAATTTTTCTTGGAAGATGAGGAACCAATTGAGGACAAAAATTGGATTAGAAGGGAGATCATTCCATATCCTTGGGATGAAGTAAGCTATCACATTCTCAAGTATATTTCTTGTGAGGGAAGGCTCAGTATAGTCTATGGTTACCAGTTTAGACTCCTCCATGAGCTGAGATTTGGAGAAGAGTTACCTCCTAATAGAAGACTTAGTGTGCCCTACTTTTTGTTGCAATCAATAATAGACATGAGCATCAAGGTACAGGAAGGAAAGCATCAGCAGTTGGCACATCATGGACTAATCAAGCTCATACTAGAAGATGCCCTAAGCCAATTAAGAATCCCTATTATGTGGTCCACATTTGTAGACATGGACAAAGAATATGTAATTCAAGAAATTGAGTATGAAAGAGACCCAACCTCTAGTGGTGAGGAAGAGGAAGAAGAACCAGAAGAAGAAGAGGAAGAAGAGCCTGAAGAAGAGGAAGAAGAACCTAAAGAAGGAGAAGAGGAACATGGAGAAGAAGAGGATGAGCCAGAGGAAGAAGAGGAGGCAGAGATAAATGAAACAGAGGAAGAGAAGGATAGTGGGGAAGAAGCACAAAAGGATGAGACAAGCCCTGAAATACATAGCAAGGAAGGGGAGGAATCCCCAAGAGTGTCTCTTGAACCCACAGAGAAGGAGGCAGTTACTACCTTGACTGCCCTAAGCACACCCATAAAGTCAATAGGAAAAAGGCAGAGGCAGACTCCCTATACTTCAAAACAAGGAGGAGCACCAGGATAAAACAAGGGAGACCACAAACACCTACCAAGACTCCTATCATCATTGAAGACTCACCAAGAGGACAAGAAAAGCTAGTCTCCCCAAGAATGAAAGGTGAAGAGGGCACATCAAAACATGCTTCCCCAAGGTCACCAATCACCTATGTTAGGAGGCATGTCACCAGGTCAACCTCAGAAAATAAAATTAAAGAACCTTTGATCCCATTTCAAAAATGGAAAAGCCTCCTACAGGAAACATAGAAATTCCTGCAGAAAACTCTATGAGTGCTATAGGAAACACAGAAAAAGGAGTAGGAAGGAAAACAGGGACAAAGGAAAGGAAAGGAAGATGTAACGAATAAAATATATAAATAATATAAATATAATGTAAAATATAATAATCATAAATAATAGTTAATTAAGCTAGTAATTAGGTTGAAGAGACATGTCTAATAGGACATGACTCTTCATGAAGAGACACTTGCTTGGTATATAAGCAAGCCTCTCGTTCTCATTTGTAAATCATTCTCATCTTATTCATATTTAATATAATACTTATATCCTTAATGGAAATCTTGATATTCTAAGTCTTTTGGAGTAATTAATTTATAGAAAGAACTTTGTTCGCTTCATGTGGTATCAGAGCCACGTTGGCTTATCACCAGGCCTTTGGCTATCAACCTACGATCAACTTCGTTGCTGTCATAATTGAAGTGTTTCGCTACATATTGGGAGATTCTCCATTTTTTAGGTCTTTGGCCATTATTTTAAAAAAGTAATAATAAAGAATAAAGAATAAGCGTATATTAAATAAGAAAAAAGAGAGGAAAGGAAATAATATATTCTGAACAAACAAACAAACAAAAAAGTGAAAATATATATATATATAAAAAGGTTTTACATTATTGATAAAAGTGCATAATAAAGATAAACGGGAATATTTTCAAGTATATTTAAAAAAATTTACGTGGAGAAGCCCGTGGTTTTAGAAACCAATGGTAATTTCCCGTGGTTTTAGGAACGAGTGGTAAGTTTTACATTCTATGTGGAGAACATTAACTGAGGTTTTAGAAACAACCCGTGGTAATTGCACATGATATTTTAGAAACCAATGGTAATTGCTCGTGGTTTTAGAAACCAGTAGTAAGTTTTACATTTTACGTGGAGAACATTAACTGAGGTTTTAGAAACAACCCATGGTAATTGCCCATGGTATTTTAAAAGTAAAAGATATTTTGATAACATTGGAGAAAAAAGGTGTGATCTAAATAATTTTAATCGTTCAAATCTAAGGATTGTGACAGTACCAAGAGTCACGTCTCATCCAAATTTTCTGAGAAAAAAAATATTATTATAATTATAAAAAGGGATACTATATAAGCCTTATATAGTTACATATAAAAGGAAAAACGGGTCTCAAAAAGTATATATAAATTTTATATAATTATAATTTTATAATATATATAAATTAAAATTATATAATATATATAATTTATAATTATATATATTAAAAATTATTATTATATAAAAAATTTATAGAAAGAGAGTAAAAAAAGAAGAAGAGAGAAATTATATAATAAATAATAAATAAATAAAGAAGAGGAGAGAGAATATATCATATAAAAAAAGAGAGAAATTATATAAAAAGAGAGTTAAAAAAAGGGAGAGAGAATATATCATATAAAAAAAAAAAAAAAAACAAATTGTTGAAAAAGAAATGAAAAGATAAAAGAAAAAAATATGGAATCCATGAGTAAAGAACAAAGACAATCATTCACAAGAGATATAGAACAATTAATTACAATATTTGAGCGACAGATTGAGAAGAGAAAGAGAATGGATTCCTTCTTCGATTCTTTACATCCATCATCACTTCCATAGAATGATGTTATCCAGTGTACCGAGAAAGTGCAGCTAAAAGATCAAGAGACAAGCTTTGAGGACAAAGCTTTTTGAGGAAGAAGGCAATGTAACGAATAAAATATATAAATAATATAAATATAATGTAAAAGATAATAATCATAAATAATAGTTAATTAAGCTAGTAATTAGGTTGAAGAGACATGTCTAATAGGACAT
Organism: Pinus tabuliformis; assembly: GCA_031772625.1. Lineage (NCBI taxonomy): Eukaryota > Viridiplantae > Streptophyta > Pinopsida > Pinales > Pinaceae > Pinus > Pinus tabuliformis. Next base: position 980,219,234 of record CM062812.1, read on the forward strand.
GACTCTTCATGAAGAGACACTTGCTTGGTATATAAGCAAGCCTCTTGTTCTCATTTGTAAATCATTCTCATCTTATTCATATTTAATATAATACTTATATCCTTAATGGATATCTTGATATTCCAAGTCTTTTGGAGTAATTAATTTATAGAAGGAACTTTGTTCGCTTCAGAAAAAGCAACTCAAGTACAGGGGGAGACAGATACTCCAAAGACAATAAAGGGATAATCCCAAGAGCTACAGGAACCTATCCCGCAGCCCAATCGCAAGTCCTATTACAGATTCATTGAGGGAGGCAGAGTAATACCACAAAAATTTTCCATCCATGTATTCTTTGAGCTTGAAAAGGAGAGAGCAAGGACACATCACTGGATGAAAATTGCTAAATCAAAGAGTGTAGAGGATGTGGGCCATATGGAAGAGAATTTGCTAGAGATGGGCAGAGAGTTGAGTGAGATAAGAGACAGGGAAAGAATGATGAAATCTCAACTAGAGGATGAGAACACATGGATGAGGAGATAGGTACAGGAAAAAGAGATACAATTAGCACTATGGAAAGTCTCTCTATGGAGGCACTCAAGGGAAGGATGCTAGCAAAATCATATGCCTTGTACCTAAAAGAATAATGGCTGCAATTTAAGATAAAGACCCTAGCACAATGAGGGACTATGCCTTTCCAAGACTATAGGTAGTTCATTGAGTTCTGTGACCAAAGCACCATGGAGGACAGGGCCAAGATATTCGAATTCTACGTACATAACTTGGCCTTAATAGACTTGAATGTGTGGATCCCAATCCAAAGCTGGGGGAATTATAACTGATGGTCTTGGCATCATGGATGAGTCATTAAGAGGTCAGGGCTAAGGAATTAAAGAGAATGTTGGAAAGAGAAGAAAAAGAGCCCCTTTACTTCAGAGTACAACATATCAATTCCATGGTTGTCATTAGGACCCACAACCTCATCGTCAATGGTCCCCAGGTTGCACCCAGATACCTAGCTACACAAGAGCAAGTAGTCACTCATTTTGAGGACACTTTGAGATTTCTAGGGGATGAAAGCCAACAGGTATGCCAAAGGAGATGTGGCACCTTATTATACAACCTAAAGATCAAGGAGTATCATTCCCCTGAAAGAATGAGGGATGCACTAGAGAGGACCCCATTATATAAGAAGGCTTTGCAGAGACTCAAAATCAATTGGATTGGCTTGAAACTCAGTCCACCATTGATCTTGGGTATGTTAGAAGGAATAAGGGAAGAAGAAGAAAGAAAGCAGTGGGATATTGTTGTGTGTGGAGCATGATTGTTCAAAGGTCTTTGTTTTAGCCAGATGTATACCCCAGGAAGTTTGTACACCCCTCCACACGAGGGGGGTGTGGGGGGGACTTGTCCCGCCCGTGGGGGTCCGGGGGCCAGCGGTCCCCCGGCGGGGGCTCAGGGGAAGCGCCCCCGAAGCTAAAAACAGATGTAAAATTGCCTTGTAAAAGTATAGTAATTTCTAGTCAATTTGGACCGTTCATTAGGCGGATGATCTGACGGTAGAACTTATGTTTAGTTTAGGGTTTTTTTCCCTAGAAGGCAACCCCCTCTCTTTGTATGAGGGCATTGTATTTGAGGTTGTGTAATAGATGTGTATTCCGTGAGCAAGAAACAGAGAGATGAGACTGTGAGAGAAAACAGAGGATATTACAGTGGATCTACTGTAGGTTGTGTCTCTTCATTTTGCTGGATAATAGAAAGGAAGGACTGGCTGTTCGAGGTGGACGTATCCCAAACTTGGTGAACCACGTATATCTGTGTCTCTCTTGTTTTATGCGTTTTCCGTGTTTATATTTCTGCAATATTTTATGTGTTCCATTGCTCCGTAATATATAGTTTTCTAACAACTGGTATCAGAGCCGAAGGTCTATCTGGCTGATAAACTTGCAGGAAAGAAGGGTTCCTCGTTCGAGTGGGAGCAATGGTGGAAGATGGTAAGTTTAGGGTCGAGAAATTTAACGGCCAAAACTTCTCACTTTGGAAGATGCAGATGGAAGATTATCTGTATCAGAAAGATCTATACTTACCATTGGGTGGAAAAGCAAAGATGTCGACAGGTATGAAAGATGAAGAATGGAACCTTCTTGATAGAAAGGCACTTGGAACAATATGGTTGTGCCTTGCAGCGTTGGTCACCTTCAACATTTCAAAGGAAACAACGACAGAGGGTTTGATTAAGATGTTGGAGAAACTATATGAAAAACCCTCGGCCTCAAACAAGGTATTTCTTATGAAACGGTTATTTAATATGAAGATGTCGAAAGGTGGATCTATTGTAGATCACTTAAATGATTTTAATATTGTTACAAGTCAGTGATGTTCTGTAGGGGTAAACTTTGATGATGAAGTTAGAGCTTTGTTATTCTTGTGCTCATTGCCAGAAAGTTGGAATGGTTTAGTAATGGCCATAAGTAACTTTGTGTCTGGATCTAGTACTTTAAAGTTTGATGATGTTGTCAGTGCTATCCTTAGCGAGGAAATGCGATGGAAAAGCTCCGGTGAGACATCAGGAAATGCTTTGAGTGCAGAGTCTAGGGGAAGAAAAATGGAAAGAGGAAAAAGCTCAGGATATCGCAGTAAATCAAGGAAAGGCAGATCCAAGTCTAGATCGGGGATAGTGTGCTGGAAATGCGGAAAGAAAGGACACCTAAAGAAAGACTGTAGATCTCGGAAGGGAAAAGAAGGAGATTTACAGCAAGAAAACAATCATGAAGCAAATGTGACAGGTGAGGTGTTACAAGATGCTTTGATTCTTTCTTTTGAAAATATTATTGATTCGTGGGTGGTAGATTCAGGGGCCTCATTCCATGCCACACCTGATAAGAAATACTTTCATGACTATGTTCAAGGAGATTTTGGACAAGTTCATTTGGGTGATGATAAACCCTGTAAAATTGTTGGAATGGGTAAAGTTCTAGTAAAACAGCAGAATGGAAACCAATGGCTACTAAAGGAGGTAAGGCATGTTCCAGATCTAAAGAAAAATCTGATTTCAACAGGGCAGTTAGGCAATGAAGGTTGTGTGACAACTTTCACAGATAAAGCTTGGAAGGTCACCAAAGGAGCCCTGGTAATAGCAAAAGGTGAAAAGGTTGGTATATTGTATTTATGCAATGGTATTTCTAACTCTGTTAATGCTTTAACTTCCAAAGGAGCAGACGCAACATTATGGCATCATAGGCTCGGACACATGAGTGAAAAGGGGATGACGATTCTTCACTCAAGGAATTATTTGTTAGGTTTGAAGAATGTTGATTTGCACTTCTGTGAGAATTGCATTTATGGAAAACAAAAGAGAGTCAGATTTCTCAGAGTTGGGAAAGAAAAGAAGAATGAAAAATTAGAGCTTGTGCATACAGATGTATGGGGACCTGCTCAGGTATCATCTCTCGATGGTTCTCGTTATTATGTTACTTTTATTGATGATGCAACTAGAAAAACTTGGATTTATTGTATCAAGAATAAATCTGATGTATTTGATACTTTCAAGAAATGGAAAGCTTTGGTTGAGATTGAGACAAGAAAGAAATTGAAGTGTCTTAGATCAGACAATGGAGGTAAATATTGCAGCAAAGAGTTTGATAGGTACTGTTCAGAGCATGGAATTCGCAGAGAGAAGAAAGTTCCAAGAACACCACAAGAAAATTGTGTGTCAGAAAGGATGAACAGAACAATCATGGAGCGTGCAAGGTGCATGAGATTGCATGCGGGATTGCCTTTACAGTTTTGGGCAGATGTTGTAGATATTGTTGTTTATCTAATAAACAGAGGGCCTTCAAGTTCCTTGGATGGTGGTGTTCCGGAGGAAGCATGGACAGGTAAAAAGGTAAACTACTCTTTTTTAAAGCCTTTTGGTTGTGAGGCCTTTGTCCATATTGATAAAGAAAATAGAACAAAGCTTGAGGCAAAGTCAAAGAAATGTACCTTTATTGGATATGGTGTTAATTATTTTGGTTATCGCTTATATGATTATGAAAATCAAAAAATCATTAGGAGCAGAGTTGTAATATTCAATGAAAAGGTCTTGTATAAGAATCAGTTGCAGGAAAATAAACAGGAAAAAGAAAACAAGGAATACACAGTTCTTGATGAAATCAGTGAAAAAGTAAAGGTGCCTGAAAATAATAATAATCAACAACCACAACAGCAGCAACCACCACAATAGCAACAAGCACCCCAAACACCTGAAAGTGGTGTTATAAGATCTACCAGGATAAGTAGACCCCCTGAACGATACTCTCCTTCATTATATTATTTATTGTTCACTGATTCCGGTGAACCTAAATGTTATGAAGAAGCAATGCAGGTTGAAAACAGGAAGAAGTGGGAGGTAGCCATGGAAGAAGAGATGGACTCCTTAATGCATAACCAGACTTGGGACTTAGTCAGGTTGCCTGCAGGTAAAACTACATTGCAGAATAAATGGGTTTACAGGCTGAAGGAAGAAGATGGAGGAAAACAGAGGTACAAAGCTAGACTTGTGGTGAAGGGGTTTACATAGAAGAAAGGTATTGATTTTGATTAAATATTTTCTCCTGTTGTTAAAATGACTTCAATCAGAACTATTTTAAGTCTAGTGGCAGTTGAAGATTTGCATCTTGAGCAGTTAGATGTAAAGACAACCTTTCTCCATGGGGATTTGGAGGAAGAGATATATGTGTAGCAGCCACAAGGATATGAAGTGAAAGGGAAGGAGAAACTAGTGTGCAGGTTGAAGAAGAGCTTGTATGGCTTAAAACAGGCTCCAAGGCAGTGGTATCTAAAATTTGACAAGTTAATGTCTGAAAAAGGTTATACTAGATGTCACTCTGATCATTGTGTTTATCTGAAAAATCAAAATGATGGAAGCTATATTATATTGTTATTGTATGTAGATGACATGCTTGTTGCAGGATCTAACATGCAGGAAATAAATGTGCTCAAAAGAAAATTGGAAAATTCATTTGCAATGAAGGATTTGGAAGCTGCAAAACAAATCCTTGGTACGAGAATAACTAGAGACAGGAAAAATCGCAAATTAACATTGGCTCAGAATGAGTACATACAAAAGGTGTTGAAAAGATTTAACATGCACAATGCAAAACCAGTTAGTACACCTTTTTCTAGCCATTTCAAACTTAGTAAGGAAATGTGCCCAAAGACCCAAGAAGACATGGATTATATGTCTAAAGTTCCACATGCATCAACAGTTGGAAGCTTAATGTATGCAATGGTTTGCACAAGGCCTAATATTGCACACGCAGTGGGAGTTGTAAGCAGGTACATGAACAATCCAGGAAAGGAACATTGGATGGCAGTGAAATGGATTCTCAGATATTTGAAAGGTATCACAAATCAAGCATTATTCTTTGGTGGTTCAAACATTTCCCTACAGGGATATGTTGATGCAGATATGGCAGGTGACAGAGATAACAGGAGGAGCACTACAGGATAGTATTTGTTGTTGGTGGAAAAGCTGTCAGTTGGGTTTCAAAAATCCAAAATGTTGTTGCACTTTCAACAACAGAAGCAGAGTATGTTGCTGCTACAGAGGCTAGTAAAGAAATTATTTGGTTACAAAAGTTTATGGGTGAATTGGGTAAGGAACATGATATGGGCATGTTATACAGTGATAGCCAAAGTGCCATTCATCTTGCAAAGAACTCAGCATTTCATTCCAGGACTAAACACATACATCTCAAGTACCATTTCATATGATCAGTGTTGGAAGATGGAGAGTTGAAGCTGGAAAAGATACACACTAGCCAGAATCCTGCAGATATGCTAACAAAAGTTGTAAACAGGGAGAAACTGAGAACATGCTCAGTTTAAATTGGTCTTCAAGGATGACGATGAAGATGAGAAACAACCAGGTCCAAAGAGGAGTCATTGTCCAGCAAATGAAGTAGCGATGGAGTTGCTACAATCATTCTCCAAGTGGGAGATTGTTGTGTGTGGAGCATGATTGTTTAGAGGTCTTTGTTTTAGCCGGATGTATACCCCAGGAAGTTTGTACACCCCTCCACGCAAGGGGGGTGTGGGAGGGACTTGTCCCCCCCGTGGGGGTCCGGGGGGGCTGATCCCCCCTGGCTGGGGGGTCTGGGGGCCAACGGTCCCCTGGCAGGGGCTCGGGGGCAGCGCCCCCGAAGCTAAAAACAGATGTAAAATTGCCTTGTAAAAGTATAGTAATTTCTAGTCAACCTGGGCCGTTCATTAGGCAGATGATCTGACAGTAGAACTTATGTTTAGTTTAGGGTTTTTTGCCCTAGAAGGCAACCCCCTCTCTTTGTATGATGGCATTGTATTTGAGGCTGTGTAATAGATGTGTATTCTGTGAGTGAGAAATAGAGAGGTGAGACTGTGAGAGAAAACAGAGGATATTACAGCGGATCTACTGTAGGTTGTGTCTCTTCATTTTGCTAGATAATAGAAAGGAAGGATTGGTTGTTCAGGGTGGACATAGCCCAAACTGGGTGAACCACGTATATTTGTGTCTCTCTTGTTTTATGCGTTTTCTGTGTTTATATTTCTGCAATATTTTATGTGTTCCATTGCTCCGTAATATATAATTTTCTAACAGGGAGGAAATGGAGAAGCATGCAAGATTTTATCCACGAGAGGAGGATACATCAATAGAAGCCTGGAATGTCAGAGAAGCCACCAAAGCAATGAAATACATGGACATAGATTGAGTTTCTCAGAGGATGAGCAACACTTTCAAATGATGAGGCTTATCAATTGGTAAATTATATGGACCTTAATGCCACTCTCCAGCTTATTAAAATCAACTTTGCTCACATTTCTTTACATGTTTTGTTATATTTTTCTTACTGAGAAGGGTAAAGATGAGATGTTATGTCTTGTGGCCTAATGTGCATTAATTGCAGGATTTATAGCAATTTTTGCTAATTAAAGTATAGGAACTCGAAGTAGACAAGAAAGAGGGATTTTAGGAGATTGGATCACCCTCCTTAACTCCTCACTCACTTGAAAATTCCTCCATCAGATCTCATCAGCTCGGAGTTACAAGCAACCAAACCACTGAGGTCATTGGCAGCCAATCCAATGATAGTTGAAGACAAGTTGATCTCAAGTTGGGAACGAAGCCTCCCTGAATTTAAGGAATCTATTGGTAGCTTCAGTTGTATAAATAAGAAGTCCTAGAGTCTCATTAGGATTCGACTTTTTTTGTTGTAGCCAAGAGGCATTTTCAAGCTAAGACATTGTGACTAATGAATCTTATGTATTTTTTATATTTTAATGAAAATGAGAAGCATTCCCTTGATCTAGCACTAAGTTTACTCAGATGGTTGAATCCCTCAGTTAGGGCCCAACCCTAGCAGCAGAGGTTCCTCTTTCTATACATGTATGCTTAGATTACATTCCTAGTTAGCTGCCATAGTGATTTTGGTTTTGTTGATCTGCAAGTATTTGGATGATTAATTAGTTTGCTTCAATTTGTGGATAGATAGATTAGTGGTATCATAGTGACAGTAAACACTTCATATAATATTTTTATAGTGGCTTTCATCTCATATCCCTTATGGGATCATGATTTGAGGGTTCCATTCACACAGCCCCAGAAAACAAATTTATTGTTTGATTACCGCATAACCTAGGGTTTCTTGTTGAATAGATCACTATCTCTAAATTTATTAGAAGTATCTGCAATTTTCATTTTGATCTATTGAGTTTTCTATGGTTTATAATTACTTCCATTCATAAACTTAGCCATTAGCTATTAATAGCTTTTTTTTCCTCCATTCAACTCGTCTTTTCCATGTATAAAAGAGTTTGTGCATAAATGAAGAAAAGAGTGCATGTTGTTGCAGGAGCTTCTGATCTACAAGGAGACCTCATCTCCTTCGCCTCATCTAAGTCTTCTCCACCTATGTTGCCAAGGTCCACCAAACCCTAATCCAAATCCTTATTTTTGTGAGCAAAGTGGGCATTTTCCTTGAGCAAATCCAACCATCTTGAAGAATTTGACTAAGCCTTGGATAGTGTGCACCTCCTCCATGCCTTATTTCGCCATCAGACACCTTTACCATACTTCATTCTACCTTTCTTACCTCCTTATTAGCTTTCGTCTAGTTTCCTGTAGTAAAACAGGGCACCCTATAGTAGAACTAGGACATCCTGTAGTACTACAGGAAACCCTGTAGCAGCCTATTTTAAGCCTGAATTCAGAAGAAATGGTCATCTGAGCTTAGGTTAGGCCTCCACTTGGCTTTCATACCCTTGAAACTAGTCCAGACCTTTTCCTCCATACCTATCTCCCCTCCCAAATAACAAGTTGGAAATTAGCATTTGCATTCATAAAACTAAACATCAAAAAGGATTTTTCTACAATTTCTAAGTTAGCACATACATGCAACAACCATAATAGTTCTTAGATCAAATTCCATGCTTAGTTAGTCTAGGTCACTAAATTTTATAAACAAGGTTAAGTTAGGTTTCTTTTGCAAGCAAAATGTGTATATGATTTCATGTCACTTTATAGCACCTTCCAATTCAGTCTTTCATTTCCTAAAGTAGGTAACATTCCCTTTTTCCATTAAGGATAATTTTCCCTTTTCCATTTGGTAGTCAGACTCCTTCTAGTCAATAGAAGACTGGTTTGAAAAACCCTAGTGATCTATCACCCTAGTTGAAAAGGGATAAGAGTATACCATTTCATCTACTGTGTATACAACACTGTGACCTCCAAGTTTCTATGAACCTCGGGTTGATGAAGTAAAGTTGGTAGCCCCAGGGGTTGCAACATTCTTGCTGCAATATTGGGGCTCATCAGTCACAAATATATGATATATCTTAATCCTAAGAAGAGCATTTTTGCAGTGTCTGAGGGAAATATCTTGGGACATATCATCACAAAGAGTGGGATTAAAGTGGACCATGAATGGGTCAAAACTACCACTTAGATTCCTTTTGTGGCAAACAAGAAGGCTATGTAGTCCTTCTTAGGGAAATTCAATTTCCTTCACAAGTTCATCTCAGACTACACATAGATAGTGAAATTGTTACAAGAGATGATAAAGAAGGATGCGACCTACAAGTGGGATAAAAGGGAAAAGGATGCCTTCGCCTGTATTAAGCAAGCAATCATAGAAGCTCCAACACTATACAATCCAAACTTCGACAAATATTTCTTGTTGTACACTTTCGCTTTTGATACTTCTCTTGCTGTCATTCTCATGCAAAAGGATGATCAAGATAATCAACGACCTATATCATTCATGAGAACCAACTTGCAAGGACCTAAACTAAATTATCCCACCATTGATAAACAAGCTTATGTAATGTACAAGGTGGTAAAACACTTTAGGCCTTATCTTCTGAAAAATCATGTTATCATCTTTGTGCCTCACCTAGTTGTTAGATCATTGTTTTTTCAAAAAGATATGAGAGAAAGAAGAGCGAACTAGATGACAAGCTCACAAGAATACAATCTTGAGTTCAATCCAGTTCACACGACAAAAGGATATGGTCTATGCCAGCTTGAAGCAGAAGTCAAAATTTCACTTGAAGATGACTCTTCTAGATGGGAGCAGAAAATTAAAATGTATAGCATTGAACAAGATACCCCCACTAATGCATCCACCTCTTGGTACACATATGTGCAACATTATCTTAAGCATGGTACTCTTCCCTCACATTTATCAATGAGACAAAAGAGGGCTACTACACTTAAAGCTCTATCATATCAGTTGGTACGTGGAGTGCTCTTTAGAAAGAACCATAATGGGATCCTTCTTAGAAGTTTGGAAGAACTTGATTCAGAAAGTGTATTACATGACCTCCACGATGAAAAATTCAATGGACATTATGTGGGCGACACTACAACACATAATGTTATGCGGGTTGGTTTCTATTGGCCCACACTTTTCAAGGATGCACATGCTAATGCCTGAAAATGTCTAGTTTTTTAGAAATGCGCTAGCCGAGATAAGAAGTCAATTGCCACATTGCAGTGTATTAATGTAGAAGAACCTTTCTAACAAAGGGGAATCGACGTCATTGGAGAAATTTTTCCACACTCATCAAAGCAACATCATTACATTCTCACTACTACATATTACTTTATGCAGTGGACATAAGCAGTTCCTCCCAAACAAGTGAATGATAAGGAAGTCATCAATTTGCTCAAACTGAATATCGTTACTATGTTTGACGTTCCTACATCACTTGTTTTCGACAATCCAACTTATTTCTCATTTCTTAAACTCTATGATTTTGCATTAGAAAATGGCATCGTATAGAAACATTTATCTAATTATTATCCATAGGGTATGGTATTATTGAGTCAACCAATACAAACATGATCTATATTATCAAGAAAATCGTGTACTCTGAACAAAGGAATTGGCACAATGTTTTGGTGAATGCTCTATGGGCTAACCATGTTACGCCTAAACCTTCTCTAAAAACCTCCCCTTACTTTCTGGTGTATGGAAAAGAAGCCATCCTACCTTTAAACATATATCTCCCAGCCCTTCAACTTTCTCAAGAGTTGCAGGGTAAGCCTTGTCTTATGGTTCAAAGTAGGATAGACACTCTTTTGAAGTTACGAGAAGAAAGGAGGAAAGTAAAAGAGAAAAATTCCATTCATTAAAATTGTATCAAATGATGGTTTGATAAGAAATTTCCTAGGAAAAAGGAGTTCAATGTGGGAGACTTAGTATTGAAGTGGGATAAATCCCATGAAGAGAAAGGGAAGCACACTAAATTCTAGTCCCTGTGGATCAGACCATTTGTTGTTCATGATAAGCTTGGCCACCACACTTATCATCTCTAATCTTTGGATGGGAAGATGGACTCTCTTCCTATCAATGGCCAAGATTTGAAACAATATTTTCAATAGCAGTCTAGGGTTGTTCCCTACCCCATGTATATAGTATTTTTATTTATTTTTTTGTTTTTCATGTTCAGTCTTTTCGTTATATTTCGTTCTTGTGAATAAGCCTTGTGTTAAAATGTGTTGTTTGGTTCAAATGCACGTGGAAAAAATGGAAAAGGGCCTTGTGACACTACAACATTTGGCTAACTGTTTGGTCAATTTAGTGTGTTCTAAATTGCTGATTAAAATGTCAATCCGGGATTCGTAAACTGACGAAGTGAAGTGTACTATATGTACAAGATAACCATTTTCTTAGTCTTTTGTCGTTTTTGAGTTTTTTTAGTTTGTTTTTGGATTTATCTTTTATGGATTCCCTAGTGTGTGATGGCGAAAATGAAAGTTAAGTATGGATGGTAATGGTGATTTCTACAGTGATTTTTTCAAACTTAAAAGTGTTCAAAAAGAGAACTCTAAAATAAATGTAATGAAATCAATTCTTAAGAGGAAGTAAATGTATCAAACAGTGAACTAATGACAATGGCCCAGTATCCTTACTGTTGTATGAAAAAGAAAGTAAAAACTGAACTTAAAGCAACTCAAAGACTGAAAGCAAAGCAACTAGTTCACACTACTTCAACTCTTCTGATCCTTTACCCTTCAACTCAATCTACCTTATGGGAAGCAATCATGAACAAGTTAAGCAATATGATATCTAAATTGCAGGAAATTAAATTGCATAAAGGAAGCTAATCACACTACTTCAACTCTTCTGATCCTTTACCCTTCAACTCAATCTACCTTATGGGAAGCAATCATGAACAAGTTAAGCAATATGATATCTAAATTGCAGGAAATTAAATTGCATAAAGGAAGCTAATCACACTACTTCAACTCTTCTGATCCTTTACCCTTCAACTCAATCTGCCTTATGGGAAGCAATCATGAACAATTTAAGCAATATGATATCTAAATTGCAAGAAAGCAAACTAAATCACACTATAATAAGTAATATTCTGATTCCTTACTAATAGAGTCACTTGACTATAGAAAGAAACCATAAACAAATGAGTAGTATGATGTCTAAGTAGCAGAAAAATAAATAAGCAAAACACAATTTGAAAAATGACAGTGCTGGAAGTAAACTTCAGAAAATGAAAATTAGCAGGAAGGACAAGATGATCTCATATGTCAGCAGTTATCAAAAAGATGAAAATTTGCCCGGGCTGCCTAAGAAAACCTGTAGAAAAGCACTGATCAGCTGACAGCTATAAGAAAACATCATAGAAAATTTTAGGGGCGAATGTTCGCCCTTTGGCGAAATTAAGGGGTTTTAAATTTTTAGTGGGCGAATATTTTGTATCATAGTACATTTTTACAAATCACCTCAAATAGCCCACCTTATTTTAAGGGAGAGGGTAAAAAAGGTAAATTTAGCCCTTGAAATTAGGAGTTACAACCTTCCATTCGCCCATTTTCAAGAATAGGTTTTATTTAAGTGAATCCATTTGCCCATTTTCAAGAATATGTTTTATTTAAGTGAATCCTATGGGCCAAAGGCCCAAATACCATATTTATAAAAGAGGTATGGTAAATTAATAAAAATATAAATAAATGAAAGGTATGGTAAATAAATAAAACATTTTTTATATTTACTCCATACGTCACCTTATATATGCAAGGGTGTAAACAAATAAAAATACAAGTAAAGTGGAGGTATGGTAAATAAATAAAACCTCTTTGTATACTTACTCAAAAGGTATGGTAAATAAATAAAAATATAAGTAAACTAGACGCATGGTAAATAAATAAAACCTCTTTTTATATTTAGTCCATAACCCTCGTTCTATTTATGAAGGCTCAAGAAAGAGGTTTTATTTAAGTGAATCCTATGGACCAAATACCATATTTGTAAAAGAGGTATGGTAAATTAATAAAAATATAAATAAATGAGAGGTATGGTAAACAAATAATTTTTTTTTATATATTTACTCCATAAGTCACCTTACATTTACGAACACTCAAATAATGCATTATATTTAGGTGAAACCTATGGGCAAAATACTATGGGACAAATACCATGGACTATATTGTTATTAATACCATGAAAAAAACATTATTAACCCTAATATTAGTATTAATAAAAATAAAAATGGCACATGGTATTGACCCATGGTATTCACCAAAATGGCACATGGTATTGGCCCATGGTATTCACCAAAATGGCACATGGTATTGACCCATGGTATTCACCTGGAATGTAGCCTATTTAAATGGGGGAATTAAACCAACATAGATCCATCTTTACTCTGGATCTACTAACCCCCGAGAGGTATCAAATATCATGATATGCAAATGCATAGAGTGAAAAAATATTTGATTCGGTCAAGAGTAAAAATGGATGTTGTAATTTAATGTATGTTAAACATTTTAGCTTGGTTTATGATAACCCATGGTATTGACCCATGGTAATACCATGGTATTCATGTGAGCATAGACTATTTAAAGGGGAAATTCTATCATCTTAGATCCATCTTAATTCTGGGTCTACCAAGTGCTTAGAGGGATAAATAGATTTCATCCCCCTAAGAGTGGTAGATGTGGAGTTAAGATGATATAGGTTGGTTTTTATGATAATGAAGATATTAAATAGACTTAGGAAATTATATTGTAAAAACATCTTAAGGTGAATGGTTAAAGCATAGACATTGGACAAGTATATTTGTATACTTCTGTTTTAAACTGAAACAAATCTAGGGCTAAAAGGAATGGATTGATTGCACTAGTCATTCTTCTATAACTTTCCAACATATGCTGGAGTAAACAGATTGTAATTTGGGTAATTTTTCTAATTACAAACAGGAACATACTTGTGTATTCGCAGGGTGGTTACGAGGTCCCTAGAAGTGATGAATTTGATTTTTTTTTGGTTTTATATATAGTATTAGGTTTTTTCTCATGCTTTCTGTGAATGGCACGGGTGAATTTTATCCTACACCCACTAGGTTATCGAATAATTTCAGTAATTTTGATTTCAAAAGATATTTTAAAGAAATGCAATGATTTCATTTGTGTATTCAATAAACACAAGATTTTATAATTGAGTAAAATATTCGCCATGCCTGGTGAGAGATTCGCCAAAAAATTATATATACATATCATATTATTGATAAAATCGCCTTCCATTTTTCCTATATACCATGGAGATTCGCCCATTTATTATACTTGTAAATTTAGGGGGGGTTCTTAAAATTTTCACTGGAAAACATAAATGAAAATGTAAACAACAATGAATTAAAAACATCAAACCAGCATGTTATATACAAGCTAATAATTATGAAAGCAGAAACATAGTAAAATCAAATGAGAACTATACAAAGCTTTAGTGCGCAGGGGCCCTCTGCCACCTCAGCCAGTCAACGAACAGTCACAAAAATGAGCTCAGGAAAGTAGTCTTCTCATGTATTAAAGCAACAACAAAACACGTAAAACAGAGTACAGTGGGGTGATAACAACAGTTCAAAAATTACATCCCAAAAGCTTCTTTTCACAGCATTTATCAACGCGTTATTTATAATGAAAAGTGTTGTAACTAACTCCTAAATCCTATGCTGTTAACTGCGTTGCCAGAGACATGTAGATCTCCTCAGCCCGAGATCTAGCGTAATGGTCATCATGTCCATTAAATCCTCGGAGTGGTAGCTGTTGGATTCAGGTTACGGGGTTGATCTCCAGGTGTGCCGATATCTCCGTGAGCTGAGGACTATGCCACGTAAACCTTCATGTGCTCAAAACAGAGACGTGCCACCACTAAATTCCTTGGTTGGCTTTGCCTTTGACCCTTGTTGACCGTGACCGTTTATGGATGATTTGGCTGATCTGAAGGGACATGTTCCATGCACACGTCACCTGTAGCTTGCCCATGTGGCTCGTTTCTTCATAGGACACCTGTAGCATAGCCTTTAACAAAATGGTTGCGGAAACCTGTGCTGGCTGCGGAAACTGACAAGTTTCCGTAGCTGCCTGAACAAAAATCTAAACCAAACAACAGTCATAAGCATAGTTATAAAACCATGTCAGAAGCTCTTTTTAGACTATAATGCAATGATTTAACAGCTTGGTGGATGAAGTAAGTGGAAAAAGAAGGTTGAGAGGGTGTATAGGAAGGTGCAGGTTTGAGGCTCAACACTAACCTTTAGTCATTCTTCTCCATCTTGGTCCATACCTTTTGGTCGATGATGTTATGATGTAAAATACAATCCTTTTGTAAGGAGAGATTTGTGTATAACCATGATACCTGTATCTATTATAGGAACCTCATTCCTATGCTCGGTTCTTTATGTTTTAGTGCTTTTCATGTTGATCCAATCAAGTAGAGAAGGACAAGGGGAAAATCTTAAAGAGCATGCTAATATCAGAGGTATATATATATGTTTCTCTGAAGGAACAACCTCTTCTACTCTCAATAAGTCGAGATCCCTCTTCCACCCCATGAAATAAATAAGTGGCTTTGCACAGTTCTATAAATAAAATAAATAAAGGGTAATAGAAGAGAAAGGCTTCCTACGTAGAGAACCGAAGCAAGAAACTTCACCTAGGTACTAACCAGGCTCATTGGCAATGAATCAATGCTTGTGTTCCTGTAGTGACTCCGTCGAGGTACTAAACAAGCCTAATCAAATCAAAGTAGCACCAGAGACTATAAAAACTACGACTCTAAATATCTAAAGCTTGCGAACTATATTACCCTTCTTCTGAATCGAAACAATTGTGAAATGGTTGGCCTTATGAATGTGTTCAACCAAGAAAGGGATGAATGGGACTATATCTACAACTAGGTTAAGTGGGAAAGCGAAAGTAATCCATACATTGAATCAATACTTCTTGAAGAACTGAACCCTGCACAAAAGATTAGACTAAGGTAGAGAAGTTGGAGTTCTACTAGTGTGTCACTAAGTGTTGTTGTCGTTAAAACACCCTCCAAAATATTGGCCTACATTCAAATTTTGGAGCCTACTTTGACCTTGCATGTTTTCATTTCTAGTAGTAAGAGGCATTCCATGTATATTCTCTAAGTTTTCTAGTCCCTTCTGGAAGAAAACTCAAGTGTCATATTTTGGCATGGGAAGCATTGCACATCACAAAAAGCAGTGTTTTGGTCTATTTCAAGAGGCAAATTTGATTTCTATGGGTCCTATTTACCATATAGACATGTATTAGACACATTCCCAAAGTTTCATGCATTGTCACCCAAGTGTCGTCACTGTCATTGCAAAGTGTATCTTAAGTGTCACACTTGGAGGAGTATGTTATTTTGTCATCGCAATAAAGGGACTATGTTGTTTCTAAGTGTTGAGTGTTTTATGTTGTGTCATAAATTTTCCTAAGTGTGTGACCATGTCCAAGTCCAACCTCGGTTTCATATCTACTTCATTGATCCCACACTTAGCCAAATTCTAGAAAATTTCCTACCCAGCCAACTTGAGCCCAACCTGTCCTCCTTGAACTCTACATGCGCAATGGAAAGCATTAAGCAGGCCCCTTGCCTCCTGGAACTATGCAATGTGTAATTCCTGTCTCCAAGGATTGCACATTTCATAGTCACAATGCCTAATCTTGGCCTCCTGACCTCCAAAACTATGCAATCAAGCCTCCCCATAAGTGTCCTTCTGCGCATTATGCAATCTCAACCTACATTTTGCCTCCATGGCTCCTTAATCTATGAAATGGCACAATCCCCTAACCTCTCTCTCTCTCCTGAATTGTGGATTGTGTAGTATTAGTAGACAAGATTTCCTCACAAAGCTCCTGATCTATGCAGTATTCCTGCTCAGGCCTCTAAAATTGCGCATTCCAAAGTCATAAGCAATAGTCCCCCACTCCTAACCTTTGGAATGAACACTGTGTAATCCCTTATCCTTCCTCTCAGTCCAGTACCCATTTTCAGCTCCATTAGTGATTTTCATGAAGCATGTTAGACTAGGAGTTTTCTGGACTGATGTCATCTTGTCATGAGTGAGTTCCATCTTGTCATCTTGTATTAGGAGGGTTGTACATATGATAGGAATGTAAAACTCTAAGCATCCAATGAAATTTATGGGAGAATTCTTTATTTTCAACATAGACGCAGTAGAGCCTTGAAGGGATGTATTGGTCACAAACTTTTTTCGATGTGCTTGGGTTATAACCATTAGCCTTGATTAACATAGCTTTTCAAATTGCATCTACAAGTGAAGAATCCTCCCATGTATACACCAAGATAGATAGAACATCTAAATATGTTGAAAGAATCAAGAAATACCAACAACACGTTCATGTTATTTTGCAAAAAGTTAATGCCATGTACAAGCAACAACATGATTATCATTAATTCCCACACAAGTTTCAGGTTGGTGATAATGTATGATTCCTCTTGCGAAAAATGTTCCTCACAGGTCCCCACAAGATTTGATCTGTGAAACTTACACCATCGCTAATGTTGTAGGCGAGAATGATTTTAAATTAAGAATTCCAATTTTCTTTAGCTTGTATCCTATAGTTAATATGGACTTGCTTCAACCATATTTTCCACCTCTATTAGAAACCTTAGCGGTGACTAAGCACTTTTACCCTACATAACTCGATCTTGATTACATTGAACAAGATATAATTGAATACATAATGGACAACAAAATGAGTGTCACATAATAATAAATAATACAACTCTATCATGTTGTGAAATCAAGGCAGTGGCCTCACCCATGCTAGTGGCTCACCAAGAGTGAAATGAAATAGAAAAATTTCCATCTTATGAAGGAAATTAATGGCGACTATTTCTTCCTGGGGGTGACTATTCCAAGTGGATATTAGTATCCACCCATCTACCCCATTAACTAATAATGGTTCTACCTCTTAGCATTTCTACCATATCTTTGCACGTCTTGAAATTCTATTGCATTTTTTGGGCACTTCACATGTGCTTTTGGTAGTTGGAACACCCATAAAATATTTTATAGCAAGACTTGCCAAAAAAATAAAGCATAAAATAATTCTTGTTGTGGTCCAAAAATTTCTCTAAACAAAGTTTGTATTGGAAATTGCATTTTGTAGAAGTTGGAACACCAACTAAGCTCCTCAAGGCTTGCATTAATTTTTCCACCTAATTTACTAGGGTTAGGGTTTTGGATATTTATATTTTATTCCTCTTATAATTTTATACTTGTATTAAAAGGTAGTTTCAATCTCTTGTAATGATCATCTTGGTAATGAGCATAGCTTACATATCTCTCTTTAGAGATAGACTACCACCATACTATCCAATTTGTATTACATGACATATTACAATATATCAATACAATTCACATTTCAATCTGTTAATGTGATCTCTACAATAACTATGTGTGATTATACCTATATTTCTATCTTCGTTTTGTTCCCTAATCAATCAAAATAATATATGGAATATGATTTCTAAGTTTGATGCTTTTAACCTAAACACCATTCCTCGCAAATAAAATGTGCATGTTGATGCATTAGCTAATGTGGCATCTCACTTGGCCTAAGTGGAATATTTTTTTAATTCATAAATTTTATATTGAAATTGTTTCTAAACCTTTGGTACTAAATAATTTTACTAGCTTCTAGTGTGCCTTGATATCTGAAACATACAAATTATAGCAATACTTACAATAATTTAACTACATAAATAAATAAAATATAACTAAATAATTGAAGAAGCATCAATAGGCAAACCTTTGTTGGTATTATGAATAGGAAGTAATGTTTACTTACCTCTTCAAGGGGGAAATCTCCAGTTAACTTGTGCTCCAATACAAAATTAATCACTTGGCCCCTGATTGCATAATTTCTACCACTTTAAATATTTCTTATCTATCCAAAACCTTCACCATCAAATGGGCCTTCGATAATGAGGCTACATTCCTAGTGAGCCTTATTCAAGGAGGACACCTTACATTTATTGAATACACCCTCTACAATGGTACAATATACAAGCATAATCATATACATAGAAATTCATAACATTAATAGATAAAATAGATATTTATTAATTATAATTGCATAATTCACATGAGTAATGGGTAGTGGGAACTTACCTACGAGATCAAGAATTAACTAAATAGAAATGTCGTGAATGAAGATCCATTGTGAACTAGTCTTTGATCCTACTATCTATAACCAATGTGTGTGGAATGACTCCACACCCAACCATAAGCTTAGTTGCATCATGTCTTTCTACAGTTGGGCACCCTTGAGTCCTAAAACAACTCCCTATGCCAATGCCTAATCTTTTCTTTTCCCATAGTTATCCCAGAGAAAATATGTCTTTCATACTTCTCCTCATCCATTAAATAGAACTCCATCATCTAAAAATGGTAAGGAAAAACTTCATGCACATGATCCATTTTTCATTATGCATTCTTATTCTTATCTTAACATTTTCTTGATGTAACTTTAATTATTTTTTCAGTCAATTACCTTTACTTATATTCACCACTTCATTTTTATTTATTTATTATAATATTTTATTATTATCATTATTTATTTATTTATTGTTATTATTGTTATTTATTTATTTTACATTAACATGGGGTGTTATATACTCCCCACTTCAAGGAACTTTGTCTCAAAGTTTGTTTATGTTGTCACTTTTTTTTTCTCTCTCTGTATTTTCCACATCACCCTCTATTTAACTATTATAGGGTCACCTTGAGTGGCCATAAGAGGCATTGAAAGTTCCCAAGAAGTGTGAGCAACAATCTAGCACTTCTCTACTTTTGAAGCAACACGCATGGAAATTTCCTAGGAAGCACAAGAAACATTGTAATACTTCTCTAATTTCAAAAAACCAAGCTTAAAACCATCCTTGTCTATCATTACCCCAAGGCTCCAAACCTAATCTTACAAAGTACTATAAAGGATGATCTAAACTTCCAACACAAGTCACTAGGATACGTAGTACAATCCCACAATTCCACCAACGAGCAATACTCTAGCTATTTTCTAGACTTTAGCATCACAACTACAATATCAGGAACTTGGCCTTTTCAAGATGGTCTTATGTCCCATTTAGAATTATACAAGGGAAAAAAAAACTTCGCATAAGTAGAAGATTGTGTTTGTTTCCATCGCATAAGGTGTTATATTATAGATATGTTGGAAATACTTGGGGGGGGGGGGGGGGGGATGAATCAATATTTCATGTAATTAGAAATTTACTTTTCTTTCGCAATGCTAATGAACAATCGAGTTAAGTATTTATAGATAATATATGCAAATTATGAACAATATATAGAAGCATAAAACACATCAATGGATCAACAAACACATCATTACATGGGAAAATTAATTTTTGGGTGGAAAACCCAACTGGGAAAAACCATTGTTGTTGTTGTTTGCTTCGTCTTCTATTATTATTAATGAAATGTATTTACATCTTGCATTGGTGTAGGATTTTTCCAATGCGTTGACTCCTACCTGTTGGGGGTTGTTACTTCCACTAAATTCTCTAGTTGTTATCAAAAGGAAGCCACCACTCCCTTTGACCTCTTGTGATCCACGTTTCAAAAAATTTCACATTGGAACCACTTATAAAAAATTTTGATCTGGTAGGCCACGTTTCAAAATATTTTAGACTAGACCCACTATGCTTATTGAATATAAAAACAAAACTTTATTTTAATCTTCTCACAACAACTTAATATATATCAACAACCAAACTATCAATCAAATATCTAGCTCAAAGAAACATCGCCATAGGTAAGCATTAGTGCCACAAAATATGTCAATTAAGAACTCTATCACAACAAGCCTATGACCCCTGCAACTTAGTACATTAGTCTACAAATTATCATCAAGCCAAGTATTTAAAGATCACAAACATGTTGAACCCAAGTAAGAAAAACCTTTGTCCAAGGTATTGTACAAACCCTTCTATAATAGAGTATAGTATATATTGTTAACAAGAATAGATCAATCAATGAAAGTATCTATATCACTGCAACCCTTTAAGCATACAAGATCATTAATTAATCAACTCCTTCAAGATGGGCAATGTTAAATTCAAGTAAAAACTCTATCAAATAATATTTTGTCACACAATACTCTATCAAACAATTTTTATTTATGCATACACAATACTCTGTCAAAATTCTGCATCTAACTTCTCTGCAAGACGTATAGTGGCATTACACTTATTCCATTCAAGTATGAGCCCTGAAATATTGTATGTATAGCTCTTCTCCATATTCAACCTATGCAACAAGTCAATGGAAACTCATCTCTACTAGATCAAACATTCAACTATCTACAAAACCCTTATGACAACCATGTAAGTTGCAGTCCCTTTTCACATACAATAGCAACAAATTAAATTACAAGGTCATCATTAAAGTTTTCATTTCCTACAATCTCCTCTTATCTATGCAAACCCTTAACTTTGTGATCCAAATGGAAAATGGCATCAATTCCATGGGTGGATGAATAACACGGGTGGATGAATACCATGGGTTGATGCCATTTTCCATTTGGATCACTTTGTGATCCAAATTCTAAGAAAAATTTAGTGCATAAACTCTGAACATGAAATTACTAGTGCACCTATTTATACCTAGGGATCTACCTCTACAAAAGATACAAACAAATGATTTTTTTATCTAGGAAAATCTTTGTCCAAAGCCCTGTTCACTGCGCATCACAACTTCTAAAGGAAATACACAACCAACTCTTTGTTACAGAGACAGATAATCAATGTGATTATTTCTTTCTTACTGCAACATACAAAATCATTTAGGTATAGGTTCAAATCATTGGAATATCCTATGGACTAAGCATGGATAAATAAGTGCGCTCATGTCGATCCCTACAAACACATGAACTCTGTGCATGTTTTTGCAATAATCTATCTCAAAACTTAGTTCACTCACTATATAAACTAAGCACATAAACTATACACATTCTAATCCATAATATAATGCTTTTTCTAACTACAAAATCAGAACATAAAATTATCAGTGCACTCATTTAGTGAAGGACCTAGATCTATGCATACATCCTACAAAAAGAACCTTCAAAAAATACATACGCATGATATATGCATATATACTTGCTTGGAGTATTCAAAAAATGCAAAATCAACTTTATTGGCTCAACTAGAAGACTTGTGCACTAGTGCAATCACTTGTTTTAGCACATAGCACAACACAACTCATCCAATGCACACCTTGTTAATCAATCTCATTGGCTATTTATAGTTATTTTTATTAACATTACCATGGGAAAGCCCAAGGATTTGTTGATGGTAATATTTATTGTGTCTAATGAAATTTGAACATCTTCCTGCACTTGAAATCCATGGGAAATTCAATGTTTTTTCCTGTGGTATTCTCAATGTATTCACCTACAAACTATAACACACCCTTTAATCTTGGGAACTACATTATAATGTAGGTAACATGATCTCTAGGTCGCATTATAATGCTATATGTCTACTTATTCAGCTCGTTACCAAGATCCTCTACATAAACCTCTAACAAATTGTTTCAACACATCCAGAACCTATCCAACTTCCTCTGTAAGCATCTCCAGAAGCATCAAGACACCATCATAAGATAGTAGTTAGCCAAACGTCTATGAAACCTCCTGCAAATTACTCGTTGACATCAATTCCGACCAAGCTTCCAATAATATATTCTCCCTCGTAGGTATGGACTTGCATAATATTATTTAGTAAGTATGTCCTCTTGGCCCATTGGTGTATTATATATCAATTACCACCTCACAACATGCAACCAATGCATTAGTTATAATATTTAACATCATCATCTCATAGAAAATGATCAAATTGCTAACTCGAACATGTCATTATGAGAACACAACATCATTTTATCACCTCATTCTGAATAGTAAAACACTACATGCTTAAGCATGTCGTTAAACATATTATCAAAAAAAATCATGCCATTACATCATGAAGTACCATCATAATATTATAATGCCAACACACCTTTATAAAAGATATGGCATAAATATCATAATCATCTCAATATATAGCACATGTAGAGTTACAACACAAGTTAATGTAATATTATAAATATCATAACCATCTCAACATATGTCACCTATAAGGCAATAAACATCATGAATATTTTTATTATGATTCATCAACAAAAAAAAATTCATTAGCCTGCATAAAAAATGAGTACCAACTATTATATTTAATGCAACAATATCAGTAAACATCCATAAAGGATTTGTTTGGCTAAGTTGGTCAACTTACTCTGGATCATCAATAGTATGAGTTTCATGTTCTCATCAAGATACCAATCCTCAAATTGCATAAGTTAGATAGGAAAATTAAGTGATGTTATGATAATTCACATATGATGATCTCTTTCTTCTTCTTTTTCCGCCTTGAATAAATATCTTTATATTCTACATGTGGAATATACATGTTTCAATCCTCGAAGCACTCTAAGACAAGTCGTCTCAAAGTCATTACAAGGATAAACTCATCATGAGTTGAACATGTCACATGTGGAAATGGAACCCGAATGGGGAAGATAACGATTTTCTCATGACCACCTAAGCTACATCCAATTGACACATGATGATATCTCCTTAATGTCTATATCTAGGAATATAAGTCTATGGAAATATCTTAATTCTTCTCATGCACTTAGTAGTGCATGACCACAACACAATACCACCATCTTCTTTCTTCCCCTCTTCAAGAGACCATGTTTTGGGAGCAACGTTAACCAATAACATTTCACTTTTCATTTACTAGACAACTTACATAATCTTAACTATTCAAAATTCAAGCAATCATTATGAATCTATCATATGTATTTATCAACTATTCATATCCTATAACTAAATTTTCTTAATTGTTACACCTTATTTCATTCAGTCTTGAAGTCCTCCTCTAAAAACTAATACGCGAAATAAAAAAATCGACCACCAAAATAGTGAAATTTTTTCTCCTACGTTAAAAATGTAATTCCCAAACAATTTTCTATATTATTCACCACATCTAGGTTTTCTCTTTCATAACCTTACGTAAATAATACATCTCGATATGCTTTATAAACTCGACATAAAAAAATTTGGCCACTCTTGACTTTTTGGTCATATTTCTTCGAGGTAAAGGAAATAAAGATTTCTAATTCACTTACATCATGGAAAAGAGCCTAGTTGAAGTCCAAGTTTTCCATTTCATGGATGGTCATATCAAAAAAAAAACCTTTTTGAAAGAAAAACATTTTAATTTTTCTTGAAAACCTTGTAACATCTATAACATTTATAAGCATGCAAGATGAAAATCCACTCATGCTTAAACAAAACCAATTGACATGAAATCATAAATTTATGTGTTTATTCTCCCAAATGTTTCCTTTCTTGACTTAACCACATTTATTTTAAGTCATTCAGTCACCCAATCGTGATCATAACCTTTCATAAGTATGATAATCTATGTTAGATTTTAAGCTTCTGTGGAAGTTTTTTGTAGTTTCATGATCCGGATTATCCACAGTTTCTAGTTCATTTTGCCAACGTTTCAAACCCCAAAGGGAGTCCATCATCAGGACAAATCAGAAAGAATAGGAATCTACTTAACCTTTCAGAGGCATGCTAACCTAACTGAGGTAGGAATCTTTCATGGGCATGCTAATCTACTTATGATTTTCCTCAACTTTTGATTAGATGCCATAAAGAGGTAATTTCACTGGTTCAAGCTATGATTTATGTAGCATCAATTCCATTTTTCTTAATATATCCGTAATAGCAGAGTCTTCTCAGCCTCCAAGGGACCCACAAGAGAATTAGCATTAATATCCTATACACTGACTAGGGAATGAACTCCGTGATCACAAGAAGTATCTACATGCCCCATGTCTTCCTCTATAATAGTATATCATTCCATGAGAAAATCGCATCCACAGGAAACACAGTCACACACCATCCAAAAATAGATCTACATCTGTTTGTGGCTTTCTATCAATAACATTTCTCTCCTTGGCAAGGCAAGGTAATTTTCCACGCCATAGTAGCCAACAGTCACCATTGGATTTTTCATCCAAATTATTGTGCTATAGAATTTGAGAGATAAAGTCTAATTGGTTCATTTTCAATCCCTTGCATATATTCTTTGATTAGTGGTTAACTTGTTCATTGCTAGGATGAATTAATATATCTTTTAAATTCCTTTGTAAGTTGGTTATATTTATGTTTTAATTATCTCTAAATTTGTAGTTAAAAGTCTACAAATTAAGGAATCGACTTATATGCCTCCCAACAATTTTAACCACTGCCAAATTCATATCTATGGTGGGGAGAGGATCATGGCTAGTTGAATGCTATTTTGGGGAGTAAAATGTGTTTCATTGTACTAGTGATGATTTTGAAAATATTCTCTAAATCAGTAATGAATATTTGAACAAGGGATTGGGATTTATATCTTCGTCCCATATTTATGAATGCGTAACTTGGTCTTTTGATTATAACAAAGTTCAAATAAATTATTTTTGGTGCAGTGAGATATAAGCCCCCTACAATATCAAAATTAACACAACCAAATGACCATAACACCATGTTTATGCAGTTTTGCAACTGATATCATCATTGGAATCAATGGTTACTACACTTATACATTAACTCCACTACTTATTCATTCAACTCAAAGATTAATAGTCACACTAAATTTCTTAATATCTCTGGAATCTTACAATATTTCAAATATAAATACAACATAGAATTCAACAACACTATATTTCTTAATATCTCTAAAATCCTACAATATTCCAAATATAAAGGCAACATAGACTTCAACAACTCAAGCCCATAATCAACTAGATACAAATAGAATTATCTTCAACTAAATTCTACCAAACCTTTATGGGTCACAAGCCAAATGTTGGTGGGGTGGCAAGAGTGTGGATTAATATATTACCTAAAAAAAAATTGTATTCTTGGGGTTTGGGATCAGCCTCAAATAATCAAGCAAAAGTTTATAACCTTTTTAAGGGCCTACTCCAAGCACTATATTTGAAAGTCACCAAGTTAAGTATAATAATGGACTCTTCTCTCTTCTTTTCTTATTTACAAAAGGGCTTTTCACCAATAATTTGAAATTGAAGACTCTCCTTGTAAGAATAAGACGCTTGCTTCGTATATTTGAAAAATATGAATCCTTTCATGTTCGAAGACATCACAACACAAAGGTTGACTTATTTACAAAATCATGGAGTCAAATTAACAAAAGGGGATGTGGTGGTTGATAACAATAAAAAAACAATTTAATTTCTTAAAGAACTAGAATATCATCATGCCCAAAAGCACAAGGGGATTTTTGAAATATGAAAACAAATGGAGTAATTGGTTGGCTACTTGGAGGTTATTTTGAGCTACCAAACCTCCACACTCCAACAAAGGAGGAGAATGGTCAAGAGGGAAAAAAGGACATACCAGTGGAAAAACCCAAAAAATAGATTGGTACACTATGAAATGTAAATTTTGTTTTTTGGTAGGAAGTTACTGAAATATTTACACTTATAGACAAGTAGATAATTCTGAATTGTATAGATAAGCATTCCAAATTCACGCTATCATGGTTTATGGTCTTTGATGTACCAATGAGGTATTGTTGCATGTCTTATGCAGATTTTTAATACAAAAATTTTCAGTTATAGTTAAAAAAAGGGCTAAATTTTTTGCCTTTTTACATGCAACCACGTTACAATAACTATGGTGACACCTTAAAAATCCAAACCCCCCTAGAGAGCCAATAGCTTCTTTTTGCCTGCGCAGACTTCTAATATACACAAGAAGCATGAGGATTGAGCTACGTCAACCTCACTAAATTATACAGTTAAAACACAACCATATTTCATTTCAATAATCAACAAGTATGTTTTGTTTTGACACAGAGACATTGCAATCGTCCATAATTATACTCTACAAAACCTTTGCAATGCTCCCTCCCACTCCCTAGCGCTAATCCTAGCTTAATGGGAGGTGTTATTTTTAACTAACGCAATGCTCAAGGTCATCATTATGAAGATGGGGTTACAAAATTTCCTCCTTCACCAATTTTAGCAGAATTAAATTTAGCCTACACCATTGCGTTCAAATTGTTGAGATATTTATGATTATATAAACTATTCTCCAATCCGACATCTAGATTGAGAGTTATGCATGTTTGAATTTTAGGCCCCATAACCTTTCCATCAGCAATGGTCAGCCATGTGGCAACCCGATGCTTACATGGACCTGCCACATCTCCCATGGCCAACATAATTTCCACCACGTAAATACACCACAACCCTTTAACTCTTGGGTGTATTCTATCCCAAACATTCACGATGTGACCATAATTATTCTAACAAAGAGGATCTCTGTTATGTGCCTTTTATCTATTTTGTGGGTCTCGTTACCTCCATGGCTTGCTATGTTTTGGTACTACTAATTCTCCACACAGTCTTGTGACCTGCACTGATGTCAAGTTGATGTCATTCAGACATGTAGCAGTCCTAGAAGGTGCCACTTGAATTCAGGTCCTTGGTCCCCACCAATTCTCAAACCTTTGTGCTGTTAACACCCAGGTTGTTCCCTATGACTCCCAAGGGAATACGGCCGGGGTAACCACTAACCAATCTTTGGACCACAGTTTCTAGCCAAACTGTAATCAGAGAGGGCTCTCTCTTTATGATTTGTCTCTGTTTTGATAGGATGTTAGGCTAGCTATTATGCTCGGGTTTTGTTTTTTGTTTTGGTTGAAGGGCTTCTTTCAGGGCTTAAGATGTAGTGTTCAGAGAATAGTATATCATTGGGCAATGGAGTCTAGAGCTGTGAAATGCTTTGAAATGCTGGAGTGGTGATGTTCAGACTGCAGGGCCTATTGTGTATCTCAAACAAACAAATTTAAACTTAAGTGGTGATGCATGGTCAGCCAACAGAAAGCAATTAAGAATTCTCTATTAAGCTGGTGATGTGAAAGTGAAACATGTTGCACAGGAGCAAACTTGAATTCCTGAAACAAAGGTCACTGTGAAAGATATATTCTGAAAGTGTAGCAATTAAGAATTACACTTGTCAAGATTATAGCTGAAGAGAAACATTCATTAACAACACAGATTGAACTCAGGGTATTGCATGAATAAGTCCTGAAGGTTATTCTTTTTCTTTGTTGTCAAACACTTAGAAATTAGAAACATATATGGATTTTGATAGATCGAAAATACATAACAAAGAGAGTTACAGAAACTTATTGTATTGTGAAATACACAGGAATCCAGCAGTTTTCAACAGACACCAGAACGCATTCAACACTTCAGAAATCCGAGAAATTCCATCACTTTCTTTATTAAACTCTGAAAGGATTACAGCATCAGAACTTATTCAGGAGAAATCAACAACAACCCCTGCAAGCTTGTGCGAGGGGCAAATATATACAAAACGTATTACAAAATATCTCAGGCGTTGAGTCATCTGAGAAATGAAATATCTCCACCAACTTTTCAAGATATTTAGATAAGAAAGTTATTACATCATTGAATACAAAGTAAATGCATCTTTATGTTTTTCAGAAGATATTTTGGCCTTTGGAGGCCACTGAGTCGGTTGGAGTGATCTGCATTAATACTGAGAAATGCGCTTTTGGAGCTGTCCTGCTGTAGCTTCTCGGCTTGGACATCTGTAGCTCCCTACCTTGCTTAGTCGGCCGAAATTTCTGCTGAGTTGGCCCAGCCTTTATCTTTAATGTCTGCTGATTCTTTTAAACTGTCCTGTATATGGCAGTTTGCATTTTCCATGAACAAACTTTGTTGAATGGCACCCTGTTTATAAAATAGTTTGTATGGCCTTGGTCCACCACTCTAGTGTAGGTAGTTGATGCCTGAGAATTGCATCCATGGTCTCCTTTGCCTCTGTATATTTGTAAAAATTGGGAGGCACCTCAAACAGGTGTTTGATTTCATTCATTATAAAAAATAAACTTTCTACTCTATTGTAGAGAGTCTGTCCTGTGGCTGGCCCTGTTTCTTCTGAGGTGCTGGGCTTCTCGTTGATCTGACTAGTGGAAAATCTATTAACCCTTTTGGCATGCTGGTCATGTGTGAACAATCTCCCTACATTGTTCAGTAAGCTAGGGAGCCCTCTGCTTTCTAACACCTGAAATTTCTCCATAAACCTGTTCACCTCAGTCTGCATGTCCTGGGTTCTTCTTTCCAATGTCTGCACTAAGTTTCTCAGTGTGAGAACCCTCTTGATTAACTGAATGTGCTCAGTTTTGTTTGAAATTCCCATGGCAGCCAACTGAGTACTTGTCCTATTGTTAAGCACATTAATCATCCTGGTGGCTATCTCAGGCATGTTGCTTAGAGCAGCTCTTGATCTCTGAATTTCAGTATGTGCTTTTGGAATGAGGTCCAACTGCTCATGGATTGTTTCAATATATTGCCATTGCTCATTTATAGATTGGCCAATGTTAGCCCACAGCACTATTTTAAGCTCAGCCACAACTTTATCTAATTTGAGCTCATTTTCTAGCTCTTTGATCCTGTCTTTAAGGGCTTTTATCTCCCTGCCCTTTTCTGCCACAGACTGCTTGGATTTGTCATATCTTTCATTGACCTTGGCTAGTTTTTCCTTGGCCTCATTCAATTCTGTCATTTGTGCTTCCAAGGCCTGGATCTCATTCCTTAGCTTTTGCATGTCCAGGCTTGGGGCCTGCTCTGTTGTTGGTGGTGCTGCTGAGGTGGATGTTGCTGCTTGTTCTGGCTGTTGAGGAGGAGGAACAGTAGGTGGAGCAGTTTCCTCAAGATTTATTACTTCAGGAGGAGGCTGGGAGGTCTGACCTTCTTCTCTTTGTTTTAAAGCTGCCTGTAATGCTGCCTGTGCAGCCTCTGATTCTCCCAGCTTTTCTTGTGCCTGGATGAGCTGTTTATAGAGAGACACCAGCAAAGCTGTGGCATCTTTATCATGCCTTTGTTTTGAGCCACTTCGTCTGTTTGAGGGTGAATTGTGGCTGGGAGTTTGATCTTTCTCCTCAAAGCTGCCATATCTGCATCCCTCAACTTTAATATTTCTTGTATGCCCTTGATATCTTTGGGGTCATGCCCAATCTCAATAATTATGTCTTCTAAGGACCTTATTCTGTTGTCCTTTGCTTGAGATGATGCCCTTTCCAACTCAAGTTGGGCAGCTGTGTTATTAAGGCTATTTTCTAGCCTGTAGTTATCTAATGTTTTGTCTGCCAAGGATGCATAGACCATCTCACCTATTTGTTTATGCAATTCAATTTTATCCATGGGGTGGATGTCCTTGGCCAGGACCTCAAGATTGGTCCTTAGGTAATCTGAAGGGGACTTTGGCTGCAAAGTAGTTGGCATGAAGTGACTCATGATCATCTTGCCCTCCTGGACATCATATGCAGACATTAGACGTTGCTGGTTGGTGGGAGCCATATTTAACAGATGGTTATACAGTTGTATTTTTATTGGTTCATTCCTTTTCTTGATTTCAATGAACTGCTGCTTAATGCTGAGTTCACCCCCTCTCTGCTGGCTTGAGGAGCTGACTTCTCCTCCCACAATTTTGTTCTGTTCCTCTTGGAAAGAACTTGCAGATGCTTCCCTGCTAGGTGGGTTCATGCCCAGAGATTGCCCTGTTGGCATTTCCTCTTCAGAAAAAGGGTCCAATCTCTGTCTTTTCTCACCATGACTTTCTGATGTGGTCAAGGGAGTCTCTCTGGCCCTTTTTCTGCTAGTATCCTCCTTTTGTGGAGTTTGGAGGACTGATGCATCAACTGATGTTTCTTGCCTAGGAGGCACCGTATTTTGTGCCTGCTGTTCTGTGAAACTTGGGGCCTTAGCTATCCCTTCTTGATGTGTGGGCTGCTCTATGTCATGCTGCCCTTCTTTTTGCTGTGATCCCTGTTGTTGCTGTTGCTCTTCCTGCTGCTGCACTGTTCCTTGCTGCTCCATCTCTTTATCTGTTTGGTCTTGAGTCATGTGAGGTGGTTGCTCTTGTTCCACCTGCTTTCCTTTGCCTTTGCTGCCTGTCTGTTGGGTGTCCATGGCAGCTTGCTGCTGTGTTGTTGAAGAAGAGGCAGCTGCTCCAAGTTGCCTTTGATATGATAAGGAAACCTGTCCACAAGTTTCCAAGTCAGCCTCTTTTTGCAAATTCCTAGCCTCTCTCTCTAGTATCTGCTCTCTAGAGATTGGCTCTTCTAGAGTGCCCTCTTCCCAGTCTAAAGAATTTGCATATTTTTCAATATGAGGCAGCCTAACATGTGCATAGTTACCCAATTTGTGTTTTATCCTCCTGAGGGAAATAAAATGATTACGGTCATAAGGTGACCATTTGAAACTAGTTTGCAATTTGAAACCCTCTAAGATCGTATCTGCCTCCTTCCATCCCTCCTCTCTTTTGTTGTACAAAAAAGGGCCTAGCTGGCTCCTTACCTTCAGTTGTACCTTCTTGTTTTTGCTTTGGAAATGGAAGAAGTCAGTATATCCAAACTGCCTTAAGTATTCTAGGGCAAATAGTCTCATTGGGACATATCTTGGCAGCCTGTAAGGGTCCAATTCACAGCCATATACTCTGATCACTGTGTGGTGTTGGTAAAAGTACCAATCACCAATGCTGTAGGATTTGGAGAGATGGAGAATTCTCTGCATTTCATCGGTTAACCTTGGAGGAGGAACACCATACAGCAATGTCATAGCTGGGTGAATGAACAGGTCTATAAATTCACAGTATGTGTATGGTGATTGAGAACTATCATGGAAAACTGAAGTCCAAAACACAACTGATCTTGGATTTCCCTGGGCATTAAGTTTCTTGAGAGAAATGGAGAAATTGTCTGGCTGATAAAACAAGAACAGGTGGTAGATGTATGAGGTGTATCTGAACACCCTTTCCCTTGGTAGATTCATCAGTTGTTCATGGATCTTTTCTGCAATATAGGTGGCATAGTCATAGTGCACAGCTGGAGGCTTTCCAGGAGAAAACATGGACAGCATTGCCATTATGGTTCCATCCACATCCTCAATTCCCTTGTATCCCAGGACATAGCTGATCAAATCTACTAGCATTCTGCCCAGGTCATTCAGGTAGTGATATCCAATAGGAGGAGTCCTTACAGTTTCAGAGCTTGGCTTCACAAATAACTGGTTAATTTTGGTAATCTGGGCACTTGAAAGATTATTTCCCTTCTTTATTAAATCCGACATGGAAAGAGGGGTTAATGGCCTGGCAGTATGGAAATGCAGCATCTTGTTTATGGTGTCTGGGGTGATAAAGAACAAAACATAGCCTATAGGACTGAGGACAGCTCTCTGGCAAGGATCATAGCATTCCTGGCATTTGTGGATCAACTCTGGGAGGGCATTGACCTGAGGGAGGTTGTAAATGGGCAAATTTGAGTCCCAAATCCCCAAAATATCAGCTCCATTAAGGTATTGAGATTTCAATTCATTTAGCATATGGATATTGAACTTAGAACCCATGGGAAACCAATCTAACATCTGATAGTCTACATCTCCCAGGGCTTTCCATGTTATCTCCCTTTGAGGGGCATTAAGAGGCTGGATATTCAAGGCTATTGGTGTCTCCATGGCTACTGAAGCTTTTGAACTGTAGGTGAACCGGTTTCAATTAAGTAGAACAACAGAGAGGAAGGTTTTCTTGCAATGGAAGTGAATTGTAAGAAACAAAAGGTAAATTGAATAAACAGCAGTTGGAATATTGTCTAAAGGATTGATAAAACAATAGCAGGACTAACCAGGAGTATTTTCTGTGGTGAATCTGGTCAATTGAAGTCTCTAGTTCACGACTGCGCGAACTAGCTGTGAATTCAGCTTAATTTTGTCAAATGAGGCTCTGCCAAAGGTTTATGACTTCACTGGTTAAAAAAGGGTGCAAGTCACTGTGTATTTAATGGTGAAAACAGTGTTTTACAGTCTTTTAACAGTTTGCTTGAGGAAATACGGATAAAACCAGGCTCATGGAATGATTCTGAGGAATACCTGGTAATTTCGCCGGTAAAAGTTGCAATTGCAGGTGCAATGGAGGCGCCGGCGGTCTCGGAATTAGCTTAAGCAGGTTGGCGATGGTTTGAACGTGAGCGGCATGCAGAAATAGCTAAGGTTTCTTTTGCCAAAAGTGGTAAAAACATGACATTTTGGCCTAAATATGGAATTTTGGCAATATTGGCGCGTTTTTGGGATGACGTCAGCATGACGTCATCGGGTGGGGTCGGAGTCGGATGACGTCAGCGGGTGATGTGGCAGGCTGCGATTGGTCCACGGGGATAGGGAGGTGGCGGCCATATCAGCGCGGAGGTGGACGGAGGAGTTGATGCGACGGCGAGGTGGTAGTGACGTGGTTCTGACATGGGGGTGACGCAAGCCCGACGAAACAAGTGGTAAGCGGAACGGCGGTAATGGTTTTCTCGAACCGCTTACAATACGGAGACGGTTTTGTCAGAGGCCGACCCGAGAAGCTGTGAGGGCGATGCGTGGCAGGGGCCTGACGTCACCCTCTGACAGTTTCTCGGGTGCTAAACGTCGGACCTCGGGCCCAGCCCGATATTCATAGCAGTCGTCCGATCAAAAGCGCCCGATCGGACGGTCGACGGGTTGATGACTTGATCGGGTGATACGGACGGAGATAAGGATTAAAATAATATATTTTTGGGGCGCGCGCTCAGCGGAAACCTTTGGACTATAGTGTTTGTCATGTTTTCCAATGAAAAATAATGCGGCCCCGATACTTTGGACAATTTGCAAAAGTGGGTTTTGGTATTATTTTGCAATTTTTAGAGCGGGTATGGGTAAAAGGGGTCTTTTTATAAGGTTTTCTTGGTAAATGAAGGTTTTAAAGGGCAAAATGAATTCAGAAGAGGTGAGGGGGGTTAGGCTTAGGTTTATCAAAGTGACCAGATGTCATTTTGATCCCTGACAGAGGGCATATGGCTATAATGCCAAGGGGAGGGATATTTATACAAAATTTGGGGTTTATACACCATGGTGTTATAATACTAGGTAAAAGGGAATCATAGGGGAATTATATAATAGAGTTAGGGTTAAAATGGATGAAAGGAGTGGATGAGGGGGAGATAACACTAAGTTTATTTGAAAATAACTTAGCTTAAGGAGTAGATCAAAATGAAAAGAGTTTTAGACAAGAAATGTGGCTTCTAATTAGAACTAAGAACCACAAAAACCACCAATTCTTTCATGGATATCAGCTGATGAGGGGATGTTAGTAATGAATGGAGAGGGGAATATTGGGAAGTTAGACATGCTTCTTTTCTTGTTGCAACCTGATGGAGAGGAACACCTTCTCTCTTTATTTATTTTGCTTTGTGAACAAAGCTAACATACCTTCACTTGTACGGAGTAACATTTCTGCAACCCCAACTGCCTACCCATCTACTTGCCTAGCATTTTTTATTTCTTCTTGGAGGGTGCACTTGGACTTGCAGACCCTTATCTGCCTTTTCTTTTCTTTGGCCTTTTCTTTTGTTTTTCTATCTACTTCTACCCTTATTTCTTCCAAGGTCCCAGATTAAGCTGTTGGGAACCTTTCTTCTCTACCTAAACTACTTGTCTGCCAAGATTAAACAGTTTGGACAGACTTCTTTCTCTATTCTACAACTGAAAATTCAAAACATGGCATGATCCAGATTAGGCTGTTGGACCATCCATCAAAATTTGAGTCCACATCAAGCTATAAGCACAGATTGTATTCTCTTGGAAATATGTGATCTTTGAATCATCAAAGCAGAGCATATTTGGACCTTTTCATTGCCAATCATGAAATATGAAACCTATTGGTATAGGTAGCTAACAGTGGCTCCACATGGGGATGGTTTTTCATTTGAAAGACCAAGAACAGCAGGTCAGATTGCCTTGGCCCTTGACTGCTCTTGCCAATCTTGAAGTTTGCTGCTTTGAAATGCCAAAATTGTGTGCTTCCCTTCTTGGTAGACCTTCTGATCCTATTTACCTTTTGCTGGCAGTTTAAGAAAACTTTGAGAAATTACATTTTACATGTTGACAGAAAATAATATATACATCTGGATATGTACAAAGGAAAACTCCGGCTGCACTTATGGATGGTAGTCAAAATAGTGCTTGAGCATCCTGCCATTCACAGGACCTTCATCCAAATCAGTTTCATTAAGACTCCTAAGGAAATAAGTGTTGTTTCCTTGTACTGCTTGGACAGCAAATGGTCCTCTCCAAAGGGAATCAAATTTTCCATGTTTTCCCTTATCCTCTCTTCTTGAATCCCACTTGAGGACTTTGTCACCAATGTTGAAATCTTCTACCTTAGTTCTCCTATCAAAGGCCTTCTTTACTTTTTCTTGTAGAACTTGAACTCTGCTGAAAACTTGGTCTCTAGTTTGCTGTAAACATATGATTTGATTGATTCTTCTTTGCATATCATTTGGTTCAGCTTGGCTTTCTTGAAGAAGTTTCATAACAGGTATCCCTAGTGATGAAGGAAATTTGGCTTCTAATCCATAAACCAACTCATATGGGCTGGTTCCAATTGATCTCTTGGTTGTTAGTCTATCTGCCCATAGAGCATTCACAAGCTTCTTATGCCAATTCTTTTTGTTCTCTTCTAGCACTTTCTTTATGATGTTTACCAGACTTTTATTTGATGACTCAGCAAGGCCATTTCCTTGGGGATAGTATGCAGTAGAATGGCCTAAGGTAATGTGAAATTTGTGGCAGAAATTCACCATTTTCTTGGATCTGAAAGCAGCAGCATTGTCTGTTATTATTTTATCAGGACAGCCAAATCTAGCCAATATGTTGTTCTCCAAGAACTGAATGATAGTGGAATCATTTGCTTGTCTGCATGGAACAGCTTCAATCCACTTGGTGAAGTAGTCTATGGCTGTTAAGATCCATCTATGTTGGCCTGAAGATGAGGGATGAATTTCCCCAATGAAATCCAAGCCCCATTGTTGAAAAGGTCTCTCTGTTGCAATAGGCCTCAAGGGAAGTGGCAGCAACTGTCTCTTTCCCTCAAACACTTGACATTTATGACATGAGGTGGTGAATTTCTTGACATTAGAGAACATGGTGGGCCAGTAGTAACCAGCCCTTAGTATTTTATCCACAGTGGACTTCCAGTACAAGTGTCTACCACAGTCACCTGCATGAAATTCCTTTATGATATTGTCAGTTTCATTCTCAATTAGGCAGTTTAGCAATATTCCTTCATGGTTTTTCCACAATAAATTTCCATCCATAACACAGAATTTAGAAGCTTTCATTTTTAAGAACCTACATTTAGTTCTGGACAATCCTGGGGGAGCACACAGGTTTTGCAATACATAACACATATCAGAGTACCAAGGGGATTGCTCAAAGGCTAAATTGATCTTTGGAGTCGCCAGCTCCGGTTCACTATCCAGCTGGTTGATGTCTAAGGCTTGGAAGTTTGCTTCTGTCATTAGTTTGGCCAAACCTTGCCCTTTTATTAATTTTGTAGGTTTTATTTCAATATCAAATTCCAAAATGTTGGCAATCCACTTCCCTCTTCTGCCCTCTAAATTTTCTTGGGTGAGAATGTCTTTGACAATAGGACTTGGCACATATGCTATAACATGGGAATAAAGGATATAAATCCTAAAGTCTTTAATGGCTTTGACCAAAGCATAAGCTTGCTTTTCCATGATTTGATACTTTAAAGGTGCAACTCTAAGAGCTCTGCTAAAGAAAGCAATTGGCTTTTCATTTCCTTGGTCATCTTTTTGTAACAAAACAGCAGCAATAGTATGCTGGGAGGCAAAAGAGAAAATGATAAATTCTCTGTCAAATTGAGGATTGGTCAAGACCAGGGTTTGGATAAGGGCCAGTTTTATACCTTCAAAGGCTTGATTGGCTTCAACGGTCCATTTG
The DNA here is from genome assembly GCA_031772625.1 of Pinus tabuliformis. NCBI lineage: Eukaryota > Viridiplantae > Streptophyta > Pinopsida > Pinales > Pinaceae > Pinus > Pinus tabuliformis. The sequence continues at coordinate 980,256,011 of CM062812.1, forward strand.
ACTTTTGAATCTTTCTTTAGCATGTTATTTAATAATCTGATTAGTTCTGCTAAGTTTGGGATAAACCTTCTCAAGAAATTGATTTTTCCCAAGAATCCTTGCAACTCTTTGATATTTCTTGGGTGGGGCATTTGTAAGATAGCCTGTATCCTATCTGGGTCAATTCTAATGCCATCTTTAGAAATGATGTGGCCCAAGAGTTTTCCTTCCTCTAAACCAAACAGGGATTTCTTGGGATTCAAGGAAATTCCGTATTTCCTGCAAGTTAGAAAAATCTGCCTTAAGTGTTTTAAATGTTCTTGGTCAGATTTTGAAAAAGGTGTGAGGTCATCTAAGTAAATGACTAAAAAGTCATGAATCTCCTTGGCAAAAGCAATATCCATTGCTCTTTGAAATGTTGCCCCTGCATTTTTCAATCCAAAAGGCATTTTTACATATTTGAACGTTCCCCATGGGGTTGTAAATGTTGTTTTGTCTTGATCATCAGGGTGTACCAGGATTTGATTGAAGCCTGAAAATCCATCCAGTAATGAGATCCTTGAGGCCCCTACCACTCTTTGGAGAATGTGATCCATCTTGGGTAAGGGATAGTTGTCTTTGAGGGATACTTGGTTCAGATTTCTTAGGTCCACACACAGCCTTATTTCACCAGTTTTCTTTCTTGTAGGGACTAAGTTTGAGATCCACTCAGAGAATCTGATTGGTGCTATGATGCCTGCCTTGAACATTTTCTGTACTTCTTGTCCCATTGCTGGGAGAAGCATAGGATTGATTCTCCTCAGTTTTTGTTTAAAGGGTTTTTTATCAGGCTTGAGAGGGATAGTATGCTGGATAACAGAGGTATCATAGGATTTTAGGTCCTCATAACTCCATGCAAAGACATCCTGGAACTCTTTAAAGAGGTCAATGTATTTAGGCTTTTGATCAGGAGGTAAAGATGCAGATAATTTAATTATTTTGGGTTTGTCAATTGTACCAATGTTGCATTCTTGAATGGCTGCATTTAAGGGCTGCATTTTTGGTTTTCTGGGAATATCATTTGAATCAAAGATGTCCTCTAGTGGAGTTAGGCCTGTTGGTAGAAAATTGTCCTTCAGTTGTATGATGTCAGTTTCAGCATTGGCCACTTCTTCACAACTGATTGGTTGAATTTGTTGAATGTTTTCCTTGCTGAAAATAGTTGGATTTAGCATTTGTTTTGCTGTTCTAGGTGATATTGGGTGAGTAATCTGTTGGAACTGTATTTGTGATGGACTTGCTCTTTCAAGTATTTGTGATTGACTTGTTGTATCAAGTATTTGTGATTGACTTGCTGTATCAAGTATTTGTGATTGACTTGCTGTATCAGTGTCAATATTTAATCCTGCAAATTCTTGTTGCAAAGTTAAAAAATGGTTTATTTGCTTGTCATCCTCAAATACTTGCCAATCATTAACATTGTTTGGAATGGAGGGTCTGTGTTTTACCTCAGCTGTAAAACAATGATGGGGCTCAAAAGGCAGCTTGCAGGTACTTGCAAATGTGGCTAAACTGTGAGCATGCAGATTGTGGGTTCTAGGAATTTTAGTGATTTGGGATTCAGAGAAAAAGTTTAGTAACTCAGCAACAGCAGACCTGTAAGACCTTAGTCTTTTGTCATTGGTGACAAACTTTCCCTTCACTTGTTGGATAACTAAATCTGAATCACCCATGATTGAAACCCTGGCAGCTTGTAAGAACTTTACTAACTTGAGGCCTAGTAAAAGAGCTTCATATTCTGCCATATTATTAGTACATCTGAAGTTTAATCTATAGGCTCTGCCTTCTGCATGACTATTTTCTTTATTGTGTACCCAAACTCCAGCTCCTGCCCCTAACTTGTTGACTGAGCCATCAAATTCAAGGAACCATAGAATATCCTGTTGGGAAGGAGATTTAATGATCTGTTCATGGGCTGGTAATGTAAGTAGAAGTTTTGGTTTTTCATCTGGCTTGTCTTCTAGGACAGTTTCATCGTTTGATTGGGTATGCTTGATATTTAGAACAGCAGCAGTGTCTAGCATTTGATTGACTGTTGTTTCATGGGTGGTAATTCTTTCATTAGAGTCTTCCTCCTGTATGAGTATCTTGGTTACAACATCATTTTTCAGGGAGTTGTGCTGTTATTGAAGAGAATGTATGAGTCTATGTCTGAATGGACAGCATATATGGGAAAGTTTTGGGGCTTTTCTTCACTGCTGACCATGTATTTCATGAGAGTTTCTCTGTATAATCTTTTTGGTTGCCCAAAAACAGAGATGGTGGCATATGACATGTCTAATTGTAAGGAACCTTGGAGTTTAGCTCCCCATGATCTTGATAACAGCATCCCATATTTAGGTGGGATATCAGCAACTACAACATCCATCAGAATTGTTTTGTTTGGGTATTGAACCAGGGACACACATAAGTCTTTTATGAGACCTAAACACTTGACTTGGCTGGAGTCAAAGGAAAACAGGTCTTTGTATGGTCTTGTTATATCTAGATTCAATCTCTCCATGACCGCTTTTGGCATGAGATTGTGAGAGGCACCTGAGTCAAACATTGCATTATGTAATATTTTATCATGAATATGTAAGCTGACATAAAAAGGTAGTACCCCTGTGACTACTGTTTTTCCATTTACTTCTGGGCCAAACAGTAGTTCTGGGGTGTCATCCAGCACATTGACATCATCTTTGTTGCTAGTGAGTTGAAGGGACTTCTTGATCTGTAGTTTATAGGTGTCATGCTTGGCTAGTTCTGAGAGAGGAATTGCTATTTTTAGTTTGCCAATTTCAGTTTCTAGGTCAAAGGGTTTTTCAGATTGGGTCTTGGGGTTATGGATGACAGTCCTTTCCTTGTTCACTAGATCTTCTTCTTGATTTTTATCTTGATTTTGGGACCTGTCCTTTTTACTCATCTCTTGAGGAGTAATATTTAAATTAGGGTGAGAGGATGAAGTAGCCATAGGCTGCTGTTTTAAGGACAATGGTTCAGTAATCTCTTCAATAATTACTTGTTCTGCAGGTGAATTGGTTTTGTCATTAGGCTCTGTGACTATGGCTCTTTTAGGCTGCTGATTATCCTTTATCTTTTCAGGCTGGTTTACATTCACAGTTCTGCTCCTCAGCTTGTATTGTTTATGGACTTCATAAACAGCAGTGTCATAGCCTTGTTTAAAGTCAAAGGATTCACCTGATTTAGTTTGGAACAGTTTGATTTCATCATCCTCATGATCTTCTTGTGTTAAGAAAACTTGACTTTCACCATCTAGACCCATTAAATTAATCTCAGGATCTTCATTGGGTTCAGTTGATGTGGAAGTTTCTGCATAATTTTCTTGGAAAGGGGGTCTTATGTCTTGGTCAGCACTGGCCTTGCCAACGTTTGGGTTTTGAGTTCTCCTAAAATTTGGATTCCTAGGAGGGTTGTTTTGTGGTGCTTCCCATGATGATTTTCTCTCAACCGATTCGACTCTATCACCCAATCTCTTCATTCCAGTGAGTATTGCATCCAGCTTTTGATCAAAAGCAGAGGGTTCCTCTTTGAAAACAGTCCTCTTTTCCAACCTTGCTCTGTTTCTTTTGGCAATTAGGTTGGCTTCCACTGTAACAGCAACCCTTTGGGCCTCTGCAAGGGATTGAGGATCTCTTTCCTTTAACTGATAGGCCATGTCAGGGTCAAAACCATCAGGGAATTTGTACAAAGCTAAATCAGGAGGGGGTCTTAAATTTTGTGGGATTGCGTTATATACATTGTTAAATCTTGCACAATACTCCAAAACAGTCTCTTGAGGACCTCTTTTGATAGTGTCATATTCACCAAGTATGTGCAGAGGATCTTTCTTCTTCTCCCATCTGCTAGTAAAGGCTTGATAAAGCTCATCAGGAGTAGTGATGGAATTTGCATTCAGGGATCTAAACCAAGTTCTTACATCGCCAGTTAGGCTTTGAACAAACATCCTCATTCTCACACTGTCATCATCTATTTCATAGGTCTCAAAATGGTCTTGCAACCTTTTGGCATGCTGGACAGCTGTCAGAGGGCCATTGGAGTCAAAATATGAGATTTTGGTTTGGTAATCTTGGGGTAGAGCTGCAGCATTAGCTGGTATTTGCAAGGGCGCATATCTGTTAGCCATATTTACAGGGTCTAGAGGATTAACAGGGGCAGCTGAGATAATAGGAACAGTGGGTACCACAGGGGTAATAGGTAAGGGTGACCCTACAATGTTGGTCAAGGGGATATGTGCAGTGGATGAAGATGTGAGAGGAGGACTTTGAGATGTGGATGGTGAACTAGGGGAACTAGGGGTAGACCGGAAAAGGACTTTGCATGGAGTAGAGATAAGGCTGGGATAATCTGAATCTGAGGTTAGATCAGCAGGCTGCTCCTGCCTTTGCTGCCTCCTAATGTTTCTAGGGATGGTGTTTGGGTTATCAACAATGATGGGTGGATTAGGGTCAGGATTTGCCCTAGTATGCCGTGGATTTTTCTTGGGAGCCAGCTTCTAACTGTTTTTTAGGATTTTACAGGAAGTTTTTATATCTGCAAGGACTGAATAAAGATTTTGAAATGGCTATATATATTTCAAAGCTGAGATGAAGACTTACTGAAAAAAGCTCTTCCCTAAAGCTGTCAATGTGACACAGAAACAATTTTGAAGGCCTCCTGACTGATTTCAGGCTTGATTTGCAGTTTTGAGCGATGCATAGAAATTGGAAAATCCTATGAAGTCCCCAGTGGAGTTGCCAATTATGTTAACACCCAGGTTGTTCCCTATGACTCCCAAGGGAATACGGCCGGGGTAACCACTAACCAATCTTTGGACCACAGTTTCTAGCCAAACTGTAATTAGAGAGGGCTCTCTCTTTATGATTTGTCTCTGTTTTGATAGGATGTTAGGCTAGCTATTATGCTCGGGTTTTGTTTTTTGTTTTGGTTGAAGGGCTTCTTTCAGGGCTTAAGATGTAGTGTTCAGAGAATAGTATATCATTGGGCAATGGAGTCTAGAGCTGTGAAATGCTTTGAAATGCTGGAGTGGTGATGTTCAGACTGCAGGGCCTATTGTGTATCTCAAACAAACAAATTTAAACTTAAGTGGTGATGCATGGTCAGCCAACAGAAAGCAATTAAGAATTCTCTATTAAGCTGGTGATGTGAAAGTGAAACATGTTGCACAGGAGCAAACTTGAATTCCTGAAACAAAGGTCACTGTGAAAGATATATTCTGAAAGTGCAGCAATTAAGAATTACACTTGTCAAGATTATAGCTGAAGAGAAACATTCATTAACAACACAGATTGAACTCAGGGTATTGCATGAATAAGTCCTGAAGGTTATTCTTTTTCTTTGTTGTCAAACACTTAGAAATTAGAAACATATATGGATTTTGATAGATCGAAAATACATAACAAAGAGAGTTACAGAAACTTATTGTATTGTGAAATACACAGGAATCCAGCAGTTTTCAACAGACACCAGAACGCATTCAACACTTCAGAAATCCGAGAAATTCCATCACTTTCTTTATTAAACTCTGAAAGGATTACAGCATCAGAACTTCTTCAGGAGAAATAAACAACAACCCCTGCAAGCTTGTGCGAGGGGCAAATATATACAAAACGTATTACAAAATATCTAAGGCGTTGAGTCATCTGAGAAATGAAATATCTCCACCAACTTTTCAAGATATTTAGATAAGAAAGTTATTACATCATTGAATACAAAGTAAATGCATCTTTATGTTTGTCAAAAGATATTTTGGCCTTTGGAGGCCACTGAGTCGGTTGGAGTGATCTGCATTAATACTGAGAAATGCGCTTTTGGAGCTGTCCTGCTGTAGCTTCTCGGCTTGGACATCTGTAGCTCCCTACCTTGCTTAGTCGGCCGAAATTTCTGCTGAGTTGGCTCAGCCTTTATCTTTAATGTCTGCTAATTCTTTTAAACTGTCCTGTATATGGCAGTTTGCATTTTCCATGAACAAACTTTGTTGAATGGCACCCTGTTTATAAAATAGTTTGTATGGCCTTGGTCCACCACTCTAGTGTAGGTAGTTGATGCCTGAGAATTGCATCCATGGTCTCCTCTGCCTCTGTATATTTGTAAAAATTGGGAGGCAACTCAAACAGGTGTTTGATTTCATTCATTATAAAAAATAAACTTTCTACTCTATTGTAGAGAGTCTGTCCTGTGGCTGGCCCTGTTTCTTCTGAGGTGTTGGGCTTCTCGTTGATCTGACTAGTGGAAAATGTATTAACCCTTTTGGCATACTGGTCATGTGTGAACAATCTCCCTGCGCTGTTCAGTAAGCTAGGGAGCCCTCTGTTTTCTAACACCTGAAATTTCTCCATAAACCTGTTCACCTCAGTCTGCATGTCCTGGGTTCTTCTTTCCAATGTCTGCACTAAGTTTCTCAGTGTGAGAACCCTCTTGATTAACTGAATGTGCTCAGTTCTGTTTGAAATTCCCATGGCAGCCAACTGAGTGCTTGTCCTATTGTTAAGCACATTAATCATCCTGGTGGCTATCTCAGGCATGTTGCTTAGAGCAGCTCTTGATCTCTGAATTTCAGTCTGTGCTTTTGGAATGAGGTCCAACTGCTTATGGATTGTTTCAATATATTGCCATTGCTCATTTATAGATTGGCCAATGTTAGCCCACAGCACTATTTTAAGCTCAGCCACAACTTTATCTAATTTGAGCTCATTTTCTAGCTCTTTGATCCTGTCTTTAAGGGCTTTTATCTCCCTGCCCTTTTCTGCCACAGACTGCTTGGATTTGTCATATCTTTCATTGACCTTGGCTAGTTTTTCCTTGGCCTCATTCAATTCTGTCATTTGTGCTTCCAAGGCCTGGATCTCATTCCTTAGCTTTTGCATGTCCAGGCTTGGGGCCTGCTCTGTTGTTGGTGGTGCTGCTGAGGTGGATGTTGCTGCTTGTTCTGGCTGTTGAGGAGGAGGAACAGTAGGTGGAGCAGTTTCCTCAAGATTTATTACTTCAGGAGGAGGCTGGGAGGTCTGACCTTCTTCTCTTTGTTTCAAAGCTGCCTGTAATGCTGCCTGTGCAGCCTCTGATTCTCCCAGCTTTTCTTGTGCCTGGATGAGCTGTTTATAGAGAGACACCAGCAAAGTTGTGGCATCTTTATCATGCCTTTGTTGAGCCACTTCGTCTGTTTGAGGGTGAATTGTGGCTGGGAGTTTGATCTTTCTCCTCAAAGCTGCCATATCTGCATCCCTCAACTTTAATATTTCTTGTATGCCCTTGATATCTTTGGGGTCATGCCTAATCTCAATAATTATGTCTTCTAAGGACCTTATTTTGTTGTCCTTTGCTTGAGATGATGCCCTTTCCAACTCAAGTTGGGCAGCTGTGTTATTAAGGCTATTTTCTAGCCTGTAGTTATCTAATGTTTTGTCTGCCAAGGATGCATAGACCATCTCACCTGTTTGTTTATGCAATTCAATTTTATCCATGGGGTGGATGTCCTTGGCCAGGACCTCAAGATTGGTCCTTAGGTAATCTGAAGGGGACTTTGGCTGCAAAGTAGTTGGCATGAAGTGACTCATGATCATCTTGCCCTCCTGGACATCATATGCAGACATTAGACGTTGCTGGTTGGTGGGAGCCATATTTAACAGATGGTTATACAGCTGTATTTTTATTGGTTCATTCCTTTTCTTGATTTCAATGAACTGCTGCTTAATGCTGAGTTCACCCCCTCTCTGCTGGCTTGAGGAGCTGACTTCTCCTCCCACAGTTTTGTTCTGTTCCTCTTGGAAAGAACTTGCAGATGCTTCCCTGCTAGGTGGGTTCATGCCCAGAGATTGCCCTGTTGGCATTTCCTCTTCAGAAAAAGGGTCCAATCTCTGTCTTTTCTCACCATGACTTTCTGATGTGGTCAAGGGAGTCTCTCTGGCCCTTTTTCTGCTAGTATCCTCCTTTTGTGGAGTTTGGAGGACTAATGCATCAACTGATGTTTCTTGCCTAGGAGGCACCGTATTTTGTGCCTGCTGTTCTGTGAAACTTGGGGCCTCAGCTGTCCCTTCTTGATGTGTGGGCTGCTCTATGTCATGCTGCCCTTCTTTTTGCTGTGATCCCTGTTGTTGTTGTTGCTCTTCCTGCTGCTGCACTGTTCCTTGCTGCTCCATCTCTTTATCTGTTTGGTCTTGAGTCATGTGAGGTGGTTGCTCTTGTTCCACCTGCTTTCCTTTGCCTTTGCTGCCTGTCTGTTGGGTGTCCATGGCAGCTTGCTGCTGTGTTGTTGAAGAAGAGGCAGCTGCTCCAAGTTGCCTTTGATATGATAAGGAAACCTGTCCACAAGTTTCCAAGTCAGCCTCTTTTTGCAAATTCCTAGCCTCTCTCTCTAGTATCTGCTCTCTAGAGATTGGCTCTTCTAGAGTGCCCTCTTTCCAGTCTAAAGAATTTGCATATTTTTCAATATGAGGCAGCCTAACATGTGCATAGTTACCCAATTTGTGTTTTATCCTCCTGAGGGAAATAAAATGATTACGGTCATAAGGTGACCATTTGAAACTAGTTTGCAATTTGAAACCCTCTAAGATCGTATCTGCCTCCTTCCATCCCTCCTCTCTTTTGTTGTACAAAAAAGGGCCTAGCTGGCTCCTTACCTTCAGTTGTACCTTCTTGTTTTTGCTTTGGAAATGGAAGAAGTCAGTATATCCAAACTGCCTGAAGTATTCTAGGGCAAATAGTCTCATTGGGACATATCTTGGCAGCCTGTAAGGGTCCAATTCACAGCCATATACTCTGATCACTGTGTGGTGTTGGTAAAAGTACCAATCACCAATGCTGTAGGATTTGGAGAGATGGAGAATTCTCTGCATGTCATCGGTTAACCTTGGAGGAGGAACACCATACAACAATGTCATAGCTGGGTGAATGAACAGGTCTATAAATTCACAGTATGTGTATGGTGATTGAGAACTATCATGGAAAACTGAAGTCCAAAACACAACTGATCTTGGATTTCCCTGGGCATTAAGTTTCTTGAGAGAAATGGAGAAACTGTCTGGCTGATAAAACAAGAACAGGTTGTAGATGTATGAGGTGTATCTGAACACCCTTTCCCTTGGTAGATTCATCAGCTGTTCATGGATCTTTTCTGCAATATAGGTGGCATAGTCATAGTGCACAGCTGGAGGCTTTCCAGGAGAAAACATGGACAGCATTGCCATTATGGTGCCATCCACATCCTCAATTCCCTTGTATCCCAGGACATAGCTGATCAAATCTACTAGCATTCTGCCCAGGTCATTCAGGTAGTGATATCCAATAGGAGGAGTCCTTACAGTTTCAGAGCTTGGCTTCACAAATAACTGGTTAATTTTGGTAATCTGGGCACTTGAAAGATTATTTCCCTTCTTTATTAAATCCGACATGGAAAGAGGGGTTAATGGCCTGGCAGTATGGAAATGCAGCATCTTGTTTATGGTGTCTGGGGTGATAAAGAACAAAACAGAGCCTATAGGACTGAGGACAGCTCTCTGGCAAGGATCATAGCATTCCTGGCATTTGTGGATCAACTCTGGGAGGGCATTGACCTGAGGGAGGTTGTAAATGGGCAAATTTGAGTCCCAAATCCCCAAAATATCAGCTCCATTAAGGTATTGAGATTTCAATTCATTTAGCATATGAATATTGAACTTAGAACCCATGGGAAACCAATCTAACATCTGATAGTCTACATCTCCCAGGGCTTTCCATGTTATCTCCCTTTGAGGGGCATTAAGAGGCTGGATATTCAAGGCTATTGGTGTCTCCATGGCTACTGAAGCTTTTGAACTGTAGGTGAACCGGTTTCAATTAAGCAGAACAACAGAGAGGAAGGTTTTCTTGCAATGGAAGTGAATTGTAAGAAACAAAAGGTAAATTGAATAAACAGCAGTTGGAATACTGTCTAAAGGATTGATAAAACAATAGCAGGACTAACCAGGAGTATTTTCTGTGGTGAATCTGGTCAATTGAAGTCTCTAGTTCACGACTGCGCGAACTAGCTGTGAATTCAGCTTAATTTTGTCAAATGAGGCTCTGCCAGAGGTTTATGACTTCACTGGTTAAAAAAGGGTGCAAGTCACTGTGTATTTAATGGTGAAAACAGTGTTTTACAGTCTTTTAACAGTTTGCTTGAGGAAATACGGATAAAACCAGGCTCATGGAATGATTCTGAGGAATACCTGGTAATTTCGCCGGTAAAAGTTGTAATTGCAGGTGCAATGGAGGCGCTGGCGGTCTCGGAATTAGCTTAAGCAGGTTGGCGATGGTTTGAACATGAGCAGCATGCAGAAATAGCTAAGGTTTCTTTTGCCAAAAGTGGTAAAAACATGACATTTTGGCCTAAATATGGAATTTTGGCAATATTGGCACGTTTTTGGGATGACGTCAGCATGACGTCATCGGGTGGGGTCGGAGTCGGATGACGTCAGCATGACGTCAGCGGGTGATGTGGCAGGCTGCGATTGGTCCACGGGGATAGGGAGGTGGCGGCCATATCAGCGCGGAGGTGGACGGAGGAGTTGATGCGACGGCGAGGTGGTAGTGACGTGGCTCTGACATGGGGGTGACGCAAGCCCGACGAAACAAGTGGTAAGCAGAACGACGGTAATGGTTTTCTCGGACCGCTTACAATACGGAGACGGTTTTGTCAGAGGCCGACCCGAGAAGCTGTGAGGGCGACGCGTGGCAGAGGCCTGACGTCACCCTCTGACAGTTTCTCGGGTGCTAAACGTCGGACCTCGGGCCCAACCCGATATTCATAGCAGTCGTCCGATCAAAAGCGCCCGATCGGACGGTCGACGGGTTGATGACTTGATCGGGTGATACGAACGGAGATAAGGATTAAAATAATATATTTTTGGGGCGCGCGCTCAGCGGAAACCTTTGGACTATAGTGTTTGTCATGTTTTCCAATGAAAAATAATGCGGCCCCGATACTTTGGACAATTTGCAAAAGTGGGTTTTGGTATTATTTTGCAATTTTTAGAGCGGGTATGGGTAAAAGGGGTCTTTTTATAAGGTTTTCTTGGTAAATGAAGGTTTTAAAGGGCAAAATGAATTCAGAAGAGGTGAGGGGGGTTAGGCTTAGGTTTATCAAAGTGACCAGATGTCATTTTGATCCCTGACAGAGGGCATATGGCTATAATGCCAAGGGGAGGGATATTTATACAAAATTTGGGGTTTATACACCATGGTGTTATAATACTAGGGAAAAGGGAATCATAGGGGAATTATATAATAGAGTTAGGGTTAAAATGGATGAAAGGAGTGGATGAGGGGGAGATAACACTAAGTTTATTTGAAAATAACTTAGCTTAAGGAGTAGATCAAAATGAAAAGAGTTTTAGACAAGAAATGTGGCTTCTAATTAGAACTAAGAACCACAAAAACCACCAATTCTTTCATGAATATCAGCTGATGAGGGGATATTAGTAATGAATGGAGAGGGGAATATTGGGAAGTTAGACATGCTTCTTTTCTTGTTGCAACCTGATGGAGAGGAACACCTTCTCTCTTTATTTATTTTGCTTTGTGAACAAAGCTAACATACCTTCACTTGTACGGAGTAACATTTCTGCAACCCCAACTGCCTACCCATCTACTTGCCTAGCATTTTTTATTTCTTCTTGGAGGGTGCACTTGGACTTGCAGACCCTTATCTACCTTTTCTTCTCTTTGGCCTTTTCTTTTGTTTTTCTATCTACTTCTACCCTTATTTCTTCCAAGGTCCCAGATTAAGCTGTTGGGAACCTTTCTTCTCTACCTAAACTACTTGTCTGCCAAGATTAAACAGTTTGGACAGACTTCTTTCTCTATTCTACAACTGAAAATTCAAAACATGGCATGATCCAGGTTAGGCTGTTGGACCATCCATCAAAATTTGAGTCCACATCAAGCTATAAGCACAGATTGTATTCTCTTGGAAATATGTGATCTTTGAATCATCAAAGCAGAGCATATTTGGACCTTTTCATTGCCAATCATGAAATATGAAACCTATTGGTATAGGTAGCTAACATGTGCAAAGTGTTATTTTCCCATTTAATGACAGAGAGGGTCTATGTCATTCTCTCAATCTATAGTGCTAACATTCCCAACTTAGTAGGGCCCCTCATTGCACCACAACAATTCCACAAAAAAATGTATGATGGGAGACAATGTTTAAAAAAAAAAATTATAGCGAGGTTTATATACACAACTCTATACATTTACCCCATTCAATTTTCGATAGAGGATTGCTCTGCGCTGCTCGAAGTCTGACTCCCACGCGCCCTAAGACTGTCTTTGGCCGTTGGGGCCTCAGCCCAACCATGGATCCTCCGGATCCCCCCTCGAAAGGACTGGACCAGCAAATTGCCTTCTCAACATTGGTTAAATCGCTTCCTCCGCAGCATCCCAGGCCAGCCCTATCGAAATTTGTGAAAAAATTGGATGGAATTCAGGAGGTGCAGCTGCCTCCTGTCTTGCCCTGCATGGCAGCTCTGTCTTTGGCTGAAAAGGGCCTCATTGTCCAATTCACAGGCCTTTGGCCTTCTCCCCGAACCTTTCAAAGATGGGTTGAAAGAAACTGGGCCAATAAAATCCAAGGAAAGATCTCCATTAGGTTCTGTGGGAAAGGATATTTCACATTCCACTTTGAATCCAAAGAGGATAAAGACCTAATTTTCAGAAATGGGCCCTATTTTATGGATTCCAGGGGCCTGTACCTGAACAAATGGACACCAGATTTTGATCCTGAGCTTGATGTCCCGGTCTGGGTCCGTCTCCCTCATCTCCCTCTCCACTGCTGGGGAGATGAATCTGTCCGAGCCATTGGGAATGCAGTTGGTAAATATATAGATCGCAGCAAACCGAAAGAGAACATGCAGGCTTGTGCGAGGATCTGTGTTGAAGTGGATCTCGGCAAAGGACTCCCTGAAGCGATAAAACTGAAAGTGGACGAATGGAGCCATATCCAGTAGCTCGACTACGAGCAGATTCCTTTTAAATGCAAGGTATGCCACGAATATGCCCACTTTTCCGATATATGTCCTAATCTTGTTGTTGCAGAGAAAGAAGATCAAGAATGCCACTAGGAATCAGTTAAAAAGAAGAAATCTGCCCCAGCTTCCAAAGCTCCTCCGGAATCAGATCCTCCTGTTCCCACTACCCTTCATCCTTCCTCATCCTCCCCTTCCCTTCCTGCTCAACCCCCCTGATCCGCCTCTCCCTTCCTCTTCCAACCCCTTCTTTGTTTTATCTTCCCTTGACCCCCCTCCTGAGGATCCCTCTTTGCTCCCCTTGATCCCCTCTGAACCTTCAGATCCTTCTCCCTCCCTGATCACCCCTTCGCAGGCTTCTCTCGATCCCCCTCTCCCTAGGATCACCAGAAGCTCTTCTAAAGATCATGGATCCTCAGGCGATTCCTTCAAGAAACCAGGTCCTGGTAGAAAATCGGCCAAGCAGCACAGAGACGAGAACGCTCAGAAAGACATAGCCATGGGCACCCAAACCCCTATAGAAGCTTTCATTATGGGGCAACATGAGAAGGAGACAACACAAGAGAGGCGAGAACCTCTCCGTAAACCAGTCACCCAATGATGAAAATGTTGTCTTGGAACAGCAGGGGACTAGGGCACCCCTCAAAAGTATTAGCCCTCAGAGATCTTATACATAGTGAAAAACCAGACATTATTCTGATTCAGGAGACAAAACTGGAGCAGCAAGAAATAATAGGAATTATTGATCAACAAAAACAATATAAAGGAAGTATCAGTGACTCAAGAGGACCCTCCGATGGAATCGCCACCCTTTGGAACCACAGCAAATGGAATTGCACAACAACAAATTTACAGCAGCACTGGATTAGAACGGTCCTGGAAAACAAAATCGATAATCAAAAAGCAATTTTCTATAATGTCTATGCCCCCAATCACTACAGAGAAAAGGAAAGCTGCTGGGACGATTTAAAGGCCATGATCGATACAGAAACGACTTCAAACATTATAGTTGCTGGCGATCTCAACCTGATCTTACACGCCAACGAAAAAAGGGGAGGTTGCTTTTCGCCAGACCCTTCCAGAGGTCGTTTGGAAGCAATTATTCGAGATCTTGAACTGGTGGACGTTGTACCTAAAAATTGCAGGTACACCTGGAGCAACCGCATACTTGGCAACGGAAATATTATGGAAAGGCTAGACAGATTCTTAATAAATGTAACGTTCCTCTCCTCCTTCTCCGTGGGGTACGCTAGCATTTTATCTACCTATGCCTCTGATCATTACCCCATTACACTTACGTTGGAAGCCCATTGTTCTCTTGGGCCAATCCCGTTTAGATACAGTCCACTTTGGAATTGGAATCCGGCGGTTAGAGAAATTGTACAGGGATCCTGGAACCAGCACGTCGAAGGCTCACCAGGATTTATTTGGGAATCTAAATTGAAAAGAACCAAACAGGTCATCAAGGAATGGGCTAGAACCAATTACAAAGAGCCTGAGGAGATTAAACAGAAAATCAAGACTGAACTTGAATGCATTCAAAGAACAATAGAGGTACAGGGCCTCTCACAACAAAACAAGGAGAAAGAAGGATCACTCTATGCACAGTTGAGTCACATAAACAGAGAAGAAGAGCTAAAATGGAGACTAAAGTCAAGACAGCTCTGGCTCCAAGGCGGTGACAAAAATACTGCCTTTTTTCACAAACAGTCCACGGCAAGAAAACTTAGGAATAATGTCAGCTCAATTTTGGACAATGAAGGCACCCAGCAAAATACCCAAGAAGCCATCAAAAGAGCTGCCACTAATTATTACAGAGAGCTTCTAACAGAACCCAAAGGAGAAGAGGATTATGGGGACCTACTTCAATACTTGCCCAAGGAAATCGCCAGAGAAATGAACGATAGTCTGACAAAGGAAATTGAAGAGGAAGAAATTAGAAGAACGATCTGGTCTAAGAATCCTGATAAGGCCCCTGGGCCCGATGGATTCCCCATTTGTTTTTACAAGGCATTTTTGGGTTTAATTAAAAAGGACTCGACAAAGATGATCAGATGGATCCAGAGAAAAGGCAAAATAGGAGGATACACCAACGCCACCTTTCTGGCTCCCATCCCTAAAGAAAACAGGCCTACTTCCTTTTCTCGGTTTAGACCCATTTCTCTCTGTAACTCCTCCTATAAAATTTTATCGAAAATCCTTGCTTCCCGTCTCAAGCCCCTCCTCCCATCTTTGATCTCAGACAATCAAGGTGGGTTCTTAGCAAACCGAAAAATTACTGACTCCATTCTTTTAGTCCAAGAAGCCATCCACTCGAGCCTTTCTAGGAAGGAGAAAGGGTCTATTCTTAAGCTCGACCTTGCTAACGCCTTTAACAGAGTTAGGCATTCTTTCCTTATTGCCGTTTTAAAAAAGATGGGATTTGACCTGCCTTTCATTAGCCTCATCTCTGCTTGCATTTCTGGGCCTTGGATCTCTCCCTTGGTTAATGGCAGACCGGGAAAAGCCTTTCAATCCTCCCGGAGTCTCATGCAGGGTTTCCCCCTTTCCCCATATTTATTCATCCTTATGGTTGAATCATTCAGCCAAGCTCTAGATTTCAATAGAAGAATGGGCCTCATCACTGGAATCAAATATGGAAATGGAGTCAAGAACATCAACCACTCTCAGTTCACAGATGATACCTTGTTAATTGGAGGAGCCTCCACCACTATAGCAAGGAGATTCAAGACCCTTCTTGACCAATTTATGGGGTACTCAGGAGGTTTGGTCAATCAGTTAAAAAGTTGTATATATGGATGGAATGCATCAAATCAGGCCATCCATAATATCACAAATATATTTGGAGTCCCTTGCAACCTGGAGTGGACGCATTTCTCATATTTGGGTATGCCTGTTAGCCTAGGACCCCTGAAGGCAGGAACGTGGGACATCATCATTGACAAAGTGAAGCGGAAAGTGCAGCAGTGGGGTTCAACCCGGCTCAATCCAACAGTTTGGCTCATCCTCCTCAAATCTGGTATTACCTCTCTTCCCCTTTATCGATTTTCCTTATATCAAGCCCCTGCTTCCTTTCACAATAAAATGGATGCAATCCTTCACCACTTCCTTTGGCAAGGAGGGAAAACCGAAAAAAAGAAATTCAATCTGGTCAGTTGGAAACAAGTCATCCAAACCCAGGATAGAGGAGGTCTTGGAGTTAGATCCCCCAAATTTCTTAATCTTGCTTTCGGAGGGAAGATCGTTTGGAGGCTCATCACTGGCTCTTCTTCCTGGTGGAAAAGGGTTCTGGAAATCAAATACTTGAACTGCCCGAGACAGCACCTATTAGACTCAGTTATTCCCATCAGAGACTCATCAAAAATCTGGCGCATCTGCAAAAAAGCCATCCCGTTCATCGCCCAGAATACTTCCAAAGTACCTAAAGGGGGAACCAGTATTAAAATTGGAGAGGATAAAATATTGGGACAGCAACCTATAAACAGCCATGATGAAACTATTCCCATTCTCTCCTATCTCAAGAGCAAAGGTATCCATTACATGAATCAAATTTCCAACTGGGATCCTCTATCCCATCTTTGGCTCGGTTGGTCCTTTCCTGAGGTTCCTATCGAACTTAGACCAAGTCTTTCGGGTTTGCAATCTCTCCTTCAAGTCAAAGCTCCCGTCAAAAAGAACGAGTTGGATGGCTTCCGATGGGACGCCACTGGCTCTGACTACATAGTGAAAGCAGCCCACCAGTACATTTGCCACAACACCTATCCCATGCTAATATGGAATCACTGGAAAATGGTGTGGAAGTCGGAGGCTCTTCCAAAAATTAAGTTCTTTGTTTGGACCCTTCTAAAAGGAAAAATTTTGACAGCAGAGAACTTACAAAAGAGAGGGATCAATGGACCATCACACTGCCCCAACTGCCACACTGCGCAAGAAACCATGATACACCTCTTTGTGGACTGCCCCTTTGCTTTAGGCTGCTGGAAAGAGTTGTATCCCACTGTCAACCTCCCAGGCATTTCCCAACATTCTATAGGAGACGTGATTCATCACTGGAAAAAGAATTGCCCTTGGAAAAATAAGAAGAGCAACTTAGCGCAGAGGGTCTGGAACACTCTTCCATACACCATGCTATGGAGTATTTGGCTCGTCAGAAATCGAAAAATCTTCAAGGATAAGAACGCTACTCCAAGATTCGCTTGCAGTAAGGCCAAGATGCTAGCTATGGAAACGATTGTTGTTAAAACAGTTGGCAGCATTGATGCAGCTCTGTACAGTGTGGAAGAAAGGAGTTTTATCAGCTATATGCTGGATAAGAACCATACCACTCAGAAGGACAGTAATAAGAGAGTTCAGCGCAATCAAAAAACCCATAGCTGGAAGATAAGGTATAAAGAGCAGGAATTTGCAACGTGGCTACAAAATTGTAATGTTTTCTGCCTGTTTTTCGATGGGGCATCCAAGTCAAACCCAGGCATTGCTGGAGCAGGGGGTTGGATCTCTAACGCCAATGGGGAATGTGTCATCTATTTTGAATGGGGTTTGGGGAAGATCTCCAACAACAGGGCAGAAGCGTTGGCTCTGTATCAAGGGCTAAAACAACTCATCGAACTTGGAATTAGATCAGCTAAAGTTTTTGGAGACTCTTCGATTGTAATTAGTCTGATGGCTCAGAAAAAAAGTTCTCTGAATGTTCTCCTACAGCAGATCATCCAGCACTGCCAACTATTACATCAGGCAATGGAAAACTTGCAGCTTCGTCACATTCTCTGCTCCTTTAACAAGCAAGCAGACAGGCATGCCAACAATTCCTGTGACAGAGCAATGGGAAGTTTGTTGTGCAACGCTGAGGTTTCTCTACAACCATTGCCATGAATCGATACAGCTCTCTCAGCAACACTCCGGACAGCGCCATCAACAGAAACTACCCTCAGGTCATCATCAGCGAAGGAAATTGGTACAGTATCGCTCCATCTACAGCACTGAAAAATACAGTGATAGAATCTTCAGCGAAGGATTTTCCACCAGCGTTGGAATCGATCCCTCTTGTATCTGATCTCTACAGGTCCACGGACTCAACTCGGCCAATCTTCCACTCTAAGCCTTCATACTTTAAAAATGCTATGCAAATGTAAATTTTTTTTGTTCCAATTTGTCCGAGTGTATCTTAGTTCAAAAATATTCAAAGCCAGGACTTCTAGGACTAAAGAGGAAATCTCTTTCTGTAACTCCTCAGCTCCTGAGCCATCCCAGATTGTCATGTACTGTAGGATCCAAATTCCTGCCTTCCTTTTTCAGATCTAATACAACAACCGACTTTGTTATAAAAAAAACTCTATACATTTACATATATATTTACATTTTCTTAACTAGAAAAAAAAATGGGTATAATACCTTCATCTAATTAGTCATCTCCCACATGGCTCCATTTGGTGCAAAGTGCCTCCACTGCACCTTAACCTACTTAATTACTCGATTCCAGAGCGTGATCCGCCTCTGATCTAGAATGAACATTGCATTTGGCTGGAATTCTCCCTCAGATTACACCTGTATCATAGACTAATCAACAACATGATTAACATCATGTACATACCTTTTAAGTAAATATATATGGAAAACATCGTGAGCCTTTAATGTGGGAGGTAATTCTAGTCTGTAGGCCATCAACCCCATTTTTTCAATAATCTGGAATGGCCCATAAAACCGTGATGCCAACTTGGCACAAGACCCAATCCTTAAGTAAATTTTCCTTGGTTTGATACAAAGATAAATGTGTTCTCCCACTTAGAACTCCTTGTGCACTCTCTTTTGATTTGCATAGCTCTTTTTCTTGTCTTGAGCTAACTTCAATTCCTGCCTAATAACAATTATTTCTTCCTCCATTTCCTTCGACATATTAGGCCCAATATGCACCCTATTCATTTGATCACGCCAACCGATAGGAGTGTTTCATTTTCTTTAATGACTCTTGGTACCCATTGTTATAGGAAAATTCTACTAAAGGTATAAATTCTTCCCACCTCCTCGACTGGTAAATGCATACATTATTAGCATGTATTCCAACATTGTTTATCCTTTTGATCTTTCCATCTGTTTGAGGATGATATGTTGTGTTGAAGGAAATATCTGTCCAAAAACCAATGAATGATGCCTTCCAAAATTTAGATGTAAACTTAGCATCTCAATATTAAATAAACTTCTTGGGTACACCATGCAACCTTACTATTTCCTTTATAAAAAATTGGGCAATATTTCTTGCCTTATCACTAGATTTAACAACTATAAAGTGAGACACCTTGCTTAACCTATCCACCGCCACCATTATGGCATCATTCTGCCTAGATATCCTTGGAAACTTAGTGATGAATTCCATTGAGATGACTTTCCACCAAGGAAAATTCTAAGGATGGAAATTTATCTTTTAGAAACCTTGGCGAATCTCGTAATCCATCATATGCAATCTATAAAATGTTTGACAATGTTTTTGTAAAAATATTCAAATTTCTAATAATTTTATACAATCTCTATATAAAATTTTGGTGATTTTTAAGGTGAAATAATTTTATAAAATGTGGGTGAATCATTTTTAGAAAAAATGGAAATGAGGGAAACCTGTTTTTGGAAAAAGCATGGAAAATTAACCCACCTGTGAATATTAGCCCCTAAAATTTTCCTTGCTTTCCACTTCCATTCAGGAATGGGGATTGGTTAGCAATCATGTTCGAAGTCTATTTTCCACTTTGACCTGCTGGTACTATAACAATTTAGCAATATACTCAGCCATGTCCTTTTTCATACCTAGCCAATAATTTAACTTATTCGTAGATGTTATCATTTTCTAATAATCTAGATGACCTAAATTTGGTATTTTATGGAATTCATCAAAAATGAGCTTCCTTAAGTTGCCCATACAAGGTATATACCATCTTCCTTTGAACTAAAACAAACCATAATCTATAAGGGAGTAGTTCTTACTCAACGGAACTTCAGGCTCTTATTGCAATCATTCTATGATTTGTTGATAATTCTCATATTGTTGTATGACCTCCTTGATCTTGTCTTGAAGATCAAACTCGTGAGAACATATAGTTATCATGTGAGCTACATGTAATCTTATGTTGAGTGCATCAGGTACTTTGTTCTCCTTTCCCTTGATATACTTGATCTCAAAATCAAACTCACTATTCAAGGCTAACCATCTTGCGTTCTTGGCATTCAGCTTCTGTTGATCAAATATATACCTTACCCCTCCATGATATGACATCAGGATAAATTTTCTTCTAAGGAGATAATTCCTCCACTTCTTTAGTCATGGACTATTATTTCCAACTTTAAATCATAAGTGACATATTTCTATTCGTGCTCATTCAACTTCCTTAATTTGTAGTAGACCACATTCCCTTCTTGCACTAGGACCCCATCGGGTCCTTCCTTATAAGAATTTGTGCACACCGCAAAATAATTTTATGGGTTGATTATCTTAAATATTGGTGCATGTGTGAGCACATACTTTAACTGCTATAAACTAGTTGCACCCTTAGTCGTCCATTGACATTTTACCCCTTTCTTTTGTAGCATTTTGATTGGATTCCCAATAATTGAGAAATTATCGATAAATATTTGGTAATAATTGGCCAATGATATAAAGGATCATACTTCAGACACATTTTGAGGAGTGGGCCATTTCATAATAGCCTTAATCTTTATTGAATCTACTGCTACTCCTTTTGAGAAAATGTGCCCCAAATACTAAATTTAGGACTAGAAGAATTCACATTTGTTGAATTTGGCGCAAATATTTTTCTCTCTCAGCAATTGCAATGTCATTGCTAAATATTTTCATGCTCATCCTTGGTATTTGAATAAACCAAGATGTCATCCACGAAAACTAGCATGAACTTCTCTAAATATAGACTTAAAACATTGTTCATTAGACACATAAATGTTGTTGGAGAATTTGTGAGCCCAAATGGCACAACTACAAATTTGTACTTCCCATACCTGGTTTTAAATGTCATTTTATGAATGTCTTCATATTTGATGCATACCTAACGGTACCCAGACCTCAAATCGATCTTTGAGAAAACCACAAGTCCCCTTAGCTGGTCAAACATATCACCAATCCTTAGCAACATATATCTATTCTTAATCGTGGCTTTATTGAGTTGTATATAGTTAATACACAACCTCAATGTGCCGTCCTTATTTTTCACAAATAATATAGGAAATACAGGCGCTCCCCAAGGTGATACATTGGGCCTGATATATCTGTCGTCCAACATCTCTTTCAACTACAACTTCAGCTCTACCAGTTATGGGATACTCATTCATTATGGAGCTTTTAATACTGGCATTGATCTCGGAAGTAGTTAAATGGAGAAATTAGTTTCCCTCCTTGGTGGCAGTTATGGGATCCCTTCAGGGAACACGTCACTCAATTGCCTTATCATGGGGTGCTCTTCAATTTCGCTCCTTTTCCCTTTTGATTTATCGGTCACTTGGATAGTGTATAACTTTCACCCCTTTCTGTTGCACCTCTTCAATTGTAGTGTAGTGATTTGTCGAACTGCCTTTGGCATCCTTTTTTCTTGTAATGTTATCATCTCCCCTTTGTTTCTAAGGAATTTAATTAATTTTATAAAGAATTCAACTTTGGTCCTATGACCTTCCATCCAATCCATACCGACTAAGATCTCGTATGAACCTAGTGGTAGTAAGTTTAGAATTGCAGTCATGGGCATGACACCTATCATGACTTGGCATGATTTCACTATATTTTCAACCTGTTTCTTAGTCCCTATGGCTAATTGGACTAACCACGACCTATCATGGATGGTGCTCTACAATTCACATCTCTCTGAAATGTTGGGGCTAATGTAACTGAAATTAAAACCTATGTCTATCAGAATTGAAACCAATTGCTTATGAATCATACTTCCATATTAATCATGGATTCTTGGTGATAGAAATTCTTGTTGTCTAAATCAACACAACTCAATGGAAGACTCTAAGATGCATCCTTCACAGTCTCCACTTCTTGCACATTGTATGTTTTTGGACCATTTTACTGTCATTGAGGATAGTCCCTCTGTTAGTGGTTCTCTCCACATGTACAACACTGCATGAGTCCTCCTTTGAAGCTTTCGGCTTTGACTCTAGCAGGCTTAATGAATCAATCCTTATCAATAGTGGCATTTTTCATTTGATACCCATCTTTGGAAGAAGTGGAAAAATTCACATTTCATTTCGTCGACTTCAGTCATTTCCCTTTAAAATTAGATTTTCCCTTAATTTTATTGAACTTAGGCTTGTTCTTTGAATTCTATCTTGCTCCTAAATGCTTAGGGAAATCCACTGAGATATCTTTGAATCTTTGTCTTCTCATCCTTAATGTAAGGTAGTATGTCAATAGCTCCAAAAATCTATTTGTATATTTATTAGCTAACAACTGCCAAAGTTTGCGCTCATAGAATTCCTTGGCCTTGTGGTCATTGTGTTCTTAAAATAGATACTTCTCCTTGAATTAGTTTTCAAATCTCTTCCAAGACAAATCCTTCTCTCTGGTATCTTTTACATTCTTCAAATATTCCCACTAGATATCAACCTTTCCTTTTAGGCTGAAGATATCTACTTTTCCTTCATGTTTTCAGAGTAATCATGTACCCTGAAAATTTTCTTCATTCTTTGTAGCCTTGCTTCTACCGCCTTGGCCTTCTTCACCTCCCCATAAAACCTAGGTGGTTTTTCCTACTTAAATTATTTTGGCATGAAATCCTTCCCTTTTCTTATCTACCAGTGATACATTTTAATCACAATGCTAGATAGTTGCTCATGACTCCCTAACCTCCTTTATAGAGTAATCAATGGAGTTTCATTTCTCATTGTATCCCAACTTTCTTGCCTGTGTCTTTTCCTGGATCTGCTACCTTTTGCACCATTAGTTTTTAATTCATGTCTTCCAAGTTCTGATAGACTTTGTCTGCCTTTATCCTTTCCTAGGTGGTTCACACCTAAATCATGTAGCATCTACCTTTCCAAATCTAACAAGTGTTGCAATATGATGGTCTTGAGTTATGCTTGCTTCTTCTGAGCCACTACAAGCCTCTCATCGTTAACCTTGTAACTTCTCATCTCAACTCTTATTCTTCTAATGGTGTCCCTCTATAGAGGGTGTTATGCGGAATTTACTATTTTGGACAAAGGTGAATTCCCTAGACCTAATGGACTAGTCTAGAATAACAAAAGACAAAGAATATAGAATTTTCTTTGGAGAAGTTAGAGAATTGGAAAGAGGTCTACCTTGAATCTGTAGCAAGATTCTTGTTCCTCTTTCCTTGTAAGCTCCAATTGTAGCTCCAAGTTCTATAGTTAGAACCTGGACACACGACTGAAACAAGCAAAGGATCTACGACAGCCAAGTAGCATAATATAAAATTTATATTCAATGAATCAACAAGGCATTGAAATACATGAGTGAAAACATGAGACAACACATACAGGAAAATAAGATGTGCGTTGTATTAATGAAAACAGGAGAGAGTTTACAACCATAAATAGTAATTGATCTTGTATAAGTCTCCCCAAGTTGACTTGTCCTTCCTTGCCACAAAGCACACCTCAATGTAAACCCTAATGCATGAAGATGATGACTCCTTTAGGTTCAACACAATAGCATGAGGGCATGATCAATATTCAAAATCCAACCCTGATGTTGTTGATGGTAGTAAATTTATAGGAGAGGGGTGGTAGTTTAGGATTTACCATAATGAGCTTGAGATCCACTTATGATGAGAGGATGAGCTTAATATATAATGGGTGAAGTTTCCAAGGTAGGATCAGATAGGACTCGAGCTTCTTGTCCAAGGTAAATGGTTAAAATAACCCCTGGAAGCTTCTTGAAGAGGAATATTAAATTTTTAATTTTCCCTAATTTCTAGAATCATCTCACCCCCATCAAGGAGAAACTAGTGTTGACCATCACTGGTGCAAAAAAGAGAAACCAATGTTGAACACAGGTCTCCAAAGGGACAAGGTGCGTTGGGGCTTAAAACACTGATTTTGAGCAATTAATCCCAAAAAAAATCAATTTTTTTGGAAAGGCCATGCTTAGGGCTTTGTGTAGGGATGATGAAAACATGTTCACAGATGTGGATTTATCCAGTTTGCAGTCCTATTGACCAGATGCGACAAAATGGCCTATAATAGATTGCCCCCCCAAAGTGCAAAGTCAAAAATGATAATTGATGATTGAATAGATTTACCTTGTGAAAAGTTCGGATCAAGAACAACTGGTCGAGACCATCATCTGTTACAATAAATTTTCATCATGATATTTTTGCCAAGGGAGGAATACCCATGCTCAACATGTAGGTTTTAACCCCGTATATAAATTCCCTGCATACGAATTCTAAAAACAGAAAATAAACCATGGCGAGAGCATAAGACATAAAACAAATATACATAGAGATTTTCCCTTGGATCCCCAAACCAGGACTACCAGATTGATTTTTCATTATGTTCCTTTCAATGTTACAATACATATATATACATTCTGAAGCATCCATAAACCCCAATCCATTAACCTAGATTAGAACATAATCGTAGTTCCCTTGACCGGATCTAAAAAATACCATGGACTGAAAACCATCGTGCCCAAAACCATGTGCCAAATCCATGCACAAAACCATAGGTACGTCCATCCACCTAATATAGGGTCCAAAAAAAATCCCCTTGGCACTGCCCCGGACCCCGTAGAGGGCGCTACCACCCACTTCAAACCCCCCGACAAGGGGGGCTAGTCGTGCAAATAATATAACACAACCCAACATTCTCCCACTTGTTGTTTTCTTTCCAAAGAGGGCCACAGGAGAGCTTAGTCATTGATCCAGCCCTCCAACGCCCATTGTTTCTCTACACCGAGAGAACTTCTCAGCGTTCACAGACTTTGTCAATGGATCTATAGTATTCTTCAAAGTGTCCACCTTTACCAGCAACACCTTTTTGTCTTCTACCATATCCCTCACAAAGTGATACTGAACATCAATGTGCTTTGTCTTTGAATGATAAGCAGGGTTCTTTGCCAAGAAAATTGCACTTTAGCTGTCACGTTCTATCCTTATAACTCGTTGTACTAACCCCATACTTGAACACAATCTCTGCAACCAAACTGCTTCCTTGCTTACATGAGTAGCTTCCATGTATTCTACCTCTGTAGTTGACAGTGCTACTACAGATTATCTCTTACTCATCCAAATGAATGCACTTCCAAATAGGTTAAACACATACCCACTTGCAGATCTTCTCTGATCTAAATCTACATCCCATTCTACATCAACAAAGCCATGGATGTCCAAAAATTTGTCCAATTTTGATATTCATTGGTAGCACAAACCATAATCATGAGTTCCACCCAAATACCTGAAAACCCGCTTCATTGTTGTCCAATGCTCCTTCCCTGGTTTTGACATAAACCTGCTCAATACTCCCACTGCATGTGCAATTTCTGGTCTAGTACAAACCATTGCATACATCAGACTACCTAATGCACTTGCATATGGAACATGGGACATGTCCTCTTCCTCTTCTTGTGCCTTGGGACATTGTTCAGCAGATCAGTTTACACCTATAGAAATAGGAACCTTCACCGGTTTACTATCCTGAGTATTAATCCTCTGCATTATTGTCTTGACATACTTCCTCTAGTTTAACCATAGCTTCCTCTTTTCTCGATCTCATTTAATTTCCATACCCAAAATATAGTTTGCAACACCAAGATCTTTCATGTCGAATTTGGAGGATAATTGGGTGTTCAAATCTTGGTTAATTTCTTTGTCATTTCCAATCAGAAACATATCATCCACATACAAGACTAGATAAATAACAACGTCACCAATTAATTTAAAATAAACATAGTGATCCTCTTTGCTTCTAGTGAAGCCAAGTCCTCGTATATATGTATCAAATTTCTGATACCACATCCGTGGTGACTGTTTTAACCCATACAAAGACTT
Organism: Pinus tabuliformis; assembly: GCA_031772625.1. Classification (NCBI taxonomy): domain Eukaryota; kingdom Viridiplantae; phylum Streptophyta; class Pinopsida; order Pinales; family Pinaceae; genus Pinus; species Pinus tabuliformis. The sequence goes on from CM062812.1 coordinate 980,282,016, forward strand.
TTTTAACCTGTATACCAGTTCTTTCTTTCCCTTCACCACAAAGCCTTCAGGTTTCTTCATGTATATCTCTTCTTCCAGATCTCCATGAAGAAATTATGTCTTCACATCCATCTATTCTACCTCAAAATCAAAAGCAGCGGCAACATATTGTAGGTTTTAACCCCGTACAGAAATTACCTGCATATGAATTCTAAACACACGGAAAATAAACAATGTGATAGCATAACACATAAAACACATATACACAGAGATTTTCCCCTGGATCCCAAAACCGAGACTACCAACTTGATTTTTCACTATGTTCCTTTCAATGTTATAATACATATTTATACATGCCGAAGCATCCAATACCATGGACTGAAAACCATCACGTCCAATACCATGGATCGAAAAACCATCGCGTCCAAAAACCCCCTGTGACCCCCCCCCCCCCCCCCACTACACAATCGGTGCAATGAAGGCCCCCCCCCTCTAACCCCCGGTTAACTACGTCGGCTAGTCATGGAAAGAATATAACATGACCCAACATTCTCCTACTTGTTGTTTTCTTTCCACAGGGGGCCACAAGAGAGCTTAGTCATTTTTCCAACCCTGAAACACCCATTGTCTCTCTACACCAAGAGAACCTCTTAGAGCTCACATATTTTGTCAATGCATCTGCAGTATTCTTCAAAGTGTCCACCTTTACCAGCAACACCTTTTTGTCTTCTATAATATCCCTCACAAAGTGATACTGAACATCAATGTGCTTTGTCTTTGAATGATATGCAGGGTTCTTTGCCAAGAAAATTGCACTTTGGCTATCACAGTCTATCCTTATAGCTCCCTGTACAGCCCCCATACTTGAACACAATCTCTGCAACCAAACTACGTCCTTGCTTGCATGAGTGGTTGCCATGTATTATGCCTCTGTAGTTGATAGTGCCACTACAGATTGTTTCTTACTCATCTAACTGACTGCACCTCCAAATAGGTTAAACACATACCCACTTGTAGATCTTCTCTGATCCAGATCTCCAACCCAGTCTGCATCAACAAAGCCACGAATATCCAACATTTTGTCCAATCCTGATCTTCCTTGGTAGCACAAACCATAATCATTAGTGCCACGCAAATACCTGAAAACCCGCTTCACTGTTGTCCAATGCTCCTTCCCTAGTTTTGACATAAACCTGCTCAATACTCCCACTGCATGTGCAATGTCTGGTCTAGTACAAACCATTGCATACATCAAGCTACCAACTGCACTTGCGTATGGAACACGAGACATGTCTTCTTCCTCTTCTTGTGTCTTGCGACACTGTTCAGTAGATAACCTCACACCTACAGGAATAGGAACCTTCACCAGTTTACTATTCTGCATATTAAAACTCTACAGTATTGTCTCGACATACTTCCTCTTGCTTAACCAGAGCTTCCTCTTTGCCCGATCTCTTTTAATTTGCATGCCCAAAATATAGTTTGCAGCACCAAGATCTTTGATGTCGAATTTGGAGGACAATTGGGTCTTCAAATCCTGGATAATTTCTTTGTCATTTCCAACCAGCAACATATCATCCACATACAAGACCAGATAAATAACACGGTCACCAATTAGTTTAAAATACACACAGTGATCTGCTTTGCTTCTGGTGAATCCAAGTCCCCATATAAATGTATCAAATTTCTGATACTAGATCCTTGGCCACTGTTTTAAACCCATACAGAGACTTCTTTAACTTGCATACCAGTTCTTTCTTACCCTTCACCAGAAAACCTTTAGGTTGCTTCATGTAGATCTCCTCTTCCAGATCCCCGTGAAGAAATGTTGTCTTCACATCCATCTGTTCTACCTCAAAATCAAAAGCAGCGGCAACAAATAAAAGTAATCTAATAGAAGTTATCTTGGCAACAGGAGAAAAAATATCGCCAAAATCAATTCTCGGCACCTGGGAATAACCTTTTGCTACCAACCGAGCTTTGTATTTTACAACCTTTCCTTCTGCATTTGTCTTCTTGAACACCCATTTGCTATCAATGGGTTTCCTTCTAGTCAGCAACTCCACAAGATCCCAAGTCTCATTTTTGTGCAAAGATGACATTTCATCAACCATGGCCTCCTTCCAGAGTTTGCCATCCTCTGAATCTACTGCCTCCTTCACAATTCTGGGATTATCGCCAGTAATAGATAAAGCAAAATTTGAACAGAAAGCAGATGGAATATACCTTTCTGGCTGCCTTCTTTCTCGAACTAATCTTCTCACACCTAGAGTTTGTGGCTCTTCATCTTCTGATTCCTCCTCTGTTGTAGAGTTTGATTCTTCCTCCTTAACCCCGAACTCTATCTTATCAAGTTCCTTTGGTTGGACTTCATGTTTAATAACATCTTTTACCTCTTTGAAAACCACATCTCGGCTGTACACAACCTTTCGTGTGACTGGGTTCCAAAGCTTATACCCCTTTAAACCATCCTTATACCTAATAAAGATGCACTTTTCAAATTTACTATCCAACATGGTTCATTTCTCCTTTGGAACATGTACATATGCATCACATCCAAATTCCCTCAGATGTGAAAGAGAGTGTTTCTTACCAATCCATACCTCTTGTGGAGTCTTATCCTCCAACGTTGATGAAGGTGACCTATTGACCAGGTAACATGCAGTATCCACTGCCTCTACCCAGAATTCCTGTCCTAACCCAGCACCACTGACATGCTTCTTGCCCTTTCCATCAACGTCTTATTCATTCTTTCTGCAACTCCCTTTTTTTGAGGTGTATATGGAGTAGTCTTCTATCGTGCTATACCAAACTTCTTACAGAATTCTTCAAATTCCTTGCTGCAAAACTCTCCACCATTATTTGTCCTCAACACCTTTATCTTCTTCTTTGTCTAATTTTCCACGAGAGCCTTAAATTCTTTAAACCTATCAAAGGCTTCAGATTTCTTCTTAAGGAAATATATCCATGTATTCCTTGAGAAGTCATCTATAAATGATACATAGTACATAGACTTACCCAGTGATGGAACCTTCACAGGTCCAAACACATCACTGTGCACAAGTTCTAATATTTGTTTCGCCCTCTTACTACCAGAGGGGAACTCACCCGATTCTGCTTCCCATATACACAATTTTCACAGAAATCAAAATCCAGAGAGCTATTACTCATACCTTCTACCATACCTTTACCATGAAGTATTTGAAGGCCCTTATCTCCAATATGTCCAAGCCTTTGATGCCACAACATGGTCTTCTCTCCAAAGACCACTAGATTTTCTACTCCACTTTCAGGAACCACAGAATTGTTGCACCCATAAATAACAGTGCTACCTTGCAGCTTGTACAGAGTTCCAATTCGAACTCCCCGCATCAATACCAGTGCTCCCCGAACCATTTTGCAGGTATCCTTCTCAAACACTGCAGGAATATGCAGAACGCCCGGAAGTGTTCTAACCCTTCCACCTTGCAACTTCAACTTTACTTTTCCGCGACCAATGATTCTAGCCTTCCTATCATCCCCTAAGAAGACATCACCACCATTGTATTTCTCATACTCTCAAAACCACTCTCTATGGGGAGTGAAGTGAAAGGATGCACCTGAGTTAATCAACCATGCCTCATGATCTACATGTGTACTTGAAGAAGCCAAGTACACATCCCCACCTTCATCTGAGGTGGTTTTCGCCTCTAAACAAGGAGCATCATCAGATTCCTTTCCTTTATCAGGAGCTTTAGATTTACAGTCCCTTTTGTAGTGCCCTTCCTTTCCGCATTTCCAGCACACCACCTTTACAGGTTTTCCTTGAGATTTAGATCTCCCCCTAGATTTAGATCTCCCACTCGATGACTTATTTTTGTTTCTGTTCTAGGACCATCCTCATACAGACAAGGCATCACCATTCTGGCTCTCCATATTTTTCCATCTCACCCCCTCTGTTAGCAAGGATGAGACTATTTCATCAAACTGCAAGGCAGTTGCATTGCTACCTATTGCAATAACCAGACTATCCCACGAATCTGGTAGAGAACACAATAAACTGATGCACTTATCTTCATCTGAAATTTTAATATCAATAGATGCTAACTGAGTTACTGATGAGCCCCAATTTTTGGTACAATTTGGGCTCATTTGGCCTACTTGCTTTGCTCAAACCATTCATTTTTTATTGCTTATGCATTCATTTCTTGGTTTATTCGTGTTGTTTGTAGGAAGAAGGGTAGGCATTCTATCTACGTGACTAATACAAGATGATTTCAGGTTTTTGGCATTAAAAGGGAGCAAAGACCATGAGAAAAGGAGACAAAGAGACAGTGAGGTGGCACTGCTGGTTTTTAGGAGAGGATGTCCACAGTCTTGGGGACCTTCCTCGTGATTCCCACCATAGCTCCGAGCTCCAACCAATCTCCCCACCGAGCTTAGAGGCAGCCAACTGTTCTACAGGAACAGCAGTTACAACTGTTCTACAGGATCAGCAGTTTAACCTTCAGCTGGACAGTCGAGCTCCACAAATCAAGGAAACTTGTTGGACTATCATTTTGCATAAATACTGAGGCCGTAGCCTTGGATAGAAGCTTTTTGACCTTTTGCATTACTCTTGTAATTTGGAAGTACGAGCTACAGCTCGGTGTTTGTTCTTGTTGTAAGCCAGTTTTGGCATGACATCAGATTTTTGGTTATGAATAAAGGCAGGCAGATTTTGATCTCATTCTGAGTTTCTAAGGGAGCTATAGCTCTCAGGTTAGGGCCCAACCTGAGAGCAATAGATCTCCTCGGTGTTGTAATGTTATTTGCATTTCGTTCCAGCACTTCGTTTCTTTATGTTGACATGCAATTCGAATTTACAGTCTGCTAATTTAGTTTTTTCATGAGATTGAATAGGATTAGTTTATGGTGAATTTGCTTCCAGTTGCTTAGGTTAGAAGAGGATAGATATAATTCATTGGAGCTCCAAAAAAAGGTTGTTATAGCTCACTGCCATCTCTGCTTAGGGATTGGGGTGCAGTCCATATCAACCACCAAAAAGAAACGCAGTTCTTCTCACTTCCATGCAAGCTGCAACATAGTCATTTTCGTTGAAGATCCATCCATGCACTTTTGATATTGAACCATACTTCTACATTCCACTTCCATGCACGAATCTCTTTTCTTGGTTTTCCATTGCTGTTCATAGGTTTAATGGCACAGGTATCATAGGTTAATGAATTCTCGTTGTTGGTGCAAGACATAAGTCATTTGTTTCATTTACGCTGCTCCATAGCATTCCACTTCCTTCTTCTTCTTCTTGATCTCTCCTCAAGCCACCTACTCGGCCTCTGTCCAGCTCATTTACCTTCCAACTCATCCATTGCCACGTAGCTTCATTTACTTAACCTTTCGTTGATCCCATCCTCCCAGCCATCAAACCACTGCATGCACTCTTCCTCCATCTGACTTCTCTGCTCCTGAGCCATCACCAGTTCCATCTCCATCTCACCTATCCTCCCACACCACTCCAACACTTCACCATCTCCCAAAACTTCCTCGGTCAAACATCCTGTAGAATTGCACAGACTTCCTGTAGAAACCCCTGAGTTTCCTGTAGGATCCCCTGCAGACTTCCTGTAGAAGCCTGCAACTCGGTTGCTGAGCATCCGAACGTGGTAGACTTCTGTGGACTGATGCTGGAGACCCTCTGGGACCTCCCCTAACCATCCTGACCTTGCCCATGATTTCCTTCCATTCAAACCGCTCCTGCACAACCAAACCCTAATCAAAAGCATCATCATAATAAATCCAACCACTTAATGAAAAAATACAAAAACATGTCTTTTCAGATGCAAATAGCTTAGATGCATGTATTTCAGCTCACTACAAGTAATGGCATTAGTGGTAGTAGTTTCATTCACAGTTTTGCATTGTAAGGGCCTAGCTAGTCAAATTAGGGTTTACTAGGGTTTTCATGCTTTATTGGCTTTCAGTTTCTTTCTGCAAATAGACTAGTCTCCTATTGAGTTAGCTTTCTTCCATCATTCATAAAGCTTCTTCTGTGAGCATATAGAAGTTGGCTTGAGCCCTAGCGGACTTGTGCCAGCTGACCAAGTGACAGTTGCGACAAGAGCTAGTACTTGTGCATACAGCACCGTCGCTTCCAAGTTTGTACGAACTACCGGGTTGATAAAATTAGAGATAGGAAGCTTCAGGAGTTGTAGCATTATTGCTACAATACTGGAGCCCACCATCTTTTTGGCGCCGTTGCCGGGGAAGCGTCAGAGTATTAGTAATTGTTGCTTTTCTTCTACTTTCTTACTTTTGCCTTCTGCTAAGTAGTTTACTTCATTTCCATTCTGCAAAAGTAGCATAGACATTTCCTGCTTTCATAGATTAGCATTTCCTGCTTTCATAGATTAGCATTTCCTTCTTTCATAGATTAGCATTTCCTGCTTTCATAGATTAGCATTTCCTTTCTGCAAGCGTAGACTAGCATTTCCATTCTTGCAATTCCATTTGAGCAAAGTAGATTAGTTCTTTCCTGCTTTCAGTTTAATTCTGCATCTTTCATAATTAGTTGTAGATCAATCTGTCTCAGTTTTGCAGGTACCAAAAGAAAAGCAAAGCAAAAACAATCAAAAGAAAAAGAAAGTCTTTTCCATTTCATGCCTCGTAGGAACCGAGATAGATCAGGCAAATTCCTACCAAACACCCCCACCACATCACTGAGTCACCCTTCTCTCTTCTTTGGTGACAGTGACCCAGAAGAACCTATAGGTGAACATCCTGAGATATACAAAGATCCTATAGTAGAAGAAGAGTTAGAGACCACTCCATCTGAAGCTATGGCTGACAATAGAAGAGAAGATGAGAGAATAGAAGGTGCCTTCCCCATCCGAGAGACCAATGGAGAGATGAAAATGAAGAACATTAGCCCCTCCGCCTTACCTCACTTCCATGGGCTGACTACTGAAGATCCGGATACCTTCCTGTTTGAGTTTGTTGTCCTTTGTAGAACCTATGACTATACTGAAGATGAGCAAAAGCTGAAACTTTTCCCTTCCACTCTTAAGGATGCAGCATTACGCTAGTTCATGGGCTTACCTGGGAATAGTATCACCACTTGGGCTCAGATGCAGCAAGCTTTCAATACCAAGTACCGGGATTACTGTAGGTCCAAGGAAACAAAGGGGGAAATCTTTCGGATGACCATGGGAAATGATGAGTCCTTAGAGGATTATGAGGAGAGGTTCCAACTAAGCTATAAGCGGGCCAGGTGCACACTTGACCCTGAATCCCTCAAGTTGGTCCTGCTCCGAGGAGTCCCTGAAGACCTCTTAGATACCCTTCACATGTTAGCTGGGGGGGACATTTACCAACTGCCTTATGAAGACATAAAGACTGTGTTTAGAAACCACTCTAGGGCAGCTCGGAAACGAGGTAGAGGAAACCACCTCTCAACTAGTGTCCCTTTCTCCAAACATGAGCTTGCAAATCAATTAGAAGATCTTAAGAGTGAGGTGAGACAGACCATTGCCATGCAGCTTGACACATTCAGGATTCAGCAAAAGAAAGAAGAAGCTGATAGAGCCTTGGCTGTCTTCTGCCCTAGGTGCACAAGGAGACACCCTAAGAATGAATGTCCATTACATTCGGTTGAAGTGTGTTTCGTTTGTGAGGAGGACCATCCCACAAATCAGTGTCCAACCTTACATGGGTTTAAAGCCATGTACCAAGGGACAGAAGCTCCCACAGAACCTCTCTATTACCTCAACCAAAGGAGGCCACAAGGATCTAGACCTTATCAGCAGGGGATGCAAGGGGCATCTCAAGCTTATTACAACCCCAACCAATCGACTCCTATGCCTTCCTGGGGTCCCCCTGCTCATCCTTCATGGTCCATGCCTCCTCCATGGTCTTATCCACCTCAGTACCCCACTCAACCTACTTCTCATTCATATCACTCACATGCCCAGCCACAGCCTCAATGGAATGCACCTCAGTCGGGGTGGAGGCCCCAATACAACGCTCCTCCTGCCATCTTGCCTCCACCACCAGTTCAACCTCAGCCATTACCTCCTGCTCCTCCAAGGCAACCTCAAATGCCTGCTCAACCGAACCCGAACCCCAACAATAGACAGGCCCAGCAGGTATACACTGGGGAAACCTCATGCCCTACCTATGCTGTGGAGATCCAGGAGATCAATCTTCGATCTGGAAAGACTCTACCAGATCGCCAACCTCCTCCCCCAGAGGATGAGGAAGATAAACAGGAAAGTGAACCGAAGGTTATTCCACCCTTTCCTGAGAGACTAACAGCCACCACACAACCCAACCCAGAGGAGGATGAGCTTATGGGTGAGCTCAAGCAGTTGTGTGTAAAAATACCACTTCTCCAAGCTATCAAGGATGTGCCAATATACAACAAACTGGTTAAGGAGAAGTGTTTCAAACACCCAGGCAGACGGAAGAAAGATGCTTCAACTATCAATGTCATAGGGCAATTGTCTGACCTTATGTTAGGACAAGTCATCTGCCAAAAGTACCTAGATCCTGGAAGTCCTGTAGTAGATTTTCACATCAATGGCACCATTATACCTCACACCTTGATTGATCTGGGGGCTGCCATTAATGTGATGACCAGGGATACCATGCTTAAGCTTAATCTTCAGGGTTCCTTGAGGAAGACCTCGACAGTACTGCAATTAGCAGATCGCTCCACCGTGACTCCCGAAGGGATTGTGGAGGATGTCTTGGTCTCTATTGACTCTTGGGAATACCCTGCAGACTTCCTGGTTCTGCAACCAAAGGCCAAGCTTACTGGATATCCTCTCATTTTGGGAAGGCCTTGGTTAGCTACTGCAGATGCTTACATAAGTTATCGTGCAGGAAACATGACCATCAAAAATGGTCCCATGTCCAAGCAGCTAGTCCTATACCCTCCTGCCCAACCCTCCTTAGAGCATGACTTACCACTCTGGTTGGAGGAAGGAGAAGAAGACGAGGTGTACTCAGCACCTCTGTGCACCTTAGATACCACTAGAAGAGACCCCCCAACCGAGGATGACTTGATCGAGACCTTGATCCAGAATCCACCTTCCAGTGCACTACCCTTAGAGAAATTGGTGGAGGATGCCCAAGCTAGCACCTTAGTGGATCTTTGTACCACCAACCCTGTTACTCCCAGAGTCAAGAATGTGGAGTTCGGCCCTGAGAAAGCATTGAAGATCAGCTCCTCCCTATCTCCTTCCCAGGAAAAGGAGCTGTGTAGTCTGTTGGCCAACCACCTAGATGCTTTTGCTTGGAGCTATAAGGAAATGAAAGGAGTCCATCCTTCGGTCTGTACCCATCATATATACATCAAAGAGGGTTGTAAACCGGTTAGGCAACCTCAGAGGAGAATGAATCCAGCCCTTAAGGACATTGTCAAGGAAGAATTGCAAAAACTGTTGGATGCCGGGTTCATCTACCCCATCTCAGATAGTGAATGGGTGTCCCCTCTAGTGTTGGTTCCCAAGAAAAATGGGAAATGGAGAATCTGTGTGGACTACCGAGAACTGAACAAAGCTACCAAGAAGGACCATTTCCCTCTACCTTTCATAGATCAAGTGTTGGATGGACTGGCAGGATAGAAGTTCTTCTCTTTCCTGGATGGGTTTAGCGGGTACAACCAAATCCAAATCAGCCCGGAAGACCAAGATAAGACCACCTTCACTTGTCCTTGGGGTACCTTTGCCTATCGAGTCCTTCCCTTTGGGCTATGCAATGCTCCTGCTACCTTTCAGAGAGCTGTCTTGAGCATCTTCTCGGAGCTGGTCCATGATGCGGTAGAAATCTATATGGATGACTTTACTCCTTATGGGGCCAACTTCCAGGAAGCATTGTCCAACCTGGGAAAAGTCCTAACCAAATGCACCGAGATGAACTTGTCCCTTAGTCCTGAAAAATGTGAATTCCTAATGACTGAAGGGACCGTGCTAGGCCATACCATTTCTTGCCAAGGGTTGCAGGTGGATCCTAACAAAATTTCTCTCATCAAGAGGGTTCCACCTCCTCAAAAAGTAAGGGATGTCTGGAGTTTCTTGGGATTAGCAGGATACTACCAGAGATTCATTAAAGATTTCAGCAAGCTAGCCTCGCCATTGTTTGGCCTGTTGGCAAAAGATGTGGAGTTTAATTGGACTGACGATTGTCAGAGGGCTTTAAATGAATTGAAGGACAAGTTGGTGTCAGCCCCAATCCTGAGAGGTCCAAACTGGGCCTTACCTTTCCACATCCACACTGATGCCTCGAACAAATCCATAGGTGCAGCTTTAGGACAAGTTGAGCAAAAACTTCCATATGCCATTTACTTTGTTAGCAAAAACTTGTCCAAAGCTGAGCTGAATTACACTGTAACCGAGAAAGAATTCTTGGCTGTGGTCCATGCACTGAACAAGTTCCGACATTATATTACTGGTTACCAGACCTTTGTACATACTGACCATGCTGCAATTAGATATTTAATGAATAAACCAGATGTGAATGCTCGTATTATTAGATGGTTACTTTTATTGCAGCAGTTTGATTTGACCATTGTTGACAAACCAGGTAGAGAAAATGTTGTTGCTGACTTTTTATCTAGATTGGATTTGTCTGCAGATGAGGATGGAACAGTGGATGACCAGATGCCCGATGAACATCTGTTTGCTATTTCAGTACTCTCTCCATGGTTTGTTGATATAGCAAACTATCTTGTTTCAGCATAATTCCCTCCACACCTATCTTCCAGAGAGAAGAGCAGAATCATCAGAAAAAGTGCCTCATTTACTTGGAGCGGGGGCAATCTATTCAAGCTTGGCCCCGATCAGATCTTAAGGCGTTGTGTAAGGGAGGAGGAAGTCTTTGATATCCTCCTCACTTGTCATGATGGGCCTTGTGGAGGACATTTTGCAGCAAAGAGAACTGCCTTCAAAATCCTGCAGGCAGGCTACTATTGGCCCACACTTCATCAAGATGTCAGGAGATATGTCAGTCAGTGTGACCAATGCCAAAGAATGGGGAAACCAACCCAAAGGGATGAGATGCCTCTCCAACCTCAAGTGACTCTTGAGCCATTTGAGAAGTGGGGCATGGACTTTGTGGGCCCAATCAACCCCTCTTCGAGGCAAAGGACTTACATCATTGTGTGTACTGACTATTTGACAAAGTGGGCAGAGACCAAAGCAATCAAAGCAGCAACAGAAGAAAAGGTGGCCGAGTTCCTAAGAGAAAACATCTTCTATAAGTTTGGCTATCCAAGAGAGCTGGTCACCGATCAAGGGAGCCAGTTCACCTCCAATCTGGTTGAAGATCTGCTAGCTCATCACAAGATCAAGCATAGGACTTCCACCCCTTATCACCCTCAAGCAAATGGGCAGGTGGAAGTCACCAATAGAGCATTAGAAGGGATCTTGACTAAGGTGGTGAGCAGCAGCAGAAAGGACTGGGTAGATCGCCTGGTTGAAGCCACATGGGCTTACAACACCACTTGGAAGACCACCACCGGCTTCACACCGTATGAACTGGTCTATGGGAAGAAAGCTTTGCTGTCCATTGAGTTTGAATACAACACTTTGAGGATGGCAGCTCAGCTGGACCTAGATCTCAGCCATGCACAACAAGAAAGGCTACTGCAACTGAATGGCCTGGATGAGCACCGAATGCAGGCCCTCCTTCACTCAGAAGTGGTTCAACTTCAGAGAAAGGTGTGGCATGACCAACATCTCCATGACAAGCAATTTCAGCCGGGAGATTGGGCTTTGTTGTATGACTCCAGATACAAAGACTTCAAGGGGAAGCTGAGAACCAGATGGCTAGGACCATATGCAGTGGAGAAATGCCATGACAATGGATCTGTCCTCATTCGAACCATTGATGAGGAAGCCATTCCCATGCTTGTCAATGGGCATCGATTGAAGATCTACAAGAGACCTCTCTCAAGACAAGAGTTCATCAAAACCATGGAGAAATCTGTATTGGTCCTAGAGAGGGGTTCTGCCTCTGCTTTTGGCATACCCTGAGGGATATGAAAAAAAAAAAAAGAGAGAAAAAAGAAAAAATAATAAAGATCCTTGGGTGAAAACCTCTCTGAGGTGCCCAAGGCAGGTGGTAGGGGTGAAAACCTCTTTGAGGCGCCCCTATTGTCTTTCAAAAAAAAACGAGAAAAGGTTTGAAAAAGATCCTTGAGTGAAAACCTCTCTGAGGCACTCAGGGCAGATGGCACGGGTGAAAACCTCTTTGAGGCGCCCCTGTTATCTTGCAAAAAAAAAAAAAAAACAATAAGCAAAATATGGTAAAATTGCATGCAGGTTGCAGATGTTCTATGGAGGAGAAGAAGCCCTTCAACTCAAAGCCAAGGGTCCTTATCATGCTGTCAAGAGACCTCACCAGCACCTCCTCCAAGGGTACCCATGTTTTTTCAAGGTATGTGCAATTTTATCATGGTTTGAGTCCTCTACAGGAAGATGCAGTCTTTCTACAGGAAGACGCGGATTTTCTACAGGAAAGTGCAGACTTTCTATAGGAAGGCCGAACTTTCTACAGGAAGCTCTGTGTTCTACAGGAAACTTCCTGTAGAAGTTTGGGACGGCCCAGAATTCATCTTAAAAGGAGATTTAGCGACTACGGACTGGTTTGGATGCATGCAAGCCTCTGTTGGCACCCTTGCACATTGTTGTTACCTTGCTCCACCATCCTTGTCGACATGCAACCAAGTTCCCTGCACCAACAAAGAAGATCGATGAGTTCTCACGGGAAAAGCCATTTTCAAAGTAAACAAGCGCTGAGATCTCATACCACAGGCATCAGAAGCTCCGAGAACGTGATCGAAAGGCCAGATCCTCCGTCGTGCAGCATGCACCCAAGGAGGAAGAACTGTTACGAGACACCCCGAGGGGATCCTGTAACAGTTAAACCTGCTAGAGTGGATACCATTCACAGCACCGCCATCTGCAATGAAACGCGGGCGCATACAACCCAAGCATCCACTCCATCGTCGGCAGCCTGTAACCACGAGCCTCCAGGTCTGTGTAAGTCGCATGCAGCAGGTAGATCCACTCACCATTGTCCAAAAACTGGAAGAATCGTGTGCAGCAACGCAGGTAAGTGTCTCAACCCTTCCTTCCATCAAATCGCATGAATTTTACTTTGAATTGTTTGCACAGCGTAAAAGTGAATGGTTGAGCGGCCGTATGGCCAGTCCACTGGCCACGTCGGCTAGTTATGGTGTAATTGGATGTTTGGGTGGCGGCCACGACAAAGAGAATGAGCGGCACGCACGTGAGAACACTCCCGTCGGAAGCATGAGTTTAACAGGAAAAGGCGGCGGCAAATCTGTGGGAATAGATGCGGCAGCAAGTGAATACGCAGGCGAATGATGGATGACGTCGCCCAACGGTCCGGCGGGGACCGCTCACCCCCCGCGCCATGGATTGCGCCGATTCAAAATCTAATCGGCTAGATCATGCGCATGCATTTATCAACCACCACTTCAAACTCGGGTGGCTATTCTGATCTCCTCTGCACTTTGATACGCCGAGTTGTTGGCTACCAGAACGCCGGTGAAGCACACCTCGAGCGCGGGCCAACTACAGTCCTCCCCGAAAATTGCGCACTGCTCCTACAGGAACACAGCTTCTACAGGAACGCAGTCTCTACAGGAACGCAGTCTTCTACAGGGAAGCGGGTGCTTCACGAAAAAAGGTGGCCAATTAAAGAGGTAACCCTGAACTCTTCATGCAACTGGTTAGTAAGAGTGGCAAGATCCTCGTCCACAGTCTGGTCATAAAGATATCGGTGAAATTGTTGTTTGTTGTGCCTATGCTGTCGTTCTACAGGATGTCAGTATAAGTAGACTGTGTTGAATTTTGTGGATTATGTGCATGCTCTGTCTTAATAGACCAAATCTCTTTCGCATTTGCCACCTTTAATTAAAACAACCGTGTTCATCATGTCGGGTGGGTTTATAAGACGGGAACCCACTGATTCAACCAAATTAAGGGAAAACCCGGCAGTGGTAGAGCTCTTCACCAGAGCACAATGGATGTCTTTTTGTGATAAGCTGCAAGGTTACGATGATGAAGTGGCCGAAGAATTCTTGCAGGCTCTGAAGCCGAAATCCCAGACACTGGCCACAGTGAACTTCAGAGGCCTAAGCCTCAAGCTCACCCCGCAACATATCAATCGGATCACAGAACTTCCTATGGGTTTGCCGTGGGATAAGGAAGAAAGAAAGCTGAGCCAGCAGGCAAAGAAAGAATTCTTTCCACCTGAGGAAGAATTCTCGGAGGACAAAAATGGGGTGCGAAGAACGAGCCTGTTGCCACCATGGAATGAAGTCAGTTTGCAAATCATGAAATATATCACTTGTGAAGGCCGTTTTAGCATCGTGTATGCATATCATTTTCGGCTGCTCACTGAATTAAGGCACCGGATTGATCTTCCTGTAGAACAAAAACTGAGCATCCCTTATTTTCTATTGCAGTCTCTAATGGAGTGTGCCACAAAGCTAAAAGAGGGCATACCAGATCAGATAGCCCACCATGGGTTGATCAAGCTTCTTGTGGAGGATGCGTTGCATTCATATAAGGTCCCCCTCTCATGGGAATCCTTCTGGAATTTAACAAAAGATGGAGACATTAAAATGTTGATCGAAGAAACGGGTTCCTCCAGCAGTGAGGGACAAGAAGCAGTGGCCGAGGGACAGAGAGAAGAAGGCCAAAAGACCCCGACCACAGTACAGAAGAAAGAACAAAGGAAGAAGCATGAGGAAATGGAGGACAAAGAAAAAGGTGGCACACCTATCTTGTCAGCAAGAGAAAAGAGGATGAAGAGCAGAATGGACAAAGCTGAGGTGGTCCACGTCAGCCCAAGTACCTCAACAGCACCTGCAACCAAAGCAAAAAGCAAAACTCAGGCAGGCAAGCAAGCAGAGGTGGAGACACCTGTATCTACAGGAAAGCAGAAACAGGCTTCTACAGGAAGCTCGAAAACAAAAACAAAGGCTTCTACAGGAAGCCCAAAAATCATTGAGAAACAGGCTTCTACAGGAAGCCCGAAAACAGAGACAAAGGCTTCTACAGGAAGCCCGAAATTGCAGAAACAGGCTTCTACAAGAAGCCCCGAAAAGGCGAAACCCAAAGAGAAGAAGGTGGACATTCTGGCACGGGAGGCAGCAGCTGTATTAGCTGGCCTCAGCACGCCACCTAAGCCAAAAGAAAAGAGGAAGAGGGAGACCCCTCTATACTTTAAAGCTCGAAGAAGTGTTAGGATAAAGACGGCAAGCCACAGCCTCAATCCAGTAGCCTGATCGTCATCGAAGATACACCTGCTTCTCCCAAGGAAAAGTCACCCTCCAGGATCACAGTTGCCTATGAGAAAGGGAGTCCAAAGAAAAATACGTGGCAAGAAAGGTTAGACCTGTTGACCGAAAAAACTCGGCTACAGGAAGCTGAAAATGTTCTACAGGATACTCTGGCCCGGCTACAGGAAACGGAAAAGAGGGAAGGAGAAGGACTCTCATCACCACCAAGGGAGGGTGAGGTAGAACCACCTGAAGATATAGAAAGGGAACATATACCAGAACCTAGCCCTTCGCCTAATCTGAATTCATACTATACCTTTTTAGAGGCGGGCAAAATCATACCACAGAAATTTACTGTGCCTCTATTTTTTACACTAGAGGAAGAAAGAGTCCGTTCCCACACCTGGATGCAGATCGCCAAATCAAAGGGTGTGGCGGACATAGGCCCTTTACAAGAGCAACTCAAGGAGGTCAGGAGTGAATTCACCATGGATAAACATGTGGCTAATTGCCAACGTGTGCTTCTACAGGAAGAAAATCAGAAGCTGAGGTTGCAGCTACAAGAACTAAGGGCAGGGGCAGGAACATCCTCCAAGGACATCACAAATGAACAACAAAGCAAAAAGGAGCTGACCACCAGCCTTGAAGAGCCAATGACACTTCTACAGGAAGCAGAACAGCAAACAAAAATTGAAGTGCAAGCCCTAAGAGAACAGCTGCAACAAAAGGAAGCACAATTGGCCTGCATGGCCAGTTGGGCCATGGAGGCAATTCAGTGCAGACCACCTGCAAAATCCTATGGATTGTTCTTAAAAGATCAATGGCTGCAGTTCCAAATAAACACCTTGGCACAGAGAGGTATTTCACATATCCAAAACCCACAACAATTTTCTGAATTGTGCAGTACTAGTTCCTCAGAGGACAAAGCCAAATTAGCAGAGTTATACCTCCACAATTTGGCTTTGCCTAATGAAGTCTCCTGGGATCCCAATATTGCCTTGGGTGATATGTAATTGATGGCGTTCGCCTCATGGTTAAACTATGAGGATCAAAGAGCAGCTGAAGCAAAATCGGTCATGAACCGAGAAGTGAGCGAGCCACTATTCATTCGCCCAGAACTAGAGGATCCAGTGGCACTCATCTCAGCCCACCAACAATTGGCTACGGATCCCACAGCTTCCTTGAGATTTATGGACCAACAGGCCCAAGCCATAGCTCACTTTGAAGACATGGAAAGGTTGTTGGGAGAAAATGCTGCCCAAGCATGTGCACGCAGATGGAATACCCTGGCACACAGCTTGAAAATCAGAGAGTACCATACCCCCATTCGGATGAGGGAAGCTTTGGCAAGGGTTGAACTTTACAAGAAGTCCATGCAAAGCCTCCAGGCCAGCTGGATTGGCCTTAAACTCAGCCCACCACTACTGCTAGGATTGACTGAAGGCAATACAGAGGAAGATGACAATCAACAATGGGAAGAGGTGAACAGGAAAGCAGGGTTTCATATCCACAGAGAAGACACTACCACAGAGCCTTGGGATGCAAGGGAAGCAGTGAAAGCAATGAAGGATGAAGATTTGGACTAAGTTGCTCAAGGATGAGCAAATAGTTTAGCTGGGGGGTGATGATGAGCCCCAATTTTTGGTACAATTTGGGCTCATTTGGCCTACTTGCTTTGCTCAAACCATTCATTTTTTATTGCTTATGCATTCATTTCTTGGTTTATTCGTGTTGTTTGTAGGAAGAAGGGTAGGCATTCTATCTACGTGACTAATACAAGATGATTTCAGGTTTTTGGCATTAAAAGGGAGCAAAGACCACGAGAAAAGGAGACAAAGAGACAGTGAGGTGGCACTGCTGGTTTTTAGGAGAGGATGTCCACAGTCTTGGGGACCTTCCTCGTGATTCCCACCATAGCTCCGAGCTCCAACCAATCTCCCCACCGAGCTTAGAGGCAGCCAACTGTTCTACAGGAATAGCAGTTACAACTGTTCTACAGGATCAGCAGTTTAACCTTTAGTTGGACAGCCGAGCTCCACAAATCAAGGAAACCTGTTGGACTATCATTTTGCATAAATACCGAGGCCGTAGCCTTGGATAGAAGCTTTTTGACCTTTTGCATTACTCTTGTAATTTGGAAGTACGAGCTACAGCTCGGTGTTTGTTCTTGTTGTAAGCCAGTTTTGGCATGACATCAGATTTTTGGTTATGAATAAAGGCAGGCAGATTTTGATCTCATTCTGAGTTTCTAAGGGAGCTATAGCTCTCAGGTTAGGGCCCAACCTGAGAGCAATAGATCTCCTCGGTGTTGTAATGTTATTTGCATTTCGTTCCAGCACTTCGTTTCTTTATGTTGACATGCAATTCGAATTTACAGTCTGCTAATTTAGTTTTTTCATGAGATTGAATAGGATTAGTTTATGGTGAATTTGCTTCCAGTTGCTTAGGTTAGAAGAGGATAGATATAATTCATTGGAGCTCCAGAAAAAGGTTGTTAGAGCTCACTGCCATCTCTGCTTAGGGATTGGGGTGCAGTCCATATCAACCACCAAAAAGAAACGCAGTTCTTCTCACTTCCATGCAAGCTGCAACATAGTCATTTTCGTTGAAGATCCATCCATGCACTTTTGATATTGAACCATACTTCTACATTCCACTTCCATGCACGAGTCTCTTTTCTTGGTTTTCCATTGTTGTTCATAGGTTTAATGGCACAGGTATCATAGGTTAATGAATTCTCGTTGTTGGTGCAAGACATAAGTCATTTGTTTCATTTACGCTGCTCCATATCATTCCACTTCCTTCTTCTTCTTCTTGATCTCTCCTCAAGCCACCTACTCGGCCTCTGTCCAGCTCATTTACCCTCCAACTCATCCATTGCCACGTAGCTTCATTTACTTAACCTTTCATTGATCCCATCCTCCCAGCCATCAAACCACTGCATGCACTCTTCCTCCATCTGACTTCTCTGCTCCTGAGCCATCACCAGTTCCATCTCCATCTCACCTATCCTCCCACACCACTCCAACACTTCACCATCTCCCAAAACTTCCTCGGTCAAACATCCTGTAGAATTGCACAGACTTCCTGTAGAAACCCCTGAGTTTCCTATAGGATCCCCTGCAGACTTCCTGTAGAAGCCTGCAACTCGGTTGCTGAGCATCCGAACGTGGTAGACTTCTGTGGACTGATGCTGGAGACCCTCTGGGACCTCCCCTAGCCATCCTGACCTTGCCCATGTTTTCCTTCCATTCAAACCGCTCCTGCACAACCAAACCCTAATCAAAAGCATCATCACAATAAATCCAACCACTTAATGAAAAAATACAAAAATATGTCTTTTCAGATGCAAATAGCTTAGATGCATGTATTTCAGCTCACTACAAGTAATGGCATTAGTGGTAGTAGTTTCATTCACAGTTTTGCATTGTAAGGGCCTAGCTAATCAAATTAGGGTTTACTAGGGTTTTCATGCTTTATTAGCTATCAGTTTCTTTCTGCAAATAGACTAGTCTCCTATTGAGTTAGCTTTCGTCCATCATTCATAAAGCTTCTTCTGTGAGCATATAGAAGTTGGCTTGAGCCCTAGCGGACTTGTGCTAGCTGACCAAGTGACAGCTGCGACAAGAGCTAGTACTTGTGCATACAGCACCGTCGCTTCCAAGTTTGTACGAACTACCGGGTTGATAAAATTAGAGATAGGAAGCTCCAGGAGTTGTAGCATTATTGCTACAATACTGGAGCCCACCAGTTACCATGGTATTAAATGTGTTCAGATGCTCTGTCACCAAGTCTCCATATTTCATCCTCAGGTTATACAGCTTTTTCCGCAGGAACAGTTTATTCACCAGAGACTTAGATTGGTACAAAGTCCCTAACTTGTCCCACAAAGCCTTCGTCGTAGCTTCCTTTGATACATTCAACGATACTGAATATGAGACACACAATTGTATTATTCTCTTTGCCTTCCGATCCAGCTTCTTCCATTCTTCATCGGACACTCCCGTTGGTTTAGTACCCAGCTCTACAGCGATCCACTGATCTTTATCCACCAACAGATCCTCCATCTTGAGTTTCCACAACTCAAAACTATGACCATTAAATTTCTCGATCTCTATCTTTCCACTACTTGCCATCTTCTTTCACCACTAGAATCGATCTCACAGATCTCCCACTGAACAGGGTCTACCATAGGCCCTAGCGAAACCCCTCAGCAACAAAGGCGTCCCCTTGGAGCCAAAACTGCTCTGATACCAAATGTAGGTTTTAACCTCATACATAAATTACTTGCATATGAATTCTAAAACACATAAAATAAACAAAGCGAGAGCATAACACATAAAACACATATACACAGAGATTTTCCCCTGGATCTCAAAACCGTGACTACCAGCTTGATTTTTTATTATATTCCTTTCAATGTTATAATACATATATATACATGCCGAAGCATCCAATACCATGGACAAAAAACCATCGCATCCAATACCATGGACCGAAAAACCATCGCGTCCAAAAACATGTGCAAAAATCATTCACAAAACCATAGGTACGCCTCAAACCCCCTGTGGACCCCCCCCCCCCCCCCCCCGCTACACAATCTGCGCAATGAAGGGGGGCTCCGCTACCCCTCTAACCCCCCGGTTAACTACGTGGGCTAGTCATGGAAAGAATATAACATAACCCAACACAGATAAAAGTAATATAATAGAAGCTACCATGGAAACAGGAGAAAAAATATCACTAAAATCAATTCTCGACACCTGGGAATAACCTTTTGCTACCAACCATGCTTTGTATTTCTCCACCTTTCCTTTTGCATTCATCTTCTTCTTAAACACCCATTTTCTAAAGATGTCATTTCATCAACCATGGCCTCTTTCTAGATTTTTCCATCCTCTAAATATACTGCCTCCCTGACAGTTCTAGGATCATCATCAGTAAGATATAAAGCAAAATTTGAAGAGAAAGTAGATGGACTATACCTTTATGGCTGCCTTATTTCTCGAACTGATCTTCTCACAACTAGAGTTTGTGGCTCTTCATCTTCTGATTCCTCTTCTGTTGTAGAGTCTGATTCTTCCTCCTTTAGCTCAAACTCTGGCTTCTCAAGTTCCTTTGGTAGGACTTCATGTTTAATAATATATTTCACCTTTCTAAACACCACATCTCGGCTATACACAACCTTCCTTGTTACTGGGTTCCAAAGCTTATAATCTTTTAAACCATCCTTATACCCAATAAAGATGCACTTTTCATATTTACTATCCAACTTTGTTCTTTTCTCCTTTGGAACATGTACATATGCATCACATCCAAATACTCTCAAATGTGAAAGAGAAGGTTTCTTACCAGTCCATACCTCTTATGGAGTCTTATCCTCCAATGTTGATGAAGGTGATTTGTTGATCAGGTAACATGCAGTCTCCATCGCCTTGGCCCAGAATTTATGTCCTAACCCGGCGCCGCTCAAGCATGCTTCTTGCCCTTTCCATCAATGTCTTTTTCCTTCTTTCTGCAACTCCATTTTTCTCAGGTGTGTATGGAGTAGTCTTCTGCCATGCTACACTACACTTCTTATGGAACTCTTCAAATTCCTTCTTGCAAAACTCTCCGTCGTTATCTGTCCTCAGCACAATTATCTTCTTCTCTGTCTGATTTTCCACCAAAGCCTTAAATTCTTTAAACCTATCAAAGAATTCAGATTTCTTCTTGAGGAAATATATCCATGTATTCCTTGAGAAGTCAACTATAAATTATACATATTACACAGACTTACCCAATGATGTAACCGACACATGTCCAAACACATCACTGTGCACAAGCTCTAATATATGTTTCGCCCTCTTACCACCAAAGGGGAAACTCACCCGATTTTACTTCCCATATACACAATTTTCACAGAAATCAAAATCCAGAGAGCTATTAGACATACCTTCTACCATGCATTTACCATAAAGTATTCGAAGGCCCTTCTCTCCAATATGTCCAAGCCGTTGATTCCATAACATGGTATTTTCTCCAGAGGCCACTAGATTTTCTGCTCCACTTTCAGGAACCATAGAACTGTTGCGCCCATCAATAATAATGCTACCTTAAAGCTTGTACAGAGTTCCAATACGAACTCCCCGCATCAATACCAGTGCTACCCAAACCATCTAGCAGGTATCTTTCTTGAACATTGTTTTTACACCTGCATCGTCCAGCTTCCTTACAGAAATCAAATTTCTGGCTAATGAAGGAATATGCAGAACACTCGGAAGTGTTCTAATCCTTCCACCTTGCAAATTCAACTTGACTTTTCCATGACCAATGATTCTAGCTTTCCTGTCATCCCCTAAGAAGACATTACCACCATCATATTTATCATACTCGCAGAACCACTCTCTATGGGAAGTGAAGTGAAAGGATGCACCTGAGTCAATCAACCATGCCTCATGATCTACATGTGTACTTGAATAAGAAGCCAAGCACACATCCCCACCTTCATCTGAGGTGGTTTTCGCCTCTGAAGAAGGAGCATCATCAGATCCCTTTCATTTCTTGGGATCTTTATATTTACATTCCCCTTTGTAGTGCCCTTCCTTTCCGCATTTCCAACACACATTTACGAGTTTTCCTAGAGATTTATATCTCCCTCTAGATTTAGATCTCCCACCCGAGGACTTATTTTTGTTTATGTTCTAGGAAAACTCTCGTACAAACAAGGCATCACCATTCTGGCCCTCCATATTTTTCCGTCTCATCTCCTCCGTCAGCAAGGATGAGACTATTTCATCAAACTACAAGACAGTTGCATTGCTACCTATTACAATAGCTAGACTATCCCATGAATCTAGTACAGAACACAACAAATTGATGCGCTTATCTTCATTTGAAATTTTAATATCCATAGGTAATATCTAGCTTACCACAGTATTAAATGTGTTTAGATGCTCTATCACCGAGTCTCCATCTTTCATCCTCAGGTTATATATCTTTTTTTGTAAGAATAGTTTATTCACCAAAGACTTAGATTGGTACAAAGTCCCTAACTTGTCCCACAAAGCCTTCATCATAACTTCCCCTGATACATTCAACAATACTAAATCTGAGACACACAATCGTATTTTACTTTTTGCCTTCCAATCCAACTTCTTCCATTCTTCATCAGACACTTTTGTTGGTTTAGTACCCTGGATCTACCATGATCCACTGATCTTTATCTACCAATAGATCCTCCATCTTGAGTTTCCACAACTCAAAACTCTGACCATTAAATTTCTTGATCTCTATCTTTCCCCTGCTCGCCATCTTCTTTCACCACAAGAATCGATCCCACAGATCTCCCATTGAACAGGGTCTACCACAAGCACGAGAAAAAAACCCCTCAGCAACAAAGTCATCCCCTTGAAGACAAAAAAACTCTAATACCAAATGTAGGTTTTACCTCGTACATAAATTACCCGCATATGAATTCTAAAAACAAGAAAATAATCAATGGCGAGAACATAACACATAAAACAAATATACACAGAGATTTTCCCCTGGATCCCAAAAGCGGGACTACCGGATTGATTTTTCATTATGTTCCTTTCATTGTTACAATACATATATATAAATGTCGAAGCATCCATAAACCCCAATCCATTAACCCTGGATTAGAACATAATCATAGTTCCCTTGACCAGATCTACAAAATACCATGGACCAAAAACCATCGCACCCAAAACCATGTGCGAAATACATGAACAAAACCATATGTATATCTGCCCACCTAATATAGGGTCCAAAAAAAATTCTCGGGGTGCTGCCCCAGACCTCGAAAAGGGGGGCTATCGCCCCCCTCAAACGCCCCCGCTACGCTTGCCGCAACGAAGAGGTGTATGGATGCCCCCTAACTTCAATACTGGGGCTAGTCATAGAAAGAATATAACGCAACACGTAAGCTAAAATTACATGTACAATGATCAATAATGTCCTCCACTGATGACAGAGAGTGGACCCATGCTTTATTGATTGTCTGTATGATCATAGCCATGATACTTTTGTAGCCTTGTATTAATCCTGGAATCATAGCCCAGATGGATGGAACTAGATCTGGGGTCTTCTATCTCGTTCACTCGATCATCCAATGTACGAGTCTAACCATGTGAATAAATGATTTGGAGTCCAACATGGTAGACACCATATGATTACCGACCAATGATGTAAGTCGTTAACAGACATGAGAGAAACCACTAATGATGTTAACGGTTCTCAAGATACTGCAGTACAATCCGTATGGTGTGAATGAATGAGGTGAAGTTAAACACCACAAAAATTCTTCCGTTTGAAGGCCAATGTTGAAGACTTGTCGCCGAGAGTGAGGAAACTTGCCATTGATGTATGCAAGCCCCAAGATACCAAGGGGAATTTCTAAGTCAACTTCCTAGATAATGAGTTGATTTCGACAGAAAGCGACCCGCCACAAGAGGGCCTTGATGTATCCCCCATCGACAACTTAAAATGAGTATCAAATGATTCGAGATAGAATGATGTTTATGCGGAACTAGTTCAGGAATAATAGACATTAAATGAAGGCTTAAGAGTATTGTAGTAGATATCAAATGAAGAACTTCTCTTGAACATACTAGCAACACTTTATGGAGATGGAAACATTGACTCAAAACTGAATATGGAGGATTTTGATATTGTAAGATGATGAACCAAAAATACAAGCAGATTTCCCAACCCAACAGTCAATGAGATGAAGTGGAAGAGTGTCATGTTCAAGAGCGACTCACTTCCGTTAATAAGTGGAGTACCCTATTTTCCCAATTTTCCCAACCATTTCTGGTCAATACCTCTTTATCTTTTCACAAGCTTGAGGAGGATAACATATGCTAGATCTGTAAGTTCATCCTTTAGATGAATCCCTCTTAGTATCTTTAAAAATCCCTGAGAAGGTGTGGTTCGGTCCTGTCATGTTTGACGAGTCCATCATTGTTTGATGCTTTTACGAGTCCAATGAAGGTGAAACTTGACTCCTTTTTTCATGTTTAGAGAGTTCGAAAAAAAAGGTGAAAAAAAAACTTCGAAGGTTCATTTTCATAAAGTTGTCTCTTGAGTTCGAAATGGCAAAAAATGATACTCAAGAGAACGTCTTAGCCATGTTCGACTAAGGTATTCCTTTTTCGTAAATAGTCTATCTAAGTTAGAAAAAGTGTTAGACTTATACTAAGTAGACATCTTTTCATTTACTTTAACTAGACTTTCGAAAAGACAAGTGCTCAACAATATTTTCATGTGTAGGGAGTTTGAAAAGAGTTTAAAGCGGACTCCACCTGGAGGAACGAGTGGCATAAAGGGTAGAAACTGGTTGCAACCATGATGGAACTTCTCAAAACACGCGAAGTTCAAGAGTTTGTATAATAATACCACTCATCATAGTGGTTTCATAGGAAATGGTAAAACAACCAAGTGAAAGTGTATGATCGTCCAAGCAGATGGTGACGACAGAATGAGGAAACCAAGGCTCGTCTGGCACAAATAGACTGATAAAAATGGAAATCATGAGAGGTAAAATGAAAATGGTTTCATTTTTACACAAGCTTGAAACATATGGAAAATATGCTTGAGAATACTTGAATATGGTTTCATTTTTTCACAAGCATGAAACATGAGAAAAACTATGCTTGATAGTGGTTTCATTTTTACAAAAGCTTGAAAGAGAGAAAAACTATGCTTGAAATAAGTTTGCATGCCCCCAACGTAACCACCCAATTCTAGGAACATGCCCCCCAAGATTCATTTCATTCACCTAAGTAGACTACTGGTTACTAGCAGGTGGATGGAATGAAGGTTCATTTACGAGATCAAGTGAAAGACTCGACTAGGAATTTATGAGAGCTAATCAAAAACTCGAATTGGAAGGGGATCTGTTTAATTTTTTAACGATCTTGGCACAAGAAAATAACTATGCTCAAGGGACTTTGTTTAATTTTTTAACAATCTTGACACAAGAAAAGGACCTCTACTCTAAGGACGTTGTTTCATTTTTTAACAAGCTTGACACAAGACAAGGAACTCTTCTCATGGGAACCTTGTTTCATTTTTTACCGAGCTTGAAACAAGAAAAATAACTCTGCTCCCGGGACCTTAATCATGACCTGTAGAAGACCATGGCTTCCAAGAGGTTCTCATCAAACAAGAGAACAATGTTCTTGAGGGGATACATATCAAAGGATCCAATAGAAAGATCAACTCCAATGCCCCCAATAAATGACTTACCATATCACCTACTGGATCTAAAATAAAATAAGTTGAGAAAGAAGTGAAAGGCTCATCTTCACTAGTAGGTATAGGCATGGGACATGTTACCACATAATTAACCTGTGGCGGTGGAGATATAAGGATCATTTAAGGAAGTTGGTTGATTGGGAGTCAAATTAGGACTAATGAATGAAATTTTGTAAAGGGTCACAATTCTTCCTTCGTGTGGGAAACACATCTCCCATGTCATAAACATAGTCACTCCCAAGGAGTAAATTAAAATGCAAAGGGCCTTGGACTACCATCACATCTTTATAGATATTATTCCCTCCCAAAGTAATAGGCAACTGCAGAAGGATCCCTAATGGTTGACTAGTTCCACTATTAAAAGCCAAATGATTTTGGGTAACATACAAAAACTACAGAGAACCTAAAACTTTCAAAGTATTTGAGGACATAATACTAACAAACGTGCCTTCGTCTATAATTGTTCCAGGTACAGGCATATTATAATGTTGTACTATGATCTAGAATGCCACGTAAGGAGGAAGACAATATCTTGCCAGCGAACTCCAAAAAGGAAGTGAGCATAGTACTTGGAGGGGTGTCGTGGGAATGAAAGAACCACCCCCTTACACTATGAGGATGAGATAACTACTCCCTTGTGTTATGGGAATGGGAGGATTTTACCCGAGTTCAGTGGAATTAGAAGAAACAAGAAGAACCCGAGCGGTATGAACTTCACTCTCTACGGGAAAGGTAATATCAACAAAAGCTGAATTCGAGTCAACCATTTTCTCGACCAATAGTTGGTCAAGAAAAAAACTCATGGGATTCATGTTCAGAGAGAGTGGGAATGACTGGAGAAAGATTTTGATCAATCACTTCATCTACTAGTGGAGGATTAGGGGAAAGCTTCTGGTATCTAGTAAGAAGTTGCGGTCAAGAAAAAATAAGATTTCTCAACAATTTGAATGCTTCATCCATATAAGGGAAAAGGTGAATTGGATGATTCCCTTCAAATCACTTACATGGAAGCTTAACTATACCCTTCTTTTCATGAACTTTATGATCACTAGTCGATGGTTTGTCACCAACATGATCTCCAAAAGTTGACGATAAAGGTTGATGTGAGCCTATGGACCACACTTCTAATACCTTGGGAATACCCAGACAATTGCTAAGAAGGTTTTCACCCTTATATAACTTTCAAGGGAATTCAACTTTGTGGGGATGATTGGAACATTTCTCCATAGTAATTGCATTGGTAGCAATGGTTGCTTGGTTCCCCCCTTGCTTATTTTTCTTCTTCTCTTCGCCCTTTTCTTCTTCTTCTTAGCTTCCTAGTTACTAGAATTAAGACTTTCACCAGGGGAGGAGGATGAAAGGGATCAAGAAAAAACTTGGGGTTGATGTTTTTCAGGTGGAGGAGAACTTGGTTCAGAAGCAGTTTGGACAGTCATAACCAAAGAGGTCAAAAATAACCAAACTAACAAACCAATGGTAAATTTGGGAAAGGACAATGTTACTATATAAGGAGCACCAATATTTCCAAAATAAGGAAAAGGACCATGATTCTTGTCAGAGGGGTTTCCTTGACTGGTAGACTGTGGAACTATCGCCATTAGGCTCAACCTAAGATCCATTAAGGAGTTGTTCCATGGGGAGGATGATATTTTGTGGTCAATTAATTGATTTTTGAAATTAAAGACACAAGGTATAATTAGGTAAAAGTTTTTACCAAGTAACTGTGAACTGCAATATACCATCTTGGTGAACTAAGGATTTACGTATGGGCAAGAAATATCCCTGAATTTTTTGTTCAGTGTATCACAGGGTACAAGGCGGCCGACTCGGTTACCCATGGTGGGATATCAACCTACAGGAGACTTCCAAAATATACCTAAAGGTACATGGAAGCACAGTCCATAGTAGTGTTGTCTAATGCATAACCATTTGATGAGAGCGTTCCCATATACTTATCATTTATGGAGCGCCATCTGATATACCCAAAGGTATGTGGAGAATGATCCTATACACTTATGTATGTGGAATGGGATATCACCCTGAGAATGTAACGCTGACAAGAAATGACAAATCCTACATTTAAAGATGTCAGAACACATCTCTAGCCTAGACCTTTATGTGTGTCGTTAAGTTTCAAATGCTCCTTAGGTTAATAGAGTGAATTTTAGACTTTATCTTGAATTATGTTTCGATTTCAAGGCTCATAACTTGATGTCACTTGAACACACCTATAATGCAACTAATATGACAAAAATAACTTTTTTCATTTCCCTTTTAACAATGAAAGGCCTAACTAAGTAGGGGAAGAAGAAATCAATCAACGATACCACAAACGAGTGATGCAACAATCGATCTCCTCAACTTCACTCTTCTAATCAAAATTAAAGCTCTATATGCAATGCAAATAATGGTTTTTCTTTTCTTTTCTTTTCTTTTAATATTTCAAATGCAAAGAAACACACAAATGTAACTTGATCAATGACGAAAAGAAACCATAGAGACTTTAACTATAATGCAAAAGTCACTTTTCAAATTCATCAATCAATCCCTGCATACAAACCTGAATTGACAAGAAGAAAGAAAGAAAAAAAAAAAAAATCTTATCAAAAAAGGTGATGACACTCACAAGAGATTAACACTCATACACAATTTAGCCCCCACCGACAATTCATGGGGATTTTTTTTGGTAAAAATGAAAGAAAAAAAACTCAAAAATTGTTAAGACACTGAAGCAAACCTCTGAATAATGACCAAATGCAAATTCACTCAATTTCAAACAAAATAAAGTGTTGTGTTGCCTTCAAAGAGATAGGGACACACTGAGAGATACAAGGAAAACAAGTTGGACCAAATAAAATTAGAGAGCAAGGCAAGATAATCAATGTTTTGCATCTTATAGGGATCAACGAAGGTGCAGAATAGGCACCAGTGCTCTGGAGTGCGGGTACAAAGAAGAAGAGGGTGCACTGAAGTGCTTTGTCTCTAGACTAGGGGGTGCACTGAAGTGCTTTGTCTCTAGACTAGGGGGTGCCCTGAAGTGCTTTGTCTCTAGACTAGGGGGTGCACTGAGGTAGATCCAGCCAAAATACAACACAAAAAATAAATCAAGCACAGAGAATGGTTTTCCTAGATTCAATAAAGATTTGAGTGAATCAATCAATATTTGTTTAAGATGCGAAAAAGGTGTTAAAGTCAAAGAAACCACTAAGGGGAAAAAATCAATCCCCAATGGAGTTGCCAATTTTTTATGCGGAATTTACGATTGCGGACAATGGTGAGTTCCATAGACCTAGTGTACTGGTATAGAACAACAGAAGAAAAATAATATAGAATTTTTCTTAGAGAAGTTAGAGAATGGGAAAGAGGCCTACCTCGAATATGTAGCAAGCTTATTGTTCCTCCTCGCTTGTAAGCTCCAATTGTAGCTCCAAGTGTTATAATTAGAACCTAAACACATGACTAAAACAAGAAAAGGATCTATCACAACCAAGTAGCATAATATAACACCTATATTCAATGAATCAACAAGGCATTGAAATGCATGAGAGAAAACATGAGACAACACATATAGGAAAACAAGATACTCTTTGTATTTATAAAAATAGGAGAGAATTTACAACCATAAATAGTAGTTGATCTTGTAGAAATCTCCCCAAGTTGACGTGTCATTCCTTGGCACAAAGCACACCTCAATATCAACCGTAATACATGAATATGATGACTCCTTTAGGTTCAAGGAAGCCGCATGAGGGCATGATCAGTCTCCAAAATCCAACCCTGACGTTGTGGATAATGGTAAATTTAAAGGAGAGAGATGGTAGTTTAGGATTTACCATAATGAACTTGAGATCCAATTATTATGGTAGGATGAGATCAATGGATAAGAGGCAAAGTCTCCAATGTAGAAATTAATGTGTATATTCAATAATGCTCATGAAATTTACTAAATCACAAGACTTGAAAGCTACTCTACTGATCTATAGAAGCTAATTCACCATCTAAAACAAGAATCATAGACATGCAAAAGGAAACATCAAACATGCACAAAGATTTATCTAGGGGAAAGAAACTGCTCAAAACCCCTTACTATCTATATTGCATTAATGAGAAAATAGAGATGAAATACATGTGCTTTCTCAAGCTTGAGCACACCCTGCAAGTGTATAGTCTGTTAGCATCCTATACCAATAGGGTTTCATATTTCATGATTGACAGTGGAAGTGCTAAAAATGATCATCTTTGAAGATACAAAGGTTCCATTTTTGTGAACAAAGCAAAAATTTAAAAAATGTAAAGAGGGTATGCTTTAAAAGAGTAATCAAAAGGCAAGAAAAGGAACTGGTCAAAAGAAAAAATAATTGAAATAAACCCCAAAGAAAGACCAGGAAAGTGGCCAATCAAAATGCCACTGCTATCTCAATGGATGGCTCAACAGTTCAAACTGGGCCATGCCATGTTTTAAATTGCCTGTTTTAGAGTAGGGAATGAGTACCTGTTCAAACAGTTCAAGCTTGACAGATGACTAGCTGGATAGAGAAAGGAAGGAGCCCACTAGCTTAATCTGGGCCCTTGGAAGATATAAGGGTAGATCTAGATAGGAGGGCAGCAAAAAGAAAAGAGCATATGAGGGTTTGCAAGTCTAAGTGCACCCTCCCTGAAGTAACAAAAAATGCTAGGTTCTAAGTGGGGTAGGTAGCCAGAAGTTGCAGAATCCTGATCCTATTCAGTTTTGGCCTTGATCAAGAAGGCACATGTTAGCAGTTGCAAAGGTATCTATGCAGCATTTTGAAGGCAAAATATAGAAGCATGTCTAACTCCCCCTGTTTTCCCCCAAAGAATCTCTTTCTAACATCCCCTAGAGGACTTTAGGACCTCCCTAAAAATAGTCCTCCTTGTATTTCTTTTTGAAAAAATGCATGACAAGTTTTCACCTTCTTCTCCAACAAGAAGCCACATTTCTTGTGTAAAATCATTCCCCATCAACTTCTAAAATCTAGGTTTACTCACTAAACTTAGTTTTTTATCCCTCACTTCCAATCTTTCGTATCCCCAATTCACATTGACTTCTAACCCTATTATCTAACTCCCTAAGTGCCCCTTTTCCCCTACTACTATAGCACTATTGTGAAAAAAGCCCAAAAAATATGTAAATACCCCCCCCTTTGGGCATTATAGCCATATTTTCAAAAGTTTGGAGAATGCTACAGAATCAAAGGGTTCTTGTATTTGGTTCATTTTAAAGATTGGGGATTGGATTAACACTTGGTTAGTTTAATAACCCGTTCCTACCCTTATCCGCTTTGCAAACCCACAACATTGCATTATCCCCGCCATTGTATAAATTTTGTTAAAAAACCCACTTTTTTCCGCTTTTCCAAAGTCTGTATTTCGGCGCGCCCCACCAAAAAACAAAAAATATTAAAAAATCCCCACCGGGTCCCGCCGTATCGCCTTCGCACATCCGCAGCCCGTCGTCCGTCGGATCCGGGCCCTCCCATCCGACGGCCCACATCGATTTCGGACCGCTCCCTCCGTCCGCCCTTTACCGCCCGAAATTTGTCAGAGGGTGACGTAGGGCCGAGGACGCGTGCCCGCCTGTTACTGGAGCGGGCGACCTCTGACCATTACCGGGCCCGTACTCTTAGCGGTCCGATAAATACCACTAACCGCTTTTGTTACCACTGTCCCGCTCCCGCCCCACGTCATCTCCACATCAGCTCTACCTCACCCCACTCCCCGCCATTCCTCAGACCTGTCCGCCACATCGCCCGTCCACGTCACTCCCAACCACCAGCCGCCACGTCACTCCTCCGTACCTTGTCGGACCAATGACGTCATGATGACGTCATCCACTAAAAAGGCGCCAAATACCAAATTTTTTATATAAGTGCGCAAAAAATCGTTTTTCCCCTTTTTTCGCCGAAATACGCACTGTACTCCTGCATGACTGTTTACGTTGCTTATCCGCCAACTTTGAAGCTTGCTCTCTCACTGCTGGCGCCGTGTGTCCACCTGACTTTCAACACCATCGTCATACTCTGCCCAGGTATTTATCAGTTTCCCTCTGCATGCCTTGGTCCTTGCATAATTCACTAAAGCAAACAAGAAAAGAGGGAAAACATAAGAATTGCTAGGAATCCTCAGTAACTGGAGCTTCATTTCCCCACTATAATCCTAAATTCGCCTACAGAGGTCCCCCATTGTGCACAATTATCACAAATTCACAGCTTATTGTGCATTTGCGAATCTAAACCATTGCCAGACAAATCCACCAAAAAAGCAATTCTCAGTCCCAGCATTTGCTCTTTAAATCTCTCCCAGGAGCATTTCAACTCAGTTTCACCCCAATTTACCTTGTTCTCTCTGCAAATTGCCCTGCTCATTGAAATCCACTGCTCTGTATTGTTGTGCCCAAAAATCAAGTTCAAATACAATTCCAAGTATCAGTTAACAATGGAGACCCCTGTGGCATTAAACATTGCACCATTGAATGCCCCACATAAGGACCTGGAATGGTTGGCCCTTGCAGACAGAGATTATCAGATGAGAGAAACTGTAGAGCTGTGTAACAAATACCACATAGAAACAGTTTGTGAGTTAAGGAAGAAACACAGAGATGGTACAGACCTCCTGGGAATCTGGAAATCCCATTTGCCAATCTACTATCTCCCTCAGGTCAATGAGTTCCCTGACTTGATTCACCAGTGCTGCACAAACTATGACCCCAATCAAAGGGTTGTTCTGAGTCCTTCAGGCTCTGTCTTATTCCATATTACTCCTGAAGCCATCAACCAAATGCTACAGTTTCAACCTACAAAGCCACTGGTTCCTCTTACTATGCAACTTTTACTAGAGCAGGGTGCCAAGCTCTCCAACTCACAAATTACAAGAATTGGCCAATTGTTTATGCTTCCAGATTTCCAGCCCCGACAGCCTCCCCCTTATCTACATGTCTGGTTCAATGACATAGGGAGACTGCTAGTAGACATGATATCCTCCATCCTAGGGTTCAAAACCAGTGAGTTTGTGGATGAGACAACATTGGTAGTGCTATCCATTTTTACCCCAGGACAGCCCCCTGCTGTCCAGTATGACTATGCTACATTTATAGCCAACAAAATTCATGAACAGTTCATGAACTTGGAGAGAGAGAGGGTATTCAAGTACACCTCCTATATATATCATCTACTATTGTACAATCAGCCTGATGGCTTTCCTCTTTTTCTCAAGAAACTAGATGCAAAGGGAAACAGAAGATCTGTAATGTTCTGGACATCAGTCTGCCATCATATTCATTACTCACCATACAATTACTGTGAGTTTATTGACCTCTTCATTCACCCAACCTTGTCACTACTGCAGAGTTCCCCTCCTCCTAGACTCATTGATGATATGCAGAAAATCCTCCAGCTTTCTAAGAACTATAGCATTGGAGATTGGTACTTTTACCAAGACCACACAGTGATCAGAATATATGGCTGTGAGTTAGCACCATACAGGCTACCAAAGTATGTTCCCATGAGACTCTTTGCACTAGAATACTTCAGGCAGTTCGGCAATGCAGATATGATTCACTTCCATAGCAGAAACAAGAAGGCACAGCTGAAAATTAAGCATCAATTGGGTCCATTCATCTTTAATAAGAGGGAAGAAGCTTGGGAAGAGGCAGACAAAATGCTAAAAGGCCTCCTCCTCAAGACAAGCTTCTATTGGGCACCCTATGACCCTAACCATTTCATAAGCCTCAGAAGAATCAAGTATAGGCTTGCCACCTATGATCATTTTAGCATTCCAGAAATTGAAAAACATGCTAACCAACTAGAGTGGAGGGAAGGCACCTTAGTGGAGGATTATTCTGAAGAAGAATTAGCAGAAAGAGCCATTAAAACTTTAGAAAAGGCAGTTGACTTGGAATATTTTGGACAGGTTTGGTCTTCAGGCCCTCAGCATCTTGGAGAAGCTGCCTCTTCATCCACCGTTCCCCAGCAGCCTGCCAAAACAACTGATCAAGCAGCAAACATGGCCAAAGGCAAAGCAGTACAACAAGAGGAGTCACCTCCAAATGTGGAACAACAAGTAGAGCAGCAGGAAGGTACAGCCAAGGAACCTGCCTCCACAGAACAGCAAACACAAGAGCAAATCCCTCCGAGACAGGAGGTAACAGTTGAATCCTCAGTTTTACAAACACCTGCTAATGAGGAAAGAACAAGGAAAAGGGATAGGCAAGAGGACACTCCTCTTACTACTTCAACGGACCAGCAAGGCGAAAAAAGACAGAGGCTAAATCCCTTTTCAAAGGAGGAATTACCAGAGAGACCAATTGATACTATGCCCCCTCCTAGCATTGAAACATCGGCCAGCTCCTTACAGCAAGGACAAGACATGCCACATGGGGCAGAGGTGAGCTCTTCAAGGCAGCAATCTAAGGCGGACTCTAGCATCAAGCAGCAGTTCATAGATATCAAGAAAAGGAATGAGCCCCTCAAATACCAAATCTACAACCAACTCTTGAAAATGGCACCAACTAATCAGCAGAGATTAATGTCTGCCTATGACATTCAAGAACAAAAAATGACTCTTAGTCATTTCAGGCCTACTATGCAGCAACCTCAAACAGCTGCCGATTATATCAGAACTAATTTGGAAATTTTTGCCAAAGATATCCACCCCGTGGATCAGATTGAGCTACACAGGCAAACCGGGGAGATGCTCTATTCCACATTAGCTGATAAGACCCTACTGGCACACCAATTACAAAATTCTTTACACAATACTGCTACCCAGCTTGAATTAGAAAAGGCATCATCTCAAGCCAAGGACAACAGAATCAAGTCCTTGGAAGAGATCATTATAGAGATGGGTCATGATCCAAAGGACCCTAAGGGTGTGCAGGCACTATTAAAGAAAAGAGATGAAGACATAGCAGCTATGAGAAAACATATCAAGCTACCAGCTACCCTTCACCCTCAGACTGGAGAGGTGGCAGAGCGAAAAAAGGATCAGGATGTGGTTGCTTTACTCCTGAGTTTATACAAAAGATTAATGGAAACAGAGAGTGCATTGGAGATAGCATTGAAAACAAGACAAGATGAAATACCAATGCAGCCAGCACAGACATCTGCAGCAGGTCCTCCCATCGAACAAACATCAGAGGCAGGCCCTTCCACATCAGTACCAGCTACAGGAATATCAGCGCCAACAACAACACCAGAACAGGGACCCAGCCTCAGCATGCAGAACATGATGAAGGAGCTTGAAGCTTTAGAAGCACAGATGGCTGAACTGCAAGAGACCAAGGATAAATTGGCTGCCATTGAAGAAAAGTATGATAAATCAAAGCAGAGCATAGCTGAAAAAACAAGAGAGGTAAGGGCTCTTGAGAAGAGAATAAAGGAACTGGAAAAAGAGCTCTCTCTTGATAAGGTTGTAGTTGAAATCAAGAAAATCCTGTGGGCCAATATTGGTCAATCTATTACAGACCAGTGGCAATATATTGAAACTATCCACGAGCATATGGATCTCATAGGCAGGGCCCAATTAGAAAATCAAAGAGCAAGAGCATCTCTAGGCAATATGCCTGAAATAGCCAATAGGATGATCAATGTCCTTAACAATCGCACTGGCCCCCAGCTGGCAGCAATGGGTATCACCAGCAGAACTGATACCATTTTACTGGTAAAGAGGGTGCTTACCTTGAGAAATCATGTACAGACATTGGACAGAAGGTGCCAAGAAATGCAGGCAGATGTGAACAAATTCATTGAGAAAATTACAGCATTACATAACAGAGGTCTTCCCAGCTTGGTAACCAGTGCAGGAAGGTTACTATCTCATGAAAACTATGCCAAAAGAGTCAACACATATGCCACAAACCAGATCACTGCATCAGCAAGTGCCCCAGAGGAAACAGGGCCTCCATCTGGGCAAAGTCTATATGACAAACTGGAGAATTTATTCTTTATTGTGAATGAGATTAGACATCTTTTTGAAGTGCCTCCAAACTATTACAAATACACTGAGGCAGATGAGACTTTAGGCAAAATCCTAAGACACCAATTGCCTACACAGGAATGGTGGATGGGCATGATACAAACACTGCTGTGAAGAAATAGGTTTTTCACCAAATTTTTGTGTATCGATCACAAGTCAGCATTTTCAGAAAATTAATATATTTGCTCTGACTGGGAAAGGAGTGGAAAAGGCCAACTCAGCAATCAAATTTGGCCACCAAAGCAGGACCGACAGATGCAGATGACGGGGCTGAGATAGCCGCACCACGACAAGGCAGTAAAGGGCATATTTCTCAGAATCAATGCAAAGCACCCGACAGACCCAGTTGCCCCCAAAAGTCAAAGAATTTCTGACAGAAGTGAACAGTCATTCATTGTTCATTTAAAGTAGCAATAACTACTGCATCTGCTATTCTTGAAAGTTGGTAAAGACAGTTATTGAGCAAATGACTCATCGTTAAGATATTTTGTAAAGACGATTGTATATATATCTCCACGCATAAACTTATTGTTGTTGATTTTTCTTCTGAAGAGCTATACTGTAATTTCATACTTTAGTACAAGAAGCTAATGGAATTTCTAAAGTTTTGAGTTATTTGGAGTGTTGTGATGGGCTTGCTTGCTGCTACAGGATTCCTGCGCTATTTCATGTCACAATAAGTTTTCTGAACCATGTTATTATGTATTCCGCTCTTTCATAATCCACTTATGTTGTATGTTTCATAGGCTTAGCATTAGAGAAAAAGAATAGTTCAGGATTTGTTCATTGAACACCCTAAACTCAATCTCTGCTGTTATGAATGTCTTCTTCAGAATTAGTTATGAATGTGAAATTCTTAATTGCTCACATTTACACTGACTCTTTCATAGTAAATACTGTTCAGGAATTCTGATCTGCTCCTGAGTAATATTTCATTTCTCCATATCACCAGTATAGTGAAAGATTCTTAGTTGCCTTCTCACTGGCTGGAAATAGTCCATATTCCACAATTTGAAGATTGTTTCATGAGTACCCATATGGCCCTGCAGTTTCATCACTCTCACTCAACACCTCAAACAACACATAATCACAGACTCCAATGCCCAATGGACTGAAAATCCTTAAGATTACATCTTAGCTGTTAGAAAATATCATTCAACCAAAACTTTAAACAAAATTCAGTGCTTCATAACTAGCCTAAACATTATTAAAACAAAGCTAAATTCTAAAGAGAGAGCCCCCTCTGATTGCAGGTAGGCTAGAACCTGTGATCCAAAGATTGGTCTGTGGTTACCTCGGCCGTATTCCCTTAAGAGTCAAAGGGAACAACCTGAGTGCTAACATAGTCTATCCCTCTGCTTGATTGACTGATGATGAGTCCCATCAATAGGTACATTTTGAAGATTAATATGCCATCCTCCAGCCTTAAAACTATCCTTCTCTTGCATTAATTCACATTTATTGTTATATTATGCTTAGTAAGAGGAGTAAAATGTGTTTTTCATAGTATGTGGCCTAATGTGGTTTAATTGTAGGAAAATGAAGCATTTTTTATGATATTACTATGCAGGGGCTCAATGGAGACAACTAGGGAAAATATAGAGGGTTTTTCCACCTCCTTGACTTCCTAAAATCAGCTTGGGATCACCATATCCTCTTTCACCATTTCCAGTTCATTACCAACTGAGTGACTCCTAGTCCAAGTGAAGATCAAGAAGGACACGATCCACCATTTTTTAGATCAAGGACAGAACCATTCCTATTTTCAAGGGGGGCTACTTCAGCTACCCTTTTTTATAAATAAACTAGAGGAAGAGCTCATTAGGATTCAAATTTTTTGTTCAACTAGGTGTATCCATTGGGCTCCAAGCTTGACATCGTTATTTTCAACTTTTCTGTGATGTAATAAACCTACACTTTTTTATAATAAGAAGTTGGATTTTAAGCTGCATCTGAGTTGGTTTCAGAGGGCTAAGATCTTTCAAGTTTGGGACCAAACCATAGGAGTTGGTCCCTCTTCTTGTACTTATGTTTCTTCTTGATTCCAATTAGTTCATAGTTTCTTGCATTTCAATAGAAGTTAACCTATAAAATCCTATGGTTGCAACCTCTACATCACCTCTCTTGTGGGAGAATGAGTGCAAGGTCTCACAACCACAACCCAAAAATATTGTGCTTAAGATTTCTTGGAAATACATTAGTGTTGGTTGTCCTATTTTAAATTTTCTTTCTGTAGTTTAGAAGTTAGTTCAATGATTAGATAAGTGGTTTGCACGAACTAGATGTCATTTAAATTCAACTCATATTTTCCATCATAAGTTATTTCATTTTGTAAATGATAAATAGATGCATGCATGTGATTGATTGCAGGGTTGATCGATCTGAAAGGAAGGGCACCTTCACCATTTCCATCCTAAGCCCTTTCATCTTTGCCTTCCACCTCCAAACTCTATCCCAAAAACCTTGTTTTATAAGTTATTTTTTCTATGTCACCAAGAGCACTCATACTAGTGCAAGACAAGCCTCTGAGAGGTCCTGAGCTTGGATAGGGGCTTAAAATTCAACTACTATCACCCTCTCCATACCCTCAAGCCAAGATTTTCACCCTAAAAAACCACTCAGATGGCCTCCTGTAGCATTACAAGTCTGCCTGTCGCATTACAGACCTCCTGTAGCTATTGCCTATAACAAACTTGTAGCAACATTTTTCTTCATCAATTTCAACCCACACTGCAACTTTGACTTAGAATAGATGCATAATGACCCCCAGTTATGATAATATGATCAGTAAAAGCTCCTAGGCCACTCCAAACTTTCCTTGTCTTCATTGCAAAAACGAAGTAGAGTTAGTCTCTTTATCATGCAAGTATGTTATTGATTTATGGAAAAGCATGAACTAGGTAGATGTTACTGGCAATTCTGTTTGGTACTTTGATTAATTATGCAAGATAAATTAGTTTCATTTCTACAAGTAGATGAGGAAATTCGATTAATTTTGTAAGATGACATAGCTTCATTTATGCAAGAAGGTTATCCTTTGTCTTTTCATGAATTGAGTAGTTAAGGTTTTACAAGTTGAGTCAATGGAATTTATATTTTCATAACTAAAAGTGGTTTCCCATTTGTCATTTTATCAAGCTTTCATTCTAATTCAGTAGAAGAAAGGGTCTTTGAGCACTTTTTGATCTAATGTCATTACTGAGGGTGGCATGAGTGGAATCCCATATGTTGTGCATATAACATTCTCACCTTGAAGTTTGTATGAACCCCAGGTTGACAATTTGAGTTGAGGAGCCCTTTGGAGTTGTAGCATTATTGGTGCAATACCAAGGCTCACCACTTTTTGGCGCCATTGTCAGGGAGGTGTCTAGGTAGATGTTGTTTCTCCTTAAGCATTATTTTTCTTTTTGCATATATTTTTTCAAAAAGTAACATAAAATAAAAAGAGAAAAAAAGTTCTTTCATGCCTCATAGGAGTAGGGATACTCAAGGAAAATTCTTACCTTCACTCTTCTTTGGTGACTGTTAGCTTCCCTCTTTGACTACAGGGGAGTTAGAAGATCCTCTAGGTAAGAAACCTTAAATTTTTGAATAACCTATTGGGGATGAAGAAGAACCCACTTCTCCTACCCAAACTATGGTAGAAAACATGGACAATGAGGTTTTCCATATCAGAGAGACCAATGGAGTGACTAGAATGAAGAATATAAGCCCTACTTCCCTTCCACACTTCAATGGATAAACCTCTGAGGATCCTGATACCTTCATGTTTTAATTTGATGTTGTTTGTACGTACTATGACTATGCCTATAATGAGCAGAAGCTGAATTTATTCCCCTCTACCCTTAAGGATGTAGCCTTGCGCTGTTTTATGGGTCTTCCTGGGGGTAGCATCACTACCTGGGCCCAAATGCATCAAGCCTTCAAGAAAAAGTATAGGGACTATTGTAGGTCCAAATAAACCAAGGAATAAATATTTAGGATGACTCTTGGACTTGATGAATCCATAGAAGACTATGAGGAGATATTTTAACTCAGTTGTAGGAGGGCCAGTTACACCCTTGATCCTAAATCACTCAAACTAGTTCTTCTCTGATGGATTAGGGAATACATGTTGGAGACCCTCAACATGTTGTCTAGGGAAGATATCTATCATTTATCCTTTGATGACACTAAAATTGTCTTCAAGAATCACTCTAGGGCTGCTAGAAAGAAGGGTATGGCTAGTCAAGGCTTGGTCAGTTCCTCTCCCTCCACAACTTCCATTAAGAATGAGATAGGAAACATGTTGGAGGATTTCAAGAGTGAAATGTTGCATTCCTTTGTACTACAAATGGATATCATGAAGATCAAAGGAAAGCAGGAGGAAGCAGAAAGGGAACTAGATATTTTCTACCCAAGATGCACCAAAAGACATCTTAGGAATAAGTGCTCCTTAAATGTCATAGAGGTTTGCCTAGTCTGTGAAGAAAATTATGCAACATAAAAGTGCCCTTCTTTTCCAGGGCTAAAATATGTATATCAATGAGAATAAAGGGGGTCAGAGCAACTTTCTTTCATCAATCAGAGAATACCTCAAGGACCTAGGCCATATCAACAAGGCATACAAGGTGCACACTACTCTTATTATAATCCAAATCAGAATACACCCTTGCAACCTTGGTACTATTCCACTCACCCATATTTCTACACACCCCCTTCTTTCCCTTATGCTCCTCAATATCCTCCTCAATCTGTCAACCATCCTTTTTAGCCATATCCACCCCACTCTTCTCGATGGGGCAACCCATCACAAGGGTGGAGGCTTCAAGTTAACAAACCTCCTCCTTAAGTACCTCCACCCCAACCTTAGCCACAACTCACTCATCCTACTCCACCTAAGAAACCTCAAATTCCTTCTCAACCAAATCCAAACCTAAAAAAGTGCCAAGCCCAATAGGTCTACAATGGAGAGACATCTTAGCCTTCTTATGTTGTGGAAATCCAGGAGATCAACCCTCGGTCCGGGAGAGTGCTTCCAGATAACCATCCACCTTCTCCACTTGAAGAGTTTGAAGGAGAGAACGAAGATAGTGTTCCTCAATTCAATCCACCTCCTTTTCCTGAGATTTTGATCCACCCTAGCCAGCGCACCCCAAAAGAGGTTGAACTTTTGGAAGAAATGAATAATTTGTGTGTTAAAATACCCCTTCTCCAGGCTATTAAAGATGTTCCCATCTATAATAATATTATCAAGGAGAAATGTTTAAAACATCCTGGGAGAAGAAAACGAGACACCCCCACCATAAATATTGTTGGGAAATTTGTAGAAATTCCCACTGTAGATCAACAAATTATGCAATATACTAAAACAAGATACAAGATCTACTTCTACAACACTTTGCGGAAGCTTAATCTAATTGAGAAAGATCAAGAGAACACATATAACTGAAATGAGAAATCAATCACACATAATACAACCCGGGGAAAGCCTCAGCCTAAAACCCCAACTCTGTATTATCATACAAGTGGAAATCTTGTTCAAGTTACAAAGAGAATCAGCTCTCAAGCTATCCTGCTCTCTCTGCAATCAAACAATACAGCTCACA
The DNA here is from genome assembly GCA_031772625.1 of Pinus tabuliformis. Taxonomy (NCBI): domain Eukaryota; kingdom Viridiplantae; phylum Streptophyta; class Pinopsida; order Pinales; family Pinaceae; genus Pinus; species Pinus tabuliformis. The sequence continues at coordinate 980,323,125 of CM062812.1, forward strand.
GACTGAATAGACATAGTATATGTCCTCCTCAAGCCCTCCAAGCCTCCTATTTCCTTCCACATTTTTTCTTGGGGTCCAATGATGTCACATGTGTGAATTGGCCTCATCACACTCAGTAAACCTGAAGAACTAACTGCGCAATCCTCAAGGAAAGAATTCCTTCTGCATGCAAGGAATATTCGCAATGGAATATTCTAGCAACTGATAGTACATTACCCCTCCATATGATCTCAATTAGGTCTCTGTCTAAACTGACATGCATGAGTTATTTATGAGAGAATACTCAGTTATCTGAAGTGCAGTAGTTACATGCATGCAAGCATTAACTAACTGAAATTACATTAATTCAACAACTATTTGAATTAATCTAACTGGACTTGACTCAGTTAACTGAGCCAACTAATTACAAATAATCCTTATCTCTTTAACTGATGGATAAATTCCTCAATTAATGGAGAAACTGTTGCATGTCCTCACATAGACTTCATGTTTGATTTTCCTTAACTAATTAACTCAAGATGAATTAATTAATTATTTTACAAACAATTGCTAAGATCAAATTCGAATTTTACTTCACTATTTTAGTTTAGGCACTGACTAAAACAGGAAGGTATCCCAAAATGCTATTTATAGAATGATATTTTTAGCACTTCCATTTTTCCATCCATTCTTGCTATGATCAACACTGGCTGAACTGTTATTTATAGCAGTGTTATTTTTAGCATTTCTTGTTGCTATTTTCAACACTCCCTCTCAACAAGAAAGGGATTATCAATAACCCCAATCCTGTCTCAATGGAACTCGAACTTGCATTTTGACAATGCCTTAGTCAAAATATATGCATCTTGTTCCTCGGTCGAAACATACAGCAACGACATGATCCTCTTGACCACAGAGTCTTGAAGATGGTGATACTGGATATCAATGTGCTTGGACCTATCATGAAAAATTGGATTCTCAGATAGTTTTATACAACTCTGGTTATCGCAATAGATCACTGTAGGATCCATCATCTGACCAAACAATCCCACTAGAATCTTTTGCATCCAAATGGCCTCACATGCAGCCTGACTAGCAGCCATGTATTCAGCCTTTGCTGAGCTAAGTGCAACTGATCTCTATTTCCTGTTATACCAGGAAACTGCAGTTTAACCAAAGTTGAAGATTCCTCCAGAAGTGTTCTTCCGGTCTAATGGACTCCCTGCCCAATCCGCATCTGTGAAGCCCTGGAGCTTCACTACCTCTGTCCATTTGTACCATAATCCGAACTGAGATGTGCCTCTGAGGTATCTCAGCACATGCTGTGTAGCCTTCCAAAATAGCTTGGTAGGCTGAACCATAGCTTAACTGAGCTGGTTCACCGCAAAGCATAAGTCAAGTCGTTTGTTCACCAGATACATAAGTAAACCCACGAGCTGCCAATAAACAATAGCAGCTACTACCTCGCCTGAAGTAGCATCCTCCTTCCTCCAGTTCCTAGCTAGAGGAGTCTGCATGGGCTTCCACTTCTCCATTTGAAAGTGCCTGAGTATCTCATTGGCAGACTTGCCTTGAGACACAAATACTTCCCCATATTTCTGCCACACCTCCATGCCTAGAAAGTAGTGCATAAGGCCCATTCCCTTCATCTTGAACTCTCTTGCAAGGTCCTCCTTGCAAGACTGTATCAGCTGATCATCACCTGTCAAAATCAAATCATCGACATAAAGAACAATGATCAATGGTTTACCTTCTACCATGATGTGGTAAAGGTTCGCATTTGCTTCACTCTTGGTGAAGCCCAAACCAGTGAAATAGCTGTCGATCCTGGTGTACCAAGCATGGGGTGCTTGCTTCAGCCCATACAAAGCCCTCTTGAGTCTACACACATGTGACTCATGATCGAAGGTTTCGAAACCTTCTGGCTACTCAATGTACACCTCCTCCTCAATCTTCCCATTGAGGAATGATGTCTTCACATCCATCTGGTGGATCTTCCACCCCATCTGATTTGATAAAGCCAACATCAATCTAATCGATGAGTACCTTGCTACATGAGAAAAAGTCTCATCGTAGTCGATCCCCTCGACCTGTGAGAAACCCCCGGCAACAAACCTTGCCTTATGTTTCTCAACACTTCCATCAACTGCCTGCTTTACCTTGTAAAGCCACCTGGAACTCACCACTAACTTACCCTAAGGCCTTGGGACAACATCCCACACACTGTTCTAAATGATAGAGTCGTACTCCTCTACCATTGCATCAACCCAGATTGGTTGTTGCATTGCCTCCTCGAATGAAGAAGGTTCGGTATCTACATACTCCCCAACCAGGGCCATGTACCCAGTGTACCACTCGGGTGACCTCCTCTGTCTATGTTGAGAAGATGGTTGTCCCACATTCTCCCGTGCATCCAGCATCAACCTATCATCTTCCCTTGAGCGTTTCCGCCCATCCCTAGAAGTCTCAGCATGAGTGGATGTATCCACTCCCGGATCCTCTACATGCGGCTGCTCCGCATCAATCTGAGGCTCCTCCTCCTTAGGAATTGAAGGTTCCTCATCTGCATGCAACTCGAGCTCCTTCTCAAGTGATAAGCGCATGGCTTTCTTCTCGTCGAACTTCAGATACCTACGTACCACTGTCCTCTGAGTGGAAGGCAGGTACCCAGATAGTTGTGGGGTGTATCTGTGTACCCCACAAGTATTCCCAACTCAACTATTGGTTCTAGCTTCTTCCTGGCATCTTTGGTCAAATGACAGTAAACTAATGATCCAAAGATTCGGAAGTGACTTACATCAGGTTGCTTCTTGGAATAGGCCTCCATAGGTGTCTTCATCCCCAGTATATGGTGCAAGCTTCTGTTTTGCAAGTATACTGCTGTATTGCATGCCTCAGCCCACAAATGCAGTGGTAGGCTTTGGTCATGAAACATCACTCGAGTTTCTCCCATAATCAATCTATTCTTCCTTTCAGCCACCCCATTCTACTATGGGTTATGGGGTGCCATCAATTCCCATTTAATTCCTTCTACATCGCAGAAGTATTTAAACTGTTGGGAGACATAATCTCCACCATTGTCGCTACACAAGGCTTTTATTTTCTTTCCAGATTCTTTCTCTGCCAAGGTTTTATACTCACAAAACCTCAGAAGTTCTGATCCTTCTTTTGCATAAATAGATCCGGCATCTACAAGAAAAATCATCAATAAAAATAACATAGTACCTTTGTTTAATGGTGGAGGCTGTAGAGAAAGGTCCACAAACATCTGAGTGAACTCACTCCAGGATTGCTCCAGCTCTACTATCTCGATCTGGAAAGGAAGATTTCGCATACTTACCCAAGGTACAACCTTTGCATGTAGTCGTCTTCTCAAGTTTTCCCTTAGGTAATCTGGTAGAAATCTGTTGCATCATCTTCAAGGCTCCATGGTGCAAGTGGCCCAGTCTTCTATGCCACAGCTTGCCAATATCTTGGCTTTCCACCATCTCAGCTTTGGAACTCAAAGCAGCACAGTCGTCTACCTCCAGCTTGTAGAGATTCTTGACTCGAATCCCTATTTGCTTTGTCTGTCCAGTACCGATATGCCTCAGGAATACCTTTCCTTGACTAAAGACTACATCATAGCCTCTATCTTCTAGCATAGTGACAGACACAAGATTCTTCTTCAGACCTGGAACATACTTTACATCAGTCAAGGTGAGGGGAGCTCCATGCTCCCTCTGAAATGCAACTGTACCTTCACCTAAAACATAGTGCTTTCCATCATTGCCCATCTCAATCCACATCTGGAGATCCTTCTCCTCCAAGGTACTGAAAAGATTCTTGTCACCTGACATGTGGAATGAAGCTCCACTGTCTAGGTACCACACACATCCCACCATGGATGAAACAACGCATGCGATAAGCGATAAATCCAACTCAAATTGTGAGGCCAATGCCTCACCATCAGATCCCTTGGAGGAACCCTTCTTGGATTTCTTTTGTGGACAATTCGTAGCATAATGGCCCACTTCATGACAATGAAAGCATCCCACTTTCGATTTGTCTATCTTCTTCCCACCATGGGAAGACCCGGATTTGGAATGGGACACCTTCCCTTTCCCTTTCCTTGCCTTACTCGCTAAGGCTAGATTTTCCTCATCATCTTGCTTCGATGAGGATCCATCTCTGGTGCTTCTTCTTATTTCCTCTTGCATCAGATCCGACCAAAGTCGTTCCCAATCTAGTAGTTTTTCTCTTCCATTAACCGAGTCTTGGTAGCTATGCCAACTCTTAGGAAGACCGAGGAGTGCAAGACTCACCATGTCATCATCAGCGGTCGTGATCCCTACACTTCCAAGCTCATCCCTGCAGGTGGTGAGCTTGTTCAGATATGTAGAGATCGTGTCGCCCTTTTCACACTTGATCTTATGAAGCTTGTCTTTCAGCGCCAGCTTCCTCTGATCGTTGTTGTTCTGATATAAATCTTTCAATGTTTTCCACATCGAAAATGGTGTCTCCTTCCCATGGAGGCTCGAGACAATGTGGTCTTGAACTCCCTCCAAGAGGATTCTCCTTGCTCTAGCCACACATTTCTTCCATTCCGCCAGTTGAGTAGCATCAGTCGGCTTGGGGACTTCTTGATCAATGAAGTCCTTTAGACTGTTATCCTCTAATACTGCCTCCATGCGATCCTTCCAGGCTATATAATTTGAGCTGCCATCAAGGGCATACTCGAGTCTTAAACCACTGAATGCCATAGGTGAAATTGAGATGTGATAAGAACTTGATTTCTATATTCAGGAACCACAAACTTCAAACTTCTCCTTCTTGTATATTGTTCTTTGCCTTGATCACCTTTGCTCTGATACCATGTATTCCCACTGTAAATCAACAAATTATGCAATATACTAAAACACAACACAAGACTTCTACAACACTTTGCGGAAGCTTAATCAAATTGAGCAAGATCAAGAGAACACATATAACTGAGAATGAGAAATCAGTCACACATAACACAGAAGAAATCACCCGGGGAAAGCCTAAACCTAAAACCCCAACTTTGTATTATCATACAAGTGGAAATCTTGTTCAAGTTACAAAAAGAATCAACTCTCAAGCTATCCTTCTCTCTCTGCAATCAAACAATACAGCTCACAGACTGAATAAACATAGTATATGTCCTCCTCAAGCCCTCCAAGCCTCCTATTTCCTTGTGCAGTTTTTCTTGGGGTCCAATGATGTCACATTTGTGAATTGGCCTCATCACACTCACTAAACCTGAAGAAGTAACTGCGCAATCCTCAAGGAAATAATTCCTTCTGCATGCAAGGAATATTCACGATGGAATATTCTAGCAACTGATAGTACACTGCCCCTCCATCTGATCTCAACTAGGTCTCTGTCTGAATTGACATGCATGAGTTATTTATAAGAGAATACTCAGTTATCTGAAGTGCAGTAGTTACATGCATGCAAACATTAACTAATTGAACTTACATTAATTCAACAAACAGTTTGAATTAATCTAACTGGACTTGACTCAGTTAACTGAGCCAACTAATTACAACTCAATATTACAACTCATCCTTATCTCTTTAAGTGATGGATAAATTCCTCAATTAATGGAGAAACTGTTGCATGTCCCCACATAGACTTCATGTTTGATTTTCCTTTACTAATTAACTCAAGATGAATTAATTAATTATTGTACAAATAGCTGCTAAGATCAAATTCGAATTTTACTTCACTATTTTAGTTTAGGGATTGACTAAAATAGGAAGGTATCCCAAAATGATATTTATAGAATGCTATTTTTAGCACTTCCATTTTCCCATCCATTGTTGCTAAGATCAACACTGGCTGAACTGTTATTTATAGCAGTGTTATTTTTAGCATTTCTTATTGCTATTTTCAACAAAATTATCTTATTTAATGCTTGGGAGGGTGATCTTCCTGAAATATCTAAACCCTCGAAGCCCAGTAGTAGAGGTGCACATTGATGGCCTTATAGTCCCTAACATCCTGATTAACCTTGGGGCTGCAATCAATGTTATGACTAAAAAAAACATGCTAAAGCTAAACCTCCAAGGAGTTTTGAGAAATACCACCACAGTGTTGCAACTTGCAGAAAAATGCACAGTAGCTCCTGAGGGAGTTGTTGAAGATGTTATGGTCTCCATTGACTCTTGGGGGTATCCTACTAATTTCAATGTTCTCAAGCCCAAAACCAATTTCAATGGATATCCTCTCATCTTGGGAATGTCATGGTTAGCCATTGTTGATGCTTACATTAGTTGTAGGGTTGGGAACATGACCATTAAGAATGGACATTTGTCTAAACAATTGGTATTGTATCCTCCTGCTCAGCCTTCTATTGAACATGACTTACCCTTGTGGATGTAAGAGGAGGAATAATATGAACTGTATCACACCACTCCCCACCCAATATGCACTTTTGACATCATTACAGGAGGGGGGAACCTGATGAAGATGATCTCATTGACCATATCATTCAGAATCAACCTCCCACTCCCATACCCATTGATGAGTTGATGAAAGGACCTAAGAATAATCCTTGGGATGACTTATCCCCTATTGACTCAATTCCATACCATGTCAATATCATAGAGTTTTTCCCATCCATAACCTTAAATATCAACCCTTCTCTCTTGACCAAGTAGGAAGAACAATTGTGCCAAGTGTTGAGGCAACACTTGGATGTTTTTGCTTGGGACTACAAGGAAATGAAAGGTGTGCATCCATCCATTTGTACTCGCCATATATACATCAAGGAGGGATGCAAGCTTGTGCACCAACCCTAGACGAGGATGAACCCAACACTTAAGGATATTGTGAAGGAAGAACTGCAAAAACTACTGGGTGCAGGATTCATATACCATATTTGAGATAGTCAGTGGGTGTAACCTCTTATGTTAGTTCCCAAGAAGAATGGGAAGTGGAGGATCTATGTGGATTCCTAATAGCTCAACAAAACCACAAAAAAGGAAAATTTTCCATTTCCCTTCATTGACCAAGTCTTAGATGGCCTTGCAAGGAAGAAATTATTATCCTTCCTGGATGGATTTAGTGTATACAATCAAATCCAGATTAGCCCCGAATACCAAGACAAAACCACATTCACATGTCGTTGGGGGACCTTTGCTTATAGGTTTCTTCCATTTGGTTTGAGGAATTCCCCTGCTACTTTCTAGAGGCCAGTTTTGAGTATTTTTGTTGAATTGGTTCATGATTCTGTGGAAATCTGCATGGATGATTTCACTCCTTATGGATGTGACTTCCATGAATCCCTCTCCAATCTATGCAAGGTTTTGAAAAAATGAATTGAAATGAATCTATCTCTAAGTCTTGAGAAATTTGAGTTCTTGATGAATGAGGGGACTGTCCTTAGCCATTCCATCTCCAAAGAAGGGATGCAGGTAGACCCAAACAAAATTGCCATCATAAAAAGGGTCCCTACCCCTCAGAAGCAAAGGGATGTCAGGAGATTCTTGGGACTAGCAGGGTATTATAGGAGATTCATCCAAGACTTTAGTAAAGTGGCTTCATCTTTGTTTGGTTTACTAGCCAAAGACGTAGATTTATGTTGGACCAACGATTGTCAAGAGACCCTTGAAGTGTTGAAAGAAAAGTTGACTATTGTACCCATCCTAAGAGGTCCCAACTAGGCATTTCCTTTCCATATCCATACTAATGCATTAGACAAAGATGTGGGGGGGTCCTTGGGACAAGTAGATCATAATTTTCCTTATGCCATTTACTTCATTAGTAAGAACTTGTCTAAAGCTTAGCTGAATTACACTGTCATTGAAAAAAAACTCTTAGATGTAGTACGTTCTTTAAACAAATTTAGTCACTATATAACTTTGTACCAAACTTTTGTTCATACTGATCATGTAGCTATTAAAATTTTGATGAACAAGACTGATGTTAATGCTAGGATAATTAGGTGGTTGTTATTGCTACAATAGTTTGATTTGAATATCATTGACAAACTAGGAAAAGAAAATATGGTTACAGATTTTTTGTCCAGGTTAACCTTGCCTGTGTAGGTTTTAACCCTATACAGAAATTACCTGCAAACAAATTCTTAAAAAAAAGAAAATATACAATGGTGAGAAACACAAAACAAATACACATATTTTCCCCTATATCGCAAAACCGAGACTACCAGATTGATTTTTCTTTATATTCCTTTCAATGTTACAACACATATATACATGTCGAAGCATTCATAAAACAAAATCAATTAACCTTGGATTAGAACATAACCATAGTTCCCTTGACCGTATCTACAAGAGACCATGGGCAGAAAACCATCATGCCCAAAACCATGTACAAAACCCATGCACAAAACCATAAGTAGGTCCACCCACCTAATATAGGGTCGTGGAAAGAATATAACACACACCCAACATTCTCCCACTTGTTGTTTTCTTTACCACATAGGGGGTCATTGGAGAGCTTAGCCATTGGTCCAATCATGCAATGCCCATTGTTTCTCTACACCAAGAAAACTTCTTAGTGCCCTCAAACTTTGTCAATGCATTTGCAGCATTCTTCAAAGTGTCCACCTTTACCAGCAACATCTTTTTCTCCTCAACCATATCCCTCACAAAGTGATACTAAACATCAATGTGCTTTGTCTTTGAATGATAAGCTTGTTTCTTCGCCAAGAAAATTGCACTTTGGTTGTCACAGACTATCCTTATAGCTCGATGTACTAACCCATACTTGAACACAAACTTTGAAACCAAAATTCTTCCTTGCTTGCATGAGTGGTTTCCATGTATTCGGCCTCTGTATTTGAAAGTGCTACTATAGACAATCTCTTTCTCATCCAACTAATTGCACCTCCAAATAGGTTAAACACATACCCACTTGTAGATATTCTTTGATCCAGATCTCTAGCCCAGCCTGCATCAAAAAAGCCATGGATGTCCAAAACTCTATCTAATCCTGGTCCTCCTTGGTAGCACAAACCATAATCATTAGTTCCACATAAATATTTGAAAACTAGCTTCACTATTGTCCAATGCTCCTTCCCTAGTTTTGACATAAATCTACTCAATACTCCCACTGCATGTGCAATGTCTACTCTAGTACAAACCATTGCATACATTAGGCTACCGAATGCACTTGCGTATGGAACACGAGACATGTCCTATTCCTCTTCTTGCATCTTAGAACATTGTTCAACAGATAAATTTACACCTACAGGAATAGGAACCTTCACCAGTTTACTATCCTGCATATTAAAACTCTGCAGTATTGTCTCAACATACTTCCTCTGGTTTAACCAAAGATTCCTCTTTGTCTGATATCGTTTAACTTCCATGCCCAAAATACAGTTTTCAGCACGAAGATCCTTCATGTCGAATTTGGAGGAAAATTGGGTCTTCAAATCCTATATAATGTCTTTGTCATTTCCAATTAGAAACATATCATCCACATACAAGACTAGATAAATAACAAGGTCACCAATTAATTTAAAATACACATAGTGATCCTCGTTGCTTCTGGTGAAGCCAAGTCCTTGTATATATGTATCAAATTTTTTATACCACAGCCGTGGTGACTGCTTTAACCCATACAAAGACTTTTTTAACCTGCATATCATTTCTTTCTTTCCCTTCACCACAAATCCTTGAGGTTTCTTCATGTAGATCTCTTCTTCTAGATCCCCGTGAAGAAATAATGTCTTCACATCCATCTATTCTACCTCAAAATCAAAAGCAGCAACAAGAGATAAAAGTAATCTAATAGAAGCTACCTTCACAAAAGGAGAAAAAATATGACAAGAATCAATTCTTGACACCTGGGAATAACCTTTTGCTACCAACCGAGCTTTTTATTTCTCCACATTGCCTTTTACATTCATCTTGTTCTTAAACACCCATTTTCTTCCAATGGGTTTCATTCCAGCCGACAAACCCACCAGATCCCAAGCCTCAATTTTGTTTAAAGATGTCATTTCATCAACCATGGTCTCTTTCCAAATTTTTCCATCCTCTGAATCTACTGCCTCCCTGATAGTTCTGGGATCATCATCAGTAAAAGATAAAGCTAAATTTGAATAGAAAGCAAATGGACTATACCTTTCTAGTTGCATTCTGATCTTCTCACAACTAGAGTTTGTAGCTCTTCATCTTCTAATTCCCCTTCTGTTGTTGAGTCTAATTCTTCCTCCTTTAGCTCAAACTCTATATTCTCAAGTTCCTTTGGTAGGAATTCATGTTTAATAACATCTTTCACCTCATTAAACACCACATCTCGATTGTACACAACCTTCCTTGTTTCTAGGTTCCAAAGCTTATAACCTTTTAAAACATCCTTATACCCAATAAAGATTCACATTTTAGGTTTACTATCCAACTTGGCTTTTTTTTCCTTTGGAACATGTACATAAGAATCACAACCAAATACCCTTAGATGTGAAAATTATGGTTCCTTACCAGTCCATACCTCATGCAGAGTCTTATCCTCCAATGTTAATGAAGGTGATCAGTTGACCAGGTAACATGCAGTCTCCACTGCCTCTGCCCAAAATTCTTATCTTAACCCGACACCACAAAGCATGCTTCTTGCATTTTGCATTAATGTCTTGTTCATTCTTTATGCAAATCCATTTTTTTGAGGTGTGTATGGAGTACTTTTATGTCGTGCTATACTAGACTTCTTACAAAACTCTTCAAATTCCTTCTTGCAAAACTCTCCACCATTATCTGTCCTCGACACCTTTATCTTCTTCCCTGTCTGATTTTCCACCAGAGCCTTAAATTCTTTAAACTTGTCAAAGACTTCAGATTTCTTCCTGAGGAAATATATTCATGCATTCCTTGAGAAGTCATCTATAAATGATACATAGTACACATACTTACCCAGTGACGGAACCGACACGGGTCCAAACATATCATTGTGTACAAGCTCTAATATCCCTTTCACCCTCTTCGCACTAGAGGGGAAACTCACCCGATTCTACTTCCTATATACATAATGTTCACAAAAATCGAAATATAGAGAGAAGTTAGACATACCTTATACCATACCATTACCATGAAGTATTTGAAGTCCCTTTTCTCCATTATGTCCAAGCCTTTGATGCCATAGCATGGTCTTTTCTCTAGAGACCACTAGATTTTATGCTCCACTTTCAGGAACCACATAATTATTTTCCCATCAATAAAAATACTACTCAGAAGCTTGTACAAAGTTCCAATCTGAACTACCTGCATCAATACCAGTGCTCCCCGAACCATCTTGCAGTTATCATTCTCGGACACTATTTTAACACTTGCATCGTCCATCTTGCTTACAGAAATCATATTTATGGCCAATGCAGGAATATGCAGAACACTCAGAAGTGATCTAATCCTTCCACCTTGCAACTTCAGCGTCAATTTCCCACGTCTGATGAATATAGCCTTCCTGTCATCCCATAAGAAGACATCACCACCATCATATTATCATAGTCACATAACCACTCCCTATGGGGAGTGAAGTGAAAGGATGCACCTGCATCAATCAACCATGCCTCATGATCTGCATGTGTACTTGAAGAAGAATCCAAGTACACATCCCCACCTTCATTTGAGGTGGTTTTCACCTCTGTGGAAGGATCATCATCATATCCCTTCCATTTCTTAGGAGCTTTAGATCTATAGTCCTTTTTGAAGTGCCCTTCCTTTCCTCATTTCTATCACACCTTTACAGGTTTTCCTGGAGATTTAGACCTCCCTCTAGATTTAGATCTCCCACTCAAGGAATTATTTTTGTTTCTGTTATGGGACCATCCTCATACAGACAAGGCATCTTCATTCTGGCCCTCCATATTTTTTCGTCTCATCTCCTCCTACAGAAAGGATGAGACTATTTCACCAAACTTCAAGGTAGTTGTATTGATACCTATTGCAAAAATCATACTATCCAACGAATTTGGTAGAGAAAACAACAAACCGATGCACTTATATTCATCTGAAATTTTAATACCAACAGATAAAAATTGGCTTACCACAATATTAAAGGTGTTCAGATGCTTTGTCAGCAAGTCTCCATCCTTCATCCTCAAGTTATACAACCTTTTTCGTAAGAATAATTTGTTCACCAGAGACTTAGTTTGGTACAAAGTCCCTAACTTGTCCCACAAAGCCTTCGCCGAAGCTTCCCCTTATACATTCAACAATATTGAATCTAAGATACACAACCATATTGTGCTCTTTGCTTCCTGATCCAACTTCGTCCAATCTTCATCTGACATTGTCGTTGGTTTAGTACCTGGATTTACCATGATCCACTAATCTTTATCCACCAACAGATCCTCCATCTTGACTTTCCACAACTCAAAAATCTGACCATTAAATTTATCAATCTTTGTCTTTCCACTACTCCCATCTTCTTTCACAACAAGAATCGATCTCACAGATCTCCCACTGAACAGGGTCTACCTCAGGCCCGCAAAAAACCCCTCAACAGAAAAGGCGTCCCCTTGAAGCTGAAACAACTCTAATACCAAATGTAGGTTTTAACCCTGTACAAAAATTACCTGCAAATGAATTCTTAAAAAACATAATATACAATGGCGAGAAACACAAAAAAATACATAGATATTTTCCACTCGATCCCAAAACCGGGACTACCAGGTTGATTTTTCATTATATTCCTTTCAATGTTACAACACATATATATACATGTTGAAGCATTCATAAACCCCAATATATTAACCCTGGATTAGAACATAATTGTATTTCCCTTAATCGTATCTACAAGATACCATGGGAAGAAAAACATCATGCCCAAAACCATGTGCAAAACCCATGCACGTGGGGCTAGTCGTGGAAAAAATATTAGACACACCCAACAACCTGTAGGTAATGAAGAGATGGTGGATGATCAATTGCCATATGAACACCTCTTTTCCATCTCGGTGCTTTCTCCCTAGTTTGTTGACATAGAAAACTACTTGGTTACTTGGAGATTCCCTCCTAATCTATCACCTAGGGAGAAGAAATATTGTAAGGAAAAGCTCCCTTTCACTTGGATTGGGCGTAATATCTTTAGATTAGGACTAGATAAAATCTTGAGGAGATGTGTAAGACAGGAGGAGGTCTTTGAAATCCTCTCGGCATGTCATGATGGTCCTCGTGGAGGTCATTTTACTGCAAAAAGGACAACCTTTAAAGTTTTAGAGGTTGGTTACTATTGCCCCACCTTACATCAAGATGTAAGAAGATATAACCTACATGTGAGTAGTGCCAAACAATGGGAAAAGCCACACCAAGAGATGAAATGCCCCTACAAACTCAAGTTTCCTTAGACCCATTTTACAGGTGGGGCATGGATTTAACTGGGCCAATTGATCCACGATCATAGCAGAAAAAGTACATAATTGTGTGCACCAATTACTTGACAAAGTGGGAAATTTTTTTAAGAGAGAACATCTTCTATAAGTTTGGGTATCCAAGGGAGGTAGTCACTGATCAAGGAGCACAGTTCACATCCAATTTGATTGAGGATCTCATGAGGAAGCACCATATCAAGCACAAGACATCCACTGCCTATCATCCTCAAGAAAATGGGCAAGTAGAGGTCACAAACAGAGCACTCGAGAGCATCCTCACCAAGGTTGTTAGCAACAACAAGAAATATTGGGCAGAGAGACTAGTAGAGGCCACTTGGGCCTACAATACCACTTGGAAAACCACCACTGGATTCACTCCATATGATTTGGTTTATGGGAAGAAAGCTATGATTTCTATTGAGTTTGAATATAACACTTTTCAAATTGAAGCTCAGTTGGACTTAGATTTCACCACAACACAACAAGAAAGGTTTCTCCAACTGAATGGCTTAGATGACTTCATAATGAAATCTCTCTTAAACATTGAAGTCATACAACTACAAAGGAAGGTCTGGCATTGACAAGAATACCAAGGAAAATACCTTTCAAGAAGGGGATTGGGCCCTGTTATATGATTCTAGGTTCAAAGATTTTAAAGGGAAGCTAATGACAATATGGTTGGGCCCATATCTAGTGGAAAAGTGTCATGAAAATGGATTTTTCCAGATCAAAACCATTGTTGAGGAAGGAATCCCCTTGCCTGTAAATGGTTATAGGTTGAATTTATATAGAATATCCATGTCTAAGGAGGAATTTATCAGTTTAGTCAGCAAGGAATTGAATATGATTGGGAGTGTCATAGCTTCCAGTCTATAACACTCTTAGAAATTTAAAAAAATAAAAATAAAAATAAGAGGCCTGGATGAAAACCTCTATGAGGCATCTAAGGCCAACTACTGGGTTGAAAACCTCTCTGAGACAGCCCAGGAGAAATAACAATAATAATAATAAAGATCCCTAGGTGAAAACATCCCTTGAGGCTCCTAGGGAAGACATGCAAGTTGAAAACCTCCTCTGAGGTAGCCTATGTGTCTCAAGAAAAAAAAAACAAAATAGAAAAAAAAATAGAAAAGGAAGAAGTTTATATCCTATTTCCTAAGCTCTCCTTTGTTTTGCAGAGTTGTACACAGTGGCAGATTTCATGGTTACAGTCCAAGACCTAAAGGATGCCATCCATTCCTCTATCCATACACCTCATACCCATCCTCTCCATTCATATTTGTATCTCTCTCCACCATCCAATCATCAAGATATCCAAAATTCACCTCCTCTTTGTGATGCTACAAGAGGGACCTATGTTGCTACAAGAAGGTCCTGTAATGCTAAAGGAGTATCCTGTGGAGCTACAGGAGGGAGATATGAGGAGGAAAACAATCTAAAATACCATCCTTACTATGAGAAAGGGTAAAGAGGGTCCTCCTATGAAATTTCCATCATCCATCCACTCATTTCACCAAAAGTTTGCTCAAACTTCTCCACTTTGTCCTGCCTTGAAAAAAAACATAAAAAAGCACAGAAGCCATCATTTTCTATCTCTAAAATTCCTACACCACACCTCCATGATTCTAACCCTATCCTCATCACTCATCATCATCACCGTCATCTCCCTCACGCGAGATGAATATTTAAAGGAGAGAACAAGAGACTGCTACAAGAATAAACTCCTCTTGTAGCAACCTGTACAGCCACATAGTAAACACTGATATTATGTTTTTTTCCACCACTAGAATGGATGATGAAGCTTGGTTTACATCCATGAAGAGACACCTCGTTCTCAAGGAGGATTTCCACTAGTAGCAGTAGCTTGGATATTAGAAGAGGCACCTGCAAACATACAACAACAACAGCAATCAATGCAACATAAAAAATGAATACATGCAAAGGAAATAAGTCAAAAAAGTCAACTCCCTTGTTCATAATGATGTATGGTCCAAATCCAACATGTAAGCCTCTACAGCAAATCGATCCATAGGTAGGCTCAAGTGTGGAAACTGTAACCTCCTCCCTCTATATAAAAATTACAAAAATGTGTTTTAAGCGAGAAAAGGTGTTTTAATAGGCTGGAGGTGGCCAGTGAATTTGGCCACCCTCGACTATTCAAGTCAAGTGTGAGTTAAGTCACCTATGCAATGTGGAAATTTCAACTCAAAACAAAATGGTGTCCTCGAAGAGTGGGGTGGTAATCACGAGGAGGGAGAGATGATTACAGTTAGTGGGGCCAATAGTCTAAAAGAAGAAACTCATTTTAATGCCAAGTCACCACAGCGCTCCAAGATTTTAACCAAAAAAGGATATCAGTTGTTGGCTAAACTCCATCTACACCATCACTCATTCCAAAAACTAATGGAGGAAGGATGAGTTAGTGCATCGAGCAACTAGAGTGCCACCGAGGAGTTTCGAACCCTACCTGCACAATGCTACAGGAGAAATATACATGCATGCCTGCAATTGCTACAGGAAGGCAGAGAGGAGCTACAGAAGGAATTGAGAGGAGAAAAAGGAGTCACATTTGCTCGATATTTTTCTAAAAAACTTCATGCACACCCAGAATTTCTCTGATAAGAAGTAAGTGATGTCCTCCTTCTTTATTTCTACACCTAATTTCATGGATAGTCTACCTGAAATTAAGAGCATATAACATTCAATTGGTCAATAGGGGATCCTTTGGTCAAAAATATCTTGGTGAATATAACTTTGAGCACCCTTCTTCCTCATTATCACCAAGCACTGTTCCATTGTTTCACCATTATTTATGCCACTATTTCACCATTGAGACTACTTGAATTTTTGAAATTTCACACCTACATAGCATCAAGGAGTAATAGAGAAGAAATAGGGGGACGATTTAACAAAAGGGAACCCTAAGACACTAGGATAATTCACCAACACCCTCCTGTAGTTGACATCTTCAAAAACCACCAGTGGTTGGGTTTCTTTGAGCTACTAAAGGGGTATGATGATGACCTTTCCCATGAATTTTCCACAACATTACACTCTTAAGGGGAAGACAGTGCCACAACTATTGTCAAAGGGTTGGCCATTTCTCTCAGTCCATAAACTATTAGCAGAGTAACCACCTTGCCTCTAGGAATGAGATAGAGCAAAGAATACAAGCAAGTAAGTGTCATGGCCAGGAAAATCTTCTTCCTCTCAAAAGAGAAGCATGTATAAGACAAGAATGGAGTGAGGAGAGAAATTTTTCCTTACCCTTGGGATGAGGTAGCCTACCATATCCTTAAATACATATCTTGTGAAGGGAGATTAAGTGTAGTTTATGCCTACCACTTCAGGTTGCTCCAAGAGCTAAGATTCAAGGCAGACTTACCCCTTTCTCAAAGACTTAGTGTCCCGCATTTTCTTTTGTTGTTAATCATGGAGATGAGTCATAAGGTAAGGGAAGGAAAACATTAACATTTAGCTCAACCATGGGCCCATCAAATTGATAGTGGTAGATACTCTGAACCATTTTAGAATCCCTGTCCTATGCAACAAATTTGTAGACATGGATAGAAAGAATTTCATAGAAACATAAGCCCTCACACCAAGAGAAACCCCAACCTCTAGTGTTGGAGGAAGAGATGGAAAAACAAAGGAAGAAAAAGGCGAAAAGATAGAAGAGGAAGAGGTATCAATGTTAGAAGAAGAAGGAAGAAAGACAGAGGAGGAAGGGCAGCAAGAACAAAAGAAGAGGAAACAAAGGCAGAAGAGGAAGAGGCAGCGAAGACAAAGGAAGGAGAAGCATAGATGAATGTAAAAGAGGAGGAGAAGAAAGGAGAACAAAGAATAATCCCTAATAAGACTTCTCCACCCCAAGGAATAGAAGACACTAAAAAATAAGTAGTTGCAACCTTAGCTACATTGGGAACTCTTGTCAAGCCCAAGAGGAAGCAATCGAGACCAAGTCAAATGTATTTCAAAACCAGGAGAAGCACTAGATTAGACAAGGAAAGCCAAAAAATCCTACGAGGGTTCCTATAATTATTAGATGAGTCACCAAGTAAACAAGAAGAAATAAGACCCAATGAGAGAAAAATTGAGGAAGTCACTCCTCATAGAACAACAAAAAAGTCACCCATAGCACCTATGAGTAGGCCTACCACAAGGTTTGTCACCTTCGAGAAGCCATGGACATAATCTGCCTTTGTGGAAAAGGAAAAAGAGAAGCTATAGGAGAGACATGGCTTGCTACAAGAGGGGAATAATTTGCTACAGGAAGAACAGGGAAAGCTACAGGAGCCCAATAAAGATTCACAAGAGGTATCCACCACCTCAAAAATTGTTGGAAAATAACTACAAGAGCTCCAAGAACCTAGCCCACAACCTAACTTGAGCTCCTACTACAAATTCATTGAAGGAGGGAGGATTAACACTAAAATTTTATAGTCCCACTCCTTTATGAGTTAGAGATAGAAAGAGGTGGAACCCACAGGTGGATGCAAATTGTTAAATCTAAGAAGGTAGAGGATTTAGGCCTCATGGAAGAAAAGTTCATTTAAAAGAGTAAAGAATTAAGTGAGATAAGAATGAGAGAGTCTATAATGAAAGAGCAGCTACAGGAAGAAAACATGAGGTTGAGAGAGAGGTTGCAAGAGAAAGAAACACAACTTTCCACCATCGCAAGTCTCACCATGGAAGAATTGCAATGCAGACAACCATCAAAGTCTTATTCCCTCTTTCTCAAATAATAGTGGTTGCAGTTGGAAATCAAAAACTTGTACAACATGTATCTATGCCCTTTCATGATAACAAACAATTCATTGAATTTTGTAGCCAAGCTAACATGGAAGACAAAGAAAAATTAGCTAAATTTTACATGCACAACCTCACTCTGACAAATATGAATCTTCGGGAACCCAATCCAAGATTGGGAGATATGCAGTTAATGGATGTAACATCCTTGATGACTCATGAGGAGACAAGTGATGAGGAATTGAAAAGGGTATTGACAAAGGAAGAAAAGGAACAATTGTATATCAGGGAAGAGCTAGTGAGCCCAAGGGTCATCATTAGAAATCATGGCCTCATCTCCAATGATGCTACTTTAGCTCCTAAATATGTTGCCACCCAGGACCAAGCCATTGTACACTTTGAAGACACATTTAGGATGTTGGGAACAGAAAGTTTGCAAGATTTTTAGAGGAGATGGCATGCCTTACCCCACACTCTATAGATCAAATAATATCGCTCTCCTGAAAGGCTAAGGAATGCCTTGGAGAGAACACCAATATACAATAGGATCATGCAAAGGATGAAATTTAGGTGAATAGGACTCGAGCTCAGTCCACCCTTTCTTTTAGGATTACAAGAAGGAAGAGATGAAGGAGAGTAGAAGGAATGGGCAGAAATAGAGAAGAATGCATGTTTTTAACCCCAAGAGGGAGAACCATCTGAGGAGCCTTGGGATGTCTAGGAGGCCACCCGGGCCATACAAGAGAATAACATGGATGACTAATTTGCTTAGAGGATGAGCAACACTTTCAACATGAGGGTGATGATGAGTCCCATCAATAGGTACATTTTGAAGATTAATATACCATCATCTAGCCTTAAAAATGTCCTTCTCTTGCATTAATTCACATTTCTTGTTATATTATGCTTAGTAAGAGGAGTAAAAGGTGCTTGTAATAGTATGTGGCCTAATGTGCTTTAATTGCAGGAAAATGAAGCATTTTTAGGCTATTACTATGTAGAGGCTCAATGGAGACTACTAGGAGAGAATATAGGGGATTTGTCCACCTCCTTAACTCCTTAAACTCAGCTTGGGATCACCATATCCTCTCTCACAAGTTTGATTTCATTAGCAGTCAAGTGACTCCTAGTCCAATTGAATATCAAGAAAGACAAGATCCACCATTTTCGAGATCAAGGGGGGAACCATTCCTATTTTCAAGGGAGTTTCTTCAGCCACCCTTTTGTATAAATAAAATAGAGGGAGAGCTAATTAGTATTCAAATTTTTTGTTCAACTAGGTGTAGCTATTGAGCTCTAAGCTTGACATCGTTATTTTCAACTTTTATGTGATGTAATAGACCTGTACTTTTTGATATTGAGAAGTTGGATTTTAAGTTGCATCTACGTTTGTTTCAAAGGGTTGAGACCTTTAGGGTTGGGGCCCGATGCATAGGCTTTGTTCCATCTTCTTATACTTATGTTTCTTCTTGATTCCAAGTAGTTCATAGTTTCTTGCATTTCAATAGAAGTTAACCTATAAAATCCTATGGTTACAGCCTCTACATCACCTCGCTTGTGGGACAATGAGTGAAAGGTCTCACAACCACAACCCAAAAATATTGTATTTATGATTTCTTGGAAACAGATTAGTGTTGGTTTTCCTATTTTACATTTGATTTATTTAGTTTAGAAGTTAGTTCAGTGATTAGATCAGTGGTTTCCATGAACTAAATGTCATTTAAATTCAACTCATCTTTTCCATGATAAGTTATTTCATTTTTTAAATGATAAATGGATGCATGCATGTGATTAATTGCAGGGTTGATTAATTTGCAGGGAAGGGAACCTTCACCACTTCCATCCTAATCTCTTTAATATTCTCCTTCCACCTCCAAAATTTGTCCTAAAAAACCTATTTTATAAGTTATTTTGTCTAGGTCACTGAGAGCACTCATCCTAGTGCAAGACAGGACTCCGAGAGGTCCTGAACTTGGCTAGGGGCTCAAACCAACCTCCTTTAATTTTCTTCAACAATTATCACCCTCTCCATACCCTCAAACCAATGTTTTCACCCTTAAAAACCATGTGGATGCCCTCCTGTAGCATTACGAGACTTCTTGTAGCATTACAAGTCTCTTGTGGCAATCACATGTAGCAAACCTGTAACAGAATTTTTCTTCATCAGTTTCGACCCAAATTGCAAATTTGACTTAGCATAGATGCATAATGACCCCCAACTTTGATAATATGATCAGGAAATTCTGTCATGCCACTCCAAGCCTTCTGTGTCTTCACTGCAAAAACATGGTAGAGTTAGTCTCTTGATCATGCAAATAGGTTATTGATTTATGAACAAGCATGAACTAGGTAGATGCTACCTGCAATTTTGATTGATAGTTTGATGAATTATGTAAGATAATTTAGTTTCCTTTCTGCAAGTAGATGAGGTAATTTTAATAATTCTTCAAGATAACATAACTTCATTTCTACAAGTAGGTTAGCCTTTGTCTTTTCATGAATTGAGTAGTTAGGGTTTTACAAGTTGAGTCAATGACATTTATATTTTCATAACTAGAAGCAATTTCCAATTTGTTCTTTTATCAAGATTTCTTTCTAATTTGGGAAAAGGAAGGGTATTGGAGCACTTTTGGATCTAATGTCACAATTGAGGATGGCATGAGTGGAATCCTATCTGTTGTGCATATAGCACTAGCACCTCAAAGTTTGTACGAACATTGGGTTGATAATTTGAGTTTAGGAGCCCTTGGGTGTTGCAGCATTCTTGGTGCAATACAAGGGCTCACCAAATGACTCTGGCCAACACTTAGCCAATTTTGAAGCCCTCCAAGCTCCTATTTCCTTACGTTGTTCCCTTGGGAAATTGCCACTATTTTGTAGGAATTTCACACCATGGAATTGTGCAATTTCCTTAGGTCTTCCTCTGACTACGTGCACCACCTGTACACATTGGAATATGCTACAACTAATAGTACACTTCCTTGGAATCTCCATCTCAACTAGGTAACTCAAATTGTCTACATGCAACAATTATTTTGGGTTGATTGATCAGTTAACTAGTTGATCACTGAGGGTGGTTGAATTTCCACTTCCACAAATTGACCTCCACTAGTTCTTATGATAGTTAGAACTAGTTAAACCAACAATAACTCAAATTAACTAAAATAGATTGCTACAAATTAGCAATCAATCATGCAAAACTAAACTCTAACTCCTCCAACTTGAATTTACTAAGTAAACTAGGTGACACAAGCCATGTCACACAAGTTAACATCATCCAAGTTGTTTGTTGATGTGTAAATTCGATTTTTCTCTGGTTTGACCAGGAAAATTAAAACTGATATTTTCTTAATGCATTTTCAACATTCCCTCTCAATAAGAAAAGGATTATCAACCAGCCCTATCCTGCAACTATGGAACTCGAACTTCCCTCTTGACAAGGACTTTGTGAAAATATAAGCATCTTGTTCCTCTGTTGGAATGTACTGCAACAACATAATCTGCCTCTACACACAATCCTGTAGATGGTGATACCGGATATCCATATGCTTAGATCGATCATGAAAAACATGATTCTCAGAGAGTTTGATACAACTCTAATTATCATAGTAAATCATAGTAGGATCCATCATCTGACCAATCAAGCCAACAAGTATCTTTAGCATCCAGATCGCCTCACATGTTGCTTGACTTGCAACCATGTATTTTGCTTCTACTAAGTTGAGTGTAATTGATATCTGCTTCCTGCTATACCAAGAAACCGTTGTGGACCCAATGCTGAAAATTCCACCTAAAGTACTCTTATGGTCTGATGGAATTCCTGCCTAATTTGCATCAGTGAAGCCACACAACTTCACTCCCTTTGTCCATCTATACCAAAGTCCAAACTGGGTCGTGTCTCTGAGATATTGTAGAACATGCTTTGCTTCCCTCTAAAATAGTTTGGTTGGCCTAAGCATAGCTTGACTTAGCTGGTTGGCTACATAACACATGTTTGGTCGTGTGTTCACAAGATAGATGAGTGAACCCACCAACTAACACGAAACAATCTCATCCACTTCCTCGCCTGAAGTAACATCCTCTTTCCTCCAGTTTGTCACTAGAGGAGTCTCCATGGGTTTGCACCTATCCATGCAGAGCCTTTAAAGTATATCATTGGCATACTTTCCCCGAGAGACAAACAGTTCCCCATCACCTTTTCAAGGAAGTAGTGCTTGAGACCCATGTTCTTCATCTCGAACTCTCTTAAAAGGTACTCCTTGAAAGATCTGATCAACTTCTCATCACCAGTAAAGATCAATTCATCAACATATAAAACAATAATCAACAATTTACCTTCTACCAAAATATGATAGAGGTTTTCATCCACTTCACTTTTGGAGAAGCCCAAACTGGTGAGATAGCAATCAATCATGGTGTACCAAGCAAGGGGAGATTGCTTGAGGCCATACAATTTTTGCTTGAGTCTGCACACATGAGACTCTCGATCAAAAGTCTCGAAGCCTTCAGATTGCTCAATATACACCTCCTCCTCAATAACTCCATTGAGGAATATTGTTTTCACGTCCATCTGGTGGATATGCCACCCCATCTATGCAACCAAAGCAAGGATTGATCTGATGGATGAGTACCTTGATACATGAGAAAAGGTCTCCTCATAGTTAATCCCCTCAACCAAAGAGTACCCCTTGGCCACAAATCAAGCCATGTAATTTTCTGTGCTTTCATCTGCTTCCTACTTCACCTTGAAGATCCATCTTGAACCCACAATTGATTTGTCTGCTGGTCTTGGTAACAGTTTCAAAACATTGTTCTTCACAATGTATTCACACTCCTCCACAATTGCATCAACCCATACTAGTTGTTCTACTTCTTCCTCGAAAGAGGATAGCTCAATCTCTACTAGCTCATTTATTAGAGCCATGAAGCTAGTGTACCGATCTGGTGACCTTCTTTGCCTGCGCTAATTTGAAGGAACACCCACATTCTCCCTCACATCCTACACAAGTCTCTCAACTTCTTTATTTCTCTTCATGCCTTCTCTAAATGGTTCTGCTTGAGTGGTTGTCTCCATTCTCTACTCCAAAACATCCCAAGGCTCCTTCTTTGGAGCTAAAATATCCTCCTCTGGTGGGAACTAAAGCTCCCTCTCAAGAGAGCACCACATGCCTTTATCTTCATCAAATTTGACATCCCGTTGCACAAGTTTCATTCTGAGGGATGGAAAATACACACGGTGGTTGTGGGGAGTTTCTGTGTAACCCACAAATACCCCCAACTCTGTTGTTGGCTCTAGATTCTTCCTTGATTCTTTGGAGACATGGCAATAGGAAGAGGCTCCAAAGATCCTGAAGTGCGACACATCCAACTTTCTCCCTAAGAAAGCCTCCTCAGGTGTGATCATGCTAAGAATCTAGTGAGGACTGTTTTTCTGAAAATAGACCGTTATGTTGCATGCTTCAACCCATGAGTGCAAAGGTAGGATTTGGTCATGTAACATTGCCCGTGCTACTCCCAAAATTCTTTGCTTCTTTCTCTCAGCCACCCCATTTTTTTGTGGGTTGTGGGATGGTGTCTACTCTCATAATCCGGATTTAGACAGGAACGCAATAGATTACAGAGATAACCATAAATACAGAGATGCGATAACCATAAATACAAAGATGCAGCGGAAATAATACTTCATTTCATTAATGGAAAATATGCTTACAACCAGAAATGGAAATAAACCAGCTAGGGCGATGGTAGCTTATCTCTGAGAAGAGATGTGGCGGCTACATGCCTCTGAACTGTTCCGAACTGTGTTACAATGAGGCTCGAAGGCCTATTTATTGTTGAGAAACAATGGAAAACCCTTCACATCCCAAAACCTAACCCTAGAAGATGAAACGCCAAATTGTGGGCCCCGTTTGGGTAAATTGGTACATCAATTTCCCGGGGTCGTAAATTTGGCATACGATCTCCGTTTGACGCGTATGATAGCTCGTTAGAAAGATCTATCCGAGTACTACCACATTGGGAGGCAACATGGGTCAACATGGGTCCATGGACCCATGTTGCCCTAGATTCCCAAAAAAACGTCGTTTAGGGCCTCAAAACGGCTCCGGAAGTTCAGGGCCCGAAAAACTGCTAAAAATAGTAAACTATGCTACAATTTAGGAAATTGAAAAAGCTGAAAGAGACAGTTGTGGGGGTCCAAATGGGATAGGTGGGTGGCCACCAACATCCACCTGGATCATTCCTCCCCCCTTAGGAAGCAATGGTCCCCATTGCGTTGAGTTCCTCCATCTGCTGAACTTGTCCTGCAATCTCTGATGTGTCCAGTGATGGTGGGAAGCATGGTCGACGATGGTCCACATTGAACATTTGGTGCTGGCGAAGGAATGGAGGAATGATGTGCTCCAAAGCATTGTTCCCCATAGCCTTGGTACTGTTGTAAGGACCATGTCGGAGTCGCCTGAGTTTCTGATGGGTTCTGGTAAGGCGTTCTTTCTGCAGATGCAACCAAACTTTGTCGCCCACTTGAAACTTGTGTAGCATCCCTGTGGATGAGGAGAAGTTGTTCCTGTGTTCTGTCATGACCGTATTCCTTTGCTGCTACTGCTGCTGCGTAGAGGAACCATTTGCAGGGGTCATGGATGTAGCAACGATCTTCCCCTTACTTTTGGAGTGAACCAGACAGATGAATTTCCTAGTCTGGGAGATGAGCTTGCTGCCTTTCTTAGCAGTGATCAAAGAGGTGGTGGTAGGTGGGGCTACCTCTGGTATCCTGTATAATGAGTCACCCAAAGAAATAATGACAGCGCGAGGCCTTGACTCATACACAGCATGTCGCCTCCACAAGTATGGCTGGCCTAATAATACATCACAAACATCCAGAGGTGTAACATCACACAATACCTCGTCTGTGAAGGGCTTGATGCTGTAGGGAAGGCGGCACTGCTGGCAAACTTTGAGATCTCGTCCTTCATGAAGCCACCCGATATTGTACGGCTGTGGGTGTGGTGTAGTCGGTAGGCCCAACCGCTTCACGACCTCTGCTGAAATGAGGTTCTTTTGGCTGACACTGTCGACAATGAATTGTAGCGGTGAACCCTTCACCCACATCTGTGAGTGGAAAAGACGCTCCCCTTCCTCTGGATTTTCAGGCTCATCTTTCTGGATCTTGGCGGTGGCAACAGTGGCGCTGGGATCCGCATCAATGATCTGCTTCCCTTTGCCATTCCCCTTGTCGGGTTCTGGCTCAGGGTCAGAACATGCATCTGATTCAGAAGCCTTCAACTCTGCCACCAACGACTGCTTGGTCCGACACTCACTTGTGTTATGAGTGGGACTCTTGTGGAACTCACACCACTTTCCTGTGTCCTTCTTCGGCTTCGTGGTGTTGTTCTTTTCTTGCGGCTTCGACGGGTTGTCTTGGGTCACCCCGCCTTGGCTTTGTCCTTTGGGATTCGGATTTGCAGATCCAAAGTCTCGCTTCTTCTGTTTGAACTTTTGCTCGATTTTGACAGTGTATCGGTATGTTGTGCCGAGTGAGGAGATGTTCAAGAACACCATCTCTTCTTGGATGTACTTGTGCAGGCAGCCACGGTATTTGAGTACCAGATGCAGCTCAGAATCTTTGATACCCAACTGTGTGCGACGTGTATGAAAAATGTTTGTGAACTCTGGCACATCTTGGTCTCGTCCTTGCCGCAGTGTGGTCCATTTGATGTATTTGTCCTCATAGCTTCCGACAGGGTAGTACTGCTCCTTGATGGCGTCCCGAAAGTCATTCCAAGTGGGTGCGGCTGAAAATAGTGAGCCTGTACTTTCATCCTTCTGCTCGCAGTAGGTTTCCCACCAGTCCTTGACATGGGGGGCTGCTTTGAGAAGAGCAAAAACAATCTTTTCCCGACTTGAAAATTCGTGAACAGAAAAATACCCATCTAGCAGATTTAACCATTTATCTACGGCATCTGCGTCTATTTGACCCTCGAAAATGGGGATTTCAAAATTAACTTGTACCTTGAAGGGTGTGGCATTTCCAGAGTCGCTGTTGGAAGCCGATGCATCGCCTCTGGGTAGTCGCTGAAGGATTTGCGCAAAGCTATCCATCATCGCGTTCCTTTGCCGCTCGAGCGCTTCTTCGAGCAAGATTTTGATAGGATCTCCTGCCCCCTCGTCTTTCTTCTCATCCGCCATGGGAGGCCGTCGGGATTTGCAAGGCTGGTCTTGCAAAGGTTTGACCAGTTCAAGCCCTAACTCCTTATATCCCGACCTCGTTGGGGACATGCAAAGAAAAACAGAGAAAAAGCAGACCGCTCTGATACCACTAATCCGGATTTAAACAGGAACGCAATAGATTACAGAGATAACCATAAATACAGAGATGCGATAACCATAAATACAAAGATGCAGCGGAAATAATACTTCATTTCATTAATGGAAAATATGCTTACAACCAGAAATGGAAATAAACCAGCTAGGGCGATGGTAGCTTATCTCTGAGAAGAGATGTGGCGGCTACATGCCTCTGAACAGTTTTGAACTGTGTTACAATGAGGCTCGAAGGCCTATTTATTGTTGAGAAACAATGGAAAACCCTTCACATCCCAAAACCTAACCCTAGAAGATGAAACGCCAAATTGTGGGCCCCGTTTGGGTAAATTGGTACATCAATTTCCCGGGGTCGTAACTTTGGCATACGATCTCCGTTTGACGCGTATGATAGCTCGTTAGAAAGATCTATCCGAGTACTACAACTTTGGGAGGCAACATCGGTCCATGGACCTATGTTACCCTAGATTCCCAAAAAAACGTCGTTTAGGGCCTCAAAACGGCTCTGGAAGTTCAGGACCCAAAAAACTGCTAAAAATAGTAAACTGTGCTACAATTTAGGAAATTGAAAAAGCTGAAAGAGACAGTTGTGGGGGTCCAAATGGGATAGGTGGGTGGCCACCAACATCCACCTGGATCATCTCATCAAATACCTTCTTTTGCACAGAACTTTTTGAACTCATTCGATGCTTAATCACCTCCATTATCGCTCCTGAGAGCCTTCACCTTCTTGTCTGTTTCTTTCTCCACCTTTGTCTTGAACTTTAGGAACTTGGAGAAACTCTCATCCTTCTTCCGCATGAAGAAGATCCAACACTTCCGTGAGTAGTCGTCAATAAATATGACAAAATACTTGTGCCTGGCAGTGGAGGCTGTCGAGCAATGTCCACAAACATCAGTTGGATCGTTTAAAGGATTGCATGTAATTTGTTTTCCTGATTATGGAAGGAGCCTCTAGTGTACTTCCCCAAGGTACACCCTTTGCATGTTTCATGCTTCTCTAGTTCTCCTTTGGGGAGGCATGTGGTAATATGCTACATGATATTCAAAGTTTCATGATGCAAATGGCCAAGTATTCTATGCCAAATTTCATTGACATCACAGCTCTGCACCTTCTATGCTTTTATGCTCAATGCAACATAATCCTCCACATCTAGCTTGTAGAGTTTCTTCACATGAGGTCTGATCTACTTCACCTATCCTATGGCTATGTGTCTCAAGAATTCCTTTCCTTTTTTGAAGATCACATCATAGCCACGGTCTTCCAAAACTCCAACAGAGACAATATTCTTCTTTAGGCCTAGAACAAACATCACATCCATGAGCCTAAGAGGGGAGGTTGATGCCCTCTGAAAGGTGACTATACCAATCCTAGTCGCATTTTACCTTCCATAATATCCCATCTTGAGGTGCATTTGGAGATCCTTCTCCCCTAAAACACTGAAAAAAATATTTGTTCCTCTTCATATGGAACGAGGCATCGATGTCGAGATACCACACACTTCCCATCATTGTGTTGTCCACGCATGCAATGAGAATAAAATCAAGCTTGAACTGTGAAGCCAAAGCATCACCCACTCCTCCTCCTGATGTATTATTTCTTTTATTCTTGTGTGGACATTTCGTGTCATAGTTCCTAAATTAATGACAGTGAAAGCACTTGTTTCTGGACAAGTATTTATTCTTCCCCCTTGTCTAAATTTTGTTTTGGATTGGGATTCCTTCCCTTTCCATTTCTTTTCCTTTCCATCCAAGGAAGATTTCTCCTCATCCTCACCCTTGGATGAAGTCTCGTCTCTGGTATTCCACCTTATTTCCTCCTATACCAAATCGGACCAAAAGAATTCCCAATTTGGTAGTTTCTCCCTCCCATTCACCGAATCTTGGTAGTTGTGCCATCTCTTGGGAAGGCCTATAAGGGAGAGGCTCAACAAATCATCCTCTACTACAATAACACCAAATTGACAAATTTCATCATGACATTTTGTGAACCTGCTCAGGTACTTTGGAATGGTCTCGTTCCTCTGCATCTTGATATTTCGAATTTTTTCCTTGAGTGCCAATTTCCTATGGTCACCACTATTCTGGAACAATTATGTAGCGCTTGCAACATTGCATACAGAGTCTATTTCTCGTGGATATTTGAGACAAAATGGTCTCGTACTCCTGCCAATATGATCCTCCTAGCCTTGGCTACACACTTCTTCCATTCTGTTAGATCTTTAGCATCAAATGTTGTTGGTTTTGGAATATCATTATCAATGAATTCCTTCAACCCATTATCCTCTGATACTTCCTCCTTGCGGTCCTTCCATGCAACATAATTCAAACTTCCCTCAACAGCATACTTGAGCCTTAGTCCATTGAAAGTCATCTTCTCAATCCTAAAGAAAACCTGCAACATTGATCTATAATTTTGAACCTCTTGCAATGACAACTTCGAAATCTTTGTTCTACACTAATTCTAGCTCTGATACCATGTAGAAATTAATAAGTAGATTCAATACTGCTCATGGAATTTACTAAATCACAAGACTTGAAGCTACTCTACTGATATGCGAAAGTTAATTCACCATCTAAAACAAGGATCATAAACATTGTTAAGGAAACATCACTCACGCACAAATATTTATCTAGGGGAAGCAACTTCTCAAAACCCCTTGCTATCCATATTGCATTGATCAAAGAATAGATATTAAATACATATGCTTGCACAAGCCTGAGCACACCCTACAAGTGTGTAGTCTATCCCTCTGCCTAACTGACTGAGTCTGGCCAACACTTAGCCAATTTTCAAGCCCTCCAAGCTCCTATTTCCTTTCATTGTTCCCTTGGGAGATTGCCCATATTTTTTAGGAATTTCACACCATGGAATTTCACAATTGCCTTAGGTATTCCTCTGACTGCAGGCACCACCTGTACACATTGGAATATGCTACAACTAATAATACATTGCCTTGAAATATCCATCTCAACTAGGTAACTCCAATTCTCTGCATGCAAAAATTATTTTGGGCTGATTGATTAGTTAATTGGTTGACACTAAGTGTGGTTGAAGTTCCACTTCCACAACTTGACCTCCACTAGTACTTTTGATAGTTAGAACTAGTTAAACTAACAATAAATCAAATTAACTAAAATAGATTGCTAAAAATTAGAAATTAATCATGCAGAACTAAACTCTAATTCCTCCAACTCGAACTTACTCAGTAAACTATGTTACATAATCCATGTCACACAAGTTCACATAGTCCAAGTTGTTAGCTGATGTGGAAATTTAAATTTTTTCTAGTTTGACCAAGGCAAAGTCAAACTGATATTTTCTTACTAGATTTTCAACACTCCCTCTCAGCAAGAAATGGATTATCACCCACCCCTATTCATCACTTATGGAACTCAAAATTCCCTCTTGACAAGGCCTTTGTTAAAATATAAGCATCTTGTTCCTCTGTTGTAATGTATTGAAACAACATAATCTGCCTCTACACACAATCCCATAAATGGTGATACCAGATATCAATATGCTTGGATCGATCATGAAAAATAAGATTTTCAGAGAGTTTGATACAACTTTTATTATCATAGTAAATCATAGTAGTATCCATCATATGACCAAACAATCCAACAAGTATCTTTCTCATCTAGATCGCCTCACATGTTGCTTGACTTGCAGCCATGTATTTTGCATCTACTGAACTGAGTGAAATTGGTCTCTGCTTCCTTTTGTGCCAAGAAATCATTGCATACCCAACACTAAAAATTCCACCTGATGTACTCTTTTGGTCTGATGGACTTCCCACCCAATCTGCATCAGTGAAGCCACAGAGCTTCACTCCCTATGTCCATTTGTACCAAAGTCAAAACTAGGTAGTTCCTCTAAGGTATATTAGAGCATGCTTTACTTCCCTCCAAAATATTTTGTTTGGCCTAACCATAGCTTGACTCAGTTGGTTGAATGCATAACACATATTTGGTTGTGCGTTCATAAGATACATGACTGAACCCACCAACTGCCAGTAAACAATCGCATCCACTTCCTCACCTGGAGTGGCATCCTCTTTCCTCTAGTTGCTCACTATAGGAGTCTCCACGGGTTTGCACATGTCCATGTAGAACCTCTGAAGTATCTCATTGGCATACTTTCCCTAAGATACAAATAGTTCCCCATCACCTTTCCATACTTCCAATCCAAGGAAGTAGTTAATGAGACCCATGTCCGTCATCTCGAACTCTATTGCATGGTCTTCCTTGCATGATATGATCAGCTTCTCATCACTAATGAATATCAACTCATCAACATATAAAACAATAATCAATAATTTACCTTCTACCAAAATATGATATTTGTTTGCATCTGCTTCACTTTTGGTGAAGCCCAAACCGGTGAGATAGATATCGATCCTAGTGTTCCAAGCACGAGGTGCCTGCTTGAGACCATACAACACTCGCTTGAGTCTGCACATATGATACTCTCGATAAAAAAGTATCGAAGCCTTCTAGTTACTTGATATACACCTCCTCCTCTATACTCCATTGAAGAATGTTGTTTTCACATCCATCTGGTGGATCTACCTCCCCATCTGTGCAACGAAAGAAATTATTGATTTGATGGATGAGAACCTTGCTACAGGAGAAAAGGTTTCCTCATAGTCAATCCCCTCAACATGAGAGTACCCCTTTGACACAAATTTGGCCTTGTCAATGTACTTGTATATGCTTCCGTCTGCTACCTACTTCACCTTTAAGATCCATCTTGAACCCACAACTAATTTTTCTATTGGTCTTGCGACCACTTCCCAAACATTGTTCTTCACAATGGGTTCATAATCCTCCACTATTGCATCAACCCACACTGGTTGTTCTATTATTTCCTCAAAAGAGGATGGCTCATTCTCTACTAGCTCGGTCATTAAGGACATGTAGCCAATGTATAGATCTGGTGACCTTCTCTGCCTGCACTAATTTGAGGGAGTACCCACATTCTCCCTCGCATCCTACATAATTATATCAACTTCTCTGGTTCTCTTCCTGCCTTCTATGGATTTATGCTTGAGTGGCTATCTCCACTCTCTACTCCTCAACTTGTGGTTGCTTCACAACATCCTGAGGCTCCTCCTTTGGAGATAAAATCTCATGCTCTTGCGGTATTTGAAGCTCCCTCTAAAGAGAGCACCACATGGATTTTTCTTCATCAAATTTGACATCCCTTCACACAAATATCATTCTGAGGGATGGAAAATACACATAGTAGTTGTGGGAAGTTTTTGTGTAACCCACAAATACCCCCAAATTTGTTGTTGGCTCTAGCTTCTTCCTTGATTCTTTGGAGACATGGAAATAGACAGAGGCTCCAAAGAACCTAAAGTGTGAAACATCTGACTTTCTCCCAAAGAAAGTATCCTGTGGTATGATCATGCCAAGAATATGATGAAGACTCCTATTTTGAAAATAGACCATTGTGTTGCATGTTTCATCCCACAAGTGAAAATGTTGGCTTTGGTAACAATGCTTTAGTTCTTCCTCTCTTCCACCCCATTTTGTTGTGGGTTGTGGGATGCTGTAAACTCTTGTTGAATGCTTTCTTTTGCAAAAAAAAATTTGAAATCCTTCGACATGTACTAACCACCATTATCACTCCTTAGAGCCTTCATCTTCTTTCCTATTTCTTTCTCCACCAATGCCTTAAACTCTAGGAATTTTAAGAAATCCTCATCCTTCTTCCACGTGAAGAAGATCCAACACTTCCGTGAGTAGTCATCAATAAAGATGAAAAAATACATGTGCCTGGTAGTGGAGGCTATCGAGAAACTTCCACAAACATCAGAGTGGATCCTTTCAAGGTTTGCATGTACTATGTTGTCCCGATCATGGAAGGTGGCTTTAGTGTACTTCCCCAAGGTACATCCTTTGCATGTGTCATGCTGCTCTAGTGCTCCTTTGGGGAGTCATATGGTAATCTGCTGCATGATATTCAAAGCGCCATGATGCAAATGGCTAAGTATTCTATGCCAAAGTTCATCGACATCGTGACTCTACACCTTCTCTGCTTTTGTTCTCAATGCAACACAATTCTCCTCATCTAGCATGTAGAGGTTCTTCACATAAACCCTGATCTGCTTCACTTGTCCTGTGGCTATGTGTCTTAAGAATTTGTTTCCTTCAATGAAAATCACATCATAGCCATGATCTTCCAAAACTGCAACGAAGACAATATTCTTCTTTAGACCCGAAAAAAAACATCACATCCTTGAGCCTGAGAGGGGAGCCTGACTCCCTTTGAAAGGTCCCATCTCAATGTGCATATGGAGATCCTTCTCTAAATCACTGAAAAAAAATATGTTTTCCCATCATATGGAACGAGGCACCGCTGTCGAGATACCACACACTTCCAAAATCACTATGTTTTCCATGCATGCAATAAGAGTAAAATCAAGCTCGAATTATTGAGTTAAAGCTTCACCTACTGTTACTTCTGAGGTCTTCTTTCTTGTTTTCTTGTGTGGACATTTCATGGCATAGTACCTAAATTCATGATAGTGAAAACACTTGATTCTAGACAAGTCTTTCTCCTTGCCCCCTTGACTAGATTATGCTTTGGATTGTGATTCCTTCCCTTTCCCTTTCTTTGTCTTTCCATCTAAGGCACAATTCTCCTCATCCTCACCCTTAGATGAAGTCTCGTCTCTGGTATTCCACCTTATTTCCTCGTGTACCAAATCAGCCCACAAACATTCCCAATTTGGTAGTTTCTCCCTCCCATTCACTGAATCTTTGTAGTTGTGCTAGCTCTTAGGAAGGCCTAGAAGGGATAAGCTCACCAAATCATCCTCTACCACAGTAACACCAACTTGACTAAGTTCATCACGAAATTGTATGAAACTACTCAGGTACTGTGGAATGGTATCATTCCTCTGCATCTTGATATTTTGGAGTTTTTCCTTGAGTTCCAATTTCCTATGGTCACTATTATTCTGAAACAAATCTGTCAACATTGCCACATTGCATACAGAGTCCCTTTCCTGTGGATATTTGAGACAATATGGTATCGTACTCCCTTAGATATGATCCTTCTCACCTTGGCTACACCATTCTTCTATTCTGCTAGATCCTTAACATCAGATGTTGATGGTTTCATAATATCATTATCAATGAATTCCTTCAACCCATTATCCTCTAGTATTGCCTCTATGTGGTCCTTCCATGCAACATAATTTGAGCTTCCCTCAAGTTCATACTTGAGCCCTAGTCTATTGAAATCCATCTTATCAGTCCTGAAAAACCCTGCAACATTGATCTACAAATTCGAACCTTCTCCAATTACAGCTTCAAAATATTTGTTCTACATTGATTCCATCTCCGTTAGCATGTAGAAATTAATGCGTAGATTCAATATTTCTCATGAAATTTACTAAATCACAAGACTTGAAGCTACTCTACTTATTTGCAAAAGTTAATTTACCATCTAAAACAAGAATTATAGACATGAAAAAGGAAACATCACACTTGCACAAATATTTATCTATGGGAAATCAATTGGTCAAAACCCATTACTATTTATATTCCATTAATCAAAGAATAGATATGAAATACATATGCTTGCTCAAGCCTAAGCACACCCTCCAAGTTTATAGTCTATCCCTCTGCCTGAATGATTATCTCTGGCCAACACTTAACCAATTTTCAAGCCCTCCAAGCTCTTATTTCCTTGCATTGTTCCCTTGCAAAATTGTCCCTATTTTTTAGGAATTTCACACCATGGAATTGCGCAATTACCTTAGGTATTCCTCTGACTGCATGCGCCACTTGTACACATTGGAATTTGCTACAGCTGATATTACACTACCTTGGAATCTCCATCTCAACTAGGTAACTTGAATTCTCTGCATGCAACAATTATTTTGGGTTGATTGATCAGTTAACTAGTTGATCAGTGAGTGTGGTTGAAGTTCCACTTCCACAACTTGACCTCCACTAGTTCTTCTGATAGTTATAACTAGTTAAACTAGCAATAACTTAAATTAACTGAAATAAATTGTTACAAATTAGCAATCAATCATGCAGAATTGAACTCTAACTCCTCTAACTCGAATTTACTGTGTAAACTAGGCGACACAAGCAATGTCGCACAAGTTAACATCATCCAAGTTGTCTGTTGATGTGGAAATCAGAATTTTCTCTAATTTTACCAAGACAAAGTCAAATTGAGATTTTATTGTTGCATTTTCAACATCCAAGGTAGGATCATATAGGAGTCAAGCTTCTTATCCAACTTAAATGGTTAAAAAAAACCCTAGAAACTTCTGGAAGAGGAATCTTTAGAAATATTTTTAATTTTCCTAAATTTCTAGAATTAGCGCACCCCAAGTAAGGAGAAACTAGTGTTGACTAGCACTAGTGCAGAAAAGAGCAACCAATGTTGAATGTGGATCTCCAAAGGGACAAGTTGTGTTAGGGCTTAAAACACTAAATTTGAGCAATTAATCCCATAAGCTCAGACTTTTTGGAAAGGTCATGCTTATGGATTTGTGTAGGGATGATGATAACATGTTCACGAATGTGGATTGATCCAGTTTTTAGGCCTATTGACCAAATGCGTCAAAATTGCCTATAACAGAGGGGGAGTCTTCATCTCTTCTCTTTCCAACTGACTCTTCTTCCTAACACTAGTGGAATTTATCGAGGCTATATCGTACCATTGTGCTACTCATTCTTGTTATCTTTTTATGTTCTGTCATACACACTTAATTGTTATCTAATACATAATACAAATAAGACATGTTCATTACCACTTGGAAAATATATTATAAGAACATGATTGTGCGGGCTATCTACAACATCACTTTCCAAATTAGTAAGGTTTTTAGGAAATGATAATTGTATCAAAATCAATACATGCATACAACATGCAGTCCACAGTCAAATACTACAAGAAACACACAACAAACAAGTAGCATAATTACTACACTTTGTAATGGGGTACAATTTTACATCCCCAAAGGTCCCATGTAGAACCTTTACTTTTCATTTCATCGGTCTTGAGCCCATCCAAACCAAGTGTTGAGGGTGGACTCTGGATTCTCGCGAAGGCTATCAAGTGGGGGCATAATGTGTTGAAATATGTAACTAGGTTTGGTCTTCATAATGACATATGTAATCATGATTTTATGTATTTGATGTAAAGAGAAAAACAAGTTTATTATTGTTATTCTTGAGGCATGGGTTTCATGCTCAAGGGAAATTTATTTTTAGGTCAAGCACCCATTAAGTGATTTTAGGGCTTGTCATTGAGTCTACAAATCATAAGATTTATTGCCATGTATGGAAGACCCCTTTGGGCATGTTACATATTGTAAATAAAATTTATTTGAGCCAAAATAGAGTCAAAGACCCTCCAAGACCTTGTCTAGATGCAAGCAACAAGTCAACCTAGGGACAGTGACAAGTCAGCCCACAAGTAGTGACTATACGCCTATATATAAAAGAGCTCAACCTCATTCGTAAGGGTATCAAGCAAGTTCGTTGAAGGCACAAGAAGCACTAGTATACCCAATGAAGGAGTGAGAAGCAAAATAAGAATAAAAATGAATCTTTGAGGATTGTTTTAGGGCTAAATATGTTCACACGTGCAAGAAGACTAGGACAGAATTTATTGCAACAAAGTTTAAGTAAAGTTACCTAAAACAAGGTGTAAAAAGATCATTCTTGCAAGCCGATATTCAAAGGAGATTACCCCAATACAATCGAAGAAAAGAATCACCTTAATCTTTCGTAGATTGGTCACACGTGAAAAATTACTAGCATAACAGGGAGGTCGAAAATTGCAGGTGAAAGAGGCCAAAGTTGCAGTCAAGGTTGCAAAAAGAGAAGTCGAGGTTGCTATAAGGCAAGTTTTACTTGGGATGATTTGATGAGAAGGAATTTCTTCTAAGAATAAATCTGAGTTGGACTTGGAGGAGTATTGATTAAGGGTGAGAGTCTTGGAATTTTTCATTCGAAGTTCTCTAAGAAGATAAGAGTTCTTGTGGGTTTTCCTCTCAAAAGGAGAGGTTTTTTCCTTGGCGGATATGCTACATATTGTTTCCTCTTGTCTCATTTATTGTTTGGTAGTTGTTTGATGATAAAAAATGCTAATTATAATCAAGTGAAAGGAGAAGTTAATCAAGTTAAGTAAAATACATCACAAGCAGCTATC
This sequence comes from Pinus tabuliformis, assembly GCA_031772625.1. NCBI lineage: Eukaryota > Viridiplantae > Streptophyta > Pinopsida > Pinales > Pinaceae > Pinus > Pinus tabuliformis. The sequence goes on from CM062812.1 coordinate 980,359,703, forward strand.
AAAGTAAGAGAAATCACCTAATTTGTTGCCCCTATACTTTTCAACATGGTAATAGACCTAAGGTGACAAGACAAGGAAAGGCAAATTTTAGAAGGACCATCAAAAGGAATATCAAGAAAGGTCAAAGCATTGAAGAGGACACTGAACCATCAATAAGGGATACATAAGAGCCAAGAAATATAAGGAGCATCAAAAAAAACTACCCATCTCATCTCAAGGATCACACCATCTAGAAGAAACAACAAGAGAAAGACCCTAAAGACTCTACTTTTAAATAAGAACCCAACCTCCACTCAAAGAAAAAGGGACTACACATTAGAAGCATCTTGAAGTTTCCACATTCTAAAAAATCAAGAAGAAGTGCTGCCATAATTATCAAGGTGATCTCCCTCTCATTGAAGTAAGGATCACATATCAAGCATATTTGAAGAAATACATATCTAGAAGAAGAAGTATTTCCACCTTCAAGGAAGCTATTATCATCAACTATCATCAAAATCAAAGAAGGCATCAAGTTGAATATTTCACCATCAAAGGAAATCTTCACTTTGAAAGTAACTATCCTTATATATATGACTTAATCTACTATCAAAATGACTTCATTATGTAAGGAAAGTAATAAATTGGTTGGGTCATCAATTTTCCTTGCATGGAAGAAGATGACATATTTGATCCTCATATAAAATGAAGTCATTGGATATGTTAAGGGTTCAATCTCTAAACCACCAAAATAATAATCTCAATCTCTTGCAAAATACATGAAAGGGGATATAAGGGCTCAAATAATCCTTATAAAATCAATCAAGTATCCTCTCATCCATTATGTAGCAAAATTGGAAAATTCAAAAGACATCTATGATAAGCTGGTAGAATTGTTCTATGTAATCACTGTAGGAGAAGTGATATCTTTGAGAACCGAACTATATAATATGAATATATCAGAGGAAGAAGAAATAACCTCATACTTTATGAGGGCATCACAAATAAGAGACCAACTACAAGAGTTGGGGGAAATAATGTTTGAAAAAGAAATGACCATTGTTGTGCTCAATGCACTACCGGAGGAATGGGGCAAATTTGTATCAAGCATTTATGGAAAGAAGGAATCTACCCCATTCAATGAGCTATGGTCATTATGTAAGATTGAAGAAACCAGGTTGAAGTAAAAAATCAATGCAGGATCAAATGAACAAGTTTAAGCATTTGCTTCCATAGCTAAGAGAAAAGGAAAATTCGCGAAGTTTGGTCCTAAAAAGAAGAAGAAGATCGACATGTCAAATATCCAATGATATGGTTGTTAGGAATATGGCCATTTCAAGAGAGATTTTCCTAATCTAAATAAGGAAAACAAGAAAATAAAAGAAATGAATGAAATACATATCTCTGAAGAAGTAGAAGAACTTGATGAGAAGAAATCCAAGAAGGAAGGGGTAGATCTTCACTATTAATATCTCTAAGTTACATAGCAAGGAGAAGTAGGAGGTGAAAATACCTCTACCATTGCTAAATATTGTTGTCAAGATAATAGGATGCATCATATTGGAAGATGGAATTACATTGCAATCATATGATTAAAGCAGATCATGACATCATTATAGAAGCTTGAAAGGACAGTTGAAGTAGATGTTTACATGATTATAACAATGATTATGATAAAAATTATCTCATGGTATCCTCATTGAAAGCATGATAAGGCAACCAAAGAATAAGCATATATGGTTGGAAGAATGTCATCTAGCATGATAGAAATCTAAGAAATCATCATATATCATCATCATTAGAAAGGAGCATTTGTTGGATGAGGATCATCGAGAATATTATTAAAAACATTCACTTGAAAGAACCAAGTGTCTCTTTGATGGTCTACATTCCACCTTGCATGGAATCCTTTGTTTATAAGAATGATTGTATGATGACATAGGAGTGCAACATGTCAAGATGGTTGAAGTAATTTTAAGCAAGGAAAGGAATCTGCTGAAGGAATTCTAGACGACCAAAAGGAGAAAAGAGGTATATATATATTTGATAAATTGAGTCATGTCATCATATAGTTGCAAGAACACGAATGATCAAAGAAGAAGGATCCATTCCTTTAAGAAGAAGCATACATGTATGAAGATAATATGCTTTGAACTCGTTCACATATTGATAAGATGAAATCAACATAATATGTCCTCATATGAAATATGAGGTGGTTGATAAGATGAAGGAACTATGTATAGAAGTTCCTGGGTATAAATATGTGAAGAAAGGAATAAAATTTTGTGAAATATGCAACCATAGTCACATAAGATAAGTGATCAATATTTGATGACTAGAAGAATTGACTAAGACATATCCATAGAGAAGACATGGAGACCTTGATAAAGTTTGTAAAGGAAGAAGACCCTTGAAATTTAGAGTTTCAAAGATGTGCTTATGGATGTGCAGGATGTTGATGTTGCAAGCAAGAAGATGTCATGATGAAAGGTCATAATAAAATATAACTTTTATTTGATGTTCATTTTTATTTTTGAACAACATCTAGTTAGGTTGTAACAAGGTTATCGAAAGCGAGTTGTAGATATCACCTACAATCGGTTCTCATGGGAATGGATGGAATTTCTTGAAAGTAACATGACTTGGAAGAGGTAGTTATATAAAGGAAAATTCATCTGTGGACTAGAAGATCACTTTCCTATGAAAAGGATGACATGACTATTGGTTCAACCCTATGATTTGTTGAAGGAAAGTGATGGATAGTCGATGCCCTATGAAGAAAATCCAAAAGATGAAGGCTCCATAATGAATAATATGAAGTTCATGACATCGAAAGGAGGAGCCCTACAAGCAACTGATAGTACCATGATCTCCACCAAAAAATAGATTGTTGTTGTTGGTAACAAGTCCCTAGTTAAGAGGGAGCTTGGACAAGTCCCTAGGTAAGAGGGAGCTTGGGTATATTCCTTTTATAGGAATGATAATATATTCCCTAGTTGAGAGGGATAGATGTACACATCATTATTGTCTTCATATTGTGAAGAAAAAATGGAGGATTGGATAAGCATCTGAGATTGAGTTTGATACTCTTTGAGGATGTGGTAGGGAATCCAATAGGTAAGAGTAGTCAAAGAGGAAATTATTTGAGGATGTGATATTCCAAGACACAAATTGTCCTAAAATGACATACCCTGTGAACACCCAGGTGGGGTATGTGACTTGCAATACAATGATTGGTCTGGCCAACATTGTGCACTAATATTGTGGAGAGATAGAGTTGTTAGTCAAGGCTTTTCTATGTGGCAATGTTGGTTAGTGTGATGAGATGCTCTGGCATAAGCTAAGGAAATAGCTTATAATATGGCTTACCAATCTTACTCTTCTTATGAGAATTGTTTAGTATCAGAATGTCCAAGTACCTTTGTATGGATTATGAATACCTCCCTAGTTATGAGGGAGTGTTGAAATATGTAACTAGGTTTGGTCTTCATAATGACCTATGTAATCATGATTTTATGTATTTGATGTAAAGAGAAAAATAAATTTCTTATTTTCATTCTTTAGGCATGGGTTTCAAGATCAAGGGAAATTTATTTTTAGGTCAAGCACCCATTGAGTGCTTCTAGGGATTTTCATTGAGTCTACATCATAAGAGTCATTGTCATGTATGGAAGACCCTTTTGGGAATGTTACATATTGTAAATAAATTTGATTTGAGTCAAAATAGAGTCAAAGACCCTCCAAGACCTTGTATAGATGCAAGCAACAAGTTGACCTATCAAAAAGTGAAAAGTTGGCCTAAGGACAGTGACAAGTCGGCCCACAAGTAGTGAATGGAAACCTATATATAGAATATCTTGACCTCATTTGTATGGGTATCAAGCAAGTTCGTTGAAGGCATAAGAAGCACTAGTATATCCAGCAAAGGACGGAGAAACAAAAGAAGAAGAAAACCAAATCTTTGAGGATTGTTTTAGGGTTAAATCTGTTAACATGTGCAAGTAGACTAGGGAATAATTTATTGCAACAGAGCCTAAGTACAATTACCTCAAACAAGGTGGAAAATATCATTCTTTCAAGTTGAAGTTACAAGGATATTATCTCAAGACAAGCAAAGAAAAGCATCATCTCAATCTACCTTAGATTGGTCACACATGCAAAATTACAGGGATAACAAGGAGGCCAAAAATTGCAGGTGAAAGAGGTCGAAGTTTCAATCAAGTTTGTAGAAAGAGAAGTGGAGGCATCCATAATGCAAGATTGATTTGGGATGACTTTATGAGAAGGAAGTTCTTCTAAGAATAAATTTTACTTGGTCTTGGAGGATTCTTGGTCAAAGGGTCATAGGTATTGGAAATCGTTGTTTGAAGTTCTATAAGAAGAGAAGAGATCTTGTGAGTTTTCCTCTCAAAAGGAGAGGTTTTGGCCCTACAGATAACCTACATCTTGTGTCCTCTTGTCTCATTGTTCTTTATTGTTTAGTAGATGTTTTATGGTTAAAAACACTAATTAAATCAAGTGAAAGAAGAATCTAATCAAGTTAAGTAAAATACATCACAAGTAGTTATCAAAGTAAGAGAAACCACCTAATTTGTTGCCCCTAGATTTCTCAACATAACGTGCTTTGGATTCCTGATAGATTGTAGGTGGAGGCAATGTGGGCTCTGGATTCCTAGAAGTGACTATTTAGTGGAGACATTGTGTTCTTTGTATTCCTACCATTTATTTCTTAAGGAACCAATTATATCATCTCTAACATTGTCATGGAAATAATCCTTTATCAACTTTTATACTACCATGAGAATTAACACTTACAATCCCCAACTTATCTGCCACTAAATTAGCTTTGCACTCAATATGAATATATGAAAAATTTGTAAAAAGACATAAATTGTTGGATGCCACAAATTAGTGGTTCCAACTTCCAATTTCCCTGTAGGAAATTCTCTATAGACTTCACAACCACTTCAATTGTCAATTTTGAATCTCTTGCTTGTATCAATTGTTGAACATATCAATCAATGGCAATCTTTAGTTCTTGCTTTCATGCAATTGTTTCCTCTATATCGTTTTTAGTGTCCGTTATTTTTTCCAAAGAAAAAAAAAATGTATTTTTTATTTTGTAAATAGGGAATAAAAATTACGTTATGTAGACACACCATGTGTGTATGCGATCCTAAGCATAAATGAGTTTGAAAATTAGGAAAATATATTTTAAAGAAAGAGTATGGAATAAAACCCTAGGATCGATAATCCCCATACCATTAAGCATAAAATTCCAGGGCACACAGGCCTAACCAAAAATTAAACTAGGGAACGTAGGCCTGTAAGAAACCCAAAAGGGAGCAAAATTTTGCGAGAGCACACAGGCACGAGAAAACCTAAAATAGGGAGCAAAAGAGATGACAATGGACCCAGTCAATAAACATAGATTCAAAAGAAGAATAAAAATTTTGATTGAAAAAACCATACTAAACAACAACAGGAAGCCACCCATCTAAACCAAAAATGGGCCTTAGGAGAAAAAACTGGGTCGTGACGCCTAGTAAGAGCCCACAAGATGAAGTTTGAACTATGACAAGAAGGGAAGCAATGCAACACAACTAACAAAAAACTAAGCATACCATAACACTGAATAAGTTGAGTTATTGCAAAGGAAGACCACCCAAAAATCCAAGACCTGCCCCAGAGAAATCTTGCACCGCAAGTCAACGACACAAATTTGGCAAGAAAAGGCATGAAGAAAGGGTTGGTCAACAGATAACCGACCAAACCCTCACTCCCTCAACTTTTCAAGAGGGCTAGGAAATGACATGGTAGAGAGAAATGTCGATCAAACTAACCCCATAGAAAACCACAGTAGTCACCTGACACATTGCATGGAAACCATGGACCAAAAAACATCTCCCCCAAGATAAAACCATGGTGATAGAGAAAAAGAAAGCACGTAATAACATTAGAGCAACTAGGATTTAGTCGCCCTGACCCCATTCCCTCCACTCCATTTGTAGTGTCCCTTATATTTTGAGCATATATGAAAATAGGATTAGCCTCACAATGTCAAATCATTTCTCCAATACAAGAATTTCTAAGCCTAGCCTTAGATGTACCATCAAAATCTATTTTAAAATAGAGAGTTAGGGAAGTCCATTCAGACTATGGATTTGGATGATCCACTAGAACCTGTTACAATTTAGACAATCTTCCTAAATCTCCCTAGTCTTGAAATTATTTTTTCATCAATTATTATGTGCAAATATTTTGGCTTCCAAAATTTTTCCTTTAAATATCTCTTTAATACTCCTTTAGTGGAGTAACTACGAATATGTTTTCTCCATTCCAAGACCCAAATATTATTGGAGTTGATATTTAATGTTCGTATACCTTAATAGATCCATTCATATCATCATTGGTGGACTAAGGATCTTATTCTAGGTCATGTGGTTGAACTCGTGATGAGAGTGTATTGTGAAATAGTAGTTGAACTCACAAAACTTGCAAGTAGAAAATAAGAAAGAAAAATGATAGAAATAAATGAATCATATTCACACAAAAAAAATAATAGCATACAAATTACATATGATATAATCTACATGGTTGAACTAATGCGCCATAGTAGTGAATCTAGAGATATATGGACATGTATTGAATAGAACTAAAGTCAATTGACACCTAGTCCTTGTTAGCTAGCCATGTAGTCATCAATTAACTATCTCATTCAAGTGGAGATAAGTAAAACACGTGCTATCACTTCTAGAGCACCTTCTTGGTGAAAATGACAAGGTTCCCATGCATGACTCCACTCCAATAATCTAACTAAAGTACAACTAAGTGTATGTAATATATTTAATACCCAATTGAAGCAGTACTAGGGAGAAAACAGTAAATGGGTCCCAACAAAAAGCCAATTTAGGTACCCATTTTACTATGCATCTAAGTAACAAAGAACAAATGAAACAAGAGGAAAGAGGGAAAACTACATGTGAACAACCCCACCTCCTTCAAAATACAATGTTGAAAAGAAATACATATGTTAGGAAGTTGCGTCCTTCACCCAAAGGTAGTGTCACACAAAGTGAAACTTCTACTCAATGATAGTCTTTGTGAAGATGTCGACAATCTATTTAGAAGTGGCATAGTACTGCAAGTCGATGGTTGCATCAATTATCAACCCTTAGACGCAATGCATGTGGATCTTGAAGTGTTTTGTTTGATTCCGCAACACTGGATCTTTACAAAACTTTACCGTGATAACAATGTAAACTTTGAAATGAGAACTTTTGAAAAGTGTTGATTCAGAATACACTTTTTTTTAGCCTATTTTTGACACTTTAAATTTTCTTATGTATCAAGTATGAACATTTTTTTAAATGTTAGTGAATTTCATGTTAATTTTGAAAAATGTTGACGTGGTGTCAACCCATTTCTTTAGAGGGCTTCTCTTTGACGCTTTAAATTTTCTAATGTATTAAGTGTGGATAATTTCTTTTAAATATTGGTGATTTTTAGTGTGTATTTTGAAAAACATCAATAAAAAAATTTTAAGGCATATTTTTGACATTTTAAATTTTCTTATGTCTTGAGTATACATATATTTTTTTTGAAATGTTGATTATTTAACTATTTTTCAAGTTGTCTTATTCCTCTTCATGTTTTTCGTACTAAGATATTTAGTTTTTAAGGGTTTTCCAAATTTTTGTTTTTTGTTTTCCTTTGCAATGTTTTTTTATAATGAATTTTTTAAATTTTTTTGCAAAGTTTAAAAAAATAATAAAATTAATATTTTGAGGTTAGGATTTTTTTAATATTTATATATCGTTAATTAATATTTCAATACACATAAAATAATTGCTACTAAAAAATAATAATTTTAAAAAACAGAACAAAAATTACACATTTTGCATCTATATATAATTTAAAAAATATCTATTTTAAGACATTTTCACTAAAAATGACATGTTAAATAAATAAAAAAATTATGAAAAAATTGAATAACTTTTTTTGGAAAAATAACAAATTTTATGAATTTTATATAAAAAATGATGACATTTGAAAAATAAAAATTCCACAAAAATGATTGAGATAAAATTTTAAGTTAAAATAAAAAATAAAAAAAAATAAACAAACATACAATTTAGAAAAACAATAAAAATCAAAGACATGAAAAATAAAAAATAAAAAATACAATTAGGTTATAAAAAAATCATTAAAAATAAAAGAAGAATAAAAAATAAAAAAATACATTAAAAAAAACAACCATTTAAAACAATTAAAAAAATAAAAGAAACAATATAATTAATTTTTTTTAAAGCATATATAATAACAATAATAATAATAAGTTAAATATTAAAAAAAAAAAAAAAAAAAAAAACAAAACATTATAAAAAACAATATAACCATTTAAAAAAAAATGTCCTTGAGCCCTCGGTAGGCTAAATCCAATTCTTGGAATCAGATTGAGCCCTCAAACCGATTGTGAGAATCAGATTGAGCTTGAGCCCACCCAAGGACCCGAGCAGTCATCACCCTGGGCGGGTGGAGTTGCTCCACCCGCCCAGGGCAGCGGCCGCTCGAGCCCTGAGTGGGCTAAAGTCGATTCTGAGAATGGACCTTAGCTCGCCAAGGGTTCGAGCCGCCATCGCGATGAGCGGGTGGAGTTACGCGTGCAGCTCCACTCGCCTAGGGCTACAACTTTTCAATCCCTAGGCGAGCTAAGGCCTATTTTGAGAATCGGCCTTAGCCCGCCTGGGGGCTCGGGCGGTCGCCGCCCTGGGTGGGTGGAGTTGCATGCACCTCCACCCGCCTAGCGGCTTGAGCGGCCGCCGACAAGGCAGGTGGAGATGCGTGCCACTCCGCCCACCCAGGCTGGTGACCGCTCGGGCCCCTTGGCGAGCTCAGGCTGATTCTCATAATCATCCTCAACCCGCCCAAAGGTCCGAGCAGAGAATCAACTTTAGCCCGCCCAGGGGCCCAAGTAGTTGTCGCTCTCGGCGGGTGGAGTGGCATGTAGCTCCACCCGCCTGGGGTGGCAACCACTCGGGCCCCTGGGCGGGCTCAATCCGATTTCGAAAATCGGGTTAGCCCGCCCAATGGCCCAAGGTGCTACAATTTTGTTTGTTTTTTTTTAATTATTATTATATTTTATTTTTATTATTATAATGGTTGTTTTTGTTATTTTAATATTTTTGTTTCTTAAATTGATTATTTAAATGTTTTTTTCCTTATTTATTTATTTATTTGTATTTTTTAAAATATTTTTTATTTTTTTTGTTTAATGAATTTAGTATTATTATTTTGTATTCTTTTTTATTAATTTTTTTTTAATGTATGATATATTTTAATGTTTTTTTTTTAAATAGTTTATATATATATATATATATATATATATTTTGTTTTACATTTTTATGTTTGATTTTTTTTTGTCGTTTTTATATATTTTGATTTTTTTGTATTTTTTGTATTTTATGTTTTTTTTCTAATATATATTTTTATTATTTTTTTAACTTTTGTTTTGTTTTTTTTTTTCATTGTTTTAATTTTTTTTTTCAATTTGTGTTTTCATTTTTCTTTTGAAATTTTAAGGTTTTTCCAAGTCATGATATTTTACCTTTTACACTATTATTTCAAAATGTTGAAAATTTATCCTAAAAAAAAAAGACGTTATTCCAACATCAACACTTTTCGTTTTCATGTTGTTTTTCATGTTTTTTTGGGGGTTTTTTGCTAGAGTTCTTGTTTTGAGTTTACAGTTCCTGTTTCAAAGTTTACATTGTTTTATTTTATTGTCGCACTAGATGACAATTAGGCAATGAAATATGATACGAAGCTCAATGAGGAAGTTATGCAACTAAATGTCTGAATGGTAATGTTGATTGCACATTTGTATTTGGACTTTGGCAATGACAAAGGAATCAAGGATTGCTTTTTTGTTGGACCAACGAACGGGACCATATCTCAAACTGAGAACATTTTGAATATAGATTGAGGACCTCTAGCCTAACCACCAACTTGAAATAAAAATCCCCTTTCCTTTAGTTCAATCTGAAATGGCATTTAGCATAACTCATTCTTCCAAACCTCAATGTTGTAGATCCAAGGAAAATCTCAGAAAACAATGATGTTGTTGGTTCTCCTCCCCCAAGAGGTTCACTCTGATACAATGTTTTTTTTCTCTTAATCCTCGAAGCTTTCTTCCAAATTTACTCTGTAAAACATGTCTTTGAACATTTGAAATTTCCTCCATTAGTATTTTTTAGTCAAAATGCAGAACCATGCTCCCTCATTTTATACTTCTACTATGTTCTTTAGCCTTATATTTTACTAATTCAAAATCTCTCAGTTCTTGTTAGTATGTGTGTGTGTGTGTGAAAAAATGATACACTCGTTTGTATACATCAAAAGACACTCAGAGTTAGTAAGAAGTATGTACAAAGGACACATTTTGAGTTGGAAATGATTATGAAAGGAAAAAATCAAAAGGAATTCCTAAAGTTGACTTAAAAAATCAACCCTTGTGGGTCCTCCAAGGATGTTTATTCATGCCCTCGCGACTTTTTCATCGATAGTCACGACGGTTGCTAGAAGCCCAACCCTCATCTCGGGAGGTGAACTTGCTTGTAAAACACTCAAGATCTTGACATGATGGCCTGACCATTCGAGTCTTGAGCCCCACGAAGCCTTAATGGTAGGAGGATGGTAGCTCTCACCTCATTTATGAGGAAAACAACCTCATTCATGAGCCAAAGTAGGGAAAGAGTGTCCAATTTTTTTATAAATGCAAGAGCATGGAGAGCCAAACATAAGAAGAAGTTGTGCATTGTTATGCTTCCAAAATTTCTCCAAAGCATTCTAGCATACCATTTTTAGGATAATTCCACCATTTGGGAGGGTTTTCTTTGCTTCTTTGAGATAGAAGGAGCTTGCAAATAGATTGAGAAAAGGAAATCCTTGTTGACAGCTATTGAGCACCATTTCTCAATCAACTCTCTTCAAGTGTCTTTGATATTCATTTGTAACTCTTCCACTACCAGCAATCAATAAAGAGGATCCTTTTCCTACTCATTTGTTGATTTATTTTGCTTCACAAGCTTGTTTCATGTTGTTTTAGTTTTGTTTTATTAATGCATTGTTTCCACTTAATTCAATGCTTTTTTAGTCCATGCTTATTCACTAAAACCACTCATTTTTTTGTATATTTCCTTTTTGGAAGCAACCACCCACAAACAAGGTGGATTTGGGACTCATATATTACCAAACACACTACACAAAATGGCGACTCCACTTGCTTGCCTTTTTTTATTTAATTGGTTATTTTGCAGGCCTTTGCTCTATGTGTTTCCATTTGGTTTTAGTCATATTATTTTTCTGAACCTTTGCAGGTTTCCATTGGACCTGTTCGCAGTCTAAAAGCCTTTGATTTAAAATTTTCAGGCTAGACTCATGGCTTTTTGCAGAGACAATCGTGCGGGCCTCGTGACTATGCAAAACATAACCTGCAAGACACATAAAAAACCAAAATTATCATTGTAATATCATCTTCCTAATTAGTGTTTTGGAAGCCTTTAGTGACCTACCTACACTCCTGCAATTTTTTGTAGTTCAAATAGGCTTTAATTTTTCTTTACTAACCATCATAAGTAGAGTAATTTTCTTATCTTTTACTTTAAAATTTTGTATGTTGGGACTAGGAGTAGTGTGATTAAGAATGAGAGTAAGCCCTCCATCCCTTTCACCCTTATGGAAAACATGTGGTGGGATCCAAAATGATTCTAAAATACAACCTACCATCTCCCTTTTAAATTGGAAAATTACACATAACTTAACTAGGAAAGAAGTAAGTGGCCCTAATCCACACATCTCTTTTACTTGTTTTACAATCAATTTCATTTTTGGGACTAGGAGTTGGTGTTAGTAGGAAAGAGAGTATGCCCTCTCTCCCTTGCATCCTTGTGGTGAACATGTTGGGGGAACTGAAACATTTCTCAAAGCATTAATTTTCCATCTTCCTATATGCTTGCATAACATAATTAGGAAAAGTAAGTGGCCCATTATCCACACATCTTTTTTTTTTTGGAAGGAACACATAACATAGTGTAATTATAGGAATTGTAAAGGATCACTACATATATGCATCATTGCAATTCACACTTTGTATATTTACCATTCACCTTGCACATGCCATAACACATATACACACACACAAAATTCACTTAAACTTTGTTCAAAGGGTATGTCCTTTTGGAAACTTTGCACTTAGTTTATTTTGAATTTGGATTTTTAGCACAACCTAAGCAAAGAAAAAAATCTTTTTAAAAGCAACCTTAACTTAAACCAACTAAATTTCCCACAGGGATCACAAAATAATTTATAGTTCAAGTTAAGACCATGGGGGTAGGTAGCATAGAAGCTGTCATGGTTGTTTTTCATTTGAAACATAAAGTTATATTTTTACGGAACTTAAAACCCTACACCATCCAACGACAAAAATGGTAATGAGATGAAACCCATGAAGGGGAAAGGCTTAGATGATGAATTATCATGAGCCTCCTTGTCTCCCAACACTCGGTAGGGGCTCTAGGTTCAAATTTGACACCCAGAAGTTGAGATTCTTTCATTCCCTCTGGAAGTAGGTAGCTTAGTGGCCAATTTTTAAAGCATCTTTCCATATAGATATCAAGTGTGAGAGCACTTGCACTTGCACTTGGAGGTGATTTTGATCAGGCTACTGTACCCCTCGATATAACCCTCTTCCATACCTTGGTTGGTTTTTGGTTGCTAGAAGCGTCACTAATACTTTAGAGACGTGGCCCGAGTACCCTACTATAAAGTCTTCATAAGGCCCAATTATTGTTTGAGGGGGAGGACGCTAGGTATTTTTAGGATTTTCTCTCATACGCAAAACCTCACAAACCTTTTTGTTGATTGTTTCACACATTAAAGAGCTTTTAAAGGGAAAATCAACCATTTATTTTTCGCTTATGTATGTGATTCATTTGGTTTGCTAAAAAATCCCCCTCACAATATATTTTCGTACATTTCCTAAGGAAACATAGGGGACCTAAGGGTTACTTGTCACTCTAGATTCCTAAAATAAATCCCCCCATTACTAGGAGGTGTGCCTGGTACATCACTATTTTTTCATAGCAGACAACATCAATCTACCTTGTTTGGCACGTCCATTCTTGGTGCAACTTTGTTAGGATCTACCACACCTCAAGGAAACACCAACACCACCCCGCGGGGTACTCCTACCTCAATTATCCCATGTAGGACCCATTTTAACACCTCATTACATGGTCATCCTACCATGGAAAATACCATTAGAATACCATTTTTAACTTCATTAAATCTCCCCAATCTTATGAAGCTTACAAATGATCCCATTGGACATAATCAACAACAACCTCCTATGCCAACCAAGTTACCATCAAATATCCCTAAATTTGAAGGAAACCAAGGGGAAGATCCCGCCAACCATATTATGACCTTCCATCTATGTTGTTCCTCCAACATCATAATTGAGGACTCATCTCGCCTTAGATTGTTTAAACGCACACACATCAGTCCCGTTATGAAATGGTATGTTAGCGAGACCGCAAGTTCCCATCAAAATTTTGATTCTTTAGCAAGATCTTCCCTCACCTTATTATAGTTCCCAGAATATCATGACACAAGGCTAGAACTATTGACCCACTTTAGACAAACTACCTCCACCCATATTTCAGATTATGTTCATGAATGGCAGAAGCATCGTATCCTGTGAAAAGTGGACATAACAACACCTCTCCTTCTAAATTTCATCTTGAAATCTTTTTTTATGAAATTGCAAAAGATGTCATCACATCTATGTGGAATATAGAATAAGAGGCCATAAGTAAAGCTCAACATTTTAAGCTCATTTACACATAATCAGGGTACCTCTACTCTGTTATCCTAGATGTTTCTCGCTTTCAATAATTTGTTCAAGATAAACCTGGAGCATCAAACATTTTTTATGGGTTGATCGAGACCCTCATCCAGAATCAAGTGGGAAATTTATCCCAATACCCTAGAAATATGTATGGTACACAAACACATTTCCAACCATTCACTGGAACATCCACAACACCAACATCTTCAAACACTGGATATTATCCTAGTCAATCTGCACCTCCTCAAAACCCTTCCATGCATTGGAATCAATACCCAACATGCACTTCAGAAGGAGTGTCAACCTCCAAACCTACCTACACAAACTCTAGTTAGGGGAATCATTATTTTCCTTTCCCGTCACCTCAATAGAATAATCCTCCATCTTAGTAAAATGCGGGGGTTAATTTTGTTCAACCTTCATTCCCTCAACAACAACAATCATTCGAGCAACTCAACATTGCGAACCCACCCAATATGAATAAAAATAAAGGGAAGAATAAATAGAAAGGATATCAAGGACAAGGGGGGAACAAAAAATAATAAAAACAACGAAGGGCGCCGACTAGGGTCAATCCCCAATCAAAACCAAAACTAGGGTATGAATAATACACAAAATAAAACAAGAATGTTGGTCTCAGTAATAACCACCCTTGCTCCATTTATGGAGAATATGGACATTATAACCATAATTTCCCTCAACTCCAAGAGTTGAAACACATGAGAGAGGCCAAGGGGTCTGGTGGAGAAAACTAGCAACCTACAATAATGCAGAATTTGTTTCCCCATGAAGGAGTGGTAGCTACTCAACATGAGGTTGGAACTCGCCAATATCTAAACCAAACAAGGGGCAGTGCTAATGACACCGCTAGTCATGACATTTATATGCAAGGAAAAAATGTCCTGCTCCAAACCCGTAGTCGTGATTATGGAACCCCTACAAAACCTAATCCTTCAATAATACCCATCACCCATACAACTGCACCACCTTTGACTATACAACAACCAAGGGACCATTATGTCACATATACCACAATTTAAAGGCAACTTACAGTTATAGTATCATTAATGACCTTTCACAATCTCCATCATCCATGTCAACATTAGAGGTCCTTCAAACATGTCCAACTCAATGGAAATCATTTATTTCCACTCTAGGTGCAATTGAACCTTCAAATTCACAATTGGTCACCTTTGACTTGGAAAATCCAAACCACAACTACCATCCATAGTCGCCTTCCAGATTCCTATAACTATTTATCAATGGATTATTGATGAGGGGGAATCCACCTATATTATGTCAAAGTTTGTTTGGACAAAACTAACATCCCCCAAACTCACTACTTCTTCCATCACGTTGAGGGAATATGATGGTTGTCCATCGTCACCAGTTAGACTTTTTCAAAATGTCCCATTTGAACTCACTGAAAATACAGTCCACATAGATATCAAAGTCCTAGATTCCCTTTTGGATTACAACATCATTTTTGGACGAAGTTACATGTATGCCATGAAGGCAGTGGCATCATCAATTTTTTGCACGATGATGTTCCCCATAATGGAAAATAATTAACATTGACCAATTAACACACTATGAGACAAGGACATCTTCACCCTCTGATGGTGTGTTACCCTTTGTTGGGTCCCAAAATGAATTGGTCCCTTCCTTGATCGAAGTCAACCTAGGAATGTTCAAAACTTAATCCCTCCTCGGCACATTCCCAAGAGACCCACCAATTGTCACACCAGTTTCTGTAGCTCACGTACGTATGATGACCACATAAGATGGTAACCAAACACAATACACTCAAAAACCAAATTCAGAAATACCAAATGTTGTGACAAGTGAACTTTCCTTTCTCCCTTAATGATTACTTAGACCCCTTTTCTCTATCCTTCACATGGTTTTGTTTCGCACCAAGTCATGGGAACCCTCACTTTACCAAACATGGATCTTGCAATGTTTGTCTTGTATTTGGAACCTCAAGCCATGTCAGAAAGCTCAGGGATCATGTCCATATGAACAGTTACCATAAACCCCCGTCAGAAGACATTACCACTTGTAGTATCACATGCGTTAACACTAGAGAGTGCCACCAAGAAGGATAAATGAAAAGTCAAGAAGAAGAACACCCCAGCTACCTCTTCTTCTAGGGTACCTCCCCCATGTGAATTATGTGATGTATTAGGGCACCCCACTAACCAATTCCCATCATTGGAAGCGTTGAAATCCCTTCTTCACGCCCCTAAGGCACCCTTACCTTCACCCTCTCTGTCGGGAGAGAAGGCCACCTCATTGTTAAATAAGGGATTACACAACAACCACCCATGGGTTATTTACACATAGCATGGTCATTATACTCACCATTTACCTGATCTCCCTCGATATTTATGTTAGCATTAAGTTTTACTTTTCAGTCCCTGGGTTTAACCTCGGGTTACCAACAAAGATCCATCATATTCTAGCATAACACCAACATTTTAATTCCTTCACAAGGGAGAAACATCTCACCCAAGGTGTGATGAAATGTTTAAGGAAAGAGGGAAATGCTAGATAGTGTTGGGGTTTGAGTTAACACACACAATATTCATTATTAGATTATGGATGTAGGGAAGTGGATAGTTTGTGCAAAGTAAAGAATGCAATAATTTATTCAAAATAGAGCATCATAATTTTTTTTTAAACTCATCTTAACAATTCAATCCAAATTCCATAGGACATAGAGAGATACCCACAACTCCTTTGATTATCAAAGTGGGCCATTACATTACAGATCTGTACGGATGCACAATATCATTTAGAGAACTACTATAATGTATCAAAACAGAACCCAAATTACAATCAAAAGATAAACATAAGACTTCATAATTCATTCTAGCAGCATCTCGACATGGTTTTGTCTATCCTTTATCTCTCAGCTCTATCTCTGCGACTTTTATATATTTTCTTCATTGCTTTGATCTCTCTCACTTTATTTGGTCCACTTTGATCCTGTTGACCAAATTTGGGTTCTTTGGTCCATATCTTCTTGATTCTTTCAAAAGTGTTGTTTCAATCCTTATTATGCATCCCTAGTAAGTCTTGAGATAACTACTTTTGATTTTTGTTGGCCACTTTCTATTTTTTTCTCTTAACTTCTAATATTATTTACCATTTTCCTTGTCTTCTTGTGTTGATTACTTCCACAAAATTTGGTCCAAACTGCTCAAAAAATGAAGGACCCAACCACATTCCATTGAATCACCCTAGAGTTAAACCTTCAGTTGCACTAGTTCTTCTTGTTGTCGCACTTCTACTGTTGATGTGTTTGTTCCTTGTTTTGTTGCTTTTCCTTCAAACAAATGACCAAAATCTAGAACTATCTGTAAAGTTTCATTTTGAAAGGTATGATAGTCATCCATTACAAAGTTCCATGCAACGAGTAAATTAGTGGCGCACCCGTTGAATTGAGTAGTAGCTTCAACAATAATTATTCAGGCTAGGAAAGCAATGCTTTCCATTGGGTGTATGCTTCATGATTCAGTTGGGAAAGTTTCATGAATTTGGCTTTAGCAACAAGTTGAAGATCACAAACAAAAACTTTGAAATTATGTGATTCTTCTTATAATGCATGGATTTTATTCTTAATATCTTTAGCATGATCAAGAAGTTGTTTCTGTTGCACCAAGTCAGTTGTTGTAAGAGCCTGCTCAATCAGATGTTTGTTTTGTTCCCACAATGGATAGAGAAGATTGTTTCTCTGAGCAACTAAGCCTGACCAATATTGAACTTGGTTGAAGACTTCCTAGGAACTCCTCATCGAATGTTGAAGCATGGTGTGAGAAGTGGATGCTTGTTCAATAGGTTCATCAATTTTCTTTTGAAGTTGTACTTCAGGATCTAGAAGAGACTTTTGCATGTTGGTGTTAGTACTACATAACTCTCTACTTGTAGTTGTTATCTCTATACATGCATATTCAAAGAACTCCATCTGCTAGGCAGGCGAACATCCTCAAAAATCTTCTAGACCATTGGGTGCAAAATTGAAAATAATCTGAAACTAATCTCTACAATATGTTGTGTCTTGCTCCTTTTCTCCATGCAACTAGTTTCGTTCTTCTGAAATACATATGAGCTGTTGTTGTTGTTCACGCATACTAACAAGATCATTTCAATTTTTGAGTCAACTGAAACTAGACGATCTTCCAACTAAATGGATGAGGCATTGATAAATTGGAGTTGTTGGGATGAAAATGTTTGAAGATCATTGATAGAAAAACTATCAAACAAATGGAACCTAGCTTGGCCACTTGCAACAGACTTCTTTTATTTTCCTTGTGGAAAGGTTTCATGTCCTTGACTCTGCCCTTGTTGAAGGTCTTCTTGAATCTTGGCAAGAACATGAGATGGAAAAAGGAAGATTATGGGCAAATAACTACAAGGATTCTTAATACTATGCAGGGTCATGGCTAAGTGAAGAGAGTTGGGCTAGCGAAAATATATGGGTTGACTCAAGTTGTGCAATAGGTAAATGCTACACATGTGGGACAATAATAGGTTCTTTGGTAAGCTCAGGTGGAGTTGTAGTCCTAGGAACTAATTATACTTCCATAACGGTGATGCCTCTATTGTAGTCACTAAGATCATTATGCACAAAAGGATGGTATGATATTTTTGCAGACAAAGAGGCGGTATGTGGTGATGAAACAGGGGAGTGAACAGGTGAAGAATGAGTGTGCTCTTCAACAATTTTGGTGGATTAAATAGGATCTTCCGACACATCCTGATGCAAGTGCATCTAACCTAGGGTTGAATGTTTACTAAAGGAGTTAGTTTCCTAAGTTAGGATTTAATTATTTATTGTATTTTCCTATAGTTTTAGGAGAGAATGAGAATTATTGTAAATAGGAGAAGGTTCAAGAGTATTTTGGAAGAGTTGAGAGATTTGTGGGTTAGTTAGATCTTATCTAGAGATAAGGGATTAGATGAGAGTTTTTATGGATCATGAGAGATATTGTGGGAGTTTGTTTAGGATCTAGAACCTACTTTGGGTTCAAATCCACTTGTATAAATCTAGGTGAGCCCATGAGGCATGTAAGTGAGTGAGAGTGAGAAATGAGAGGCCAATGATAGCTTAATATTTCTCATGTAAATATTTTATTTATTTATTAATTATTTCTGAATATTTATGTGAATACAATTATGTGTGGTTTCCAGTTTTATGCATGTGTTTATTAATTTTTAGGCCCCTATGATTTGGTGCGTCATTTTGGTATCAGAGCATGAGTGAGTGTGGCATGAGACTAGTTAAGTTGTTGAGGGAGTAGTGATAGGAAAATACAAAGGTTTGCGCATCAATCACCTTCAATAATACGAAATCAAAGTGAGTAGTCTTTGCTGCGTCATTTTGGTATCAGAGCAGGAAAAGTCTTGTATATGATCGAACCACTCACCTCATGTGTCGTAGAAGTGGAAATGGCCTCGTTATAAATTCTTTGAACATGCGGTGAAAACATCAACAAAAAAACCAAGGACAGATCCATGTCGTCTTACATGTCCAACAAAGAAATCAAGTTGGTGGATGGAAGGTGGATCGAGTTGGTTAGTTTTGTTCGTAGTATATGGTGAAACGTGTTAGGTCCCTATAATACTAGTGTATTCCCTTATTACTATTGTCATTGTACCCCTTATCGTTATTGTTGTGCCAATGTTGTCCCCATATTGTTATTATTATGCCCCATAGAAGCCCATTATTGTTATTGTTGTGCCCTTACATTATTAATGTTATGTCGGCTCTGATTATATTGTGACCCCTTAAACTCCTATATATGGAAAGGAGGTTATGTCATTTGTATCATCCAAGAATTTTTCATTTGTGTAATGTAAAGGAGGTTGCCCCCTCAAAGAGGCTACATTTTAAGTTGTTGATCTATCTCTTTCTTCTATTTTGTGAGTTGGGTGCATAACAAAACCATTGAATTAAGGCCGCATCATTGGCGTTGCCTTTCATTGGCACTTTTTTATAATATATATAATCACAAGGGAAGCTTTTATAGTACAAAAATTGTAAGGTTTGATGCAATATCAAAAGCTTCAACGAATTAAAGCTATTGGAGGCAACAAAAGCTTTAACCGGTAACAAATTCATGTCCAAAATATATTTTGCGTGGTTTTGAACAAGAAATCTTATTGGAATTCTAGTTCTTAAAGGCATTCATTCTTGTACATGCCATTATCGCGTTCATTGTTCCTTTTCAATGATGAGTAGTGCAAAATTGAGTCAATTCGTTGAACTTGTTCTGCCCATGAAAATGTTCGTTGAATTTGTTTAACAGTTGAATAAAATCCATGAGATTAAGGACCAAAAGAGAGACATCAAGAACTCATGGTAAGCTTGGGTTTGGTTCAATGCATTGATGGGTGAATTTTTTGAGGATTTAATGCATACATTGTCTATGCTTTTTAAATTACATCTAGTGTCTCGTGGATGCAACAACTTGGTGTCAATCTCATTTTGACCAAGAGGGACTTTTAAACTCAATTATGGTTGTGTACATGGATTACATAACACTAATGGGTGAGTTGTTCATGACATGTGACTTGTATGACTGTCAAAGGTAATTTTGTAGAAGGGAATGTTTATTTTGGGAATCGTAAAAGGCTTTGAATGGATGGATAAATTTTTTATCTAAATGCAATCATAATTTTTTACAGCTGGCAATCATTGGAGAATGCGCCCAACTTCAAGGAGACTATGTGTGAAGGAATTTGTCTTTGAGTTTTCAAAGATGTAACTTTATAATGTAATTTTTCATATTATTTCTTTCCACTCTTAAAAATAACTCAGGTGAAACTTATATTTAAGAAGGAATGAGTGATGAAAGTAAATAGTAGAGGTAAAGTTGTTATATTAAATGTGAAAGTAAATGGTAAAGGTAAAGGTGAAAGTAAATGGTAAAGGTAAATTGATGTTGTAAAGCATGGTGGTTTTTATGAAGATAGAGGATAATTGGTTAAGGAATGAGAAAATCATATGGTTAGAATAAATAAATGGTGAGTTATTGAACGCGGTTTTGAGTGGGTGATATATGGCTTTAGTTGGGGCCTTCGTTTTGAGTTTTTGAGGAAAGAAGAGTTGGGGACAAGTGGTGGAGAGCATTGTTGGGTTGTGGAGCTGGCAGCCAAGGGGGGGAATAGGGACCAGAAGGGAATCGACATTTGCATGAAGGTAGCAGAGAAGAGCAGGAGAAGACGAACAAGGGGAGAGCAAAGGAAGCCAAGGATAAATTTAGCCAAGCAGAAGATAAATGGAACTGGAAGTCTGAGCGCAGGGCAGAAGATAAAAGGCAGAAGGGAGGGCGAGAAATGGTTGGTTGTTGATCAGTTGAGCGAGTCAAGGATCAGTAGGGCTTTCTTGAGTTGTGGAAGGTGTGAATCATTCCCTGTCCTATCTATGTCTGTTCCTGTGGGTTGTGGTATTTATGTTCTTGATGATCAGGCTTCGAGCCTCTTGTAATTATGTATGTATTTCCTTATGTTAAGCTTAATGAAAGAGACAGTTTGATCAACAATGTGTTATTGAGTTCTGTGTTGGTTCTTTAAAATTTTTGAATGGATGCTTATAAGTTGTATGGTTCCTTAAGAGTATCTAAGTAGAGAAGTATGATTGGATTAATGTGGATGATTGATTGTTATGAGACACTATCATCTATTTGTTGTGATTCCCTTGGTACCTCATTCTACCCCTTCTAACTTCGGTCACGGCATGCCTCGGGTGAGACTCCTTACCCTCTTTGGGTAAGGTGAAAATGTTGGTGTTTCTCTAGACTACAACGGAGCCTTGTTGGCCTCTTGTGAGTGAACCCAAGGTCTCTACCCTATTGCCAAATTCATGCCAACAAATGGTTCCATTGTCGGGACCTGAAATAAAAAAGGGGGGTTCAGAATATGGTATCAAGGATTTTTAAGAAGGAGATACACAACTGGTGGGATGACCAAGTGGATCGGTTCGTATCCCAGCAAGCCATAATTTGCAACCGATTTGTTTCTAATTTGAACGATGAGATTTTATATTCAAAAGCGGCAAGTGACAAGTACGAAATCTTTTGGGGTAAGTTCCCAGAGGAATTATACAATAGTTTGCGGAGACTACAAGTGAAGGGTCATACGGGAGGACAGATGCTAGCTCGTCGCTAATGGATTTCCACAGATCTCGCAGCGCTCCACCATCTTGACACAGAGATGACGAGAGCGATAGAATTTTGGGTGAAAACTACCCTAGAAGGATATGTGGTTGAGTTCACGAACAAAAAGCTACCAGTCCTTCTTGAAGGTCAGCGTTGTGTTCCAGACTAGGTTAAGAGGGAAGTTGTTGAAAGAAATACCTATTTGGATTAAGGTTTTAACGGTGGAAGAGGGTATGATTCCTTTCCAAGGGTTAAGCATGGCAGTGTAAACCCCTATTATTGGGGAGAGGACCTAAGGGGAGAAATGCTACCGAGTGGGGGACTAGGATGTTGCTAGAGGGATGGATGCAGAAGATTCATGGAGGGCTAGGGATGTAAGAGCGCGGAGGAGAGTGGAGATAGCATAGAAGTGGCAAGAAAGATCCATGTAGGTGATAAGAGGGAAACCAGAGAGACTACACCAAGTAGGAGCAGTGTAGTCTCTCTAGTTTCCCACCAATTAGGAGCAGTGTTGTAGAGTCCATATGAGAGAGATGGAAGGGAGGAGAATATGGCGAGAGGGATAGAGGCAGCAGGGACGACTGGGAGTCCAAAGAGTGATATGAGCCCTCCCTCCCTAATTGTCGGGGAGGGGTTGGACAGAGATGGTCACGGCAACCCCGAGGAAGACATGGAGGATGAGATGTTCTTTGTGATGAGGAGACTGTTCGAGGAGAATGTTGCATCCGAAAGAATTAAAGGTCTAAACCCCAGAGGCTTAGGTAGCATTTCCCTCGACCTTCCCCTGGTACTCTACAATAACCCTCGTAAATTTGTTGCTAAGTTTCTTAAGACGATAAGAGTGAATAATGTGCATGTTAAATATAGGATTAGTATTGCTAATGCTAGTGGAAATAATAGCAATAGTAATATGGTATTAGGATCTAAATAGTCGGGAATCCAAGGCTTCGTGCTTTTAGCACAGATACAATCCAGTATGGCGGGATCATTTAGAAGATACCCAAAATTCTCTAGCAGAGGGAATGAAGACTTAGAACAACATTGGTACCTATGCGAGGCTATATGGAGGGCTCGTTAGAACCTGACAATAGAGTTCCAGACAACTCTCAAGGAATGAGCCCTACGGTGGTTTATAAAATGGTCGGAGTTACACCAGAAACCGACCATAGATGAGATTAAGAGAAACTTTGTACAAGAGTTCAAGCTCCCCTAAACGGATCAAAAGGGGTTGTCGGAGTTGTGGGAGATCAAGCAGCAGGAGGGAGAAACTACATGGGAGATAATGTAGAGGTTCAAAGATCCAATCGGTAAGCTCAACTACACTAAAGATCTGAATCATCAGAGCGATTGGTTCATAGATGTGTTGCTACCCCTCACCCGAACACCATTGACACAACAAAAGATCGAGACACTACAGGGTGCCCTAGAGCAGGTGACCTGCATAGAGGCTATGGTAATATATCCACACGAGTACCAGGGAGAAGCCTCATCACATGATCCCTCTATCTTGGGTCTACAACACCAGATTGCTAGCTTAACAGAGAAGTTGAAAGATTTACAGCCAACCCAGCCCGTAAGACCGAATGTGTGGTGTACCAACTGCCTAGTGGAGGGTCACGTTGCAACAGAGTGCCTGAGGTTGAGGGGCGCGAGTACCACATTGGGGTCAGTAGGACCATTGGGGACCCACCTATGGTAGGTGTTGCAATAGTAGGATCGCAAGGTGCATTCATGGGCTGCAACCCACCAAAATACTGTGAAGTGTGTAGGGGATATGGACACTCACCGCGCTTATGCCCGATACTGCAGAAATATTCAAATGTCCTGAATAATAACTATTGTGAGTTTTGTGCATCTACGACCCATCACACATACCAGTGTCGAGCGCTGGATGCAGTAGTTGATCAGCTAGACCAATTGATGTTCATGGTCAATTAAACTACTCACAGGGGGTGAAGAGGAGGAGGAACAAGAGGAGGTAGAACATGGGGCAGGGGGCCTATGCGCTGCTATAACTGTGATTAGGAGGGAAATGTCACCCAGGACTACCCCCTACTAAGAATACCATGGTGCTCCCAATGTAGGGTCAATGCCCACGCAACTGAGGATTGCCCGAGCTGATCGCAAGGTGGGAAGAATGGACCAGGCAATGGGGAACGAACCTGATCAATGCAAAACCAAGGATTACTGAGATAGATCCACTATCCAATGTAAACATAGTCACCCGTGGTGGTAAGAAAATGGGGGATGACCAGTGTGGCCCAGACCAGTCAACGATCATTCAGGTGGCTTCACCAAAGCGGTCATACAACATTAGACAATAGAAGCAATACTAATAGGAGGCAAAAAAACTGTTCAAAAATTTGACAGAATATCAGAAGAATAATACGCTCGACCTTACAAAATCCATCGTTTCCCAGTCAATTGAGGAATGGTTTAGGTTGTTCCTGCAGATTGCAAAAAATTATCATATTCTAGGGGTGCTGCGCAAAAGTCTGAAAGCAATCTTGTCGGAGGAGGAGACTGGAGAAGAGAATGTTTCAATGAACTTGCCTGAGAAACAAACAAGGCGAGTCAAGAGAAATAAGAAGAGAACGAGCAGGGAGTTCAAGATTGATGTGCAGGTCACGAGGTTCCAAATTAAAGACACTATGTTATATCTGGGTTCCGACGTCAATATCCTACCTAGGAAGATGTGGGAGGCATTGGGAAAACCACAATTGAAGTTCTCACCAATCCAATTGCAAATGGCCAACCAATACTATATACTGCCAATTGGGAGACTGGATGACATAGAAGTTGATGTGGCGGGAGTGAAGACACACGCGTATTTTAAAGTGTTCGATATCATGGGAGACAAAGATCCTTACCCAGAATTGCTAAGTATTGACTAGGCATATGAAAACTATGTCGTTATCAACCTAAAGAAGGAGCTGATGATCTTTGAAGTGAAGGCAGTATGAGTCATCCAACCACTGGACCTATACGAGGGACCTTGATTCACAGAACTGGTAGACGAAAAAAATGACCCAGGGATGTTATACCAGCTCTACCGGATGACAACAAGAAAGAACGAAGATTACATCAAGCCCACACCAAAAGGATCAATCAGATGGAGTATACAAAGCTCAGAAGTTGGCTTTGAGGCGGCATGGGATGCTTGGAAATAGGGCAGATATGAAGTCGATACCATACGTTGTGCTATGATATGTCGCATCAACTGGATCGAAATAGAGGTAAGGGATTTTCCCACTTTCCGTGACATAGATTCAATAGATGTATTTCTTAGTAAAGTTGATAAAACTGTAAGGGAAAGCCATAAAATACCATTGTTAGACATTATGTTGCAAGCAACCCCAACATGTTGGTGGGGAGTACATCGCAACAACCTCCAGGACTGGGGAAGGCTCAAGAGGTCCATGAGGGAAAGATTCAAGCAGAGGGGGGATAGCCCACAAGAGATCACAAAATACAGGGGCAACTCAGATCCCCGACAACACTTGGAAAACTGCACAGACAAATGGAAGAGAGAAAGAATTTTGAAGGAATTATGGGTACAAATGTTCATACACACCTTAGGCATAGTCCCTTAAGTGTGGTACATACAGGAAGACATACGCAGTCAAATGGGAGATTGGGACGCCCTGATAGAACAATTCAGTAGTAGCTTCTCGTTTTAAGGATAGGGATAGGCGATTGACCAAGGCTCTGTATGCCATTAAAAGGATCATATTCACCTTAGGCCAATTATGGGAAGGATGTATCAATGAGAGGTTCCTGCTGTACTTTTATGGGTCGGGATACCTAGAAGCCATGGCCTGTGGGAAGGTGAACACCGATCCAGAGGAGGATGACCTAGAAGGGTTGAGGCACCTTACATTTCATGAGATTGAAGGCGAGAGAGATATCCAGGAAGGACCCATAACGGATGCTCCACACTTTCTCCTAGTAAATTTGTGGAATCACAACATTGGCATGGAGGATAAGCCCAAGATGACATCAATAGGGGATTACTAGGATGAGCACATGACAAGGGATTTTTTTTTATCTCTTAGAGGAGTACGAGGATTTATTCCTAGCTTCAGTTGTATAGTTAAAAGGAATTAAGGGGGACATCAAGGAAATGAAGATCGTATTAAAACCTGATGCCAAGCCTGTGAAACACAGACCATACAAGCTAATCCACGAGTAAAGGAGAAGGTCAAGAAGGAAATAGACAAAATGTTGGAAGCGGGACTTATTTTTCCCATGGACAAGGCAGAATGGGTCAGCCCAATAATGATATAGAATAAGAAAGGTGCCATAGAGATAAGGGTTTGTGTTGGCTATCACAGCCTTAGCAATGCTTGCGTGCATGGCCCATTCCCCACACCCTTCAGCGACGAGATCCTAGATAACATTGTGGGGAATGAAGCATACTCCTTCATAGATGGATTTTCAAGGTACCATCAAGTCAGAATAGTTGAAGAGGACAAGAGGAAGACCAATTTCACGATAGAGTGGGGGCCATACACTTACCACATGTTGCCAATTGGCCTCAAGAATGCACTTTTTCTATTCTTCTGGATTGTTATTGTCGCATTCAGAGATTACATTCACATATTCTTGGACGTATACATGGATGACTAGATAGTATACAACCTGTTGAAGAAGCACGCCATCCTACTCAGGGTAATGTTTGATCATTGTCGACAATTATAGATCTCCTTGAACTAGAAGAAGTGTATATTCGTAGTTCCATTCGGCACACTTCTAGGCCACACTGTATGCAAGGATGGAGTCTGCGTGGACCTAGCCAAGGTTGCGCAATCATAAACATGGACCCGCCATCCAATGTCAAGTAGTTATGATCGACATTGGGCCACACAAGGTACTATCACAAATTCATCCGTAACTATGCTTCCATCACCGCCCCAATGGAAGGCTACTCAGGAAAGCGGAAGCATTCACATGGTAGAAAGACTATCAAGTTGCATTAAATATACTAAAGGAGAAGCTGGTAAGTGCTCCAATTTTAGTATATCATGATGGGCATAAGCAGTTCCACGTACATATAGACGCATATGGCATTTCTCTCGGGGCAGTCCTAGCGCAACCGAGAGAAGGGATCTTGGACCATCCCATCTACTTTTCCAACAAGAAGTTGTCCACCACAGAGAAAAACTACACCACAACCAAAAGAGAAGCATTAACCATGGTGTATTCCTTACAAAAGTTTAGGCACTACTTTCTAGGGGCCCCGTTCAAGTTCTTCACAAATCACTCGGCATTGAAATACCTAGTCATCAAACCAATATTAGAAGGGAGGATATGCAGATGGTTGCTACTATTCCAGGAGTTCATATTCAAGGTAATCATCAAACTAGGTCGATTGAATGTCGGACCTGACCACCTTTCTAGATTGGAATCGGGGGAAAATGGGGGCTCCTTAGACGATCAATTATCGGATACCAATTTATTCAGATTGGAAGCAATACCCGACTACTTAGAGGAGATTGTGGGATTCTTGACCATAGGGAAAAGTATAGAAGCATACACAGTGACACAAAGGAGATACATGGTCGTGCGAGTAGCCAACTATCATCTTATCATAGGATACCTGTACAATTTGGGGTTGGATCAGGTGTTGCGGCGATGTGTACTCCAGCATGAGCAACAAGAATCTCTAAGGGAATGTCGCTCTAGATTCGCGGGCAACCGCGTAGGGGGGGAAGGCAACCACAAGGAAAGTTTTGCAGGCGGGCCTGTGGTGGCCAACAATATACAAAGATGCTAAGGAATATACTAAAGGATGTGATGTGTGTTAGAGGGTTGGGAAATCATCACGTCATAATGAACTCCTGCGACATCTAGTATGCGCTCTATATACCTTTGAGAAGTGGGCAATTGATTTCATCTGTCTGATCAATCCGCTGACACATCACACCCAAGAAAGTTACATCATCACGGTGACTGAGTATCTCACGAGATGGGTTGAGGCAGCACCAGTGAGATACTATACAACGGACACAACTGCAAGATTCATCTTTGAAAATATCATCTCAAGGTTTGGGTGCCCAAGAAGCCTGATAAGAAACCAAGGAACTCATTTCATTAATGAAACAGTCACCCCTCTGTTGCAGAACTTCCTAATTCAACACCACAAGAGAATCCCATATCATTCACAGGCTAATGGAACAATAGAGGCATTTAACAAGATACTTTAGAAGGGATTATACAAGGTGTGCTCGGCAAATTGGGATGACTGGGACAAAAGAGTTCCAGCCATGCTCTGGTCGTACCATACAATAGTTAAGAGATTACACAAGCAAACGCAATTATAGTTGGTATATGGCCGAGAATTCGTTGTTCCTGTAGAGTTTGTGATCCCTAACATCTTCATCGCCCAGGCCACAAGGATGACAGAAGGTGAGTCGCTACAAAAGCGACAGGAGGAACTATCAAAACTAGACAAGGCCAGGTTCTTAGCATATTTTCACCAATCAGTTAAGCAACGAAGGCAGAAAACATGGCACGATAGACACATCAAGAAGAAATCCTTCACGGTCGAAGGTAAGGTTTTTTTATATGAAAACAAATTCCAAAAGTTTTCGAGCAAGATATAGATGCAATGGCTAGGGCCATTCATAGTTGCGAAGATCAGGGAGTTTGAAGCAGTGAAGCTCGTGCAACTGGATGAGATACTGCTACCAGGATGGGTGAATGGCACATGCCTGAAACCCTTCCACCAACCAAAAATTCATATTTAGCATTGATGAAGTCTCTACAAAGATAATGTAGGTAGAGTTAGGAGATTTAATAGGATTCAGTCAGTCAATTTGTTAGTTAGTTTATTTCCAATAAAAAAACCTCGAGTGTCAGTTTCAGTTGCAGATTCCATGTACCCACACCGCAACTGATTGTGGTCGGGGGGGAGGTCACTCACATGTACCTTCTTTTCCATTATAATTGGGCAATAATACCACTGTCAGTCCAAATTTTCGTAGGATCTTTCCTGTTATAGCAAAAATTAACTCTTAAACGTCTGTCATTATGCTAACATTATTACCCACTCGCTCCACCTTGTATTTTCACAAAATACGTCAACCAAGTCAGGGACAGATCACCAACAACGGGCTAACATGTTCGAGTCTGCATAGGGAAAGTTGTCATAGTAATAAGTTAGCAAGTCTAGTCAGAAAAGTCGTGTTGAATCTAGTATACTTAATCTGCATGGAGATGTCGAAGTTCTTAGAGTTTCAAGTTCAGGTGGTAGAATCGTCTGAGTCACAGTCTGATCCTCAGTGCTGTCGCCCAAGCATTTGTCGTTGGCCTCCAGTGATTACAGTCTATCAGCGACGCTACAAGATGATGAAGCCGATAATTTCAATTCCTGAAGACAAGGTGGATACAAGAATTATAGTCACAGAGCCATTGTATGGAAAATATGACAAGGGATGGTAGATAACGACCTGTTAGATTGCTTCCAATTCCCGGCACTGAAGCAGGAAGTATACATAGAGATAATTACAAAGGAATATGGGACAAAGGTGACTAGAGCCAACGTGTATTTCAATGGAATTCAACGATCCACGCTAATAAACTTGATAATCTTTCTCATGTTCAGCATGACTTTGGTCGCGATGCAATGCACGAAATTGTTAATTAGTAGGATGCACAGGGGGTCACTTTGGCTGGGCATAGAATACCCAATTCATGTAGATGACATTCAACAGCTTACGGGGCTATCGGCCATAGGAAATGCAGCCTCAATAGCATTTAAAACTACTTTGAAGCGAGCGAACAAGGAGGGAGACAACGACTACTACAACAAATAAGACCCCAAGCGAGGCGGGAAGGGAGCAAAGATCAACTTAATCAATAAAGACCACATTAGATTTTCCTGTTATATCATCGGTGGGAAGGTGATGCAACACTTTCCAAGAAATGAATGTACTCTGGACACCATTTCAGTTGTGGAGCATTGTGCAGAAGAGGAATCACTAAACTGGTTTGCATTCTTGCTGAATGAACTGTTCGAGGCATGCGAGGATGTATACAAAAGGATCACTAATTTTATTTTTGCCTATCTGATCATGACCCTAGAAATGTGTAAGTGGTGCCCTCCACCAGGAAGGGACTTGGCGTAGATCTCTGAAGACCAACCTTACGCTCTCATATACATGCCATGACAAACATCAGGGGACCCAAAAAGAAAATAAATCAACGAAGTGACCTTTAGCAAGTGGTATGGTAAAATGCTAGGGGTCATAAGGGTCACCAAAAGGACTCCCAGGGCATTGCTTACTGAATACTCAGAGGTGGTTTGGTTTAGGGTGATGCATGACAACACTTTCCTGAGGCCATCTTGTGTCCATCCATTCACGTTCCAAATACAGGCACAAAAGTTCGCGTTAACAACTGAAGCATTCCACACGAAAGTTGGGTCATGGTCAAGAGTTGCTGGTGAGATAAAAGCAGGAAAATATAGATATTTGTTTGGGGGAATAGTAACACAACCACTGACAGGAGATGCAACCTTAGACACCAGGAAGTGGTCGACGGAGTAGGAATTGTAGCCAATGGTCACCCATATGAAGAAAAAGATGATTTCCATCAAGCAGACCATTGTGAGGTTAACTAGTTCGTCAGGTGAGGCCTCTGGTTCTTTTGAGTTGCAAGGATTTTCACAGCATAATCTGATAATCACTACACCCCTTGTTGTTTTTATCCCGGCTGTAGGGCCTCATTCGCAATATAAACCAACAATTCCCAAGCCCAAATTGCAATAGTCAAAATTGCAAGGACAAAGATCAGCGGAAGAGGATCGACGCAGAGGTAGCCACTCTGAAAGCCCGGGTTCAACAAATTGAGGATGAGTCGGCCTAAACTAAGAAGAAGATCTGGGATTTTAGGCTGCCAGTCGATTCCCATGTCAATGCTTTACGTGAACTCTGTGATGAAATGGAGGTACAATGGAGATGCCTAATGAACAGTTGGCCCAACCAATAAAACTCCAGCACGACTGCCAAGTTCCTCAAGAAAGATGACACAATTAATGGCCCCTGGCAAGTAACCCTCACTGAGTACAATCGATTATGCCAGGGAACTGTTACTGCGGTACCAGAGGTGGGGCCTTTGTTTGGAAAAGAAGGCCAGCAAAAAGAAACAACATCACAACAAGAAACAAGACCGACACAACAGGAAGCAACAATAGCAAAGGCACCAACAAAAACATCAACAGATCTGACAACAATCATGCAAACCTTACCCAAGGTCAATTGACTTGGGGACGAGTCAATGAATTATGGCTGGGGTATGTTGGAGCCTTCGTTTTGAGTTTTTATGTAAAGAATAGTCGAGGACAGGTGGTGTAGACAACGTTGGGTTGTGGAGCTGATAGCCAAGGGGGGGTCAGGGCCTGTTGGGGCCTTCGTTTTGAGTTTTGATTGGAAAAAGAGTCAGGGATAGGTGGAAAAGACGAACATTGGGTTGCGGAGCTGATGGCCAGGGGGGGCACAAGGACCAGAAGGGAACCGACAGTTGTAGGAAGGTGGCAGAGAAGAGTAGGAATAGCCGAGCAAGGGGAGAGCAAAGGAAGCAAAGGATAAAGTCAGTCGAGCGAAAGATAAGCGGAACTAGTAGTCTGAGTGGAGGGAAACAAATAAAAGGTAGAAGGGAGGGTGATAAATGGTTGGTTGTTGATCAGTTGAGTGATTTAGGGATCGGTAGGGCTTTCCTAAGTTGCGAAAGGCGTTCCATGTCCTGTCTATGTATGTTCCTGTGGGTTGTGGTGTTTATGTTCTTGATGATTAGGCTATGAGCCTCTTATAAATTTGTATGTATTTCCTTATGTTTGATCAACAATGTGTTATTGAGTTCTATGTTGGTTCTTTAAAATTTTTGAATGGATGCTTATAAGTTGTATGGTTCCTTAAGAGTGTCTAAGTAGAGCAGTATGATTGGATTAATGTGGGTGATTGATTTTTATGATAAACTATCATCTGTTTGTTGTGATTCCCTTGGTAACTCGTTCCACCCCTTCTAACTTTGATCGTGTCACGCCTCGGGTGAGACTCCTTACCCTCTCTGGGTAAGGTGAAAATGTTGGTGTTTCTCTAGACTACAGCGGAGCCTTGTTGGCCTTTCTACCTGAACCCAATGTCTTTGCCCTGTTTTCAAATTCGTGCCAACAGTTTCATAAAACCATGTGTGGGTTTGAGAATGCATAGCTTTATTTATTCATAGATTGTAAGGATGGTAATGTATGAATTAGTATATGCACATGGTTTATAAAAAATCATGAATAATATATATATACCATCAACGAATTTTCAAGGTATTTTAATTTGCATATGGGTTGAAATATCTCTTTAATTAAATGAAGAGTGCATGTGATGGTGAACATGATAAAGGATATGAAGATGACTATGAATAGTCACAACGATGCCATAGCAGTTGGCATGAGTGATGAAGAGTTTGAGAAAGAGATTGTCGAGTTAAAGGCATGACTTGATGTGTTGATGAAGTTCTTACAAAGTCAGAAACATGGATGGATAATGAAGAAGACAATTAGATGGCCAATCAAGTAGTTGATTGCAAGGAGACAGAAACACAAGTTGAAAGTCTTGTTAAGGGAAGAAAAAACACTCTAGATAACCAAGATGAATGTATGCATTTGTCAACTAGAACAAGGACCGATGCTTGGTGAAGACAATGATGATATGAACATGGGCTTGATTCCCACAGATGGCGCCACAAAATGTTTGGAATATCAGCATAAAGACTTGAAGGCAAAATCATTTGTTGAGGCTATAAAGCCTTATGTTCTTAAATCTGACAATTGGTTTGTGGATGCAAGATGTGTTGTAGATGATGGAAATGACACTAATTTTGTTCCATGCAAGAAAGAAGACCAGTATATTGAAATGATTTCTGAAAGCGACCATAAAATGCTGATGAAATATGAAGAATAATTACAATTGCTAGAGAAGATGTTGATGGAACTTGAATCTAAGAAAGTTGCAAATGAAGAAGATAAATGCTCAAGCATGCTTAACAGTAAAATTGTGGAACCTGAGATAAAATGTAATTTTCAGTTTAATGTTAAATATGATGAATTGATATTCCAAACTAGTAACAATAAATTTCAATATGAAACTAGATTGGATATTGAAATTGAATAATTAAGGGAATTAATGGGAAAAGTACATAAACTGAGATATTGCAAGATGAGGCAAAAGGACAACAACGTGATACATTTGACTGCTCAAGTGTACATCAACAAATCGACGGAAGGTTACAAAACAAAATTTGGAAACCTAGGGAATTAAAAGTAACAATAATTGATGCAAATCAACAAAGAATGGATGACCAGTTACAGATTAAAGTCTGGGATCTAGGAGGAATTTTGTCAAATTATGAAGATATATGGCCGAGAGACCATGATTTTCTTTTACCTGGGGAGTCTGATGCAGGTGCATCTAACCTAAGGTTGAATGTTTAGTAAAGGAGTTAGTTTCCTAAGTTAGGATTTAATTATTTATTATATTTTCCTATAGTTTTAGGAGAGAATGAGAATTATTGTAAATAGGAGAAGGTTCGAGAGAATTTTGGAAGAGTAGATATATTTGTGGGTTAGTTAGATCTTATCTAGAGATAAGGTATTATATGAGAGTTTTTATGGATCATAAGAGATATTAGGGGTTTTTTTAGGATCTAGAACCTACTGTGGGTTTAGATCCATTTGTATAAATCTAGGTGAGACCATGAGGCATGCAAGTGAGTGAGAGTGATGAATGAGAGGCCAATAGTTCTCTTATAAATATTTTATTTATTAATTAATTATTTCTGAATATTGATGTGCATACAATTATGGGTGGTTTCCAGTTTTATGTGTGTGTTTATTAATTTATAGGCAATAAATCAACTCTCCAAGCCAAGCTTTCAGACAAGTTTGGTAACAAAACTCATAGATCAACTGTATGTGTAAAAACTCATACTTCAGTAGTGTGTTTCAGGTAGAAAACACATATGTGCATTGAGTTTGTAAAACCCTTATATTAAATTATAATTTTTGGATCAGGGTTTTGATCCACGAAGAATTCAACCAGTCGCATGTTTCAGTTAAAAAAGCATTATAACCTATATGTATAGTGAGTTTTTAAAACCCTTATATGAAATTATAATTTTAGGGTTAGGGTCAGGGTTGTGATCTACGA
The DNA here is from genome assembly GCA_031772625.1 of Pinus tabuliformis. NCBI lineage: Eukaryota > Viridiplantae > Streptophyta > Pinopsida > Pinales > Pinaceae > Pinus > Pinus tabuliformis. Next base: position 980,393,956 of record CM062812.1, read on the forward strand.
GAATTCAACGAGTTGCATGTTTCATGTAAAAACACTATAACCTATATGTGTATTGAGTTCTTAAACCCGTTATATTAAATTATAAATTTAGGGTTAGAGATGTGATTCACAAATAATTCAACATACCACACTTTTCAAATATTTTTTTATATATAATTTATGTGTATTGAGTTTTTAAAACCCTTATATTAGATTATAAATTTAGGGTCGAAGTCGTGATCCAGAGAATTCAACCAGCCACATGTTTCAGGTAAAAGCACTATAACCTATATATGTATTGAGTTTTTAATACCTTTAAATTATAATTTTAGGGTCAGGGTTGTGATTGAGGAAGAATTCAACCAAATGCATGTTTCAAGTAAAGAACACTACAACCTCTATGTATATTGTGTTTTTAAAACCCTTATATTAAATTACAGTATTAGGATCAGGGTTGTGATCCATGAAGAATTCATCCATTGTTAGACCCACAAAAGTACAAAAATATATGTAGCTTGTATCGTCCTAAATCTATTCACAGGGTTTCATTACACCACAACTTCAATAATATTAGGCTAAAATAACAGTACTTTAAAATATTAAATTATAATTATATAAACCCTTATATTAAATTATAATTTTAGTATCAAGGTTCTGATCCATAAATAATTAAACCATTGTTAGACCCGCAAAAATACAAAAATATATGTAGCTTGTATCGTCCTAAGTCTGTTCATTACACCACAACTTCAATAATAATAATAATCTAAAATAATAATACTTTAAAATATTAAATTATAATTCTATATTACACCACAACCCTAGAGACAAATCAACTCTTTTGACATTCATATATCAATGCAAACACGCATAAACATATTATAACTAGGTCACTCACATAAAGTCATATAAACATATATTAAAACCAAAATTCATAGACATTTCATTGTGTTTTTGCCATAGTGATTTAATTACATTAAACAATTACAATGTAGTACATAGATGGGTTCAAGAGCTTAGTCATGAGTTAACACAGAAAATGAGAGTATGCATTTTTTTAGCAAAGTTTTTAAATTTAAATAATTAAATAGTTAGGTATATATATAAACATATACTTTGTTTTATAGAATTAAAATATAGAAAAATAATTTTTTAATAAGCAATTATTTAAAAAAAATCAGATAGTTGATTAGGATGTTTACACACAGTTTTTATTTTGGGAAAAAGAGCCAATACATATTGCTTTAGATGATAGTCATTTCTACATTAAAAATGAATTTAGTTAATATTAAAGTGTACATAAAATTAACAATGAATATTAATTTCCCCGACGAGGTGACTTACCGGCAATCGACTCTCGGAATGAACTATGAGCCAATTTATCGATGATAGTTTTCCTGTAGGGTTATCATTGGCATGCATAGTTTTTGTTTGGTGATTATGGTGGCGGCCCCCAGAGGTAAAGCTCGGCCCTCCACCTAGCTCTGCATGGGTCACGCATGACATTTCCTTATTTCATGTCATGACAACCAACTACCCAAGTCCTTTCGAATTTATTGCAAGACGATGGGAGATCAGGGTTTTATGTATGTCAATTGTTTCATACACTTATTCCCTTTTGTATGCTCAAGAATGGATCATCCTTTCCATGGCGAATTGGAGGTAGTAAGGAATTACTTTGACAATCGAAGAAGGTTCATTAATGAGTTCACTATGATACAGTGTCTTGGGATGGCTAAGATTTGGTGTACACAATACACTTGGCTGTCGTTATGGGAATTGTTGAGAGTGTGGTTATTTCGTGGTATCAGATAAATTACGTTCACAATTATTTATATAAGTTTTGCCAAGGTTTTAGGGTGGCGGAGATGAAGTGGTCATGCAGTTGGTAACCTTCAGGTGCAACACTTATGTTTTAGTGAATGGTTAGCAGTTGATTATGTTACAATCAAGGGAGAATTTGTGTACATTGTTGTCTCCCTGCACTTTTCTGGTAGGGTTGTGTCCTTTCATGTTTCAACACTTGTTATCATTGTGTTCAATAGCCTTTGATTGTTGGGTTATAAGTTCTTCTACAAAGTGTCTATGGTTTCATGTAGGGTGTCAATGTTCTTCGTGTTATTCTTACATAATACGAGGTTTGGTCCCTCTTTTGAATTGGTTGTTGTCCTTCCCTCAGTGGCACCACAGTCCCTCGACCCTACTGGGATTTCGTTTAACTGTCCAGTTTTGGTTTTCAAAGTGTTGTACAAGAGATCCTTTTCCATTTGGTTCTGAAAAAATCTTAGGCCTCATTACCCCTTTGTTAATTCAACTGTCTCGAGTCTTAATACAATATGGTCCTCTTGCCATAGGGGTTTCTAAGAAATTGATTCAGTTTACAATTCAGGTAGGTTAAGGTTCTTGAATAATTCATGTTCGACAATACATTTTCCTCTAGAGTGTACGTGACGACCTATTGGTTTAGGTAGAAGCGGGGTCTCTCATTTTGGTTGTCACCCATAAATTATTAATTAGGGTTATCATGAGGTCTTATGATCTTGGTGTTAGTCATAGCTAGATAGTTCAGTTAGCCTGAATGGCTGTCTTGTGGTTTAATTGCAAGTCTCAAGATCAAATGGCTCCTCATCAAAGACTACCCACCTGCAAGGGTGGTGCTCCAAGGGTATCCTCATCCATATATTGTAGGTTATTCGAGTGGGAATTGGTTGCAAAGTTCTTCGATTATGCTCCTATGGATGTTAGAAAGGAGATTCTAACTCTGGAAGCAAAGGAGTTTGGGGACCGAATGTATCATTTTGATTCAGAAATTGGTAGTAGTAGCCTCAAATGGGTTCCTGATCCAGGGAAGTTGAGGAAGAGAAGACTGCATTTCCTTCACTCAATAACAATGCATTGTCAAATGGAGACACTACTCAATATGGTAATTTGTGACAAACAAGTTGACAACTACAAACTCTTTGTTGGTCAGGAAGTGTTAAAGAGAATACTAAGGTACATCAGGTATGATCTAGATGATATAGTGATCAGATTAAATCGAGTGGAGTGCTTTGTGGTTTTAGACTTGGAGATAGACTCCAACGATCATCAGAATGAAGTTGTAGTCATCAACATCCCACCCCTTAACATGGTCAATGCAAACTCCTCTCCTCACTCCTCGATTATCATCTTGGACGAATAAGTCCACTACTGAATATGTTTCTACTTTCCTCTATTGGAAGTCACTTGTTGTTTTGTTATATAGATACTATTGTCTTGTTATGGATGCCAGTCGTGGAGGTTTGTTAATTCGTTTATGTCAGGTTGGGCATTTTTTTTTGAAAAAAATCATTGTCTAAATGATTCTCTTTATCTAATCAAGAGTTCCCACATAGTGTAATCCTTTGGATATTCCAGTCATGCTTAGTTTGATGGGTTTTGTGTTGATATTGGAAGGTAGTTGTCATTTTCTAGGAGAGATTTGTGCATGAAAGTTTACCAATGTAATTAATATTAATTATATAGGGCATGAACAAGGTTTAAAGCAAATATAAAGTTTTGAATGTTGTTTAAAAATTGATCAACTCATGCGTGATAATATCTAGAAAGGTGGATAACTTTGATTACTTCATCTCCTTTTCAATCCAAATTTGTTTCTACAATTATTTGAAATGAAAATGCTTATTAAGGATGTATGTAATTTAGTTTATTTAGTTTTTTTTTGTACTTGATGATGAAGAGTAACTTATTTCCTATGTTGACTTGATATATAACTATTTTTTATGCATTTTATAGTATTTTTTAAATTTAAATAATTAGGTATAATTATAAACATAGATTTTATTTTATAGAATTAAGATTTAAAAAGTTAAATTGTTAGATAGTTGAATGGGATGTTTACACACATTTTTTAATTATGGAGAAAGATATTGCTCTATATGATAATTATTTCTACATTAAAAAATGAGCTTGGTGAAAATTAAAGTGTACATAAAATTAATCAGTGAATATTATTTAATTAATTATGCAGGGCATGAGCAATGTTTAAAGCAAATATAAAGTTTTGAATATTGTTTAAAAAATTATCAACTCACATGTCACAATATTTAGAAAGGTGGATAACTTTGATTACTCCATTTTTCAATAGAAAAGTTTTTTGTACAATTATTTGAAATTAAAATGCTTATAGATGATGTTTGTTATTTAGTTTGTTATTCAATTTTTGTTGTACGTGATGGTCAAAAGTAATTTATTTTCCTAGGTTGACTTCATTTATGCATGATCTATAGTTGTTTTTTTTTGTGCATTTTATAGTAAAGTTTTTAAATCTAAATAATTAGGTATATTTATAAAAATAAACTTTATGTTATAGAATTAAAATTTTAAAAAGTTAAATTTTTTAATAAACAATTATTTAAAAAATTGGATAGTTGATGGGATGTTTACACACATTTTTTAATTTGGGAAAAAGAGTCAATGCATGTTGCTCTAAATGATCATTATTTCTACATTAGTAAATGAGTTTGGTTAAGATTAAAATGTACATAAAATTAATCAATGAATATATATTTTTTATCGATATATGTGATGGTTGTCTTGGTTTGACAACTAAGTTATGACAGATTTTCTCACTTTATCTATATATATATATAAGCTTTGGATAGAGAGGTGTACAAACATTCCCTCAAATTTTGCACTCAGAAAAAGAGGTTTGCACCTAGACAAATTTGATCCCTCTCTACTTGATAGATCTAGAATTAAAATAGATCTACCTTTGTACTATATTTAATATATAATATTACTTCTCCCAATATATCATTTCATGTAAATTTGGGTAAAACTTTTTAATCATTCGAAACACATTCATATCAATATCTATAAATTCATATACTAATATTCAATATCTTCACTATTTATTAACTATTAAATTTTAATAAAAAAAATAAAATAATTTTTCAATAAACCAACCCATATTAATAATATTATTATAAAATAATAACGACACACTAATCACAACTTTAAACCTTATTAATACCGACCTTATAAATAATAATAATAAACTTAAAGACTTTGATAAACATAAATATTAATACACTTGGAGATATGGCATATCAATAATACTGATATAAAGTAATAAACAAAACCATCACTGCTCAATAAAGATGGACATATTGTACTTTTCTTCTTGTTATTCCAATTTGAAAAAATTGAATCTTGTTAGGCATGAATCAAAGGCAGCTTACAAAATCATATAGGACTCCATCCACTCTCCAAAATCAGTGGGAAAATGAAAACAAAAAACCATTACTATATTCAAGTATTTCTCCTCTCACAAGTTTTTACATTAACAACATTGACACATGTATATAGAAACGTATCCCAAACATTTACGCTTGAGGCCCAGAAGAAAGGTACTTAAATTATATTCCAATTTTGAATTATTCAGTTTTTCAAAATACAAAATAATGGGAAAGTTTTTGAACACTTTCTTTTATTTTAAGAATAATAGAGAATAAACTCTTTACGATAGCTATTGAGTATATAATTTACAGATAAATTATGTGCAGTTTTCAAAATAATGGACATAAAAGTAAACATGTCATAACTTTTTCATATATATTTAAGTTATTTTTAATTATAATTAAAATTATATTAATATAGAAAAAAAATTATTTTAATGTTTATTAGGCTAAAGATAGCTTATGGGACAAATTCTTTCTTTATGTGTTTGATGTATTCCACATTTTTCTCTGAAGCTTCACAATAAATGCTCCTAGCTTCTCGACAAACCCCTTACTAAATAGATATATATATATATATATATTAATTGGTATAAGTAATTTATTATAAATGTTGTAATTATTTAACTATTATAAATAAATAAATTTATCAATTTATTTTAAGTATTAGTTAATGTTAAATTAAAATGTATATTTTAAATAGAAAGTTACCTTTAAGCATATTTATTTGTCAATCTATTATTTTTTAGTGTTAGATTGAAGGCTAGACTCTTTGGATAATGGCTCAAGAACTAGTTGTAACATTTTATTTCAGTAAACCTATTATGTATTCTTTTTCCAAGAAAACTTGATTTGTATTCTACTTGATGATAAAGCCATATCCGAAAGAAAGATTCTATCATCCTTAAAAGAAATAATAAGAACTACAAAGCAGTAGCCTTGGAGCTAGATTTTGATGTCTTTAAGACCTTGGAACCAAACCTTGCAACCATGCCAAACATGCATAACAACTAGTTAGAGTGGCGAATGTGTGGTTGAAGCCCAGGTTCAATAAGCAAGAGTGCCACATAATAGTATACTACCTATTTAATAGATGAGAAAATAATGCACATGTCAAAAGAGATAAGGTAGCTTAAAAAACAAGTTATTGGGTTGAAGAATAAGCAATCATCTTAGGATTCATGGATAATACATAAAAGTGATAAAATAGAGTCCTAGGTATGAATTAGTTAACACTAGAGAATTTATGGAAGTTTAGACAAGTAATTCAATAGCCCTCTTAGCTGCAAATAAACAAATACAAGACAAAAATTTTATGAGATAAAAGACTTTGAAGTTGTTGTGCCCATATTAGAACTGACATGAACAAAAAGGCCTCAACTCCAAAAAAGGAGATTCTTTTGACACTTAGACTATCAGGAAATTTCTTAATAAAGGATGCACATACAATAATGCCAACACGTTGACTGTGGTGAAAGCAAAAACTTGTTTTTTCTTTCATATCAAGCGAATTAAAAGCCTTTGAATGTCAAAGCTAAGAATGAGGGTTGACGCAAGTGGCCACATTTTACAGTAGGTTTCATTTGTCACCCTTTCATTTCAAATAATATCATCCATTGGTGGGTTAAATGAGTTATGGGCAAGACCACCTTTCTTTAGGAATAAATGTGAATGGATGAGTAAAGAGAGATATGAGTGACACAAACGTCGAGGAACTAAGGTAAACGTTCTACAAAAGTTCTAATATAGATCAACATTGTCACTACATACCTAGAACTAAATGTTCTGCTCTAAAAAACAATGAAATGAACAACAAATAATGATCTAGGGCTAGTCCTGGTTAGGTTCTAGGTAGAAGCGAGAGAAAAATATGTTCAAAATAGCGTGCGAATATGTAAACAATTTGGAATAAGTGCCTAAATGACAATGGTTCCAGTTAAAATAAGGCACTTGTCTAAACCCATACCATTGATTATTGAATATGCCTCAAGTGCCCTAATTTCTTGACTGGATTCACACGTATAAAGTTGTGGGGTAGGCATATTGTTTTCCTGACAAGCTACCATTTGTGAAACAAGTTATCTTATGTTTCCACTCTCTATTTTTTGTGCCACCCAAACCAACGTGCAAATGTGACCTGCTATCAAATGTGTCCTTTGCCATTAAAATATTAAGTCATTGTTTGCACAATGCATTTAGAAGTGTCATTTCTTTGTACAATTATGTTTGCATGGTTTACATGCTTGCAAAACTTCTTGATGTGTCTAGGTGGTGAACTTCGTGAAATTGCTGTACTAGTTCGATTCATCTAATGGTGGGTCATGTATTTATGTATTGTGATGGTGTCTCAAACCCCTTACTTTCTTTGCTATGGGTAAGTCATTCATTATTTCTAGAATTTAGTAGGGCATGCCAAGTGTTTCTCTCTTGCTACCAATGCTTTTTGTTCTCCATTACAAAGCAAACAAAAAAAGTATATAATCCTAACAAGGAAGGTGCTTACTTAACCAAGAAAAAGAAAGAAAGGTGATAGAGACTATCATAGGTCATATTGTTTGAGAGTGACATCTCTTCCATTTTGAGAATCATAACCCACTATTCCAAAGCTAACAAAGGTAGTAGCAAAATTAGCAACAAGAAAAGAAACATATGGGTGTTAAACTCCTCGAAATTGGTTTATTGCTTCGATTCATCCAAATGTGGGTCATCTATCCATGTATGGTGATGATGTCTTAAAACCCTAACTTTCTCTATTACGAGTAATGATTGGTCTACTACTTCGATTCATCCAAAGGTGGGTCATCTCTCCATTTATGGTAGCTACATCTTAAAACCCTTACATTCCCTACTATGAGTAATGCAACATTAAGTTTGGAGTTGAGTAGGGCATGCTAAGTGTTTCTCTCTTGTTGGTGCTTTTTGTCCAACAAGAAAAGGAAGTATAAAGTTATAACAAGGAAGGTACTTACTTGACCAAGAAAAGAATAAAAGTAATAGGAACTTTAGTAGATCGTCTTCTTTCAGAGCAAGCATCTCTAATTGAATGTTTTAGAGCCACCAAAGGTAGTAGTAACAATAGTGACATGTAAGGTTCATTCAGTGCACTATAAATGAATTATGTTATCTTAAATGCATATAGTAATATTTTTTTTTGTTTTCTTCTCATATTATAAAATGCTAACCTATGCTTTATCCCTATGGCTCAGTGAAGTAGGAATGCTATAAGCTAGAAGGAATGCTACAGTCCATGGATAAAAATATGAAACTTGATGACAAAGACTCAAAACTAGGTTGACTGGTTAAAAGCAAAAAGTTGGAACTATTTGTTATGGATCTTTATTTGGGTGGGGTGCTACCCCCTTGTTGCTTTTATCGTCTCTACCTCCATCCTCGATATTCTGGATTATTAATCTAGAATGATGCAAAGGAAAACTACATATTAATCAATTCGAAACGAAATAAACATGGTGTGCTTTCACTGATGAGTAGCCAAGGTCAATTTTATGCACTTTTACTCGAATTAGATATGTAAATATGTGTAAGATGCTAGTGAGCAACCATTATAACTAGAGCAACAACTATCACAAAATAATGAATAACAAAAATTGTTACTTAATATCATTGAGCAACAACAATAACACAACTTTCACAATTGGCAAAACAATGCAATCAAATTGTGACAATTCATATAGGTTACTTAAGTCTTAGAAAATCTGCGCAGAGATTTGCCTGCTAAGTCTACGAAGGACAATGGACCCACCTCCACGCACGTACTCTACCCCCTTGTTTATGGGACAATGGACCCACCTCCGTGCACAAATTTGACTACTAAGACTAAGAATCCATACATACTCTACCTCTCTCTGGTTTTGAACCTATAACTTTTTAGGAGTTAATACATGCTCTTAACCATTAAATCCATTAAATCCACTCAAACTGCAGATAATTTGAGTTAAAATATTTCATTAAAAAATAAAATAAAGGAAAAAATAAAAATAAAACTAAACTCTTTCGCATATTAACTATAAGTTAAAACATTTTAAAAACGTGGATCTGTTTAAAAAAATATAATCCAAAAGGACAACATACCCTTCATAGAATTCGTGGACTCTGAAAAACCAGTTCCTTTCCGAATAAAAAATATTCTCCATACAAAAGATACACTTTAAGGATGTGGGTCCTTTCCAAATTACCAGAAGGTTTAAAAGTCCGGAAAGAAACTTAATCGATCACAACTTTGCCAGCCGGATTCAGACCTACCTAGCCAAAAATTTCACATTTTGAACACGCAGCAAGCGGATTTTCCACGTTGCGTTCAACGACTATTCAACAAAGCAGCATTGAAACGTGGAATTGGTCCTTCCTACTAGTTCCTAGTCAATCTATACACATCAATCCACATGGAAGTATCTGGACACTCATCCCATATCCCACGGGCATCAGTATAAATGATTGCAGAGATCTCGGCTTTGCGTTCCAATACCCTTTCAGTAGTGCAAGATCGACGACGATGGCGGAAGTGAAGAAAATAATGGTGGCCGTGGACGACAGTGAGTACAGTCATTATGCTCTCCAGTGGGCTTTAAGCAATCTGCATCTTTATGGAAGTGATGTATCGCTTGTGGTTTTTCATGCTCAACCATTGGCAGTCTTCAACAGTGCTGCAACAATGGGCATAACGTGTATGTTTCTTTCTCTCTTAACTGTTGTTACTGTTCCTATACCCCACACATATGTTTGATTTATGCGATTCAAATCCTGGGAGACTAACGTATCCCCTGGATTTGTGGATGGAATCCATAGGTTTGCCAATGGCCATTGATACATTTCTGCCTGATTGAAAATTCTTCTTGTGTTTAAATCCTTTTTTCTTTTAAGAAATGCTTCCCTAGCTTTGTGATGACATCTATGGTGAATTTGTCCATATGTAATAAAATTGAAATTGTAGTGAAATCCTGAACTTATTTGGATATTCACATGATAAATTTCAACCAGACACCTATTAACATGGAACTAACTAAATAAATTCTTTATTTTTCCTGAGCATCTATGGCATATACGAAATACTTCCCTAGCTTTGTGGCTTTGTACATGGCATCTAAGAAATGATTCCCCAGCTTTGTGGATGGCATCAATGATGAATTCGCCTATTCTCAGTGAAATTGTATTAAAGTCGTGGACTAGTTTCCCTTGTCCTGATTTTTACATGACCAGTTCCACCCAGGTCTTTATTGACATGGAACTAACCAAATATTTAGTCAAATTAACAACTAATTAAACTAACTCCTTAAAATTTGTGCTTAAATCCTTAATGTATAAACATAGTAGATAATTTTTAATACTTTGTCTAATAGAATACATGGATATTATGCAACCTACACTGGATATATATCTGATGGTCAGCAGTCTCTAATAAACCGTTGATAAATTCCAGATATCCAAAAGTATACCTGTGCAAAATTTATATGGACTGATGATATTAGAAGAATTGGTGGTACTGGTCCCCATTTTCTGCTGCACCTTTTTCACTCATATTGGTCTCTGATTTTTTATTTTGACCTGACAAAACTAATTGTTGAAACATAATTTCATCTTTTATTAAGGACTTAAAGTGTTGTCACAGGTTGGGAGGTCCACATTAGCGTCTAGCTCCTTGATTTCAGTCAGATGGGTTTTACAGGTTTATGAAATGTGGTGAAGTTTAGGATGGGTTTTACAAGTTTAAGAAATTTGGTGAAGTTTAGAACTTTGGATTGTTGGGTTAGTCAAGGGCTGCTATGGTCACTTATGATCTTGCCATGAAGGCTTTGATATCAAATATTCATAAGCTTAAGTGCTCCATTTGCTTCCCTGTAGATCATGCTTACCTGTCGTTCACACTTTCCTTCCATCTTTCATCCTTCCCTTCTTCCTTCGAGATCCTCCTTATAGCTCTTCACTCTATAATATATTCATTTTGACCATACCTATTTTGCTGCCTAATCCGCTCATCTTTCTTGGCTTATCCCTTGATTCTCCTCCCTTCCCATTGTCGTTTCCAATTTTTATTTCTTATCACATTCTTTGAGAAGTTTCCCTAAACTCTTTTCCCTACTCCATCCATAACCTCAGGTTTATTTATTTCGCTGGGACTTGCTCTATGGATGACTGCTATGACGATGAGTGTAAATCTTTGCACAAACTTCTTCATTGCTTATCATTCGTAGGGAGTATTGTTGTCTCCTGCGAACATAAGAAACGAAAGGTCATTATGTCCAGAAGATTGAACTAACCTCGATCCTTAGTAACTTCCCCAAGGTCTTTTGGCATGCGCTTCTTGCAACGAAAGCTTGCCTCCTGATGTTGACCCACAATTTAGGGTGTCTCATGCTGGCATGCTTTATGATATTGTTAGCCAGCCCTTAGCGTATGTCTCTTCCACTCTGACTTCATGTTATTTTTTTACTCCGGAGAATGCCAAGAGAGTTAGAAAAAATGACCACTAGCAACGTTGCCAATGGTGAGGGGTTTCAAGTCAAAGTTCCTTCAGTTTGGTGTTGATTCTCTTAGCTTCCTGTTGCAGACTGTAATAAGATGGTTTGTTGGGGTTTCCCACACTCTTGGAATCGATGCATCAGTCATCCTATTTATAAGTTAGTTGACTACTTTGATCCCAATAACTATAAACTGTTATGTTTGAACTTTGTACATACTTTTGCCAAATTATACTTTGTCATTCTTGATATGTTTCTTCTCGAGCGGCTGAAGAAAGGTTAATTTAGAGCCAAAGCCCACCTTGGCTTCAAGAAGGATTACCAAATGATTGGCCGCATCTTCATCATCTGTGCTACCAAAGAGGAAGCTAGGTTGCGGTCCTGTAAGGTCTATTGTTGGTTTGTATACTTTATAAGGCTACTTTTTTGGTGCACACACATTTCATGTTTGAGGGCCTCCATAACATTGGTATTTTAAGGGTAGTTATTGTTGCCATTTGGACGTTATAGTAGACAATTATAGGTCAGTTCCAAACAAAACATGACTTCTCTACTTTTATTAGGAGTATGCCGAGTCAAGTAGGGATGTGCTTCCTCCTTGACCTTATTCAGGTTTTATATTAGTGTAGTTAAGGAATTTGTTAGGAAAATCATAGTTGCTATTGGTGGGTGTTTCATGCATCATGTCCTAATCTCCTTGCTTCTTTTTGCTGATATTGTGGCGCTTATATGTTTTTTTACCGGATGGTCTACAAAGGTAGTTGGATGCTCTTCCCTAATTTTGTGATCTTTGTCAACTTGTGGTGAACCTCAACAGAATTGAGGTTAAGGCCATGATCCTCAACATATTTAAGCATGCATTGCCCAAGCTTCCTTTCTTCTTCAAAGGAGAGCCAATGGATATCACTTTACACTCATCTGGGTGTACAGATTCCAAAGGGGGGAGGGTGGAGTATGTACACCTCAGTAGACTTTACTAGTGAAATTCTTGCGTGGAGGCAGTCACCTTGTCCCATAAACAAGGGGGCTTCATACACCAATTTGGTGTCTAGCTTGGCTGTGACCTTGAAATTAAATTATTATTATTATGATGATTAAGTGAAAGCTATATGAATATGGATGAAATGACTCGTGTGCTCTGGGAGTGGGAATATGATGGAACATGGGTGTGATGTGGATTATACCTAGGTACAAAGTGAAAATCTGATGAAATATGAATGATACCAAGGTAAAACACTAGGAAAACACCCCACCATGTGCTAGAGTACGAAAACACCTAAGAACAAGAGATGAACCCACCTTGCAACAATCGAGAGTAGTAACTAGAACATCATGAGCAAGGAAAAATAACAAGGCGATCTCCCTGACAATGGTCCAGCATGAAAAAAGTAACTCCATCTAGCAAAGGTATGAAAATATCGCCAAACCACTAGATGAGCATTAGACATGACCCTCTATCATAGAGAAGTGAATCTCTTCCACCAAAGATCTTCATCATATAGTCCACTACCAAGAAGAGAAAAAGGCTCCATGAAGGTGTATTCCCCCAAGTCCATCCAAAAGCTTTGAACATAGGTATTAAATTGCTGAAAATGCAAATTTACCATAACCCTACTTACGAAGAAAAAGGTGAAAATGATATAATTTAGAATTTTGATCAACACCTACTAGATTAGTGCCTTGATCTAGTTGGGCAATGGAGTTATTTAGGGCAAGATCTATAAAGAGGGCCTTGATGAAGAGGGTGAGAAAATGAATATCTCTATTTAGAAACCGTAGCCACTTCCTTATATCGAAGATTTTAAGTTCAAGAGATGCGTATATCAAAATTCTCTTGAAGGATTCAAGGAAACACATTTTACATACCATGAAAAGGTAAGATTTCAAGGACAAATATTGCAAATTTTAATATGGCATACATAGAAACTCTAATTCACATGTAGCCCCCAAAGGGAGTGACATGTCCTAAGTAGACCTATCAATCCATAGTTGTATGTGATAAGGTGGTCATGGAGTGGGAAAGACTTCAAGGAAGATGCCACAACCATGAGACTAGCTAATGGATGTTGAAATCTTGAGTGTAGTGATGTAAGGAGGGAGCAATCATGGAGGTATGAGTTACCCCTTTCCTTGGCCTGCTTGTTTCACCTCTCTGGTGAACCTTTTGCTTTAATGATTTATCTTTCTTTGGTGCATAGTTTAGGTGATTGTTACCACTCAAACTAGCAGGGGTCCTAGGAGGGGATCCTAAAAGGGCAACTAGTAGGTCAAGGGCAACAATGTAGCGATATCCCACTGTCACCTCAGCTAAGGCTCCTTGATTTTTATGGACTTTCACCGATGCGAGGAGACTCGTTATGAAGGGAATCATTGGATGGATGAATCAATGAAGAGATAAAGAGTGATCCCTAAGGCCTATGCACAAGAGAGACTCAATTGCATGGTTTACTTGCTTGAGAAGCAAGGTGTAAGGCTCTCTAAGAAGGGCTAAGGGGATTTCAAGGGCTAAGGTTTGCAAATAAGACTTGTAAAGGAGAGAACTAGTCCTAGAAACCCTTGTGAAAACTTGGTTTCCAAATGGTCTTTGTGAAATTATCTTTAGTAAGTTGTGGGACCACATGGGACCAAGTGGACCTAGAATTAGGTCAAGGGGGTGGAGTTGATCAATCAAGGGTGTTCTTGACCTAATTGAGGGGGAGAAGGGGATCAAAGGGGAAATTTTCATTAATTTTGATGCAATGATCCCAATCAAGTCACTAGCCAATGGAAGCCAAGGGAAAGAATTGATCTCGGAGCTAGGGCTTGGAATATCTTAAGATCCCATTGTCAGAATTGCTTCAAATTTGGAGGGCTTCTAGGAGACACAACAATGCAGTAGAGGGCAAGAGATTGAATTTTTTGAGTGGGTGAATTGTGAGAAATTTGATGCCCTAGGTCACCTATTGGGGCTAGGACTAGAAAGAAAGGGAGAAAGTGAGAGATATGCTTTAGAGTGATCACCAGTGGAGGATCAGTGCTTAATCCTTTGGGAGAGATGGAGTCAAAGAGATTCCAATGCTGGGGATGGATTCACCTAGTCAAGGAGGCCTCTAGAACAATTTTGCATGGCAATTAGGGCATGTGAACAATTGCTTCAAGGTATTTACACTTTGATTTGCAATATATGATGACTTATCAAGATAAAACTTCGACAAGATATCTTTAGGAATATTCACTCATTCATACATGGCCCATGACATGATGCAATGCTATAAAAAGACAAATTTCCACAATTTCGCATAAGAAAAGCAGTAAATTTCAGTCTAGTATAGCGAAAATCCCCAGCAACATGCATGTGACATAAGAAAATAAGAAAATAGCATTAAAAGAGTGCTTACATGTAAGCAAGAGTATATCCAATCATCTAAGACAAAAACGAAGAGATCCAAACATCAAAATTCATCCATTCATCCAACTTCAGCGTCCAAGAAGAATAACAAAAATATCACGAGGGAAAGTGATGATGATCAAAATGATTCATAATAGTTGTATTTATACACTTCCAAATGAATTCGATTTAGCTAATTAGGCCTAATTTAGCCCCTAAAATAAAATAATGTGCATAATAACAAAACTTTTGGTGACAAGCCCACCAAATAGCTCAATAATGTAAAGATAAGCCTCTCAAGAGGGTCGAATGATCAACAAAGTGAGTCGTTGGGCCTTTGAGGAGGCCTAATGAAGTCCAAGGGGTGCCATGATGTAGAAATGGACTCCAAACATAGTGGACAAGGGGTTGGCCCCTTGTTTTCCAATCAAGAACCTGTGGTGCTCCCAAGTGGGTGTGGGGGCACAAGGACATCCTCATGGGTCTCCAAATGGATCAAATATGCCTGTAGACCATCTGTAAGGGTTGGAGTAATGACATAAGCCCTCCCTTTGCAGCGAGAGGCATCCTGGAACATCTGCCAAGTGTATGGTGCAACTGTGGAGCCGACTAGGCATGGTGGACCAGGTGCATCATCCTCATCCAAAAGGTGGAACACGAGTAATCAATGAACGCCGCTGGGGATCCATGAAGTAATATCTACTATGGTGGAAGCCAATGGCTCTCAACACTCACCCTACAAGTGCCAATGTGGCCCTCTGGAGGGTTAGGATCCTGTATAGGGAGACCAAACCCCAAATGAAGACCCACCTGCAATCCTGCATAAGATCGAATGCATCCTCTTGCCCTCCAATACAACAAATCATTAGAATAATCAAGTAATAATGCTTACCAGTCATGGGATCAACGGGGCACTTCATGGTGGCATGCCCTTCCATAATGGGCTTTTGCATGTACAAGTATCTTCAAGCTCAATAGGGGGTTAACCAAGGACCCTATTAGGTGGTTTCAACCTCTAAAGGGGGTGGCATGTCCATGGTACATCCTTTAAGAAGTAGGTGGCAAATTGTAATATTCCTAATTGGAAAATAACAGTAAATACCAAAAATATGAACTAGGAACAACAATTAAAATTAAAATCCAAGCCCCCAAATCAGAACACCATAGAAAATAAGTAGAATAACTGAGCCATTTTATTAATCTCGAGAATGATGAATACAATGAATAAGGAAAATGGAACCTTGGCTTGCTACTGCAAGCTATGCAAAACCCAGGTGATACAACTCTGATATGAAGGAAATATTGGCCCAAACTGGAACTGTGCACTACCCAGGAAATTACTATTGTTGTTGCTAGAATGGGATTAGAGATTCTGCTTTGAAGAATGCCCGAATCACCTTGAAATTGTAGCCACGGGCTCCACTCCGCATACCCAAAAATACCCAGAAAGGGTTTGGCCCAACTCCAAGCCAAAATTGAACCCACAAAGTGATGCAAATTTGCCAGCTAATAAGCAATATGACCTGCTATAAGAATGAGGATTTCAGGCCCGAATATCGCCCGAAAAATTCTGTAAAATTAGTCGGAGACTCCTCTCAATAAACCTACAAAAACCCATAAAGGGTTTGCGTTGAATCCACTGACCCCCGGTGACCCCCAACAAGTGTGAATTGCCCAATCTGGCCAGAAAACGCCCCACAATTTTGATACTACTAAATTATGCCCAAATCTACCACAGGAAATTTCTCCCAGCTCTGGCTAAATTCTCTACTGAGAAATACCTCCTATCTCCAACCCTTATCTCTCCCGATTCCACTTCTCTAAACCCTTGCGCAGCATTTGGTCAATAGCTTCTGCACCCTTGCCAAAAGATAGAAAAATTGACCCAGGTAATAGCCTCCAATCTAGCTCGGCAAATCGCTGTCCAAACTCCGGTCTAACAATAAGAAAATTCCTTGCAAAATCTTGGAGCCTCTAACCCACGCTTGCTCCCACAATGTGCTCCACAAAATACCTTTGTGCCCAAGAAAAACACACCACTAAATAAACTCCTGCAATGATGTCCAATGGAAGCTCTGAATTGAGCTCCCCAAATTTCCTCACTAGGGAGACACTCGAAGTTCTCCGAAATGAGGGTGGAATTCCGCTTGGAATTCCTAGTGCTAAACAACACTTTGGCCCTTGTGCTAAACAACTCCAAGAGAAGATGAAATATGAAGTGTAATAGCCAAAAGATAATCCACAAAATGAGTCCATCCTCCTTTTATAATTTCTCCTCATGCCTCTAGACTCCTTTTTTAATATTATTTTATTAGTGGGGGCCATTTTCCACTAAGTTACTTTTGCCGCCATTTAATAAAATAATAATTTGCCGCTATTCTCCAATAAAATAATACTAGCCACCTTTCTCCAATAATATTTGCCCCTTTTTAATTAATATTACTAAAATTGGGAAAAATTCCTTAGTGACTCCCATGCTCACAAAATTGGGGATATTACAGTCCTCCTCGCCAAAAATTGCTTGTCCTCGAGCAATGCTCGAACAAGCGCTCCCTCGAATGTACACTCGGTTGCTATTACCCCATGCGTTGTATCTAGGTCTATCCGAGCCTGCTCCTGCTTGAAGTTAAAGTATAATCTATGCATTCATAACCCGGAGCCTTCCTAATCCTTCTGGGCTATCTCCTTATTAATCGGTATAGGCGCCTGAAGAAGCTGTGGTTGAAGAGAAAGCTATGGTTAAATTATGGTATGTTCTATGCTTAGAGCAGTTTACTTCTTTTCTTTTTATTAACCATTAACTAGCAATCACATATACATTAAGTAAAGTGCAGATAGAACATTAAACGATCAACAGAAAACAAGCCAAGACAAGAGACACAAGATGTGGCGGCTAGCCAGGGACAAACCCCAATGTGGGGAAACCCTTTGATCAAATCTTCTTTTATCTTCAATAGTTCAGCAGAGAGAAATAGTACAAAATCAGAATTCTGTAATTTTATATCAGCAGCAGCAAACCCTAGATCAACAAAGTCAAACTTGGTCAAACGAGTTGAAATTGACCTCCAATATGCTTGGTCAATTTCCGGTCAACTAGCCCTCAAACAGCCTGAAGAAACAACCCTTGAACAACCCCAAAAACACAGTGAAACTGCTGTTGACTGAAGTCAACTTGCTGCCCAAAACTAGGGCAGTCAACGTTGGTCAAACATGTGGACGAATTGCATCGATTTTTGGCTTGGGTGGGGGGCATATGAATGAGTGAGTGACCCCTATGAAGGAGTAGGGCGATGGCGGCCTTTTAGTCGAGCGTGCTAACGCACCCTTAGATACATTTTAGAATGAATAAGCCATCCTTGACTTCTGAGGACGGTTCGTCTCTCTTGATTGAAGAAACTATTTACATAAACATAAGAACTCAAGAGGATCCTAAAATCCTGAAACTAGGAAAGGTTCTATTGACGCAAAAATAAGAGACGTACACTCAACTCTTGATTGAGTTTAGCAATGTGTTCGCCTGGTCCTACGCTGATATGCCGGGTCTAGATACCACTCTTATAGTACACCACCTAGTCGTCTCGAGGCCAAGCCGATCAAGCAGAAGTTGCGAAAGATGAACAACCCCAAAAACACAGTGAAACTGCTGTTGACTGAAGTCAACTTGCTGCCCAAAACTAGGGCAGTCAACGCTGGTCAAACATGTGGACGAATTGCATCGATTTTTGTGCCAAAATCTGCGGCCTTCCTAGGAGAGGCAGCCACACCAAAACCGCACCCTTGATGAGTCAAACGCTTGGTCAATGCAGGTCAAAGAGACCTTCAACAGCTTCTGTGTCCTCCTTTCAGCGTCCTCCTTGCCCTAATGTGTCCTCCTTCCCACGTGTGAGCTGCTCCTTGTATAACCTAAAGCTAAGGAGAGAGAGAGAAGAATGAGTGAGATGAGATGATTATAAAATGAATCAACCTCTCTTGTATTTATATGATTCACTGGGCATGTGTGCCACACATTTAATTGCTGGTTGACCTTGACAATTTGTCAAGTAAATACAAATAAATTCATATCTTCATAAATACTTGTCGGAATCGGATGATCTTTAGATCAATCCTACATCTCTCGACAAGAGGAATCTAGGAAAAATATCAGCTGCCATAAATGAGGTGACCCACATGGAGTTTGGCCCTAGTTGCCAATTTTAACACTCCCTCTCAACTAGGGAGAACTCCATCTGCAATCCGTCTGACCGTCGCTACTATCCCAGCCATCAAATGCATTGCCCTGCATTGCTTGGCCCTGCTCTGCTCTGCTTGAACTATGAAGAAGAAGAAATGATCGAGGATGTATCATACCATCCTCCACTGGCCCGAAGTCAGTGCCAGAGTGTGTCATACCACTCTCACTGATCTCGAATCAGTGTCATTGATCCCAGATCAATGGAGGTCATCCTAGCATAGGGAGTACGGTAGATACAACGATGCGTCCATTGATAGTACTACTAATGGGCCCTAATCCCATTTCCCTACTCATTGATCAGATGAGAGGTACTTCCCACGAGTCCCAGACTACATGGGTAGGATGCCTCGACAGGAGAACTAATCATTCTAATTTCTGTCCACTGGAGAACGAATCATCCTGTCCAACATTTGCCATAGGAGAACTAATCATTCTGGCCCACAGGAGAACTAATCATCCTGTTCCACAGTCGCCACGGAGAACTATTCATCCTGGCCTACAGGAGAACTAATCATCTTGTTCCACAGTCGCATAGTGCACCACCAAGGGATGGTGAGTCGCCCTATGGTCGCATGTTGCTCCAAGAAGTACCCCGCGCCCCCCTGGAGCTCCCAGAGCTCAATACATCATACTCGACCCTCATAAGAGGGTCTCTGAACGACACCAAGTCGTTCTCGGAAAGTCAAGAATTTGACCTTTCCCAGGGGCTTCGTCAAAATGTCGGCGACCTGTTCATCTGTACCGATATGTTGGAGCCTTATTGCTCCCCGTTGCACCATATCCCGAATATAGTGGTACCTGATATCAATATGCTTGGAGCGATCATGAAATACGGGATTCTCTGATAAACGAATCCCGCTTTGGTTGTCACACAGGATCACGGTGGTATCCAATGTAAATCCAAACAGCTCACTGAAGAGCTTTCGCAACCAGACCGCCTCACAAGAGGCCATACTAGCAGCAATGTACTTTGCCTCGACGTTGCTCAAAGCCACCGACTTCTGCTTCCTGCTCATCCAGGATATCGTAGCAGATGCCAAAGAGAAACAACACCTAGAGGTGCTCTTTCGGTCCACCACACTGCCTGCCCAATCAACATCGGTATATCCAAGTAGTCTCACATCTTCGACAGTGTATCTCAACCCATGAGTGATTGTGCCACGAAGATATCTTAACAGATTCTTGGCACGAATCCAATGTGTGTGGTGAAGCTCAACCATATGTTGACTGCAAAGCATATATCCAGACGGGATTTGACCAAGAACATCAATGCTTTGACGAGTTGACAATACTCGGTAGCATTTCGTAAAACAGGTCCGGCAGCGCTACTGCTTAACTTCTTGAAGTCAAGCTCCATCGGGTAGTCACGAGCTTGTAGTCCACCATACTGAATCTCTCCAATATTTTCACCATGTATTTTCCTTGAGATAGGAAAATCTCCCCTGGTTTCTGCTAGACTTCCAGTCCTAGGAAATAGTGCATCAGTCCTAGGTCTTTCATCTCGAACTCGGAAGCCAACTCCCTCTTACATTTGAGAATGAGAGGGTCTGTACTTGTTAGAAAGAGGTCGTCAATGTACAACACCAGTATGAGAGGTTTGTCATCTTCAACCTTAAAGTAAAGGTTAGGGTCGACTTCACTCCTAGTGAATCCCAGCTTCAATAGGTAGCTATCGATCCTCTCATACCACGCTCAGGGTGCCTACTTCAGCCCATAGAGGGCTTTCTTCAACCTGCACATGTGAGACTCTTGATCATGAATCTCAAATCCTTCGGGTTGTTCCACATAGACTTCCTCTTTGATCGAACCATGAAAGAATGCGGTCTTCACATCCATCTGATGTAGGTTCCATCCTTGCGAAGTAGCAAGGGCTATGATCGAGCGGATGGTGGTATATCGGGCAACAGGTGCAAATATCTCGTCATAGTCTATACCTTCCTTCTGAGAGAAGCCGTGAGCGACAAAACGAGACTTATACTTTTCAGCACTTCCATCAACTACATGCTTTATCTTGTAAAGCCATTTCGAAGTGACAACCGCTTTGTCTTGGGGTTTGGGGACCACATCCCAGAGATCATTTTTCATGATGGACTCATATTCCTCAGTCATAGCATCCTTCCATACTTGATGCTTGATAACTTCTACAAATGATGAAGGCTCATTTTGGATGATCGTGCTCATGATGGTCAAGTATCCCTGATACCTGGCCGGCTTCTTACTTTCCTGGAAAGTCCCTCTGGGTGCAATGTGTCCTTCAGCGTCATCCAGTGTCCCCCTAAGCCATGAAGGCCTCTTCCTAGAAGAGGAAGGCTCTTGCAGAGGGGGATCAATAGGATCCATAGGTTCTTCCACATCGGGCATTGTCTCATCTTCCTTTTCCTTTGGTTCCCTAGTGTCAGCTTCTTTAGATCCCCTTTGAGTAGGAAGATTGTCAATTTTGCTAAGAGCCATATCTTCGTCAAAGGTGACATCATGGCTAATCTCGATTTCCCTTTGACCAGCCACATAGATTCTATAGCCCTTAGTGTTTTCGCTATAGCCCATGAAAATTCCTTTCTTTCCAGATGCACCCAATTTATTCCTCTTCTCCTTTGGCACATGAAAATATATTGGACTTACAAAAATTCTAAAATGAGATACGTCAGGTTTCTTACTAGTGAACATCTCTTCGAGAGCCTTGGAACCCAATGCTTGATGAGGGCATCGGTTTTTCACATATACGACAGTATTCACAGCTTCGGCACATAGAAACTTCGAAAGTCTTTGATCATGAAGCATAGCACGGACAACTTCCACAATTGTACGATTCTTCCTTTCTGCCACACCATTCTGCTCAGGAGTATATGGTGTTGTAGTCTCCCTCTTAATGCCAACTTCTTTGCAAAAGTCATGGAACTCATTGGATTCATACTCAGTCCCATTATCAGCCCTTAAGATCTTGATTTTCTTTTCGGTTTGATTCTCGATCAAGGCTTTGAAGTGACGAAACCAAGTGAACACTTCATCCTTCTTTTTCAAGAAGTATATCCAAGTCTTGCGAGAATAGTCATCTGTAAAAGTGAGGTAATATAAATATCCTCCCAAGGAGTTCACATGCATCATACCAGATACGTCTGAGTGAACCAATCGTAATATATCGGAGGTCTTGCTTTGGCTTGAGAGGAATGGTCCCCTTTTGAGCTTCCCTTTGGCACATCCCAGACATACACCTTCTTGCTCTAATCGGAACTTGGGAATCCTTGTCACCATTTGTCTTGCATAGGGTAGAGCTTTATAATGAAGGTGAGCAAACCTTTGATGCCATAGTTCGGACTGAAGTGATGTGTCTCAAGACATGACACCCAGCGGACTTCCTCCGACTTGATATAATGAATCAACTCGAAACCCAAGAGTGAAAGCTTCTTTAAAATTCTTTTTCCATACACGTACCTTGCCATCGATGAAGGTTACCTTGTAGCCTTTGTCTTCCATTGCCAAAACAGATGGACACCAAGTTCTTTTTGAGATCAGGTACATATAGGACTTCTTGCAAATGAATTGTATTACCCTGATTCAATTGAAGAATGACATTTCCTACACCTTTCACGGGATATTTTGCGTTGTCCCCAAGAACAATTTCCAGGTTGGTCTCCTTCTCTATCAGATTAGAGAGAGTTTCTTTGAAACCAGTGAAGTGCCTTGAGGCACCACTATCAATAAGCCAATTTCCCAGCGTGTCTGGGGGAGCAGTAGTAGAGAGGGCCGCTGGTAGACAATATTCATCTTGCTTATTGTTAACAACGTTAGATTCATACATGGAGTTTCCTGCGTTCTTGAAGGGTTGTCCTCTTCCTTGATTTCCGACATTTCTTTTACCTTTGCCATTGGACCTGCCATTCCTTTGATTGCCTTGAGAGTGATTTTGGTCATCGTCATGGTGTGAGTCCCTTTTATCAGGGCACTCCCTTGCATAGTGGCCCATTTTATTGCAATTGTAACATCGTCCTTTTCTTCCACCCTTCGGTCCAACCTTTCCTTTGGATTTAGCCCCAAAATTGTTTCTTCTTTTAGCATGAGAAGAAAAGGCAGAGGGATGGCCTTTAAGTGCGGCATTTCTTGCTCTTCCATCCTTGTCTCTTCTTGAATACATCTAGTCATCAATTCCTCAAATCCTGGGATGACATTATTGTTGAGAAGAGTAGTCCTGAATATATACCATTCAAGTGGTAGTCCTCCAAGAGTTGTGATAGTCATTTCCCTATCAGGAACTACTTCCCCAATAGATAGGAGATCATTCTTGATCTCGGAGATCCTTAAGAAATATGCTTGCATACTCTCATTTTTGCCCTTCTCAATTTCCTTCAGCTTATTTCTAAGGAACAGAACTTGATTTGCATCATTAACTCTAAATAAACTCACCAGTCTATCATAGATTTCCTTGGAGGTTGTCAACTCGAAAACATAGGCCACCAGGCGCTTGTCGATAGAGTCCCAGATGATCTTCCTTGCTTTGACTTCTCCCTTGGACCACTTGCTTTTGGCAGCAACAGATGCATTTGATGGAGGTGCAACAATATTGCCTCTCACATGGTCCAACACTTCGTGATCTTCTAAAGTCAGATCGAGAGACATCTTCCATTCGTGATAGTCAGACTTCTCATGGAGCTTGTCTTCGGCGGGGAAGAGTGTTGAGGACCCCATGTAGTTTTTAGGATAGCCTTGCCAACCTTCGGTGATTGCTCTTGCTCTTGCTTTTGCTAGGGCTTTGTCTTCGCCTCACCTCTGATACCATGTTAAATTATGGTATGTTCTATGCTTAGAGCAGTTTACTTCTTTTCCTTTTATTAACCACTGGTTAACAATCACATATACATTAAGTAAAGTGCAGATAGAACATTAAATGATCAACAGAAAACAAGCCAAGACAAGAGATACAAGATGTGGCGGCTAGCCAGGGACAAACCCCAATACGGGGAAACCATTTGATCAAATCTCCTTTTATCTTCAATAGTTCAGCAGAGAGAAATAGTACAAAATTAGAATTTTGTAATTTTATATTAGCAACAACGAACCCTAAATCAGCAAAGTCAAACTTAGTCAAATGAGATGAAACTGACCTCCAATATGCTTGGTCAATTTCCCGGTCAACTAGTCTTCGAACAACCTGAAGAATCAGCCCTTAAATAGCCCCAAATACACAGTCAAACTGCAGTTGACTAAGTCAACTTGCTGCCCCAAACTAGGGCAGTCAACACTGGTCAAACCTGAGGTCAGATTGCCTCGATTTTTGTGCCAAAAAATGCGGTCTGCCTAGGAGAGGCAGCTACACCAAAACCGCACTCTTCTAAAGTCAATGCTTGGTCAACGCTGGTCAAAGAGACCTTCAGCAGCTTCTGCGTCCTCCTTGCCCTAAGGTGTCCTCCTTCCCACGTGTGAGCTGCTCCTTGTATAACCCAAAGCTAAGGAGAGAGAGAGAGAAGAATGATTGAGATGAGATGATTATAAAATGAATCAACCTCTCTTGTATTTATATGATTCACTGGGCATGTGTGCCACACATTTAACTGCTGGCCGACCTTGACAATTTGTCAAGTAAATACAAATAAATTCATATCTTCATAAATACTTGTCGGAATCGGATGATCTTTAGATCAATCCTACACCTCTCGACAAGAGGAATCTAGGAAAAATATCAGTTGCCATAAATGAGGTGACCCACATGGAGTTTGGCCCTAGTTGCCAATTTTAACAGTGCGTGGTACTATCCCTAAACCAGACTAAACTCTGGACCAGTCTTGATTGATGGTGCATCATGGTGCCCGATTGGCTGCCATCTCGACCTTTCAAAACATATAAGGCGGAAAATATTGATCATTCATCACTGGTACATAAATATTTGATTTGGTGGGGGTCGTTGGCAGGTAGAGGAGGAGGTATCGACAACAAGATCTCTCTCTGTTGACCCAAACTATCACTGCAAACAATACCGGGGTCCCAAATATGCCACTGAGTCACCCTGAATCCGTACACCATCCTGTCATAAATGAATCCCTCGATACCAGGGTCCCATGCTAATCTAAAAAAGATGCCACCATGCTGACGTTGCGCCACTCTGATTACATCTGACTGCCCATCGTGCGCATACCATATCCTCCTCTCCTGGAACTTGATGGTGAAATACTGATAAAGGCCAAATACATCTTGCCTAGGCATCTCCATGATGCCAAAGCCTACCCATCCAAAGCTAACCTCGAACCTGTGTAGCAATAGGGAAATCCTACCTTGCCATATGATGAAGGCCTCTGCGAACCCCCATGTATCGACCCAAGAGTGAGCTAGATCACTCTCTGCCATGACTCCCCTCATCAAGAGACAGAGTGATCTATCAACCAATTGAATCCCTGGATCCCATAGCCAGACCTGTTGTGGCATAGCTCTTACGACTGTTGGAATCCATTCGTCCATCGTTTCTAGTCCCTGCATGCAATCAATATATAGGCTCCATATATCATGAACTAATCTGATGCATGCTAAACTGCCCTATGTTTGCCATTGCATAGTATTAATGACTACTAGGAACCACATGTGCTAAATAGCTACCCCCTGAATGAAGCTAATAGATGGGTATCTGATACTCACAATCGACTCAGTGTATGTGGATCCATCCTGCTCCTGCCAACCATCACCACTAAGTCTGCCACCCGCCCTCTCGATAATGTGCCAATACAATGTCTGGAGCCCGAACACATACTGGAAAACTGCCTCAGCTGTACACGGTATCCTCTACTCATGCATGGTCCTGACTCCTGACATGCCCTATGGAAAGAGTGACACGTCTCCCTCATGACCAACTCCCCAGGCGTAGGCTCAGTGATGAACGACATGCCACCCCTGCAGATGATCACCTCATCCCCCAACCTATGGTTGTCAACTCGCGCACCGAACCAGTGCCACCACTGAGAGGTCTCTCCCCTAGTGTGTTGTGTGTCATCCAAATATCTTGGGTGAGCTCCCTGTCTCCAGCTGTTCGTGCCTAGAGTGTCAAAGGAAAAGAGCCAAATCGTCTATCACTATGAGTGATGTAGAAGAAGGACAAGCGTGTGAGTCCCCATGGATACCATTGAGTATCGCACATTTGCATCCCTGTCGATCCTGAGTGAACTACACCCAAAGGTATGCCCTATGTCTCCGTCCATAAGTCTCCCTGGAGGCAACCCTCCAAGACCCTGCTATGCAGCACCATATGCCCCTACATACCATCGAGCATCCTTGTACTCCTCGGCATGTCGCTGTACATTGCGACTGAATACCCCCTGCTACTGCTGCCCCATCCTGCATCATCTCGTGTCTTGCCATTGTCTTAGTACCTGACACTCCCTGCGTGTACTCAATGCGATGCGAGTCACTCCTATTCCATAGCATAAACCGACAGGCTACCGCACACCACCACGCATCTCCATGCTCCTCTGCATGCCATTGCTCCCCGTTGCATAGCCCTACACACAACTAGATGTTATGGCCTAAAATTGGGTCTATACACATCAATTTGCATCCCTCTACATAACACTGGACCCTACGATATAACCCTGTGCAGTTGTGTGTACTACTGCCTATTGTCGTACCACCCTGTAACACATGGTATCTCGCATGTGCAAAAGTATCCACCACTCTGCTAGTGATCCCACCATGACACGTGTCATATCTCCTCGTTTGTTCCGGTAGACCTGAGGGGCCTAATTCCACTCCTGCTAGAGGGGATATCTCTGATGTGCCGATCCTCGACGATTATGTGCCCAATAGCTCAATGGGAGAACATCGTCTCCATACAATGCCCGGTCCGACAACCTACCCATGCCACCTCCTCCAACCAGTTCTTGCTAGAGAATGCTAATCATCTTACGACCCCATGCACAACCAACATGCCAAAACAACCCATGGAATCTGCTCACAAACCGCCTGGCCACTAGTGCTGATTGGAACTCCCTTAAGGAATGCATGTGCTCAGTCACTGGGTCGATTACCTCATCAATGCCATAGCCATCCTGCATGTTTGATATCGGATAGGAAGCCCCACCTGGATCCCAATGCCAACCTGGGCCTCTAGTACCCTCGGTTTTTGAGAGCTCCCACAGAGCTTTACTCTAGACTACGACCATCTCCATGAGTCCAACCCACTCCATCGGGTACCAACTCAGAATCTCTCGCCATCCAACCCCAAGAGAGGGATCAAATGCACAAACTCTCGCACATAGAACAAGCCCTCCATCCTTTGAGTGTTGCACCTTGCGCAGCTCATGTTGCCTCATCTCACCATCCTGGTTGACACATAAAACCTGTCGAGGTGACTCCGCCTCTCTCTCTCTGCTGTGCAATGTTGCAAGCCCCATCTATATGAGTCCAAAGAGAGCCACTGTCTGGAAGTATTGCAACTTTGTTGACGGTCTGTGCATCTGTCTGCTCTAAATCGGTGGCTGGCCCAAAATATGATTGCATGTCCTCTTCCATCATGGGCTCAACATGAGCCTCTAACTGTTCCTCCATAGACAACCCGACATGTGTAGAGCTGTAACTAGGGTCTCTCACACCACTAATTATCCCACATTAATAAGTCAATCCGGGAATGCTTTGTTATTGCAAGGAGTAGCTCAATCCGAGTAATGCTCGGTAGTATAGTGTCCTAATGATTTGAAAGGAAACAGATGCTAAGCTGTAACTAAACTAACCCAAAAGATAGAATCACACAAGGCGGTTGATCAGTCAAGGGTACGGAAGCAATAACCCATCCCTTTAGAAACTGATAAAGAAAGGAAATCAGAGCATGGACTTATAGGTCTGGGGCTAAGCAGCGTCTTGCTGAGGCTCACTACAGCCTTAGGCCTGCTCTCACACTAAGAACAACAAAGGCAGGTAAATCAAGCAGCGTCTTGCTGAGGCTCACTACAGCCTTAGGCCTGCTCTCACACTAAGAACAACAAAGGCAGGTAAATCAAGCAGCGGAAAGTAAAATGGAACAGCAGTCTGGAAATGGAACAGCAGTAATGAAATGGAACAGCAGTAATGAAATGGAACAACAATCCTCAACCGTATGTACACGTTCTATACTACTATAGCAATCTGAGAGTAATGGATGATATGACTATGTTTCTGAACGAAGTAATATTGCTTTCAAGTCTTACAAATACTATTTCACATGGATCTGATAACAATAACATTCATACCAACATTCCGCTACAGAAATAGCTGAGAGATGCAATTCGAATAGATCCACTTATACAATGCAGAGACATGAGATAAAGAATTCATTCAGATATCAGTTATAATGAAGCATAGTATATCACATAAAAGATGTATCAGATTACTTAAATAATGGAAATAAACAAACCACACACAAATCACAGTATAATAATACAAAAGCAAGTGTCCTTCGGAGCTGGGCCCTTGGCTGCCAATGGAACACTGCCTTAAGTTACTCCAGATGCAGAGACGAAATGAACACCAAGTCTTCTATATTAATCGCATCAACAAAAGTATAACAAAGTCAGGTCTCAACGAGACTCAATGATCACAGTTGGTTCTGAAACTTAGAATTACAAAAACAATCCTTTTTCCGCTCAATGGCGTGGTGCCTTTATATAACAGAAATGACGGAGGTATCTAGATAATTAAAAGATAAGTTAAAGCAACGATCCCTCAGGATCAAAGATCCTGAGGGATTCGCTAATCGTTCGATTCTTCTCTTTCCCTTCTTGCGTTCTCCGACTCAGTATCCTGCATTCTTTCTCTGGGCTATTCGGCTCTAATTTTACTTGATCTTGTCCGCATCCGGTTCCCCGTTGGAGGGACAGTAGTTATTTTCCCTTTGCTTCTTGCTTTCAATCGCCGATCCTTTGTTCCCACGTCTTCCTGCATAGAAAACGTCAATTATTAGCACTTGAGCTATTGTTGCACATTTTATCAAAACCCTTTATTTTCTTTGAACTCATAATGCAGAAAAGGTTAGAATTATTATTGAAAAACCACTAGATTGCTTGTCAAAAGCATACCTTCCAAGTGCTCCACACACCCCCCTGCTTACCCTGTTTCATGGCCTCATGAAAACGTTATAGTTAACATGCAAGGCGGTGAGAGAATAGGCTGGAGAAGGGATCTCGCGAGGAGGCCGGCAACCGTGATGAGCAACTAGATGGTCAAAGAACTGATCTATTTGATCTGCAAGCATCTCATATAAGGCCTGATATCCGGGTGCAGGGTGCCAAATAATTGGACTGCGAAATCGATATCCCAACCAGGATGGCCCTGCTCGCAGAATCCGTTCCCCATAGAGACTCAATCGGCTGGCAGCCAGCTCAAAATTCTCATATCTAAAGGGTTCCCTGAGCTGGATGTTTGGGTTAGAGGTCCGATATCGAAATTTTGCAGCATAGAGGGCCAGATCTTTAATAGTCAGGAAATATTCCAGACTATTTCGGATCAAGTCTTCATGCATGGGACCTAATATCTCCTTGACACCTGGGATCCTCATCAGACTCCTATGCTCTCTCCATAGCGTCACTGGGTCTCTAGGTTCAGCTCGTACCCATAAATCTAAGCTATTCTCTTGCCTCTGGAAGGTGTTGTAAGCTCTGAGCCATTTCACCTGATTAACCCCAAATGAGATGAAGGCTTGGAATTGTACATCGCCA
This sequence comes from Pinus tabuliformis, assembly GCA_031772625.1. Lineage (NCBI taxonomy): Eukaryota > Viridiplantae > Streptophyta > Pinopsida > Pinales > Pinaceae > Pinus > Pinus tabuliformis. Next base: position 980,423,886 of record CM062812.1, read on the forward strand.
ACAAAAGGGCCAGGATTTAAATCAGTTTCCTGGTCTAGCACAAGATTGTGCAGGTAAAACTCGCATAATAACCTTTGAACTTTAACTCCATAGTGCTTGCAACAGTCTATAAAATCATTAACAGTGTTGATATGGATAGGTGCTCCTGCCCTAACGGCTTTTATTTTTAATCTCAGATATCGTTCAAGCAAAAATAAAGCATAATTTTTAGCAGGGGCCCTACAAGTCAAAACGTCATTATATAAGGAACACACGGTGTCCATCTGCTTAACAACACTATCTAATCGACGAGTTACCTTAGCAACCTTTTCCTGCTCCTTCTGCCATCCTTCAAAGGCCTGGCTCTCAGACTGACTGATGTCTCGAAGTTGCTGTTGGAGCTCTTCGTATCTTTCCTTGGGGACTGTCTGTTCTCGCAACTGCTCGGCTTCCTGCTGGGCTTCCTTCATCATTTTATGCAAGGTTCTGGTTTTTGGGTCCTTCTTCCACACAGCCGTAGAGGCTGGAAGTTTAACCTGGACCTTCCTATTACGTTGCTTGGAGTTTAGGACCCGAATTACGCCCGAGGGTGGTGCTTCTGTTTGGACTTCTTTGCTTTCTGTTTCCTTCTTAATGCGAACGAAGGGTTGCTGTGGTCTTCCTGCCATCGGAGCCTCTTGCTGTTCCATTGGAATATCCATTCGTTCTTCAAGGCCAGATGGAACAGCAGTCTGTCCCTCCGCGCTATTTGGAACAACAGTTTGTTCCTCCATGTCATTTGGAACAACACCCTGTTCCTCATTATTATTTGGAACAACAGACTGTTCCTCGGCAGTAGGTCTCCTGATGGGGTTTCGACCATCAAAGCGAATTCTTGTCCTCGGGGTTCTTGCTACCGTGGTCCTCCTCCTTTTCCCTGCAGTCTTTTGTATTCTCAGACTGGCTTTCAACATTCGAATTTGCTGCCGGAGTCTGGCTATAGTGCCCAGCAACCTCTGCTGCTTCTTTCTTAATTTCTCAATTTCCCTTGTCTCGGCAGAGGGTTTGGTTCTCAAGCTTGCTTCTTCTTTATCTGGGATATCTTCCGGCATCCTGGGGACAGATTGTTATCTTCCATTTCATTATCATAACCAGACAGGTTTTCTTCCCCTGCCTCTTCTGCATGCATTTCCTCGGGTAATTCTTCTTCTGTGGGACCGTCACGGACACCTCCTGTGCTGGAGGCCTGGCCATATTCTCCCATATTGGCCAGAACTGCTGCCAATTCCTCCTCACCTGGAGGGTCTTGCAACGGGCTACCCCCTGGCTGTGCAATTTCTTCTTCCTGATTGCCCTGTTTGGTGGCCTCTTCTCCCTCAGAGTGTTCATGTCCTTTTTCAATTTCTCCTTCCGGCTGGTCAGTCTCGGCCTCCGATTGCTCAGCATTTCCTTCGGAGGGTCCTCCCTCTGATTCTGGAGGTTCATCCGCAATTTCAATTGGCTGGGCCGTTGTTCCCTGAATTCTTTCCAACCTTCCTCGTATCCGGGCCAGCCGAGCTGACTTCCTTGGCCTCTCAGGTTGGTCGGGTGTACCAGCAGGTTCTGCGGGTTTCTCTGGTTGTTCTGGCGTATCGGGAGGTTGTTTCCGTTTTGAAGCGGCATGTCTTTCTGCTGCTGACTTCTTGCGTTTCTCTAATCGTTCCGGCGTGCTAGAGGATTGTTCAGGTTTTGGGGGTGGTGCAGCCGATCCTCCTTCGACTATTGCGACCAGTTCCTCCCAAGTGCTTTGCTGTTGAGTGAGACCGTGGCTCACTATCAACCGAATCAGCCCATGGTGGCTAACGACTGTATCTATGTGCTGGGCCTTTTTCAGGCTTTGGGCCGCGTCATGTAGTAGCGAATTTAAAAGTGCAGGGAGATTTACAGAACATTTTCCTTTTAAAACAGCTAAAAGTTTCAGGTGACGAGGTCTTACCACGTCTTTTCTCCCTTCACAGGTGATATAGCTTTGTACTGTCTTCGCTAGCTCGGTCCAGGGTTCCCCTAGTGTTGCCGTCAGAACTCCTTTCCCTTTGACTGTCAAGCTTTGGCCTTCGTCCTGGAAAATTTCCATAGCTTTTTGTAATCTTTCCTTCTTCGGCGTCCATATGGGTCCAGCAGCTGGTAATCCTGAGACTTCTGCGATGATATCCTCTGTAACCTCTATCCGCTTTCCTCCTACTACGGAGTAGTTTTCCTGCAAATTCTGCAGGAATTCCAACGCTACTGCTTCGTTTGATTCTTGCAGGCGGTTGAAGTAATTCAACCATCCTGCGTTTTCCAGGATTTTGCGAGCAGCAGCGGAAACTGTCAGCTTGTGAGGTTCGCTTCGGACCGTCTTTCCGCCCATGATTCAACTCAGAAATGGAACTCAGAAATGGAACAACAACTGTTTGCGGTATTTGCGACGCAGAGAGGATGATTGATGCCAATTTTGGAAAGGATCACACAGGGCATGCAACAAAAAGAAAAGATCGTGGACGGCAGTCTCCGTGGGATGGAATCATCATACCGTTAAACCATGCCATTCCTTTGTACATTATCTTGCCCGAATGGTATGCAGCCACGTAATCCATGGAGTAATGAGGTTACTTCCCCCCCCGCGATCTGATAGGCTGCCCACAGCCGTCAAAGAGAGGAGCAGCAGCCAGTCGGGAGTGCAATCATCAAGTACAGCATATGAAATTATGCCATGTTGTAAAAAAACAACGAAATGCCGAAACCGAGGCAAAAAGGTGGATCGCGTTTTATATAAGCCTGCGTGATATAATGAGGAACCGGGGGATTGGACGTCTGTCAACTGTACGAAGTCTCCAGTAGTCATTGTCAGTTCCGTTGCCATGATCGGTGGTAATATTCATGCGATAGATATATCGGGGTGTGACATATGATACATGCAAAGGATATAAGAGACAGAAAGATTTAATATCATACCTGTTGGTGTAAATATTACGACTTCTATGCCATTAACAGAGCTCTGCTGCCAACAGGTGTTCATAACCTTGGCAGAGTTGTTTATTTCACCCTCCGGAACCATGATCCTTTGTGTATATTCGAAGGAGTGCTTTGTCAAAATGCAGGCCATTATGCTGGCTTGGTGACCAGATAGCCATAATGCCATTCACAAGGTAGGCGCGAAGCGTGGTCAGGCCGGCTCGCGATGAGACCCCCTGTTCCAAGGTTTGCTTGTTAATTTACCTTCGGACCATATCCATGGTGTGGTGGCCGTTATGGGAATGCCACTTCGCTTCCATCCTTATGATCATGGTAGGCCGGCTCTTAATGAGACCCCCTATCCTGCATTTGACAATTTTCATATTTTGTTTTTGTTTTCTTTTGCAGAGCACCTCTCTTGTTTATTTTCACATAAGGGTGGTTCCGCACTCCTTAAGAGCGGGGAATGGTGGAAGAAGTCTTACGATCCCAACAGATAGATATAAATCGTTCGTTCTTATTCCCAAGTAATGATCAAAAAAAGATTTTTAGGGGAATCGTCATGATAAAGATCACCAATGACAATGGCACCGGTAAATGATAATGACAGCGAAGATGAAAAGTTCACGTCCCTCCTCTTGTCCTTTTATACATACTGGCTTCATAGTGATAGCGATTTATGATGTGCTGATTTCGGTATCTCATGGTTTATGTTCACCGCATAAGTTCATTGCTGTATCTAAAAGATTGAGGAGACCATGGTCGCAAAGCATCCTCCATAAGGGCGAAAACATGTCAATGGCATTCCTGAGAGAAGAATTCATTCGTAGGATACCATTTCTTTGAGAGGAACAACGGAAAATCGCAAATGCTGTTCCTTTTGAGAAAGGAACAGCAAAGACACTCAAATGCTGTTCCTTTTGACAAGGAACAGCAGACGCACTCAAGTGCTGTTCCTTTTCGCAAAGGAACAGCAGGAACACACAAGTGCTGTTCCTTTTCGAAAAGGAACAACAAAACACACAAGGGCTGTTCCTTTTCGCAAAGGAACATCAAAAATACGCAAGTGCTGTTCCTTTTTGCAAAGGAACAGCAAAAAACACGCAAGTGCTGTTCCTTTGCAAAGGAACAGCAAAAACACAAGTGCTGTTCCTTTTCGCAAAGGAACAGCAAAAACACACACGTGCTGTTCCTTTTCGCAAAGGAACAGCAAAAAGCACACAAGTGCTGTTCCTTTTCGCAAAGGAACAGCAAAAAGCACACAAGTGCTGTTCCTTTTCGCAAAGGAACAACAAAAACACACAAGTGCTGTTCCTTTTCACAAAGGAACAGCAAAAAGCACACAAGTGCTGTTCCTTTTCGCAAAGGAACAGCAAAAACACACAAGTGCTGTTCCTTTTCACAAAGGAACAACAAAAACACACAAGTGCTGTTCCTTTTCACAAAGGAACAGCAAAAAGCACAAGTGCTGTTCCTTTTCACAAAGGAACAGCAAAAACACCCAAGTGCTGTTCCTTTTCACAAAGGAACAACAAAAACACTTGGAATACAAGTAAAAAATCAAGGAAACATATATACAAGATGTTATGTACAAGTTATAAAATGAATTTCTTAAGCTATAGGTGAGGAAGATTTCGCTTCCTCTCCTAAAATTTCCATATCAGTATCTTGTCGCAGCTGTTGACAGAAGGATTCCCGAGTGAGTGGCTTTCGATAAAGGCGAACTCGGTGGCCATTTACTTTGAATGCATATCCAGAACCGTCAATTGTGATCAGGGTAAGGGTCCCATTGTCATGTACCTTCTGGATTTCGTATGGTCCTAACCATCGAGTCTGGAGTTTCCCCGGGAAATCCTGAAACCGAGAGTCGTATAACAGAGCCCAGTCTCCTTCATGAAAGACTTTATTCTTGATAAGTGCATCGTGCCATTTAGCTCGCTGCTGTTGAATCAATGCTGTATTTTGTAATGCAGAGAGCCTGATTTCGTCCAATTCATTAATCTGCTGTAATCGATTGATTTGTGCCTCACTCAGATCTAGGCCGACTTCCTGTGCAGTTCGTAGCGTTCGGATTTCGAATTCTATGGGGAAAATTGGCTGCTTTCCAAACACTAATTGATAAGGTGAATAGCCTGTAGTACTTCTCCATGTGGTTCTGTAGGTCCACAGTGCCTCAGGTAGTCGAGCGGCCCAATCTCGCCGATGCGATGCAATGGTCTTTGTTAAAATTGATTCTATTACCTTATTACTACTTTCTACTTGCCCATTTGCCTGCGGATGGTATGGGGTAGTGATCTTATGTTGGACATGGTAATTGTTAAGTGTTGCAGCTAATTTATTTCCAACAAATTGTGGTCCACCATCGGTGATTAATTCTCTCGGAAGTCCATAACGTACAAACAAATGGAACAAGAATTGTATCACAGAGTCTTCTGTAGCCCTAGGTAATGATTCGGCCTCGACCCATTTAGTAACATAGTCTGTCGCCACCAGAATGTATGTCCTCTGATTTGATGATGGATTGATGGGCCCAACGAAGTCCAGAGCCCATCGTTCAAATGGCTCAATGACCAATTGTGGTCTCAGAGGCATTTCATCGGCTTGGCTAGGTTTTCCTGCTCGCTGGCAGCTGTCACAGGCTTGTGCAAATTTTTTCGCATCCTTGAAAATTGTAGGCCAATAGTATCCCGTCTGCAATACTTTATGTGCTGTTCGTTTTTCAGCGAAATGTCCCCCGCATGGCCCGTCATGGCAAGCTTTTAGAATGTCGAAGATTTCGTCTTCTCGAATACACCTTTTGATTTGCATGTCTGCCCCTGTATGGAACAAATGGCCTCCAATCCATGAAAACCGAGTGCTCTTCTGAACAATCTGCTTGCGTTCCTGAGGGGTTAAGTGTTTTGGTAGCTTACCGACTGCGAGGTAATTGGCGACATCAGCATACCAGGGTGTTCGAACAGCAACAGCAAACAGGTGCTCGTCAGGAAATTGATCTTCCACTGCTGCTGTTTCAATTGCTTTCGGTATTCGTGAGAGGAAATCAGCTACAGGGTTCTCCTTGCCAGGTCGATCCTTGATTGTGATGTCGAATTCCTGCAATAAGATCAACCACCTGGTTATTCTAGCATTCGTAACAGGTTTATTTGCCAAATATTTGATAGCAGAATGATCTGTATATAACACAACAGGATAGCCTGTAATATAATGTCTAAATTTGTTAACAGCATGTATTACAGCCAGGAATTCCTTTTCAGTAACAGTATAATTGAGTTCGGCAGAGGATAGATTTTTGCTGATATAGTAGATAGCGTATGGTCTCTTATCCTCCTCTTGCCCTAGGACTGCACCAATTGCTGTGTCCGAGGCATCAGATGAGATTTGAAATGGCAAATTCCAGTTGGGTCCTCGAAGGACTGGAGCTGTTGATAGCAGGTTCTTCAATTCCTTAAAAGCCTGGTCGCATTTTTCTGTCCATAAGAAATCAGCATTGCCAGTTAAAGCATATAAAGGTGCAGCAATACGTGAGTAATGTTCTATAAATCGTCTGTAATACCCAGAAAAGCCAAGGAAACTGCGTACCTCCGTTTGAGTAGTGGGGGTAGGAATAAGCAAAAGAATTTGGATTTTAGCCGGGTCTACCTGGATGCCAGCTGCTGAGATGTAGTGCCCTAGAATGAGCCCTTCTGTCATCATCATGTAACACTTTTCGTGGCTCAGGCAAAGTCTGGTAGCGATACAACGTTGTAGGACTTTTTCCAGGGTATCCAGAGCTGGGTCAAAATCATCTCCATATGGTGTAAAGTCATCCATGTACACCTCAAGTCCGTCGTTTATTAGGTCTGCAAAGATGCTGAGAACAGCCCTTTGGAATGTAGCAGGGGCATTGCATAGGCCGAAGGGTAGTACTCGATAGGCAAACGTTCCCCAAGGGCAAGTAAAGGTAGTTTTATCCTGGTCTTCAGGGGCAATTTGGATTTGGTTATATCCGCTGAAGCCATCCAGGAAAGAAAAAAATTTCTTCCCTGCCAAAGTGTCCAGTACTTGATCTATAAATGGGAGGGGAAAGTGATCCTTCTGTGTGGCCTTATTTAACTCCCTGTAATCCACGCAAATCCTCCATTTCCCATTTTTCTTGGGTACCACCACTAGGGGAGAGACCCATTTACTATCAGAGATGGGGTAAATAAAATTAACATCTAAAAGTTTCTGAAGTTCGGCTTTTACTATTTCTTTTAGATGGGGGTTGAGTCTTCTTTGTGGCTGACGAACAGGGCTTGCATCCTTCTCTATATAAATGTGGTGGGTGCATAATTGAGGATCAATCCCCTTCATGTCAGGGTAATCCCACGCAAATGCTCCCTTATATTTTTGTAACAGATTAACAAGCTTCATTTCTTGGTCTGGTGTAAGGTTGACGTTAATATTTAGAGTCTTACCAGGTTCAATTTCCACTACTTTACTATTGGCAACAACAGTTACTGGTATTGTTTGGTCATGTGGATCTTTTAAAGGGTCTTCTTCTAGCTCACTATCAAATGCTGCCTCTATCATAAAACACTGTGTGTGAGATCTAGATTCGGTTTGACTAATGAAGTTATTGATGGCATCATCTTCTATTTGATCTTTAAAATCTAAAGCCTTCTGTACAGTCAATGGGGCTCTGATATTGTTAGTAAGGTATGACACAGGATACTGATTGGTTTTGATCATTGGCAGGCTTGGCTGTGCTGGAGGATATAGAACTAGATTTTTAACATCTGGTCCTTTAGTTATGGTCATGTTTCCCTGCCGGCAACCAATGTAGGCATCGGCAGTAGCAAGCCAAGGTCTTCCCAGTATTAGCGGATGTCCATCTAGTCGGGTTTTTGGATTAATTACCAGGAAATCAGTTGGATATTCCCAGGAATCTACGGAAACCATGACATCATATAGAGTACCTTCGGGTCGAACTACAGATCGATCTGCCAATTCTAACAAAGTAGAAGTAGGTTCTACTGATGTGATGCCAAGCTTTTGGCAGGTGGAAGTTGTCAAAATATTGATTGCAGCTCCCAAGTCGACTAAAGCGTTAGTCAGGGTTTGACCATAGATTTGGACAGTTACAATTGGGTTCCCGGGATCTTCGTATTTGATAGGTGTCTCTTTTCCTGATAACAGGTCGGATAAAGTACCAACTACTTGGACTCTAGGGTTAGTAGTTATATTCCTCCTTGATTTTTTTATGCACAGTTCTTTTATAGTTTTTGCGTATATGGGAATATCTTGAATGGCCTGGAGGAATGGAATTTTTATGTACAGGTTTTGTAACTCTCCCAGAATGTCAAAGTCTGGATGTTGCACTGGTCGTGGTATGACTAATCGTTCCGGGAAAGGAGGAGAGGATGTATTTGTTTGTTGATGGGTCTGTTCCTTATTTACACCCTCTTGTTGTGGTGGTTGTTCTATTGGGAACTGATTTTCAATGTGAACTGTTTTGTCTCCCTCTGTTTCTATGATACGTCCAGATCGTAACTGAAGGTCATTGCACTCCCTTAGGTCAAGTCCAGTTTCTGATGTTTCTATAATTTGGAGGGATTGGACTGGTCTATTATTAGGATTGGGATTGGGTTGGGCTGGGAGTTGCGGCCTTAAATTAGACTGGGGGTTTTGTTGTAAGGCTGACAGAGTTGGTTGAGGGAGTGGAATAGTTCCTGTTGACTGATATGTCGATCTTGGCCAATTGGTCTGCCAGGGTGAACCTTGTGAAGTAGGGGGAATCCATTGCGGAGGGTATGAGTTATTCTGCCAATATGGTGGGGTGTAGGGAAAATTTGGCCATCCGAATTGGCTTGTCTGATTCATCCATGGATTTGGAGAAGGAAACGGCTGTGATGACCAATTCGGGACTGGGGGTGTAGATTGGTTTTGCCACATACCATATTGCTGAGCATTGTATTGCGGAGGCTGAAAAGAAGAAGTCGGGTCAGAAAACATACCAGATTGCCTAGGTTGCCATTGGCGACGTTGGTTAACAAAGTATGCTGGTTCTGATTCTTCTTCTGCCTCCTTGTATACTGCCTTCAATCCAGGAAGTGAAGGGCAGCTCTCAGTAAGGTGGTCTTTTGTACAGATAGCACATGCTTGAACTGTATCTAGCGGACATTCCTTGTGGCTGTGTTTTCTTCTGCATCGGGGGCAGAAAATTGCCAGATTTTGCTCCGCCTCCATTTGCTTTTGTTTAGCCTGCACAATATCAAGCTGTGTAGTTAATGTTCCTAGGATATCAGTTTTAAAATTTTCTAATAAATTCCCAAGTTCTACACGTGTTACTCCTTCTGTTGATATTTTGTTATCTCTAACAAACCTATCATATTCTGTTGGTTTTATCCTTGTGCTACCTCTTGAACTCCTAATGCATAAATTAATGATATCAGCAAAATTCTCTTGGTAAATATCCCCTTTTCCCATGATATTCAATGTTTCAATCCACTGTTCTTTCATACCTCTAATTAATGCAGTTTTAAACACGTTATCAGGCAGAGGTAATGATGCATAGGGGGATCTCTGTAAATTATACTGGAAGCGTTCTACATATTCCTCTAGAGTTTCATTTGGTCTGGCCGTCATTTGGAAAATTTCATCTTTCAGTTCTCTTGACCTACAGTAATCCTGATATTTCTTAAGAAATGACTCTTTCATTTGCTCCCAATTGTTTATGACTCCACCACCTAGACCCATAAAACCATCTCGGAGCTGCTCCCTTCAAAGTAGAGGGGAACAACTTTAATTTCTGGGGGTCAGTGGTGTAATCATACCCTCTACATAACACATCAAATTCAAATAAGAATGCATCAGGGTCTTTTGATGTGAGTCCGTGAAACGTTGGGATGTGTTGAAGAGGAATCGCCTTCATGGGGGCATTTGCAGCAGAATCTACTATAGGATATTGCAATGTAGAAGTTTGGGTATTTGGCTGATTCTGCGCCATGGGATCGAATATGTGCCAATAACCTCCCGGAATTTCTAGGAGGGTGTTCCTAGGTTGAGAAGGGGCGGCCTTGGCAGGGGCTGTTTTAATGACACTTCCCTTATCTGGGATTTCTATCTGAAGGAATGGGGTGCCTTCAGTATCAATTCTAGCCGCGCTCCCCTTATCTGGGCTGTTTAACAGCTGGATTATCCTAGAAGGAGATTTTGGTTCCTCTATTTCCCCTGTTTCCCCTTCTCCTTCACAAAGGTTGCTTAAGTTCCCTTCTTGCAGCCGTTCTGACACAGGATTTTCAATTTCTTGGAAGTCCTGTTCATCAGTCTGACTATGCACCTCAGCGTAGGCTCTAGATGGTGATGCTGTAGCCTGAAGGGAACTAGTAGGCTGCTTAGAATGAATCTTTCTGAGGCCTACTGACGGCTGAGATTCAGTTTTCTTATAGATTTCGTCTATGAAGGTTGTTCGGCCAAGGGTCACCGGTCCTTTGGCTTTTTCAGGTTTGGCTGGGGGTTTGATATTCTTTTCTAGCTTTTTCTGCTTAGTCATGCACTCTAAAAACTACTAAATCCTATCAACCAGCAATTCTACTAAGAGAGCGGACGGTGGAGCAGGGCTTTTACATGCTCCGTACGCAGGTTCTTACCTTCCGTTTTTAAAATCCAACTCCCCCCTAGCAGATTTGCGCACTACTCTGTAAAGGGCAAATGGCTATTACTCCTCCCCGACAACGGCGCCAAAATGTAGAGCTGTAACTAGGGTCTCTCACACCACTAATTATCCCACATTAATAAGTCAATCCGGGAACGCTTTGTTATTGCAAGGAGTAGCTCAATCCGAGGCTATTTGTCCGAGTAATGCTCGGTAGTATAGTGTCCTAATGATTTGAAAGGAAACAGATGCTAAGCTGTAACTAAACTAACCCAAAAGATAGAATCACACAAGGCGGTTGATCAGTCAAGGGTACGGAAGCAATAACCCATCCCTTTAGAAACTGATAAAGAAAGGAAATCAGAGCATGGACTTATAGGTCTGGGGCTAAGCAGCGTCTTGCTGAGGCTCACTACAGCCTTAGGCCTGCTCTCACACTAAGAACAACAAAGGCAGGTAAATCAAGCAGCGGAAAGTAAAATGGAACAGCAGTCTGGAAATGGAACAACAGTAAAGAAATGGAACAGCAGTAATGAAATGGAACAACAGTAATAAAATGGAACAGCAGTAATGAAATGGAACAACAATCCTCAACCGTATGTACACGTTCTCTACTACTATAGCAATCTGAGAGTAATGGATGATATGACTATGTTTCTGAACGAAGTAATATTGCTTTCAAGTCTTACAAATACTATTTCACATGGATCTGATAACAATAACATTCATACCAACATTCCGCTACAGAAATAGCTGAGAGATGCAATTCGAATAGATCCACTTATACAATGCAGAGACATGAGATAAAGAATTCATTCAGATATCAGTTATAATGAAGCATATTATATCACATAAAAGATGTATCAGATTACTTAAATAATGGAAATAAACAAACCACACACAAATCACAGTATAATAATACAAAAGCAAGTGTCCTTCGGAGCTGGGCCCTTGGCTGCCAATGGAACACTGCCTTAAGTTACTCCAGATGCAGAGACGAAATGAACACCAAGTCTTCTATATTAATCGCATCAACAAAAGTATAACAAAGTCAGGTCTCAGCGAGACTCAATGATCACAGTTGGTTCTGAAACTTAGAATTACAAAAACAGTCCTTTTTCCGCTCAATGGCGTGGTGCCTTTATATAACAGAAATGACGGAGGTATCTAGATAATTAAAAGATAAGTTAAAGCAGCGATCCCTCAGGATCAAAGATCCTGAGGGATTCGCTAATCGTTCGATTCTTCTCTTTCCCTTCTTGCGTTCTCCGACTCAGTATCCTGCATTCTTTCTCTGGGCTATTCGGCTCTAATTTTACTTGATCTTGTCCGCATCCGGTTCCCCGTTGGAGGGACAGTAGTTATTTTCCCTTTGCTTCTTGCTTTCAATCGCCGATCCTTTGTTCCCACGTCTTCCTGCATAGAAAACGTCAATTATTAGCACTTGAGCTATTGTTGCACATTTTATCAAAACCCTTTATTTTCTTTGAACTCATAATGCAGAAAAGGTTAGAATTATTATTGAAAAACCACTAGATTGCTTGTCAAAAGCATAACTTCCAAGTGCTCCACAACATGCAAGACATGTTCACCAGTCAATTGTAGGTGGATGTCATCCTGAAGCTCTGTCATAGACCTATATGCCTCTATACCTATCGGCTCCTCATCAACGGTGGAGATGTCTCCTGACACCTCATCAACCTATGGTGCATTGCTGTCACCTGAAAACTTAGTCACAACATTGGGTACCTCATCAACTGTCGACATCTCATCAACGGGTGTATGCCCAACTTTCTCCTTGCCAACCATGGCCCCTTCAACTGCCTTTTTATTTTCTGCCTTGATCCTCCTCATCATCCCCGCATAATTCCACTGAATTCCCACTAATTGATATGCCCTCCAATTTGCTGCCGATAACTCCACATTAGTTGCAATCATGTCTTGCCATCTTGATACATTATCAATAATTTTGGGCATAGTAGATTCGTTGTATAATTGAGAATGGTCCTGATTCCCAATTGTGGTGTGAATCAGCTGCTCCCCCACATCAATCATTCTCTATTGCATCCTAATAACCTCATTTAAGGTTACTGCCATGTTGTTTGATTTTAATCTTTCTGTGGATCCCATGATTTCTTAACTTTTCTATTCTGTCCTTGTCATCACTTGGCTTGAGGCCCACAACTTGGCCAAGGTCATGGCTTTGATACTGCTATAATATTCCTAATTGGAAAATAACAATAAATACCAAAAACATGAACTAGGAACAACAATTAAAATTAAAATCCAAGCACCCAAATCAGAACACCATAGAAAATAAGAAAAATAACTGAGCCATTTTATTAATCTCGAGAATGATGAGTACAATAAGTAAGAAAAACGGAACCTGGGCTTGCTACTGCAAGCTATGCAAAAACCAGGTGAGACAACTCTGATCTGGAGGAAATACTAGCACAAACTGGAACGTGCACTACCCAGGAAATTATTGTTGCTACTACTAGAATGGGACTGAAGATTCTGCTTTGAAGAATGCCTGGATCACCTTGAAATTGTAGCTACGAGCTCCACCCCTCATACCCAAAAAAAACCCAGAAAGGGTTTGGACCAACACCAAGCCAAATTTGAACCCACAAAGTGATGCAATTTTGCCAGCTAATAAGCAATACGCTCTGCTATAAGAATGAGGATTTCCGAATATTGCTCGGAAAATTTTGTAAAATTAGTCGGAGACTCCTCTCAATAAACCCACAAAAACCTAGAAAGGGTTTGAGCTGAATCCACCAACCCTTGGTGACGACCAACAAGTGTGAATTGCCCAATTTGGCTAGAAAATGCCCCACAGTTTTGATACTACTGAATTATGCCCAAATCTACCACGAGAAATTTCTCCTAGCTCTGGCTAAATTCGCTACTGAGAAATACCTCCTATCTCCAGTGCTTATCTCTCCCTATTCCACTTCTCTAAACCCCTGCCAACTTTTGGTCAATAACTTCTGTGCCCTTGCCAGAAGATAGAAAAATCGACCCAGGTAATAACTTCCAATCTAGCTCGGCAAATCGCTGTCCAAACTTCGGTCTAACAATAAGAAAATTCCCCACAAAATCTCTGAGCCTCTAACCCACGTTTGCTCCCACAATGTGCTCCACAAAATACCTTTGTGCCTAAGAAAAACACACCACTAAATAAACTCCTGCAATGATGTCCAATGGAAGCTCTGGATTGAGCTCCCCAAATTTCCTCACTAGGGAGACATTCAAAGTTCTTCAAAATGAGGGTGGAATTCTGTTTGGAATTCCTAGTGCTAAACAACTCCAAGAGAAGATGAAATATGAAGTGTAATAGCCAAAAGATAATCCACAAAATGAGTCCATCCTCCATTTATGATTTCTCCTCATGCCTCTAAACTCCTTTTTTAATATTATTTTATTAGTGGGGGCCATTTTCCACTAAGTTACTTTTGCTGCCATTTAATAAAATAATAATTTGCCTCTATTCTCCAATAAAATGATACTAGCCACCTTTCTCCAATGATATTTGCCCCTTTTTAATTATTATTACTAAAATTGGGCAAACTTCCTTAGTGATGCCCATGGTCGCAAAATTGGGGATATTACACAAATGATATAATAATGTAATGGAGTGGGGATCGAGGGAATCATACAGATCACATGTCAAGGTGCAAGGGTAGCTATAATAAGGGAAGCCCGCACCTGGGTATATGAGTGTAGGAGGGAGCAAATCGTGGTAGATGAGTTACCTCGACCTTTGTTTTTCCATCCTTCTTCATATGCCTTTTGCCTTTCATTGATCTTTCTTCATACCTGCTCGGGGCTCCAGGGGATGAGAGCGTGATGTGTAAATGTAGCAACAGATACCTCCTCAAAGTGGGGTGGTTCATTGCCCACCAGGGGTTGGGACAATCATGGGTTCCTTAATGATAAAAGGGGCTCATCTAAGGCCCATAGGAGTTAGGGTGATGGCCATGGATAGGGGGTAGAGCTCATATTTGGTTTTTGCCCACGTGCTAAATTTGTATGTCCTGACCATCTTTTGCATCTTGTGGTACACTTCTTGTTGATAGTGACCAAATTATGTTTTTTCTTTTCTTTTTAGCTGCATCAACATCCAGGGCATCATTCCATGCTCGACCCAAGGTGTAGATAAGGGGAGGGGGAGCCTCCGGATGGGAAAAGAGATGAATGGGGCTAAAATGAGTGGAAGAGGAGAAAAGTAGGTGGTATCGAGAAGCGGGACCACGCAACCAAAATCGGGATTTCCCATGTAGTGCCATTCCTAAAGCTAATAGCCAGTAAAGGCGATCCCACGAGACTAGGATACAAGGGTAATCGCGAAATCCAGCAACGGAGACAAGAATACAAACCTAACCCACTCTTTCCACCGAATCCCCCCACCAATTCATGCCCAAAAGTGCTCATGACAAGTAAAGAAAACTACTCAACTCTACCAACGAAAAGCCATACCTTCGGGGTCGGAAGGCCCACCTTCAAACATACATTCATAAAAGATGGGTGAGGGACCACATGGCTGGCTCAAGTGGTAGAGAAAATGGCACATCAAGCTATCTGGGGCTGCAAGGGGCTGCTGGTTGAGGACCATCTAGGAGAAAAAATTTCTTCCATATACACTACCCATAGGTGGTGGGTAATAGTGAGCAAGCTTACTTTGTGCTTTCCCAATACATCTAGGCTCTTAGGGATGTAGTAGGTTCTTGCTCATCAAGGTTGGGACATTTAAGAGTTCTTTTACTTTAGATGAAGCATTAAATGCTTGAGGAATTGGCTGATGGCTAATGAGGGGGGTAGAGCTCATACTAGCCTTTTCTCCACATGCTAAATAAGTCCCAACCATCTTTTGCATTCTATCTTTTCTTTCTGTGGTGGCTTTATATACTTCTATTGTTCTTTTAGTTGCATCAACCTCTGGGCCCAAGTTTTCGGGTCCTAACTCAAGGATGTGGATATAGGGTGCCAATCCCAATGACTAATGACTATTAACCCAAAGATTGGAAGTGAATAACCAGGAAGGATGGAGAGTTGTAGGTATGGATTTGTAATGATCCTAAATAGGAAATACTAGTGATAACGACAAATATTCTACACAGCAAAATACAAAAACGAAATGTTCAGCAGACACCCATATAAAAATTGTAAATGGAGAACTTCTGAGCCATTTTATTAATTTTCTGCAAGCCAAATACAATAGATGATGGAATGGTGCACCAGGGCTTGTTTCAATGGACAAGCATGACCAAACCCAGGTAGGAAAAGGGCTGAGCTGAAGGCTGCCCAACTGCTGCACCACTTTGCACTGCGCTGCCCAGAAAAGTTAACACTGCTGCTCTGCTGAAGTTCGAATGGCTGGAATGGGTATCAAAACCACCCAAAAAATTATATCCTTTTAACCCTGGACTCCTTGGCCAAAACCCAGAAAAACCCAGAAGGGATTTTAGCTGGTTTTGAATTTGGTTTTTCGACCCCCTTGGAGCCTCACCCTAGCTATGGCTGCCAAATTCGACCTGCTGGAAACTGGTTGCAAATCCACCTGCAAACTCCTCCAAAATGCTAGGTTTACCCTTGCTATCCAACTCCTAACTCCCCGAATGAACTCTTGGCCCGACCTAGCTGCTCTCCAAGCACCACGAAATTTTGTTGTGTGGCCTCTACGCTGTCTCTCAGCCCAGAAATGCAAATTGTTGGAATGTTGGCTCAGCTAGCTGAAAGCTCCAGCGAAAATGCCTGTCCAACGTTGCTACCTCAGCTCCCTCACCTCTCGGCAAGCTGTGTGATCCCTGCTGGTCTCAAACTCCCTCTGCGTGATTCTTGGCTGCCCAGAAATACGCACTCCCTTCCTCTGCACTGTTGTTGATGTGTGTCACTGCCCCGGAACTCCTGAAAACTCCTGTAGAACAGCCTCCCTAGGGCGGGCACGAATAATCCCCCGAAGTAGAGGTTGAATATCCTGCGTGAGAGACTTGTGGCTAAACAGCCAGTAGACTCGCTAAACAACAGAGTGAACAAATGCATGTTTGTTTGCAAATGTCAAAGATGAAAACAAATGAGAGATGATCTATCTTTATAACTCCTTGGGCCCCCTTAGCCTCATGTGGGCCCCTTCATCCACCCATTCGATTTTCCCTCCAAGCATATTGAATGGCTAATTCGAACTCCTATGTGGGTGGCCCCCACATTCCACTAGCAACTAAATAAAGTCGATTTGGCCCCTAAGTCCCTAAGTCGAAAGTGTGGGGCCCTCTTCCTTAGTAAAAAATGTGCAAAATTGTGTAGCAGCACCTTGTTACTAATGTGTTTGAGAAGGGACATGACAGTCCTCCCCTCCCAAATGTTGCTTGCCCTCAAGCAACCTCAAAGTTGGGTGCTCCAAAATATGCTCACCCTCCCAGGTGGCATCCTCATCTGGCAAGTTCTTCTAATGCACCAAACATCGCTTGTCCTCAAGCAATGCTTGAACAAACACCCTCTCTGACTGTGGACCCCCACTATCACTGCAAACAGGGTCCCAAATGTTCCATTGGATCGTCCCTGATCGTTGTACTATCCTATAGTGAAGGAGTCCCTCGATACCAGTATCCCAAGCCAACCAACGCGAAGCCTCCCTTTCTCCACTCACCACCTTCCAGATATGGGCATTAGAACCCCTATGTCTATCACCAATAAGTAGAGCATCCTGACGATGTAAAACTCTGCCCAAATCCTCATGAAGTTGCTCTACCGAATAGTCCACCCCATGCACTCTGATTGTGGGCCCTTGAAGATACAACTCAATCCCTATGCGAATGAAGCCTCTCCTGCATGAGCTCCTCCTGAAATCCTCTTGCTGGCCATCCTGCCATGTTGATGAAGTCTCCCACGCCCTTAGCGAATCACTAAAACCCAATGGAGAATCTTGATGACCCTCCCCTATAGAAACCAGCTAACCCCTATGGGTATCTAAACTGTTAACTACTATGACGCTGCAACAAGAAACTGTCCTGCCGACCCCACGATACCCTGGTCATCACTAATTGTCTAACATGCTTGTACTAGAGCCTCCTATCGCATAGGTCTCGGCTACAATCAATGCGATGATCAAGGTTAGGCCCAACTTGCCAAAGTGACCCAATAGTGCCAGCGCATATCCCTCCATGGCTGGCCCCAATCTTGAGCAACAATCTACCTCGCCCTATGGTGAGGGCTTTGGTGATTCCCCATGTGTCTGCGTGTGAATGAATCAATCCACTGGATCCCTAGATCCCATAACCATACTAGAGGTCCACAACCCCCAATCCTCTCTGCCTGTCGCTGTGATATGCTGCTAGCTTTTAGGACTCCTTTGTTCCCCGTCTTTGACTCTTGAAGGTATCCAATAGGTAGGCACTGAGCATCAAGAACCGTGTTGCGAATAACCAACTACTCCGCGCCTACAAAATCACACCGCAAGATCTACTATTCCAACTCCTGATGATGTGCCCTGGTCCGGCTGGAAGCCTAGGTATCATCCTTCCAAAAAGGGCTACCATCCCTTGCACCTCACGCTCACCTAATGTCTCAAGTTGTTGAGCTGGAAAAGCACCATACAACTCCCTCTCGGTCACCTTCCCAAGTGTGAGCCTAGGGGTGGAACATATGCGACCTCGACAATCAACCATGCTATCCTTAAGCCTGTATTTGTCAACTCGTGCACCTACCAAGTGTCTCAACTGGAGAGTCTCCTCCTAGCCCATGACACGCAGTGTCTCATCCAACTGCCTAGGGTGAGCCTCCCATGCCCTGCTGCCTGAATGGAGAGTGTCAAGGGGCAACAACCAAACACTATGTGACTGTAAGCAACACCGAAGGAGGATGGGTGGGTATGTCCCGAAGGGTATGATCAAGAGTCTGCCAGAATGCTCAAGAGTAATCCTATGGATGTCCTTGTCTCTGCCTTGGATCTGTTGACAACCCCCTCGAGGCCCTATCTTCGCTAAACATGGTGTCACCAGATGCTCAACCATGTCCTCATCGATCCTAGGTGAGATGCATCCAATGGTACACCTATTGCCCCTGTCCATAAGTCTCCTTGGAGGTAACGCTCCAAGCGCCCACTGCACTGCATCATCTGCCACTGCATACCACCCAGTATCACCGCACTCATCGACATGCCATTGTATACCGCAACTTGTCTTTGTACACCATGGAATACCCCCTACTACAGCCATATCATCCTGTATTGTCCTATGTCCTGCCTATGTCACTGCACCTGTCACTCCTCGCACGCCCTTAATACGATGCGAGTCACTCCTCCTACCCCATAGTGTCAACCGACATGCTGTGGTATACCACCATGTATCGCCATGCTCCTAGCTGTATAGCCCTGCACACCACTGGGTGCTATGGCCTAGAATTGGGTCTGTATACATCAAGCCACATCCCTCTATATAAATTTGGACACTACGACCCGACTTTGGTGTACCACTGCCTACTATCATACTACCTTGTAACATGGGGTATCCCGCATGTGCCAAAGTTTACGCCACTCTGATAATGACCCCACCATGACACTCGTCATGTCCCCTCGTCCATCCTGGTAGACCTGAGCACCCTAACCCCAGTCTTGCTAGGGGGGATATCTCTATTGTGCCGATCCTCTGTGATCCCTGAGTCCTAAACCTCAATGAGAGAACATCATCTCCATACAATATCCGGTCTGGTGGCATACCCATGCCACCTCTTCCAACCAACTCTTGCCAGAGAATGCTAATCATCCTGCACCCCCATGTGCAACCAACATGCCAAAACAACCAATGGAGTCTTCTCACAAACCACCTGGCCACTAGCATCAACTGGAACTCCCCTAAGGAATGCATGCGCTTAGGCACGGGGTTGACTACCTCATCAATGCCATAGCCATCTTGCATGTTTGATATCGAATAAGAAGCCCAGCCTGGATCCCAATGCCAACCTGAGCCTCCAACACTGAGCTTTACTCCGAACTACGACCATCTCCACGAGTCTAGCCCACTCCACTGGGTACCAACTCACAATCTCTCACCATCCAACCCTAAGAGAGGGATCGAATGCACAAACTCTAGCACATAGAACAAGCCCTCCATCCTGCGAGTGTTGCACCTTGCGCAACTCATGACGCCTCAACTCACCATCCTGGTCAACACATAAACTTTGTCGGGGAGTCTCTACAACTCTCTCTCCTTGGTGCAAAGGTAGTCTAGCAATGTTGCAAGCCCCATCTATATAAGCCCAGAGAGAGTTATTATTTGGAAGTACTGCAACTCTGTTGGCAATCTGTGCATTTAACAACTCTAAGTCAGTGGTGGGCCCCAAAGAACACTGTTCGTCCTCCTCCACCATGGCCTCAACATGAGTCATGAACTGCCCTCCATGACTAGCTCACGCCCCTCTATGTGCTTTCCATGCTGTTGTAGGTGGTTGTCATCCCTCAACTCTCGTAGATCTGGGTGGCTCTGTACCTATCGACTCCTCATCAAGGGTGGTGATGTCTTGTGGCACCTCATCATCCTATCATGCGTTGCTATCACCTGAAAACTCGGTCACGAGCCCGGATATCTCAACAACGAATGTCACCTTCTCAACAATGGACATGTCTGTGTCTCCTGTCACCTCATCAATGGATGGTCCTATGGCTGTATGCTCTACTTTCTCCCCCAAGGTGTCAACTGGTGCTATCAAAGAGGCCTCCAACAATGGTAACTCTTGTGCCACACTGGGTATACCAATGTGATCCTCACATTCCCACATGTCCTCTGCCTCATGTTCAATCTCCTCCTCAGGCCCCTGATGTCTAAGACCAGGTCTCCACCAGCAAAATTGTCTCCTTGACTCATCCTCTAACTGTCTCTGGCCTGCCTGCTCCTTTTCAGGAGATCTGGTGCCCTGATTCTGTTGGCTTTCCCCACATAGTGTAGATGGATGTACTCCCACGGCTTGTGCACCTCTAGTGTCTATGTTGTAAGGACAAGGATGGATCTGGTTTGACACCTTCCTCAACTGAACCAACCTCTCATCGCTCCAGCGGATTCCACCCCAGAATTCCTGCATACTGAATCTCCCTTGAGCCATGGGTAGTGTACGGTGTAACTCGTCACTGTGCATACATGCCCAAATCTCCCATGATCTTACTGGTTACCCACAATTAGGCCAAGATCATGCTCTGATACCACTGTAATGATCCTAAATAGGAAATACAAGTGATAACAACAAATATTCTATGCAGCAAAATACAAAAACGAAATGTTCAGCAGACACCCATATAAAAATTGTAAATGGAGAACTTCTAAGCCATTTTATTAATTTTCTGCAAGCCAAATACAATAGATGATGGAATGGTGCACCTGGGCTTGTCTCAATGGACAAGCAGGACCAAACCCAGGTAGGAAAAGGGCTGAGCTGAAGGCTGCCCAGCTACTACACCACTCTGCACTGCGCTGCCCAAAAAACCACTGCTCTGCTGAAGTTCGAATGGCTGGAATGGGTACTAAAACCGCCCATAAAATCATATCCTTTTAACCCTGGACTCCTTGGCCAAAACCCAGAAAACCCAGAAGGGATTTTAGCTGGTTTTGAATTTGGTTTTTCGACCTCCTTGGAGCCTCACCCCAGCTATCACTGGCAAATTCGACCTGCTGGAAACTGGTTGCAAATCCACCTGCAAACTTCTCCAAAATGTTGGGTTTACCCTTGCTATCCAACTCCTAACTCCCCGAATGAACTCTTGGCCCGACCCAGTTGCTCTCCAAGTACCACAATATTTTGATGTGTGGCCTCTAGAAATGCGAATTGTTGGAATGCTGGCTCAGCTGGCTGAAAGCTCCAGCGAAAATGCCTGTCCAACGTTGCTACCTCAATTCCCTCACCTCTTGACACGCTGTTGATCCCTGCTGGTCTCAAACTCCCTCTATGTGATTCCTGGTTGCCCAGAAATACGCACTCCCTTTTTTTGCGCTGTTGTTGATGTGTGTCACTGCCCCGAAACTCCTGAAAGCTCCTATAGAACAACCTCCCTAGGGCGGGAACGGATGGTCCCCCGAAGTAGAGGTTGAATCTTCCGCATAAGAGACTCGTGGCTAAATAGCTGGTAGACTCCTTGGGCCCCCTTAGCTTCATGTGGGCCCCTCCATCCATCCATTCGATTTTCCCTCCAAGCATATCGAATGGCTAATTCAAACTCCTATGTGGATGGCCCCCACATTCCATTAGCAGCTAAATAAAGTCGATTTGGCCCCTAAGTCCCTAAGTCGAAAGTGTGGGGCCCTCTTCCTTAGTAAAAAATATGCAAAATTGTGTAGCAGCACCCCTTACTAATGTGTTTGAGAAGGGACATGACAGGATTACCCTGGACATGCTATATCAATCAATGCTCCCCAATAGTTTTCTTCCTAAACCATAAGGCCATAGAGAAAGTCCCACTCGACTGGAGTCGAAGGCTAACCTACTAGGTGAAGTGTGAAAACAAGGATACAATTAGGAGCAATCAATCATGCAGTTTGCCCTGTGATTCATATTAATATGCCCATAACATTAAATGAAAGCATATTATTGCTAAAATGGTTAGAGTACTTGTTGATAGATGGCCCACCTTCCTTCAAGAAGTATGCTAGATGGTGCGAAAATTGACCGGAGTAATAGGTGGAGAACTCTGGCATGGTGCTCTCTGAAGACTATCATAGGGCTGCTGGCTGGTTTGCTGTCAAACGAGGAGAAAAATTTTCTCCTATGGGGTCACTATTTTTTGTGGGTAACAATTCCATAATCCAAACAATGAATTGCTTTCATGAGTCAAGGCCTTTCTTGCTGCATTGCCCACCAATGGAGACTTTTTGGGCGAAGGAAAAACAGTCCCACCAAATACTCTGGTGCAGTTATATGGGAACATGCATGAAAATTCTGATATGTTTCTATTAGAATTAGAATTTGTGTTCCAGGGGTATGGTTACGTTTAGGATGAACAAAAACAAGATTACCAACAATCTGACATTTCTAGGACAGATCTGGTCTCAATATATGTTTTATGAGCTGTTAATTAGAATTAATTTTCTATTACGCAGTAGTAATGCATGTTAACAGACAATTTATCTTCCACTTCGGAGATTTATTTCAATGTAACTGGTATACATTTTATGCGCTTTGTTACCTTTCTATGCTGCATTACAGAAGGTTAGACATTTATGCAACATTGGCATGGATTAAAATAACTGGTGACTATTCATTTATGTTCACATATTAAATGCATGATTAACTGTTGTACAGCATCCAGAGTTATTGATCATAATTGATCAAATACACGTTATTGATATGAAAACATAAGGAGGCTAAACAATGACATTCTGTGTATGGACAGCTCCCGAATTAATTGAAACTATTGTGAATCAACAGAGGCAGGTTTCTGAAGCAATCCTTGCTCGTGCTAAAGAGATGTGTGCCCAAAAAAATGTAAGTAGAATGAGCTTATCCACCTGCAGATGCAGCTATTTTATTTACTTTATAAGGCAATAAGAGTGGATCAGTAATGGAAACATTCTCTCTAATGGATACAAATGATGAAATATCCATATCTTGTTTTTGGTTCCTTATCTCTGTTTTAACATTGACATGCTTTGCATTTTTAGTTTCTTGCCAATGCTTACAATAAGTTCCATATAAATTTTAAATCAGAATCCTTTAAATCTGTTACTTTGGCTAGATATCATATCGATACAAGCTTATAAGATTTGTTTGTAAAAAAATTAAAAATGTATCTTAAAATGCAGATGCCATGGTGGAATCTCAGGCTTTAAAGGTTGTTATGCATTTTTGGGGTCTGGACACTGATCCCTTACAAGTGATTTATATCTTTATGACCAAGTCCTTATAAGCCGCAATAGCTAAGTGTCATAAACTGCAATCACTGTGCTCTTGTAAACTCTTGAATAATGGGGAGATGTGGGTGCCTAGTAAGTACAGAGTTACGTTTGAGCTTGAGCCTCACCATCTCAAAAAAAAAGGAGACAAAAAGAAAAAGAAAAAATACTTAAGCCACTATTTCAAATTTATTTAACTAGTGTCATACACACCCCCCAGATGCTATTGTCATTCCACTATTTTTGTATAATTTTGCATGTTACAGCTACATACATTATCGAATGAATAAGCATTCGTTCATAGGCAGAAATTGCATTCTTAGTTCATTATAATGGTTGAATAGGTTACATGCTTTTGTTGGCATCCCTGTTTTTTCAATTTTTTAACCTCAAATAAAACAGAAGCTTGACGTAATAATGCTATTCCTGCTAACAATTCCAATACATTTTGCTGAAAAGAGAGAAGATAATTCATAATGGAATATTTGGAACCCTAGCTCATTCAAATGCTGCCTATGCACAAATAACATTGAACTGAGTGTAAACCATTTTTTCTGGCTGAGAGGACTGCCAGTGTTCTTGTCATAGGGCTCTTTAATTTTATGGCCAAAGAGTTGAGGAATTGATACAACAGTTCTTTCAGGGATGCGCAATCAATGTTCAAACAATGTATCTCAGTGGTAATTGAAATGAAGCTGAGCAGCAGGAGCCAGTATCTTAGAATTAAAATTTTCTTTTTAAATGATCAAATTCTAGAGTATTAGACAGTCAATTGCAATTGTTGAACCAAAAACATGTTAAAATTGTGCACAAGCAGACAAGAAAAAAGATAAAATAATTTTATTAATGTCCAACAAGATGACCACAAATAGTGTTGGACACACTGAGAGGGGGGTGAATCAGTATTTCACTTAATTTTTTTTTTTTTTCAAAGCATTAAAGATAATTACCACAAATCAAATAAGATAATCAGCAACACATCACATCATATGAACAGTACACAAGAAATTTTTAGGAGGTGGAAACCCTTCTGGGAGAAAAACCACCAAACGCTTTTAATATATGTCTTGAGAATTACATGAACCAAAAGCTCCAACTGTTGATTTTTCAAGTGCAATAGATACAAGCACAATATTTCTGAATATTGATAATTACTTCCAATGCTATTGATCTTCTTTTAATTTTTCTAGTATATCATTAAGTAATTATACTTCAAAAATTCAACCATATAAAAATAGTAGAAAAATAGGGATCATAATACACAAAGAGAGCACAAGATTTACCTAGGGAAAACCCACTAAGGGGAATAACCCAACAACCTTTTCAATAGAGAATTTCTTCTGTTCAACAAGAGACACCTAGATCTCTAGTCAACAACTAGGTCAAACTGACCTTCAACAAATCTATGATCAAACCTGGTCTTCCCCTCCAAGTCAAGCATCCAATCTGATCCTGCAACTCGACCTTCTGTTCTGCCCTAGGCCGAATTTCGGCCTCCCAGTAAATGCCCAAAACCCAGAATTTCGGCCCCTGCAATTGCCCAGAATATTTCAGCCCCCTCAATAGAAATTGCCTTTAAAATCTGCGAACTGGAGAGAGAGAGAGAGACTATCCACACATGCGAGCTTGAGAGAGAAAGAAAGAGATGTAATTCATCCTTCTTTTTGTCCTCCTTGTCTTTCGCTTGCTTGCCTAGAAGATACTTGATGAGAGAGATGCGAAATTGCTGACTTGAGGAGGAGGTTGAGCTGCCTTTATGTAGTGTTTTGGCTCGGTCGAATGGGTGTGTCCTTACCCTGGGACGACTTGATTTGGAGGGAGGCCGACTTGACAAACTTGGAGCCAAAAATTTCAATTTTAAAAATTCAAATTTTCTTCTTTTAAAAGTCCAAATGGGACATGACTCAAAATATAATTTTCTTGACTCTTAACATTTAAAATATGCTTTACAATAATTAATACAAATACATCAAGTGCCATATTATACATTATGAAGACCGACCATAGTTACAAAATTCAACACTCTCTCTTAACTAGGGAGGTATTATAATCACTGTCATAGGTGTTCTCAAGTTTATCAATTTCTCTGTGAAAAGGTTATATCAATGCATCATCATAATCAACATCATCATCTAATCATCAACTTCCACTAGTTGCCATATTGTAGTCAGTACCTGACTCATGGCACACCATCAACATCTACTAGTTGCCATATTCTGGTTTCACTGACACATGGCATACAGACTAGTCAGGTTCACCACCCTCTAGCCCAGTCTTTCTGACTTGTGGTGACACCCTTAAGACACACTCCATATGGGTAATCTGATCCTCAAGATGTTGAGTGACTCAACCTTGCGAGGAGTACTAGTTGGCCACACTCAACCCTCTTGAGGAGTAATCAGGGCCATGATGTTGCAAGACCTCACTCAACCATACTAGGGGAGTAATCAAGGTCTCAATGCTGAGAGACCACACTCAACCCTATTTGGGGAGTAATTAGGGTCTCGATGTGGAGAGACCAAACTCAACCCTATCTGGGGACTAATTAGGATCTCGATGCTGAGAGACCACACTCAACCCTATCTGGGGAGTAATCATGGTCTCATCTTTGAGAGGCACTCACTCAACCCTATTTGGGGAGCTCTTTGGGCCTCTTGGATCATTCTCCCTATAGGGAGATTGTCCATCCATACTGTAGGCATATCAATACTCCCTCTCAATGAGAGGGGTAATCTCCACAAGCCCTAGCTTGTCCCTGAAGTACACAAACTTCTCTCTGGACAACGTCTTTATCAAAATATTAGTTGTCTGCTCATCAATGGAGAAGTACCCAAGCCTTACTGCTCTCCTCTGCACCATGTCATGGATGTAGTGGTACTTTATCTCGATATGCTTCGACTTGTTATCAAACACGAGATTCTTTGAAAGCTTCACCCAACTTTGATTGTCATAGTATATCACTGTCGGTTCCAGCTCTTCGTCGAATAATCCTGCAAACATCTTTCGGAGCCACATTGCTTCGATATAGGCTTCGCTAGTTGCGATGCACTCCACTTTTGTAGTGCTGAGTGTGACAGATTTATGCTACCTGCTCATCCAAGATATCATAGCGGAGCCCAAACTGAAGCATACTCCCGCAATACTCTTCCTGTCATCAACACTCCCTGCCCAATCAAAAGCTGTATATCCTTGCAACTGTACATCTCTGTTTGAGAGATATCTCAAACATAGTTCGTAGTAGCATGTAGATATCTCAATATGTTCTTTGCTGCTATCCAATGCTCATGTCTCGGTTCCACCTGGAAGTAGCTCAACATGTTCACAACAAAGCAAATGTCCGACCTGGTGTTAACCAAATACATCAACGAACCAATAAATCGCTGGTACATAGATGGATCTACCAAGTTGGGCTCAGAGCCTCTCAACATCTTCAAATTAGTCAAATTAGTCACCATGGGAGTTGCCACAGATTTACAGTCTATCATGCCAAATCTCTAAAATAACATACTTTCCTTGAGTAAGGAAGACTTCACCAGGTTTCTGCCATACTTCCAATCCCAAATAATAATGCATCAAGCGAAGGCCCTTCATGTCAAACTCAGAAGCCAACTGCTTCTTGCACTGAATAATGAGATGCTCAACACCCGTCAGAAATAAATCATCAACATATAATAATAAGATCATAGGTGCATTCTCTATAACCTTGAAGTAGAGGTTTAGATCAACATCACACTTGGAAAATCCAAGTCTTGTCAGGTAGCTATCGCTTTGAGCATACCAAGCTCTTGGAGCTTGCTTGAGTCCATGCAAGGCCTTCTTTAACATGCAACCATGAGATTCCTTTCCTTGCACCTCAAAACCTTGAGGTTTCTCTATGTACACCTCTTCCTCAATTAAATCATTGAGGAAAGCAGTCTTTACATCCATCTGACGTAAACTCCATCCCAACGAAGCAACAAGAGAAATAATAGATCTAAGAGAGGTGTACCTGGCAACTAGAGCAAAGGTCTCATCATAGTCTTCTCCTTCTTTTTGGGAGAATCTTTAAGCCACAAATCCCACCTTGTCTTTGTCAATACTCCCATCCGCAACATGCTTGATCTTGTATATCATTTGGAAGTCACCACTGACTTCCCTTTAGGTCTCGGTACAATCTCTTAGACATCATTCTTCATTATGGATTGGTACTCTTCATTCATAACTTCCTTCCATACTTGTTGGCTAGCCACTTCTTCATAAGTGGAAGGTTTTGTATCAATGAGGCTAGTCATAAGAGCTACATAACTGGAGAAATTTTTAGGTTTCTTACTTTCTCTAGATGTGCCATGTGGAGCGGAATGTCCTTTTGCTTCTTCCAAAGTATATCTAAGCCATGCTGGTCTCTTCCCTATCTCAGGGACAACAACTAGTTCTACCGGTTCACAAGGCCCTTTTGGCTCTTTAGGATATTTTGTAGAACTTGAACATTCTTCCTTAGAAGCCTCATGTCTTTCTTCATCCATGGAAACTTCTTTGTACTTTTGTAACCTCTCAAACTAGCAGGGGCCCTAAAAGGGGATCCTAAAGGGGCAACTGCTAGGACAAGGGCAATAGTGGAGACTTAGCCCATTGTCACCTCAGCTAAGGCTCCTTACTCTTTGTGGACTTTCATCGCTGGGAGGAGACTTGGTATGGAGACTTACTTACAAATAATATATTAATGCAATGGATAAGAAGTGATTTCAATCACCATTTCCAAGGAGAAACTCAAAATTAGGGCTTGTTTGCTTTGTAAGCAAGGCATAGGGTTTTTCTAGGAAAGGTTGATGAGGATTTGAGGGTTAGGTTTAGGGAGTATGTCATGTAATGGAGCTCCCTATTCCTCAAAATCCTTATGGAACTTGGATTCCTATGTGATCTTTGAAAAGTTAACTTTGATGGGAAACAGGACCACACAGGACCAAATGGACCCCTGGTTAGGTCAAAGGTGGAGGGTTTAGCAGCGAATGCTGAGCTTGACCTAATTAGGGAAGAGAAGGGGATCAAAGAAAATTTTCAATGAAAGGTGGCACAATGATCCCTATGAGGTAGCTAGCTTAAGGAAAACCAAGGGCAAGAATTGGTCTTTCAGCTAGGGCTTGCGGTATCTCAAGATTCCACCGTCGAAATCTCATGAAATTGGAGGGCTTCTTGAGGACACACCAACGTAGTTGTGGACCAAAAATCGAAGTATTTGGATGGCTAGATTGTGAGATATTCAATGCCCAGGTGACTTATGGGGCTAGACCTAGAAAGAAGAGAAGGTGAAGAAAAATAAGTTTTAGGGTGATCACCTATGGTAGACTAGTGCCTAATCCTTTGGGGAGATTGGAGTCAAGAATGATTATGAATTCAAATTTGATTTGCTTGGTCAAGGAGGCCTTAAAGGTAGCTTCACTTAGCACCAGGGCAAAGGAGAGCAACTTCAAAGACCTTATACTTTGTTTTGCAAAATAGATGGTTTATCAAGATAAATTTCTACCATGAAATATCCCTAGGAACGTTCACTCACCATACATGGCCCATACATGAAGCATCATTATCTAGAAACAAAATTTCCACAACTTCGCAATAATAGATGCAACGAATTGGCCCTAGAATAGTGAAATCCTAGCAACAATGTATGTGACAAAAATAGAACAAAGAATAGCATTAAAATTTCACTTACATGTATTAGAGTATATCCAACCATAAAAAATTGCCAAACAACAAGCTCCAAGACAAGAGAAAATGATCCAAACTTTAAAATTAATTCCATGCTCCAATATATCGTCCACCAAGAAGGATAACGCAGTTCTCTAAAGAGATACAAGTCCAACCAAGTGATGATGCTAAAATGAATTCACATCACTTGTATTTATACACTTCTAATGAGTTTGATTTAGCTAATTAGGCCTACATTAGCCCCTACAATAAAATAATGTGCAAAATAACTAACTTTTGGTGACAAGCCCACCAAACTAGCTCATAAACAAAAGAATAAGCCTCTCAAGAGGTCGAATAATGAATAGTGCATGTCGTTGGGCCTTGGAGGAGGCCTAATGGAGTCCATATGTGCCATAATGTGTAGTTAAACTCCCAAAATAATGGACAAGGGGTTGGCCCCTTGTAATAACCTGTGGTGCTCCAAATGACGTGGGGGCACACCAAGTGTTCTCATGGGTCTCCAAATAAATCGAAGATGCTTGTAGATCTCCTGTAAGGGCTAGGGTGATGGTGTAGGTGATGCCACATCATTGTGCAAGTCTTGGATCATCTGCCAAGTGTATGGCACAACTCTGGGGCTAACTGGGCATGATGGATCAGGTGCATCTTCCACATCCAATAAGTGAACTACGAGCAATCTCTGAATGGATGTGGGGATCCATGGAGTGTTTTCTGCTGCTGTGGGAGGGGGTTGCTGACGCTATGTGGACCTAGGTGGGAGGAGAGATGATTGGGGGTGTAATGAGTGGAAGGGAAGTAATATATGCGAATTGGGGAGTGGGACCACACAACCAAAATTAGGGTTTCCCATGTAGTACCATCCCTAAAACCAATAGGTTAGTAAAAGAGATCCCACGAGACTAGGGTGCAAGGTTAACATCCCAAAAGAGACCTAGGGGACAAGAGCACAGACCTAGACCACTCTTTCCGCCGAATCCCCCCATTAATCCATGCCCAAAGTTTCCATGATAAATAAACTAGAATACTCAATTACCAAATAACAAGGCATACCTTTAGGTTTGGGAGGCCCACCTTCAAACATACGATCATGACAGATGGGTGAGGGACCACATGGCTAGCTCAAGTGGCGGAGAAATGGCACATCGAGCTAGTTGGTGGCTGCGAGGGGCTGCTGGCTGCCGGCTGAGGACCATCATGGAGAAAAAATTTCTCCTAGGGATATCACCCACAAAATGGTGGGTAACACTTCCAATATGCAACCTTCTCATCAATGGTAACGTCTTGGCTGACCTCAACTCGTCACAGCGCAGGAATGTAGATTGTATATGCCTTTGATGATTCACTATAACCAACAAAGATTCCTTTCTTTCCTAAAGGATCTAGCTTCTTCCTCTTGTCCTTAGGAACATGGATGTAAATTGGGTAGCTAAAGATCCTCAAATGCCAAACCTTTGGCTTTTGACCAGTGAACGCTTCTTCAGGAGTCATATCTTCCAGAATTCAATGAGGACTTCTATTTTGAATGTATACAACTGTTAAGGATGCTTCTCCCCATAAGAACATAGGCAATTCTTGATCATGCATCATAGCCTTGACAAATTCTTCAATGGATCTGTTATTTCTTTTAACTACTCCATTTTGTTGCAGATTATATGGGACAATCAGTTCCCTCTTAATCCCAACTTCTTTACAGAAGGCAAGTTCCTTTGAAGTGTATTCTCCTCCATTATCGGATCTCGAAATCTTGATTTTCTTACCTGTCAAGTTCTCCACTTCAACCTTTAATTCTTGAAACTTGGATGAAGACTTCATCCTTGGTCTTCATGAGATAAATCCATGTCTTACGAGAGAAGTTATCAATAAATGTCACATAATATAATGATCCTCCAAGCAATCTCAGAGGCATAGGACCACATATGTCAGAATGAATCAAATCGAAAACTTCTTTGGATCTATTGTCACTGCTTGGAAATGGTTTCTTGTGTTGAATTTCCTTGAAAATTCAACATCTGTTATGATGAACAATCTGAAAACTAATTCCTTTTTCACCAAGACACAGAATTTCTCAACACTAAAAGCAACGAAATTAAACACAAAGATAAAGAACACAATCACACAAGAGACACAATAGTTTTCTTGGGAAACCCAACTGGGAAATCCCTCTTCTCGTTGTAGAATTTTAGTGAAAGGGTTTGAGCATATGAATCTCTTACAAGGCAATATTGTTTCACTCGAGAACACATTTGTTCTCATTGCTTGGACTAAGCTTGAAACTCCCTACAATTCTCTCGACCTAGCTCCCACTTCCTTGCACAATCCATCCCCTATTTCCTAGCACAATAGTGGCTCCTATTATTTAGGAATTCATCCTAAATCCTATCGCTAGTTTGCAAGGAAGTCTCCCTTTCAATTCTGTGTATGGGCTCCTTCTTGGCACACTCTCTCAACAAGATGCTCTCACACACACAAACTTGTGCATACAAGAATGATTAAATTTGTGCCTTCGTCCTCCTTTTATCAATTTGAATCATGCTATAATTAGAAAAAATATATTTAGACAATTACAAATTTGGAATTACAGTTGTGATTGACTTGGTTAACTAAGTTCGAACTGAACTCTCTCCAATCATAACTTGGAGTTTATAACTCATCCTTGTCTCAATCTAAACTGAAGCTCCCAACTCGTCTTATCCCTAATTTGAACTACCACTTGGAGACCCAGTTAACTGACCCTCCAACTCCATGCATGAATCTACTGACTCGTTCATCTCCACGAACTCATACTTGACAAAACGAAGACACCTCGTGGTCTTTCTTGACTAAGGCACAAGTCAAAATGATCTTCTTTGCTACCATTTCAATATCTTGATATTCTTTTCAAGTGAACAACCTTTACATACACCTTCATTGTTGGAATTTCTAAGTTTAACTCGTTAGAAATTCTTCCTGTACTATCTAGTTTATTTCTTCCTACTTGTTCAATTACTTAACAAGTTATTTACCATGTAAATACTGAAAATAAACACAAGTATAGTATCAACATCTACAGATCATCAACTGAAAGAAAACTAGCACACAAGTGACACCGTTATTTTTGGACCAATGTCTCCGGAAAAACCCAATACGGGAAAACCGGTGCAACTATTCAGAGGATTTTATTATTATGCAGTTTTCAAAATACAACCAGGGTTCCATAAATGGCTTACCCAATAGAGAATGCCCTCAGCAGTAGTACCTCTCCTCGAAGACGGATATTTTGGCTGAATAATCACCGGATGAACGATCCCACAACGACAATTGCAGCTCCCACTGCTCTACGTCACTTTGATAGGGACTGCGTCACCCTATCCGGCTCACTAGCGCCCAATCTGTCCCACGGAATCCTTTCAGTGCTGTCTCTTGGCCTTGCGTCAGCTCTGCTAGCCTCTGCATCATCCCTAGACCCTCTGCGTCTCACACGCTGGCCTCTCCTGGCTCTATGCAGCTCCTGGCTGCCTTTGCGTAGCACCCAGCTACCTTTGCGTCAACCTCTCCAGGCTCTGCATTGTCTCTGTGGTAACAACTCTGCCTCTCTGCTATGTATTCATTGCCCCTCACTGTTGATTACTGATTCTATCTCTCTTAGCAAACCCCGCTCTAGAGAATAGAATGACTGATCACTCTGGTGTGTTCTCCAACTGACCCTCAAGCCTCCCCTTATACTTTTCTCGTTGGTCCATCAACAGCCGATATTAAATCTCTAATCAACGGCTAAGATTAGATTTGGCTTGGTCCATGACTTTTGGAACATTCTAACCCAGTTTTATATTAATACCCATTAATATTTTATTTTTCTTAAGTTTACACTTAGGAACTCCATAAAAATATTAATTATTTTAATATCTCCCAAACCGGTTAGAATATGCCCAAACCATTTCCATGTCTTGGAGATCTCATGTGCTTTAGCCTCTCGACCAATTTTCATGGCTCGAGCACATCTGATGCTACCCCAAATCAACATTCACGTTCTATTTGCAAGTTGGGCATGCCTGAAACTATTTGATCAAAGCAGGAAATGCTCTATAATGAAGTTGATCATATTTCCTATGCAATAGTTCACATGGAATGATTTCATCATGTACCAAAGCTTGAGATGGTTGACCCAAGAGTCTATACAATCTTTCTTCACACATTCAAATAACTTTAGCATCATCTATACTAGAGCCCTTGGGCCATACAAGTACTTTTCTATCAACAAATGCTACTCTATATCTTTTATCTTCCAAACAAGAAATAGAAACCAAATTCTTCTTCAAACCTGGTACATATAGAACATTGCTAAGATGAACATTGTTTCCAGATTCTAGTTTAGTGGATGCCTTTCCAACTCCTTTGATTGCATAGCCATGGTTGTTTCCAAGCTCTAACCTTTGAGATAGTCTTCTTTCCTTCATGCTAGAGAGATTTCCACAATCTCCTGTCATATGTCTTGAAGCACCATTATCTACCAACCACCTATCATCGTCATTTGCAATAGACGCTGTTAGAGCATAAAAGTAAAAGAAATCTTTATCACCTTTGGATTTCTTTGGATGTTCATCATCAATGTCAGCTGCAAAAGCATGTTGTTTTCCTTTCCTCTTTTTGTTATTAGCCATTTCAGGACAATCATTCTTATGTCCAAATTTGTGACAACCAAAACATTGGATTTTTGACATATCCTTCTTCTTTTGGGAAAGAGGTGGTCTTCTTCTTGACTTCTTGTTTTGAAAGCCAAACTTCTTTCCTCTAGACTTCTTGAAGCGAGTTGCAAATGCTTGAGAGTCTTCTCCTTCCTATCTCTTGATACAAGCCTTGATTCCTCTTGAGCACAAGAACTCCATAGTTCTTCAAAAGAGGGAACTTCCTTCCTACTACCTATACCTGCTGGTTCTACAATCTCGCCTGTCACAATTTCCAAAACTTTGTTCTTTGCAAGAATAAGATCAATCTTAATTTTCCAAGCTCTGAGATTTGAAGCTCCTTCTAACTTGTTCTTTGATTTCATAGAAGAATCCATGGATGTAAATCAACAAGGAGGACTTCAATAAGAGTGATCTCAATGTAGGGTTTTCTTCAAGAGCGATCTCAGTGTTCCTTTCTTCACCAAAGCTCTGATACCATGTTGATTTTTCAAGTGCAATAGATACAAGCACAATATTTCTGAATACTGATAATTACTTCCAACGATGTTAATCTTCTTTTAATTTTCCAATATATCATTAAGCAATTATACTTTAGAAATTCAACCATATAAAAATAGTAGAACGGTAGAGATCACAATGTGCAGAGAGAGCACAAGATTTACCCTGAGAAAACTCACTAATGGGGAAACCCACTTTCAATAGAATTTTTTTTTTGTTCAACAAGAGACACACCTAGACATCTAGTCAACAACTAGGTCAAACTGACCTTCAACAAATCTATGGTCAAACTTGGTCTTTCCACTCCAAGTCAAGCCTCCAATTTGATCTCGCAACTCGACCTTCTATTCTGCCCTAGGTTGAATTTCAGCCTCCTAGTAAATGCCCAGAAACCCAAAATTTCGGTCCTGCAACTGCCCAAAATATTTTGATCTTTGCAACAGAAATTGCGCAAAAAATCGGTGAATTGGAGAGAGAGAGACTATCCACACGTGCAAGCTTGAGAGAGATAGAAAGTCATGTAATTCGTTCTTTTCGTCCTCCTTGTCCTTCTTGTCCTTAGCTTGCTTGCCAAAAGATACTTGATGAGAGACATGCGAAATTGTTGATTTGAGGAGTAGGTTGAGCTATCTTTGTATAGTGTTCTGGTTGGGTTGAACGGGTGTGTCAGCCTGGGCCGACTTGACAAATTTAGAGCCAAAATTTTCAATTTTAAAAATTCAAATTTTCTTCTTTCAAAAGTCCAAATGGGACTTGACTCAAAATATATATATATATATATATATATTTTTGACTCTTAGCATTTAAAATATGCTTTACAATAACTAATACAAATACATAAAGTTCCATAATATACATTATGAAGACCGACCATAATTACAAAATTGAACACCAACTTCCAAGATTCTCTAACAACGACTGGAAGGAGGCTCCAACCCCTTGGTTTTATCAACTCCAACTGAAAGGTTGCCCCAACACCTTGCTTTTACCAGTGCCAATTAGAAGGATGCTGCAACACCTTGATTTTATCAGCTTCGTCTGAAAGGATGCTCCACACCCTGCAAGCTCCAACTTGACCCAACACCACCCTGCCACCCTAAAGTGTTCTCAGGCTCCAACCTGAAGGAGACTTTAATCTCCGCCTTGTACCACCCAATCCCCCTGTAAATAGAAGATAGAAAATAAATGTGGGCTCTTGTACTAGGGACAATGACCCACTTATAATGATATTCAATAAGCCTTTACTGCTCTTTCTGTTGATCCTCAGATCAAAAAATGAATACAATGATGTTCCAAACAATCTTCAGGACGCCCTTATTAAATGCTGCTGGAGATTTAATACTCCACTTCAATCTTTGCAAAGAATAGTACTAATAATGGAAAGACCTTAGATTAATTTTGGAGAATACTGTACCTCTTTGTTTTTGCTACAATGGCATAACTAGGCTTTAATCTGCCAAGCTTCAACAATATGGCTTGACCTCCTTTTATTGTTGTTGATTGCTCCCTCAATTCTGTCTTTGATAAGTCTCAAGTATCTGACCCAAATTAGCCATAAAACCACCCTTAAAGGAGGCTTGATTTGTTCATCCGTTTGTAGCCCAAGAGTGTAATGTTCCTAATAGGAAATTAACAATGATTAACCAAAGACATTCAATAAATATAACACAGAAAAACTTCAGTAAACATCCATAAGAGAGAAAATAACGCCAAAATGGGCAATTTTTTTTAATATTCAACTGCTGGAGTACAATAGGAAATAAAAAGAGTGCACTTGGGCTTGCACAAGACAAACTACAAGCCTTAGGTGATCACTATGTTAATGCCCAACTGCTGTAGAAATTCGTCCTCTAGAATTGTGCGCTGGCCCAGTTTTTCTGCACTGTTGCCTGCCTTGGGACCTTGATCCAACTCCTCAAATCTACCCAAAAAATTCTGTAAAATTAGCACTGGGTTTTTGGCAAGGATTCCAGTCCTAATTTTACAGAATTTTCTGGGCAGATTTGAGGGGTTGGATCAGGGTCCCAAGATAGCTAGTAGTGCAAAAAAACTAGGCCAGCGCAGAATTCTGGAGGATGAATTTCTACAACAGTTGGGCATTGACATATTGATCACCTGAGGCTTGTAGCTTGCCTTGTGCAAGCCTAGGTGCACTCTTTCTATTTCCTATTGTACTCCAATAGTTGAATATTAATAAAAATTGCCCATTTTGGCGTTGAGGAGCATTTTCTGTCTTATGGATGTTTACTAAAGTTTTTCTGTGTTATATTTATTGCATGTCTTTGGTTATTCACTGTTAATTTCCTATTAGGAACATTACAGTGGTATCAGAGCATGATCTTGGCCCAACTGTGGGTAACCAGTAAGATCATGGAAGATTCGGGTATGTAGGCACAGTAACGGGTGAAACCATAGACAAACCCATGGCTCAAGAGAAATTCAGTGTGCAGAAATTCTGGGGTGGAATCCATTGGGACAATGAGAGGTTGGCCTAGTTGAGGAGGGTGACAGACCAAACCCATCCTCATCCTTACAACAGAGACACTAGAGGTACACAAACCGTGGGGGTGCAACCATCTACACCATGTGGGGTAAATCGACAAACTTAGGACACCAGATCTCCTTGAAAGGAGCAGACAGGACAGGAACAATTAGAGGGTGAGACTAGGAGGCACTTCTGCTGGTGGAGACTTGGCTTTAGATATGAGGGGCCTGAGGAGGAGATTGAGCATGAGGCAAAGGACACGCGGGAGTGTGAGGAGCACATTGGTATACTAAGTGTGGCACATGAGTCACCATTGTTGGAGGCCTCTTTGATAGCACCACTTGACACCTTGGGGGAGAGAATAGAGCGTACACCCATAAGGCCATCCATTGACGAGGTGCCAGGAGACACAGATATGTCCACCGTTGAGGAGATGACATCTGTTGTCGAGGTATCCATTGATGAGGTATCCAGGGTCATGACCGAGTTTTCAGGTGATAGCAGCGAACGAAAGGGTGATGAGGTGCCGAGAGACATCACCACCCTTGATGAGGAGCCGATAGGTATAGAGGCACCCAGATCTACGACATAGTTGCGGGATGACAGTCACCTACAACAACATGGAGAGCACATAGAGGGGCGTGGGCTAGTCATGGAGGGACAGTTTGTGACTCATATTGAACCCATGGTGGAGGAGGACGAGCAGTCTTCTTTGGGGCCAACCACTGACTTAGAGCAGATAGATGCACAAACCATCAATAGAATTGCAGTACTTCTAGATAGTAGCTCTCTTTGGGCTTATATAGATGGGGCTTGCAACATTGCTAGACTACCTTTGCACCATAGAGAGAGAGATGCAGAGACCCCTCGACAAATTTTATGTGTTGACCATGATGGTGAGTTCAGGGGACATGAGCTGCACAGGGTGCAACACTCGTAGGATGGAGTGCTTGTTCTATGTGTTGGAGTTTGTGCATTCGATCCTTCTCTTGGGGTTGGATGGCAAGAGATTCTAAGTTGTTACCCGGTGAGGTGGGCTAGACTCATGGAGATGGTCATAGTCCGAAGTGAAGCTCAGCGGGAGCTCTTAGACATCGACGGTACCAGAGGCCTAGGTTGGCATTGGGATCCATACGGGCCTTCCTATCTGATATCAGACATGTTGGATGGCTATGGCATTGATGAGGTAGTCAACCTAGTGCTTGAGCGCATGCATTCCTTAGGGGAGTTCCAATCGGCGCTAGTGGTCAGGTGGTTTGTGAGCAGACTCCATTGGTTGTTTTGGCATGTTGGTTGCGTATGGGGGCGCAGGATGATTAAAATTCTCTGGCAGGAGCTGGTTGGAGGAGGTGGCATGGGTAGGCCACCGGACCGGATATTGTATGGAGACCATGTTCTCCCATTAAGGTTTAGGACTTAGGGGTCATAAAGGATCGGCACAATAGAGATATCCCCTATAGTAGGAGTGGAGTTAGGGTGCTCAGGTCTACCAGGATAGACAAGGTGACATAAGGCGTGTCATGGTGGGGTCACTAGCAGAGTGGTGGACACTTTGGCACATGCTGCAT
This sequence comes from Pinus tabuliformis, assembly GCA_031772625.1. NCBI lineage: Eukaryota > Viridiplantae > Streptophyta > Pinopsida > Pinales > Pinaceae > Pinus > Pinus tabuliformis. The sequence goes on from CM062812.1 coordinate 980,462,204, forward strand.
ACCATATGTTATAGGGTGGTATGATAGTAGGTAGTGTACACAAGACTACACAGAGTCAGGTCGTAGCATGCAGTATTATATAGAGGGATGTGGCCTGATGCATACAGACCCAATTCTAGGCCATAGCGCCCATTGGTGTGCAGGGCTATGCATTGAGCAGTGGCCTGCAGAGGAGCATGGAGATGCATGGTGGTATACCACAGCATGCCGGTTTACATTGTGGTGTAGGAGGAGTGACTCGCATCGCATTGAGGATGTGCAGGGAGTGACAGGTGCAGTGACAAAGGCAGGACACAACATGGTACAAGATGGTATAGCCGTAGCCGAGGGTATCCTGTGCTGTACATGGACAGGTTGCGGCGTATAGTTGCATGTCGAGGAGTGCGGTGGTACTTGGTGGTTTGCAGTGACACATGATGCAACGCAACAGGCTCTTGGAGCGTTGCCTCCAGGGAGACTTATGGACAAGGAAAGTAGGTGTACCATTCGACGCAACTCACCTAGGATTGATGAGGACATTGTTGAGCATCTAGGGACACCATATTTAGTGGAGGCAGGGCCTCGAGGGGGTTATCAGCAGATCCAAGGCGAAGAGATGATCGTCCGTAGGATTACTCTTGAGCATTCCGATAGACTCTTGATCATACTCTTTGGGACATATCCACCCATCATCCTCGAGTGTTGCTTACAGTCGCAGAGGGTTTCGCTGTTGCCCTTTGACAATCTCCATTCAAGCAGCAGGGCATGGGAGGCTCACCCTAGGCAGTTGGATGAGACACTGCATGTCATGGCCCGAGAGGAGACTCTCTAGTTGAGACACTTGGTAGGTGCACGAGTTGATGGTTACAAGCTTAGGGATGACATGGTTGATTGTCGAGGTAGCATATGTTCCACCTATAGGCTCACACTTGGGGAGGTGACTAAGAGGGAGTTACATGGTGCCTTTTCAGCTGTACAGCTCGAGGCGTTAGTTGAGCATGAGGTGTAGAGGACGGTAGTATTTGTTAGCAAGATGATGCCTAGGCTTCCGACAGTACCCGGGCACATCATCAGGAGCAAGGATAGTAGATCTCGTTGTGTGATTTGGCAGGCATAGAGCAAACGGATATTCGCGGCACAGGTTCTTGATGCTCTGTGCCTACCTATTGGATAACTACAGGAGGTAGAGACCATAGTTTTAAAAACCGGCCACAAAAACCGGTAACCGGTCTAACCGGCCGGTTAGAGGCCTGGCCGGTCCAAACCGGCCTAAAAAACCCGGTTAGATACCTCATGTGCCCGAAAACTGGCCCTAACCGGTCAAAACCGGCCGGTTTAGGGTGGAACCGGCCGGTTTATGGACAGCCCACCGAATTATGACAAAAAGCGCAACGGTTTTGTGGTTTAGGGGTTTTGGGGGTGAGGGAAAGGTATTTGCCCTCCAAAAACACCCTCACACTTGCTATAAGAGACCCCTCTCACTCTCATTTGTCTCACACAACTGATTTGGAGTGTTTGTGAGTTTGTTTGTGAGCTTGGAGAGTGTGGAGTTTTTGCTGAAGTAGTCATCTTGGAGTTGGAGTTGGAGCTATTTTGGAGATAGTGTGTAGCTGTCAGTGGAGTTGCCATCTTCAAGAGGAGGCTAAGGGAGCTAGTTTGCATTTCCAGGTAAGGATTTGCACTTGATAATTCCTCATTTGAGTCTGCTGTCCATGAATTTTTTTTTGTGTTATAAACTTCTCACTTCTATGATCTACCATCCAGGGAGTCATCATGCCTCCAAAAGCCGAAGATACTGCATGGGCTCATTGTGATATGATTGATGGCAAAATGATCTGCAAATATTGCCAAAAATCCATTCAAGGAGGGGGTATTAACAGGTTCAAGCAACACTTGGCTGGGATAGGAGGCCATGTAAAGCCATGTGGAGCACCAAATGAAATAATAGGGCATATTAGGGCAGAATACCTTCAGAAGTTTGAGACTCAAGTCACTGAACCAATAGAGAAGTTTGTGGCTACACAGTTTGGGAGTCGAGACTCAACCAACTGAGTTTGATCATGATGACTGAGACTCATGAGAAGTTTCAACTTCAAGTGATAATGTTGATCACTATTATAGTATTACTATTATCATATATGTAGAGTCTAGACTGAAGTCTTGTAGTAGGCCACTGGCCCCATAGTTTGTAGGATTTATTTTTGCACTCTAGTGGCCATTTAGAGCCTCATTGCTTATGTATTTTGTCGATGATATGTATTGCACTCGGTGCCATTTTGATATATTCACCTTTAAGGCTTTACATGGTATATCAATGAGCAATCTTTCCATATTTTGTCTCTATTGGCTTGGAATCATGGTTTTAAATCTTAAAAATAGTTTTTTTCATTAAAAAATAATTATTTAATGTATTTTTCTAAAACCAGTTCGTTTAGACCAAACCAGTCCCGGTTAGACCGGTTCCGGTCGGTAAACCGGTTCATTAGGTGGACCGGTCCGGTCACCGGTTCCGGTTTTAAAAACACTGGTAGAGACGACGCACAGAGGGGTGCCAAAAGCTAGTAGCATATCACAGCGACATGCAGAGAGGATTGGGGGTTGTGGACCTCCAATATGGTTATGGGATCCAGGGATCTAGTGGATTGGTGGGATACTCCACTCCTCAGCGAGCATGGTCTGGGTAATAGGCAGATTGATTCATTCATAGGCGGACACATGGGGGATCACCGAAGCCCTCACCATAGGACGAGGCAGATTATTGCTCAGGATTGGGGCTAGCCATGGAGTGATAGGCGCTGACACTGTTGAGTCGCTTTGGCAAGATTGGCCTAGCCTTGATCATCACATAGATTATGGCTGAGAGTTATGGGAGAGGAGGCTCTGGTACGAGCATGCTAGGCAGTGAGTGATGACTAGAGTGTCATGATGTCAACAGGATAGGTTCCTTCTGCGACGGGCAGGGGATTTTGGCATGACAAGGCTTTGCAGTTCAACTACTCATAGAGGTGAGCTGGTTTCTACAGGGGAGGGTCATCCAAATCTTCCATTTGGTTTTAGTGATTTGTTGATGGTGTGGGGAACTTCACCGGTGTGGCAGGGTGATCGACAGGAGGAGATCAGGGGAGGCCTAGGTAGACGAGGGTTCAATCCCACCAGGATTGGATTGCATCTTCAGGAGTTTACTCTTGTAGTGCATGAGATGGACTACTCAGTAGGGAAATTTCATGGGGAGTTGGGCAGAGTCCTACATTATTATGATGCTCTACTTATTGCTAGTATGCAGAGGGCTTCTGGTACCTGTATTTGGTTGGATAGCGATTGGAGCAAGGTGTGATTCACATTGATTAGGATGGCTTGGGATCCTAGTTTCGAGGGATTCCTTCATGTCGGACAGTGCTGAGATTGGGGATGACTCAATGGTACATTTGGGACCTTGGTATTATTGGTGGTTACAGTGGTGATCAACAGTCAGAGAGGGCACTTGTTTAGGCATTGCTTGAGGACAAACAATTTTTGGCGGGGAGGACTGTAATGTCCCTTCCTAAATTATTTTGGAATAGGATTTATTTCTACATTTTGGGGGCCAATTTTGGTGAAGACGGGGCCCATTTGATTTTTGATAGAAGACTTAGGAGTTAGAGGCAAGTTAATTTAATTTAATTTTGTTTTGTTAATGATATGTGGGGACCACCCACATAAGAAATACGCACTCCCTAAGCCAATGATTTGAAATGCATGAGAGTGAAGAAAAGGCGAGAAGAAAGGCTCCACGAAAGTTATAAAAGGAAGGAAACACAGTTCATTTGGCATTATTGGCTTATCAAATTTGATTGTGTTGCTCGAGCTATTTAATCGGGTCACTTGCTTTTTAGCAAGAGTTTTCCAAGTGGAGAACTCAACCTTTCTTCGGGGACTTCGAGTGCCACCCTAGAGAGGTTCATCCATTATCATCCAGAGGAGATTTGTAGAGAGATTTCCAACATTTGTATTTAGTTCGCCCTAGCAGTGCGTATTTCTAGAGGACGTAGTGGTGGATCTAGTGTGGCCATTGCAACATTCTTCTGGAGGGCTATTGCTGGGAGAATTTAGGAGAAGACGGCTCAATAGATCTATTGCCTATTGGTTGAGTTTGAGGGCTGGAAGTGGCAGCAATATTCAGGACTGTTTGGGAGGATTTTGCTGGTGGTTTGACAAACAACGTGCGTCAACAACTATTGGAAAGCGTAGGGCTTTTGGGGGTCGATTTTGGAAAGTCAAAAGCATGCCAAACCATATCTAGGTTTTTCGGAGTTTTTGACAAGGACCTCAGAAATAATTTTGCAGAATTTTCTGAGCATTGTTTTCAGCCATATATTTGCAGAAAACAGTGCAAAATTGCTGGGCACTGCGCAGTTCCTTTTTGGGGGTCGATTTTGGGAGGTCAAAATTAGGCCAAACCATTTTTGGGTTTTTGTGGGTTTTGCTTGAGGAGCCTAGATATAAATCTGCATAATTTTCTGAGCCTTGGAGTTGGGTGTTTCAGCCATATCTTTGCAGCAGAGAGTGAAGAATTGCTGGGGACTACGGAGTGCAGAAGTTGGTCAGTTGATTGTAGCTTCGGATTGTCATTGCTTCACCTTGACTTTGCTCTGCTTGCCTTTGAGGCAAGCCCAGATGCATTCCTTCCATATTTTGTACTCTTGCACCTGTTTATAATAAAATGGCTCCGCTGCTTCAATATTTCTGATAGTTATGTGCATTTTCTAATTGTTTTGAAATTTATGTTGTGAAAATTGTTATTTGCTTGCATATCACTGTTTTTCCTATTTTGGAACATTATAAAGAGCACTTCTTTTTGTTCCCAACACAGGCCTTGACTAGACACCTAATTAGTGGCCAAAACTCAAACTTGATCCCTTTTAACCTTCAATGCAAGCCTGAAATAGATCACTGTTCACAAGGCTACTTTGGCCCTAATATCACAGCAAATTCAGCCTTAAGGATGCCTCAAATTAGGCCTTGGATAGACCTCAAACGAAGCTTAGATTAATCTTCAGAAAACAATGTTAGGGATGACCAAGCTCGATTTCAAACTGTTGAAGAATGTAACTAGTGTCGGTCTTCATAATTGTACTTGAGTCATAATGAAATGTATTTATCAAAAGAAAGAAAAATAAATTTTATTATTAAATAAAATTGACTTATTAAAGCATCAGTTTCATGTTTGGGTCAATTGTTTTTAGGTCAAATCTCCCATTGAAGGCTTCTAGGATTTATGCCAAGTGTCCTTGTCCATGTCATATTGTAAAGAACCCTTCTTGGGATTTATTTGTCAAAGAAGAGTTTATTTAATTATAAAATAGGTCAATTAGGCCTTCTCCACCAAGTCGGCCTAAACTGGGCAACAAAATCACTATATAAAGGCAACAACTCGACCTCATTTGTCACTCACTTACAACAAGTTCGATTTGCAACTTCTGGGGCTAGTAAAAGTCTGAATTTCAAGGAAGAAGAAGAAGAAGAATAGCTAAGGAGAAGGAGGTCTCTCACAAGCATAAGAAGTGGAAATTCTCTCTCTTTTTCCCACACGTGTGAAGCTGTTGGAAGGGCTGAAATTCTGCAGTTGCTAGGAAGGCCGAAATTCTGAAGTCGTTGGTGAAGCTGGGGCTGAAATTGCTGGGTTGATGTTGGGTTGCAGCTGCTGGACAAGAAGAGACTATTGAAGGTTGCAATATCTCATTGAAAGACTGACTTGGTCTAGGGTCTTTGTCTATCTCAATTTGAATCTACTGAAGGTAGAGTTCTGATTGGGTTTTCCCCTATAGTGGGTTTTAGTCCTGGCTAAGTGCCTACATCTAGTGTCCATGATCTTCATGTTTTTGCTTTGATGATTGCTTGATGAGAAAAAGATAAAGGAATAATATAATGAAGCTAATACGAACATAATAATATCACAATTATCAACATAAGAAAATCTTTTTGCCTTTCTGATTGTCTAACAAAAACAGGCATAAGATTTGGCTGGATTAAGCTTTGTTGCAAGCCTGAAATACTCCTTTAGAATAGGCCAAAGAATGCCTCAGGAAGAGGTCGAGATTTGTTGCCGAAAGTCCTCAAAACAAACCTGAAATGAGCCTCAAACCTTGCTTCACGGGGCTGAAAAAACAAATATTGAAGCAACCTCAGATATAGGCTGAAAATATCCCTCAAAGAGGTCGAAAAGGAGCCTCAAAACCAATGTGAAATATGCCACAAATAGCCTCAGAAAGCCGAATTCTGTCTCAAAAATTTGTCCTTAGGAGGAGGGATGAAATTCAGCCTTAGAGGCAGCTGCAGTATGCTACAGAAAGAGTGCGAATTAGGCCACAACAAGCTTGTTCTGCCTTCGAAATAAGCCTCAGATAATGTCTTCAAGAGGCTGAATTGCCTTAGTGATTTGGCCTCAAACTTGCCTTCTCAAAACTGTAATATGCCTAGACATAGCCCTTAAAATGTCACCACATAGTTCTGCCCTAGCCAGCGAATCATAACTGAGAAATATAAACAGAAAAACCAACATACACCTTGAAGAAACTCGACCTCCAACTATAGATCTTCGTGACTACTCTGGCCTAAGAAAATTCAAAGAGATTGTTAATAATTATGTGTGAGAGTGATACCTTTTGGAGGAGAAATGAGCCCTCTATATATAGTGGAAGGAGGGGGTCTAGAAGGGGGGCTGACTAATGTCACTAACCCTTAAACCATGGAGCCAGCCTTCTTATAAGCGAGAAGACATTTATAAATTTTGAAATTGTGATGGAGCTGATCTTATTCCTTCTTTGTGACACCATCTTCAAGAAGCAAAATTCTCCTTTTGAGGCTAATTATATTCATACTTGTAATAGGCAAGACCAAAAAACATTTATTCATATTTTCTTAAATATGAATCCAAAATTTGACCAATAATAAGGCTGCCTTTTATCATTCATATGGGGCACCGTAACCACAAATTCGGGGATTCATCTTTGAAAAGGCATATCTCCTCAACCACGAGGAGTTATGTGGCATGCCACCTATTGTTAAAACTTGTACGACGAGTACTATCATCCTATGATGGTCTTGCTTGCAAATTCACTGATTTTCCCATTCATTTACCTCAACAAATGCAGGGCTTCTTCTGGCTGCTATGTTGGTTGACATCTATGACAACCAAATTCTAAAAACTAGTTCAAAGGGATTGTGAAGTACAATAGTGTGGAATATACAGTGGAAGCGCAAAGCTTGCTCCTATAAAATATCTACAGAAGCAATAAGGTAAAATTAGATCTCAACAATGCCATCTGTTGTAACGGCTACAACCACCCTCCAAAATTTTACCTTCGCTTTGTTTTGGAGCCTTCCTCCTCAAAATCTTAGCAACTTGTCTTGCACCACTTAGGTACTTGTGTTTCGTTCAAGTTTATCTTTCACTTTGTAGGTTGTGTTCGCTTACTTGCTTTGTTGACTAACCACAAGTTGACCCCATGACTTGGTTTACATCCGGTTCTTACGTTGTCTTGGAAAATTGCGCAATCCTAGAGAGCAACCTACCTTGTTCTCAGGAATTGCGTGGAGCAGCCTTGCAGCCTGCCTGGTTCTCAAGAATTGCGCAGAGCAGCCCGACAGTCTGCCCTGCTCCCAAAAATTGCGCAGAACATCCTGGCAGTGAGCTTCAGCTCAGAAATTGCGCAGACCCAACTGACAACTCGTCTTTAGCTGGGAAATTGCGCAGACCCAGATGACAACTTGTATTTTTCTGGGAAATTGCGCAGAGCATGAGATACAGCTAGAGCCGCTCAACCCAGGAATTGCACAGAAGCATTCCATTAGCTGTTGTCCGATGCATGTGCCGACAAGTTGCCCGGTTCCCTCTAGAACTAAGCAATTTCTCCATGCATGCATGACAACCTTTCCCAATAAAGCAAAAAGAAAAAAGCAAAAAAGAAAAAAAAGCAAAAAACATCCCTAAAAAATAGGGATCTATTTTTAGCACTTGGAGTTACACTCAAGTCATTTTTAGAAACTTCCCGCGACTTGTCGCTTTTTCTTATATTTTTGGCATGCGTGTCATAAACCATGAATCTACCAAATCTATTTAATGGACGCCCCAGAGCTCATTCTACACATTTGATCTTAGAGCTCTGGAATTCTCGAGGCATCTAGGAATTTTCGACATAGTCAACACAACTTTTCCAGGTAAGTTTTGCTTTTCAAGTCTTTTGCTGATTTTTCTGTTGCTTTTGTTTCCTTGGCTTGTGTGAGTGCTGTTTTGCATGTTTTGTTGAACGACCACTGGCGTTTTAGTTTGTTTTCACTTGTAGAAGTGCTATTTCAAGTTTTGCATTGTATTTCTTGAGTGTCGCATGGATAACACTGTTTTTGCATTAATGGTCGCCGTTGCAGCGACTCTCTCCACCAGCTTCGTTGTTCGTTTGTTTCACTGGTTCCTGCATTGGTTTTGATTGCATGCATGATCATTCACCCCTATCTGCACCATCATTCGCTCATGTATTTAGATCTACTCGTTTTCAAGTTGCCCTTGGTCAGATCTGGGTTGCCTTGGCTTCGATCTTGCTTCTCCTAGCATGCACTGGGCATTTCTGGAACTCAAGGCTCTGCCTTGGCTCCAGGAATTGCGCAGAAGTTGCCTGTCATTGGCCTCTCACTATGCTCTGTGCAGTTCTGGGAGACAGTGCCCAATCTTGCCCATTGGGATTGCGCAATGCGTAGTCCCAGCCAACAATCAAGCTAGACTGAACTACGTATTGTGCAGTTCTGGTCCACAACCAGCCTCACTAGACTGCGCTCTGTGCAGTTCCATTCAGTAGCACATCTCACTGGCAGTTGGGACTGCGCAATGTGCAGATCCAACTGATAGTCTCCCCGCCTCTGAGAGTCACTACTACACAATCTTGCCCAGCAGTCACCCAGTTTGTTGCATGATCGATCCTTGAAGTGATTTGTGTTTTGAGCTAACATTTGCTTGCCGTGAGTGTCCGCTCTGTCTCTAGGTACATCAGTTGTTGAGCAATCTCTCAATAGTACAGGCATCATGGTTTCCAAGAGAGTTGGATCAAAGGACACTGTAGAGAGCAGCACTGGAGATGTGGTTGAACAAGTTCCAATGAACTTGCCCATCTATGCAGACATGTATCTGTTCGTAGAGAAGGACATGAAGATCACATGGCAAGAAATAAAGGACATATTTGCAGGCAGTTTCAAGGAAGATCTAGAAGATTGACAAGTCTATGTCAAAATTCACAAGTCAAGCTTGTACAGGGTTGCATGCAGGTACCCCGTCTTCCTGTGTGCGGATATCATTCACTGGGTTGTCTCACATACCAATCCCGAGATGATGACATTGAGCAATACTAGTGGGACACAACTTGCCACCTTCAGGTCGGAAAACTACCATTAGATGTATCACTTGCCGCAACCGGTGAACTACATGGATGCACTGTTCTTCACTCCCAACAACAATGTAAACACTAGAGACATCATGAAGCATTGGGTAAAAGAGCCATCGAAGTTCAAGACGACACCCAACCAGGTCTACAAGACGAAGTCACTCAGGAAGGCTTACCAACTCTTGGTCATCTTCACATGTCACTTGTATGGTCAAGAGAGCATGGAGACCTTCCCGCAAAGTTGGGTTGTTATGTTAGATTAGTTGGCAAATGAAGGAAGGCCTTTCAACTGGTCAGACATGTTGGCTCTTCAACTGAAAGTGCATGTGTCTAATGCCTAGAATCTGCCTAAGGATGGACAAGCAAGATTCTTTATGTCCGCATACCTGCTTGATGCAATCTGTGCCCAGCAACAGTTCCCTGGCATGGGTTGGACATGGACACCATCAGAGGATGTTGTGAACGTCTATTGCAAGTTGCTCTCTGAGTGTAGTTACCGAGGAGTCATGGCGAGGTTGTCTGACCACTTCATCGCCCCGCTATACAGGATGATATTCGAACAAGATCCACCTTGCATGTCCTAAGAAGCGATGCAGGGATTGCTTAACATTACAGATTTGTATGCCTCACTCGGTGGCACCTTCATCAGGATGTTTGGCACGGAGAAGCCTCCGCATGAGCTACCGAGGTTTGCCACGGACAAGCTGGTCATGCAAGAGGTTGCATACCACATCTCCACAGGGTTATCAGCAGGACTACACAGGAGGAAGAAAGCACCATGGGTTACTCTTCCTCTGCGGATTGGGTTGTACGACATTTGTACCTTGAAAGACGCAGATGCTGAGGCCGAGGACTTGAAGAAGTTTGGGTTCGGCACCAAGAGCTTCAATCCGTATGATCCCCACTGCATATGCAAGAACCACTGTGCGAAGGTGTGATACCCATGGATCCATGCGGCGTGTCATTGGCCAAAGGAAGATCCTTTGATGTATTGTTACAACTCCTCTAGGCTCAATGAACCGGTTAGCATAGCCGTAGAATGGAAAGAAACACTGCAGGCAATAACACCACAGGAAGCAACAACAACAGTAGCAGTGAGTAGCAAACCGGGGCAAGACAAAGGCAAGAGGAAGATTGTCGAGAGCATAGAGGTTGAGCGAAGCTACATGTTCAAAGCAGATACTCTTGTTAGTGGCGAAGAGGCGACAATGCGAAAGGAAGAAACAAAGGTTGGAAGATATAGAAAGGAGACTGCAGGGGACGGAGAAGACGCTAAAAGCAAAACAAGAGCTCAAGAGGAGAGAAAGGGAATAAAGGCAGAAACAAGAACAGGAAGAAGGACAAGGCGCACTAATAGAGAAAACTGCATAGATATAGGTTGAAGAAGCAGAGCAACCAACATATGAAGAAGAGGGTGAGTAGGTGCAGGTTCGGGAACTTGCTCAACAGGTTGAGCAGTTGGTTGAGGCAATAGGCAAGAAGACGGAACAGGAGCTGCAGGATCAAGACACTGATCTCATGCCTAGAGCATCCAAGGTCTCACCATAGTCTCTGCCACCTCTAGAATCACAACTAGTCTCGAGCGAGCAAGGAGAAGTTGTTCTCCTTGATGATGATCCGGAGATGGATGTGTACAATTTGGCATTTGACGAGTCACAGTAAAGGATTGTAAAGGCACGAAGAAAGCATCTTCCGGATGATCACACATCACCTGCCCACACAGAGGAAAGGGTGATTGTACTAGATGTTAGAAGACATCCGTTTGCCATGGAAAAGGCTTCTAAGGCTTATGTATAAGCCACGAGTTTGACAACAAGTTCCTGATAGCAGAGAATGATCGAATGGCGAAGGACTTGCAAGAGGCCAGGCAGAGAACAGAGCAGTCCGTAGGATCTGCCATGACAGAGATGAAGAAAGCAATAGTGGCGGAGATATCAACTTTGGAGGCCACCATGTGGACAATGTATAACAGATTTGTCACCGTGCACAAAGTTGTTGCCCATCTATACGACTTTTAGCAGCAGTGTGCACAGATAGCCCAAACTCTCAAAGACATTCACACTACTATTGCGCACATGCAAGAATGGACAATGAGGTATAAGGGAGCCCCGCTTTACTTGCACAAGAGGATGAAGCCAGAGGCTGAGCTAGACAAAGCACGAATTCAGATGTTAATCCGGAACTATGAGCAAGTCCCTCTGCTCATCACTAGCATTGAGGCTTCTTATGCACGGTTGTTCAGGAGTCTGGATGTCATAGTGCGAACGCACAAGATCCCTTCCATCGGAACCCTCACCCAGGCCATGAGGAAGAACCAAGTCATGCTAGATGTCGACAAGTACATAGAGCAGTTGATGTGTGAAGCCACCAGTGATGACTTGCAGCTCAGCGTAGAGAACATGCAGAAGTACATCGGTGGTCCAGCCACACTCAGGACAATGCTTCGCATGCTTCAGGATGAGCTGGACAGAGGTTTCATAACCATATACCCAGAAGCCATGGAGGTAAGAGTTCGCTTTGACAAGGACATCACCAAACAGTACGGGGACACAATAGCGCAGTACCAAGCTTGGTATCAGTTCGTCACCGAAGATCACCGCGAGGAGGTTACCGAGTTGGTCTTTCCCCAAGACCCCGAGTGATGTTGTTTGTCTTGTCAGGCTGACTCAAGCCTATTTTTGTCCCACATGGGTATATGTGGAAATTGTATTATTGTAAATATATTGTAAGTAAAATTCCAAGTGTCATTAGTGGATGTGAAGTCATGAGGATAGTCCAAGAGTCAAAGGGGAATGTCAAGGGTCACCCCACCCTTTGTTATATATAGAACCTCATAACTCATAGTAGAGGGCTTTTGGGAGCCAAGCTTTTGGCTAGGCATTGCTTAGAGAAGGCTTTGAGAGTATTGTGATGAGCCTTGGCTTCTCCACAAACATCTCTTTGGAGGAGCAGGCAGTGTTGACTGTAATGTTCCATTATTGGGGCTAGTGGCTGTCATGGTGTATGTATGGATGGAACTTTCACTTAATATAATATATAACGGATCCAACACGTTTTCATGCATATGTTGTTACTGTAGTTGGACTATTCTGGTTGCTTTAACAATGTATGTTATTTAACTTACGCATTTGTGTTGAACTATTTTTTATGCAATTGTATGAATCTTGTTTCAAACATGTTGTTGGTTTAGTCAGTCACTTTGGATTGTGGACTATTATGCTTTCTAGCTTGTGATGTCATTTTGTTCAAGTGTTCCTTTCAGGCTGCGTATGATCCAGATTTAAACAGGAACGCAACAAATTACAGAGACAACCATAAACACAGAGATGCAGCGGAAATGATACTTCATTTCATTAATGTAAAATAATGAAATATGCTTACAGACAGAAATGGAAATAAACCAGCTAGGGCGATGGTGGCTTATCTCTGAGAAGAGATGTGGCAGCTACATGCCTCTTTACTGTGTTAAAATGAGGCTCGAAGGCCTAAACAATGGAAAACTGTAAACATCGAAAAACCTAACCCTAGAAGATGAAACGCCAAACTGTGGGCCCTGTTTTGGGTAAATTGGTACATCAACTACCCGGGTTCGTAACTTTGGCACCCGATCTCCGTTTGACGTGTACAATAGCTCGTTAGAAAGATCTATTCGAGAAATATAATTTTGCGAAGAGCAACATCAGTCATGGAACCATGTTGCTCCCAGATGTCCCAAAAAACGTCGTTTAGGGCCTCAAAATGGCTCTGGAAGTTCAGGGCCCAAAAAACTACTAAAAATAGTAAATTGTGCTACAATTACAGAAATTGAAAAACTGAAAGAGACAGTTGTGGGGGTCCAAGTGGGATAGGTGGGTGGGCACCAACATCCACCTGGATCATTCCTCCCCCCTTAGGAAGCAATGGTCCCCATTGTGTTGAGTTCCTCCATCTGTTGAACTTGGTCCCTGGTGAGCTGTTCTGCAATCTCTGATATGTCTAGTAATGGTGGGGAGCATGATCGAGGGCGTTCCACTTTGAACACTCAGTGTAAGCGAAGGAATGGAGGAATGCTGTGCTTTGAAGCATTGTTTCCCACAGTCTTGGTAATGTTGTAAGGACCATGTCGGAGTGGTTTGAGCTTCTGATGGGCTCTTGTAAGGCATTCTTTCTACAGATGTAACCAAACTTTACTGCCCACCTGAAACTTGTGTGGTGCCCCTGTGGGTGAGGAGAAGTTGTTCCTATGTTCTTTCCTGACCGTTTCCCTCTGTTGTTGCTGCTGCTGCATGGAGGAACCCTTCGCGGGGGTCATGGATGTGGCAACGATCTTCCCCTTACTTTGGGAGTGAACCAGACAGAAAATGAATTTCCTAGTCTGGGAGATGAGCTTGCTGCCCTTCTTAGCAACGATCAAGGAGGTGGCGGTAAGTGGGGCTACCTCCAGTATCCTGTATAATGAATTACCCACAGAAATAATAACAGCGCGAGGCCTTGACTCATACACAACATGCTGCCTCCACAAGTATGGCTGGCCTAATAATACATCGCAAACATCCAGAGGTGTAACATCACACAATACTTCGTCTGTGAAAGGTTTGATGCTGTAGGGAAGGCGGCACTGCTGGCGAACTCGGAGATCTCGTCCTTGGTGAAGCCACCCAATACTATACGGTTGTGGGTGTGGTGTAGTCGATAGGCCCAACCGCTTCACGACCTCTACTGAAATGAGGTTTTTTTGGTTGCCACTGTAGATAATGAATTGCAGTGGCGAACCCTTCACCCACATCTGTGAGTGGAAAAGACGCTCCCCCTCCTCTGGATCTTCGGGCTCATTCTTCTGGATCTTGGCGGCTCCACATCAATATCAATGATCTGCTTCCCTTTGCCATTCCCCTTGTCGGGTTCTGACTCAGGGTCGGAACATGCATTTGATTCGGAAGCCTTCAACTCGGCCACCAGCGACTGCTTGTTCCGACACTCACTTGTGTTATGAGTGGGACTCTTGTGGAACTCACACCACTTTCCTGTGTCCTTCTTCGACTTCGTGGTGTTGTTCTTTTCTTGCGACTTCGACGGGTTGTCTTGGGTCACCCTGCCTTGGCTTTGTCCTTTGGTCTTCAGATTTGCATATCCAAAGTCTCGCTTCTTTTGTTTCAACTTCTGCTCGATTTTGACAGCGTATCGGTACGTCATGCCGAGCGAGGAGATGTTCAGGAACTCCATCTCTTATGGATGTATCTGTGTGGGCAACTGCGGTATTTGAGTACCAAATGTAGCTCAGAATCCTTGATACCCAACTGTGTGCGAAGGGTATGAAAAATGTTTGTGAACTCTAGCACATCTTGGTCCCTTCCCTGCTGCAATGTGGTCCATTTGATGTATTTGTCCTCATAGCTCTTGACAGGGTAACACTGCTCCTTGCCGACATCTCGGAATGAATTCCAAGTGGGTGTGATTGAAAATAGTGAGCTCGTACTTTCATCCTTCTGCTCGTAGTAGGTTTCCCACCAGTCCTTGACGCGGGGGGCTACTTTGAGAAGAGAGAAAATAATCTTTTCCCAATTGGAAAAATCATGAACAAAAAAATACCCTTCTAGCAGATTTAACCATTTATCTACGGTATCTGCATCTATCTGACCCTCGAATATGGGTATTTCAAAATTAACTTGTACCTTAAACAGTGTGGCGTTTCCAGAGTAGCTGTTGGAAGCCGATGCGTCGCCTCTGGGTAGCTGCTGAAGGATCTGTGCAAAGCTGTTCATCATCGCGTTCCTTTGTCGCTCAAGGGCTTCTTCGAGCAATATTTTGATAGGATCTCCTGCCCCCTCGTCTTTCTTTTCATCCTCCATGGGAGGCTGTCAGGATTTGCGAGGCTGGTCTTGCAAAGGTTCGACTAGTTAAAGCCCTAACTCCCTATATCCTGACCTCGTTGGGGACATGCAAAGAAAAACAAAGAAAAAAAGCAGACTGCTCTGATACCACTGATCCAGATTTAAACAGGAACGCAACAAATTATAGAAATAACCATAAACACAAAGATGCAATAGAAATAATACTCCATTTCATTAATGTAAAATACTGAAATATGCTTACAGACAAATGGAAATAAACCAGCTAGGGCGATGATAGCTTATCTCTGAGAATAGATGTGGCGGCTACATGCCTCTGAACTATGTTATAATGAGGCTTGAAGGCCTATTTATTGTTGAGAAACAATGGAAAACCCTAAACATCGAAAAACCTAACCCTAGAAGATGAAACGCCAAACTGTGGGCCCCGTTTTGGGTAAATTGGTACATCAACTTCCCGAGGTTGTAACTTTGGCACCCGATCTCCATTTGATGCGTACAATAGCTCGTTAGAAAGATCTATCTGAGAACTATAACTTTGGGAAGAGCAACATCAGTCCATGGACCCATGTTGCTCCCAGATGTCCCAAGAAACGTCGTTTAGGGCCTCAAAACGATTTCGGAAGTTCAGGACCCGAAAAACTGCTAAAAATAGTAAATTGTGCTACAATTATGGAAACTAAAAAACTGAAAGAGACAGTTGTGGGGGTCCAAGTGGGATAGATGGGTGGCCACCAACATCCACCTGGATCAATGTATTATTACAAGTTTTTAAGGGACACACTTCCTTTTCCCCTCCGCGTGATAGAACCCCCATGCATCTCACTTGATTCGCTGCAAGGTCACACACTTGCTTCCGACAAAGATATCACACTTACCTTTACGTGCTATCGCAGTCAAGGCATTGCTTTACTACCCACTACTGGGACTCCTACTACTAACAGTTTGAGGTCTAGTTGGGACTTCTTATCGGGGAGATCCCCTGACATGTTGGCGGGTCCAACACCGTCAACATTTCTGGCGCTAGGAGGACCAGATGACAAGCTGAGTCCTCAAAGTTTGTTTTGAATCTCTGCACATTTTTCATGACTTACATTACAATTAAACCTTTGACATGTCTGTCTCATGGACGTGATTTTGAAGTGTCGGAGGATCTCTTTAATGACTTGTCACGTAACACATATGATGGTGAAGGCAGAGTAACTTTGCTTAGTCACGAAGTTGCCTTCATGGGTTTCCGTGAAAGGAATGAAGTCCTCCCGGACGACGTTGCCTGCTCATTGTTCGCTTACACGCTTAGAGGGCACGCACTACAATGGTGTGTCACATTGCCCACAACCTCCATTCACTCTTATGATTAGATGATTGGAGAGTTGGCCCGTGCTTTCTATCATTATGATCGTAAAGCACTCAATAAAAAAATTCTGCAATTACGGAAAGCACCTGATGAATCCCTTTTGCAATTTTGGAATCGCTTCTGTAATCTCGCTTTTCAAATCCCAGAAGATGAAATTGATTGGAAATTTCTCAATGAAAGATTTTAGTATCTTCACATATCTGAAAATCCTCATGTGTTAGAATCATTCGAACCCCTCCCAGCATACCTTGGTGTTAGAGCTGCCAAACCTAAGATAGACAAGGTTGTTTTCACAAGTGACCCTCCGTCCTCTCCTCATCAAACAACTCTAGCTCCACAATGCGAGGTGGGAGAAGTTGCGAACCCATCTGTTGAACTGTCACATCCTCCCACCCCACTTGCTCTGGATATCTGCGTAGATTTGGCTTGCAAGCTTGTTGGTTGTCATGTGAACTTGTTTTCTCAACCTCCGTCCTCTCATTCTGTTGATCCTCCAGATTGTACTGTGTTGTGTTCACTTGTTCCGGACTCCACTGCTATTGTTCACGAGGATCAAGTTGCCGACGAAGTTGGTGTTGAGCAGCCAACCTACTTTGTCGTTAATGATGAGTATGTGTGGGAATCTGAAGAAGAACCAGTGGTGAAGGATGACCTCCTTCCGTCTGCACCTCATCCGTTGTTTCCTGACATCTTTTGTGATTTTGCCATTTTTTATTTGTCTTGTGAAAATTCATCCCCGGATGTTTTTACTTCTGATCATTCATAGAACACACCGGATGTCAGTTTGTCATTTGATTGCGGAGAGGACACATCTTTCTTTCTGAATCCACCCAATCTATCATCTTTTATTTCTGGAAATTCAGAGGGTAAATTTTTTTGTTTCTCATCAATCCCTTTGTATGATTTGTCAGATCATGAGGATGCCGATGAACATCTTGAATTTTCTGATCGTGGCTGTCGTGATATCTTTACTCCATTCGATCACGATGCTGATTCACTTGCTGTTGATCTTTCTAAGCCACCAGTCTTTGATGATCTACCTGATGATGAAGTGGAAACCCCTCAAGCTGTCGAGGCACTTCAGCCCGAGTTGATGGTTATGTCAGGTCCTCGCTGTCTTGAGGTCAGTTCCGCTTCCGATCAGAAATCTGTTGAAACACCCCAGGCTCCTCATCACTCTCTTGTTTGCATTGAAGATCAGTCTGATCTACAGATTTTACATCCTCCACCACAATCACATGATCCCATCGCTCATGCATTGGAGGAATCATACACAACGAGCACTCTTGCTAAGCGAAAGTTGTCTTCCTTTTTCATGTTTGCTCATTTGTCACGGTCAAAAGAGTGTACATGCTCATCGTCTGTGCATAGTGTGTTGCAACACCATGGTACGTCCGCAAAGTGTTTGTCTTGTGCTTTTACTCTTTTCTTTTCTATGGATGCATTCAAACTTCGAGCGTGTTGGTTTTCACTATCTTATCTTTCTTGTGTGCTGGTTTACTTGTATATCTTTCTTGTCAACCATGCCTTCACCAACATGGGTCAACCAATGTGCCGGTGGATGCATTGGAAATATCACTTTACATGAGTAGGCCCATGCACTGTTTGGCATAGAAGTAGGAGTAGTGTTTGCCTTCTTGTTGCTTTGCTTGCATGTTTTTCTTTCATTTACTTATGTCCTTTGCTTGTTTGTTTGCTTGTTATGCATCCATAGGTTTAGCTTCACATGAAATAGAGGACTTGTATAGCTATCAACAAATTGGTTATCTGTTGTCCTCTCTCTTTATGAAGAGCTTGTTGTCTTCAGTTGATGATACCTTGATGGAAAATACATTTTGTTCAGAGTGAGTCTTGGTGAAAACACAACACTTGCACTTTTAACTAGTACCACCTACTCTAATCGATTTTTCTATATCCGGTTAACCCTTGTCAACTCCGTCAAGTAGAGTAAGGTGAGGGGGAAAACCTTAACAAGTATGTCAGAGGTATATATGACATACTTCTCTGAAGTGACAACCTCTTCTACTCTCAATAAATCAGGATCCCTCTTCCACCTCATGAAAATAAGTAAGTGGCTATGCACAGTTCTCTGAAAATGAAAAATGAAAAATGAAAAAATAAAATAAAGGCGAAAGAATCGAAAGGCTTCATGCGCAGAGAGGTGATGCAAGTAACTCCGCCGGGGTACTGACTAGGCTCGCTCGCAGCAGAGTGATGCTTGTGTCCTTGTGTGACTCCATTGGGGTACTGTCCAGGCCTGCTGGCAGCGGAGCAACACCAGAGATGAAACTAAAACTTTGACAGTTATATTACTTGTGCATCAATATACCACTCATCCCTAATCGAAACAACTCAGTTGACTTGGATTGTGTTAGGTTCCTATAATACTAATGATTCCCCCATTACTATTGTCATTGTATCCCTTATTTTTATTATTGTGCCCCATAAAATCCCACTTTGTTATTTTTGTGCCTTTATATTATTACTGTTAGGTCGGCTTGGTTATATTGTGACCCCTTAGACTCCTATATATAGAAAGGAGGTTTTATCATTTGTATCATCCAAGAATTGTTCATTTGTGTAATGTAAAAGAGGTTGCCCCCTCGAAGAGGCTGAATTCTAAGGCGTTGATCTATCTTTTCTATCTTTTTGTGAGCTGATTTCATAACATTTGGCATCAAAGCTTTGGATTCTAGGGTTTCATTGCTCCAAACAGGTTATCGTGGAATTTTTGCTATAAATTTTTTTCTGCGACATTTCAGTAGCGAAAAAAAAACCCATTTGAGACGAAATCGTGCTAAACCTCGAGTCCAAATTTCATATCTTGTCTCACTATATTTTCGGAGATATGATCTGAGGAAGTTAGGGTTTTTGCAAGCTCCAAAATTTCATCTAAAACAGGTCATCGTGGAATGTTCGCTATAATGCTTTCTCTACGAAGTTTCAGAAGCTAAAAAAAAAACCCATTTGAGAAGAAATTGTTCTGAACCTCGGCTCCGAATTTTAGATCTTGTCTCGCTATATTTTCGGAGATATAATCTGAGGAAGTTAGGGTTTTTGCAGACCCCTAAATTACATTCCAAACAGGTCACCTTGGGAAAATCGTCATAACTTTCTCTTTGAGCATCAGATTGAATTTTCGTAAGAAGTTGCAGAAAGAGGACGGACTGTAGTTTTTTGGGTACCATTTTCAGAACCTAAGGTTGAAACAGTGACCCATGGCACGTCGTACAAGTTCGCTCTACTGAACAAGTCTATACTCAGGTCATCGTGGGAGATTTGGCATAACTCTTCATTGGAGAATCCAATCTTGATCAGACTTGCAGAGTTAGAAATATTACTCAGAGGGTTACCGCAGGAAGAAATTTCAGACCTTGGAGATCCAAAATTACAGAAATACATCAGATTCAATATCAAGCTCCTACAAAGTGAAAAAAAAAGGTGTGTAGTTTTTTTTAAATTTTTGCATAAGCTTGGTTTGAAAAATTAGTTTGAAGGAATTCAAAGGGCATAATGAAGCATTATTATCGGTAATTGATGCCCCGAAGAAAGAAAATGGAAACACCTAGTAAGCAACCTGAAAGCTCTAACATGACTCATGAAAAAGAGGAAGAAATGCAACATGATATATCAAAATTACGAGACCAAGTGCAATAAATGTCACTCGCACAAAAAGTAACAGAATCTAAGATGGATGGTTTAAAGAAAGACGTAGAAGCTAAGATGTATGGCGTGGAAGCTAAGATGGATGGTTTAAAGAAAGGCGTGGAAGCTAAGATGGATGGTTTAAAGAAAGACGTAGAAGCTAAGATGGACGGCGTGGAAGCTAAGATGGACGATTTGAAGACAAATTTGAAGACAAGCATGGAAGATTTGAAGACAGATTTGACAAAGTTTCTACAAGAAATGCTTACTAATGGCGAAAGGGTAGTAAATGAAACTTATGATGAAAACAAAATAAATGTTAATCATGATTGCATAGACTCTAACGTTGGATCAAAGAACCACCATGTTCCAAAGATCGATATGAGGAAGTTTGATGGCAAGGATCCCGGAACATGGATACTACAGATGGAGTAATTTTTCGATCTCCATAATGTGCAAAACACACAAAAGGTACACATCGCAACTTTATATTTGGAGCCAAATCAGTTTGTATGGTATCGATGGCTTTGCTCTCGTAAACAAATTGTCACTTGGGCTATTTTTACGGATGAAATGATAGCACATTATGTGGATACAAAAAGCAACACTTTTTTTAGCCAATTGATAAATCTCAAAGAAAAGGGTTCAATGATGGAGCACATTGAGGATTTCCAAAAATTGAATATAAGGGTAAAAGATATTCCAGAGGAGCATAGGTTTGATGTGTTCATAGGGACTTTAAAAGATAACATCCAACATGAGGTTCGCCTTTGTGAACCAGATTCATTGGAGAAGGCATTTAGGTTGGCAAGAAAAATGGAAAACAAAATTATGGCAACAAGGAAGCCTGCCACTCACAATCATAAAGATGGAAGTGTTGCTGCTCCTAGCCATCCACAACCTACAAGGTTGACACCACAACATTTGGAAGAAAAAAGAGCAAAAGGGATTTGTTACAATTGTGATAGCAAATACACTAAAGGTCATAAGTGCACCAAGAAGAAATTATTTTACATAGATTGTGAAGAGGAGGAAGAAAAGGAACAAGAAACGTCAAAAGAAGAGGATATACACTAGTAACAAACCCTAGAAAATGAAGAAATGAATCTGACCATATCTTGTAATGCATTGGCTGGAATTACCACTCCTCAAACTATCAAGATAGAAGGGCATATCAAGAAGAAAAAGGTAATAGTGTTGATTGATTCAGGAAGTACCCATAATTTTATTCATTGTAAGATAGCCAATGAATTGAATTGCTTCCTATATCCAGCAATAGAGTGTCAAGTGATGGCTGCAAGTGGAGGAACCATAAATTGCTCAGGAAAGTGCCATAATATCAAGTTATCCATGGGAGAATATGTATTGAACAGCCCAATGCTTTCCATTCCAATGGGTGGTGCTGATGTTGTACTAGGAGTCCATTGGCTACAATCCTTGGGTACAATAGCTTTTAATTTTCAAGAAATTTTCATGAAATTCTCTGTAGAAGGAAAGGAAATTGAATTAAGGGGTATCGCAGGGAAACCGGGAAAGATAATCAACTCTAATGGAATGACAAAGCTTCTAAAGAAAGAACAATGAGGCATAATTGCACAATTATGTTCGCTAGAGGTTCCCACATCGAAATCATCCATTTCTCCAGATCTCCAAAAAGCCTTGGACAATCATTCCAAGGTATTTGAGACTCCCAAAGGCCTCCCACCTATTCGTGATCATGATCATGCTATCAATTTGATTCCAGGTAGTGTTCCTCCAAACATCAGGCTTACAGATATCCCTATGTCCAAAAGAGTGAAATTGAACATATGGTTGCAGAAATGCTGGAGGCTGGTATAATTCAACCTAGTCAAAGTTCTTTCTCTGCTCCAGTAGTATTGGTTCACAAGAAGGATGGATCATGGCACATGTGTCCAGATTATAGGGAGCTCAACAAGCTCATTATTAAAGATAAATTTCCCATTCCTGTCATTGATGAATTATTGGATGAATTGCATGGGTCAATTTACTTCACCAAGTTGGATCTTCATTTAGGATATCATCAACACAGAATGAACACTGAAGACATTCCAAAAACAACATTTAGAACTCATGAGGGTCATCATGAATTTTTGGTCATGCATTTTGGCCTTACTAATGCACCTTCTACATTTCAAGGTTTGATGAATTCCATTTTCAAACCCTTCCTTAGAAAATTTGTGTTAATATTTTTTGATGATATACTAATCTACAAGAAGTCTTGGAAAGATCATGTCCAACATGTTGACATGGTGTTCAAACTATTGGAGGGGAAACAATTATATGCAAAAATCTCCAAATGTTTCTTTGGAGTACAAGAGGTGGAATATCTGGGTCATATAATATTTCATGAAAGTGTTAAGGTAGACCCTAGCAAAATTAAAACCATTAAGGAATGGAAAATCCCCACATCCATAAAGCATCTACGAGGATTTCTTGGGTTGACAGGGTATTATTGCTAGTTTGTTAAGAATTATGGTAGAATAGTAGCACCTCTAACAACATTATTGAAGAAAGATGCATTCTCATGGACTCCAGAAGCAACAAAGGCCTTTGAACATCTTAAAGAGGCAATGTGCCAATAACTAGTTTTAGCTACACCAGACTTCACAAAAACTTTTATTGTGGAATGTGATGCTTCAGGAAATGGAATTGGTGCTATTTTAATGCAAGAAGAAAGACCCATTGCTTTTGAAAGTTGTCCAATCAAAGGAAAGTATTTACACAAAGCTATTTATGAGAAGGAAATGCTGGCAATACTACATGCACTTAAGAAATTGTGACCCTACCTAATGGGAAGACACCTCAAGGTAAAAACAGATCATGATAGTCTTAAATACTTTTTAGAACAAAGATTATGTTCAAAAGAGCAGCAAAAATGGGTCACAAAGATGTTGGGCTATGACTTTGAAATCATTTACAAAAAAGGGAAGCAAAATGTTGTGGCAGATGCACTCTCAAGAAATGATAAGGATGTGGAAGCATTTCTTTGCGCCATTTCTATTATCCAACTAGATTGGATAAACGAAGCAAGGGATGAATGGAAGAATGACAAGGAAGTTTGGGCACTCATTCAAAAGATACAACAAGATCCCAGTACATCTGATACATTTAGCTGGAAAAATGATTTGTTATGGTACAAGGATCGGTTATACCTATGTAAGAATTCCCAACTCAAACAAAATATTCTTAGGGAATTGCACACCTCTCCCTTAGGAGGGCACTCAGGATTTCTAAAAACCTACCATAGGGTTAAGAAGGATTTTTTTTGGGATGGCCTTAAATCGGATATTCAAAAGTTTGTGGCGGAATGTTTGGTTTGCCAACAAAATAAAGTTGAAACAATTAAGACCCCAGGACTATTACAACCTTTATCGATTCCAAGCCAACATTGGGAGGAGGTTTCAATGGATTTTATCACAGGTTTACCCAAGTCTGAAGGAAAGAGTGTTATCAATGCAGTAGTTGACAGACTTACCAAGTATGCACACTTTTGTGCATTATCTCATCCATTTAAAGCGAGTACAATTTCTACTACATTTATGGAAACAACATGGAAACCCAAAAATTATTGTAAGCGACAGAGATCCCATTTTCACTGGAAATTTTTGGACAAAATTATTTTCTTGTCTTGGTACTCAGTTAGCTCATAGCTTATCTTATCATCCTCAATCTGATGGGCAAACTGAGATAGTAAACAAATGTTTGGAAGGACATCTTCGATGCTTTGTATCTAATAAACAGACACAATGGGTCAAATGTTTGCCTCTGGCTGAATGGTGGTATAACACTTCCTTCCATACTCCAACAAAAATGACCCCATTTATTGCACTTTATGGATATCATCCACCATCCATCACATCATATTTAAGAGAAAATTCTAAGGTTCAAGAAGTGGAAGATCACATCAAGCATCAACAACAAGTTCTCCAACTCTTAAAGGATAACCTCACCTTGGCGTAGAATAGAATGAAACAGCAGGTAGATCAACATCACAGCGAAAGAAGTTTTGATGTAGGTGATTGGGTATTCCTACGGCTACAACCATATAAACAAATTTCCCTCAAGCAAGCTAAGAATGATAATAAATTATCACCAAAGTATTATGGACCGTACAAGGTGTTGCAAAAGATAGGTACTATGGCATACAAATTGGAGCTTCCCGCAGCTTCCCGAGTGCACCCAGTTTTCCATGTTTCATGCTTAAAGAGGGTTATAGGTGAGAAGATTCCAGTGCAAACAATATTACCAGAACTTGATGAGGAAGGAAAAATCATATTGGAACCTAAAGCAGTCAAAGAAACAAGAATTCGATAGCTACGAAATCGATCAATTTCAGAGTATCTCATCAAGTGGAAGAACTTACTCGTTGAAGATTCCACATGGGAGGATGAGAATTTTATATAGAAGCATCCAAAACTACTCAAGCGTTGAGGACAACACTTTTTTGAAGGAGAGGGGCATGTTAGGTCCCTATAATACTAGTGATTCCCCCATTACTATTGTCATTGTATCCCTTATTGTTATTATTGTGCCCCATAGAATCCCACTATTGTTATTTTTGTGCCTTTATATTATTATTGTTAGGTCGGCTTGGTTATATTGTGACCCCTTAGACTCCTATATATAGAAAGGAGGTTTTGTCATTTGTATCATCCAAGAATTGTTCATTTGTGTAATGTAAAGGAGGTTTCCCCCTCGAAGAGGCTGAATTCTAAGGCGTTGATCTATCTTTTCTATCTTTTTGTGAGCTGGTTTCATTCTACACATTCGATCTTGGAGCTCTGGCATTCTCGAGGCATTTAGGAACCTTCGGCACAGTCGGCACAACTTTTCTGGGTAAGTTTTGCTTTTCAAGTCTTTTGCTGCTTTTTCTGTCGCTTTTGTTTCCTTGGCTTGTGTGAGTGCTGTTTTGCATGTTTTGTTGAACAACCATTGACGTTTTAGGTTGTTTTAACTTGAAGAAGTGTTGTTTCAAGGTTTGCATTGTCTTTCTTAAGCGTCGCATGCATAACACTGTTTTTGCACTAACGGTCACTGTTTGCGGCATCTCTCCCCACCAAATTTGTTGTTTGTCTGCGTGACTGATTCCTGCATTGGTTTTGATTGCATGCATGATCATTCAATCCTATCTGCACCATCCTTCGCTCATGCATTTAGATCTACTCGTTTTCAAGTTGCCCTTGGGTAGATCTGGGCTGCCTTGGCTTAGATGTTGCTTTTCTCGGCATGCACTGCACATTTCTAGAACTCAAGGCTTTGCCTTGGCTCTAGGAATTGCGCAAAAGCTGCCTGTCACTAGCCTCCAGCTGTGCTCTGCTCAGTTTCGGGAGACAGTGCCCAGTCTTGCCCACTGGGGTTGCATAATGCGCAGTCCCAGCCGGTGGTCAAGCTAGACTGAACTGCGCATTGCACAGTTCTAGTCCATAGGCAGCCTCATTGGACTGCGCTCTGTGCAGTTCTAGTCAGCAGCACATCTAACTGGTAGCTGGGATTGCACAATGCGTAGATCCAACTGACAGTCTCCCCACCTTTGAGAGTCACTACTGCGCAATCTTGCCCAACAGTCACCCAATTTGTTGCATGATCGATCCTTGAAGTGCTTTGTGTTTTGAGCTAACATTTGCTTACCGTGAGTGTGTGCTTTGTCTCTAGGTACATCAATTGTTGAGCAGTCTCTCAGCAGTACATGCATCATGGTTTGCAAGAGAGTTGGATCAAAAGACACTGTAGTGGCCAACACCAGAGACATGGTTGAACAGGTGCCAATGAACTTTCCCATCTATGCAGACACAACTGTTCATAGAGAAGGACATGAAGATCACATGACAAGAAATAAAAGACATATTTGCAGGTAGCTTCAAGGAAGATCTAGAAGATCGACAAGTCTATGTCAACATTCACAAGCCAGGCTTGTACAGGGTTGCATGCAGGTACCCCATCTTCTCGTGTGCGGATATCATTCACTGGGGTGTCTCACATACTGATCCCGAGACGATGACATTGAGCAATACCAGTGGGACATAGCTTTCTACCTTCAGGTTGGAAAACTACCATCAGATTTATCACTTGCTGCAGCCGATGAACTACATGGATGAACTATTCTTCACTCCCAACAACAATGTAAACACTAGAGACATCATGAAGCGTTGGGTAAAAGAGGCGTCGAAGTTCAGGACGACACCCAACCAGGTCTACAAGACGAAGTCACTCAAGAAAGCTTACCATCCCCTGGTCATCTTCGCATGTCGCTTGTATGGTCAAGAGAGCGCGAAGACCTTCTCGCAAAGTTGGGTTGTTATGTTAGATCAATTGGAAAATGAAGGAAGGCCTTTCAACTGGTCGGACATGTTTGCTCTTCCGCTGAATGTACGTGTGTCTAATGCCCGAAATCCCCCTAAGGATGGACAAGCAAGATTCTTTATGTCTTTGTAACTGCTTGATGCAATCTGTGCCCAATAGCAGTTCCCTGGAATGGGTTGGACATGGACAACATCAAAGGATGATGTAAACATATATATTAAGTTGCTCTCTGAGTGCAGCTACCGAGGAGACATGGTGAGGTTGTCTGACCACTTCATCGCCCCGTTGTACAGGATGATATTTGAACAGGATCCATCTTACATGTCCCAAGAAGCGATGTAGACATTGCTTAACATTGCAGATTGGTATGCCTCACCCGGTGGCACCTTCATCAGGATGTTTGGCGCGGAGAAGCCTCTGCATGAGCTACTGAGGTTTGCCACAGACAAGCTGGTCACGCAAGAGGTTGCATACCACATCTCCACATGGTTATCGGCAGAACTGCACAAGAGGAAGAAGGCACCATGGCCTACTCTTCCTTTGCGGATTGGGTTGTACGAGATTCGTAACTTGAATGATGCGAATACCAAGGCCAAGGACTTGAAGAAGTTTGGGTTCGGCACCAAGAGCTTCAATCTGTATGACCCCCACTGCATATGCAAGAACCACTGTGCGAAGGTGTACTACTCATGGATCCACAAGGCATGTCATTGGCCAAAGGAAGATCCTTGGAGGTATTGTTGCAACTCCTCTAAGCTCAATGAACCGACCAGCATAGTCGTAGAATGGGAAGCAACACTGTAGGCGGCAACACTATAGGAAGCAACAACAACAACAGCGCTACAGAAAGCAACAACAACAACAACAGTGAGCAACAAACTGGTGCAAGACAAAGGCAAGAGGAAGATTATTGAGGGTGCAAAGGTTGAGCAAAGCTACAAGTTCAAAGCATATACTCGTGTTAGAGGCGAAGAGGCGAGAACGCGAAAGGAGAGTAGAGCAGAAGAAGAGAGATAAACAAAGGTTGGAAGATACAGAAAGGAGATTGCAAGAGACGGGAAAGAAGCTAAAAGAAGAACAAGAGCTCAGGAGGAGAGAAAGGGAAGAAAGGAAGAAACAGGGACATGAAGAAGGACAAGGTGCACTGACAGAGCAAACTGCAGAGATATAGGTTGAAGAAGCAGAGCAGCCAACAAATGAAGAAGAGGGTGAGCAGGTGCAGGTTCAGGAACTTGCTCAGTAGGTTGAGGCAATAAACATGGAGACGAAACAAGAGGTTGTAGGACCAGGACACCGATCTCATGCCGAGAGCATCCGAGGTCGCACCACAGTGTCTTCCACCTCCAAGATGACAACCAGTCCCGAGTGAGCAAGGAGAAGTTGTTCTCCTTGATGATGATCCGGAGATGGATGTGTACAATTTGGCATTTGACGAGTCACAACAAAGGATTGTACAGGCACGAAGAAGGCAACTTCTAGATGATCACACATCACCTGCCCACACAGAGGAAAGAGTGATTGTACTAGATGTTAGAAGACATCCAGTTGCCATGGTCGAGGCTTTTAAGGCTTATGTAGAAGCCACAAGTTCGACAATCAAGTTCTTGATAGCAGAGAATGATCGAATGGTGAAGAACTTGCAAGAGGGCAAGCAAAGAAATCGTTTTGGGAAATTCCACCCAGAGACAGTTTTATTAAAATAATTAATTATTTTTAATAGGACCCTAAGTCTAAACATACGTAATTAAAGTAAAAGTAATTAATGGGTATTAATCTAAACTATAGGTGTAAGTTCTAGAAGAAGACGAGGATCAAGCCAAACTGATCTAAGCCATTGATTATAAGTTAATCTGGGGTGTTGGTTGTCTAACAGAAATATATAAGAAGAGGCTTGAGGGGCACATGGAAAAACACACAGAGGGGAGATTAGAAATTCTATTTTTTGGAGCAAAGCAGCTGTTGGATAGATTTTCGATAATGATCTTTTGCAGTGAGGGGCAGGGATAGTTCCGATTGGAGATTTCTCCTCATCCAGGAATACTTAGCAGAGGAGGCAGAGAGAGATCCATCAGAGGCTACGCAAAGCCAGAGAGGTTGACGTAGAGCCACGCAGAGGTAGCGTAGAAGCCCAGAGGGAATCCATGAGTTTGCTGGATAGATCGATTTCTGGAGCTGGAAGCCGGGGTGTGAGACTAAGAGGGCAGAAATCAAAATCTCAGAGGCAAATCGATCAGCTGGGGGCAGTGATGCAGACCCCAGTAGGTATGACACAGGGCCTACGCAATGATTGCGTAGAAGTAGGTGTGAGGTAATCTCACAAATCTCTCTATCAATGACATTCTCTGTAACTGGACAACTGAGAAGGCATCCAAAGATTGTATTAGAAATTACTACTGCATAATAATAAAACCCTCAGAGCTGCTGCACCGGTTTTGTCGCATTGGGTTTTTCCGGGGACATTTGTCCAAAAATAACTGTGTAGATATGTTGTATCTCTTTCCTATTCAGTTTCTTATTTCCTCTTATAATTTAAATGGTGTAGACTGCAGCGTATTAGTTTCGATATTTACTGTAGGAAACAGTAAGTAACTTGATTCAGAAATTAGCAAGTAGGAGAAACGTAATCAGTTGCTGCAGTAGTGATTTGGCATTTCGAATTTTCACATGGTATTAGAGCTATAGGTGAAACAAGAGAACAATGCTAAAAGAGCCCAACGTCGAAGGAGGAAGGGAGTTTGAAATTTCTGCAGAGGCAACAATTCGAATCCTAGAGGGTTTGCTCAGTCAGGCCAGGGTGGTAAGATTTCGTGGTAAAACTCTCTCTGAGTGAGTCGACAGAGAGGTAGGATTTCTTGATCGAAATCTGTCAGTGGCAGAGGGAGCAGCGCAGCAGAAGCTTCAACGAAGAGGGGTTTCTGGTGGGATGCAGTTTTCTGCAGGCAGTTGCTGGGCAGAAAGATGTCCGAGGGAAGAAGAGAGACACATGAGGGAATTTTTCCTCAGATGACTACCCGTTGATTTTTGGTATCATCGGATGTGCTCTAAGTCTCAAATTTTGCAGGGAGGCTTGGGCACATGTATTCCAAAGAACCTATAAAGTGTTTTGGGAAATTCTACTCGGAGACAGTTTTACTAAAATAATTAATTATTTTTAATGGGTCCCTAAGTCTAAACTTAGGAAATTAAAATAATTAATGGGTATTAATCTAAATGTGGGTGTAACTTCTAGAAGAAAATGAGGATCAAGCATAAATGATCTTAGCCATTGATTAGCTTCTAATATGGGACGTTGAATGTCAACGAGGAGATTATTTAAGGAGGTTTGAGGGTCATTTGGAAAACACATAGAGAGTTGATCAGTCAGATCGAATTGCTAAAGCTAGAGGCAACACAGTGATTTATAGTGATCACGTAGAGAGGCAAAGGGAGTTTTGGCTAGAGGATCTTTTCCGGAGCCAAGAATACTCAGCGGAGAGGGAGAGAGACACACAGAGGAGGCAGCGCAGAGGCCAGAGAGGGTGACGTAGAGCCAAGAAGGGCTCACACAGGCCCCACATAGAGCAGTGCAGAAGTCTGAATTTGCTGAGGAGGCTGATGTTTCTGAGCTGGGAGGCCTGGGATCAGCCCCCGAGAGCAAATCAATTCCCGACAGTGAGCTTCGGCTAAAAAACTGTACAAACCCAGCTGACAACTTGTCTTTAGCTGGGAAATTGCGTAGAGCATGAGAGGCAGCCAGAGCCACTCAGCCTAGGAATTGCGCAGAAGCATTCCATTAGCTGTTGTCTGATGCATGTGCTGGCAAGTTGCCCGGTTCCCTCCAGAACTACGCAATTTCTCCATGCATGCATGGAAGCCTTTCCCTGAAAAGAAAAAATCATCCCTAAAAAATAGGGATCTATTTTTAGCACTGGGAGTTACACTCAAGTCATTTTTAGAAACTTCCCGCCACTTGTTGCTTTTTCCTAGATTTTTGGCATGCGTGTCATAAACCCTGAATCTACCAAATCTATTTAATGGACGCCCCAGAGCTCATTCTACACATTCGATCTTGGAGCTCTAGCATTCTCGAGGCATCTAGGAACCTTCGGCACAGTCAACACAACTTTTCTGGGTAAGTTTTGCTTTTCAAGTCTTTTGCTGCTTTTTTGTCGCTTTTGTTTCCTTGGCTTGTGTGAGTGTTGTTTTGCATGTTTTGTTGAACGACTGTTGATGTTTTAGTTTGTTTTAACTTGTAGAAGTGTTGTTTCAAGTTTTGCATTGTCTTTCTTGAGCGTTGCATGCATAACATTGTTTTTGCACTAACGGTCGCCGTTGCGGCGACTCTCCCCACCAGCTTCGTTGTTCGTCTGCGTGATTGATTCTTGTATTGGTTTTGATTGGAATTTGGTTGCATGATCATTCACTCCTATCTGCACCATCCTTTGCTCATGCATTTAGATCTACTCGTTTTCAAGTTGCCCTTGGGCAGATCTGGGTTGCCTTGGCTCAGATCTTGCTTCTCCCGGCATGCACTATGCATTTCTGGAACTCAAGGCTCTGCCTTGGCTCCAGGAATTGCTTAGAAGCTGCTTGTCACTAGCCTCTAGCTGTGCTCTGCGCAGTTCTAGGAGACAGTGCTTAGTCTTGCCCACTGGGATTGCCAATGTGTAATTCCAGCCAGCAATCAAGCTAGACTGAATTGCGCATTGCGCAGTTCCAGTCCATAGCCAGTCTCATTGGACTGCACTCTGCGCAGTTCTAGTTAGCAACACATCTCACTGGTAGCTGGGACTGCGCAATGCACAGATCCAACTGACAGTATCCCCACCTTTGAGAGTCACTACTGTGCAATCTTGCCCAACAACCACCCAGTTTGTTGCATGATCGATCCTTGAAGTGTTTTACTTGCCATGAGTGTCTGCTTTGTCTCTAGGTACATCAGTTGTTGAGCAGTCTCTCAGCAGTATAGGCATCATGATTTCCAAGAGAGCTGGATGAAAAGACATTGTAGAGAGCAGCACTGGAGACATGGTTGAACATGTTCCAATGAACTTTCCCATCTACGCAGACACGCAACTGTTCGTAGAGAGGGAAATGAAGATCACATGGCAAGAAATAAAGGACATATTTGCAGGCAGTTTCAAGGAAAATCTAGAAGATCGACAAGTCTATGTCAACGTTCACAAGTCAGGCTTGTACAGGGTTGCATGCAAGTACCCCATCTTCCCTTATGCAGATATCATTCATTGGGTTGTCTCACATACTGATCCCGAGACTATGACATTGAGCAATACTAGTGGGACACAACTTGCCACCTTTAGGTCGGAAAACTAACATCAAATGTATCTCCCTCTGCAGCCGATGAACTACATGAATGAACTGTTCTTCACTCCCAACAACAATGTAAACACTAGAGACATCATGAAGCGTTGGGTAAAAGAGGCATCGAAGTTCAAGACGACACCCAACTAGGTCTACAAGACGAAGTCATTCAAGAAGGCTTACCAACTCTTGGTCATCTTCGCATGTTGCTTGTATGGTCAAGGGAGCACGAAGACCTTCCCGTAGAGTTGGGTTGTTATGTTAGATCAGTTGGAAAATGAAGGAAGGCCTTTCAACTGGTCGGACATGTTGGCTCTTCCGCTGAAAGTACAGGTGTCTAATGCCTGGAATCCGCCTAAGGATGGACAAGTAAGATTCTTTATGTCTGCGTACCTGCTTGATGCAATCTGTGCCTAGGAACAATTCTCTGGCATGGGTTGGACATGGACACCATCAGAGGATGCTATGAACGTCTATATTAAGTTGCTCTCTGAGTGCTACTACCGAGGAGTCATGGCGAGGTTGTCTGCCACTTCATTGCCCTGCTGTAAAGGATGATATTCGAATAGGAGCTCTCTGAGTGCTACTACCGAGGAGTCATGGCGAGTCTGTCTGACCACTTCATCGCCCCGCTGTACAAGATGATATTCGAATAGGATCCACCTTGCATGTCCCAAGAAGCGATGCAGACATTGCTTAACATTGCAGATTGGTATGCCTCACCCGGTGGCACCTTCATCAGGATGTTTGGCGCAGAGAAGCCTCCGCATGAGCTACTAAGGTTTGCCACGGACAAACTGGTCATGCAAGGGGTTGCATACTACATCTCCAGAGGGTTATCGGCAGGACTGCACAAGAGGAAGAAGGCTCCATGACCCACTCTTCCTTTGTGGATTGGGTTGTACGAGATTCGTACCTTGAAAGATGCGAATGCCAAGGCCAAGGACTTGAAGAAGTTTGGGTTCGGCACCAAGAGCTTCAATCCGTATGACCCCCATTGCATATGCAAGAACCACTGTGCGAAGATGTACTACTCATGGATCCATGAGGCACGTCATTGGCCATAGGAAGATCGTTGGAGGTATTGTTACAAATCCTCTAGGCTCAATGAACCGGTTAGCATAGTCGTAGAATGCAAAGCATCACTGTAGGCAACAACACTACAGGAAGCAACAACAACAACAACAGTGAGCAACAAACTGGGCAAGACAAAAGCAAGAGGAAGGTTGTTGAGAGTGTAAAGGCTGAGCAAAGCTACAAGTTCAAAGCAGATACTCGTGTTAGAGGCGAAGAGTCGAGAACACGAAATGAGAGTAGAGCAGAAGAAGATATATAAACAAAGGTTGGAAGATACAAAAAGGAGATTGGAGGAGACAGAGAAGAAGTTGAAAGCAGAACGAGAGAGGGAAGAAAGGAAGAAACAGGAACAGGAAGAAGGACAAGGTGCACTGACATAACAAACTGTGCATATACAGGTTGAAGAAGCAGAGCAACTAGCAGATGAAGAAGAGAGTGAGCAGGTGCAGGTTCGAGAACTTGCTCAACAGGTTGAGGCAATAGACATGGAAACAAAACAAGAGTTGCAGGACCAAGACACCGATCTCATGCTGAGAGCATTCGAGGTCGCACCATACTCTCTGCCACCTCTAGAATCACAACCAGTCCCGAGTGAGCAAGGAGTTTTTCTCCTTGATGATGATCTGGAGATGGATGTGTACAATCTCGCATTTGACGAGTCACAACAAAGGATTGTATAGGCACGAAGAATGCAACTTCCGGATTATCACACATCACCTGCCCACATAGTGGAAAGGGTGATTGTACTAGATGTTAGAAGACATCCAGTTGCCATGGTCGAGGCTTTTAAGGCTTATGTAGAAGCCACAAGTTCAAAAGTCAAGTTCTTGATAGCAGAGAATGATCGAATGGCGAAGAACTTGCAAGAGGCCAAGCCAAGAACATAACAATTGTTGATTTTTGGTAGCATCGGATGTGCTCTAAGTCTCAAAATTTGTAGGGAGGCTTAGACACATGCATTTTCCAATACCTAGAAATCGTTTTGGGAAATTCCACACGGAGACAGTTTTATTAAAATAATTAATTATTTTTAATAGGACCCTAAGTCTAAACTTAGGTACTTAAAGTAATTAATGGGTATTAATCTAAACTATAGGTGTAAGTTCTAGAAGAAGACGACGATCAAGCCAAATTGATCTATAAGCCATTGATTATAAGTTAATCTGGGGTGTTGGTTGTCCAACAGAAAGATATAAGAAGAGGCTGGAGGGGCACTTGGAAAAACACACAGGGGAGATCAAAAATTCGATTTTCTGGAGCAGAGCAGCTGCCAGAGAGATTTTCGATAGTGATCTTTTGCAGTGAAGGGTAGGGATAGTTTCGGTTGGAGATTTCTCCTGATCCAGGAATACTAAGCGGAGGAGGTAGAGAGTGATCCAGCAGAGGCAATGCAGAGCTAGAGAGGCTGATGCAGGGCCACGCAGAAGC
This sequence comes from Pinus tabuliformis, assembly GCA_031772625.1. Classification (NCBI taxonomy): domain Eukaryota; kingdom Viridiplantae; phylum Streptophyta; class Pinopsida; order Pinales; family Pinaceae; genus Pinus; species Pinus tabuliformis. The sequence continues at coordinate 980,496,547 of CM062812.1, forward strand.
CCAGAGGGAATCCATAAGTTTGTTGGATAGATCGATTTCTGGAGCCGGAAGCTGGGGTGGGAGACGGGGAGGGCAGGAGTCAAATTCTCAGAGGCAAATCGATTAGCTGGGGGCAGTGACACAGACCCCAGTAGGTATGACGCAGGGCCTACAAAGTGATTTTGTAGAGACTGTGTAGAGGCAGCGAGGGGCTGTCCATTCAGTGGCTGGATCAGCGAGGACTTCCAGTGATAGTGTGAGGTAATCTGACAAATCTCTCTATTAGTGACATTCTTTATAACTGGACAACTGGGATGGCATCTAGAGATTGTATTTAGAAATTACTACAACATAATAATAAAACCCTCAGAGATGCGATACCGGTTTTCTCGCATTGGTTTTTTCTGGGGACATTTGTTCAGAAATAACTGTGTAAATATGTTGAATCTCTTTCCAGTTCAGTTTCTTATTTCCGCTTATAATTTAAATGGTGTGGACTGCAGTGTATTAGTTTCGATATTTATTGTAGGAAACAGTAAGTAACTTGATTAAGAAATTAACAAGTAGGAGAAAAGTATCAGTTGCTGCAGTAGTGATTTGGAATTTTGAATTTTCACATGGTATCAGAGCTACTGGTGAAACAAGAGAACAGTCCCAGAAGAGCCCAATGCTGAAGGAGGAAGGGAGTTTGAAATTTTTGTGGAGGAAACAATTCAAATCTTAGAGGGTTTGCGCAGTCAGGCCAGGATGGCAAGATTTTGTGGTAAAACTCTCTTTGAGTGAGTCGATAGAGAGGTAGGATTTCCTAATCGAAATCTGTCAGTGGCAGAGGGAGCAACGTAGTAGAAGATTCAACGAAGAGGGGTTTCTGGTGGGACGCCGTCGAGGGAAGAAGAGAGACACTTGAGGGAATTCTTCCTTAGATGACTTCCCGTTGATTTCTGGTAGCATCGTATGTGCTCTAAGTCTCAAATTTTGCAGGGAGGCTTGGGCACATGTATTAAAGAACCCAAAAAGCGTTTTGGGAAATTCCACTTGGAGACAGTTTTAATGGGTCCCTAAGTCTAAACTTAGGAAATTAAAATAATTAATGGGTATTAATCTAACTGTGGGTGTAACTTCTAGAAGAAGACAAGGATCAAGCATAAGTGATCTTAGCCATTGATTAGCTTCTAATATGGGTCGTTAAATGTCAACAAGGAGATTATTTAAGGAGGCTTGAGGGTCATTTGGAAAACACACAGAGAGTTGAACAATCAGATCGAATTGCTAAAGCTAGAGGCAACACGGTGATTTATAGTGATCACGTAGAGGGGCAGAGGGAGTTTTGGCTAGAGGATCTTCTCCAGAGCCAAGAATACTCAGCAGAGAGGTAGAGAGACACACAGAGGAGGCAACGCAGAGGCCAGAGAGGGTGACGCAAAGCCAGGAAGGGCCCATGCAGGGCCCATGCAGAGTAGCGTAGAAGTCCGAATTTGCTGAGGAGGTTGATGTTTCTGAGCCGGGAGGGCTGGAATTAGCCCTTGAGAGCAAATTGATTCCCAGCAGAGGTGACGCAAGGCCTTAGAGTCTGTCGCAGGCCCACGTAGGGGTAGCGCAGAAGTAGCCGAGGAACTCGTTGGTTCAGCTGCCGGATCAGCCAGGACTTCCAGTGTAGAGTGAGGTAATCTCACTAATTTCTTCTACCGAGTGATATGCTCTGTACTGGATTGCCAACAAGGCATCCAGAGGTTGTATTCAGAAATAACTCCAGCTTAATAATAAAAACCCTCAGATCCGCTGCACTAGTTTTCCCGCATTGGGTTTTTCCGGGGACATTTGTCCAAAAACAACTCTCATTTGTGTTTTATCTTTCTCTATTGTTCAGTTTCTTGTTTCGGCATATTAATTAATTGGTGTAGATTACAGTGTCTGTATTTCAATGTTTACCGTAGGAAATTGCAAATAACTTGTTCATGTAAATCTAACAAGTAGGAGAAATATCATCAGCTGTTGTAGTAGGGATTTCCGGGTTTGAGGAATTTTCACATGGTATTAGAGCAGTGCAGGTGAAGCAAGAAGAACAGTGCCACAGAACCCAACGTTGAGCAAAAAAGGAGATCGAAATAGCTGCAGGAGGCAGTAGTTCGAATGCCTAGAAGAGTTTGCGCAATTCAAGCCTGGAGGGCTGAATTTTCGAGGTAGTCTCTCTCTGAGTGAGTCGACAGAGAGGAAGGGCTTCCAGATCGAAATTTTGTTGTGGTAGAGGGAGCAGCGTTGAGCCTTAGCGTGAGGAAGAGTTGGTGGGACGTAGTTTTTCTGCAGGCCGTTTTGTTGGGCAGAAAGACGTCAAAAGAGAGAAGAGAAGCATAGTGAGGGAATTTTTCCTCAGTAGACTTCTCGCCAAGAAGTCCGTTTTCTTATTGGCTGAGCAGCAACAATAAGAAGCAGAGAGGAGCAGTTCGACATTTTCATGGCAGAGATGGCAACCAGTGGGCTGAGAGATTAGGACAGGTTGGATGGAGCATCCAACTACGTCATCTGGAAGACAAGGATGTCATTCCTTCTAGATGAGCATTCTCTCAAGACCTATGTCGACAGTGTGGTGGCTACCCCTGCAGATCAAGATCTGCTAAAGAAGTACCAAGCATAAATGGCGAAGGCCGAGAGTATGATCCTTGATGGAGTAAAGGATCATGTAGTATGTCACATCGTTAGCAGAGGTACTGCTAAGGAGATGTGGGATGCCTTGCCAACGTTGTATCAAGGATCTTCCGAGTTGCAGAAGATGTACTTAGAGCAGAAACTGAGATTTGCACAAATGCAGAGGGGAGAGCGTATAGATCTGTTCCTCACGAAGCTTCAGGAGACTCGGGACGAGTTAGCAGCTGTGGGGTCTACACCTCAAGGGTACTAGTTGGTTACAGTATTAGATGAGTGGCAAGTCTTTGTCCAGAGTATCCTTGGCAGGGTGACTTTGCCAGATTGGGATGAGATGTGGGCAGCTCTTAAGCAAGAGGAGCTAAGGAGTGACTTGGTCAAGTGTAAAATTGACAGAAGCAGCAGCAGTGGGTTGAAGCCCAAGGAGGAGGAAGAGAATGCAACCCTTGCATCCAAGGGGCAGCAGGAGCAGCGAAGGCGGAAGAAGGACGTCTTGAAGATCAAATGCTTCAGGTGTGGTGAAATGGGTCACTACGCAACATAGTGTCCTCTCAGGAAGAAGGACAAAGATGAGAAGCATGATCCAAAGGCTGCACCTGCGAAGATCGAGGAGGAGGAGTTCGCCATGACAGCCGAGATATCTCCAGGAGGGACGTGGGATGATTTTGAGATGTAGTTTGAAAGAGCTACAGATGGGCAGGATCCTTGAGGAGCGCACCTCTCGGATCAATTCTTTGCTACGGGAGCCCAGATCAGAAGTCGTAGGGTGAATCCGTGTTAGTTGGTGTAGAGGAGTGTGACAGTGGGAGTGTCAGCAACAATGCAGTTGCAACAACAATGCAATAGTTGGTGGACAATATCTCAAACATCAGCAACATAGAAGACGATGTTATGAAGTCAGGGTGATGCTTCAGTGGGAGGCATTACTAGAGCACATTCCTTGCTAAGAGGGAGTGTTGATTTCTGGTAGCATCAAATGTGCTCTAAGTTTCAAATTTCGCAGGAGGCTTGGGCACTTGTATTCCAAAGAACCCAGAAAGTGTTTTGGGAAATTCCACCCAGAGACAGTTTTATTAAAATAATTAATTATTTTTAATGTGTCCCTAAGTCTAAACTTAGGAAATTAAAATAATTAATGGGCATTAATCTAACTGTGGGTGTAACTTGTAGATGAAGACGAGGATCAAGCATAAATGATCTTAGCCATTGATTAGCTTCTAATATGGGCTGTTGAATGTCATTGAGGAGATTATTTAATGAGGCTTGAGGGTCATTTGGAAAACACACAGAGAGTTGAACAGTCAGATCGAATTGTTGAAGCTAGAGGCAGTGCAGTGATTTGTAGTGATCACGCAGAGAGGGTTAGAGGGAGTTTTCGTTGGAGGATCTTCTCTGGAGCCAAGAATACTCAGTAGAGAGACACAAAGAGGAGGCAACGCAGAGGCCAGAGAGGGTGATGCAGAGCCAAGAAGGGCTCATGCAGGCCCCACGCATAGCAACGCAAAAGCCTTCACATAGAAGTCCGAATTTGTTGAGGAGGCTAACGTTTTTGAGCCGGGAGGGTAGCCGGGAGGGTTGGAATCTGCTCCTGAGAGAAAATTGATTCCCAATAGAGGTGACACATGGCCTTAGAGGCTGACGTAGGCCCACGCAGGGGCAGCACAAAAGTAGCCAGGGAAGTCGTTGGTTCAGCTGTCGGATTAGCTAGGAATTGCAGTGTAGAGTGAGGTAATCTCACTAATTTCTTTTGCCGAGTGATATGCTTTGTAGTGGATTTCCAGCAAGGCATCAAGAGGTTGTATTTAGAAATAAATTCATCTTAATATTAAAAACCCTCAGATCTGCTGCACCAGTTTTCCCGCATTGGGTTTTTCCAGGGACATTTGTCCAAAAACAACTATGTCATTTGTGTTGTATCTTTCTCTATTGTTCGGTTTCTTGTTTCGGCATATTAATTAATTGGTGTAGGTTGCAGTGTATGTGTTTCGATGTTTACAGTAGGAAACAACAAATAACTTGTTCATGTAAATCTAACAAGTAGGAGAAATATCATTAGTTGTTGCAATAGGGATTCTCGGGTTTGAGGAATTTTCACAGGGTATTAGAGCAGTGCAGGTGAAGCAAGAAGAACAATGCTAGAGAACCCAATGATGAGCAGAAAAGGAGATCGAAATAGCTGCAGGAGGTAGTAGTTCGAATCCCCAGAAGGGTTTGCGCAGTTCAAGCTAGGAAGGCTAAATTTTCGAGGCAGTCTCTCTCTGAGTGAGTCGACAGAGAGGAAGGGCTTCCAGATTGAAATTTTCCCGTGGCAAAGGGAGCAGTGTTGAGCCTCAGCATGAGGAAGAGCTGGTGAGATGCAGTTTTTTTTGCAGGCTGTTTTGCTGGGCAGAAAGATGTCAGAAGAGAGAAGAGAAGCACAGTCAGGGAATTTTTCCTTAGTAGACTTCTTGCGAAGAAGTCTGTTTTCTTGTTGGCTGAGCAGTAGCAGTAAGAAGCAGAGAGGAGTTGTTCGACATTTTTGTGGCAGAGATGGCAACCAGTGGGCTGAGAGATTAGGACAGAGATCAGGATAGGTTGGATGGGGCATCCAACTACGTCATCTAGAAGGCAAGGAAGTCATTCTTTCTAGATGAGCATTCTCTCAAGACCTATGTCGACAGCATGGTGGCTGTGCCTACAAATCAAGATCCGCTGAAGAAGTATTGAGCAGAAATGGCGAAGGCTAAGAGGATGATCCTCAATGGAGTAAAGGATCATGTAGTCTGTCACATCGCTAGTACAGGGATTGCTAAGGAGATGTGGGATGCCTTGGAAACGTTGTATCAAGGATCTTCCGAGCAGCAAAAGATGTACTTAGAGCATAAACTGATATTTGCACAGGCATAGAAGGGGGAGCACATAGATCCATTCCTCACGAAGCTTTAGGAGACCCGGGATGAGTTAGCAGCTGTGGGGTCTACACCTCAAGGGTACGAGTTTGTTAGACTGACCCTCAATTCAGTCTTAAGATGAGTGGGAAATCTTTGTCCAGAGTATCCTAGGCAGGGCGACTTTGCCAAATTGGGATGAGATGTGGGTAGCTCTTAAGCAAGAGGTGCTGAGGAGAGATTTGGTCAAGTGTAAACTTGACGGAAGCAACAACAATGGGTCGAAGCCCAAGGAGGAGGAAGAGAATGCAACCCTTGCATCCAAGGGGCAACGGGATCAACGAAGGCGGAAGAAGGACGTCTCAAAGATCAAATGCTTTAGGTGTGGTGAAATGGGTCACTACGCAACAGTGTCCTCTCAGGAAGAAGGACAAAGATGAGAAGCACGATCCGAAGGCTGCACCTGCGAAGATCGAGGAGAGTTTGCCACGACAGCCTAGATACCTCCAGGAGTGAGGTGGGATGATTTGGAGCTGTAGTTCGAAAGAGCTACAGATGGGCAAGATCGGAGGAGCTCACCTCTCGGATCAATTCCTTACTACAGGAGCCGAGATCAGAAGTAGCAAGGTGGAAGGAAGAAGAGCACACACAGAGGGAAAATTTTCCTCAGGGAACTTCTAGTCTCAAGAAGTTCGATTTTTCCTTGCAGATCAATAGTTGTTTTGAGCAAATCTTCTCAATCCAGAAGGGAGTGCGAATAATAAAGCAACAGTTGAGCATAAGGGAAGAGGAAGTTTTCGACATTTTGTTGAGATGACCACTGTTGAGCTTCGTGATTAGGATAGGTTGGATGGGGCTTCCAACTACATCATTTGAAAGGCAAGGATGTCCTTCCTTCTAGATGAGTTTAGCTTGAAAACATATATTGATGCAGTGGTAGCAGTTCCCCAGGATGCAGATCAACTGAAGGAAAACAAAAAGGAGATGACATGGGTGAAACGATTGATCCTAGATGGAGTCTGAGATCATGTTGTTTCACATATAGTTGGCAAAGATATTGGCAAGCAGATGTGGGATGCTCTCGCCATGTTGTATTAGGGTATTTCCGAGTAGCGAAAGATGTATCTCGAGGAAAAGCTGAGGTTCATCCAGAAGCAAAAGGGAAAGGCATAGACCTCTTCCTCACCAGGATTTAGGAGGTTCGGGACCAGTTGTCAACTGTTGGGGCAACACCACAACCCATAGAGATTGTGAGATTGGCACTCAATAGTCTCTTCGAGGACTGGCAGGTCTTTGTCCAAAGCATATTGGGTAGAGACAAGTTATCAGAGTGGGATAGCATGTGGGCCAATTTGCAGTAGGAGGAGTTGAGACAAGCTCTATTGAAGAGCTCCATCAGTGGCAACAACAACAGACAGAAGCAGGTGAAGGAGTAGGAGAATGTGGCCCTCGTATCGAAGGGTCCCAGTCAGGGATAGGGGGAGCATAGGAAGAAGGACCTGTCGAAGGTCAAGTGTTTCAGGTGTGGTGAACTCGGTCACTACAATACCCAGTGTCCTCTTAGAAAGGACACAGAGGAGAAGTAGGACCAGGCTGCAACGCATGCTGAGATCGATAGGCTATTCTCCAGGTTGGAGGAAGACTTCGCTATGATCGCAGACATATCTCCAGGAGTGAGGTGGGGTGATTTGGAGTTGTAGCCCCAGAGCACAATAGATGAGCAGGATCCTTGAGGAGTCCACCTCTTGGATCAATACCTTGCTACAGGGGTCCACAATTTTCAGTAGCAGGATGGATCAGTGACAATTGTGCGGTTAGATGCCAGAGTGACAATTGCAGAGACTAGTAGCAGTCAGATGCTGGGGAGCGCAGTGTAGAGTTGGCAGCAGTGTAGTTGGCACAGTGCAAAGTCAGCCGCAACGCAGATCCTTCAGTGACCGTGCAGATATTAGCAACAATCAAACACTTGGGTGACAAATGCATTATACTGATCACAGTTGATTCACTATTTTGGATGCTTTCCAGTTGCTGATGTTGTAGTTGCAGCAGCAACAAATGAGAGGGAGTTGTAGTGCAGATGCAGTGTTGGTAGTAATTCAACAGGGTCAGCAACAACATAGATGCAACTTATATCAGAGTTGCGCAGTGGTTGGTGTGCAGATGGTCAGACATCAGCAGCGTGACAGGAGATGATGCAGAGACAAGGTGCTGCTACAAGGTGTGCAGTAGCAACAGAACGCATTCCTCGCTAAGAGGGAGTGTTAGTTTTTGTACCATCAGATGTGTTCTAGCCTTGAAATTTTGTGGAGAGGCTAGAATACATGAAATCTCTAAAACCCATAAATTGTTTCTGGAAATTCTGCCTAGAAGTGTCTCAATTATATTATTAACCACTTTTTAAATATTTTCGAAGTCTAAACTTAGGGAATATGGTTAATTAATTAGTATTAACTGAGATAAGGCGTGAATCATCTAGAAACTTACACGGATCGATTCATAGATGATCCTAGCCATCAATTATGTTTTAATCTTGGCCGTTAGTGCTCCAATAGAGGATTATAAGAGGAGGTCGATGTGGTGATGGAGAAGACACTTGAGAGGTTCAATTTCTGAGGAGATTAATTTCCAAAGTAGTAGTAGTTAGTTGCCGGAGAGAGAGCTAGAGATCGAAGCACTGTGAGAGGGGCAGGGACAGTGATCCGGAGGAAAGATTTCTAGATCTGGAGAGGCAACAACAAGAGCGCCGAGTTATCCTAAAGAGGTAGCGCAGAGGATCTGCGCAGTAGCTTTAGCAGGTAGATCAATTTGTTGATGAGGAAAAATTGTTCTCAGTTCTAGAGGCCGTGCAGAGTTTCCAGAAGGCCGGAGAGAGAATTTCCTCAACAACTGGAAGCATAACGACTTCATCAGTGGCAGTTTCGAGCCACATGTGTGGCAGACAACGCAGGAGAGGCTCACGCTGGGGTTTGGAGACCGAGTTTTCTGAAGGCAAGTTGTGCTAGAGATTGCCTGTGGGAGAAGGGAAATTCCCTTTAGTATTTTGCCCAATTTTTCTTGCTGTGGATTGCCAATTTCAGGCATCCAGATTGTACTAAGATTTTTCACTATTGCATAATATTAAAACCCTCATCTACTGCACTGGTTTTCCCAAGTTGGGTTTTTTTGGGGACTTTTTTCCAAAATTAATTGCGTTATTTTTATGTGTGCGCGCTAACATTTCTTCCAGCGTTTATTCTTCCACAATATTTTATTTGTGAAGGTTGCAGTGTGTTTATTTCGATATATGCCATAGTAGATAAATTGTTAAATTAATTAACAATAAGGAGAAATAATACCAGTTGTTGCAATAGGATTCCGTTTGGAATTTTCAAAAGAACCCAAGAATAACTCCTCCAGTAAACAGAGAGAGGGTGCTGTAGCACCGAAGGGGCATTGATGAACCATCCCTGATCCTCCCACTCCTAAAATTTGAGGTCGAAGAGACACAATTAATGCTAGATGTTTGATTGGAGGATTTGGAAGAGATGGAAAATCTGGTATGGGATATCTCTTGTTGTTTAGATGAGGTAGCCCTATGTTGAGATTTGCAAGAAGCACCCAACCTACCTTTGTTATGTGAACAATATCAAGATCTAAGATGACAACCTTGTAAGGGCCTTATTGGCTCATGCATGAATAGTCTCCTTGGTCCTTACCTTTGTTGCACAAAACTCCTATACTGCCCATGTACTAGAATCAAAAACTCGAAAACATGAAAACTTCTCGGAATCATCCAAGCACTCATAAGGGATTGGGATCCATAGGTAGTTTTAATAAAAACTAATCTATAGCAAATAAGGACAAATTAACCTCTATTTTGTTTCTAAATCTACCCTACAAAATAATCCATCATTGTTATTTTCTTGCAAGATAATGTGTTATTTAAAAAATACACACACACACAAACATCACATTTCCCCCAACATACTGATTTTGGGTGGTTCCATGTTTTCGTGCTTTCTTTATCCAAAAATAATTCATGTTTCCATGTTTCATGCAACTCAGATCATCACTAATATAATGTTTGATGAAGTGCAAATGTTTGCTTGCCTATTGGTGCCTTTGTTTGGCATGAGTACGGGTGGGTAAGCGTAGGATAATTTTTTCTCCTTTTTGATCCGCCAAGCCAAAAAAAAACCCTCTGATGATCCATAGATAGCTTTACTTCAGATTTTTCCTCTCACGAGTCACTACTCCAGTGAATGCTTTCTCCCATCTAGCATATTCCTTGGAGGAAGGTGGTTCGTCTACCAAAAGGTACACTAACCATTTCTGTAATCATATGCCTTCATTTAATGTTCGGGGTATACTAATATGTGTTGAAATTGTAATTAGGTTCACTCTTCATAATGTATATTTGTCATTATGATTTTGTAAAAGAGTCAAAAGGAATTTATTTGAGTCAAAAGAAAATTATTTGATCATGTCCCATCTAGACTTCTAAAAAAAGAAAAAAGAAAGTTGAATTTTTAAAGTTTATTTTTGTGTCCCCAAGTTGACCAAGTTGGCCTTCTAGATGACAAGTTGACTCAGCCATTAGAGGCACCTTTTCAGACATGGAAACAACTATATATTGGCATCTATTCTCCACCATTTGAAAAGTAATTCAGTGCTCATCCATGGAAGAAGAATTCAGATCTCTAAGGCATATTTCTATGTGGTATATGAGCTTTTTGAGGCACTACTCTTCTGAAATATGCGAGCTACAGGACTGTTATCTCTGTGAAATGCGAGATACATGAAGAACTATTATCTCTGTGAAATGTGGGCTACAGGAAGGACTATTATCTCTGAAGAATGTGAGCTACCTAAAGCACTCTATCTCTGTTGGATGTGGCATATAAGGACAGGGATGTGGCAAACTCATTGAAGATCTTGTGGATAGAATTGTGGCAGAGTTTGAGCTATTGATGGAGGGCTGACTTGGCATTTTGGTTACTGGTCAGTTTATTTATGATTTGGATTTTTGTTGTTGACAAAAGATTCTATAAGGAAAGGATTGCTAGGTTTTCCCCTTGTGGGTTTTACCCTTGCCACTGGCCTAATTTCTGGTGTCTCTTGTCTTTTTGTGCCTTGTACTTGTATAATTGCTTGCTGACCTAATTGAATGAAGTAAATGCTAAATGAAAAACACATATAACAGTCACAAATAATTATCATGATTAGAAATTCTAGCTTGCACTCAAATTTCAACATGGTATCAGAGCTAGTTTCAAGACGCTGTCTTATCTCTGTTCTGTGGTCCAAATTATTCTTGTGAAGAAGTCTAGAGGTTCCCAAGTGAAGAAACAAGTCCTCTCTGTCATCCAAGTAATGATGATCTTAGTACAATGTGATAAGTCCGAATCACCTTGTGAATACCTCTGTAACAGGTCCAAATTTCACATGTAGAGTTCTAATTTTATGATCCATCTCTATAAAAGAACCTAAACTTCTCGTGCAAGAAGGGTCGAGTCCCTGTGTTATCTTTGTGGTATGATCAGTTCTGTAATACAAAGTCCTGTAGCTCAATTTTTGGTGATCTGAAACTCTAAAAACTATGGAATGTCACGAAGTTTGAGGTCAACCTTTTGTGGAGCTGTGCAAGTTAAGGAACTGTGATATATCTCCGTGAAGCGAGGATTGTGATCCGAGTTATAAGGTATCCAAAATTCTGAAATGTGGCCTAAATACCGAGCTTCTTTGTCCCTGTGGAAATAGGACAAGTGAGAGTTTGAGTTTCTTATGATCCAAGTCTGAAGAACAATCTACCAAGTCATATAACTTGTGCTAAGTTCATCTTTGAACAATTTGAAGACTAAATAAGAAATCTAAATTAAAATCCAAGCATGTATTCGACCTCCTCCAAGTACACATCATTTGAATAGACATAAAAATGAAGGATCTAAGGATCTTTGTCTCTGTAATTTATTCAAGATCTGAAGATTATTCATCTTAGTAATATAAGTGAAGTTTATGGCTTCTATATCTCTGAAACAATACGAAATTTATGGCTCTTATAATACGAGGTTTTTGGCTCATGAAATGCATGACTCCTCTAATACAAGGCCGAAGACCTGAAGTACTTTATCCCCATATCTAAGGTTATACACAATGGTGAAACTATGCAAATTGCATCTGTGGTCAAGGAAAAGTTTGTGGTAAATCCAAGACATTTGAAGTTCTCTCCTTTATGGTATTCATCTGAACTTTTCTGAGAAGGTCGAGATGCATTGCCAAGAGCTGACCTGATATTTGTTAAGGAATGAAAGGGCAAAGATCTAAGTTCGATCTGAAATTCATCATATAAGTCACACATGAGACCTGTCGTCAAGCATTATATATGATGAGCTTCTTAAGGCTTGAAGAAAGTTTGTATGCAAGATTCAAATCTACATACATGGGATTATAGACCTACATTGATAAGCAACATCACCTAAAGTATTTGTTGATCTAATCAAACATGTCACGACCCTTGCAAACTAGAAGTGACATATATATTTAAGGCTCTGTGAGAAGCATGATATCAACACCTTGATGCATCATATATGCTGATGATTAGAAAGATTTACCTTGATATAAGAAGTGCAACTTCCAATGAAAAGAGACCGAGTTCCTCTTCAAGGTCAAATATCAAAGCTATAGTGTTACAAGCCAAGGTTATAAGATTAAAAGTTGTTGAGTTGCTAAGGGATTGATGCCAAAGTCTCTTGGGTATTGAGATCTACTTAGCTTGATGAAGTCAAGGTCAATTATTGATTAATTGATGACGTAATAGAATTTAGGATCTTGGCATTTGGGCACTTGCAGATTGAGAGTCTAGGATTTACAAAACCCTAGCAAGTTGAGGAAAGGCTAAAAGGAAAAATCTTATCAAGCTACATTCTAAAAACCCTAGTGAGGGTTTGAACAAGAAAGGTATAGGGTTTGTACCCTAGGATTGATTGCTTTCACTGAAAGAAGAAGAAACCCTAGCCTATGTTTGAAGATGTGGATGAAGTTGTCTTACAAGCTGGATGCCAAATGGGGCTGACAAAGTTGTAGATGTATGCAAGAAATCCATAGATTAAGAGGGAGATGACTTTTCACAAAAGATAAGTACTATATAAACCCTCTTCTACTATTGATGTTGTTGTCTTTACCTTTGAATAGTCTCTTATCTATATATACTTTGCTTAATTATATTTGTTTTTTCATGGCCTCCTAGTGAGGATTGTAGGTCAATGGAAAGGGCTGCCTAGGCTTTGGCAGCAAGAAGAAAGTAATGGAAGAACGTAGCAAAGCACAAGGACTTTCCTGAATTATGGAAGAATGTGAATGCAAAAAGAGAGAACAATTTAGAGTATGCATTAGAGAAGTCAAAAAAATCTAGCATGCATCAAATGGAAACATGGAAGAAAGAAGGTTCTCCTAGTAAGAGGGAGAGGATCATGTGAAGACAATAGCCTCAATTAGAAGAATTCCCGTAGGATGAAAAGGAGCCTCGTGATTAAAGAAGAGCTTGTAGTTTGGGAAAGTAGGACTCGAGTCAAAGGAAGAAATATTGACTTCAGAGGGAGCTGGAAGCAGAATTTGACATGAGGGATCTTGGATTGATACACTACAACTTGGGACTTGAGGTTTGGCAGAAAAACTGGTAAAATCTTTCTTGGTCAAGGAAAGCATGTGATTAAGATCCTCTAAAAGTTTGGAATGATGGATTGTAGACCTGTGGCAACATCTATTAACAGAAGTTTGGGAATTTCGATATTATTGATCCATCATTGTACTGGTAGCTGATTGGTTCCTTGATACATTCGATTCAAGGATGCATTGATTGGTTTCGTAGCGCTGATGATGAGTAGAGATACTACTGATGAATGTTTGATGGACTATTTGATGGCGTGTTGGATTCAACATTGATACTTTGTAATAAGATGTATGAAGATTGACAGAGAACTTGGTTTTTCATATAAGGTCAGAGTGCTTTATGATTCGAGAGTATGGTGCAAATAGGAGCTGAGAAGCTACAACAAATCTCCACAGATGAATAGGTAGCTGATGTAAGGGAAGTATGAGTACTTCTGAGACAAGCTTGGGCTTGTGGATTACTCCTCCCAGGTTGAGAGGGAGTGAGGATGGACACCTAATTCTCCATGTGTCATGTATTGTGGCCAAGACTAACAATTGTAAGTCAAGTACATGAACACGAATAGGGAGAATGGTAGATTGGATAAGCATCATGGACCGACATTCTTGAGTCATGTACTGTGACCGATTAGGACTAACCACCTAAGTGAAGTACATTGACCTAGTATAAGAATGGTCCGGTGGACCGACATTTCCTTGTGTCAAGTATTGTGACACCGAATTAGGAAATGGTCCTGTGGAGGACATACTTTGGTGAACCTAGGTGGAGTATGTGCCTCAGAGAGGCAGTTGTGTGGTGTCCTATTGAATGCCTCCCAACATTGTGCTCTGATCTAGTGGAGAGATAGAGCTTACTTGTCAAGGCCTTGGTAATTTGACTATGTCAGTCATGATGATCTGATCTAGTGGAGAGATAGAGCTTACTTGTCAAGGTCTTGGTAATTTGACTATGTTAGTCATAATGATGTTTATAAGGATGCTTATCGATCTATATCCTTTCTTATAGAAGTCTTTAACTTGAGAATATCCCGATGAGTCATTATGAATACCTTCCTACTTAAGAGGGATCGTTGAAATTGTAACTAGGTTCAATCTTCATAATGTATGCTTGTCATTTTGATTTTGTCAAAGAGTCAAAAGGAATTTATTTGAGTCAAAAGAAAATTATTTTATCATGTCCCATTTGGACATTTAAAAAAAAAAATTGAATTTTTAAAGTTTATTTTTGTGTCCCCAAGTTGACCAAGTCGACCCTCCAAATGACAAGTCGGCTCAACCTTTAGATGCACCTTTTCAGGCATGGAAACAACTATATATTGGCATCTATTCTCCACCGTTTGAAAAGTATTTCGATGCTCATCTGTGGAATAAGAATTTAGATGTCTAAGGCATATTTCTTTGTGGTATACGAGCTTTCTGAGGCACTACTCTTTTGAAGAATGCAAGCTACAGGAAGACTATTATCTCTCTGAAATGTGAGCTATAGGAAGAACTATTATCTCTGTGAAATACGAGCTATAGGAAGGACTATTATCTATGAAGAATACGAGCTACCTAAAGCACTCTATCTCTGTGGGATGTGGCATCTAAGGACAAGGATGTGGCAGACTTATTGAAGATCTTGTAGATAGAATTGTGGCAGAGTTTGGGCTATTGATGGAGGGCTGACTTGGCACTTGGGTTACTGGTCGGTTTATTTATGACTTGGATTTCTCTTGTTGACAAAAGATTCTATTAGGAAAGGATTGCTGGGTTTTCCCCCTGTGGGTTTTGCCCTGGCCACTGGCTTAATTTCTGGTGTCTCGTCTTTTTGTGCATTGTACTTGTATAATTTCTTGATGACCTAATTGAAGGAAGTTTATGCTAAATGAAAAACACATATAACAATCACAAGTAATTATCTTGATTAGAAATTCTAGCTTGCATTCGAATTTCAATAGTATGGATCACAGTTTAAGTTGGATGATTGATAGCTCTTGAATGTACCATTGTTCCCATACTTCACCTAGGACTCTGGGAGGTTATCCTTTGACCTCAACCTAGTGTGACCTCCCTTGAGGCCTTTCTTTCCATTGTTTAGGAGAGGCATAGATGGGAGGCATTGATTATAGCATGCCCAAGGTAATCCATACTTTTCATTTTCCATCTATCTCTGACATTCATTTCCATTCTTTGTGTTGATTGTCATTCATTTTCTATCTATCCCTAATAAAGCTACAAATGAAAGAAAATGAAAAATGCAAAAGATAGTCAGGACAAATAATAAGCACATGGGCAAAAGGGTAGCATGAGCTCTACGCCCATCATTAGCCATCACCCAGTTCTTAATCATTTCAAGTTTCATCTAAATAAAGGAACTTATGAGTGTCCCATCCTTGATGACAATACACTGCTACATCTTTAAGGGGTATTGGAAAAACATAAACAAACTGGTCACCCAAACTATGGAAGAAACGAGAATCATTGAAGTAAAATATGCACTAGAGGATTGGAAGAAGCAGGCTGAGGAAAGAGATAATTCATGCCTTCATGATTTCTCCCTCTTATGTGTGAAAATTCAGTGACCCTGAATCCTACTGCAGCAACTGATTAAATCTCTCCTACTTGTTAATTTCTGAATCAAGTTAATTATAGTGCTACACAGTAAACATTGAAATAAAATCTACTGCAACCTTCACAACATAAAATAATGCGGAAGCAAAATACTGCACAGGAGAGAAATAAACACGCACACAAATACACCGTTGTTTTTGGACAAATGTTCTCGGAAAAATCCAATGTGGGAAAGTCGATGCAACAACTCAGGGTTTTAATTATTATGCAGTAGTAATCTAAATACAAATCATTAGATGCCCAAACAACAATCTGATACAGAGAATAAACTGGCAAAGAGGTAGTGAGAAATATTCTCACACTGTCACTGGCGATCCGACCTTGATCCAGGTTCTGGATGGCTAGCCCCATGCTGCCTCTGCAGTCTATGCGTGGGCTCACGCTGTCACTGCGTCACAACTTCTAGGAGTTGCGTCACCCTTCCAGTTGATCGATTTGCTGACTGGAACTCGACTCTCTGGCCCTTTGGTCTCACACCCCGGCTTCCGGCACTAGATCTCGACTGCTCCTAGTAAAATTACGGACTCCCTCTGAAGCACTGCATTGCCTCTACGTGGCATTGTGCTGCCTCTCTGGACCTCTTGATGCCTTCTCTGCCTTGCACCCACCAGGACTGGAAAAGTCCCCTCTAGTGTACTATCCCTATCCCTCACTGCAAGAAGATCACTTGATCTCTCTTCGGCAACTCAGCGCTGCTAATCTTGAGAAATTCAATCTCTAGTTCTCACTATCTCGGTGTGTTCTCCAAGTGCTCATCAAGCTCCTTTTATAATCTCTCGTTGGAGCACCAACGGCCAAGATTAAATCATTATCAAGGGCTAAGATTAATTGGGAGTTGATCCTCGTCTTCTTCTAGAAGATTCACACCAGATTTAATTAATCACATTTCCTAAGCTTAGACTTAGGAATACATTAAAAATGATTAATTATTTTAATTAAACCATCTCTAGGTGGAATGTTCCCAAACGATTTCTGGGTCTTGGAGAATACATGTGTCTTAGCCTCTTTGCAAAATCTTGAGGCTAGAGCACATCCAATGCTACAAAAATCAACACTCCCTCTTAGCGAGGAATGTGTCTTAGTGCTGCAACCCACTAAAGAATCACTCTATCTTTGCACCATATCCTGCTGCGTTGCTGATGTCTGGCTCTGCTGCCCATCAACTACTGCACAACTCTGATATGTGTTGCATTTGTGTTGCTACTGACATTGTTGTACTGCTTTCAACTACCGCATCTGCACTACAACCTTCTCCAACTGCTGCTGCTGTAACTGCAACAACTGCATTAGAAAAGCATCCAAAATACTGAACCAACTGTGGTCAGTATGATGCATCTGTCACCTAAATCCTGAGTGCTGCTGCTGACTCTACGTTGTCACTGAAGCCTTTGCACTGTCGCTGACTCCGCACTGCTGCCAACTCTACTTTGCGTTGCTCAGAATTTGACCTGCTACTAGCTACTGCATATATCACTCAGGCACTTGGCTGCACCAATTGCCACTGATCCATCGTGCTAGTGCATACTATGGACTCCCATAGCAAGATATTGATTCATGAGGTGGACCTCCTCAAGAATCTTGCCCATCCTGTAGCTCTCTGGGGCTACAACTCCAAATCACCCCACCTCACCCTTGGAGGTAACTCGGTGATCATGGCAAACTCTCCCTCCAATCTGGAGGACAACTTGTGGATCTCAGTGGATGCAGCTCGCTGATCCTGCTTCTCCTCCTTGTCCTTCTATCTGGGAGGACATTGAGCGCTATAGTGGCTAAGCTCACCACACTTGAAGCACTTGATCTTGGAAATGTCCTTCTTCCTCTTGCACTGCTCTTGTTGCCCCTTTGATGCGAGGGCCACATCTTCCTCCTCCTTTACTTGCTTCGTCCCACTGCTGTTGTTACCACCACTGATGGTGCTCTTCAATAGATCTTGCCTCATCTCCTCGATCAACCCACACACATTCCCAATCTGGCAATTTTTCTCTGCCCAGGATACTTTGGACGAAAACTTGCCATTCTTTGGAAACATTGTTCAAAGCTAATCGTACAAACTTTGTTGTTTGGGACGCTGTCCTTACTGAAGCCAGCTGATCCCGAACATCCTAAAGCTTAGTAAGGAAGGGGTTTATACGCCCCCCTTTCTACATCCTCGTGCATCTCAACTTCTCCTCAAGATACATCTTCCACTGCTCTTGAAGATCCTTCGTAAAACATAGCTAGTGCCTCCCACATTTGCCGAGCAGTATCTTTGCCAGGTATGTGAAATACCACGTGATCTTGAACCCCATTGAGAATCAACCTCTTAGCTTTCGCTATATCCTTATTGTATTTCTTAAGCAGATCTGCATCTGCGGGTACAACTACCACACTATCGATATAAGTTTTGAGATCATGCTCATCTAGAAGGCAGGAAATTCTAGCCTTCTAGATCACATAGTTGGAGGCTCTGTCCTGTGAAAATTTCTGAATCTAACACATCAGAAACCCCTACTGCAATATCTGGTTTACTATCTCCTACTTGTTCTTTACATTAACAAGTTATTTAATAACATAAACATCGAAGTAAACACAATTGAAACCTTAAAAAATATATAGATCAACAACTGAAATAAACTGAGACAACACAAGGGACACCGTTATTTTTGGACAATTGTCCCCGAAAAAACCCAATTCAGGAAAATCGGTGTAGCATATATGAGGGTTTTATTATTAAGCTAATTTCTGAATACAACTAGGGTGCCAAAAATGGCTCACCCTTCAGAGAATATCCTTGGCAGTAGTACCTCTCTCTGCAGGCAGATATTTCGGCAAATCAGCAACCGGATGATCAACCCCACAATGACTTTGATTGTTCCTTGTGCTGGACAGTGAAAGCTGCTCCAAGCACTTCTCTGGAACTGCGCCACCCTCTCTGGATCTGTGTCACCCTCCCCTGATTGATCTGCTCTCAGTCTGCCCCACATAACCTCCTCAGTGCAGCCTCTTCAGCCCAACATCAGCCTCTACAACCCTCTGTGCTGCCCGTGTCAGCCTCTGTGGCTTTTTGCGTCAGCCTCTATGGCTTTTTGCGTCAGCCTCTACGTCTGCCTCTACGGCTTCCGCGTCGGCCTCCTTAGCCTCTGCGTCGGCCTCCTTAGCCTCTGCGTCAGCCCTCCTAGGCTCTGTGCTGCTTCTTCCGACACTTTGTTGCCTCTCTGATATGTATTCTTCAACCTTGGATCGAAATCCCTTGCTGAACTGCCCCTCACTGCAACTGATCTCTAACTCAATTTCCTGAGCAAACCCAACCCCAAAAAATCGAATTCTTGATCTCTCTTGGTGTGTCTCCAACTGACCCTCAAGCCTCCTCTTATACTTTTTCTGTTGATCATTCAACGACCGATATTAAGTCCCTAATCAACGACTAAGATTAGATCTGGCTTGATCCTCGTCTCTTAGAACTTTCTCACCCATTTATATTAATACACATTAATATTTAATTTTCCTACGTTTAGACTTAGGAACCCCATTAAAAATATTAATTATTTTAATATCTCTTCATCTGGGTGGAATTTATCCAAACGATTTCTGGGTCTTGGAGATCTCATGTGCCTTAGCCTCTACACCAATTTTCATGGCTAGAGCACATCCGATGCTACCAAAAATCAACACGTCCAACCGATCTTGATCTCTCAACCCAATTGATGCCATCTCTAAAAAATGTCGAACTCCTCCTCTTCTCCTCTGCGCAACTATTCGCACTCCCTTTTGGAATGAGAAATTCTGCACACAGCTACTGCTGCTCTGGTAGGGAAATTCAAACTTCTTGGCTAGAAGTCCCCCGAGGAATGAATTCCCTCAATGTGTGCTCTTCCTTCCTCTTGACGCTATTTGCACTAGCAAACTACTGCAAAATCTGCGTCCCAACTGAAGATTTTCTTTGCAAGGAAACTGTTGCTACTCCCTTTGCCTCTGGTACTCTTCAATCTGGAAAATTTTATTCTTTGTCGACTCACTTAGAGAATTAAAATTTCCATGAAAAAACTGACCCTCTTGGCCAAGGAAATACACTGCCCCTGAGGGTTTCGAATTGCTTCCTATGCAGAAATCTGAACTGCCTCCTTCCTTCTGCGCCGAGCTCTCCGGCTTACGATCTGTGCTTTGATACCATGTGAAAATTTGGTGACCCCAAATCCTACTGCAGCCTAAGTCATCGTGTTCGGCGAACAAAATGCTTCAGGTTCGAAGTTCGTCGGACTTCAACGCATATCGAATAAATTCGTTTTGGTTCGTTGAACTAAACCCGAACCCGATTTTGAACGCGAACATAAAAAAATCGTTTTAAATTCGAATAAATCGGGCTTATGTTCGGGTTATGTTGTCAGTTGATAATTAAAAGAAATTAAAAATTGCAACCCGATGCACCCGATGGTACTCACAGTCTCACATTCCATTGTCAACACTTGTCACCTGTGTCCACACTCTACTGAGCACCCTCAACCCCTGACGCCTGTAAATCGAAAAGCCATCAAAATAAATGTCAAAGGAGCATTTTACCGAGTCAATTTGACAACGCTTAATATGATATGAGTGGGTTGTCATCACTTCACCACTGCTCTATGACACATTACAACTCTTCGCTGTTGGAGTTTCTAGTAATGGACGGCTACTATCTCCCAGCTCCCGAACCCTGAGTCAGCAATGGCATATGCCATTTCGGGTTTATTTCTTCACAATATGTGGATGTATAGTGAGACGAATCTTTTATGCATGTCTTTAAACAATGGATATAGTGGGGTTTGTTTGAACCAAAATCACCCTTTGTGTCGAAAATGGTTGAAGTAAAGATTTATAATTTCAGAACAATATATTATTGAATTTAATTTCTTACTAGAACTATTGAAATTGCAAAATGATTCATGTCATCACGTTTTATGGAATTATATAATAGAATCTTAGACAGAAAGAAAAGAAAGATGAAAGTAAGGCATTTTTTTTAATAAAAAACCATATATTAATTAAAGATAGGAAAGCTTATTTTAATTTAGTCTTTAAATAAAGCTTACAATGAATATTCATAATTATTATCTAGCAAGAAGCATATTTTCACTCCTTTCGTGCATATATTAATTTTATTTATATTTATAATTAATTTTAATTAATAAATCTATTTTTATAAAGTGCACATGTCCTAATTCTGATTTGGGATGTTGCAAAATGGCCACCCAGAGCATTTCTTCTTGTATTATTTTCACATTTGAAAAACAAATATATGCTCAACCTTTATTTATTGAATAAACATTTAGTTGAATAGCACAGGAGTGAGATGTGTTTAAACTTTTTTATTTCTACATATATATATATATATATATATATATATATATATATATATATATATAATTTTTTTAGTATTTTGAACTTAATGCCAAATTTTATTTTCAAAATTTTAAGTGTCGAACTTTATTCGAACTTCAAAGTCACTGAATTCGAACACAAACACGAATGCAGTGACTTAGACTGCAACAACTGATTAAATCTCTCCTACTTGTTAATTTCCGAATCAAGTTATTTACAGTGTTACATAGTAAACATCGAAATAAAATGTACTGCAGCCTTCACAACATAAAATACCGCGGAAACAAAATACTGCACTGAAGAGAAATAAACACACACAAATACATTGTTGTTTTTGGGCAAATGTCCCCGGAAAAACCCAATATGGGAAAACCGGTGCAGCAGCTGAGGGCTTAATTATTATGCAGTAATAATCTGAATACAAATCATTAGATGCCCAAATTGGCAATCTGATACAGAGAATAAACTGGCAAAGGGGTAGTGAGAAATATTCTCACATTGTCATTGGTGATTCGACTCTGATCCAAGCTCTGGATGGATAGCTCCACACTGCCTCTGCGTGGGCTCACACAGTCACTGTGTCACAACTTCTAGGAGCTGTGTCACCCTTCCAGCTGATCGATTTTTTGACTGGAACTCGTCTCTCCGGCCCTCTGGTCTCACGCCCTGGCTTCCGACATTAGATCTCGATTGCTCCTAGCAAAATTACGGACTCCCTCTGAAGCACTGCGCTGCCTCTGCGTGGCACTGCGTTGCCTCTTTGGACCTCTTGATGCCTTCTCTGCCTTGCACTCACTGGGACTGGAAAAATCCCCTCTGGTCTACTATCCCCTCCCCTCACTGCAAGAGATCACTTGATCTCTCTTCGGTAACTCAGCGCTGCTACTCTTGAGAAATTCTATCTCTAGATCTCACTATCTTGGTTTGTTCTCCAAGTGCCCATCAAGCTCCTTATAATTTCTCATTGTAGCACCAACGACCAAGATTAAATCATTATCAAGGGCTAAGATTAACTGGGAGTTGATCCTCGTCTTCTTCTAGAAGATTCACACCAGATTTAATTAATACCCTTTAATTAATCACATTTTCTAAGTTTAGACTTAGGAATACATTAAAAATGATTAATTATTTTAATTAAACCATCTCTAGGTGGAATTTTCCCAAACGATTTCTGGGTCTTGGAGAATGCATGTGTCTTAGCTTCTCTGCAAAATCTCGAGGCTAGAGCACATCCGATGCTACATAGATCAACATTATCATCATTACACTTAAGGTGTTGGACCTCCTTCAGCTAGTACCATGGTTGTGGCATCTTCCTCTAAGTCTTTCCCACTCCATGACCACATTTATCACATGCATCTATGGATTGATGGGCTTGCCTGAGAATTGTCTCTCCCCTTTGGGGTTGGAAACACCTAATATGGCTAGTTGCATAACCATCCCCAACACAAGTGTGGTAACTTGCTTACAAATCATCAACTAAAAAGACATTTGAAGGAAAGGTTTGTGTGATGTAATTGTGTGCCCCTAACACTGGATATGGTTCACTATGATACTATAATTGTTTCTGCCCCTAATGTTGTTTATTTCACTTGATCTTGAGGGTATGTTTCAGGTGGTTCATCATAGGTACACTGGATGTCCCTTGAGGGATGGCTTGGGACGTTTCTAGCATAGTGAAGAGAATGTCTAGCCCAACTTTGATAGCATATGACATTGCAACCCCAATATTGCCCGTCTAGAGATGGGCATTGGGCCTTGAGGAGCCTCCACATGGTTGTATGGTCCCAGGACGTTAGCTTGATTAATGATGTTCCCAAAGGACGCCGGATGCCCCTACGTTGGCCTTATACGTACTTGATGGGCATTTCCTTGTTCCAGAGCCTAGATGAGGATGGAGATCACTTGTGATGCTTGGGGAGTGTTGGCACACTCCCATTTGATGCTAATGCCTTGTTTTAGGGCTACCATGTCACCCAAACATGCCCTAGGAAGGTGATGCAAGCCTTCTTGATGATGACATCTTGGTTGAGGAGATGTTACTTGGAGATGTGTCCATGTGCTTTTATTTTGTCCCTTGGAGTGAGGAGCACTCTTTGACCTTGTTGCCACCTAATCCACACCTGGGCTAACGTGGAGAAAGTCTTTAATCCACTTGGTGTGGCCTTGGGGGCAAGTCTTGAGTTGTGTTGCTGTCACTCAATTCTCAATTCCTTGGTATAGGCTAACTCCTAGTGAAGACAAGAGGGGTGAACCTTATGAGAAAGAAAACTAAGGCTTTGAGTAAGCTATAGCAAATAAGAAATGTTAATCTAGGAGTTAATTGAATTACTCAAGAATACATTCACCATCAATATATAATTCACAACATATGAAAGATAGATAAGCAAATAATCACATTCACCATCAATGTTCAAGATGAGCAAATAATCAAATGACAGGAATGAGTAACAAAAGACCAGTGCCCAAAGTAGATTGTTGATGCTTATAGATGAAATGCCCAAAGTAAACTTCTACCGAAAGTAAATGCTTATTAATGCTTGAAAATGAAATGCCAAAAGTAAATATTGCTTGGAAATAAATTTGGTAAATGAAATGGTAACCCAATGCTGAATGCTGTAGGAAATGTTGTGATGAGTGTTCTTGGTAAATTTTAATAAATTAGATTTCACTTGAATTTAGATCAATTAGTGAAGTGTGATGGATGTGTGGTGATCCATGTGATGAACAATGAAAATAAATCTAATCTAATGTGTGCTTCCCCTTCTACCTTTATCCTTTGAATGGGTTTCAAAGGGTCACAAGGAGATCCAACGGGAGGAAGCTAGCTTCAATGACTCCCTTGATTTCACAAGTCGACCAGTTGCAAGGAGATCCAACACTAGGAGAATCTAGCTCCTAGCCTGATTTCACAAGTCAACCTTTACCTTCCCCCAATCTCACAATAAATGGTAGAATTGGTTTTCCCTAATTAAACTAAGTCACCAACAAGCCCTTTCTAGTCACGCACAAGGATTAGGCTAGGCTTGCAATGGTGGAGAGCATGATAGAACTTGATGAGGTTCGTTACTTTGCAAAATTGAAATCTACTCTAATGTTTTGCGGTGTTAAGTTAATTTTAAATCCAATAGAAGCATGCCATGAAAATAAGACAAGACACAAGAGACCCCCAATGGGTAGGGGGATTGGGATGCTTAGGAGACTCTCCTAGCTCCCTCAATGCTACAATGCTTAGTAGTGATGGTATCCTTTATGAATACAGGGAGAATTGATGGTTTTGAAGTTACAATGATGGTAAACTTCTTGTTTTACGAAGGAAATTGTATGAGGTTCCTTTTGGGTGCTTGAAATGGCTCAATCTAACAAAATTTTGACTGAACCTCCCCTTGTAACTTCGCTGACCTGCTAAAAACCAGCAAGCAAGTCAATGTGAAAGGTGACCAAAATGCTTTTGGAACACTCGCAATTTGTTAGCACAAAAGGTCAAAAATATTCAAGTAAAATGCTAATGAAATGAAATTCTTACTCTAAGACAACCAAGAAGAGCTGAGTTTAATCAACTTTTCTTGGCTGATTTGTTGTTGTGAGGACAGTAGCAAAAATGAGCCTTTAACTTGCTAGATTTATCTATGAAACTCTTATAAATCAATCCAAGATAGATTGAAGAATAATTTTTGAGAATTTATGTGAGAAGAGAAGAGAGAGATTGGGCCTTTAAAGAACTTATGGAGACATTTGGTGCTAATGGGAATTTGTTTCTTATGTGTTTGAAGATGGATACTCCAACCAAGGAGGATTCCAACCTTCAAAGCTTGAGGCACCTGTAAAACTTAAGATCTTGCCAAGAGATTAGTGATCATAGGTGGAGCTTGCAATTGAAAAATGAATAAACATGTCATTCAACCAAGAAAAGCATGTAAATTTCAATTCCAATAATACAAACTATAAAGAAAACAAACAATCAACCAAGATTGTTTGTCCTCCCCTTTGGACAAAAATGTCCCTATCAAGGCCTATAATAACAAACTCAAAGAAAATGCATTAAAAGACAAAGTATACCTCAATTAGATACCAAGCACCACACAATATTTGCACACCATTAGCATCCAATACCTTCTTTTATTAAAAAAATGGTAGAACAATTACAAAGTAGCAGCAATTCCCCAAGCTCTCAAGCTTCAATACTAGCTTGCTCAAGAGAGGAGCCTTCAATTTATAACAATTGAGGAAAGAGATCCCAATGATTTGATGATCCCAAGGCAGCCAACGAATTTCCAAGTGGATCAAGAGAGAGGAACGAGACCTCCATGTGGCAGTGCCTATCTCCAAAAGGAGGGAAGCATAGCTAGAGAAGGGGCAGCGCAACACAAAAGAGGAGTTACATATGAAGAGTGGGCTATCAAGTGTAGGTGAGGGGGAGTGAACTCGCACTTCCTCCCTTCCAACTTGTCCTTGAACTTTAATGCAACTCGGCCTTACTCACACTTCAAACTCGCACCCACACTAGTGTTAACTTGGCCTGCCAATCCGTGGGCATTAATGAGAGGTAACTCGGCCCCCATGTGGGCCTCTAATTGGCAGCAAACTCGGCCCTCTTAGTTGGCCTTATTGTCATCACTTAACTCACTCTTTTGGCCTAGTCACTCCATCTCAAGTGATTGTGATCCTTAGTTGACTAGTGACATGTTTCCAGCATGTCCCCAATTTTATTTAATTCTGATTTGCTGGTCTTTTTCTGAGTTTTATGAGTAAAAGTGATTTTTCATGAGGGAAAATTAATATTTTGCACCCCAAAGTGGGTACTAGGATAATGTTGGTACTTTGAGCATGAAAATCAAGTACTCATGCTATACAAGTCTTCCTCGCGCCACTTTTTATTTGTTGCATAACAATTAATTAAAAATTCCAATTCTGCGGGAAAGTTTTAATAATTAAAAAATCCTACTAGAACCTAATGCAATTATGTGAGACTCAAGGTAATGCCTAGCATGGTAATATACATGACCCTAGACTTAGAAAACACTCTCAATGCCCAGTTATTAAGACACACTCCAACTTTGGAGGATATGAGTGAAAGAACTCAATAATTATTTACCGCTAAAAAGCAGAAATAATTAATTAAGTGAAAAAAACACTTTGAAGCAACTTTATTAGTAACCAAGTCCTAAGGGTCTAAGCCTTTTACATAAATTCATCATGCTAGCGACATTTTATACAACTCCCCCATGGGGGTATGAAATTTGCATAAAGAAAGAAGAGAGAGAAGATAGAAGAATAGAGAGAGAATAAGGGGCAAATTGCTCTACTGGTCTTCCGAACTTGAAAAATTTGACTGGTGTCTTATCCATTGGGCCATAGAGTCTTTATTTCTTTCTAGGTACATATGATAGGTAACAGATCCACTTTATCACTTTTCTCGATGGAGATGCACACTTATTGATGATGACATCTTCTTGGAGAGCTAATTCTCCCACACATGGATAATTCGTTTCATTTTATTATGATTTGTCACTTTGTAAAGCAATCTTTAGGTCAGCTTGTGACCTATTAGCCTTGTTGAGTGCTTTAAGCATACTTTTTAGTGATTTTCATTGTAAATTAAGGAAAAGTGACTTGGTTTACCTCATATAAATAAAGGGAAGTCATTTTCCTTTGGATCATCATCATACACACTTATTTCTTTTCTCTTGAGAGAGTGCACAGTAGTGTTTCTTCCTTTTCTCTTGGATGCAATGGCTAAGCAAGTTGTGAATTGTCTTGGGGAGGATATTTATTGCATAAAGAGGCTATCTTATGGATTGATGAAGTGATTATTGCTTGAATGATGCAAGTTTCATGATATTTTCTTCCATTTTGCATGTGTCACTTCTCTCATAAGGATCATTTAGAGTAATCTAAGTTGGAAACATATGAGCAAGAAAGCACTCAAGGTAGTATTCAACATTTTGTTGCAAAAAAATCATAGAAGCTAGATGAGAAAAGCAATTTTTTTTGTTGGAGATCCATTTGAAAATACTAGTATGGAATCTTCCAAGTTCTAGAAAATAAGTAGCAAATATCAGAGGAAAGAAAAGCTAGCTTAGCATTACACAACCCTACAAAACTTTAAGAGGAACATGTGATGAACCTTCTAAGACTATATTTCTAGGAGAAGGAAATTAATTTGTGTTTCTAACATGTCACTAATCTCAAAGCACAACAGACTTAGTATAATTTAGGAGTTGAAAATATAAATGATGCTTTCTTTGAACCTCAAATGTTCGCTTTGAAGGTGTTTAGATACAATGTTTGACCATGATGCCGATTTGATTCCACATGGATTATTTGGAATACCTATTTTCATTTCAAGCTCGTAGAAAATATAGATGTGGATGTCCATTATCTTTTCTTTTCATATATTGATAATGAATATGATGAGACACAACTCAGGTCTTGGGCAGATTGCCTTCATATTCTTGTAACTAGAGATAGGTGCTAGTTTCAAAAGGATTATTTTTTTTTCATTGGGTAGATTGTTACGCTACCCTAATCGTTGTAGTAGCTGTCTAATGTCCAACACTTTGTACCCTAGATTTGTTGGAAGTGAATCAATCCTTGGAGAAGATTAGTGGTTTAGTATAGGAGATGTGAAGACTTTTCACTTGTAGACCTGGACTATAGACTTAAGTTGACCTATACGTATGGAAGTTAGGGTCTACCTTTGTAAGTTTTAGTGTCAGGTAT
The DNA here is from genome assembly GCA_031772625.1 of Pinus tabuliformis. Lineage (NCBI taxonomy): Eukaryota > Viridiplantae > Streptophyta > Pinopsida > Pinales > Pinaceae > Pinus > Pinus tabuliformis. The sequence continues at coordinate 980,524,350 of CM062812.1, forward strand.
GGTTTTGAGGGGTTTCCTTGTAATTGTTTGGATCCCATGTGGAAGACTCATTTGCATTATGAAAGAAGATTCCACCCTTTGGAGGATTTTGGAAGGCCACATGTTAAACCTTGAAGGCCCACATATATGAAAATGTGGGGCATTATGACGACCAAATTTGGCTCATGAATAAAATATCCAAAATATTTGGAAAATAAATATCTCCGTAAGGACAATAAATAAGTGTATGAGAAATGATTTAATGGGATGAGAATTATAAATGAGGGCCCTGTTATAAATACTAGGCACTAGTGCCCTTTTATAGGTCATGTCTTTTCATTGAGACATGTCCTTTCATGTGTCTCTTCATTAATTATGAATTATTGTTTACTATTTATATTTTTTTATATAAATTTATGTTATTTATGTTTATAACATTTCCTTCTCCTTTAGAAATGCTTTGTCCTCAAAGCATATTGATGAAAAGGTTTTACATCTTTTACTTTTGTTTGTAATATTTTCACCTGATTCTGTGTTTTTTGATGTTGTCATGGTTGATGATATGAGACGATATGAACTTTTAAGCACTGAGCGTAATTTTCAAACTATAACATGATCTGACCATCCTAATTTGATCCTTTGTGAAACGTTATGCTTATGGGATTTTTAAGATTTGTTATCAGACGTATTGATACCAGTATAATATTCTTCAGAAAATAATTTAATTATCTTCCTTTTGAGCGATGCTGATACATTGATTTGTTAATACATTTTCTCTTATGATTTTGATGACGATAAAGAGTTCTTGTAATATGATTTTCCCTTATCATGCTTGTAATGTTTTCTTGATTTATTTTTGGTATATGATTTTCTTGACACACTGATGTTGCTTGGTTGGTTGTTGGTCTTCGCTCGGAATTTCCATTGTTTGTACCGCAACATTTGAATATGTTTTTACTTCAATTGGCTTGGCCTCTTCTTTAGTTGTGATGTTGATTGGGTTTGTATTTATTCCCTTCTCTTCAACATGGATTTTTCTATTTGAAGACTTTTATGCTTCCTTCTTTATAAATTGTTCTAATTCGTTTTCCAACGACTTCTTTTCACCTTTTATCTTCTTAATATGTGTGATAAGCTTTTGACTGTGGCTCTCGAGGTGAGAAATTCTGTTTGCATCTTTTGTAGCGGTTTTAGATTATCTTGATGGATTACTTTTAAAATATTGTTAAGATCTTCTGATGTTACTGAATTGATTCCAAAGGAACAACCTATAATGTTTTCTTCTTATTCTTGTAAGAGAACTAAACCTTCTTCATGTGGAAGATGAAGGACCATAGTGTTTCCATCCAGGTTTAACCTAGAATTATGTCACTGTCATCACAAAATAAGGATGCAATAGTGAATTGTGATGCAAAAGTATAATCTCCAATATTTAGTTGTAAATTGCTTATGTCATATTGTTTTTCATCCTACAAACTTATATTTTCAATTATATTTGACTCAGGAATCACTAATTGGTTAGCACATTTAGTACTAATATAATTATTATTTGTAGTAGCAACAATATAAATAATAATATCCTTTCCTATAAGAGTCCCTTTGAGTCTAAGTAACGCGTCAACATATTTTTTTTAGAGGTTTAGGAAATATTCCTTCTTCTCCATTTTGTTTTCATCCAAAACCCCATAATATTCCACATTAACTCAATACTTTATGGTTTTAGGTATTATTTTATAATACCTTTTTTCTTACTTTGTATAAATAATTTATAGTCACTCCTTTTTATTTCAAAACTTCCTGTAAACCCTTTAATCCTATCAATCAAAACTTAATTCTTATTCTTATTATTATTTCACTTTATATGATTTTCTTCACACACTGATGTTGCTTGGTTGGTCATTGAATCCTCACTTGGAATTTCCATTGTTTGTACTGCAACATTCAAATATCTTTTTACTTCAATTGGTTTGGCATCTTCTTCAATTGTGATGTTGATAGGTTTGTATTTATTTGACAACCAAATATGGCTCGCTAATAAAATATCCAAAATACTTGATCCATAAGGACAAACTCTCTCTCTCTCTCTCTCTCTCTCTCTCTCTATATATATATATATATATATATATATTGTTCTTCTCAAGTCTATGGATTTAATTGTTGAATGTATTAAATACAAATGTGCTTATCTAGTGGTGAGGGTGCATTCTCTTTGTATTATTTTTGGATAGATCCTATCTTGTAAACCCTAGGAAAAGTTCTAGTGGAGAACATTCCCTTGAAGTTGTCTTGGAGCTTGTAAAAGTCATAGGAGGATCTTCTAGGGTTAGTAGTGGACAACCCTAGTCATCATCCTGTAGGAGGATGTTTTAAGATTAGTAGTGGACAACCTTAGCTATCACCCTATATCCATTCTTTAGCTTCTCAAGGGAGACCTGGTTGACCCCATATGCCCAATGAAAAGGCAAATATATCTAGTCATAACATCACTTTTGATATTCTAAATTATTTGAAAAGCATTTTGTTGAGTTTACTCTTCATAACACCTGGGGTTTCATTTCCTTCAAATCCTAGCAATCTTAACCTGGGGAGACCACCCCTGGGTTGGAGGAGAGTTGGCCTGAAGTGTAGAAGAGGGTTGGTGAGGTGAAAGTGGCCCCCTCTTAGTATCACCCCACACTTGAGATTTTCAGACTTTTTCTCCTAAAGTGTGAGTTTGTATGATAACAATATTAAAGAAAGAAGGTAGTTGGTGTGGGTGTCTTGATTACTGAGCTCTCAATCAATTGACCATCAAAGACAAATTTCCCATTCCAGTTATTGATGATCCCTTGGATGAGATTCTTAGAGCCAATTTTTTCACTAAATTGGACCTTTGCTCAAGATATTACCAAATAGTGATGGAGGAGGACATCCCCAAGACATCTTTTCGAATACATGGAGGTTGCTACGAGTTCTTAGTGATGCTCTTTGGACTTTGTAATGTGTTAAGCAATACGATGTATGAGTAGGTTTCTAAGCACCTTACCATATGTGAGTAGATACTTGTAGATGTTTAGATAGTTGAGTAGTGTGATCCAGGGGCACTTTTATGGTCTTCACATTACCATTATAGTTCCATTGAACTGAATAATGCTTAATGGTTAGGTGTGTACTGTCTAGAGAAAAGTGGATAGTGCAAAGTGATTGGTTCATATCCTTGTGTATTAGTAGAGTTTTCAATTGCTTGGTATTCAACATTTTGATGGTGTCTTGAGGTTATATCTTATTTAGCATGGAAATCTCTATATCATAGTTGTGTTGATGGTTTCATTGTTAGATTTGTTAGGAGGGTACGTCTCACATTAACCCCTTCTCTTATGTGTTCATCATCACCTTTTCAAATGGTTCCAGGCATTATTATGGTTTGATGTGGGTTTGAACCAATGTTACCAGACTCGCAATCGGCAACAAATCGACGAGGTAAAAGAGCGAAGAGTTTTAATTGGATTGGGGAAAAATCGTGAAAAAGTCAGGGAAAAATCGGTAAATTCAATAAATAAAGATATGCACACATATTGAATAAAAATAAATAAATTTCATTGATATTCAATAACGCCATGTCCAAACAATGCATAATAGCAATAGATGTCCAAAATATCATGAATGAATAAGTATCTCATATATGTTACGAGTCCAAACATGATCCAAAGTATTGAGCACTGACTCCTAACTAGTGACTAAATAGCACCAGAAGAATCCTACTTCTAAAAGTTTATAAAATATTGCATACTAATCAGTTAAAAAGCAGTAACTGAAATCTCTTGATTTCTATTGAAATGAAACGATAATAGTTTTCTACTGAAATCTTTGACAGAGCACACCGCACACTACGTCTCTATTACGTGCAGTAAACTGAAACTGAAACCATGCCTTTATTACCTTCTCGGTGTATGAGTTTCCGGACCTGAGCAGTGAGAAGTGAGTTACGAACTAGCGTTTAATTTTTAGCCTAACTAAACCACGCTGGAACAATGTGGCAACCCTAAAAGTTAAAACCTATGCTCACCGTGTCGAGGGCTGAAAATCGCCTCAGTCGCCTAAATCGCAATTAATCGGTGAGTCGCGAGTCAAACTCGCGTTTGACCACGAGTCAAACTCGCGTTGGCCACGAGTCAAACTTGTGTTGACCACGAGTCAAACTCGGTCAACACGAGTTTGACTCGCCCAGAGTTGAATCGGATCGTTTAAGGGAAGAGCAGAGTTTGACTCGTGATTAATCGCGAGTGATCGGAGATTCATGTTTCACTGGTTTGAACCTCATTTGTGAGCGACCTAGGCTATTTGGAGCTTATTGACATTTCATGCACTTTATTATGATGAGGACTATAGTCTTTAGAGGAGTGCTCCCTTTGTGCACACATGTTGAGATTGATTATAGTGTTTTAGTGGCTATTTTGAACTTGGTTTGACTAGATGAAGGCTTGTAGCATGAGCATTGTAGCTTATTGGGCTTGATTTCATACTTGTTTTAGACTATTTGATGTGGAATTGGATATTAGGTGTAGCACTCATCTTGTTTGGCACATATGTCGAGGCACTCACTTACTTTATGTTATTTTGCTACTAGTTGTTGGGGTTGTTCCCTCTTCTTGGTTGTTAGCTAGATATGTAACTTCCTTGACATCTGGATTGATGATTGTTTGACTCTTTTTGCTCAAATTGAGTTGTTGCACTACTATAGAAGGTGGTTATTCCTTGGAGAATGCCCCGATGAGCCACATATGGCGCTCCGGAGACTCACACATGTGCCCTTAAATGGCTGCATTGCATAATTTTTGAGATATGGATTGTGGAGTGACTTGTCTTGGAGAGTTCTAGAAGGTGGCTATGCCTTGGAGAATGCCCCAACAAGCCACACATCATACTTGGGAGACTCAGACATGTGGCCTTAAATGGCACTTTGCACAAATTTTGAGATATAGTTTGTGGAGTGACTTGCCTTTGACACCTTCTGATGGTCATATTAGGGTGTGCCCCACCTAATGGAGCTCACATGCTTGGAGATTTGTACATTCATCATAGCTACTCATATATTATTTCTTGTTTGACTTATCCATTGAGTGAGTTAGACGGATATTACTTGTTTATGTTTCCTAGAGTAGATCTAGGGTTTTAGGATGGATCTTATTATTTTATTAGAGGAGGTTTTGAGCTCTTTAGCTATAAAAGATGATCTCCTCCTATGTGGCCTTAAATGGTGCTTTGCACAATTTTTGAGATATAGCTTGTGGAGTGACTTGCCTTTGGCATCTTCTTATATTCATATTACGGTGTGCGCTACCTAATGGAGCTCACATGCTCAAAGATTTGTACATGTGGCATAGCCACTCGTATAATATTACTTGTTTGACTTGTTCATTTAGTTAGATGGATGGATATTACTTGTTTATGTTTTCCTAGAATAGATCTATGTTTTTAGGATGGATATTATTATTTTATTGGAGGATGTTTTGAGCTCTTCATCTATAAAAGATGAGCTCCACCTATCATAATGGTTGTTGAAAGCCTGTGGAAGCACTTGAGACTATAACTTCTAATTTGAAGCTGCTTAGGAGCTTGAGGTTTATGTCTTTGGAGTTGTATTGCTGAAGTGGGATGTTGCCATTTTGGTTTCTTCAAGTACAACAAGAGGGCTTCTAACAAGGTAAATTTGTTCTTTACTTGTATAGTTTATGTGTGAGTCATTTCCATCTAAATGTTATATGCTTGCTCCTGGAAAATGTTAAACGAATGTCATATTTCTTGGTGTGAAGTAGCTGGAATTTTTCTTGTCATAGTAGCAAGGATACCCTTTTGATGTATTGGATAATCTTCTTTATTAGAACCATCAAAACCATTTTATTCATTCTAGGACAGCCATATAATGGTTTTGGAAAATGGTCATTTTGATTTTAGATTACTCTTATTCCATAGGAAAAAGCCCATCAAAATATCTTGTTATTCATTCGCCCAATATTTTTTTTTACACACTAGTCTTGTTTTTTAACCTTCTTTAAATCATAATCTTTATATCATACTTTTCTGTTTTGAAATTTGAAGCAAATGAATGTCAAAATCCAAAGTTATATTTCACTCCTTAAAGCTCAAATGCACTAATTTGTAGGTTGTTTTGAGATCTGAAAATTATATAGAAAAATCAGTTTTCTTTGATCTCCTTTTTCAAGCCAAAGACTCCTTTTTGGCTGTCCTCAAATATGAAATATATTATTAACTGATCCATAAAATCAGATTTGTCCTTAAGCCAATAAAACCATTGTTTTTATTATCCTTTTTTAGACTCTTTTGATTTGTAATTAATCTGGAATTTACAGCAGTAATTTAGCTTATAATCCAGACTCCAATTGAACCTAAAAAACTTCAATTTCACTATATTTTATAGGTTCATTTTTTGTTTTGATAAATCTGAAATTAATAGTTTTATACCATCACAAAACCAGATTTTCACTAGGTTCCTTGAAGTCCCCTTCATTCATATTATGCCATTAAAGACTTAGTGTCTAGGGTTTCACCCCTTGAGTTGGTAAGCAACCATCCGGAGGTGTAGGAGTGGGTCATTGTGGTGATAGTGGGTGACCGCACCATGTTGCCATTGTCAGTGACAAATTCCATTGCCCAAATCAAGAATATTACACTTCATGAGTCAATCTTTGAAGATACATTGTAAAAACTCATTTGGTAACTCCACAAGAAGAAGGTACATGTAAGAGATACTTCCAAGGAGTTCATCTCAAAGACTTTTTCCCAGATTTGTTGATCTGGAAAAGGTCTATAAAATAATAATTAAAAATGTTTCTCAATCTTCACTCAAGGAAAGCCTTGAAATCCTTCATGATAGAAGAAGCCTATTCCTTGACTCTTCCAAGCAACCAAACCCTAGAGTAGGCTTGGCTTCATGGAAGAGCAATCTGTACATGGCATTGGATCTCTCAGCTATCCAAGGAGCTCTACATGACATGCCTAAAAAATACGGTAAATGGCTTCCCAAATTTTTAGGAAACAATGTGATAACAACTATGGAACAGATTGAAAAATTCCAGGATGTGTTGGAAGAGCATGAAATAAAAGACAACCCTGAAGATGTAGTGATGAAACATTTTCCCCTTTCATGAGAAGAAGAAGTTAGAATGTGGTTCAAGAACCTTGATGATAGTGGCATCGAGACTTGGGATTCTTTTAGAGATGCATTCATGGAACAATAGGATGTAAAAAAAGATGGAAGAGTTCTAACTAATGAAATCCATGAAATAAAGAAAAAGGAGAATGGAACAGTAAGGGAGTTCAATTTTCAGATTCCAAAGTTCTTGGATAAGCTACCACAATATATAAAGCCAAAGAATCAAGCTATTTTGTTGTACCACACTAATGCTTTCAAAGAGAATTTCGGTTTTACTTAAAAGACGAGTCCTCAAGTACCCTTAAGGTAGTTCAAGATATGACTAGTCAGCTAGAAGAGAACTCTATTGCCATGGGTAAAGTGGATCTATCTTGTTCTTCTAGGGCATCAACTTTTAAATATGAAACTAAACCAAGAACTCCAAATTCAAGAAATCTAGTTCTTGATGCCATGCCTACCTTGACAGAAACATTGAAGGAACTTACTAAATCCCTTAACGAACAACAAATAGTGACAAACAATAAGTTCCTTCAGTTGGAAAGGAGTCTTCAAAATTAGTTTTAGAGAAGAAATATAGGATGGGATAGAAATAGACAACTTCAAGATTAGAGGCTTTCAATTCCTTTAAATCCACCAAATATGATTAACGAAGAGCATTTTCCATGGTGTAGGAAATGACAAGATTTACATGATGAAGGATCATGTCCAACATTAGATATTAATGGAGCAATGGCTAATGGTGGGTCAAATACCTGCAATAGTCTTAACTATATTAATGAGGAAGATTACATTTGTAGTCTTCAAGGCAAGCCTTTTGCTATGTCCTTGAAGCAAATCAAGGGAAAAAGTATAAAATCAGATAACTTAAAAAGATGTATGGTCCCATGCCTTCTCAGGAAGAGCTAAGACAGATAACAAGAGAAATAAGTTTGAATACATACCAAAAGAGAAATCTTGTTGGTGTTTAGAAGCCATGGTCTGGGAAACCAACCTTTAATAAATCTCAAAGTAGTGATCGGCTTGTTACTTTAGAGAAGGCTACTCAAGGCTCCTCTTTAGGGAATCAATGTATGATTCTTGACTTTGATTTGAACATTGATTTGGCATTGATTTGGTAAGTGAGTTGACCAAGATAAAGATTCTAGTTCCTCTCCTTGAGTCAGCTAAAATCTTGTTTAAGGAGAATTTGAAGATATTCTTAAACAAAGATGATGTAAATGAAGATTGTCCCATGATTTTTTAGGACATGAATCAGGGTAGAACGAATGGTGGTTATGCTCCTTTCTACATAAACTTGGTTATAAATGACCTAAGTTGTATGAAACATGGAAATGTCTGGAAGTTTTCGAAATGGGTACACTTGGAAATGCGACCCCTACAAAAATGGTCATATATATATATATGTATCTATGCATGTATGTATGTATAATTTTTAACAAATAGCACATTATCTTGCAAGAAAAAAGAATGAGACAAATAATGATATTTTATAAGGAAAACCATGTCTATATTAACTCCCATAGTTGATTACATGATGCAAAAATCCAAAATTAGCCTTTATGCATGAGGCTACACATTGAAGATTCCAAAATCAGCCCTTATACACGAGGCTGTATGTGCTGAAAATGAAATAAAACATGAGCTAAAGACAAGTACAATTGCATGTCCCAATAATCCTCATACTCATCTTCATCAACAAAAATAGAACAAGATGCTTGTCTAGTAGAACTATATTGTGGATTGGAAGAAGAGGCAATTAATCAGTGTTTTTAAAACCGGAACCGGTGACCGGACCGGTCCACCTAATGAACCGGTTTACCGACCGGAACCGGTCTAACCGGGACTGGTTTGGTCTAAACGAACCGATTTTTAAAAAATACATTAAATAATTAATTTTTAATGAAACAAAACTATTTTTAAGATGTAAAACCATGATTCCAAGCCAATAGAGACAAAATATGCAAAGTTTGCTCATTTATATACCATGCAAAGGTGAATATATCAAAATGGCACCGAGTGCAATACATATCATCGACAAAATAGAAAAATACATAAGAAATGAGGCTCTAAATGGCCTATAAAGTCCAAAAACAATGCTGCAAGCTATGAGGCCATTGGCCTACTACAAGTCTACAGTGTACACATGATCAATCATCAAGTCCATCACCACTACTAGACACAGGATCATCATCAGGAGCTACATAGACATCATCTGGTTCAGAGTCTGAGGATGCCTCTGCCTCATCTGCAACATTAGTATCAATGCCACCAATGACAATAGAAGTGGACCTAATGGAAGCACGAGTTTTTCGACCTGCACGACTAGTGCCTTCCATTGGTTCCTTGCCTTTCCTTGATGCCGCTACTGATCCTGGTTCTGATGCCGCCACATAATCTGCCTCATCCTCCGCTAAAGCCATGTCGATATCAAAATCAGCCTCAAACACAGGATCTTCAGTCTCCTCCACCCATTCTGATGTTGGATCAATATCGTCCAACACAATGGGATCTAGATCAGGTGATTTGCTCATCATTTGGTTCCTCCTCAGTCGAAGGTTGTATTGCACAAAAACAAGATCATTTAACCGTTTTTGTTCCAAACGGTTTCTCTTCTTCGTGTGTATGCGCTCAAAAACAGACCAATTGCGCTCACAACCTGAAGCACTGCAAGTTTGACTGAGGACTCTAATTGCAAACCTTTGCAATTGAGGACACTGGCCACCAAATGACTCCCACCAATGTGCTGCAAAGAAAAAGACAATAATTAGTAACTTAGTTTATAATTTGAATTGTAAAGAACGTAAACAATTTTAACTTGAAATGAAAAACAAAATGGAAATTGGAATTGCTTACCTGGTTGGTCCACATCTCTTGCCATCTTTGCCAAGTTTTTGCCAAAAGTACCACTTGCTTGATTGAAAATAGTAAGCTGTCTATGTATATCCAACTGGTCTACATGGTTAGGGACCATGCGCTCCAAGCAATCAATCAATCCAGCTCTGACCTCCCCATCATGCTGATCTCCTAGCCGATTTTTATAGTGATACCTTGGGTTCAAAAAATACCCGGCTGCATGTATAGGACGATGGAGTTGATTGTTCCATCTGTTATCAATGATCTCCCATATACGGCCATATTTAGCTAACCTGTCATTGTAAGCTGCCCGTATCTGCTCCTTTGCCTGATCCATAGCTTCATAAATGTAGCCCATGGCCAATCTTTCCCCATCCACCAACCTTAGCACCTTAACAAGGGGCTCGGTAATTTTCACAAGCTCTACAGACCTTTTCCAAAAATAAGTGTCTAACACTTTCTTTTTGGTGTCTTTTCCATCTGGTCTACGAGCCCACCGAGATTCAGACCATTCATCAGAGGAAAACATTTTCTGCAAGTTTCTATGTTGACCATTGAGACATTGCAACGTGAGGAAGTGAGTTGCAAATCTCGTAATTGCAGGCCTAACAAGCTCTTTGCCTCCAGTGTGTTTCCTCATTAGGCTCAATACCCATGAGTGGTTGTAAATGTATTTTGTAATGCACTTGGCATGCTCTACAATGTTTTTTACCCACTCCACCTTGCCTATATCCTCAAGCATGAGGTCTATGCAATGTGCAGCACATGGAGTCCAAAATATGGTGTTATATTTGGCCTCAAGCATCTTTCCAGCAAGAACATAGTTTGAGGCATTATCAGTGATGACCTGCACAACATGCTGCTCCCCAACTTCCTGAATAATGTTATCCAAAAGCTCAAATAGAAGGCTTGCATCCTTTACCCTATCAGATGCATCAACTGATTTCAAAAACATGGTTCCTTGAGGGCAAGAAACAAGGAAATTAATGATAGTGCGGTTCTTTCCATCGGTCCATCCATCTGACATAATGGAACAACCTGTTTTGACCCATGACTCTCTAAACTCAGCCAAATACTCATCAATGGAAGATATCTCTTTTTGCAAAAGAGCTCCCCTCAAGTCATGCATACTAGGGCCTTTGAAGCCCTTTCCTGCAGCTATAACAGAGTCCCACATAGCTTGGTAATAAGGTGAGCGAGCAGCATTAAATGGGATATTTGAATCATACCACCATCTAGCAATGTATTGGTGAGAAGTTTCTTTGCATTGTTTTTTCCAATGCTGATCCAAAGTGGGTTGAGAACTTGGCTGGGAGGAAGTGGGATTAGATTTAGAAGAGGCAATGTTGGCAGAAGATGAGAAATAACTTTGGATGTTTGGTCTCTTTGCTCCTTTTGATGGTTGGCCAACTCCAACAGAAGGATGAACATAGTGAAAGGGGTCATTGGTGGAAGGGATAGAAGTGGAGTCTTGAATCTCATAATCATCATACCCACTCTCTTTCATAAGATTCATGGCTTCCATTAATTCCCTCTTCCTTGCAATTTCATCTTGGATGGCCTTCTCCCTAGCCTTATCCTCATAAAATTTTTCAAGCTTGGCAATGTATTCTGCCCTAATAGGACCTAACAGTTCTTTTGGTGCATCACATGGCTTTACTTGGCCTCTTACCCCAGCCAAGTGTTGTTTCAACCTAAGAATACCCCCACCTCCAATAGATTTATGGCATAATTTGCATATCATTTTTCCCTCAATTACATCACAATGAACCCATGCACTGTCCTTTCCTTTTGGAGCCATGTTTGCTTGAAATAATAACAATTTGCAAAGAAATCTGCCATTTAAAAAAAAAATTGCAGCTAAGGAACATGGAAAACCAATGATAAATGTAGGAAAAAAAATGCACATGCAAGCTACAAAAATTGATAGCATAGAGCTAGAGAGTTCATAGGCTTAGCATAGATGATAGATCATTGAAGTGAGAAGTTTATAGCACAAAAAAAATAATTCATGGACAGCAGACCCAAATGAGGAATTATCAAGTGCAAATCCTTACCTGGAAATGCAAAGTAGCTCCCTTAGCCTCCTCTTGATGATGGCAACTCCACTGACAGCTACACACTATCTCCAAAATAGCTCCAACTCCAACTCCAAGATGACTACTTCAGCAAAAACTCCACACTCTCCAAGCTCACAAACAAACTCACAAACACTCACAAACACTCCAAATCAGTTGTGTGAGACAAATGAGAGTGAGAGGGGTGTCTTATAGCAAGTGTGAGGGTGTTTTTGGAGGGAAAATCCCTTTCCCTCACCCCCAAAACCCCTAAACCGCCCTCAGTTCCAAAAAACCGCTGCGCTTTTTGCTTGACCGACGGCCTGTCCATAAACCGGCCGGTTTAGGACGGAACCGGCCGGTTAGCAATAAACCGGCCGGTTCCGCCCTAAACCGGCCGGTTTTTACCGGTTAGGGCAATTTTCCGGGCAAAGGGTGCTGTAAACCGGGTTTTTTCACCGGTTCTGACCGGTGAGCCTCCCAACCGGCCGGTTAGGCCGGTAACCGGTTGGACCGGAACGGTTTTTAAAACTATGCAATTAATTAGTCTGTGGAGTGGTTAGAGATAAATTTTAGTGATATATTAAGTTTCTTTTGGCCATAGAAGGACCCCATGGCCTTCTTGGGCAATTGAGTTGGTCTTGTTACCACATGGATTAGCGGTCTTGCAAAGGTCTGGAAAGACACTAAAATGGCACACCACAAGACAAATGCCTACTATGACCTTGGCATGAGTCCCCACTCTTTAGGCCAACTCCTAAAATGTCGCAGGAGGCTTCCCTACACAAATAAAACACTCCACCACAAGATCAGTAGATCGGTTCTTATAAATCTCTATTGAGTGATGGAGTTTAGGAGTTAGTTTAAATGATTACCTGTCTGAAGACAATATTATAAAGCAGAAAATAACAGGCCAGCAATCAAAACACTCAATAAAACAATGAATAAATCTTTGAAAATGCACCAAATCTAGTGTAAGACAGCCCTTATCAATTGAGAGTTGATTACCCTTGATTATGCCTTTAGTATATGGCTGTAAACATTTCTTTTCTTTGCTGTTCTAGACCTGTAAGTCTGAATTTCTGCAGAAAAACGCAGGACCAACAGGCTAGGGCCCACTTCCAAGCCGCCCACAAGCCTAAAAATATGCGAATGAAGTGTGGCTATGGGTTGGAAGTGTTATTACTTTGAAATATGTTTCGACTGAGCCTACACACACCTCAAAATACTGATTGTTCCTTGAGATATTCAAATCTGAAATATAACACTTAATTTTAGGGTCAAAATTCCCAGTAGGGTGATAATCCAGATTTTATTCTTTGTTGATTTTTGATGCCAACAAGATTGGGATGGACTTTTTGCTTCAAATAACATTCAAATTAATTTTGGGAGCAAGAAAATCAAAGAGTATTGGGAAGATATACTGTTGGAGTTGAAAATCCCCTCGAAAAGGGTTTTTTTACCTTGTAGCAGGTGATTGTAACTTGTTGTTGCAGACTTTAAAACCCTTGGAAAGCAGCTTGTTTTGATAAATAGAAACCTTATTTGCACAGAATGAATGGCTATACCTTTCTTGGGCCAATTGGATAAGTTTTTTTAGCGAAACCCAAGTGCTGAACTAACAAAAAAATCAGAAAAATAAATAAAAACAAACATAATTTCACTAACTTGTGCTTGATTTTTCATTTTAAAGCTAGTTTGGCACTTGGATCTTGCTACAAATACTTATCCAATTAGCCCAAGAAAGGTGTAGCAAATATGCAACAAAATTATAGCTACTTGCTACAAGGTAAACAAACCCTTTTCAAGGGGATTTTGGCTTGCAAAGGCACATCTTCCAAATCCTCTTTGATTTTCTTACTTCCAGAAGTGGTTTGACTAACTTTTGAAGCATAAAATCCATCTCAAGCTTGTTGGGATTAAAAATCAGATCAGTCAAAGTACTCAGATGAAGCAACAAAATTTCTACTTCCCCTTGGATTTTTTCAGAAATGGTGATCCAAGAGGAAGATATGCTCAGTTAAAGAGGGATGTTCTACTTTTAGGGGGCATGTGGGACATTCAAAGGCATTTTGGAGGCTGATTCTTAGTCAAATGGGACAAGTGAGCAATCTGTTGGCATCTACAAACTTTTTGCTACAAAACCCAAGTTCCATATTTTTCAAGCAATCAAGGATGTTGGAGATCTACACTTGGGGCTTGCTTTTCTAGGGGGTTGGCCAAATGTGTGGGGCTAGCAGAGCCCTCCAACTCATTCAAAGGAACTTTTGGACCAAGGGAAACCTAGAACTTGGATTTTGTACCAAAAAAAATGTAGATGCCAATCGACTGCTCACTTGCCCCATTTGACCAAGAAGCACCCTTCAAAATGCCTTTGGAAGTCCCATGTGCCCCCTAAAAGTAGGATGACACTCTTTGAGTGAGCATATCTTGCTCCCGGATCACCATTTTGGAAAAAATTCAAGGGGCATGGTAAGTAGAAATTTTTCTACTTCATCTAAGCACTTTGATTGATGACCCCTCGGGAACCTATGCGTTGAGATCCACACACTGCCTCAGGAACTACAAAATATTGGAAAATGTGAGAATGGCATAATGAAGAATAATGCAAGGGAAAAGTACAATAAGCGATCACCTTTACAAGGCTAGACACTGAGTGGTCCCATTAATCATGAATCCTAATAGATCAACCTCCAAAATGATTGCATAGCACCCAAGGACATAAGGATGCCCATCAAAGCAGGGAATTATTTCCTACTAGGGGGATGTCAGCAATGCCATCAAATGAAGCACCATGGAAATGAAGCTAAGAAGACCGACCACGATCGTCCACACATTGGGGATCTATGACACTCTCACAAAAAGATTATCACATAGGACTTTTATAAGGCTTTAGACTTACATTCCTTGGGCTTACAATGGTGTTGCTCAAACTGAATATACTCATATCTACCCTGACTGAAAGATGGGTAACAAGCATGAACAAGGAAAAATTGTCGTGAATTTGCGCCGAAATGGGGTGGATTGGGCTGAAACATCACCGACTGTGCTGTATGGCATTTCCAAATCGTGAAAATTTGTACAATACAACTAGCATCATTTTGGCATTTTTGGGTGTTTTTGTTATGGGTATGCTAGGTTGGGGGGCATTTCCTACAACATAGTAAATGTCTCTTTTGCATCACAATTGTATGTTGGATTTAGTGGCATCAATGAATGCGGTGACTCTTAAAAGTGATGAACTAGTTGGGTTTGAAAATCACTCATCCATACATAAACGTATGTGCGTAAGAGAAATTAATGTTAAATTTCCATGAAACTCCACAACTACTTAGATGAATAACTGAAAATTGAAAACTAGTTTACTTTCACCAAGATATAATGTTTCTTGACAATTCATAAGTAGCGGAATAAAAACAGTAGATAAATAAAAACACATCACACAAATTGACACACTTGTTTTCTCAGGAAACCCAACAAGGAAAACCTGCTTCCTTGATGTGGAAATTTATTGATTGTTCTTGAGCAATTGGATCTATTACAAAGCAGTATGTCTCTTTGGGAAAACGTTCAACCTTTTCTCACAAATCTTAGCTGATATAACTGATCTTGACTTGCCTTGATCACTGCTTGATCTTGACCCTTTAGCTCGCATTTGTTCCTCTGTTGCTTCCTTGACTTCTCTAAAAAATCTTCTCTTCTTCTCTTGATATTTTCACTCTAGAGGCTCCTTAATCCTTGCGCACTAGGTTTGTATTTCGTAGTGTACATGAGTCCCTATTCTCTAAAACATATCAACTCCTATTTTATAGGGAAAATCCCTATTTCCTTGCGCACTTCTTGCTTCATATTTCTTAGGAACCCAACTCCTCTGCCCCACACACAATCAATATCCTATTTTTTAGCGCACTTGTGATTTCCTATCTCTTAGGACACAAGTTCTGCGCTGTCCAAAATCAAAGCCTCTCTCACAAACTTGTTATCTGTTTTGTCTCACTGTTCACAAACCTTGTGCACAAAACTATAATTTCCCGTGCCTTTGTCCTCCTATTTATAGACCGCATTTGAGCATGCAAGGAGGCCCAATTCTATTTTAGAACTCGAGTTCCGATTGACGAGTTAACTGAGAGTGACACTCTTTCTCCCTCTAATCAACACTAGAGTTCTTAACTTGTTCTTCCTTCACTCAAGACTGAAGACTAACTCGCTCTACCTGAACTTGTAACTAGCACCTCGTTCTGTAGTCAAACTGATGAAGACTCCACTTAAATGAAGCTCCAACTCTATGCATGCTAACTTGATGATTATTCCAATAAACTGGAAATAACTCATCCTGACTGAAGTCTAACTCATGAGGTTGCACTCATACTAGGAGAAGGAAAATTCGAGGCCTTCACTGGCTAAGGCACAAACCAAAAGACCTTTACTCACTACATTTTCAACACTTCCTCTTAGCGAGGAAGGTATTTCTAGAAGAACCTCGTCCACCTAGGTTTGTCTTCAACACCACCACGTTATCCACTGTTACAGTTGCTCCCTCTAAACTAGAAGACTTCGCTGCTTCTTGCTATGGAAACTGATTTGAAGACCTGTTCCTTCCATCCATGATCCTATGATTTGAGTCTATCACCTCAGTCATAATTTCCATGTACCCCGTGTATCTTTGTGGCTTCTTACTCTGCCTGAATGTGGTACTAGGAGGTCCAACTCTCTCATGATCCTCCTTGAACAACTCATCTACCCACCTGGCTCGAACTCTCCCTGTACCAGGAGTCACTAATGGAGTCGCTGCCTCCAATGCCCTAGTCTCTTCTCCTCATCATCTCGCTAGTTGGCTCACTTGCCAACTAGCAGAGACTCAAACAACGATACAAGTTGAGGCTCCTTCTTGGGAGCTCTATCCTGCTCTCGCCCCAAGAACTCCCTCAGAGCTTTGCTCTCCTCCACCCTCATGTCTCTACTCTGTGCACTTCCTACGTTGCTACTCAAGGTTGTGCCTGTCTCAAACTATAGTAGGTACAAATTCTTCTTCCTTACTCCTATCTGCTACTTACATCCATAAGCTAAGTGCTTGAGGTAAGCTTTACCTCTGCTAAAGATGACATCATAACCCTTGTCCTCAAGGCCCAAGGGTTGTTACTGAAACAAGGTTCTGCTTCAGGCCTAGAACATAAAGGACATCTTCGATATGGAGAGAGCTACCTGAATCCCTCTCAAAATTGTCAGTACCAACTCCCCTATTTGTGCACTTGCCATCATCTCCTAGCTCAATCTGAAACTGCATGTCCTTCTCCTTCAAGTGGCTGAAATACCCCTTGTTCCCAGTCATGTGGAAGGATGCTCCTGAATTAATATACCATACAATACTGTTTGTTGAGCTTTCCATGCAAGCTATCAAAGAGAAATCTTTCTCGAACTGAGAAGAAAACACACCTACCTCAACTAATCCAGCCACATGATCCTTATTGGACTCCTTTTGATTAAGACACTTAGTGGCATAGTGTCCAAACTCATGGAAATGGAAGCACTTGTTCTTACTCAAATCCTTCTTCTTCTCACCCTTGGGACTGGACTCAGCGTCTCCTTGGCCCTTCTTAACCTTGGCTTTGCTACCATTGCCAGTCAGGGAAAAATTCTCCTCATCCTCTTCCAGAGTTGATCTTCCAACTCTCGTCCCTCTCCGGATCTCTTCTTGAATGTAATCACTCCATAGTCTTTCTAAATTGGGAATATTCTCTCTACCACTTACCACATCCTGGAAATTCTCCCAAGACTTATGAAGTCCCAAAAGTGCAAGACTCACAAGGTCACTGCTTGCTACAGTCACGCCCACACCACATAGCTCATCCCAAACCCAAGTGAACTTAGAAAGATACGTGATGATGGGATCTCCTTTGCTCATCTAGATACTCTTTAGCTTCTCCTTGAGAGCAAGCTTCCTAGCATTGCAGGAACTCTGATACAGATCTAATATGGCTTTAAACATCTCATCTGCTATCTTCTTCTCATGGAGATGAGGGATAATATGATCTTTGATCCCCTCAAGAATGATCCTCTTCGCCTTGGTGTCATTCTTGTTATCCTGGATCAACTGTTGGGCATCTTGAGGTGGAGCTATTGCCTGCTTCACATACCCAAGCACTCCATTATCTTCAAACACTACTAAGGTCTGCTCCTTCTATGAGTAAAAGTTCGAGGCTCCCTCTAAACTGTGATCTAACCTTTAGTCCTTGGAATGCCATACTACTATCCAGAGAACTGCTTTTCTCTTCAAACTCTAGCGCAAGCCTTCTGCTTGATCAACATTGTCCACTAATTGGTCAATCAAGTGTTGGGCTTAATACTGATCTTTGCTCTGATACGATATCAAATTTCCATGAAACTCTTCATCTACTTAGATGAATTGAAAACTGAAAACTAGTTTACTTTCACCAAGATACAAAGTTTCTTAACAATTGATAAGTATTCGAATAAAAACACCAGAGATATTAAAAAACATCAGACGAATTGACACACTTGTAAGTTGTTTTCTCATTAAACCCAACAAGGAAAACCTGCTTCCTTGATGTGGAGTTTTATTGATTGTTCTTGAGAAATTGGATCTATTACAAAGCAATTTGTCTCTTTGACAAAGTGTTCTTCTTCTCGCAAATCTCAACTGATACAATTGATCTCAACTTGCCTTGATCATTGCTCGATCTCAACCCTCTAGCTTGCAACTATTCCTCTGCTGCCTCCTTGACTTGCTCTGCAAAAATTACTCTTCTTTTCCTCATCTTTGGACACTAGAGGCTCCTTTATCCTTGCGCACTAGGTTCCCATTTCCTAGCGCACATGAGCCCCTATTCTCTAGCATAGATCAACTCCTATTTTATAGGGAAATTCCTATTTCCTTGTACACTTTCTTCCTTCTATTTCTTAGGAACCCAACTCCTCAACATTGCACATAATCAATCTCCTATTTTCTAGTGCACTTGTGGTCTCCTATTTCTTAGGACACAAGTTTTGCACTCTCCACAATTAAATCCTTTCTTACAAACTCATGAGTTGTCTTGTCTCACAAACCTTGTGCACAAAACTATAATTTCCTGTGCCTTCGTCCTCCTCTTTATACACCCAATTCAAGAATGCAAGGAGGCCCAGTTCTATTTTAGAACTAGAGTTCTGATTTGACGAGTTAAGTGAGAGTGACACTCTTGTGAAAATTCCACATCAGGAATCCCTACTGCAGCAAACTGATGTTACTTATCCTACTTGTTAATCCATACAAGTTATTTACTGTGTTCTACAGTAAATATCGAAGCAAATACTACTGCAACCGTCACTTAATTAAATTATAAGTGGAAACAAGATACTAAGCTAGAAAGAAAGTACAACACAATAAACACTGTTATTTTTGGACAAAAGTCCCTGGAAAAACCCAATGCAGGAAAACTGATGCAACATTTCTGAGGGTTTATTATTATTAAGCAGTAGCAAATTCTGAATACATCTCTGGAAGCCTTCTCGACAATCTAGTTACAGAGAATAAACTTGACAGAGAGATTTGTGAGATTACCTCACACTATCATTGGAAATCCTGGCTGGTCCAACCCCTAGAAAGATTGCCTATTGCTTTTCTGGCTGCCTCTGTGCTGTATCTGCGTCAGCCCAGTGTCAAGCTCTCTGGGGACAATGTCAATCCTCTGGCTAGTTGATTTGCTGCCCATGTGATTCGATTTCAGCCTCTCGGTCTCACACCTTGGCTCTCGGCTTTTGAAAATCGAATTCCCTCTGCAAATTTCAGACTCCCTCTTGGCTTCTGCACTGCCTCTGCGTCAACCCCTCTGGCTCATCGCTACCACTGCTAGATATCCCTCTGCCTTTTTCTGCTGATGATTCTTCGGCTGAGAAGATCTCTCTTCGGATGCTATCCCTTCCCCTCAACTGCAAGAAATCTACTCGATCAGAATTTCCTCCTGATAACTTCTCACTTCAGAAATTCGATCTCTTGATCTCTCGGTGTGTTTTCCAAATGACCCTTAAGCCCCTTCTTATATCTTTCTGTTGGACAACCAACGACCTAGATTAACTCCTAATCAAAGGCTCATATCGTTTTGGCTTGATCTCTGTCTTCTTCTAGAAGTCACACCCACAATTAGATTAATACCCATTAATATTTTTAATTTCCCGAGTTTAGACTTAGGGTCCCATTAAAAATATTAATTATTTTAATAAAATCGTCTTTGGGTGGAATTCCCCAAAACGGTTTTTGGGTTCTTTGGAATACATGTGCCTAAGCCTCCTTGCAAAATTTAAGGCCTAGAGAACATCCAATGCTACCCCAAATCAACACTCCCTCTTAGCAAGGAATGTGCTCTAGCAATATACTATTGTTGCATACTGCTCTGACTTTGAAGCATCGTCCTCTGTGTTGCTGATGTCTGACATGCTGTCCACCAACTATTGCGCTGCTACTGCAACTGTACTGCTGCCTTTGACATTGCCATTGCCAATGCTACATATGTACTACAACTCCCTCTCAAATGCTACATCTGGTATGCTGCTAGCAGTGCCACTGCTAACACTGCATCCATACTGCAACTCAGTTGCTGAGAGAAGCAACTGAAAAACATCCAAAATTACTGAACTAACTATGTTTAGTATGATACCACGTGAATGCTAGAACTGATCGTTGTTAGTCGTTGCACTGACCCTCTGAATCAACTACGCTGCTGTTGACCTCTACTTTGTGCCATCTGCATTGCTGCCAACTCTGCTTTACGCTGCTCAGACTCTGGCACTTCTAGCCGCTGCAACTGTCTCTCCGACACTTCTCGACGCCATTCGACACTAGTCCATTCTGATACGTATGATCTGGGTTCCCGTAGCAAGGTATTGATCCATGAGGTGGACTCCTTAAGGATCTTGCCCATCTGTAGCTCTTTCGAACTACAACTCCAAATCAACCCACCTCCCTCTTGGAGGTATCTCGGCTATCATGGCGAACTCCTCTTCGATCTTCGCGGCTGCAACCTTAGGATCGTGCTTCTCATCCTTATCCTTTTTCTTCAAAGGACACTTGGATGCATAGTGGTCCATCTCGCCACATCTGAAACACTTCACCTTGGAGATGTCCTTCTTTCGTCTCTGTTGCCCTTATTGACCTTCGATGCAAGGGCTGCATTATCCTCCTCCTCCTTGGGCTTCGACCCACTGTTGCTGCTGTTGCTTTCATCAAGTTTGACCTTGACTAGGTCTCTCCTCAGCTCCTCTTGTTTTAGAGCTGCCCACATCTCATCCCAATTCGGCAATGCTGCTCTGCCCAAGATACTCTGGACAAAGACTTTCCAATCATCTAAGACAGAATTGAGGGCCAGTCTAACTAACTCTGAATCCTGAGGTGTATGCCCCGCAACAGACAAATCATCACGGGTTTCCTTCAGCTTCGTGAGGAATGGATCCACATGCTCTCCCTTCTGCATCTGAGCAGATCTCAGCTTCTGCTCCAAGTACATCTTCCACTGCTCAGAAGATCCCTGATATAATGTGGCCAAGGCATCCCACATCTCCTTAGCAATTGCTCTGCTAGCAACGTGACACACTACATGATCCTTGACTCCATCCAGGATCATCCTCTTGGCCTTTGCCATCTCAGCCTTGTACTTTTTCAGCGGATCTGCATCCGCAGGTTCAACCGCCACGTTGTCGATGTACGTCTTGAGGCATGCTCATCTAGAAGGAAAGACATTCTAGCCTTCCAGATGACATAGTTGGATGCTCTGTCCAACCTGTCCTGATCCCTCAAGCCATTAGTTTCCATATCTGCCAAAAAAGTTGAAAATCCCCTCTCTGCTTCTCACTGCTGCTGCTCAGCCAATGAGAAAACGGACTTCTCGATGGGAAGTCTGTTGAGGAAAAGTTCCCTCAAGGTGCTTCTCTTCTCTCTTCTGACGTTTTTCAGCCCAACAAATGACTTGTTGAAAATCTGCGCCCCACTAGCTCTCTCACGTTGAGGCTTTAGCGCTGCTCCCTCTGCCCCGACAAAAATTCGAACTAGAAGTCCTCTCTGTTGACTCACTCGAGGCATCTCGACTTGGAGCTACGTCAACCCTCTGGGGTTTCGAATTGCTTCCTCCTGCAACTTTTTCGAACTCCCTTCTTTTGCTCAACGTTGGATCTACTGACTTTGGTCTTCTTGCTTCACTTGCAGCTCTGATACCATGTGAAAATTCCAAAACAGGGATCCCTAATGCAACAAACTGATGTTACTTCTCCTACTTGTTAATCCATACAAGTTATTTACTGTGTTCTACGATAAATATTGAAGCAAATACTACTGCATCCTTCACTTAATTAAATTATAAGCGGAAACAAAATATTGAGCAAGAAAGAAAGTACAACACAATAGACACCGTTATTTTTGGACAAAAGTCCCCGGAAAATCCCAATGGAGGAAAATCGATGCAGCGATTCTAAGGGTTTATTACTATTAAGCAATAGCAAATTTTGAATACATCTCTAGAAGCCTTCCCGACAATCTAGTTACAGAGAATAAACTTGGACAAAGATATTTGTGAGATTACCTCACACTATTATTGGAAATCTTCGCTAGTCCAACCCTTAGAAAGATTGCCTCCGGCTTTTTTGGTTGACTCTATGATGTATCTGCCTCATCCCAACATCAAGCTCTCTGGGGACATCGTCAATCCTCTGGTTGGTCGATTTGCTACCCAGGTGATTCGATTTCAGCCTCCCGGTCTCACACCCCAGCTCTCGACTTCTAAAACTCGAATTCCCTTTGCAAATTTCGGACTACCACTTGGCTTCTGCACTGCCTCCGCGCGGCTCTGCATCAGCCCCTCTGGCTCAGCACGACCACTGCTGGATCTCCCTCTACCTTTCTCTGTTGATGATTCTCTGGCTGAGAAAATATCTCTCTCTGAATGCTATCCCTTCCCCTCAACTACAAGAAATCTACTCGATCAGAATTTCCTCCTGAGAACTTCTCACTTCAGAAATTTGATCTCTTGATCTCTCGGTGTGTTTTCCAAATGACCCTCAAGCCCCTTCTTATATCTTTTTGTTGGACAACCAACGACCTAGATTAACTCCTAATCAAAGGCTCAGATCGTTTTGGCTTGATCTCCGTCTTCTTCTAGAAGTTACACCCACAATTAGATTAATACCCATTAATATTTTTAATTTCCTAAGTTTAGACTTAGGGTTCCATTAAAAATATTAATTATTTTAATAAAATCGTCTGTGGGTGGAATTTCCCAAAACGGTTTTTGGATTCTTTGGAATACATGTGCCTAAGCCTCCCTGCAAAATTTGGGGCCTAGAGCACATCCGATGCTACCCCAAATCAACAACTCTTTCTCTCTCCAATCAACAATGGAGTTCTTAACTCATTCTTCCTTCAATCAAGACTAAAGACTAACTCACTCTAATTGAACTTGTAACTTCCACCTTATTCTGTAGTCAAACAGATGAAGACTCCACTTAATTGAAGCTCCAACTCTACATGTGCTAACTTGATGATTATTCCAACAAACTGGAATTAACTCATCTTGACTGATGTCTAACTCATGAGCTCGCACTCATATTGGGAGAAGGACAATTCGAGGCCTTCACTGAAGTTTAACTCATGAGCTCGCACTCATATTGCGAGAAGGACAATTCGAGGCCTTCACTGGCTAAGGCACAAGCCAAAAGACCTTTACTCGCTACATTTTCAACTATTAAGGTATGTGGCTTTATCAAAGACCTTCATGTTACATTGGCTGCATATTCTAACATTTTGTTGCTTGTGTTGTTGTTGTCATAGATGTCCTTGATCCATGGGGTACACTCCTATCCAAGTGGTGGGATGCAAACCTTGCACTATAACCTTATGCTGCCATTGGTCCACATAATTTCTGATTTTTGTCTATAGAAAAGAATCTGTTGTGGTGTGAACAGGATGTTTGTTGTGCAGCCATCATTTTTGCTTTAATCACTAGACAAGGTCATCTCAATAGGGTGTGTATCCTCAAGTCAAATATGAGGATACTTATATCAGCCAAAAAGAAAATTTTAACTGTGGTTCAGGCCAAACTTAGGGCTGATGCCACAGGCTCATTTGACGACCAAATTCTGCCTCATAACTACTATCATCTCCATCAAGCAATAACAATGTTCACTACCAAATATTGGAAACACCACTGAAGTTGACACCATTTGTGCATTATTATGCCAAGCATGCGTATTTGACCTAGGCCATTTCTTCACAAGAGTCTCACCTCACAATATAATGCCTTTGCAAGGTGTACTTCACCGTAGAAGAAATTATAGGAAATATAAGCACATCAAGCAAAGAATTCTAGGTTGAATAGATCCATGGGTGGTTCATCCTTGGATCAAACATCTCATGGGAGTCATTAAAACTTCCACTAGAAGGCATCTCCAGGCCAAGCATTGGATGCAAGAAAACTTGTGATGAAAATCACAGGAGTTACGTTATGCGATATGAGGGGTAACAGGGACTCTTTGTTATGGTTTGCATGAATAAATCATTTCTTTTCAACTTTTTCAATGCATAAAATTTTAATAGAAGTTTGATTAGGGTTCGAATGCCCTTGGGGCACATGTATGAAAAAATTGCTCGAATTATAGGCTGTCCCCTTAAATGGCAATAAGAATGGAAGTTCTTGAAAGGAAGTGTCAAATATTTTCCTTGTGAGGTCTTATGGAGTGGATCCAAAATTTCTTTAGGTTGATTCCTTATCTTCTATTTACAGGCAAATTCCGTTGGTTAGGCTATACTGGACATAGGGTTGGGGTATGTTGGTGTATGTAATGAATAGTGTAGGGTGGTTGCCAAGTCGTTTGGTGTGTGGTGATTTAACATATAAGCATCAAGGTGCTTACACTAGTACTAATGCTTATATCTATCTGTTACACCTAGGACTTTAAGGGCCCTGTTGATGTAACTATTAAGCACAACTGATCCAAAATTAATATCATTATATGTTATTACATAGTGTAAGACATAACAAGAATATGATGGATTTGCATTGAGTTCATGTTGTTTTCTTACCTTTATGGTCTTTTGTTTTTGTCTTCTAGTTTTTGCAATTTTTTGATGTTGCATTTATTAAACAGAATAATCTGTTTTCACAATTGTTAGATCAGAGTTTGGGGAATCACTTCCTTTTCTTTTTATCTCTTTATAAGATCCTTTATTCGACGAAGTTGAACCTTATCATTTTACATTTTCTTGAACGTCATATATTTCTCATTTAACGTCAGAAGTCCACTTAATTTGGGCTTAAGAGCATCTCCAATGGTCTTGGAACCTTCAGCTATGAGATTGTATTCTCGTGTTTTGGTTAGATTGTTTTTTCTTTTGTTTGATCGAGAGAATTAGGATACCATATGAAGATTTTAGATCCAAGTGGTGGTAGCTGTTCTTCATTGTAATCTTTATTTTAATCATTTTGTTAAAAGTGTATAATTAGCGTAATGTACTCAGAATTATTGAATGAAACAGTGGGTTATGGTGAAAGCGTTATGACATGAGAAAGTTTTAGAAGACACTTCTAACCAATTTCCCCTCTACGGCATTTTGATTTTTTCTTTATGGGGAACTTCAACCCTTTGATAGGTTTTAAATTGAAAATGATTTTTGTTTGGTGTGTTGGATGTACCCAAGAATAGGGAATTCAGATTAGATCGTTTATTGTGGACCCATTTCTCTAATTTCTACGTTACCGTTCATTTTTCAAGGAGGATCCAACAACTTTAGGAATGGTAGTAAATATTGCTTCCTAATAGAAAGATACATACGTGGACACTATAAATTGTATATATAATTGATTTATTCTTCATTATTCTGCAGGTGATTGTAGAGACTGTGTCCGAAATAGGGGATCCTAAAGATGCAATATGCGATGCAATTGAGAAATTGCAAATTGACCTCCTTATCATAGGAAGCCATGGCTATGGAATGATAAAGAGGTAGGATCAACTTACTTACCCCATTTATAGTTAAATCAGGAAGTTGAAAACATGAGTGCTAAACCAATATTAAAAAGGAAGTTATGGGTTTATAAGGAAAAAAATGATGCTTGTATATGAAAATCCTAGTGTAGTCCTACATGTTGGAAGGTCATAGATTAGGGCATGAAGATCACTTTTAAAACATTCAATAACAATAGTTTTCAGGAGCTATCTCATATAATAATTTTGGAAATTCAACTAAATGGAAGATGCCTTTGACATGTTCGTGATTATCACGAGACAATAGGAAAAATACACACTTACTAGATATTTACAACAACTATACGTATACAAACAATGGATAGTAACTAATTCATTGGCCAGGACTTGTTTAGAGTCTAGAAACTTGTTTTTTTGATAATTTGATATTTTACATGGCTAAGATACTTGACCAAATGTAGAATCGTAAAATCATTAATCACTCATATTATTACGAGTAAACTCATTTTGCAGAGTTGACTTGAACCAATAGAAAAATAGAATGAAAATTTGATTGTTATTTTCTGATTAGATGATAAAGGGGGTAGGGTGAGTATATTTCTACCAATCAACTTTTTTCACCACAATATATCCAGGTGAAGTTTATCTCTTTTGTTGTACACTGTAGGAGAATGGTATGGAAAATTTATTTATAACATTCTAGTTGGCCCAATGTTCCAATAAGAGTAGTTTTTGGTTAGGTTAAATAAAATAAACACCCCTCTTTGAAGTATGTATTTTTGTTTCAGACTGTAAATTTCATTTTTACTTCAAAGTTTTGACCTTGTCCATGGAAACAACTTCCAGAAAATTAATGAGAATTGGTATCATGACCGTAGCCGTAGATTTTCTCAAACTAAGGCTGAAATGAACAGAGTTCATTGATTGAATATGAAATGAACAACTCGGTTCATAAACTGAATATTCAAAATAAATAAGATAACATAAAAAAATCCAAACAAATTAAATAATGTATTGAATCTCATATGAGAAATAGATGATATACAATGTCATTTGATGGTGTACTTTAGTTAGCATGTGTCGATTGATTTATTATTATTATTACTACTTATTGATGTTTATTTATATATTTGTGTTCATTACGTTGCCTATTCCTTAAAAGATGCTTTGTCCTCAAACCCTTTTATGGATAAGATTTTATGTCTTTGTTCTGGCTTGTAATATCTACTCATGATTCTCTCTTCTTGAAGCTAAAATGCTTTACTATACGAGACAGTATGAGTTATGAAACATTGAGTAGAATTGTTTTATTGTGAAAGGGCATGATTATGCTAGTTCAATGCTTTGTGGCACTGTGTTTTTATAGGGTTCCCAATCTGAACATTTATTTCGAAACCCAATTATATGTGTCTTGATACCCTTCAAACTATAGATTAGTTGATTTTGTTTAGAGCAATCTTGATAGGTTAACCAATCGACTCTTATGATTAGGATGTCAATAAGGTGTCCTTGAAATTTGATCTTTGTTTCTCATACTTGTAGTGTTTTCTTGATTCACTTTTTGTAGTGTCTTATTTACATACTTGTGTTGTTTTGTTTGAAATGTTAATTGGTAGAGATACTTGGATTTTCCATATTTTGTACTTCCACGTTTGAAGATATCCCTACTTCAATTGGATTTGCATCTATTTAAATTGTGACGTCAATTAGATTTGTATTGGTTTCTTTATCCAAGGTTTGGAATTTTACATCTAACGATTTTTTTACTTTTAATTAAATCATTGATTGTTTCTTTACTAATCAATGCTTTCTTGCTGGTAAGTTGCCCTAACTTTTTTGGTAGCGACTTCTTATTATCATTTAACTCCCTAGTTCATGTAAGCAAGCTTTGATTATGACCCCTTAGGCATAATAGTTCTTCCTCATTTTTAGACTTGTCGAAATTTTTTCTAAGATTTTGATTCTTTAATTTCAACTTCAACTTTCTCATCTTTTAACCTTTTGTTTCGTTCAAGCAACCTCTGATTAAGGTTATTTAGGTAGAAACATTTTTTGTCTTTTTTTGATCATTTCTTTTCAAGATCTTAATTCTCTTAGTTCTAATTTTTGATTGCATTGCTTTATATTTTTGACTCCTCGATTTTTGCAAGTAGTATTTGTAGAAACATTTTTTGTCTTTTTTTGATCATTTCTTTTCAAGATCTTAATTCTCTTAGTTCTAATTTTTTGATTGCATTGCTTTATATTTTTTACTCGATTTTTGCAAGTAGTATTTGGCAGTAATTATTTAGGCAAAAATTTTGATAATTAAGTTGATTTCAAATTTCTTTTTGAAATCTTGACTTTCCTGTTATCCTGTTATGATTTTTGATGAATTTTTTTCTCCTTTTTAATTATTTGATTTACGCAATCAATTCCTAACATGATTTACTAGACGAGAAAGATCATCCCCTTCTATTTTTTTAAGCATTTTATCCGAAGTCCATCTCCTTTTATGGTTATTATACTCTTGATAATTTGCTATTTCGTCTTCTATTTCTTTATTTGTGATGCAAATTTGTACCTTTATATGCCTCTTCGATATTAAAGTAGTTATTTTTAATAAATCATTTTAATTTGTAAGATCGAACATTTAAACTTTGCACAAAAGAAACATCTTGTAAAAAAATAAAATAATGTATTAACTTCGTTCATAGTTTATGTTTTAAGTTTTAACTAAATCCTTTTATAAAACCTTTAAATTGGAAAATTTCCCTTCACACTTCCTTGTTTTCATTAGGCAATAAATATTCTATTGCACTTAAATATGATACTTTTTACTTCATATAATAATATAACCTTATCTGAAGTCTATATGGTCCTTGTTAGTTTTGAATTAAATTTATTGTTCCATTATACCCTTTTTGATAGGTTTTTGTATATGTTTGAAATTTACTTGAGGAGTGATAATATCTCCTTTTGAGAATGACAAAATACATATTTTTTATTTCATTATTTTAAAAATTAATTTCTAGGTAGTTAATTTAAGTAGTTAAGTACTGTAAATTATAAAGAGGTTATGGTGTCGAATGCCAGGCTGGCTGTCTATGTGAATATTAATGACAAAACACTGCATGCTTCTGAACAGAATGAATAAACCTATACCCCTGCTTTCTCCTTTATAGACTGAGAAAAAGAGTACGGTCAATGAATCTGCACTCATGCACAATATTGCTTCAACAAGAGATGGTCTGAGGTATGCAAGCATGCATCCTTCCTGAGATCTATGCCTTAACTACTAGGGGGCATGCACTTTACTAAAATGGGTTAGGCTGCATGTGCTTTACCTAACTGATATATGCTATCTTAAATTGGAAACTTAATGCGTGCAAATTGCATGTACCTTCTCATGCAAACGGACTCACACACATGCAAATGGACTAACACATTAACATGCAAACTATGTAATACATGTAATTGGCATGCCAACTACTGAGGATAACATTATCCCTTCTTATCTATTGCTGATGCATCCATGTGCCCTCACTATTAGAAGCCAACAGATAGTGATGCGCTCCCTCCTCTTCTATTCTACTGCCGTGCCCTCATCTGCAGGCCATCATGCTGTGGAGAAGTCAATGCTGTATGGATTTGTGGAGATTGCCACACATGCCTGCAGTACTTTCTGTTGTACTACAATCCTGTTCCAGCACCTTCTTCATCGACTTGTTCTTTGTCCGTATTTGCAACTCTACTTCCTATTACCATGTCTGCACCAAAACTTGGACACACTTTCCAAAATACCAAAAACTAGCACATAATTCTATATTAATGCTTACAAATCTGAGCTCTGTAAAGGTCCCATCCCATCCTTTAATATGCATCGTCCTCTCTTCTTGTTTGTTTCTGTTGGTTAGTTTTTGGCATTTTATTGTCATATAATGTCAAGGTTTAAAAAAAATCACACTTTATAAAAAAGCAATCATATCATACAATTAGCAATATAGCTTGCAACACAAGATATGTTAAGGTGGTTAGTTTTTGGCATTTTATTGTCATGTAATGTCAAGGTTAAAAAAATTTCACACTTCATAAAAGAACAATCATATCATACAATTAGCAATGTAGTGTGCAACACAAAATATGTTAAGGTGCTTCCTTTGAGAAACCAAAACGCTCGTAACTCCTAGCATTTTTAAATGTGTTGAATGCTAGTGCTGATGTCCTACTTCATGGATTTTGATGTCACAGGGCCTTTTTGGGGAGCGTGAGTAATTATTGTGTTCATTATGCAAAATGCCCTGTTCTGGTCACCAAGAAGCCCTCTTAAGGTTATAGAGGTTGTACCCTAAATAATT
Organism: Pinus tabuliformis; assembly: GCA_031772625.1. Taxonomy (NCBI): domain Eukaryota; kingdom Viridiplantae; phylum Streptophyta; class Pinopsida; order Pinales; family Pinaceae; genus Pinus; species Pinus tabuliformis. Next base: position 980,554,691 of record CM062812.1, read on the forward strand.
ACGATGGTATGCATTGACATGTAGAGACTTGACTGCGTTTGAAGTTTCTATTTAGTGTGTTTGTATAGTGTTTATATTTTAACTTGGAGACCATGTTAGAAATCTCTGCGGGGAATGAAATCTAGCCAGATATTACAAACTACCAGTTGTGAATACTGAGAAATTATTTTCGAATAAATTCGATCCCCCAGATTGTTTCAATTTATTTTGCAAGTTTCTTTGATGGGGTCAGTGAATTCTAACCAGATATTGCAACCTACCAGTTGGGAATATCAATAACTAATTTTTGAATAAATCCGATCCCTCCATATTGTCTCAATTTATTTTGTAAGTTGGCGGTATATGGTATAAAAGGCTCAAATTTATATATATATATATATTTTGGGTTTTCTTTAGTTGTTCTTATTCAAAATGTGATAGTGACAAGTAATTGTTTACATTTAGTGTTTCCTTCCATTGAGAAATGGAGAATACGATCTATGCATTTGAATATAGGTAATTGAACAATACCACATTGTTTATATATGTTCATACACGATTTTTTAAGAAAAGAAATCGTGGGTAATGCTTGTAAACATATCGATGTGAGTCCAAAAACAAGTAGTCTGGGTGACTGCCATAAAAAACATGGAAATTAAATATGGAAATTTAAGGTTAATTGGTTCCTTATATCTGTTTTTAATTGGTTAATTTAAGATTAATTGGTTCTTTAATGTTTGCTATCTTGTTATGGCGTGTAAATTTAGAAGGCATTAGATATAATCTGATTTGTTGAATCTTGGGAGGAATTGTAATGCTTGAAGATAATGTTGTCAGACTTGATTTAGTTACAAGTGTTTGAAATTTAACTTGTTTAAAATATGTATAAGAAGTATTTCATATTCTTTAATGTCTTTTAAATGTGTATTGTGGTAATTTCTTTTTAAAGTAAGAATATATATATATATATATATATATAAATATATTTTTTTAAATTTTTTTTGGGTTATATCAAGAATTTAAATGTAGAATGTAGAGTTTGGAGTTTAAATTTAGAGTTTATATATCTTGAGCACAATTTTTTTTTTCCTTCTTATGTTTCAATAATTAATATATATATAAGGTTAATTTAATTGGTCAAATTCCTGTTGCTAAGTACCTCACCAGTTGGGAGGTCATGGTCAAATCTCCTCGACATCCTTGAGGTTAGACCCTGCTTGTTTGGTCGGCGAGTAGATCCCTTAGGGTTGATTTGCCTGGATTTTCCTGCAAATATAGTGGCCACCCACTGTTTGTGAACCACAATAAAATATATATATATATATATATATATATATATATGATAAAGTATTTTATTTATAGTATGATAGATATTGTGATTTTTGTATATAGTTAATATTAAAATAATTTTTTTATTATTATCATTGCTTTTAATTTTTTTGTCAACTTCATTTTAAACACTTGATACTCCATATTTGTGAACTTCATTTTCATTTTAAGCACTTGATATTCCATATTAAACAGGGAAAGAGTTACACATCTTTCTTATATTAACATGTAGAAAATGCTTATGAACATTTTCATTTTAAGCACTTGATATTCCATATTAAGCCGGGAAAGAGTTACACATCTTTCTTATGAACATTTTCATTTTAAGCACTTGATATTCCATATTAAGCCGGGAAAAAGTTACACATCTTTCTTATATTATATATGTAGAAATGTGATATTTATGGAAATAATTATTATCATTGCTTTTAATTTTTTTGTCAACTTCATTTTAAACACTTGATACTCCATATTTGTGAACTTCATTTTCATTTTAAGCACTTGATATTCCATATTAAACAGGGAAAGAGTTACACATCTTTCTTATATTAACATGTAGAAAATGCTTATGAACATTTTCATTTTAAGCACTTGATATTCCATATTAAGCCGGGAAAGAGTTACACATCTTTCTTATGAACATTTTCATTTTAAGCACTTGATATTCCATATTAAGAAAAAGTTACACATCTTTCTTAATCAACATGTAGAAAGTGCTTATGGACATAATTTTTTTTTTTTTTTCATACTAATATGTAGAAAATACCGAAATACCGTGCTTATGGACATAATTTTCTTTTTATTTTTTTTCAATTATTCATACTAATATGTAGAAATACCTATAGCTGAAAATCAATTTTTGTCTGTCTTCATAATTAATTATCAAGAGAATATAAATTTTCTTTTCCAACTAATCATATATATGACCATTTTCTTTTTAATTAATTTTTTTTTTGAAGTAATTGAAAATAATGTTTCCACTTATCATATATATATATATATATATATATGACCTTTTTCATTTTAACTATTTTTTTTTGGGAAGTAATTGAAAATAATGAGTTACATATTGAAAAAGGTGAAGAAATACAATTCCACCTTTTTCTTTTTAATTAATTTCTCTTTTTTGAAGTAATTGAAAATAATGAGTTACATAGTGAAACAAGGTGAAGAAATACAATTCCCAAAGCACCTTGAGGTGCCATAATTTGTTATCTTTGTGACACTAAGAGGGTTGAAGACAAAAAATGATCTCTCCTAGAGTGCCTTGCATATACCCAAATTAAATCACCATTTCAAAATATATGTTAAAATAAGAATATTCTTAATTTCCAAAACCATCAAAGCTATGATGATCTTAAAATACTTAAAAAGATCTTAAATAAATATAAACATCTTGACATTTTTTAAATATCTTAAATATCTGATATACCAATTCTAATCTTAATGAATATCAATCATCATCTTCATCATCTTTATAGATACAATTGATATAAAAATATGTTGCCTGATATAAACATTGAAATATTTTATTCATGGTTAACATATTATATATATATTTATTGGTTATTTATATTTTTTAAATGTTATACATCATTTCATATTGAACATCTCCATTGTATTTAGTTGTAAAAGCCATCTTTTTAGATAGTAAGAAAAATTATACTTTAAAATGCTATATGATGCTATATGATATACTTTAAAAGGTTATATGATGTTAGTGATGATCTATAATGTTCCAAAATAGGAAAAACAATGATATGCAAGCAAATAACAAATTTTACCACAAAAATTTCAAAACAATTAGAAAACGCTCATAACTATTAGAAATATGGAAGCAGTTGAGCCATTTTATTATAAACTGGTGCAAGAGTACAAAATATTGTTAAAATTGGCAACCAGGGAAAAACTTCATGTGGGTCATCTTATTCATGGCTGATAATATTTTTATTAGATTCCTCTCGTCGAGAGGTGTAGGATTGATATAAAGATCATCCGATTCCGATAAGTATTCATGGAGATATGAATTTATTTTGATTATGGAATTATTATCAAGCCGACCTACAATTCATGTAGGCTCAGAAGCCCAACAGTCGCATCTATTCACCCACCAACGTTGTGTATAAATATAAGAGGACTTTTCCTCATTTGGACTCACTCATCTCATCACATCTCTCTCTTTCTCTACTACGCAGAAATGAGTCTTTTCTCTACTGCGCTGAAATGGGTCTCTCTCTCACACATGTGAAGCCGGAAGTTGTTGAATTTGAAGCTGCAACTGCAGAAGTAAAGATTGACTTGCGTGGCCTAGAAGATCTCCTCTTTGGAACTGCGCTGTAGGTTCATCTGAACCTCCTCTGAAAGCCGCAACTTTTGGTGGTGGAATGAAGTCAATTCGATGAACGGTTCGCAAGATATCGACTGCCCTAGTTTGAAGCCGGAAACTGCTGAAACTGAAACTGCAACTGCAGAAGTAAAGATTGACCTGTGTGACCTAGAAGATCTCCTCTTTGGAACTGCGCTGTAGGTTCATCTGAACCTCCTCTGAAAGCCGCAACTTTTGGTGGGGTAATGAAGTCAATCCGATGAACGGTTTGCAAGATATCGACTGCCCTAGTTTGAAGCCGGAAACTGCTGAAACTGAAGCTGCAACTGCAGAAGTAAAGATTGACTTGCGTGACTTAGAAGATCTCATCATCTGAACTGCGTTGTAGGTTCATCTGAACCTCCTCTAAAAGCCGCAACTTTTGGTGGTGGAATGAAGTCAATCCGACGAACGGTTTGCAAGATATCGACTGCCCTAGTTTGAAGCCGGAATCTACTGAAACTGAAGCTGCAACTGCAGAAGTAAAGATTGACTTGCGTGGCCTAGAAGATCTCCTCTTTGGAACTGCGCTGTAGGTTCATCTGAACCTCCTCTGAAAGCCGCAATTTTTGGTGGTGGAATGAAGTCAATCCGATGAACGGTTTGCAAGATATCGTCTGCCCTAGTTTGATAATGAAGCCGCTAATGCTGATGCTATTGATCTAGGGTTTGCTACTGCTGATATGAATCAGATTTATTGTACTATTTCTCTCTGCTGAATTATTGAAGATAAAAGAAGATGTGATCAAAGGGTTTCCGCACACATTGTGGGGTTTGTCCTTGGCTAGCCTCCACATTTTGTCTCTTGTCTTGACTTGTTTTCTGTCGATCGTTTAATGTTCTATCTACACTTTACTTTATGTACATGTGATTGATAATCGGTGGAATATAATAAGAAAAAGAAGTAAACTGTTATAAGCATAGAACATACCATAACTTAACATGGTATCAGAGCTGAGGTGAAGACAAAGCCCGAGCAAGAGCAAGAGCAATCATCGAAGAGAATATTGGCAAGGATATCCTAAAAGAACTATGGGGTCCTCAACACTCTTTCCTACTGAAGACAAGTTCCATGAGAAAGTGGACTATCACGGATGGAAGATGTCTATCGATCTAACCCTTGAGAATCAAGGAGTGTTGGATCATGTGAGAGGCAATATTGTTGAGCCTCCATCAAATGCATCCACTGCTGCCTGGAACAAATGAAAAAAATGGAGAAGTCAAAATAATAGAAGATCATCTGGGACTCTATCGACAAGCACTTGGTGGCCTACATCTCTGAACTGAACACCTCCAAGGAAATCTACGATAGACTGTGTTTGGTCAATTTAGTGTATTCTAAATTGCTATTTAAAATGTCAATCCGGGATTCGTAAACTGACGAAGTGAAGTGTACTATATGTACTAGATAACCATTTCCTTAGTCTTTTGTCGTTTTTGAGTTTTCTAGTTTGTTTTTGGATTTATCTTTTCCTAATGTGTCATGGCGAAAATGAGAGTGAAGTGTGGATGGTGATGGTGATTTCTACAGTGATTTCTCCAAACTTAAAAGTGACCAAAGAGAAAGCTTTAAAACAACTGTAATGAAATCAATTCTTAAGAGGAAGTAAATGTATCAAATAGTGAACTAATGACAATGGCCCAGTATCCTTGCTGCTGAATGAAAAGAAAATAAAAACTGAACTTAAAGCAACTCAAACTAAAAACAAAGCAACTAATTCACACTACTTCAACTTTTCAGATCCTTTACCCTTCAGCTCAATCTACCTTGTGGGAAGCAATCATGAACAAGTCAAGTAATATGATATCTAAATGGCAAGAAATTAAATTGCATGAAGGAAACTAATCACACTACTTCAACTCTTCAGATCCTTTACCCTTCAGCTCAATCTACCTTGTGGGAAGCAATCATGAATAAGTCTAAGCAATATGATAACTAAGTGGCAAGAAATTAAACTGCATAAAGGAAACTAATCACACTACTTCAACTCTTCAGATCCTTTACCCTTCAGCTCAATCTACCTTGTGGGAAGCAATCATGAACAAGTTTAAGCAATATGCTAAATAAATCACACTATAATAAGTAATATTCTGATTCCTTACTAATAGAGTCACTTGACTATAGAAAGAAACCATAAACAAATGAGTAGTATGATGTCTAAGTAGCAGAAAAAGAAATAAGCAAATCACAACTTGAAAAAGGACAGTGCTGGAATTAAACTTCAGAAAATGGAAATTAGCAGGAAGGACAAGATGATCTCATATGTCAATAGTTATCAAAAAGATGAAAATTTGCCGGGCTGCCTAAGAAAACCTGCAGAAAAACGTTGATCAGCTGACCGCTATAAGAAAACAGAAGTGAAAATGTAAACAGCAGCGAATTAAAAACATCAAAACAACATGTTATATACAAGCTAGCAATTATAAAAACAAAAACATAATAAAATCAAATGACAACTATACAGGGCTTTAGTGCGCAGGGGCCCTGTGCCACCTCAGCCAGTCAACGAACAGTCACAAGAACGAGCTCAAGAAAGTAGTCTTCTCATGTATTAAAGCAGCAACAACATATTTAAAATAGAGTACAGTGGGGTGACAATAGAAACAGTTCAAAAATTACATTCCAAAAAGCTTCTTTACAGCATTCATCAACGCGTTATTTATAATGAAAAAGTGCTGAAACTGACTAACTGAATCCTATGCTATCAACTGCGTTGCCAAAGACACATAGATCTCCTCAGCCGAGATCTAGCGTAACTGTCATCATGCCTATTAAATCTTCAGAGTGGTAGCTGTTGGATTCAGGTTACGGGGATGATCTCCAGGTGTGCCGATGTCTCCGTGGGCTGAGGACTGGGCCACGTAAATTCTCACGTGCTCCAAACAGAGACGTGCCACCGCTAAATACCTTGGTTGGCTTTGCCTTTGACCCTTGTTGACCGTGACCTTCTATGGATGATTTGACAGATTTGAAGGGACACGTTCCATGTACCCATCACCTATAACTTACCCATGTGGCTCGTTTTTTCATAGGACACCTGTAGCATAGCTTTTAACAAAATAGCTGCGGAATCCTGTGCCGACTGCGGAAACCTGTGCTGGCTGTGGAAACTGACAAGTTTCCGCAGCGGCCTGAACAAAAATCTAAACCAAACAACAGTCATAACCATAGTTAGAAAACCATGTCAGAAGCTCTTTTTAGACTATAGTGCAATGATTTAATAGCTTGATGGATGAAGTAAGTGGGCAAAAGAAGGCTGAGAGGGTGTATAGGAAGATGCAGGTTTGAGGCTCAACATACGCCCACTGTGAAGGTGTTGCATGTCCTCATGCAACCAAAATTTAGTTATTTCCCTCTAATCCACATGTTCTGAGGCTTCTGCTAGGACATCTAGCCCTCTTTTCTTCTTCTTTGATGCTAACATCATCCTTGGTTTCCTGACTAGACATTTGAACTTGAGATTAATCAATGCTTGCTTAACTTTTTGCACTTCTTCTTCAGTTTCCTGTTTTTCTTCTGCTACAGTCCTAAATGGGGCATAGTGTTATCATGGACAATCTTGTATATTTTACTCTGCTCTTTGAGTGCTTCATTTTCCTGTTTGATATGCCTATTTAGGACTTCTAGTTCAAATACTTCATGTTTCAAAGACTGAACTTGTGCATCTAGTGGCAGAGTGGTTCTTGGTCCTGCAGCTGATTGTTCTAAGGACTCTAGGTAGTTATATGCCTCTTGCTGATTAGGATCTACCTCAGGTGTCTTTCTCGGACTAGGCTCAAAATTTGGTGGAGGAGGAGGACTGTTCTCTCTTTCCGGTCGAAAAGGGCTTTCATCATGTGGAGGACTTGATTCAATGCTTGGCTGGGCTAGAGATTTTTCAATTGTCTCTTCACCTAAATCAATAAAGTGAGACTGTTTTTCTTGGGTTTTATTCACTTTTCCTTTTAGCCTAGTGCTCCTCCTTAAGTATGGACTAGTACTCTTCTCTTGTGCACTCTATTTTCCTTTTTGCTATAGCAGCAGCTTGAAGATGTACTAATATTTCTGACAGAGGTTGATAATCCTCCTCTATGGATTGCTCAGGGGATGGATAGACTTCTTGAATGGTTCTTTTGCCTTTTTCTTTCTTCTGTTTCTTATTTTTAGCTCTATCTTCTTCTTTTTGGACAGTTTCTTGAATTTCTATTGTAGGGGAGTCTTGGACTGTAATGTTCTTTTCTTTCCTCCTACTTTTCCTTGGAATCTTTGGTGGACTGCTTCCAGAGGCCTCAGACGGCTCTTGGAAGTAGTTTCTTGTCAAAAATTGCTCCCAAGTATCCTTAGTTTTCTTTAACTGGTCCTCAATAAGAATTTTTATGAATCCATGATGGTAGAGATGAGATTCAATGTTGTCTATGTGTTTTTGAACTGTAAAACTCATCTTTTTCAAACTTAATAACAGAAAATGAGGCAAATTAAGAGTGTGACCCTCTAGGAAATTCATCATAAGTCTAGCATGATACATATACATAGAACCAAAACGACCTTCACACGTGATAAATTTCTGGATGACTAACAGTAGACTAGACCATTCCTCTTTTAGTGCATGAACAGGGATGCCTCTTGTAAATACGGTGGTATCCATACCTTGGTTTTGTAGCATGATTCTCCATATTTGATCGTCCACACTTCTATTTTTAAACCACCTTTCACCTTCTTGAGGTAGGCCTGTGGCAGCTGGTACTGTGGCCTCAGTCACTATAAACTTTAAGTCTCCAATCTCCACTGTTTGTCCATCAAAAGACCGCACAAAAGCTTTGGTCACCTCCTTGTTATGGACTTTAAACTTTTGAATAAATCGTAGCCATCTGGCTTTCTTTAGCAATTCCTTAGTTTGAGGATAACCCTCCAAGTATTTCGGTCCTTCTGGCTTGACTCTCAGTAATTTTCCCATCTGCTATTTTAAATTCCAACTGAGAGTTCTTCTGCGTGTGAGGGTTCAGAAAAAAAAAAAAAAAAATGGCTCTGTTACAGGGTTTAGGATAGACTGTAGTGACTGCAGTCGGAAATGGAGAACAAACTGTAGTGGCTGCAGTCGGAAATGGAGAACAAACTGTAGTGGCAGTAGTCGGAAATGGAGAACAAATTGTAGTGGCAGTACTCAAATTATCGGAGGAACAGAGGGTGAGCAGCAGTGAACAAGTTCAAAATAAAATGCGGATGCATGCGAGAGGTATGGTATTAGTGGAGTGGTAAACGAATGGAATCGGATTGATGACTGTGTATGAAATTTTTACACGTCTCAATAGACGGCTGCGGAAATTACGGCTAAGAAGAACCGTAACACAATAGGTCACGTCTCAAGAGTACGGGTAATAAATAGAAGTGCAGTCAGTCTTGAGTTTAAACTCGGAATAATCATGAGACCGTTGGAGAAATGAATGCAAGGTGTGTGGAGTGATATCGTGGAATAGGAGTGGTAGTGGAGCTATCGTATCAAATCATTGCACATAGTAGAACTTGTTATGGTTTGATAACTATGCGTAATTATGACTTGAATTGTTATTTGATAAAGATTTTTGATCATACCTTTGGAAACTTTGTCAATTTTTCCTCAAGGCTTCTAACCAATTGCTCTTCCTTGATGTCTTGGAGATGCCCCATGTCTTTAGCTCAATTACACCTGCATTTCATGATTATGGCACTAACAGTTGACTGTAAATTTGAAAACAGAGTGATGCTGGCTGCGGAAATCGTTTCTGGCTGCGGAAACTGCTTCTGGCTGCGGAAACGGTGTCCAGCTGCGGAAACTGAGACAACACCCCCTTAACTGCACAAAGATAGTTAGAGAAGAACTAACTGAATGAAAATAGTCCTGAAAGGGACTTTTATTGATGAAGTGAAATGGAATGAGTGGAATGAAATGAAAATGGAGTGAAGTGAAATGGTAATGAGAGTGAGATGGAGGTGAAGTGAGATGGAAAATGAAATGGAGTGAAGATGGAAAGAGAAGGAGAGGAGATTTTTTTTTTGGAAAATATAGAGTGTCAGGTGTCCCTGATTTTCACTCTACATTTTCTGTATAAGACTGCCAATCTATGATTGGTTTTCAGGCTTATACAATTTTTTTTTTTTTTTTACTGAAAGAAACAAAGACTAGGCTGATGGGGGAGAAGGATTCTTCTCCACCAGCCTTATTGCAGAATTCTCCTGGAACATTTTGACAAATTCCTCTTTTGAGAGTGGCTTATGATAGATTTTCAATCAGTGGCCATTCACAATGAGAGGAGTTTGAAATTCATCAATAGTCTTGATTCTTACCGCTCCATTGTTAAAGACTTTGTCAATCTCATATGGCCCAAGCCAATGAGTCTGAAATTTTCCTTTGAAGTCTTTAAACTTGGAATCAAACAGTAACGCCCAATCTCCTTCTTGAAACTTTCTCTCTTTGATGTATCTGTCATGCCACTTTGCTCTTTGATGTTGAACTAGATTAGTCCTTAAAATTTCATCTTGTCTGATCTCATCTAGCTCATTCAGCTGCTCCATTCTGTGCTTTTGGGCTTCTGATAGATTCATCCCCAACTGGACTGCCATCTTGAAAGTCTTGATTTGAAACTCAATGGGGAGTAGGACCTCTTTCCCATAAACAAGTTCATAGGGAGAATGTCCTGTTGTATTCCTCCATGTAGTTTTGTAGGCCCATAAGGCTTCAGGAAGCCTTTCTGCCCAATCTTTTCTGTGTAGATGAACAATTTTGGTGATGATGCTTTCAAGAACTTTGTTTGTAGATTCCACTTGGCCATTTGCTTGCGGATGGTAAGGAGTAGATTTTCTATGCTTGATTTTATATTCTTCCATCAGTTTCTCCATCAAGTTAGATGTAAATTGACTTCCCTGATCTGTCACAATTTCTCTTGGGACACCAAAACGAGTAAAAATATCCTCAAAAAGAAATTGAACAACTGAATTTTCAGTGGCAGAAGACAATGCTTTGGCTTCTACCCATTTAGTGACATAATCAGTGCATACCAATATATACTTATTTTGTTTATATGGTGGATTAATGGGTCCAATGAAATCTAAAGCCCATTTTTCAAAGGGTTCGATGAGTACCTGTGGTTGTAATGGCATTTCATTTGAAAGAGTCGGTCTCCCAACTCTTTGGCAGCTGTCACACCTTCTGACATATTGTTTTGCATCTTTGAAAAGGGAAGGCCAATAATATCCTAAAGAAAGGATTTTATAGGCCGTCCTTTTGTCAGCAAAGTGTCCACCGCATGGTTCATCATGACATGCCTTGAGGATGTCAGGCATTTCATCTTCCCGAACACATCTTCTGATCACACAATCTAGCCCTGTTTTAAACAATTCATTAGAAATCCATGAATAACTTGAGCTCTCCTGAATAATTTTTCTTTTTTCACCAGGAAATAGATGTGGAGGTAGCTTCCCTGTAACCAAGTAGTTAGCAATATCTGCATACCAAGGAGTCTTAGTAGTTACTGCAAACAAATATTCATCTGGAAACTTATCCTCTACAGGAGAATCTTCGTTAGTATTTTGGATTCTAGACAAGAAATCAGCTACTGTATTTTGTTTCCCTGGTCTATCCAACACAGTAATATTGAATTCTTGTAAAAGTAAGAGCCATCTTGTAACTCTGCCATTAGTAACAGGTTTATTCATAAGATATCTAATTGCAGAATGATCAGTATGGACAAAAGTTTCATAGCCGGTTATATAGTGTCTAAACTTATTGATTGCATGAACAACAGCTAAGAACTCTTTCTCAGTCACAGTATAGTTTAACTCAGTGGGAGTCAAATTTTTACTGGTGTAGTAAATGGCATAAGGAACTAAATCCTTTTGTCCTAACACAGCTCCTAGAGCTGTATCTGAAGCATCTGTAGAAATATGGAAAGGAAGTTTCCAATTTGGACCTCTCAAAATGGGTGCTTCAGATATTCTTGTTTTCAAAGTTTCAAATGCAGATTGACAATCAGGATCCCATTTGAATTCACAATCTTTTGTAAGTAATTTGAAGAGTGGAGATGCTATTTTGGTGAAGTTTTCAATAAATCTTCTATAGTATCCAGTAAATCCAAGAAAACTTCTAACATCTTTTTGACAATTTGGAATAGGCAACTTAGAGATGACTTCAACTTTAATCCCATCTCCTGAAATATGATGTCCTAAAACAATCCCTTCAGTAAACATCATAAAGCATTTTTCATGACTTAATGATAGGTTTGTTTCTTTACATCTTATAAGGACTTTTTCCAAATTCTCTAATGCCTCTTCAAACGAATTACCATAAACTGTAAAATCATCCATATACACCTCTACACAATCATGGATTAGATCGGAAAAGATTCCTAGTACTGCCCTTTGAAATGTTGCGGGTGCATTGCATAATCCAAAAGGAAGTACTCGATAAGCAAAAGTTCCCCATGGACAGGTAAATGTGGTCTTGTCCTGATCTTCAGGTGCTACCTGAATCTGATTGTAACCACTAAAACCATCCAAAAATGAAAAATACTTTTTGCCTGCTAAAGTATCTAATACCTGATCGATAAAGGGTAAAGGAAAGTGATCCTTCAAAGTTGCTTTGTTCAATTCCCTGTAATCAATGCATACTCTCCATTTACCATTCTTTTTAGGTACTATAACCAAAGGAAAAACCCATCGGCTATCTGAAATTGGATAAATGAAGTTCACATTAAGTAACTTTTGGAGCTCTTCTTTCACTATCTCCCTAAGGTTTGGATTCATCCTTCTCTGAGGTTGTCTGATTGGTCTAATGTTTTTCTCAATATAGATGTGATGAATGCAAGTCTTAGGGTCAATACCTTTCATATCGGTATACTCCCATGCAAATGCAGTAGAATGTTTTTGCAAGATTTTGGTTAGTTCTTCCTGTTGTGATCTTTCCAAATTTTTGTTGATATTCAATGTTTTTCCTGGAAAGATCTCAATGGCGGAACTACCAAATTCTTCCATAGAGAAAAGAGACATTTGTCTAGATGATAGATACTCAATGTCAGAATCTAACTGAAATTGTGTGTGGTCATATTCTGAAGATGTTTCAAAATTTTCTAATGTGTTCAGAATTTGACTATCTTCACTAACTTCAGAAATGGTAAAGACAGGTTGTATAGTATCTTCATCATCAATCCATTCATTATCTCCTATTTCTGTGATTGCTTTTGCTGGAGGATACAGATTGAATTTCTTTGTCGAATTACCATCAGAAATATACATATCCCCAGACCTACAACTGATGAAAGCATCGGCTGTGGCTAGCCAAGGTCTTCCTAAAATGAGAGGATGTCCTCCTAAATTACTCTTGGGAGTTAAAATCATGAAATCCACTGGATATTCCCAAGAGTCTAAGGAGACTGAAATGTCTTCTAATACACCATCTGGTTTAATAATTGATCGATCTGCAAGTTGCAGTAAAGTAGGTGTAAAGAGAAGATTAGGAAGTTTCATCTGTTCCATAGTCTGTCTACTCATAATATTGATAGCAGCCCCTAAATCAATCAAAGTGTTTGGAATTTCAACCCCATTGATATGTGTTTTGACAATTGGACTACTGGGATCTACATACTTCTGCATAGTAATTTTTCCCATCATGATGTCTGCAATTTTCCCTACCAGGTGGATTCTTCTTGTGTCTCTAGGTTTCCTTCCTGGTCTTTTAAGACTCAACTCCTTTATTGTTTTTGCTAGAATTGGAATCTCTTTAATGGCTTGTAACAAGGGAATCTTGATACAAACATTCTTCAATTCATCTAGAAAATCATAGTTAGGCAACAAGATTTGTTTTTCCACCCCTTTGTCAATTTGTAATCTTTCAGGAAAAGGAGGTGTGGATAAAGATAGAGGTTGCTCAACTATAGGAGTTGTAGGGGTTAGTTATTCTTTTTCTTTCTGAGTGTTTGGGTTTTGAAGAGATGCTTCAGAACCCTTATTGGCTTCAAGAGATTCTTCTTCAGAAATGCTTTGATTTTGGGCATCTATAGAAGGTTTATCTAAAACTCTACCAGATCTGAGTTGTATATCATTGAGAGGAAAAATCATATAGGCAGGAAATTGTTGACCTTCTATCATGTAAGCATTTTGAGGGTTTTTATTATTGGGGTTTGGCAATGGCTGAGAAGGAAGTTGATTTGACTTCTGTTGGAATGGAAGCAAGAGTTGAGAATTTGGGTTTTGTTGAGAAGGTTGTTGTTGTTGAAATGGCAATGATAGTTGTGGGTTTTGATTTGGAAGTTGTGGAGCCTGTTGATTTTGAAAAGATGGAGGATATTGATAAAATTGAGCAAATCTCCCATAAGGATTTTGCATACCTTGTACCCATGATTGAAAAGGATTTTGAGGTTGGGACTAAGGTTGTTGCCAAGGATTCCAATTTGGTGGGGGTTGAAATTCATAGAGTTGTTAAACCCTTGATTTTGTTGCCCCTGCCAAGGTCTCCTTGCAACAAAACAGAGAGACTCAATTGTATTTGGATCTTCTTTGAAAGACAGCTTTGAGCCCAGGAATTGAAGGACAATCCTTGGTCTCATGATTCTATGAAAAGATCACACATGTTTCTACAACTTTTGCATCCAAGGGACATTCCCTGAGAGCATGTTTTTTTCTACATTTTGGGCAAAAGATGGCTAAAGCTTCAGCTTCTGCTTTCTGCTTATTGTGGATCTTAAGAGTGTCTAGTTGCTCACTAAGACTCCCTAAGATATCAGTTTTGAATTCATCAAGCATATTGCCAATCTCAGCCCTACTTACTGATCTAGTTGCAGATTTGTTTGCTCTGATGAGAGAAGGATCTCTAGGCCCTTTTCCAGTTTTAGATTTTCCTCTTGAGAGATGGACACATAGTTCTGCTATGTCATGAAGTGGAAGTTGAGATATGTCTCCTTTTCCCATCATGTTCAAAATATCTATCCATTCATCTCTAATGGCTTTTAATAGAAGGGCTTTCAAGGTTTCCTCATCTAAATTACTCATCTTTGCTCTTTTCAGATTGTATTGGAATCTTTCAAGTAAATCCTCCAAGTTTTCATCTTCTTTTTGTACCATTTTAAATACTTCATCCTTGTGGTTGGTAGGCATACAATAATCCATGTATCTATCCAAGAATGTTTGTTTCTTATCATTCCAAGTCCTAATGGATTGAGTGAGTAATCCCATGAACCATTTCAAAGCATCTCCTTTCAATGTTGAAGGAAACAATTTGAGTTTTTGAGAGTCTTCCAGATAATCATAGGTTCGACACACGACCTCAAACTCAAATAGAAATGTTTCAGGATCTTCATTTCTTAACCCATGAAAGTTTGGGAGGACAGATGGTGAAATATTTTTCATTGTTGCTCGAGAATCCTCATCGACTATAGGAAATCCAAATGAGTTATCTCCATCTCTATTTCCCCCATTGTTACCTCTACCTCCTCCATTATTTCCTCCTCCTCCTCCTCTACCTCTACCTCTACCAAATCCGTTAACTCCCTCTTCTGTCATGGTAGTTTTCTCAGAGATTTCAGAGTCTTCTGGTTCTTCTACTAATGGCGATCGAGGAGGAATTTCTCCCTCTTCTTCCTCAGGTGATTCTACTTCTTCAATTACAATGTGTCTCCCTGTAGAAGAAAAGAAAGAATCTTTTCCTAATTCAGATTCAATGGATGGTGAGGAAGAGTCTCCTAACTCAACTACTGTCTCTTGAATTCCAGGAATCCTAGGGCTAGGAGTGTAGGTTGGAGATGATGGAGGTGTCTCTTGTCTATTCCTTGAGGTAGAAGGAGTTGTAAAAATCGAACTCTTGGCTCTAGCTAAAAACCTTCCCCTAGAATTTCTTGCTCTATGCATGTTATTTTTTATTTTTCTTCAAGTCGGGCTAATAATTTTCTTTCTGATCTTCCAGGTCACTCTAGGTGCAAGAAGAGAGAACACTCAAGAAACTATTAAACCAATAACTTTCTCTTTTCTGATCCTCCATATCACACTAAGTGCAAGAGGAGAGCATACTTTGAGAGATTATCAATTTTCCTTCCTTGATTTTTTTTTTTTTTTTTAAGAAATTGGCTACCTAATTTCACTTCCCCGACAACGACGCCAAAATGTTTGGTCAATTTAGTGTATTCTAAATTTCTATTTAAAATGTCAATCCGGGATTCGTAAACTGACGAAGTGAAGTGTACTATATGTACTAGATAACTATTTCCTTAGTCTTTTGTTGTTTTTGAGTTTTCTTGTTTGTTTTTGGATTTATCTTTTTCTAATGTGTGATGGCGAAAATGAGAGTGAAATGTGGATGGTGATGGTGATTTCTACAGTGATTTCCCCAAACTTAAAAGTGACCAAAGAGAAAGCTTTAAAACAACTGTAATGAAATCAATTTTTAAGAGGAAGTAAATGTATCAAATAGTGAACTAATGACAATGGCCCAGTATCCTTGCTGCTGAATGAAAAGAAAATAAAAACTGAACTTAAAGCAACTCAAACTAAAAACAAAGCAACTAATTCACACTACTTCAACTCTTCATATCCTTTACCCTTCAGCTCAATCTACCTTGTGGGAAGCAATCATGAACAAGTCAAGTAATATGATATCTAAATGGCAAGAAATTAAATTGCATGAAGGAAACTAATCACACTACTTCAACTCTTCAGATCCTTTACCCTTCAGCTCAATCTACCTTGTGGGAAGCAATCATGAATAAGTCTAAGCAATATGATAACTAAGTGGCAAGAAATTAAACTGCATAAAGAAAACTAATCACACTACTTAAACTCTTCAGATCCTTTACCCTTCAGCTCAATCTACCTTGTGGGAAGCAATCATGAACAAGTTTAAGCAATATGATAACTAAATCACACTACAATAAGTAATATTCTGATTCCTTACTAATAGAGTCACTTGACTATAGAAAGAAACCATAAACAAATGAGTAGTATGATGTCTAAGTAGCAGAAAAAGAAATAAGCAAATCACAACTTGAAAAAGGACAGTGCTGGAATTAAACTTCAGAAAATGGAAATTAGCAGGAAGGACAAGATGATCTCATATGTCAATAGTTATCAAAAAGATGAAAATTTGCCGGGCTGCCTAAGAAAACCTGCAGAAAAACGTTGATCAGCTGACCGCTATAAGAAAACAGAGGTGAAAATGTAAACAACAGCGAATTAAAAACATCAAAACAGCATGTTATATACAAGCTAGTAATTATAAAAACAAAAACATAATAAAATCAAATGACAACTATACAGGGCTTTAGTGCGCAGGGGCCCTCTGCCACCTCAGCCAGTCAACGAACAGTCACAAGAATGAGCTCAAGAAAGTAGTCTTCTCATGTATTAAAGCAGCAGCAACATATATAAAATAGAGTACAGTGGGGTGACAATAGAAACAGTTCAAAAATTACATTCCAAAAAGCTTCTTTACAGCGTTCATCAACGCGTTATTTATAATGAAAAAGTGCTGAAACTGACTAACTGAATCCTATGCTATCAACTGCGTTGCCAAAGACACGTAGATCTCCTCAGCCGAGATCTAGCGTAACTGTCATCATGCCTATTAAATCTTCGGAGTGGTAGCTGTTGGATTCAGGTTACGGGGATGATCTCCAGGTGTGCCGATGTCTCCGTGGGCTGAGGACTGGGCCACGTAAACTCTCACGTGCTCCAAACAGAGACGTGCCACCGCTAAATACCTTGGTTGGCTTTGCCTTTGACCCTTGTTGACCGTGACCTTCTATGGATGATTTGGCAGATTTGAAGGGACACGTTCCATGTACCCGTCACCTGTAGCTTGCCCATGTGGCTCGTTTCTTCATAGGACACCTGTAGCATAGCTTTTAACAAAATAGCTGCGGAATCCTGTGCTGGCTGCGGAAACCTGTGCTGGCTGTGGAAACTGACAAGTTTCCGCAGCTGCCTGAACAAAAATCTAAACCAAACAACAGTCATAAGCATAGTTAGAAAACCATGTCAGAAGCTCTTTTTAGACTATAATGCAATGATTTAACAGCTTGATGGATGAAGTAAGTGGGAAAAAGAAGGCTGAGAGGGTGTATAGGAAGATGCAGGTTTGAGGCTCAACAGACTGGTGAGTTTATTTAAAGTTAATGATGCAAATCAAGTTTTGTTTCTTAGAAATAAGTTGAGGGAAATCAAGAAGGGTAAAGATGAAAGTATGCAAGCATACATTTTAAGAATCACTGAGATCAAGAACGATCTCCTATCTATTGGGGAAACTATTACTGACAGAGAAATGGCACTCACAACTCTTGGAGGATTACCATCTGAATGGTATGTGTTCAAGACTACTCTTTTGAACTATAATGTAATTCCTGGTTTCGAGGAATTAATGGCTAGATGCATTCAAGAAGAAACAAGGGAAGAAGTGCAAGAAATGCCCATGCCTAAAGGTCCTCCTGCTGACTTTTTTCTTCTCATGCAAAGAAAAGAAATAATTCCGGGACTAAATCAAAAGGAAAGGCTGGACCTAAGGCTAGAAGAAAATGACGATGTTACATTTGCGATAAAGCAAGTCACTGTGTATGAGATCATGAGCATCATGATGAATGAGATCATGGACATAAAGGGCAACATGAGATCATGGACATATAGGACAGCATGATGATGATGCACACTAGTTTGAGTAGCATTATGATGGATAAAATCATGGACATGGACAACATGATGATAATCATGATTAGAGAAGCATGGTACAATATGCAGTGGTGCAACTAGAAATCCCTCTGATGGCAATCAAAGGAATGAAAAATTCAATAGCAAAGGTAAGAGGATAGCTGGGAATCAAGGAAGAGGACAAGCATTCAAGAAGGCTAGAAATTCTAGGATGTAGTAAATGCACCTGACCTCAAAAGGAACCTAGTTTCCATCTTGGCAATGGAAGATAGAGGCTACAAGGTAACCTTCAGCAATGGCAAGGTATGTATGTGGAAAAATAATGTTAAAGATGCCTTTACTCTTGGGTTTAGTGTTGATTCATTATATCAGGTCGATGGAAGTCCGCTAGGTGTCATGTCTTGTGACACAACTCTTTAGTCCGAACTTTAGCATCGAAGGTTTGCCCACCTTCATTACAAAGCTCTACCCGATGTATGACAGATGGTAACAGGGATGCCCGAATTCCAAGTAGAGAAAGAAGGTGTATGTCCGGGATGTGCCAAAGGAAAGCTCAAAAGGGGACCATTCCCCTCAAGCCAAAGCAAGACCTCCGATATATTACAATTGGTTCACTCAGGCATACCTGAGGTTGGCATTAATAGGGAGACTACTACACCACATACTCCTGAGCAGAATGGTGTGGTGGGAAGGAAGAACCACACGATGATGGAAGTTGTCCGTGCCATGCTACATGATCAAAGACTTTCAAAGTTTCTATGGGCTGAAACTACAATCACCGTCGTATATGTACAAAATCGATGCCCTCATCAAGCATTGGGTTCCTAAACTCTGAAGAAATGTTCACCACCGGTCAAATGGAAGTCGTGAGTAGTCATGATGTCATCTTTGACAAATATATGGCTCTCAGCAAGGTGGAAAATCTGCTGACTTTGAGTAGCTCTCAAGAAGCCGACACCAGGGAACCGAAAGAAAAGGATGATGAATCAATGCCTGATGTAGAAGAACCCATGGATCCAATTGATCCTCATCCACATGAGCCTTCCTCTTCTAGGAATAGGCCTTCATGGCTTAGGGGGATACTTGATGATGCTGAAGGACATGCTGCACCCTGAGGAACCTTCCATCAAAGTAAGAAACTTAACAGGTATCAGGGATACCTGACCATCATGAGCACGATCATACAAAATGAACCTTCATCATTCTCAGATGTCATCAAGCATTAACTATGGAAGGATGCTATGACCATAGAATATGAGTCTATTATGGAGAATGATGTCTGGGAAGTAGTTCCCATACCCTGGACAAGACAATTGTTACTTCAAAATGGCTTTACAAGATAAGGCATGCAACGAATTGAAGTATGGAAAAGTATAAGGTTCATTTTGTTGCTCGTGGTTTATCCCAGAAGGAAGGTATAGACTATGATATTTGCACCTGTTGCCAGATATACGACCATCCGCTTGATCATAGCCCTTGTGGCTTCACAAGGATGGAACCTACATCAGATGGATGTTAAGACTGCGTTCTTGCATGGTTCTATCAAAGAAGAGGTCTATGTGGAGCAACCTGAAGGATTTGAGATTTATGATTGAAAATCTCATGTATGCAGGTTGAAGAAGGCTCTCTATGGGCTGAAGCAAGCACCCCGAGCATGGTATGAGAGGATCGATAGCTACTTGATGAAGCTGGGATTTACTAGGAGTGAAGCTGATCCTAACCTTTACTTTAAGGTTGATGATGACAAGCCTCTCATACTGGTGTTGTATGTGGATGACCTCTTTCTAACAGGTGCAAACCCTCTCATTCACAAATGTAAGAGGGAGATGGCTTCTGAATTTGAAATGAAGGACCAAGGACTTGAAGTGTGGCAGAAGCCAAGGGAAATTTTCCTATCTCAAGGAAAATATGTATATTGAAAAGATTCGGTATGATGGACTGCAAGCATGTGACTACCTCGAGGATCTTAACTTTTAGAAGTTATATGGTAGTGATGTCGGACCAGACTTGGGAAATGCCTCTGAGTTTCAAAAACTATTTCGCATTGATGTTCTTGGTGAACCTCTGTCCGAACATATGTTTTGCAGTTAGCATTGTGAGCTCATATTTGGTTGAGCCTCACTGGATTGATGCCAGGAATCTTCTGAGATGTCTTCAGGACACAATCTCTCATGGATTAAGATACACTGCCAGAAATGTGAGACTACTTGGATATACTGATGTTGATTGGGTAGGTAGTGTGGTGGACCGTAAGAGCACTTCCGGGTACTGTTTCACGTTGGGATCTGCTTCTATATCCTGGATGAGCAGGAAGCAAAAGTCGGTGGCTTTGAGCACCGCCGAAGCAGGATATATTGTTGCTAAGCATAACCTCATGTGAGGCAGTCTGGTTGCGAAAGCTCTTCAGTGCGCTGTTTGGATTTACATTGGATACCACTGTGATTCTCTGTAATAACCAGAGGTGGGATTCGATTATTGAGGAATCCCGTATTCGTCAATTTCTCCAGCAGATAGACATCATCTGGGATATGGTAAGTCGATGAGCAAGGAAGCTCCATCACATTAAGATGATGTACAGGTTGATACACCTTGTCAAAGCCCCGAGGAAAGATCTAATCTGTGATTTTCCCAAACGACTTGGAGTCGGCAAGAAACCTTTGTACAAGGGTCCTGCATGTTGCATACATTGAGCTCTGGGAGCTCTGAGGGCTTGCGGTTCCTACTGGAGCAACATATGACCACAGGGTGACTCACCCTCCCTTGGTGGTGCACACTGGAACAAGATGATTCGCTCTCTTGTGGGACAAGATGATTCGCTCTCTTGTGGAACAAGATG
This sequence comes from Pinus tabuliformis, assembly GCA_031772625.1. NCBI lineage: Eukaryota > Viridiplantae > Streptophyta > Pinopsida > Pinales > Pinaceae > Pinus > Pinus tabuliformis. The sequence continues at coordinate 980,575,835 of CM062812.1, forward strand.
ATTCGCTCTCCTGTGTAGCAGGATGATTAGTTCTCCTGTGAGGCCTGGATTGATGTGTTCTCCATGGCAGCCTGGATTGATGTGTTCTCCACGGCGATTGTAGCAGGATTGATGTGTTCTCCTGTGAGGACAGGATTGATTAGTTCTCCTGTCGAGGCATCCTACCCATGCAGTCTGGGACTCATGGGAAGTACCTCTCATCTGATCAATGAGCATGGAAATGAAGTTAGGGACCATAGTAGTACCGATGGACGCATCATTGTATCTACCGTACTCCCTACGCTAGGATGACCTCCATTGATCTGGGACCAGTGATACATAATCCGAGACTGACTTCGTGTCAGTGCAGTACTGGTCTGGGACCAGTGAGAGTGGTGCATACTATGACGCTGACTTCGGGTCGGTTGAGACTGGTCTGGGACTAGTGGTAGGAGTTGTACCATACTATGACGCTGACTTCGGGTTAGTTGAGACTGGTCTGGGACCAGTGGTACGTACTCCGAGACTGACTTCGTGTCAGTGCAGTACTGGTCTGGGACCAGTGAGAGTGGTACACACTATGACGCTGACTTCGGGTTGGTTGAGACTGGTCTGGGACCAGTGGTACACTCTCTGAGACTGCGATACTGGTCTGGGACCAGTGGTAGGAGTGGTACTTACTATGAAGCTGACTTCGGGTCGGCTGAGACTGGTCTGGGACTAGTGGTACGCACTCTGAGACTGAATTTGAATTAGTGGAGGATGATACTGGTCTAGGACCAGTGGAGTTGTACTCACTATGACGCTGACTTGGGGTTGGTTGAGACTGGTCTGGGACCAGTGGTACATACTCTGAGACTGACTTTGAGTCAGTATGATACATCCTCGATCATTTCTTCTTCTTCATATTTCGGACAAAAGCAGAGCAGAACAGAACAATGCAAGAGCAGAGCAGAACAGAGCAAAACAATACAGATCAGTGCAGGGTAGAACAAGAAAAAGCAGAACAGGCAAAATAGAGCAGAGCAGGGCAAGGGTCAGGCTGTACAGGGCAGTGCATTTGATGGATGAATAGTAACGACTGATAGACAGATTGCAAATGAAGTTCTCCATGGTTGAGAGGGAGTGTTAAAATTGGCAACCAGGGAAAAACTTCATGTGGGTCATCTTATTCATGGCTGATAATATTTTTATTATATTCCTCTCGTCGAGAGGTGTAGGATCGATATAAAGATCATCCGATTCCGATAAGTATTCATGGAGATATGAATTTATTTTGATTATGGAATTATTATCAAGCCGACCTACAACTCATGTAGGCTCAGAAGCCCAACAGTCGCATCTATTCACCCACCAACGTTGTGTATAAATATAAGAGGACTTTTCCTCATTTGGACTCACTCATCTCATCACATCTCTCTCTCTCTCTACTACGCAGAAATGAGTCTCTTCTCTACTGCGCTGAAATGGGTCTCTCTCTCACACATGTGAAGCCGGAAGCTGTTGAATTTGAAGCTGCAACTGCAGAAGTAAATATTGACTTGCGTGGCCTAGAATATCTCCTCTTTGGAACTGCGCTGTAGGTTCATCTGAACCTCCTCTGAAATCCGCAACTTTTGGTGGTGGAATGAAGTCAATCCAATGAACGATTTGCAAGATATCGACTGCCCTAGTTTGAAGCCGAAAACTGCTGAAACTGAAGCTGCAACTGCAGAAGTAAAGATTGACTTGCGTGACCTAGAAGATCTCCTCTTTGGAACTGCGCTGTAGGTTCATCTGAACCTCCTCTGAAAGCCGCAACTTTTGGTGGTGGAATGAAGTCAATCCGATGAACGGTTTGCAAGATATCGACTGCCCTAGTTTGAAGCCTGAAACTGCTGAAACTGAAGCTGCAACTGCAGAATTAAAGATTGACTTGCGTGACCTAGAAGATCTCCTCATCTGAACTGCGCTGTAGGTTTATCTGAACCTCCTCTAAAAGCCGCAACTTTTGGTGGTGGAATGAAGTCAATCCGACGAAGGGTTTGCAAGATATCGACTGCCCTAGTTTGAAGCCGGAATCTGCTGACACTGAAGCTGCAACTGCAGAAGTAAAGATTGACTTGCGTGGCCTAGAAGATCTCCTCTTTGGAACTGCGTTGTAGGTTCATCTGAACCTCCTCTAAAATCCGCAATTTTTGGTGGTGGAATGAAGTCAATCCGACGAACGGTTTGCAAGATATCGTCTGCCCTAGTTTGATAATGAAGCCGCTAATGCTGATGCTATTGATCTAGGGTTTGCTACTACTGATATGAATCAGATTTATTGTACTATTTCTCTTTGCTGAATTATTGAAGATAAAAGAAGATTTGATCAAAGGGTTTCCCCGCACATTGTGGGGTTTGTCCCTGGCTAGCCGCCACATCTTATGTCTCTTGTCTTGGCTTGTTTTCTGTCGATCGTTTAATGTTCTATCTGCACTTTACTTTATGTACATGTGATTGCTAATCGATGGAATATAATAAGAAAAAGAAGTAAACTGTTATAAGCATAGAACATACCATAACTTAACAAATATGGAAGGAATGCACTCGGGCTTGCCTCAAAGGCAAGCAGAGCAAAGCCCAGGTGAAGCAATGACAACCCAGAGCTACAATCAACTGACCAGTTGCTGCATTGTGCAGTCCCCAACAATTCTGCATTGTCTGCTACAAAGATACAACTAAAACCCCACCTCCGGTACTCAAAAAATTCTGCAAAATTATTTCTGGGGTCCTTGTCAAAAACCCAGAAAACCTAGAAATGGTTTGACCTAGTTTTGACCTTCCAAAATCAACCCCCAAAATCCCTACGCTTTCCAATAACCGTTGAAGCACGCTGTGTATCAAACCACCAACAAAATCCTCCCCAGACACTCCTGAAATGTAGCAATCAACTCCACCAATACTTCCCTTATTTCTCTCGGCAGCCCCAATGGCTGAAACTCTATCTCCCATGTATGCCTAGTTTCTCTCTTCTACGTTGGCCATAGAGTCTACAAAATCACTCCTGAATATTGTTGCCACTTCTAGCCCTCAAACTCACCCAATAACCAACAAATCTATTTGAGCCTTCTTCTCCTGGCAATAGCCCTTTGAAAGAATGTTGCAATGGCCACACTAGATCCACTACTGCATCCTCCAGAAATACGTATTGCTGGGGTGAATTGAATACAAATGTTGGAAATCTCTCTACAAATCTCCTCCGAATGTTAATGGATGAACCTCTCTAGGGTGGCACTCGAAGTCCCCCAAAGAAAGGGTGAGTTCTCTGCTTGGAAAACTCTTGCTAAACAACAAGTGACCCGGCTAAATAACTCAAGCAACAAAATTGAATTCGATAAGCCAATAATGCCAAATGAAGTGTTGTCTTCCTTTTATAACTTTCATGGAGCCTTTCTTCCCTCCTTTTCTTCCCTCTCATGCATTTCGAATCATTGGCTTAGGGAGTGTGTATTTCTTATGTGGGTCGTCCCCACATATCATTAACAAACAAAACAAAATAAAATTAATTTGCCTCTAACTCCGAAGTCTTCTATCAAATATCAAATGGGCCCCGTCTTCACCAAAATTGGCCCCCAAAATGTAGAAATAAATCCCGTTCCAAAATAATTTAGGAAGGGACATTACAATCCTCCTTGCCAAAAATTTCATGTCCTCAAGCAATGCCTGAAAAAGTGCCCTCTCTAACTGTTGATCACCACTATAACCACCAACAATACCAGGGTCCCAAATGTACGATTGAGTCATCCCCAATCTCAACACTGTACTGACATGAAGGAATCCCTCGATACTAGGATCCCAAGCCATCCTAATCAATGTGAAGCACACCTTGCTCCACTTTATATCCAACCAGATATAAGTACCCGAAGCCCTCTGCATACTAGCAATAAGTAGAGCATCATGATAATGTAGGACTCTTCCCAACTCCCCATGAAATTTCCCTACTGAGTAGTCCATCTCATGCACTACAAGAGTAAACTCCTGAAGATGCCATCCAATCCTGGTGGGATTGAACTCTCATCTAACCGGGCCTCCCATGATCTCCTCCTGTCGATCACCCTGCCACACCCATGAAGCTCCCCACACCATCAATGAATCACTAAAACCAAATGGAAGATCTAGACCCTCCCCTGTAGAAACCAACTCACCTCTACGGGTAGTTGAACTCCTCAACCCTGTTATGCCAGAATCCCCTGCCCATTGCAAAAGGAACCTATCTTGCTGACATCGTGACACTCTGGTCATGACTGATTGCCTAACATGCTCGTACTAGAGCCTCCTCTCCCATAACTCTTGACCATAATCTATGCGATGATCGAGGCTAGGCCAATCTTGCCAAAGCGATTTAATAGTGCCAATGCTATTACTCCATGGCTAGCCCCAATCCTGAGAAATAATTTTCCTCATCCTATGGTGAGGGCTTCGATGATTCCCCAGATGTTCGCCTGTGAATGAATCAGTCTATTTGTTATCCCAACTATGCTCACTGAGGAGTGGAGTATCCCACCAATCCACTAGATCCCTGGATCCCATAACCATACTGGAGGTCCACAACCCCTAATCCTCTCTTCTTGTTGTTATGATACACTGCTAGCTATTGGATCCCTTTGTGCCCCGTCTCTGTCTCCTGTAGGTATCCAATATGTAGGCATCGAGCATCAAGAAATTGTGCTGTGAATATCTAGCTTCTTTGTGCCTGTCAAATCACACGATGAGATCTGCTATCCCAACTCCTGATGATGTGCCCGAGTACTGACGAAAGCCTAAGCATAATATTGCCAACAAGGACTACCATCCTTTGCACCTCATGCTCACATAACGCCTTGAGCTGTCCAGCTGAAAAGCACCATGTAACTCCCTCTTGGTCACCTCCCCAAGTGTGAGCCTAGGGGTGGAACATATGCTACCTCGACAATCAATCATGCCATCCCTAAGCTTGTAACTGTCAACTCGTGCACCTACCAAGTGTCTCAACTAAGAGTCTCCTCTCAGACCATGACACGCGGTGTCTCATCCAACTACCTAGGGTGAGCCTCCCATGCCCTGTTTCTTGAATGGAGAGTGTCAAAGGGAAACAACCAAACCTTCTGCGAAAGTAAGCAACAATGGAGGATGATGGGTGGGTATGTCCCAATGAGTATGCTCGAGAGTTTTTCGGAATGCTCAAGAGTAATCCTACGGACGACCCTCTCTCCGCCTCAGATATGCTAATAACCCCCTCGAGGCCCTGCCTCCACTAAACATGGTGTCCCTAGATACTCAACAATGTCCTCATCGATCCTAGGTGAGTTGTGTCCAATTGCACACCTATTGTCCCTATCCATAAGTCTCTTTGGAGGCAACACTCCGAGAGCCCGCTGCATTGCATCATGTGTCACTGCATACCACCAAGTACCACCGCACTCCTCGACATGCCATTGTACGTCGTAACCTATCCCTGTACACCACTGGATACCCTTGGCTACGACTATACCATCCTGTGTCCTGCCTGTGTCACTGCACCTATCACTCCCCACACGTCCTTAATGCGATGCGAGTCACTCCTCCTACCCCACAATGTAAACCGACATGCTTTGGTATAACACCATGCATCTCCATGCTCCTCTACAGGTCACTACTCCTCGCTGCATAGCCTTTCACACCACTAGGTGCTATGGCCTAGAATTGGGTCTGTATGCATCATGCCACATCCCTTTATATAACACTAGACGTTATGACTTGACTCTGTGCAACCTTGTGTACCAATGCCTATTATCATACCACCCTGTAACATATGGTATCCCACATGTGTCAAAGTGTCAGCCACTCTGCTAGTGACCCCACCATGACACACGTCATGTCCCCTTGTCCATCTTGGTACACCTGAGCACCCTAACTCCACTCCTGCTAGTGGGGATATCTCTGCTGTGTCGATACTCTGTGACCCCAAAGTCTTAAATCTCAATGGGAGAACATCGTATCCATACAATATCTAGTCCGGTGGCCTACCCATTCCACCTCCTCCAACCAACTTCTGCCAGAGAATGCTAATCATCATGCGCTCCCATGCGTAACCAACATGCCAAACAACCAATGGAGTCTGCTCATAAACCACCTAGCCACTAGCGCCGACTGGAACTCCCCTAAGGAATGCATGTGCTCAGGCACTGGGTTGATTACCTCATTAATGCCATAGACATTCCACATGTTTGATATCGAACAGGAAGCCCCTCCTGGATCCCAATGCCAACCTAGGCCTCTAGTACCCTTGATGTATGAGAGCTCCCACTAAGTTTCACTTCGATCCACGACCATCTCCATGAGTCTAGCCCACTCCACGGGGTACCAACTCATAATCTCTCACCATCCAACCCCAAGAGAGGGATCGAATGCACAAACTCTAGCACCTAAAACAACGCCTCCATCCTACAAGTGTTGCACCCTGCACAACTCATGTCGCCTCAACTTGCCATCTTGGTCAACACATAAAATTTGTCGGGGGTTCTCTGCATCCCTCTCTTCGTGGTGCAAAGGTAGTCTAACAAGCCCCATCTATATAATCCCAGAGAGAGGTACTATCTGGAAGTACTGCAACTTCGTTGACAGTCTGTGCATCTATCTGCTCCAAGTCAATGGTTGGCCCCAAAGAACACTGCTCATCCTCCTCCACCATGGGCTTAACATGAGTCACAAACTGCCCCTCCATGACTAGCTCACGCCCCTCTATGTGCTCTCCATGTTGTTGTAGGTGATTGTCATCCCGCAACTCTGTTGTAGATCTGGGTGCCTCTATACCTATCAACTCCTCATCAAGGGTGGTGATGTCTCTCGACACCTCATCATCCTATCGTGCACTGTTATCACCTGAAAACTCGGTCACGACCCCAGATACCTCATCAATGGATACCTCAACAACAGATGTCACCTCCTCAATGGTGGACATGTCTGTGTCTCCTGGCACCTCGTCAATGGATGGCCCTATGGGTGTATGCTCTACTCTCTCCCCCAAGGTGTCAACTGGTGCTATCAAAGAGGCCTCCAACAATGGTGACTCTTGTGCCACACTGGGTATACCAATGTGCTCCTCACACTCCTGCGTGTCCTCTGCCTCATGCTCAATCTCCTCCTCAGGCCCCTCATATCTAAAGCCATGTCTCCACCAGCAGAAGTGCATCCTAGTCTCACCCTCTAACTTTTCCTGTCCTAACATCAAGTCTGCTCATAAACCACCTAGCCACTAGCGCCGACTGGAGCTCCCCTAAGGAATGCATACACTTAGGCACTGGGTTGACTACCTCATCAATGCCATAAACATTCCACATGTGTGATATCGGATAGGAAGCCCTCCCTGGATCCCAATGCCAACCTGGGCCTCTAGTACCCTCGATGTATGAGAGCTCCCACTGAGCTTCACTTCGGTCTACGACCATCTCCATGAGTCTAGCCCACTCCACGGGATACCAACTCATAATCTCTCGCCATCCAACCCAAAGAGAGGGATCGAATGCACAAACTCTAGCACCTAAAACAACCTCTCCATCCTACAAGTGTTGCACCTTGCGCAACTCATGTCGCCTCAACTCGCCATCTTGGTCAACACATAAAATTTGTCGGGGGTTCTCTGCATCTCTCTCTTCGTGGTGCAAAGGTAGTCTAGCAAGCCCCATCTATATAATCCCAAAGAGAGGTACTATTTGGAAGTACTGCAACTCTGTTGACGGTCTATGCATCTATCTACTCTAAGTCAATGGCTGGCCCCAAAGATGACTGCTCATCCTTCTCCACCATGGGCTAAATATGAGTCACAAACTGCCCCTCCATGACTAGCTCACGCCCCTCTATGTGGTCTCCATGTTGGTGTAGGTGATTGTCATCCTACAACTTTGTCATAGATCTAGGTGCCTCTGTACCTATCGACTCCTCATCAAGGGTGGTGATGTCTCTCGGCACCTCATCATCCTATCGTGCACTGTTATCACCTGAAAGCTCGGTCACGGCCCCAGATACCTCATCAATGGATACCTCAACAACGGATGTCACCTCCTTAACGATGGACATGTCTATGTCTCCTGGCACCTCATCAATGGATGGCCCTATGGGTGTATGCTCTACTCTCTCCCTCAAGGTGTCAACTAGTGCTATCAAAGAGGCCTCCAACAATGGTGACTCTTGTGCTACACTGGGTATACCAATGTGCTCCTCACACTCCTGCGTGTCCTCTGCCTCTTGCTCAATCTCCTCCTCAGGCCCCTCATATATAAAGCCATCTCTCCACTAGTAGAAGTGCCTCCTAGTCTCACCCTCTAATTGTTCCTGTCCTAACAACTCCTTTCAAGGAGATCTGGTGTCTCGAGTCTGTCGATTTACCCCACATGGTGTAGATGGTTGCACCCCCACGGTTTGTGTACCTCTAGTGTCTCCGTTGTAAGGATGAGGATGGGTTTGGTCTGTCACCCTCCTCAACTGGGCCAACCTCTCATTCTCCTAATGGATTCCACCCCAGAATTTCTACACACTAAATTTCTCTTGAGCTATTGGTTTGTCTATGGTTTCAACTATTATTGTGCCTACATACTCGAATCTTCCATGAGCTTACTGGTTACCCACAACTGGGCCAAGTTCATGCTCTGATACCACTGTAATGTTCCAAAATAGGAAAAACAGTGATATGCAAGCAAATAACAATTTTTACCACAAAAATTTCAAAACAATTAGAAAACACCCATAACTATCAGAAATATGGAAGTAGCTGAGCCATTTTATTATAAACTGGTGCAAGAGTACAAAATATGGAAGGAAAGCACGCCAAGGTGAAGCAATGAAAAACCTGAGCTACAGTCAATTGACCAACTGCTGCACTGCGCAGTCCCCAATAATTCTACAATATCTGCTGCAAAGATACGGCTGAAAACTCCACCTCCAGTGCTAAGAAAATTCTGCAAAATTATTTATGAGGTCCTTGTTTAAAACCCAGAAATGGTTTGGCCTCGTTTTGACCTTCCAATATCGACCTCCAAAATCCCTATGGCTTCCAATCGTTGTTGAAGCACGCTATCAGTCAAACCACCAGCAAAATCCTCCCCAGACACTCTTGAAATGTAGCAATCAACTCCACCAATACTTCCCTTGTTTCTCCCAGCAAGCAATAGCTGTAATGGCTGAAACTCTATCTCTCACGTATGCCCAGTTTCTCTCTTCTATGTTGGCCACAAAGTCTACAAAATCACTCATGAATATTGTTGCCACTTCCATCCCTTAAACTTACCCAATAGGAAACAAATCTATTGAGCCGCCTTCTCCTAATTTCTCTCGGAAATAACCCTCTGGAAGAATGCTGCAATGGCCACATTAGATCCACTACTGCGTCCTCCAGAAATACACACTACTGGGGTAAAATAAATACAAATGTTGGAAATCTCCCTACAAATCTCCTCCTGATGGTAATGGATGAACCTCTCTAGTGTGGCACTCGAAGTCCCCTGAAGAAAGGGTGAGTTCTCTGCTTGGAAAACTCTTGCTAAACATCAAGTGACCTGGCTAAACAACTCGAGCAACAAAATCAAATTCGATAAGCCAAGAATGCGAAATGAAGTGTGTTTCCTTCCTTTATTAAGTTTAGTGGAGCCTTTATTCTCACCTTTTCTCCCCTCTCATGCATTTCAAACCATTGGCTTAGGGAGTGCGTATTTCTTATGTGGGTGGTCCCCACATATTATTAACAAAAAAAAAAAAAAAATAGCTTGCCTCTAACTCCTAAGTCTTCTATCAAAAATCAAATGGGCCCCGTCTTCACCAAAATTGCCCCCAAAATGTAGAAATAAATCCTATTCCAAAATAATTTAGGAAGGGACATTACATGATCTATGTCACCAGGTTCGACAAACATCAAACTTGAGGTTTGAAATTAGGCGAACCTCAATTTTTTTTTGAGGTTCAATGAGGTTGTTGCATGTCACACTAGTAATTTATCCTTGCAATTTCCAAGTTTATGATAGCATTTTATTTTTATTTTTATTGATGTTGATTTCTTACAATTTTAAACTATTTCATTTAAAGTTTATATATATATATATATATATATATATATATATATATATATATATATATATATATATATATAGAGAGAGAGAGAGAGAGAGAGAGAGAGAGAGAGAGATCTCATCTGATTCTCATAAAAAAATCGAACTTGAACCAAACCAAATCATTGTTGAACCTGAACTCAAACCCGAACCAAGTGACTTAGGTGGTGATGATAAATATCTATTGAAATATTTTATTTTATTTTTTAAAATTATAACATGAAATTAAAATATGTGCTTAGGGTCACAACAGTGAAATAAGAATATAAAATTGATAATTCAGGCTAAGTGGTGCAGTCGTTTGATCCAACTTTATGTCAAACCAAAGTCTATAGAAAACGTTTGCCATACAAGAACTTTCATATGTATATTGTCGCCAATACTAGCCTAAAATCCAAAAAAAGTCTTAGAAACTAGTTATGCAAATGGTGATTAACAACCCTATGCATTTTCTCTATCTCTAGAGGGGTAGCACTAACATTCAAATGAGGAGCCGTTACATGATCATTACGACAGAGTTTCCAGAAGAAGGGGAAATGAAGGCATGCCTTAATCCATGCTTTGTCGAAGCTCCAACTATTTGGGTTTGGAGAATGCCAATTTCATCTTTGGTGTGTTGAAGCCCACTAGAATCTCCATAGTTAGCCATGCTTGTTTCCAGTGGATTATAACCTTAGCTAAATTTTAAGAATTTCCTCTTTTAGGGTTTGGTTTTCTACTCCACTTTTGGCTAGTGATGGCCTCTCTTTGTTTCCCCATTTGTAGACCCGATCTAATTTTTTTATTGTCCAAATAGTTTTAGATGGACCAAAGTTAAGAATAAGCTACCACTAAACCAATTCCCTTCAGTATGTGAAGTCACAGTCAAATTTCCAAAGCAAAAAGCTTACTGTTAGCATTCAAGGATGCAAACTTTCTCAAGAATGGCTCAAAATTAGAGTGCAGAGAAGCCAACAGACTACCACTAATCCAATTTCCTTCAAAACTTTGAATCATAGAAAAATTCCCAATTTAAAATATCTTACAGTCATCTTCTGAGGTGGCATACTCTCCTCACGACTTTCCACATCCAAATATATAACTTTCTCCCCACATAATTAATCGACATCCCATGTAGTGACATTTGTATCCATGATGCAATCTGATATAAGATGGCATTGCTTAAGAATGAATCTTCCCATCAAAGGTGAAATCGGGCTAGATGAATTCCCATGCTGCCACCTAGTGGAATTAGGGGCATGTGATTTGTGTACCTCCCAATACCACCATCATCCAATATGAACTGGGCCATTGAATCAATTAAACACAGTCGTACTAGATTGATGACTAACAATATATAGGTGTTATTGACCCATTAATGCGCGAGGGCTGTATATGCCCATCGTTATATAATGTACTTGCTGAAATTCAACTGTGGGCATATACAGATCCCCACATTAATGGGTCAATAACACAATATATACTTGTTGTTGAAGTCTCGCTGCCACCATGAAGTGTGTTGTGTGCGTATTCTGCTGCATATCAAACAACTAGTGCCTCAAACTCACTCCCATGTGCCAGCGAAGATCGTGAGACACATGTGCCATCATTAGCCCTTGTTGTGTGTATTGATACATAGAGTTAGAAGATAGGGTAGCATCTTACCCTTTCATTGACGACAACGGTCCATTGCGATGCCTTTGTGTGCAAGGAGGTGAACTTGTTATTTTGTCTTAAGACATGAAACTTTAAGTGGTACATCAATTGCGTTAATAGATAATAGATCCTTTGAAGGTGATATTAAACTTTAAATCTATAAGAGAGAAACCTAAGTGGAGATGGCAAATTAAGTTTCTAGAATTTTCCATTATTATTATTCTACGCAACTTTCAAGAGGAAACTTGAAGAAGCCTTTGGAAAAGGACATAAGCCTCTACTTGATTGTGTTTTACATGCCCAAGTGTCGTGACCCTATGGCCTCCTATAGTTATAGGGAACCTTTTGGGTGCATTGTGATCCATAGAGAATGCAACATCAATATGTTTCACCTTTGCCTCATGGCATACAAAACTACTTCACCTAGACTGTGCCTAACAATAAGTTTACTTATATAATATTTATATCATTAGTTACACAGTGGAATACACAAATCTTTGATATAGGGTAAGCAATCTCACTTACACTTACTTCAATTCATATTAGCAGTTACAACATCATCACATTATCTTCCATTAACATAAATCATGAACATCATATGCATGGAAAAATCATCATCATACATATGCTTAATTTCAATGCAAGCAACCCTCCGACCTTTTGATTTTATTAAAATATATATGTACAAGAATTCACCAAGACAAAGGCTTAGTCCAACCAAAACATAACCCAAAACCCTTCAAAGAATACAAAGAATCCCAACCTCAAAACCTTGTTGACCCTAGTATGTCACCCTACCACTCAGCCTCGGGTCATTTCGGGTTGTCCCTACTCCTTGGCTGGTCCACTCGGTTGGGTTGTCTTCGTCCTCGTGCCTTTCTCTACCATAGGACCAAACCATTCCAAACTTAGCTCTCCTCCTTCGTACCTCATCTTGGCTCTGTTTGACTCTTCTTCTCTATGATCTGACTCTACTTGTTTCTGTTTTTGGTTGTGTTCTATTGCCCTTCATTTTGTTCCATCATTTGTCTACTTATATTGCATGATTCCCTTTGTGTGACTCTGCCTCTTCTTGTTCGTTCAGGTTGGTTCGATCGTATCAACGTTTGTTTTGTGTGATGACCTCAATTTTTCATTCTGTGGGTGCCTAATTTTACTCCATTGGGCACCAAATTTTCATTCTTCCAGCGTGACACACCCACCTCATTTTGGTCGATGCCAAATTTCTGTTTCGTCGGGTGCCCCCATGCCATATTTTACCTCGGTCGTGTGGGTGATGCCAAATTTCAGCTTGCCTATCTTGGTGATGTCGAATTTCATCTCATTCATCTTAGGGACGTAGCCCACCATTGTTCCACTAAGGTGCCCCTACTTCAATCTAACTCATATTGAGACGACCTCATCGACTTCTTTGTTGCTCGTTTAGGGGCATTTTGGTCTATGCACTGGGGTTTCCATGTTGTTCCTCATGGTGTCATCCTGGGCCTCCTCACCCATCATTAGGCCAAGTTGGTGCTCGGTCACTCGCATCTACCATGCCACCAAGCTTCCCACACATGCCTAATGGAAATCCCAAGTGTCGGTTTTTTGACACCTCATGTTGGTGCACTAGACTTGTCCAACATCCTCTTTCGTTGCATTTCTTGTGATATATTCATCGCAAACCATGTGATGGAAATGTCGCCCATGGTGCACACCTCGGTTAAAGGCACACCCGGCTCTAGGTTCGAACATCCTCCCCCACTCAAAGTTTTTGTCATCTCGAAAATAGTCCAATTACAACCCTTTGGTCATCTCACACTAGATATCATCATCATGATGAATTCTCTCCAGATGATATTTCTGATTACATCTATGGAAATCACACCTGCATATCGGCATGTGTTGGATCCCCTCATGAGGATCAACTAATCAGGTAGCTAATCTGATTTTCACACCAAACTTCATAAGAACTCATGTCTCATAGTGCAATATCCTCGATCTATTATCATCACAACTCCACCAATCTACTAGAGGAACCACCCTAGGTATCCTCATAGTCTCATCTCAACATCTGACTGCAACAACAAGCCATATCTTCATGGCTTAATGAGATGAATACGAGTGTTGGTCATAGTGACCTCCACCAGCATCTCCCATCTCATATCCTGGAAACATCCCTCCATACTTCCTTGTCATGTAAGTCAACAAACGAGGATACAAACCTATCCTACCCTCTACCTCCTCAACAAGTCTCTCAATATTTGGATCCCATGGCCAACCTCTTGGGCTCAATGTTGATGTACAACCTCTTCCTTGTCCTCAACATAACAAAGCACCTCTCCTTGGTCACATCCCTGAACCATTGCTACCATCCTAGTTTTCTTTGCTTGCCCCAATTTACTCATCCTTTTCACCAACTTCTCTACTCAGTTTGTCAGAGCAGACATGATGTCCACATGTCTGAGAGAAGGGCCTCACATCAATGCTGCTCAACTCTATGCATGTAACACCACAATCCTATTATCCACTTTCAAATATGGTGGCCCTCACTGCATTATTCAACTCTCTTCGCTGCTCTTCTGAGGACGCTACCACTTGCAACATTTCAATTTTAGCTGTGTCTTGCTTCTTCAAAGCAACCACCTTCTACTTGATCGAGATATTTCTTGCAAAGTGATCCTCTCCGTAGGTCCAACAAGATATATGCTTCTTCTCTTTGACTACACCTGTTGGCTTTCCTTCCTTTGAAGTCTTCGCTTTATCTTGGTCCTTCTTCCTCTTCTTTCTGTAATCACTTCACACTCCTCATATTTACCATTTTTTTGGTAGTCAAGAAGTTTCTCTACTGCGGTGATGGTTGTTACAAGATATTGGACTCCTTGCTTCATAACTTCCTTCTTTGGCAATTTCTAGAGACTTTGATGAAGGCATACACCCTATCCTTCTCCTGCATATCTCTAAGCTCCAATAAGAAATGAGAATTCCTTAATATAAGTTTGGATCTTACCAATATGCTTCAACTACCTTAGGTGATCCCTTTCCACCCATTCTTGATTCCTTGGTTCAATTGTGCGTACAAATCCTTTTTCATCATTTTCCATATCTCAATCTTGTCTGTGATGTGACCTGTTACTATGTCCTCAACTCTGGTCCTCCACCAAAGATTCACCGTTTATGAGGTACATGGTTACTATATTGAATTTCGTCTCTTTAGAACCACCCTTCATTTTTTCTAGCATCTGTTCCATGTCCCAACAAAAGTTCTCCAATACCTTAACACTTCTTGTTATATCGTGCATTTCTAGTTCTTTCAAATTCTCCTTCATGTTTGGACTGCTTGAACTCTACCCTACATCTTGATTTAATACTGCAATGGTGTCAGCCTGGTATCTTGCGAGTGTCACAAGTGACTTCACCTAATCCTCCAAATCCTTCATCTGAATCTCTTGTTCTTGAGCTTGTCTCACTGCAAATTCGACAGAGTAAGACCCTGACTCAATGGTCTCCATAATCTCTTGGATGTCTGCTTGAAATTCCTCAAAATCGTCATGGCCTTCCATTCCTTCAATAATCCCTGCCAAAGTCATTTAAGATCCTTTACCTTTTCAGACAGAGCCACCTCATCCTAGTCTACTAGGTTAGACCTAGTATTCACCATCATGACCCACTTCCTTACGGATGTGATACTATTAGGCTCACTTCAAGTTCTTTGATTATACCTGTACCGAGAACTAATAGCCAAAAACCCCTTGCCCATGCGGAAGTCAATTATAGAATCCCCTTCCCCAAATAAGTAGAAAATAGAAGGAAATTGTCTTTGCAATCTTCCTTCAACTTTTAGTTCTTCCAGTACCACTTGTATTGATACTAAACTTCAAGTAACATAACTTGTGAGATGAGTGGTACGGTCTCATACAACCTTTGGGTAGTAGGAGAGCAGTACTGCTAACTCCCCTACCAAAAAGATGAGTGGTTCTAATATGAATTATCATGACCCTAGGGCCTCCTACAGTTACAATGCGACTTTTTGGCGCACCCCAATCCCTTGAGCATGTGGCATTGACATGTTTCACTTTTGCCTCATGGTGTACAAAGCTACTTCACCTAGACTACGCCTCACATTAAGTTTACTTATATAATCTCTACATCATTAGTTATGCAACGAAATATCTCAACTCTTCGATATAGGGAAAGCAATCTTATTGCCATTAACTTCAATTCATATAAACAATAATGAGATAATCATATTACATCCATTAACAAAAATCACGAACATCAAATTAATACAAGACAATATTATCGTCATACACATGCTCAATTTCAATGGAAATGGCCCTCTATTCTTTTGTTTTTTCTAAAATATATATGTACAAGAATTGACTGAGACAAAGGCTCAATCCAACCAAAAGATAAGTCAAAACCCTTCAGATAATATAAAGAATCCAAACCTCAAAACTTTGTTGACCCTAGAGGGTCACCCTACCACCCAACCTCAGGTCATATGTTTACTTATATAATCTCTATGTCATTAGTTACATAGTGAAATATCACAACTCTTCGATATAGGGCAAGCAATCTTACTGTCACAATTCATATAAGTAGTAACAATATCATCACATTATCTTCCATTAACAAAAATCATGAATTATATCATATGCAAAAAAAATCATCATTTTACACATGCTCAATTTCAATGGAAATAACCCTCTGACCTTATTCTTTAATAATATATGTATAAGAAAAAGGCTTGTTCCAACCAAAACATAAGCCAAAACCCTTCAGAAAATGCAAAGAATCCCAACCTCGAAACCTTGTTTACCCTAGCAGGTCACCCTACTACCCAACCTTAAGTCTTCTCAGGTCATCCCTACTCCTCGATTGGTCTACTCAGTTGGGCCATCTTTGACCTTGAGCCCTACTCTACCGCAAGCCTGAACCATTCCAAACTCGACTGTCCTCCTTTGTGCCTTGTCTTGGCTTCGTTCGACTCTTCTTCCCTCCAATATGAGTTCACCCAATTTTGTTTTTGGTTGTGTTTGGTTGCCCTTTGTTCTGTTCCATTGTTCCTTGACTTATATCACACGAGTCCCTTTGTGTGACTCTGTATTTGCTCATTCATGTAGGTCAACTTGATCGATTAGGTCAATGCTTGTTCCATGCGACGAACTCAAATTTTCGTTCTTTGGGCGCCAAATTTCCATTCCGCTTTCTTGGCATGCCCACCATGTTTAGGTTGATGCCAAATTTATGCTCCATTGGGAACTACATTTTCATTCTGCCCATTGGCTCACCTACTTTGTCTCAGTTGATGCCAAATTTTGGCTCGGTTATATGCGAGTGAATTTCGGTTTTCCCATCTTGATGATGCTAAATTGGGACTCGACCCACCACTGTTCCACTAGCTAGGGTACCCCTACTTGGTCCAACTCGTCTTCGGATGACCTCATCCACTTCTTAGTTGCTCGTTTAGGGGCGTTTTGGTCCGTGTCCTGGTTTTTCCATGTTGTCCCTCATGGTGTTGTCTTGGGAATTCTCACCCATCATTAGGCCACATCGGGTGCTCGGTCACTCACATCTACCGTGCCACCAAGTAGCCCACACACACCTAATGGAAACCCCGAGTTTCAGTTTTTCAACACCTCATGTTGGTGTGCTCTTATCCAACATCCTCTTTCGTCACATTTTTTGCAATATCTTTGTCATAAGTCGTGCAATGTGGACATCGCCCATGACACACACCTTAGTTAAAGGCGCGTCCAACTTTAGGTCTTGACGCCAAGATTCCAAGAAAAGGATAAGTCTACATGTCCATTGGGGCAAATGACCAACCCCTTGCCCCTACCACTCTTGACATTGAAATATTTTATTTAAGGTGGACATTAAAGTTTATTATTTATGGTTGACATCAAAATACTTTTGAATGCCATGTGTCAACTCCATGTTAAGCATTGAAGGAGTTAAACATCTCCTATATAAGTATTGAGTGGTTTTTGCAGTGCATTATATTAGATATCATTTTGGGATTCAACTGCGTTAAGTAAGTCATTCATCTGGGATCTAGGATGGGTGACCTGCCGGGAAGTCTTGGTTATCGGGTGCAAGCCCCGGAAGTGATGATTGACGCTATGTGATTCATTTTACTAGTTTCAATCCCACTTCTATACCCCTGTGAGCATCACACGATGTAATAAGTGCTAAGTGAACTATTCAAAAATCATGAGAAATTAGTCAGTTACGACTACCTCTCATGGAAATGGTCATAGATGAATGACTTACTTATCACAGTTCAATCCCAAAATGATATCTAATATAATTCACTACGAAAACCATACTTAAATTCAAAAGAGTGAAGGGAACTCTACTTGAATGGTTCATGAGGCACAATACTTGATAAGGTTTTGCAAATGGGGTAGCAAGTTAAGTGGGCTTGATTGTGGGCAAAACTCCACAGGTAAGCGCACTTGAGCCAAAGGCGATCTGGGATGGTGACCTCCCGGGAAGTCCTGGTTACTGGGTGCAAGCCCCGGAAGTGATGATTGACGCTATGTGATTCATTTCACTAGTTTCAATCCCACTTCTTCATCCCTGTGAGCATCACCTAATGCAATGTGTGATAAGTGAACTATTCAAAAATCATGAGAAATTAATCAGTTATGACTACCTCTCATGGAAATGGTCATAGATGAAAGACTTACTTAACGCAGTTGAATCCCAAAATGATATCTCCTATATAGTCAAATGTAGAAAATGCATATCGATTAAGTAAGATTTTTTTGTTTTATATAATATATATTATAGTCCTAGGGGGCAACTCAATTGGCGATTGGAGTAATGTGAAATCTGTGAAAACTGATAGATCCAAGGTTTAAATCCCCTCAGTTGTGACCCGATTTACGGAGAGGAGGACAAATTGTAGACCCCAAAGGTTTACTGGTAGTTACGTGTTAGGCGAGCTACTGGGTTCCTCTGGGATACTCTCTCTCTCTCTCTCTCTCTCTCTATATATATATATATATATATATATATATATATATATATATAAGACTTGTTCCAACCAAAACATAAGCCAAAACCCTTTAGAAAAATACAAAGGATCCCAACCTCGAAACCTTGTTGACCCTAGCGAGTCACCCTACCAACCAACCTTAGGTCTTCTTAGGTCATCCCTACTCCTCGATTGGTCCACTCGGTTGGGCCATCATCGTCCTCTGGCCATGATATACTGTGGGCCCAAGTCGTTCCAAACTCAGCTCTCCTCCTTCGTAGCTTGTCTTGGCTTCGTTCGACTCTTCTTTCCTGCAATCTGAATTCACTCGATTCTGTTTTTGGTTGTGTGCAGTTTCCCTTTGTTCTATTCCATTATTCCTCGACTTATATCACACAAGTCCTTTCGTGCGACTCTGTCTTGTCCCGTTCATGTAGGTCAGCTTGATCGGGTCGATGCTTATTCCATGTGGCGACTTCAAATTTTCATTCCGTGGGCACGAAATTTTTGTTCTGCTTGCTCAACATGCCCACCTCGCCTTGACTGATGCCAAATTTATGCTCCATCGGGTGCCAAGATTTCATTCCTATTGCTCGACTCACCTACTTTGTCTCGGTTGACGACAAATTTTGGCTCATTCATATGTGGGTGAATTTTCTTTTCCCGTCTTGGTGACACTAAATTTCATATCAGTCTTCTTGGGGACTCGACCCACCACTATTCCATTAGGGCACCCTACTTCGGTCCAACTCATCTCAGGATGACCTCGTCGACTTCTTGGTCGCTCATCTAGGGTCATTTTGGTCCACGCCCTAGGGCATCCATGTTGTTACTCATGGTGTTTTCCTGGGTCTCCTCACCCATTATTACGACAATTTGGGTGCTCGGTCACTCACATGACCATGCCATCAAGCTGCCCACGCGGACGTAAGGGAAACCCCAAGTTTTGGTTCTTCGACATCTCATGTTGGTGTGCTCTTTTCCAACACCCTCTTTCGTTGCATTTCTTGCAATATCTTTGTCACAAATCATGCAATGGGGATGTCCTCATGGAACACACCGCGGTTAAAGGCGCGCTTGACTTTAGGGCCTAACACCAAGATTCCAAGAGAAGGATAAGTCTACATGTCCAACAGGGCAAAGACCAACTGATCTCTCCTACCATCCTTGATATTGAAATATTTTATTTAAGGTGGACATTAAAGTATATTATATATGGTTGACATCAAAATATTTTTGAATACCACATGTCAACTCCATGTTAAGCATTGAAGTTGTTAAACATATCCTATATAGTCGGATGTAGAAAACACATATCGATTAAGTAATTTTTTTTATTATAAAAAATCATATATATGATTTTTTGTTTTTATATATATGTGATTTTTTGTTTTACACACACACACACACATATATATATCTATATATGGTTTTTATTATATATATACAATTATATAAAATATATATACTAAAAGAACATATTAAAATATATATATATTATTTATGGTTTACATTGAATATATATATATATAAAACAAAAATCATATATATATATATATATATATATATATATATGAATTTTGTATATATATATATATATATATATTACTCAAAGCACATTAAAATATTTTATTTATGGTTTACATTGAAATATTTTTTTTTTATTAATTTAAAAAAAAATGTATGTCTCAACATTTTCCTCATATGAAACTGCGAAAAAATGTTTGTTAGTATAATATTTTTTTTAGCTATACAAATTATATATATGAAGAATGAAAGAAATGTGATATTGAAATATTTTACTTAATGTTAACACGAAATATTTTTTATAACCAATAATGAAGTATTATACTTAAAAGTCAATGAAGCAGTTTCAATAGAGGTTGGAAGGATTAGGACAAATGGCTAGTTGGGGATTGAGGTAGGGGGGCATGAGGGGAGGGGTTGTAAATGGTCTCATCCCCCCTCCCATGAATTATATCCCAATATCGAAAGTTTCATTGCAATCATTTGTGAGTGAAAAGTGGTGATTCAACTTTTGTTTAAAGAATTAACAAGAATTAAAGCCCTTAGTGGAAAGTGTACTCACCTCTTCACTTTTGTTTGTATTGAGATTTGGTATCATAGTGAGGATGTGAAAAAAGTTTGAATTTGATTTTAAGATTATGGAAATTGGATTTTTCTTATTATCTTCTTTCTAGTCATATAGCTAGCTGATGGGTGGCAAAATATGGTGGGGTCCCTTCTCACATGATTAGATTGGTGTCTAAGGGAATATTAGATGTTGTATTATTTCCCCCAAACTAAATTTAGTGTTTGATATTTTCAACCACTATAGTGAAAACATTAGTTTTTGTGGAAATTGGTGCAAGTAATTTGTGTCTTTTGAGTTGGGAGTGGCTTGAATTCAACGTTGGGAACAATCAAGTTGAGTGCATTAGAGCCTTGGCTAGTTAACATTGTTGCTTTGAACTTTGTGCACTTTGTGAGATTATAGATTTGAGAAGGGGTGTGAAGGGGAAGTGAATGCTATGTGTTTGAGGTTATGGGCATGTTATCTCTCTTATAGTCAGAAAGAAGATAGTTGGAAAGAAGTTTTGGAGTACAAGGAAATGGTGAAAAGTCAAGGCCTTAATTGGTGTATAATTAGCACATCTCTCCTTTTGTAAGCACAAATTAAAAGATAAAAAAGAGAACATGACTCCCTTGGAAAACTACAAAAAAAAATATGAAGCTCTAGAAGCAAAATTTGATTCTTTGCATGATATGGTATAAAAAATTGCAGATATTTTATATATTTCTATGGAGCTTCATAGTCCTTGACTCCCTCCCAATATTTTCATTGGTTCATTCCAAGCTGAAGCAAACAAGGTGAAATAGGAGGAGATAGTCCAATAAGGCCAATAGTTAGACGACCAATACATGGAGATCTGATTAGATGAATACATAGCCAAATCCCAGGTTGGTATCAAGTGAGAAGCCCTTAGTAGACATGGTTTGATGTAATAGTTAGTATTTGTAATGTTTTGCAAAGTAGTATTTTACATTTAGCTTAGTTTATTAGGCAATATACAAGTCGAGTCCATTGTTGAGGGGAATTTAGTGCAAGGGTCCACCAAAAACCCTTATTTAGAAGTTGTGTAGACTAAGTAATAGGCAAAATGAAAGTAAAGGGAAGAAAAATTAAGACTCAAGCATGCTACTACACATCCTGTCTTATAAAATAAATGATACACGAGCAATAAGTAGTTATCTTATTAACTAGCATTTAACATTTACAAACATAAGAGATAATAAAAGAATAATGAATCTTTATTAAACAAATGAAAATGTTTTTTAAAAACAATACCTTGTTAATGGCTTGATATAGTTAGATGGGCTTCAAAGTCGCCTTCAGGGAAGGGTCCTCTTTTGTGTGTGCTCCAACTCCAAGCTTGGTAGTAATGGAATTTTGATGGTTGTTAAATGATAGCTAGGGTGCAAGATCTCTTTAGTGGATTTTGGACAACATAACCTCATTATGGATTGTGGATGATTTGTGTGACTTTAATGGCTTTATTTATAAGTGAATGGTGGACCTTCTTTTGGGGCTAGTTTCAATTTGAACTATCTCAACACATGAATGGAGTAATGGGATAAGACTACTCAAAATTTTAGGGACTAACATTTGCAAGTGGGCTAATTTTCCATGCTTTTAAGAAAAAGGATTCACCAATTTCCATTTTTTTCAGAAAATCATTCGCCCAAATTTTATAGTATAACATTATTTTATCTTAAAAATAGCCAAAAATACATAGAGACTTATTTTAAATCATTAGAAATTTGAATATTTTTACAAAAGTATTTCCAAACATTTTACAATTTACATATTAGGGACCAATATGATTTGACAAGGTTTCTAAACTTTTAAATAAACTTCCATCCTTAAAGTTTTCCCTGGATAAGGATGATTGAGGGAGACTAGAGCAAATAGTATAATTAATAATAATGGATTGATAAGGTCCACACTTACCACAATGTTATTTTCCAAGGTGCTTAATGTTTTTTACTTTAGGGTGACAACACAAGTTTTGATGGGTTTCTTGTGTGCTCTGCATAGAGAAAATGAGGCAACTATTGTGCTATGCATTTTTTGGTAAAGTTTGGTTTGCCTTATGTCAATATGAGATGAATAAAGTCACATGATGATGGGAAGGAGAGCTAAGATTTCCATAGTGATGTTCTAAGATAAAAATACCCAAGACTAAAAATTGAGAAAAACAAAATTAGGTTGAGAACAATTTCCCCTTAATGTATGAGGCCGTGAAAAGTAGTATGGCTGAAACACATCATGGGTTTCTTTCCACAAAAAATGGAACACAAAGTGAACCAAGCAAGGAGTAGAGTAGTTAAAGTAGGATGACTACACATATATAACTCTGAGGAATCACTTGCAAATGGTAAATTGATGATGTCAGGTTCACATATAATCTTCATATAAATGAGGCGAGCATATCCATGCTCATATGAAATTGTCTCATTGTGATATGGATCATGGCATCATGAATCTAGATTAAAGTACATGAAAGTGTTAGAATACAATACATCATAAAACTAGGTTAATGAAGAACCTGATATAAGTATATAAATGTGGTGATACCAAATCTAGTATGAATGCATATGAAGGAAGAAAACCACCCCGAGGGGTGTTGGATATCAACTATCGAAGCCTTGTTGAACAATAGGGTGCCCAAGATTTGAAAAAAAATATTTTTTAGGAGGCTTTATCTATTGGCTTAAAACAAGAATTGAATAGAGGAAAACAAGTCCATGGAATTTCAATTGAAGTTGGATCGCAATTACCAACATTTCCTTGAGGATATAAGAAGCTACTTGAAGATCAATTTTCCCAAGGGACTCAAAAGAAAGAGTCACATTGTTCACCAGAAGTAGAACACTGGAATCATCACTATGTATGATTCTCAATAGCAATAATGAGCTAGTGTCAACCATAAGAAACTATCAAGTCACTGAGGAGTGATGAGGACACTCCATCCTTGGTTCAAGGTGACCCATCAATAATAAAAATGGTACCAAGGTATACAAAGGCTATAGAGAAATCCCTTAGGATAATTGTGTTCATATCAATAGGCAAATGTTTTATAGGAATCAAATTATGATATGTACGATACAAAATGAGACTAATTATGATTGAGACAATAATGGATGAGAAGGTCAAAGAGTGGTGGATTCAATACTTCCCCTATCTAGAGCATAATGGAAAGGTTGACATGGAAACAATATATAACTTGACAATGACAACGAACAATAGGTAAGAGGCTTATGATGACAACTCAGAAGGATGGATACAACTAATGACTATAGAAGGAAAACCATACTAAGTGGGACTCAAGGAGGTCCATGAATGGAATCAATACAGAACTGGGAATTGAAATATACAGATTTCAAGTTTAAGTCAAGTTATGGTTCTCTAAAAAAAGACTACTAAGGATGTTGCTAGAAAGAGATCATGTGATTGGTAAGATTGTTGAGAAGAACTTTTATCATTTTCCAAAAGAATAAAAATTGGGCTATCAATGTAAGAAGGGGGGTAAGTGTTGCAAATATGATTATATCAATCAATTCAAGCGAATGATGGAACATGGAAGCAACTAGGGAATGGGAATTGATGGCAACATCCTTGAGGGTAGGGAATGTCAAAAATCAATGCAAGTGACATTCACAATATAGAGGAGGTGAAGGGCCACATGACATAATATGAAGTGTAGCAAATAATTCCAAATCAATTCAAGGGAATGATGGAACATGGAAGCAACTAGGGAGTGGGAATTGATGGCAATGTCCTTGAGGGTAGGGAATGTCAACAAATCAATGCAAGTGACATTCACAATATATAGGAGGTGAAGGGCCAAATGACATAATATGAAGTGTGGCAAAGAATTCCAATATAACCAAAGTGATAAGGAGTATGGGGAAATGAGCCAACAACCATGATGAGTATGAGCATGAGGCTATTTTTGCGGTACATATCATATGGATTTATGGTCCTGATGGGGAAATAATGGTGTGGGTTTCGATCATGCAATTAGACCACTTTCTTGAATCAGGGGGGGGGGGGGGGGTGGGCGGGGTTGGGTGGATTGTGTTCCTAAAGGCACATTCAATCACCAAAAACAAGAAAAATGCAACATTACTAGAAGGGATATGCAATCAATATTCTAGTTTGAAGAATTACAGTTGAAGGATCAACAATGAGATTGTTGAAATAATGGTGCCAAAATGGTTGTTGAAGAAAATACTTGAACATATGGAAATGACACCGCATTTTAAAAATGTTCATGAAAATAGAAAGAATAGTGTAGGTGGCATAAAAAGTCAATTTATTAAACTTAAGTTATATGCCATTGAACTTCACGGGAAAGAGGGGCATAAAAAACAATCGATATCATGTTGAAGAGCTTGGAACAAGGAAGATAGTGACATTAATGATGTATTGAATGAAGATCATATGAAATCATATGGGGCAAACAAAAATCCAGAGAAATTTATAAATATTGTAGGACCCCAAATTTGAAAATCATTTAAATGAGTTCAAGTTCAAGGTGATTGTGAAACTGCCATCTATAATATTAGAAAAGGGTTGACACCAAATATTAATAACCTTATATTTACCTTGAGATATTTCATTTGGTTCTATTCCACAACTCAAAACAAGGTGTAGTGATCTAAAAGCTTATTCCTTTTGTCTTTTTGCAATTGCCAGAGTTATTGGCATAGAAGTATTATGAAACATTTCTACTACATATTTAAAAATTTCTTTTTGTTTCATAGGATCAAACTTAGGTGCATTAGGGCTTGCTTTTTCAATATGAAGATGTCCCAACTAATACATATCAACACTAGTTCAATCTTTTCTTCTGGTGACAACATTAATATCTTGGCTAGGTTCACCCATACTAGTTTGGGATTCCAAATTGATCAAATTTTTTAGTCTCTACTGGTTTTTGTATTTCCATTTTATAATCTAGTCAAGAAACTCTTTAGTAACATCGGTATTAACCCCTGTAATATAAACTCCAGGGTCTCCTAGGTAGAGGACAATATTGAGCAAGGTGTCCTACCTCATTCTAGTTGTAACATCAAATTGGTTCACCTCTTAAACCCATCCCACCGCCTAAACATCCATCGCCACCTCGTCCACAACTTCCTCCTTGATTCTTTGAGTTCTAAACTACTCTAGATGTAGTTCCATTTAATCGTTTAGCCAAAGGATCTATATCCTTGCATTTATTTGTGCTATAATATCAAGTATTTCAAATATGAAACTGAGAGAGTATTAGACAACGATGTATATTATAAAATGGGATAAGTCAATGTCCATACACCTTGGAAGTCTCAAGAACTCCCCCACATGTGAGTTTTGAACATTTGGGGAAGCATGGCATGATGCAATATTGTGAAAGGGGAAACCATGCCAACTTGTGCAACTCCATTGGTAGGTCATTCTTGAAAAAGTGGTATAGGGAAATTGGGAACACTTTTGCCTATAACCTTGGAAATTATGAAGCGAAACATTCTTTTACATGGCATATGGTAAACCATACATGTTCCTACCAACTTGGGTAATGTCAAATCTTGAATGTTCTTTGTTAATGCTACAATGTGATTTTGGAACTAAGAGATGTTGGGAGTCACTCTAGAGGCCACTATCTTAGAACTTCTCAAATATCAAATCATGGATTCAATAGTCATATCATGCTCCAAACCATCTCTATAACTCACAATCTTTCATTGCATTATGGGGATTTGAGTTAAAGGATAAATACCTTGGATGAACCATTCCTTGTAATGGGTTTCATGAAAAGAGAATGATATTCTACCCATCAGTTTGTGGAATTGATGAGCAAACTCTTTATCCCCCTGCTTAATCTATTTCAAGTTTGCAATACCCTATTTCTCTGATCCGGGTAATTGAAATTTAGAGATAAATTGTTGCTTTACCTTAGGTAAAGTAGGAGCTACTCATCTTGGTGGGTTATCTATAGCTACAAATTCCATATACCATTGAAAATTTATCTATCTTAGGGTAGTATGAAACTCTAACAATTTCAAAGCATTTGGAATACTTTTGGATTTCCAGATGGAATAAAAAAGAAAGAATTGTTATTTTGCATCATCTATTCGTCATCCCTATAATTATGGATAAATCATGAGGGATTCTCTTTTCATTCTTACTATAGAACTAGGAGTAAAACCTACTTAAATGAATCCACTAGGACTAGACTGATAAATAAAGCTTTGCCTCGTAGCTAAGCCTATAAAATGACCAACTCCTTTACCATTACCAAATTTTCGTTTGCTACTATTACCCTAATTATGTTCACCCACTAGGATTCAAATCTATCCACTACTATTACTTACACTATGTACTATAGAAAAACAAAAAACAACGTTAATAAATAATACTTGATATGATGCATGCACTTGAAGAGTGCTTGGATATATTTTGGGTTCAACAATTTCTAGTAATCATTATTTAAGTTGGTGTGTTGGGGGGGGGGGGTGGGGGGGAGGGGTTCCTTCTTCTTAAAGCAATCCATGCATAACATTAATTAATTGGAAATTTTAACATTTTTTAGATCTTTAGGTGCAACTTGTTTGACAACCTCTTTAGAGTTTGTTTGTACTTCATTATTTTGGATGGCTACATCTATCTTTTTCCTTTGATTCTATTAAACTCCTTCACCTAAACTTCCTCTTAGTAGGATTCCTTCCATAACTAAATCTATCTCTCTTAACCATTATCTTGCTAGGTCTCCTTGCTCATCTCCCTTTGCAATGTCCAATTCCTTTTTTTCATTACTTATATTTGGTCCTACCACCACCATTCTAAAATGGATGATCTCCGAAGAACTCTTTCATCCCTTGCAGCCTCTGGGAAACCCCCCATCTTGCAACCTTCTTACATTCCCGAACCTACCATCACCATCCCAAACCACTCCCTATGTTGTGTGGAAGTTACCCATCCATGTCTATTGGAGTAAATGGAAACAATCCCTCCTTTACTAACAAGATCCTAATCCAAAGGGGGATTTCTTACACTATTCTTCCTTGAGCTCTCTTCTTAAATATTATCTTGGCTCTAGAAAATAATTGGTGATTTTTCATAGTGAATACTTGAAACTTACCCATCCTCAATGTTTCCCACCTAAATTTTTGTATCCTATGTGATGTGGTGATTGTTGCTTCCTACCTAAAGTTCTACAACTTGTGTGGTTTGGTGATCGTCCCATTGAAATGCAAGAAAATTTCAAGTAGTCCATTGAATAGTCTTATTTTTTTGATCCTTGTACTCTAGGGATTTGACAAGCCACTTCAACCACTTATACAGACTTATAGGGAATTCACACTAGAATACTTCATACTAATTGTTTGAGGGTCCAATGTAGAATATAAACTCCCAACACATTTGTGAATCCCATTCACACAACTCAACGTCCTGCAATACAAAATATTCAAATAGTTTCTCCCACCAATTGTCAATCTCATGCTTATGAATACTTTTACTCATCCCACTAATGTCTTTATTTGAAGATAAAATCCCAACAATGGAACCGTTTCTTGGCATTTGATTGAGACTAGGGGTCTTGTAGGTTAACAACAAAAGTTCTTGTTGTTGACTCGACACATTAACATTTTCAATCTTCCCAAAGGGAAAAAGTTATCACCCAAAGCATAGTTAAGACTTTTAGTAGATAAGAAGACATAAAAATATGGTTGCATGGTTGTGATTTTATATTCATAATTGAGCTATTAATCTAATAAGTTAAATTCATAGAAACAAGAATGACTATATTCAAAACCATAATAAGATGTATCTAAATAGATTATATGACAAGGTAATCATACTATATATCTGCTAACCAAATGTCATCAATAAGACATACACAAAAAAATTGAATTAGGGTCCAATCCTTCTTTATTCATTCACAGTTGGATCTAATAATAGCCATGTAATCCACAAAAGAATGTGAAATGTTTTCCTTTGGCTTCATAAATCTTATTATACATTCATAGCTAGCTAAAGTTGACCATGTCATTTTCAATTATGAAATAGGAATGTCAGTCTAATATACAAATTGGCTCATTAATTATACTCCACAACTTTTAGCCACTTGTAACTAACCTACTCCACATTCCTTTTTCCTCTTATGCATCCTTTTCACCATGCTATACTCCTTTATCACACAATCCTATACATTTAGTCTTCTGCAACTCCCAAAATGGGGCTAACAAAGGGCAGGGATAGGACAAGAACAAATGTGGCACCACAAATCATGGTTGTATTTGTAGGGATTTGTAGAAAATGTCAACATTTGACGTGGATCAAGAAAAAATGGCATATGCATGATGTAGTGAAGGTGATGTAGCTGGTTTCCTACATAAAAAAGGCCAATTTTGTAGAAGTGTAAAGACCTCTCTCTACAATTCAAGCATTGAGATTACTCTGGATTTTTTTGGTGTAATTAGTAGAGGATGAAGTCTAGGGGTGATTGAACACATTCTTATGTATTTTGGAGGATGACCAAGCTAGGGCTAGCTAAAAGTGGGTTCTTGTGTATTTGTCGAAGTCACTCACTCAGGTCATAGTCATAGCTTTACCCCTACACCATGTGTAAAGGAGAAGATTTAGGAAGGAACTATTGTTGAATGCATTAATTAAAGGATATGAGGCGTGAGATGCCATGCTTAATCTAGGATCAAATGTGATCATCTTGCTTAAAAACACTAGTATTTCATGGGATGACCAAGTTTGGCCCTATTACTAATCCAACTATGGGTGGTAAACTAGTCATATATCTTTCCAATTGGTGGGATAGAATAAATGGAGGTCGATGTAGACAGTGTTAAAAATTATGCACATTTTGAATTCATTAAGGTATAGGATGATAAGAAACCCAACCTTCCACTACTGGGGATAATTTTCACATTTGATAATGATGCTATTACAAATCTAAAACTACGATGGATTCAATTTAAGAAAGAAGGTCATAGAGGCATTTAGCCTTTATATCCAACTCTAGGTGAGTGCTTTGTGTAATTGACTGAGGAAGTGCTAGATGGAGGTGCATTGAATTTTTTGTATAGTATAACCACTAGGTATTGAGAGGATTGCATAAATCCACTAATTGATGGAGAGTCAAGTTGGCGCAATGTACTTACTTTTGCAATAGACATGGAAGTTACCTTTAATCATTGGTGGAATGGAGGCTATGAGAAATCCAAACAACAATGTGCGATGTTACAAGTATGATGGTGGATTGCATTCACCAAAGTTTGATGGCACAACTAACTTGGTTGAATTTATTCAACAAGTGGATGAGAAAATCATGTTGAAGTAGAGGATTGTGAGCTTGGACCTCACTTTAGCCAAGACCCCCACAAGGTCATGGACATCTCATATGAGTATATTGCATTATTGGGAAGAATTAACAAAGGGGTTTTATACTCACTTCTTACTAGACATTAGGTATTCATTAGAAAATACCAATTCCATCTATCTCAACTTATTGTTGTGGTTCCTCGGTACTTCTCACCTAGGTGAACATGCAAATTTTTGCAAAGTGCACCAAAAAATGCATGGTGTTCCAATTCAAAAAAGGGTGCACAAATTTATGCACACCTTAGAGCCATTTCTAAAGAACTAATATTTTTTGGTAGAGCCACAACAACATATTAAAAACTAAGTATAACTATAAGAAAATTTATGTAATGCTTTCCAAATATATGGGGAATATACACAATTTATAGAGGTGATTTAGTGTAGTAAGTGTTTCTTACATATGGAGCACCTACAATGTCTAACTGTAGGTTCCACAAAGGGGAATTCCATAGAGGAAATCCACATATAATCCAACATTGCAAGTGTACTAACTATAGAAGTAGAACTCATGGATGTTATCATCATCAAGGAGCTTGAGCTTCTAATGTTTGAATAAATAAAAGGTCATTACATAGTCTAAGATGTTAGGAATACTAACTATACAATATATTACCATGAGTTGCTACAGATGAAACATGTTAACATTGGGATTGAGGAAGAGTTGAAACTAGTTGTTATAGGAGATTATCAGGATGAACATATGGCCATAAAGATTGTAACTTTGCTCTGCAAGTGTACTGATCTATTTCCGCATAGTTTCATTAGAATGAAGGACATGGTTGGAGAACTTGGGAAGATGAGAATTGACTTGAAAGCGCATCCTATTCCTTTAATCTATACCATTTTTCTTGGACCTTTCCAAAGAAAATCCATTAAAAATACCATAGATAATTTTTTTAAAGCACACAATTAAATATATAAAAGGAGTTTTACAACTCATGTTCAACGTTATGCTATAAGTAATATTATTTAGTATGTAGTGAAACTAATCCTTTCTACATATAACATGTGAAATGGAAAAAAAAAGGTAGAACATTACATTGTATAAAAGTTATTATCCAATACAAGTGACAAAAATAATATAAAAAAATTTCCTACAATGCACAAAGTCCTGGTTTAAACTCAACTTCATGTTAATGTTAGGGCTTTATCCCTCAAGCATGATAGCTATAACTTAAACTTGACACACTAAAGAGATATGGGAGGGTATTGTAAGTCAATGAAAGAATAAAACAATTGTGTTTTTTACAAAGAGGTAATTTTTTAGACATTAATTGGAGGATTTATATTAATAAAATATTTATGATCGAGGCATGCAACTGAGTTACATAAAAAAGAGAAAGTTGAATGGTTGCTAGTAAACCATGCATGAATGATTTCCAGTAATCCAATAATCAGAGCCCTCCAAAACTACTTGAAATAGATAAGGTTTCATGAAAGTCCTTAACTACGTACAACCAATAATATAAACCTAAGATACTATAGAATTTGAAATACATGAAAGTCAACATGGGTTAATTTGTTCACTTTCCATGAGAGAAACCTCCAGAATGACCTCCTACACTTTCATATTAAAATATTGAAGTAAGGTGGTTGGTTTCATTGAATTCCCAATTATAGAGTTCATTGAGAGAGTTGGATTCTTAGATGCAACTTGCCTTCCATGTGGGTCTAATTCCAATTGATGACAAGGGAGTTCATTTTCAATGTCTATTTAGTGGAGGATCTATCATTGTTGTATTAGAATGTCCATGGTTGTTATATCTTGATCTTCCACATTATCAATTTGCACTTGAAGACGTCACATTGTGTCTTGTAACTCTTCAATTATTTCTTCGTGTCGTTGGAGAGATTTGTGCATTTTTGGAATTACATGATAAGCCATAAATGAGAAGAGAGGGATATTGAATGGAAAAGGAAAACCTCGCTCATTGTGAATGAGAAGCACCATGCAATATCCATCTCTTGAGTGAAAATTAAACGATATAGCTATTTGGACTACTTCATGATGAACCTGTTGCATGGAGTGACCCTTCATTTCCCACAATATCCCACTACAATTCCATGAATTAATTGCACATGCCTTATGAAGGGAGTTGACACATGTCAAGTCACATGAACGATCTTTCTGTATTCCATCCACCTACAATATTATTGACTTCACCCGATTCAACATGGTAGGAATTAGGGTATAGTTTGATGGTAGAGCTTGGAATTTATTAAAATATCACAAATTTTCCCTTTTATTGCTTCATTGACAAGGAAGTATTCTTGGGTATTGTTTCCACGTAACACATGGAAATAGTCCACCATGGATAGAGCATACACCAACAAAGATGTGATGAGAAAAATGAATTATTTTTTCATTCTTGAGAAGAGATTCCTTCATAAAGATGCATAATTGTGACCTTAGAATCACCAATTATGATTAATTTTTGAATATTTAAAATATTAACTATCCCATAAAATAGAGTGTATGTTTTTTTTATTATCATTAGAGATCAATCATATAAAAACATTATTATTCCTTCAAAAATAATAATACTCTACCACCCTTTAAAAAAAATAAATAAATAAAAAATATCTCAATAAAATATAATCAAATACACTTCAACACATTATATTTACAAATAAGAAATTGATATTATAAATTTAAAATTCTTTAGCAACTCCAAATACTTATTAGATAAACCATATAAATTATGAATATGTCTATTATGAAATAAATCATTTATGTTGTGAATATGTACACACATAGCTTCAAGTGTTTCAAGTATTAAAATCAATACATACCATATGAATACTATGTTAGTTGTAGTGAGTTTGATTATGAGTTTTATTTGTGCTGATTTTGAGTTTGGAGTTTGCTCCGCGAGACTTAAAACTCTAGGGTGGGCTGTAATATGATCTGTGGTTAACTTGATTCATAGTGATCCATATTGATTCTCAGTTCGCTCTATGGTGAGTTTTATTATGAGTTCACTCTGAGTTTTCCCTGCAATGATTGTGAGTTATGAGATCATTTATGTTGTGAATATGTACACACATAGCTTGAAGTGTTTCAAGTATTAAAATCAATACATACCATATGAATACTATGTTAGTTGTAGTGAGTTTGATTATGAGTTTTATTTGTGCTGATTTTGAGTTTGGAGTTTGCTCCGCGAGACTTAAAACTCTAGGGTGGGCTGTAATATGATCTGTGGTTAACTTGATTCATAGTGATCCATATTGATTCTCAGTTCGCTCTATGGTGAGTTTTATTATGAGTTCACTTTGAGTTTTCCCTGCAATGATTGTGAGTTATGAGATCCATGAGACATTAAACTTGTGCGGTGGATCATAACATGATCTGCGGTGAACTGTGAATTTTCACTAGAGATTGTTTTCTTCTCTAGATGGGTGAACACTGAAGCATAAAAAAATATTTGGAGTGATTACAATATACAATGAATTAGAAACTATTGGAGTGATTACAACATACAAAGTCACGTATAGGGTTCAAGGTTGCAATCTACACATATGACAAAATCTTTAAACATACATTTTTAGGGTTAGCGGAAATATCTTTAAAATATTTGGAGAGAAAAACTACAACTAAGAAGAACGAGGCTAGGGTTATACTATGTTGCTCATAAACTAAAGACATGTTTTTTTTTTTTCTATCTACTTTTTTTTTAAAACTATTTTCACTTTCCCATTTATGCCAAAACCTTAATACAGTAATGGAAGGCTCAACAAGGTCACTCTAGATAGTATTTATCATATAAATTTATTAGAAGGAAGAAGAAAATAAAAAAAAAATGGAACATAAAATAGAGTTATATGTATGTTTGATAACAAATTTAAATTGTTATAAGAGAAACTAAAAAATAGAATATAAGAGTTTGTGATTCAACTATAAAAAAATGGAGGATAAACGATAAGAAATGGGAAAACAAAAACAATCATGGGTTGAAGAAACTTGTAACCTAAGAGATGATATTAAAAATTTAAAAGAAAAACTAAATAAAAGTTCTTCTCTAAGTCATATGGAAAATAAATTAGATATCAAACCCATTAAATAAGAAATGAAAAAGCTAATTGAACTAGATCACAAGCATAATAAAAGAGCCTTGAATCCCATATTTAATAGTATAAAAGAGCAAGCAGATGAGGATATATTAACCATATTAAAAATAAAAACTAAAAAATAGGTCACAAATTGAAACAAATTATCTTTTTTAAGCCTAAAGAGGTTGAGAAAGATATTTGAACATAAAGATAGACTAATTTGTATTAAGGTAAGCTGTACTGACCATAAATTTGCATATTCAATAAATCTTTGCGTGACCAAGTTGAGTTAATAAAAGAGGTTCAAAAGGTAAAGGAAGCCAGAAAGGAGGGAAAACAAGAAATAATTAGAAATAGAAAATCTATTACTAGGTATATATCCCAAAACGATAACAAATAAATAAGAATTTGGAACACTTCAAATTCCTTTTTGGAACTGTCATGACTTTCCATTGCATAAAAGGTCCTATGTTAAGTTGAGTCTTTAGTGAAATTGATATTATATTTTTAGTTAATGCATGGGAGCATGTGAGTCTAAGGTTCCTCACATAGATGGATTCTTGTGGTTAGCATGGAAGAAAAAATCCTTTTGTAGAGAGATTGGAGGAATAATCTGCAATATAGAAAATAACATTTCTTTCATTTAACTTCATAAGATAAAACTTCTCAACTATTACATTTAGATTAAAATATATGATATTAATGCTAAGAGGAATTGGTTTTCTTTATAAATAGAATGTTTCTCCTTACATTTAGCTTCATAAGATAAACCCTCTTAATCAATACATTAGGATTAAAATATATGACTTTAAAGCTAAGAGGATTTATATTCCAATTCTTTATTTCACACCTATTAATTCTTTTATAAGAAGAAGAATCTAGATAAAAATTTCCCCTGTAATACCCTAGAACTAGATATTCATAGTTGAAAAATGATGGAAATATCCTCTTGTTAGGAGACTTTAACGTTAGAACTGCAACTAACTAAGATTTTCTTCTAAGCAATAATTCCAACCTTAATTCTTTATGGATAGATGAGGACCTTGTTTTAGCTAGTAGACACAAAAGAGACCTTGAAGA
The DNA here is from genome assembly GCA_031772625.1 of Pinus tabuliformis. Taxonomy (NCBI): domain Eukaryota; kingdom Viridiplantae; phylum Streptophyta; class Pinopsida; order Pinales; family Pinaceae; genus Pinus; species Pinus tabuliformis. The sequence continues at coordinate 980,611,071 of CM062812.1, forward strand.
CATACTGAGAATGTGTTAGTATCAATTAGCTAGTCAAATGTTGTAGCTCTCAAGATCTAATAATTTGCAATGGTGTAATTAAGAGGCCAAACTCCAACTAGGTGACTTGTATTTATGGGCTCAACAATGGTGTCATGGATTATGTTATTTATGATACCTTTTTCCAACCAAACAATAAAATTCAACCTTTGAAATGACCATATGCCTAACTCTGATCATAGACCTTTAACCTTAACTCTAAACTTTGCCATGCACAAAACCCCCATGCAAGAGATTGTTGAGAATCAAAGGAACATGTGTTTTGACAAAAGTAATGTTTATTTCTTCTTAGTGGATTTAAATAGAGATTCAAACCTCTTAAATTATGATGACAACATCGAAGACCTCTATCATAATTTTAGTACAATCCTTTTTACATCCACTAAAAAATTATCTATCGAGGTGTCACGTAAAAACAATACTAGAAACATGAATTCTTGGTATAATATTTATTATAAAATTGTTGAAAATAAATTAGATGTATTTCTAATGAATATTTAAAGCTAAATAAGATAAATACATACAAATCCCTTATTAAAAGGAAGTCATGCCTATCTAAATAGAACCCTAGGAAGTTTTGGAGGAAAATTCTTATTTGTACAACTAAAGGAAATAATATGATTCCCTTGAAGAATAGGGATTCTTATCTTAAAAATATTTATGCATCCCCTAACTCTATGGACACCATTCAAATGTTCCTATAGAGGATGAAATAGTTTTTGTAAAATATATGGAGTTTGGGGTTAAGTGGCCCGCAATTGAGAAAGCTAAGGACATTGAAGGCTACCAAGCTGAATTTTTTAAAATGGGAGGGCCTATCATCATGCCTCACATACACAAGCTCTTCACTTTGGAAGTGAAGAAAGGCTCCCCCAAGCCTTAGATGCATAGCCTCATTGTACCTATCTTTAAAAGTGGGGATAAAATATTTTTCTCTATTTGTAGGACCATTATGATTAGCCTTATTTTAGCTATGTTGTATGAAATTATTTTGGAATATAAGTGTTAAAAATATGAAACTATGGTCAAATTCCACTTTGGACCACTCATTTGATGGAGATGATGATGGCATTGAGTTCCTCTTTTTGAGAGGACCAAAATTGACCTAAATATCACCTCGTTCAGACAAGCAGAAGTTGGTTTTTTATTTTGTGCACCCACTCATGGATATTGGATCAGGTTGACTTCACTCTCATCCACACTTGGACAGGTTGGCCTCAACATCAAATGGACATTGTTGGACAACCATAGAAGCCTATAAATACAAGTGACCTAGAAGCTCATTTGGACATCACAACATCAAGTATCTTCTTCTCTTCTATCTGATTTGGTTCGGCACATTGGCGAAGGAAAAGGTTGTACAGAGGTCCGAAGTCTCAGATTCGAAGCTCGCACAAATTAGGGTTTCTGTTTCAGACGCTAGCACAAAACTAGGAAATTTCGTCCTTGGACGCACACATTCTATGGTCAAGACAATGTCTAGGAAGATACAAACCCACACATGCTATGGTCAAGACAATGTCCAGGAAGCTACAGACGCACACATGCTAACCTGAAGGGAGCGTCCAGGGGTTTGACTACAGTTGACCATCATCCAAAGTTTTCTGAAGCTATTTGAAGTTTGAATCAAGTTGTCTATGATATATTCTGCCATTGTAAACTGGTTTCTGAAGTTGTTGGGTTTTATTGTTGATCATATTGTATTGGGCTCATTGTACTCTCTACTGAATTTTTTATGACAATCTAAGAAAAGAAGAATTTCAAAGGGTTTTCCCCCTAGTGGGGCTTTCCCCTGGTATTTGACTAAATATGGCGTTTCTTGTTATTGTGCTGATTGTATTCTTTGTCATTGCATATATTTTTCCATCTTCAATTACTGTTAATGAATGGAAAGACTATTTGTAACTTGAAATATTGCTAATTGAAGTTTGGAATTGGGCTAAAGTAATTGATACAACATAGAAAAATCTAAAAATGAAAATGGTATCAGAGCTAAGGTGAAGCACAAGCCCAAAAGGAGATAAGCCTTGAAGCACTAATATTTGGAAAGTTGAAAGAACTGGTATAGTCAAAGTCAACATGACTTCCTACTTCAAGAGTGATGAGAAGTTGGTTGACTCATCTAATTTTTCTACATGGAAAGTTATGTTGGAGATCATAGCTAATAATAATGATGTTTTGGACTACATTCACGGAAATTTACCTGAGACTCCGGAGAATGCATTTGTTGCAGTCAAGAACAAGCATAAGAAAGGTGAGTTGAAAGCAAAACAAATTATAGCTGATGGTTTACAAGATAATCTACTTGCATATGTTGGGAACTTGTGAAGGTCTAAAGACATGTATGATAAGGTAGCCAGCATGTATGAGGTCAACAATTTGAATGAAATCCTCACCTTGAAAGATCAACTCAAAGACACCAAGATGAACAAAGGAGAGTCCATACAATCCTACATAATGAGGATATCTCATATTAGAGATCAATTTCTAAGAGTTGGAGAAGTTCTGCCTGATAGGGAACTGGTGATCATGACTTTAAGAGGTCTCCCTCCTATTTGGGAAACATTCATCACTACTTTAAGCAACACAAATTTCCTCCCTTCATTTGATGAAATTGTTGGAAATATCACTCAAGAAGAGTCAAGGATGATAGGAAGAGGAAGGATTCAAAAGAACGAACATCACTCATGACAAGAAGAAGAAGAAAGGGAAAGGATGTCCATCAGATTCAAGAAAGCCTCCTTCTCAAAATTCTGATGGAAGAAATGAAAGAAGAAGAAAATATGCTCCAAGATACCATGAATAATATCGTCATCCAAAAAAGAAGTCAAAATTCTCCAGGTATGAAAGTAATGTTGTGAATCAACCTGGATATATTCTTATTTCCACCCTTACTAGTTCGTCTCCTCCAGATTCGTGGGATAGTTGGTTGGTTGATAGTGGGGCCACTCATAACTTCTCTGGTTACAAAGAAGTTCTCTCTAACTTGGTAGAGAGGGAGTCAAATTTGGAAATCATTCTTGGAGAAAACTCCACTCATATCGTTAAATGTTTTTGATCCGTCAAATTTCATTTGAATTCTGGAGAACCTATACTACATAATGTAATGTATGTGCCTGGGTTAAAGAAGAATTTGGTATCAATATATGCTTTGGAAGACAAATGGATGAGGGTTGATTTCATTAAAGGAAAGGTTCTTACTTGGCATATTGGATCACTTATGAGAGCTGCATTCACTTTGGGAACAAGATATGAAGGACTCTATAGGGTCATTGGATGACCATTACTAGCATTGGTCCATAATACAATCATCTAAGTGAATTATGGCACCAACTCATCTTCATTATGATTCTCTTCTGAAATTGGAGAACTTGGTCTCAGGGATTCCAAAGGTTCAAGCTCAACATGATGGAGTATGTATGGGTGCTAGTGGAAAAATGACAAGGGGACCATTCCCCTCTAGTGAAAACAAGAACACTGACATCCTCCATCTCATTCATTCCAACATATGTGGACTGATGCCCGTGCACTCGATTGGTGGATATCTATACTACATCACATTCATTGATGAATTTTCAAGAAATAAATGGATATACTATTTGAAGCATAAGGATGAAGCCTTCGAAATATTTAAGGAGTTCAAAGCATTGGTTGAAAATCAAACAAGGAAGAAGATCAAAATATTCAGGTCCGATAATGGTGGAAAATACATGTCAAATGAATTCAATGAATTTTGCAAAAAGGAAGGTGTCAAGAAGGAAATAATTGTGCCATATACTCCCAAACAAAATGGTCTCATTGAAAGGAAGAACATGTCTATAGTAGAAGCCACTTGAGCGATGCTTCATGATCAAAAGTTGCCTAAATTTCTTTGGGTCAAAGCTTCACATGATGCCGTATATGTTCAAAATAGGGTGCCTCATCAAGATTTTGAAAACAAGACTCCCAAATAAGTATTTACATGTTTGAAGCCTGACATTAGTCATCTCCACATATTTGGATGTCTCGTATATTTCCATGTGCCAAAGGGCAAAAGGAGAAAATTGGAAGCTACAGGAAGAAAATGTATGTTTGTTGGGTATTGTGAAAATTATAAAGAATTTAGAATATATATTCCCTGTCAAAGGAAGGTTGAAATTACCAAGGATGTTACAGTTGATGAAGATACTGCTCTTGGAAAATAAAGAGACCTTCCTCCTCCTGAGAAGAATGGTGATATGGATATCTTGGATGGCTTGTCCGTGCTTGAATTCGAGACTGATATTGTTAATGATCCCATGGATCCCTTAGATTCTCCTCCTAGTAATCCTCCTACTAGGGAGATACCACTTTCGATCCATGAAACTCTTCAAAATGCTGATAGTCATGTGCTCATCTGAATACTGTTTAGAGAAAGGAAGAAGCCATGCAGGTAACAGGGATATGTTGCAGCCATGTGCACTATGATTCAAGACAAACCTTCCACATTTGAAGAAGCCGTAAAAGAACACATTTGGAAAGATGCTATGGCCGAGGAATATGAATCTATTATGAAGAATGATGTATGGGATGTTGTGCCGAGGCCAAAGGGGAAGTCTATGGTAACTTCGAAGTTGATATTTAAGATCAAGCATGGAATTGATGGAAGCATTGAAAAATACAAGGTGAAGTTCGTGGCTCGAGGATTCTCCCAGAAAGAGGGAGAAGATTATGATGATATATTTTCACCTGTGGCTCGATATACAACCATTCATTCAATAGTTTCCCTTGCCGCAAGTCAAGGATGGACCCTTCATCAGATGGATGTAAAGACCGCATTCCTCCATGGCATGTTATAAGAAGAAGTATATGTTAAGCAACCACAGGGATTTGAAGTAGAAGATCGAAAGACACACATTTGTATATTGAAGAAGGAATTGTATGGTTTGAAGCAAACCCCAAGAGCATGGTACACCTACATAGATAGTTATTTGGTGAAGTTGGGATTCACAAGAAGCAATGTCCCAACCTCTACTTCAAGGTAGTCCAAGGTATGCCACTGATTTTGGTTTTATATGTTGATGATCTATTCTTGACAAGTAGTGAGCCTCTGATGATCGAGTGTAAGAGGGAGCTATCCTCTGAATTTGAGATGAAGGACCTTGGACTCATGCACTATTTTCTAGGCCTTGAGGTATGGAAAAGGCCCGATGAGATTTTTCTTTCACAAGGAAAATACGTTGTGAACATGTTGGAAATATTTGGAATGATAGAATGCAAGTCCCTACCCACACCGATGGAAATGAACTCCAAGAAGTTATGTGGAGAAGCTACAAGACTCGATTTCGTGAATCAATCCGAGTATAGAAAATTGATTAGGGCTCTGATGTTCCTTGTGAACACCTGTCTAGACATATACTATGCAGTGAACACGTTGAGTCAATTCATAGCCGAGCCTCTCCATGCACATTGGACTACTGCACATTTTGAGATATTTGCAGGGAACAATTACACCTGGTCTAAGATACTTTTTAAGAGATGTTTGACTTCATGGATACACCGATGGTGATTGGGTGGGAAATGTTATCGATAGGAAGAGTGCGTCAGGATGTTGTTTTAGTCTTGGATCTATCATGGTATCTTGTATGAGTAGGAAGTAAAAGTCTATAACATTGAGTATCGTCGAGGCAAAGTATATTTCCGCTAGCATGGATAGTTGTGAAGAATTTTGGTTGAGGAAGCTCTTTGGAGAGCTATTTGAGTAGGTCCCCGACACTACAGTGATATATTGTGACAACAAGAGTGGGGCCCGTCTGGCAGAGAATCCTGTGTTTCATGACAAGTCCAAGCACATAGATATCTGATATCACTTCATTCTTGATATGGTAAAGAGAGGAGTCATTCTATTCCATCACATATCGACAGATGAGCAGATTGTAGATATTCTCACCAAGGTTTTGTCGAAAGGGAAGTTTTTGGTCTTTAGAGAGTGGCTTGGACTGATGGATGTGACCTCTCCTGATAAGGGGCACCACTGATTGAGGACACTGAGCCATACTCTTCTCCCTTGTTTGAGCTCCTAGGGTGAGGAATTGAGATAGAGGGCTCCTGGGGTTGAGGGAACTCTAGACATTAGGGTATCACCCCTATCTGTTACCCATAGGGTTGGAGTAGTATCTCACTCTATCTTGGTCTTTGCAGAGTCTACCCCAGTTGGAATCATAGCCACAAGCTAGGCTTGTTGGGATGATCCCTTCTCGTCTATCCAATGTGTGAGAAAGCTTTGGGGCTTGAGATCCTTACCTTTGGTAGGTCAGGTATCTCGCCCAAGCTAGGATTATGATGTAGGTGTTCTACCACATGAATATTAAGGGTCATTTTTTGGCATATCAGTGGGAAATATGATGGGTTGAGTAGTAGCTCCCCCATGATATTTTCAGATAGTAGCTCAATGACAGAGATTTCCTAGTATCCTGCTGAAAGTTATTCCGGGTAGTAGCCCATTGATAGAAATTCCACTTTGTAGCCTATAGAGTTGAGCATATTTGTACACATGATGATACATTGATCGATGGACAAGTTTTACAGGTGGAATTATCCCTAGTTGAGAGGGAGTGTTAAAAATATGCAACTACGGTCAAATTCCACTTTGGATTACTCATTTTATGGATATGATGATAACATTGTGTTCCTCTTTTTGAGAGGACCAAAATCGACCTAAAGATCACCTCGTTCAGACAAGAAGAAGCTGGTTTTTGATTTTGTGCACCCACTCATGGATATTGGATCATGTTAGCTTCACTCTCATGCACACTTGGATAGGTCGACCTCAACATCCAATGGAAATTGTTGGACACCCCTAGAAGCCTATAAATACAAGTGAACTAGAAGCATCTTCTTCTCTTCTATTTGATTTAGCTCGACACATTGGCGAAGGAAAAGGTCGTATGAAGGTTCGAAGTCTCAGATCCAAAGCTCACACAAAATTAGGTTTTTTGTTCCAGATGCTAGCACAGAATTGGGAAATTTCGTCCCTAGATGCACGCATGTTATGGTCTAGAAAATGTCCAGGAAGCTACAGACATACACATGCTAACCTGAAGGGAGAGTCCAGGGTTTTGACTATAGTTGACCATCATCCGAACTTTTCTGAAGTTGTCTAAAGTCTGAATCAAGTTATCTATGATATATTCTGCCACTGTAAACTAGTTTCTGGAGTTGTTGGGTTGTATTGCTAATCAGATTGTATTGGTCTCATTGTACTCTCTGCTGAACTTTTTATGACAATCTAATAAAATGAGAATTTCAAATGGTTTTCCCCCTAGTGGGTTTTTTCCTTAGTCTTTGACCAAATCTGGCATCTCTTGTTGATGTGTTGATTGTCTTCTTTGCCATTGCATATATTTTTCTATCTTCAGTTACTTTTGATGAATGGAAAAGCTAATTGTAACTTGAAATATTTCTAATTGAAGTTTGGAATTGGGCTAAAGTAATTAATACAACATAGAACAATCTAAAAATTAACAATAAGAATAGTTTATGGCTAGAAAGCCTTAATATAAGAGTTAAAGGCCAAGTCGGGATTAGGATATATCATTCAGCTATGGACCACTTTGTTACTCTTAGGATCATTATGTAGTACCACCAAAATAATAAATTTGATCTCCTTAGTTGTTTCATTGACTCCAAAAGATATTTTGACATTATTCGTAGGACAAACCTTTATAAGAGATTGGAAGACATAAAGTTTCTTCTTGAGTTGAGGGTTGGTTGTGACAAGGTTGTATGAGAACATTATTTCTGTCTTTAGGATCAATGAGGGTTGGTTGGAAGATATTAACTACAATATTAGATTCAAATAAGGGTTTCCCTTGTCCCCTACCCTATTTTGACATATGCATTAACAAGTTAGAAGAATGTTTGGAAGTAGGTTATGTTGGTCCTACTCTCACTAGTATAGTCATCACTCTTCTTCTTTATGCTAATGATATTATTATTTTGGAAATGAGTCCTTACGATCTTGGAAAACAACTAATAATCCTCTAAGATTTATATTTCAAGATAAGTATCACTATTGATATTGACAAAAAGAAAGTTACGATAAATAAATCTAGAAGATCACAGATGGTTCATATATGAAAACAACAACTTAGAGGTAATTCCTCCAACATTTCCTTTCATATATGACAACAACAACTTGGAGGTAGTTCCTTCATAAAAATATCTTGGAATTGATATCAATCACAAGCTCAAATAGAATTATAGCACTGAGAAAATGATAAATAGAAGATAGAAAGATTATTATGGACTTGAAAACAATTGTAAATCAACAAATATTTTGATATGAGATTAAAAAGAAAACACTCCTCTTTGAGACTTTCGTCACCTGTGTTATTTTATATGCATGTGAGATTCATGGATACAATACCTCCAGAGTGTTGTGGAGGAAAGTAGAACATATTGAAAATCAATTTATAACATATAATCTCAAGATTAAGGAAATACACCCTATCCTATCCTCCTAATCAAAGCAAGCCTTTTTCCATTTGAAAACATGGCAATGACTAGGCTAAACAACATGGAAAACAAGAGGTTTCAAAAAATTGCTTCTAATTCTAGCGAAAACCACCTTCGACTCAAGTGAGAATGGCACACAAACGTATAGTCTTGGATATATCATTGGATATAAAGGATGATATATTTTTGAAAAATAAGATAATATTAAAAATATTATACATCGAAATTTAAGGAGAAATTGTGGCGTGCTAAAGAGTTTGAAGGAAAAAAGAAACTAAGATATTATAATGAGATGATCAACCCAAATCTTGAAAGTCAAAAGTATCTCTCTGTCTTGACTACTGTAAAGAAGAAAATAAGCATTGCTAAAATAAGAACATATTCTCATGAGCTCCATAGTGAAAGTGGTTGCTAGCTGTCAAATCCCAAAACACCATGGGCTGAAAGGATATGTCATCTTTGTGACATTAAGAAGGTTGAAGATGAAAAACATTGTCTCTCAGATTGTCCATCTTATACTTATATTATATCTAAATTTCAAATATTTTTCACAATACCAACCTTCTTGAGCTTTTAGCTAAATGAAATTATCGTTATCTTGTAACACTTCTCTTAAATGTATTTTAAGCATAGAAATACAATTTTAAAGGATTTTGAGTAGTCTCTCATCTTCTTAAAGTATAATATACTCATATCCAATCTTAATGAACGTTAACCATTATCATTACTTGCTATTATTGTCATTACTCTTCTTCTTTATGTTGCCAATATTGTTCTTCTAGCCAAAAGCCATGATGATTTTCACAAGCAGCTTAGATTTCTCCATTATTACTACTGCAAGATGGGTGTCCCTGTTAATACCGACAAGAATAAAGTCATGATAATTAAATCTAAAAAGATCAACTATGATAATTTCATTTACGATAACAATCACTTGGAGAAGGTTTCTTCATACAAATATTTATGTATTGGCATTCATCATCAACTCAACTGGAATTATAACATTGAGGAAAAGATAATAAAAAATTAAAAAACTTATTATGAACTTGAAAACAATTATAAATTAACAAATCTTTAAATATGAAATAAAACAAAATTCTATTTTAAAACTCTCTCCCGCTAGTTATAATTATTATATATATATATATATATATATATATATATATTTAAATTTAACTATTTAAATAATAAAATTAAAAATATTACACCATTTCAATAATAATTTTTTTTGGTCTTCGAATCATGCTATATATAAATAGTAAATAAAATGAAAAATAAATATACATACTTATTAGATTGCATTTATGTTTATTTATTTAATTTTTCCTATTATTAATGTGTCTTCCTTTCAACGATTCATTTTATTAAATCCATTCACGAATTTAATATTCCACTTCATTTCCAACTTATTTTATTCAATCAATTTATGAATTTAATCTTTCACTTCATTTCGTTTGAAATAAACTTAATATTCCATTTATGTTTATTTCAATTATACTTTAATTATGATTTCATATGGTTAAACATGTGGACATTTAAGCCAGGGTGAAATGTTTAGATTGGATCATAAAATCGTTTTTAAAAGAAGACGTGAAGTTTTAATGATGATACATATATTTTTATTTTAAAAATTATTTTTCTATAATAGTATGTATATTTACGCCGTAAGGCGTTTCCCTTTGAAATGAATTACCCCAACTGATGACCTGTCCTATTATTGACCGTGGATTTGTTGTGTTAGACGATTGAATGAAGATTGATCGTTGATCTTCACACTGACTTTTTATCTCCCAACCCAATGGCCTCTCTGTCTTCATCTCTGTCACACTGACTTTTTATCTCCCAACCCAATGGCCTCTCTGTCTTCAGCGGCCTCTCTGTCTTCAGCGTTATTGTTCGGGATATTTCCTTGGAGGTATGCGAGCTAGGGCTGCAGCACGCAACTCTTTTTTAGCGGCAGAGAAAAATCCAAAATCTGTTCCCCATGAACCAGCCAGATATTCCTTCTGCCCTTGCGAGCTGATTAGTTTATTATTCGTTAACTTCGTCATTTTTACCGTCCGTTTCATTCCCCCAATCTCAGGTTCTCTCTCATTAATTTTCTATTCAAAGGTTTTTTTTTTTTTTTTTTTTTTTAACACTAGGACAATCGGTAATTGGTGAGAGTTATCCCAGGATCAAATCCAACTGGCTGCCACTATAAACCTAGGCTAGGTGCAGCAACCTGCAAGCCACACATAGCAAGAACTTATGCCTCAACAAGAGCCGAGACGTCCACTGTGGGGTCGCCTACTCTTCTAGCCAAGACACAACAGCCCATGTACTCAACGAGATTTGAACCTCCGTCTCGTGGGTTTCACCCAACGAAACTTACCGTTAAACCCCATATCACTGTACTATTCAAAGGTTTTATTAGAGCTTTCCACCCCTGTTTGTAGGGCATTTCAAGTTGTCAGGGCGGAATTCGACCTATCTGTTATCCACCAGGTTGGCATTAACTAACCCTTTACCCACATTTTTCGGATCTGCAAAAAGCCTTTTTAAATTTCTGTATTTCAAGCTCTGAATTGATCACGGTAGAACGATTCAGCGGTTAATTCTTCTGTGTTTGTCTGGACTCTTCATAGAGGGATTCTGTGAGGATCCATGCTCTGTTGATTGTGCAGTAAAAGGTTCTTCACTCTGTTGATTGTGCAGTAAAAGGTTCTTCACTGCTCTCAGGATTCTTTTCTTGTTTGATTTGTGCAAGAGTCTTACGCCCAGCAAAATTTATGTCATCTGTCCTTATTTCAGTGTTCTTAAAAGTTTGACCTTTAGGTACCTTGGATTCGGATGATATAGAACCATCTGCAGGCATTCTGCCCCTCTCCTTTTCACGATACTTGCTTCTGAAATGATCATTTAAGCCCCGTCTGCTTGGTGAGCTTCTAGACCAAGCCCTCTCTAACTTGCCTTCTTGATCAGCGTCTATATTGTCATGCTTCTGAAATGATCATTTAAGCCCCGTCTGCTTGGTGAGCTTCTGGACCAAGCCCTCTCTAACTTGCCTTCTTGATCAGCGTCTATATTGTCAGATGGCTCTCTTTTGAAGCCACTAGCCTCTACTTGAATCCTGGCTTTCTCCCGATCTTGCCTGAAAATACTCAAATGATTATGTCTGATTTTCACAATATTATTGATAAAAAAATCTCAGGCATTCAGATGAGAAAAGACATTAAGAAGAGGAAAGAGACCCTTACTTATCCAGAGCTTCCAAATATTTTTGTTTTCTGATCTCGAAGAAAAGTTTCATGGAATAACGGTTGTCTTCCACCTTTATGAAACCCGACAGGTATCTCTCGACCTCTTCCCATTCTCCTGCGTGTACTCGATCTTCAAAGTATTTCATGTTGAAGAAAAACATCGATTCCTGCTCCAACCTATTATTATCATAATTATTACACGATGACACGCACACCCTAACATCAGCTTCTCATTTACAGGATTACATACAAAACAACGCAAAATCAGGATCTGAGCATTAGAAAATGTACGATCTTCTTGTCCCTAGCTGCGCAGGTTTAAACTTAATCAAAATGCACTTTTCTTAAGTTTAAATTTTAGTGTACTGTACGTTGGAACTTGGAATTTACGCGCTAATGCTGCTTCCAACCTGCCATGTTTACCTTTCGCACATTTCAGAAGACCTCGACAAAACTATTTGTTTTTTGTGCAAAGATTTCCTCTCCTCCTATCAAAAAATTTGAAAAACTTATCGAAATTCGGAATCGAGTGGAACTTCTAATTGCTTTGTGGATCTGTATTGTTAAAAGAAAATTTGCTGTGGATCTGTATTGTTAAAGGAAAAATTACAATATGATAAAATACGTTTAAAAATGGTTATTGAGATGGAGAGGAAGAAAATTAATTTTTGAAAAAAAATGTAACTAGAATATTTTTTTATCATAAACGGGAACTTTTATCACAATCCAAATTTTATATATGGTAAAATCATATCTTTATAAATAGTGATCATTTAAAATCACATCTTTATAAATAGTGATCATTATAATTATCTGATAATTTAATATATATGAAATGGACCCAAAAAAATTTAAATTTGAAAATGCTTTTACCATAATCCAAAATTTATATATGATAAAAGTATATCTTTTAAAATTTTCACTAATTCTAATTTTATATGATATTATCATAAATATATTTTTTATATGATATTGATTCATTGATTTATAAATGGAGTCTTGTCTAGTTTATATATTTATTTGTTTAGTTTATATATTTATTTGTTTTGTTTTGTTGTTTTTTTATTTCGTTTTTTGTTTGTTTGTTTATGTGTTCCCAAAATTTTCTTTATGTGATTTTTACTAAAAGATTCTTTTTAATGATGTAAATTATTAATTTTTACATGAATGATGTAAATGTAAGTCATATTAGTTAAAGATAAAAAAAAAAAAAACAAAAAACAAAAAATTTAAATGGAAAAGGTTATATCTTAATTTATATTTCATATATGAAATATTATTTGGAATTTTAAATTAATTGAAATTTTAAAAATATAATGATTATTTAAAATGTTTAAGTTTTAAATATTATTTTGAATAAAATCATGGTTAAAAGTAAAATGTGTTCATATTTGGTGGTTATTTACTAGAATAACAAATAAATTAAATGGTTATACATCAATCCATGATAAGCATCAAAATACTTAGCTCCATGATACATCTCATATTGAAATTCAGAAAATCTTAAATCTTAATCTTTAATATGTAATATTTTTAATTTAAAAATAACGATTAAATTAGAATCTTCAACTTCATGTTGAACGAAGTCAAACAACATTATATTATTATCTATTTGTGTTACAATTTTAATTTAAAAATTAAAATCCATTTAAGGAAGAAGTTAAGGTTTAGTTATTCTTTATTGAACTAAAAATTCGGAAAATCTTAAATCTCATTCTTTAATATGTAAAATATTGTTATTAATATTCCAAAATATTCTTCGAAGGTTAAATTCCCATCATCACTCTATAACTATTATTAATTAAAATAAAATTATAAAAAATCTATTCTAAAATAAAAATACATCTATTCACAATTAAAAAAATTAATATAATTTATTTAAAAAAAATAATATAATTTATTTTTAATTAAATTATATATAAATTAAAAGTGATTAAAATAAATAGAATAAAATATTATTATTATTAATTTTTAATTAGGTCGTAATGCATTTCCCTTTGAAATGAATTACCCCAGCTGATGACGTGTCTTATTATTGACCGTGGATTTGTTGTGTTAGACGATTGAATGAAGATTGATCGTTGATCTTCACACTGACTTTTTGTCTCCCAACCCAATGGCCTCTCTGTCTTCAGTTTTATTGTTCGGGATGTTTCCTCTGGAGGTATGCGAGCTAGGGCTGCAGCACGCAACTCTTTTTTAGTGGCAAAGAAAAATCCAAAATCTGTTCCCCATGAACCAGCTAGATATTTCTTCTGCCCTTGCGAGCTACTTAGTTTATTATTCATTAAGTTCGTCATTTTTGCGGTCCGTTTCATTCGCCTAATCTCAGGTTCTCTCTCACTAATTTTCTGTTCAAAGGTTTTATTAGAGCTTTCCACCGCTGTTTGTAGGGAATTTCAAGTTCTCAGGGTGGAATTCGACCTATCTGTTATCCACCAGGTTGGCATTAACTAACCCTTTACCCACATTTTTCGGATTTGCAAAAAGCCTTTTTAAATTTCTGTATTTCAAGCTCTGAATTGATCACGGTAGAACAATTCATCGGTTAATTCTTCTATGTTTGTCTGGACTCTTCATAGAGGGATTCTGTGAGGATCCATGCTCTGTTGATTGTGCAGTAAAAGGTTCTTCACTGCTCTCAGGATTCTTTTCTTGTTTGATTTGTGTAAGAGTCTTAGGCCCAGCAAAATTTATGGCATCTGTCCTTATTTCAGTGTTCCTAAAAGTTTGACCTTTAGGGACCCTGGATTCTGATGATATAGAACCATCTGCAGGCATTCTTCCCCTCTCCTTTTCACGATACTTGCTTCTAAAATGATCATTTAAGCCCCGTTTGCTTGGTGAGCTTCTGGACCAAGCCCTCTCTAACTTACCTTCTTGATCAGCATCTATATTGTCATGCTTCTGAAATGATCATTTAAGCCCCGTCTTCTTGGTGAGCTTCTGGACCAAGCCCTCTCTAACTTGCCTTCTTGATCAGCGTCTATATTGTCAGATGGCTCTCTTTTGAAGCCACTAGCCTCTACTTGAATCCTACCCTGTAATCGCCTACTACTGTGATTCATACCTTGCCTTATCTGGTCCCTGTATATATCTTGTTGTCTATGGTCATCATCTTGTTGCCTAGAGCCACAGTGAAATTCACCATGTCGACTATCCACATGTTGTCTCTTTTAGGCGCTATCCACTACTTTAGCCTCACCAGCCCTCCTATGTTTTGAAATCCGGTGGCAGAGATCCTCCATATTGTTCTGTTCATGATCATCTTCACTAGACAAGGACCTCCTTTCTCGCACAATCGGTCTCTCCAGAACCCTGTCATCAAAAGCATTAGACTGCTTTTGGCCACCGTGCTCATATCCCCTATTTTTATATGGTTCATAAGCTCCATGGTCATACTGAAATTCAACGTCATAGTAGCCAGTTCAGACAAGCTCTCGTTTGTTGTGCATATTTCTTTCTCAACCATTGATTGCATCTCTTCCAGATTCCATATCATGTTTATAGTAATGAGCATCCTCCCGGTGGCTTAGCTGGTCAGGTCCATCATCCACAAGTACATCAAATCCTGGCGATGATCCACCGAGCAAATCCTCTGATTCCAATCCATTTTGTAGTCTCTCTTCTGGAGGATGAGACGGCCGTATCCAAGACCTGTTACAAGAAGCATCATGTATCCTTTGTCTTGTAGGTTCAATCTTTGTCAAAAATTGTTCGACTTCATGTGGACTTCCCTTTATATAGGTAGGCTGAGATCTTGATTGAGAGACATGTCTAGCTTCTGGTTGCAACTGGGCTTCCTTGACATTATTTGACTGCAGTGTTAAAGGATTTCCCAAATGCCCCGCTTGGAAGTTATCGGACTGCAATGCAATAGGGTTACTTGACTGTGACGCCTTGAAGTTATTTGCCTTTGCTATCACAGGGTTTCTTGACTGCACTTCCTGCAAGTTGTTTGACTTCAATGTCATGGGGTTGCTTGACTGCACTGCATTAGGATGAATTGATTGCACTGCCTTGGGAAAGCTTAAATCACATGGATGTTTTCCATCTTTGTTGCTTTCAGTTTCATTGACTGTTTGTTTCCCACTTCAATGTCATGTGGTTGCTTGACTGCACTTCATTAGGATGAATTGATTGCACTGCCTTGGGAAAGCTTAAATCAGATGGATGTTTTCCATCTTTGTTGCTTTCAGTTTCATTGAATGTTTGTTTCCCACTTGCCTGAGGCTCTATAACTGCTGGACTTGGTTTTGTTGTCTTTTGAGAAGTTAGATTAGCTCCTGAAAACAGACCATGCACAAAAGGGCACTTATCACCCTTTGCACAATATCCTTGCTGAAAAAATAGCAGGGAACTTTCGGTTTGTTTGCAGTGCTAGATGCCGGTAACGATGCTGAGGACGATGGTGGCACTATTGATGGTGTTGGTGCTCCTAACAAGCCATCTAGTGGCTGAAACGGAAACACAGATACACAAGTTAGTGTCATAAATAGATTAAAAAAAAATTATACAAAGAAAGTATACCTGCTTGATATGTAGAATCGACCAGAGCAGAATAGCTTGAAACTGGCTATGACTATTTTATGTGAAGGCTGCAGTCCGTGTTTTTATTACACCACTGACCAGTTCTACTACAACCCTCTCCTAATGCAAAACATAACCATTCCTGCTACAAAAAAAATGTTACAAATAGGATCTGTATCATCATTAACAAGATTTAGTGCAGACAAAAGAAATAATTATCTTGAATAGTTGCGAGAACATCATGTCAAGCAACACATGAAATCGGCATTTTACACTGACATTCCAAGCAAAACTACAACAGAAAACCACCATTGTGCTTGCCAATACATGCACAGATTTGCAAATAGCTTTCAACAGATCTTCTAATACAAGTCACTAATCAAGAGAAGATGCCACCAAGCTTCCTAGCAAAGTCGTCGTCATCATCATCTTCTAGAAAGTCTTCAATCTTCTTGCTCATCTTCATTCCTTTCCCACTCTTCATTGTCCTCATTCTCTGCATGTTCCAAATCATACTCTTCATGGTCAACATCTTCATTTCTGTGAACAGCATCATTCATTACTGGATCTTCCTAGTCATCCACTACAACAGGTTTTGCTCCATTTGAAAAGGCTGATGGTTTGTCTTCTACAAGAGTATCCACGTCGTTGGATGCCTCAGTGTCATCCACCCCAGGAGTAAAAGTGGGCAGTTCAGATGTTTAACTGTCACCAGCTGGAAGTTCTCCCTCTTTAACATCTTTTTCAGGTGGTGGCAAGCCATCATTTCCCTTGCTCAAATTGAAACTCTGAATGGCCTGACCCTGCCCTTCTGTAGGTATGTTTCCTTCATTGTCACCATTTTCTTGAGTCACTTTCCGTTTTTTCTTCAGAATATCACTTAGTGGCTTTAGAGCCTGAAAGTCTTGTTCCCCACTTGAATCATTAATTACCTTGCCCAATCTCATCTTCCTTCCTTCCCAAGGAAGATTTTGTCTTTGTTTGTCTGGAATCTTCATAGAGGGATTCTGTGAGGATCCATGCTCTATTGATTGTGCGGTAGAAGGTTCTTCACTGCTCTCACGATTCTTTTCTTGTTTGATTTGTGCAAGAGTCTGAGGCCCAGCAAAATTTATGGCATCTGTCCTTGTTTCAGTGTTCCTAAAAGTTTGACCTCTAGGTACCCTGGATTCTGATGATATAGAACCATCTGCAGGCATTCTGCCCCTCTCCTTTTCACGATACTTGCTGGAAAAATTTCACATTATTGAATTCTTTATTAAAGAGATCTGTAAGGGCTTGAAAGCTTTAATTTCCATCATTGCAGATGATAGAAATTTCTATAATCTTTCCTTTACCTTTTTGTTGAGGGTTGATCAAATTTTGACAGCAGGGTTTGTACTCCGGTGGTTCGAGCCCGATTTACACCGATGGGTAGGAACTCAAGAAGGGGGTACAAGGAGGCGTGGCGGTGGCTCGACAAAGAGGGAAAGATGAAATACAAGAAGATGGGGCTTCGTCGTGGGGTAACTGCAGGGGAATGGGTAATCGTGTGAGGAACAATGTGAATCGTTCGCGTGGGCGCGAAGGAGGTTCTTGTAAGAGCTTATTTGTATAGGGTGGAGCTTTAGTTGAGTGGCAGCCTTCGTGCACGCCAGGTTCGGTGACATTTGTTATATTTTTAATTGTTTTTTCTGAAATGGATTGATTGTCATGCGCTTTAGTTTTGCCAGTTCAAATCATCCACGCAAGGAATGCAAAAATTGGGGTTGAATAGAGGGTTCCATCATTTGAGGAGAAGGGGAGTAGAGTGAATGTGCCATGGTTTAGAGAGGACACAGAAGGCTCAATACTGGTTCCTCTTGTGGAGATGTACTACCTGGCATAAAAAGTGGGTCTTCTATCAATCATATATGACTCTAGTTGTCCCAATGTAGAACGGGTGGCTTTTTATATATTTGAACGCTATTTGTCCTAACTTGATCTTCAAAAAAATGAACCTATATTAACTTTCGATTGTGGAAAGTAAAAGGTTTTTGATCAATTACAGACTACAGTCTTTGCCTAACAACAATTAGCCGCATTTCCATTTATAACCTTCAACTTTAGAAAGAAATAGTCGAAAAATAGCAGAAGCAAAACCCGAAAGGAAAATCAAACCCCAAAAATTGAATAGATGTTCAGAGATTTGACTGGTTGCCTGGAAAATGATTCGGAAAGGCCAAGGTGAGAAGGATCTAGCGGAATCCTCGGTCAAATCTAAAGCTCAATATGATAGCTTTCAGCAGATCGAGTAATATCTGAGCATATCGTAAATGACAACATTCAGTCATGTAACAATTTGTTCTAAAAAGTCACTTAAAATATCCTTCCACTTCTACCAGTCAACCCCACATTACTATATTCTTATTAGATGCACACAGTAACCATACAACGATTAACATTTTACACTACACACTTGTCATTTAGAAATAAGATGTATATCCTTATTTCTCATTTAACCAGCTATTATATTCAAGTTCCTTTTGTTAAAAAAAATTACAAGAGTTTTACACAACAACATTGAAAGAAAACTCCTTTTATTTGTTTTGAATCATTTGGGAAATTTAACCAAAGGAGGGACATTTATTTCCAACCTTTGTGTAAGGGACATTTCTTTCCAACCTTGTGTATGGAAATTACGTCAATATTCTCTCGAGCCTTTTCTATTGTCAACGCAATTAATAGATAGTATTCAGCATAATTTGTTTTTGGTTTCTGGTATCAAGACCCCACAGTCTGTTCATTACATATGTTTCTATATCTATTTTTTATTTATTTATTTATGTTGACTTCCACCTCCCTATAATCTCACATAGTTTAAACTAGGAGGAATAAGCAACCCTTTATACACATATATTTTACTTTATGAGGGGTAAAACATACTTAGCGTAATTAGGCAGGCATTCTAACGGATCAAGAGATATCCATCCTTGTTGCACACACACTTTGTATGTTCACCATCACATATTACACACACATCGCTCACACACTAAGTTTACTTAAAATCTGTACAAAGGGTGTTCCATTCCGTCTTGCACTGTTGGGTGATCTTGCAGGGAAATATAGATTTGAACTTGGTTTTTTTTTAAATTTATTTTTCACGCCAAAAGTGAAAGTAAGACTCCTTAAAAGCAACCTTAACTTGAACTCATCTATTCTTTCAACAAGTTCCACAAAAATAAATTGATAGTTTTAGTTAGGACCACAGGGGTAGGCATCCAAATAATCCATTGTGGTTGTTTCAAATTGAAACAAAGAAATTGTCTTTTTAGGGAGCTGAAAATACTCCACAACCTGGTGACAAAAAGTCGGTGATGAGAAGAAACTCATGAAGGAGAAAGGCATAGGCTGTGGATTATAATGGGCCTCATTGAATTGCCTAGTTCTTAGTATGGATTTCGGGTCTAATGTTGACAACCAGAAGTTGATATTCTCTCATCCCCACTACACGAAGGTAGCTTTGTTGCCAAACATAGGGAATATTTCCCTATAGGTGGCAGGGGCAAGAGCACTTGCGCCTAGTGTGGATTTCAAATGATTGCTAGAAGCATTGCCAATTTCTCAAATATACGGCCCCAATACCCCTTTTGATAACCCTTCATCCATATCTTTGTTGATTTTTCGATTGGTGGCTTGAGACCCCACTGTTGTAAAAATATCACAAGTTTTCATTGCAGTTAGCAAGCATAAGTCCTTATTTAAGCCCCGTCTGCTTGGTGAGCTTCTGGAACAAGCCCTCTCTAACTTGCCTTATTGATCAGCTTCTATATTGTCATGTGGCTCTCTTTTGAAGCCACTAGCCTCTATTTGAATCCTACCCTGCAATCACCTACTACTGTGATTCATACCTTGCCTTAACTGGTCCCTGTATATATCTTGTTGTCTACAGTCATCATCTTGTTGCCTAGAGCCACGGTGAAATTCACCATGTCGATTATCCACATGCTGTCTCTTTTAGGGGCTATCCACTACTTTAGCCTCAACAACCCTCCTATGTTTTGAAATCCGGTGGCAGAGATCCTCCATATTGTTCTGTTCAGAATCATCTTCACTAGACAAGGACCTCCTTTCTCGCACAATCGGTCTCTCCAGAACCCAGTCATCAAAAGCATTAGACTGCTTTCGGCCACCACACTCATATCCCCTGTTTTTATATGGTTCATAAGCTCCATGGTCATACTGAAATTCAGCATCATAGTGGCCAGTTCGGACAATCTCTCGTTTGTTGTGCATATTTCTTTCTCGACCATTGATTGCATCTCTTCCAGATTCCATATCATGTTTATAGTAATGAGCATCCTCCCGATGGCTTAGCTAGTCAGGTCCATCATCCACAAGTACATCAAATCCTGGCGATGATCCACCCAGCAAACCCTCCGATTCTAATCCATTTTGTAGTCTCTCTTCTAGAGGATGATACGGGCGTATCCGAGACCTATTTCTTGAAGCATCATGTATCCTTTGTCTTGTAGGTTCAATCTTTGGCAAAAATTGTTCAACTTCATGTCGACTTCCCTTTATATAGGTAGCCTGAGATCTTGATTGAGAGACATGTCTAGCTTGTGTTTGCAACTGGGTTTCATTGACATTATTTGACTGCAGTGTTAAAAGATTGCCCAAATGCCCTGCTTGGAAGTTATTGGACTGCAATGCAACAGGGTTACTTGACTGTGATGCCTTGAAGTTATTTGCCTTTGCTAGCACAGGGTTTCTTGACTGCACTGCCTGAAAGTTGTTTGACTCCAATGTCATGGGGTTGCTTGACTGCACTGCATTAGGATCAAGTGATTGTACTGCTTTGGGAAAGCTTAAATCAGATGGATGTTTTCCATCTTTGTTGCATTAAGTTTCATTAACTGTTTGTTTCCCACTTGCCTGAGGCTCTGTAACTACTGGACTTGGTTTTGTTGTCTTTTGAGAAGTTAGATTAGCTCCTAAAAATGGACCATGCAAAAAATGGCACTTATCACGCTTTACACAATATCCCTGCTGGAAAAATTAGCAGGGAACTTTCGGTTTGTTTGCTGTGCCAGATGCCAGTAACGATGTTGAGGACGATGGTGGTGCTATTGCTGGTGTTGGTCCTCCTGACAAGCCATCTAGTGGCTGAAACAGAAACACAGATACACAAGTTAGTGTCATAAATAGATTAAACAAAAATTATACAAAGAAAGTATACCTACTTGATATGTAGAATCGACCAGAGCAGAATAGCTTGAAACTGGCTATGACTATTTTATGAGAAGGTTGCAGTCCGTGTTTGTATTACACCACTAACCAGTTCAACTAAAACCCTCTCCTCATGCAAAACATAACCATTATTGATAAAAGAAAATGTTACAAATACAACACAGGTACATACAATTGTTTTCTCTAAAATGCAAAATTGATCGCAACTTAAGCATTTGCTCTTTTGAAAACCATTTTCCAGGTTTACATGAACGTTGAATTATCAAAAATGTCCTCAAAGTCTCTCAACATAACATTGTTTGATCAAACTGTCCTGAAAGTCTCAAGCTAACAGATTCTGCCAAGGTTTCTGTAAATATTTTTGTGCATATTTATATTATTAATGAAATTCCATAGTACAGTAAAAAATGTGCTAGATGCGTCTTCCAAAATCCATCCCACTATATACTTTAGCCAAGTGTACACCAATTACAACACTGTCCATAGATCTACTGTACTTTTTGTGAAAAAGGGTTGTTTCAACCTTTGAATAAGAAAATGTTGCATCAATTCTACATACAGTTGCAGCAACGCTGCCACTTTCTGGAGCTCCCAAAAAATAGAATTGAACAAAGGCTTATCATTCCCAGTTATTCAGTGGATGATTGTCCCATTTTTAACGGAAATGATGGCATTTACACAATAAAATAATAAATTAGGTTTTTTTAATGATAAAATAATGAATCTTTTTAGTTGGCACATTTCCGCATAGAATTTCACAAAGCTGCATAAATTTTATTTGGATATGTCATCTTCATTCAACTCGCCAGACAACCAACGTATTATAATAATATAATTTTTTTAATAGAGGAATTGTAAGGATACTTCACAAACAACTTCAAATGCAACAATTTCTTTTACAGAACATGAAAAACCATAAATATCCCAATACTATATAGTATATACCCATTTTATATCCACCACAAATTAATAAATATATTAAAACAAAAAAAAATACCAAGGTATCTTCAACTATGGAGACATCGAAATAATTAACCCATAGTGTTACTCGAATAGAAAAATACTTTCATGTAATTCAAATATTATTGAAATTTTGGAATGATCAGAAGCAACTGTAAAAATTTCCGAGACAAAATGTTCGCATTACAATGACAATATGAAAACTAAAAAACAATCATCTGCCAGTTATTTAATACTCAATGCCTTAAAATTCCGCAGATTACAGGAGGAATCACCTATTGTTCACAGTTGCAGCTGCAAAGTGTTATCGTCTTCATATAATTAAGAATATTTACCAACGTCTACATTATTCAAATGCTAGTAGCTGCAAATGCCAATGAGGTAATTGATTCAAAGGCATCATTGATCCCTCTGCTGAGAAGCATAATATGCTCTAAAATTAAGTTATGATATTTGTTTCTGCATAGGCTCCTCTATAATATTAAACAAATAGGATCTGTATCATCATTAACAAGATTCAGTAGAGACAAAAGAAACAATTATCTTGAATAGCTGCGAGAAAATCATGTCAAGCAACACATGAAATTGACATTTTACACTGACATTCCAAGCAAAACTACAACAGAAACCCACCATTGTGCTTGCTAATACATGCACAGATTTGCAAACAACTTTCAATATATCTTCTAATACAAGTCACAAATCAAGAGAAGATGCCACCAAGCTTCCTAGCAAAGTCGTTGTCATCATCATCTTCTAGAAAGTCTTCATCTTCTTGCTCATCTTCATTCCTTTCCCACTCTTCATTGTCCTCATTCTCTGCATGTTCCAAATCATACTCTTCATGGTCAACATATTCATCTTCATTGTTGTGAACAGCATCATTCATTACTGCATCTTCCTGGTCATCCACTACAACAGGCTTTGCTTTATTTGAAAAGGCTGATAGTTTGTCTTCTACAAGAGTATCCACGTCATTGGATGCCTCAGTGTCATCCACCCCAGGAGTAAAAGTGGGCAGTTCAGATGTATCACTGTCAGCAACTGGAAGTTCTCCCTCTTCAACATCTTTTTCAGGTGGTGGCAAGCCATCATTTCCCTTGCTCAAATTGAAACTCTGAATGGCCTGACCCTGCCCTTCTGTAGGTATATTTCCTTCATTGTCACCATTTTCTTGAGCCACTTTCCATTTTTTCTTCAGAATATCACTTAATGGCTTTGGAGCTTGAAAGTCTTGTTCCCCACTTGAAACACTAATTACCTTGTCCAATCTCATCTTCCTACCTTCCCAAAAGCCTATTCACATTTCAATATTCTTCCACACACTATGCCTTACGGCGTGTCCTTTGCAACATTAGGTGCAAATGCTAGTTTTAATTAAATTGTATAGAATCAAAGCTATATATTATTTAATTGTATATTATTTTTTTATTATTAGCCTTGATGGTGACCGAGATGAGATATTGACTACTTTATTGACTATTTTATGGATATAGCGAAAAGCTGAAATAATGCTTATTCATTCTAGAGTATGATTTAAAACTACTTATGATTGACTAATAGTTCATATTCTTTAGACATAAGGATATAGGTCACCCTAAGGCCTAAAATCATTTAAGAGAAGTGGAAGTCTTCACCTTAAAAACCATTGATGAGTTATTTCAATTGACCATGTTTCATTGCATGTGATAATGTAATTGATGTCAAGGTCTTGAGATTGTATCAATAAAGGCTAGACCAATAGCCTTGAGTATTGTAAGCCTCTTCGTTTGGGAAAAAAAATAGAAAAAAATCTATTGTTAACATTTGTTATAATGTTGTTTAAAAATAATTAAAATATAAAGTATTGACACTGATCGCAATGCTCTCCTTAGGTGAGACTGTGGTGGCTAGGGGTTTTCCCTAGCTACTTGCTAAAGCCCTCTATCAATTGTTAATGATAGATAAACCTTGCATGGAATGTCCTTCCACCTCTCAATCTATAGGTTTTGTTATTCCTCCTCTAGATCCATATATCCCGATCACAGTGATGATAATGACCTATATGGCTTTGAAACATATCACATTCTTCTTTAATATTTCTAGTAATTTGAGGTGTGGGGAGGCTAAGGTTAGGATCTTGAGTGTGTTTTCTATGGTGTTGTCATTGATTCCAACATCGGTTCTTGAATACTCTTAATATTTGTCTAGATTGCATTGATTAAAGCTCAGGTTGTTTGGATTCAACATCTTTGTCAATTAATTCTCCTCATCATGCCAATTCTAATGGCTTAAATTCTCTTGGTTGATAAGATATAACTTTGTAAAATTAAAACCCCATTTATTGGTCAAATAACCCCAAAAGGAAATAATGTGGCATGACTTCATTAAATAATCATATTAAATATAGGAGTTGTCTTTAAAGAGACTTTTTGGAAGCTTTTCCAGTGGGTTTTTCCGGTCAAAATCCGGCAGCAATTTATTGAAATCGCAAGTTTGATAGCGAATTTCTGCACAATCAAAGCGTCCCAGGGGTTTTTGAGGGTGCTGAATCCAAATATGCAGTTAAAAAACCATTTTAAATAATACAAATCAAGATTTAACCACAATTTTTTCCGCCGGATTCCGTCACCGGAATCTCCAAAAAATCGCACTAAAGACAACTCCTTAAATATTTTATGATCAAGATATTCTCATTGATTATGAGGAAGGAGATAATGCGACAGGCCTTCATTAAGTAATCCATTTAAATATTTTATGATCAAGATATTATTATTGGTTATGAGGCTTTGGTTTCATATCAAATCAGAATTCAAAGTCAGCCTCATTTTATGAGGGGTTAATTCAAAATTTGAATCTTGAAGGGTCAGCATCCCTCCAAAAGTCTAGGTTGACTCCCTTAGTGTACCCCTTCAACATCTATATATTGTGGTCGAATTCTCCACAAAATGACATGGATTAAAAACACTTATGTCTGCGGTATTCTGAGGCTATTAAGAATTCACGCCAATCTTCTATGGGAGGCCAAATTTCCTAAGCATAAAATTATTTTATCTCTGGTTCTTTCGTGGGCCTAATTTTTTATCATTGGCCTTTCATTGGGTTTTCTCTCGCACGCCATTGCAGGGATGTATTGCTAGTACGCGCAATCTGTGTGGAGATGCGATATATCAAAACTCAGTGCGCGAGGAAGTGATTCGATGGTCTATGAAAAGGAACGATCTGTGTTGACAATGCATATAAATCCAGGGTTCCAAATCATGCTGCACTGAAATCGTGGACTACCATATCACCACAACGAAATTTAAACAACAAAAGCAATGTATGCGGATCTCAGAAAGATCAAAGGCTAAATCGTGGACTACCATATCACCACAACGAAATTTAAACAACAAAAGCAATGTATGCGGATCTCAGAAAGATCAAAGGCTAATCTGTTGGTGTTTTCATGGCATCGATTAATCGGAGTGTTAGCGTGGCCACAAAGCCAATCATCTTATTGACACCTGTAATAGCCACCACCACCTTTGCGTTGAAGTCAAAGGGAAACCTTTGTGTTGAAGTAAAGGGAAACATTGGGTTCCAATGTTACATTTGATAGGGATGTTGAGCAACTTAACAGCTGGAAGGCAGATTTCAGAGTGCAGAGATGAGAAAGTTAAAGAAAAGCTCAAAAGAGTCCAAGGAAGTCTCCAATGTTGCAGTTAATGAAGTGAATCAAGTTGGTTTACTAGTTTTTGAATTTGATGAAGCCAATATGAAATATGAGAATCCGGAATGCAAGTCCATTTGCAAGCTCATGGATATGATGTATGGAAATTCGTTGTTTTTCAAAACACATTCACAGACAAATCTAGAAGGCACACTACAAAAGCTATGAATGTCATTTTCAGTGCTATGTTAGACGTTGTAAAAGCCAAAGTTGATTAGTGCTTATCAACTAAAAGTCTTTGGAAGAAGCTCCATGATCTCTACTCAAAGAAGCATGTAGTTCAAAATGATGATGACGATTATCATTCAGGTGAAGCAAATGAAGTAGTAGTAGATTTGGAAGCATAATTTATTAGCACCTTATGTGATATTAATAAAGAAAGAAAATGAAATTAGGTACTTGAAGAAGAATTTTCCCTTCTAAGACTTAGGAAGTTGAAAAGAAAGAGAAAAACTTGACAAGTCAATTAGAGGAATTTGTAGTAGAAGCTAGTTAAAAGCAAAAGGAACTTGACGTAGCTACTGAAAAAATACACTGCCTCAAGGAGAAAATGTAAGATGTTAAAAGGAAGAATCATGTCATTAATGAAAAGGAACAAGAAATTACTCGCTTAGAGGTAAAGGCAAAAGAAGCAGGAAGCAAAGATGAGTTGTTAACCAATCATCTCAAAGGAAAATTTGAGGACCAAGATAAACTTGAAACAAATTTTTTTTAACGGATTAGAGAACTAGAAGAATAGAACATTTATTTGAAAACCCAACTTGAAGAAGCCAAAAGACACAAGCTCCAAGACCCCATAGAGCAAGATTGACAAGAAGCCTAATAGCAAGATACCTCAAGGGCCGATTTGAATTAAAGGACAAAATAAGATTGAAGTTGATCTAGTAAGTAATGTTGAAGTAGTCAAGATAGGGATCAACAAGGGATTGTGCCTCCTTTAAGAAAGCATGTCTCATTCAAGTACCCTATCATGTTTAATGGTTATTGTTTTTCATGTTCCAACTTTGAACATATTGCTAGGGATTGTAGAATGTATGATAGGGGTGATTATCAAGGAAATTATCGAAACCATAGAAGCAAGTTTGAAAGATTGTAGGAAAAATTTCATAATGATATTGCTAGTGGAAAGTATATGTCACTAGCTCCATCATTTAGGTTCAACATTGAATGTTACGAATATCATAATTGTGGGAATATAACTTGAAATTGCAGATACAAGATGGAATCTTCCAAGAATGTGAACCCTAAAATCAGGTACAAGAAGTTTGGAGAAGAAAGAAAAAGAAAGAAGATTAAGTGAATAAAAAAATATCTCAACAGTTGTGCTCTCAAGTTTTGTAAAGTCAAAGGGTCATGATGAATCTACAAAGGAAGATGTCAAGGATGTCGTAGCGACAAAGTTGGTTCACACATTATTTTGAAAAAGGTAGTTTAAAGATTCCCTATTCTGTGAATGATGAAGAGGGAGAGTGTATGTAGCCTTGGTTGCACTTTTGAAGATCTATCCTTTGACAGGTTGGTGGATGGAAGAAATCATGAGAGTAGCATTCAACATTATGGGTTGTTTTAATGGAGTACAAGATTTGATAGGAAAAGTTATAAGTAGAATTGTGAAAGGACTTATTGTTGTTGATGCATATGGACAGGTAAAATCAGCTATGGCAAGCCATAAGAAACATAACATAGGGAGAGAAGTAATAAGAGAAAGGCATATTGCAAGGAGATAGAGAAAGACATGCCATAAGGGGGAGTAACCCTTTTCCACTAATGTCAAAGGAGGAGAGAAATCAGGAAAATATGATCATAACCATGGAGTCAAGGGGAGCAATGGTCACAGGGGGAGTATGTGTTACCATCAATGTGTTGTAGCTACTATAAACACCCTCCAAAAATTTCCCCTCTTGATGTCTTCACAATCACACTTTCCAAGATAGGTTAAGAACACTTCATAGTGATAGTGTTGCACACTCTTTGTCAACAATGACTACTCACTCCTTGCTAACAGTCATTGTACAATACTTGTCAACAATGATTGTATAGTCCTTTCCAACAATGATTGTGAAATTCCCAGTGATAGTGTAAGGGCATCCTCTGTAGAAAGTGATTGCATACTCCTTGTTGATAGCAAGAGCGCACTTCTTCAAGTTAGTATGATCACACCTCTTAGTGGCAGTTAACTCACCCTTGGATCCTAGTTTCCCAACATGCATTAAGCGCACTCACAAACCCTAACTGATATTGCACATCAGCTCTCCCTATATAAAGAGACCAACCCAAAGATCATCTCACATTCATATTTCACTTTTGAGCTTTACGAACTTTTGGAGAACAAGGATCATTCTCTTACTCGTGGTTGTAAGTGTGCCATCATCTAGGTAAGTCTGCTTGCTTTTTATTTTTCATGTGCCACTTTTTCTTTTGTAAGATTCACTTTCGCTTGCTTTCATTCTTGCATATGTCACTTTTTCTCTTGCATGTGTCGCTTTCACTTGCTTTCCCATATCTTGTTAAGAGCACATTGGCACACTTTCTAGAGGTAGCTCCAATGCACTCTATTGCACTAGTTGATGTTATCTATCATAAGAACATGTGTTGGACACACTCCAATGACATGGCGCACTTCCTAATTGCAGTTGACACCTGTTTTGTAAAGTCTTGCATCCTCACTATCGTACTTGGAAATTAGCGTCACTTTGTTGTCATTTCAATGTATACATGTTGGTTTTAAGTACTATGCATATTCTTGTGATGTGATTGATTGTGTATGTGTGAGTGACCATGTTTAGGACCTGTTTGTATGCTCTAAATCTCCTTGTCTTGTCCTATTGATCTTATACTTAGTCAATTTTGGATTTTATCCTTGTCCTCATATCATGCACAAGTTATGAACACCTTTAATCTTCAACCAAGTGATGAGTGCATTGTGCACTTCCAAGCCTCAGTTATGAGCCTCTTGCTACTTACACTTTCCCTCTATGCCCATCTTGAGGACAACTCCCTTCACATTGCGCATTGTGCATCTCTAGAGCACAGTCACTCAACCCTTGTTGCTTACACTTGCCCACTGCACAAAACCTTGATCAAACTTGACTTGTGTTGCACATTGCACACTCCTAGTGGACAATAAGGTCTCCTTTAGCCCCTTGGAGTGGAAACCTACGTAATACCAAGAGATTCCTTCTCTATTTTTACACATTGCGCATCCTTGGTGAGAAATCCTATCACCCTTGTCTCCTAGAATTTCCCTCTGTGGAAAGCCTTGATGAGCCTTCCTTTCATTATGTATGGAAAAATCCTAATGGATAGTAGGTTCATCCCTTGGCCCTTGCAGTGGCAACCTGTGCAATACCTAGAGTCTCTTCATCAATCACTTCACACTACGCATTCCAAGTTCCCAAACCCTCATATCTTGCATCTTGAACATGCAAACTACGCCGAGGAAGGCCTCTCTTTCAATATTTGTGCACTGTCCCATCACGATCAATATCTTACATGAGCGAACAAAATAGAATGGGTGATTTGGGACTAATATTTTCTTGTCATGAGTGAACTCCATTTGCAGGTGCTATCATCCTAACATGGAAAGATGATGTTCAAGGAGGTCATTAAGGAGAGGTTTCAAGAAGACACTTGTGGAGATGAGACACAAATATGCTACCATGCAGAAGTAAAGGAATCTTGGACTACGACATATAGATGATAACTCATGTTGACTTAGAAGGTTCCAATAATTATCCAAACAATTTGGAGGGTGAAGATGAAGCACATCTTAGATCAATCATGAAGAGTTGAAGAAATAGTAGCAAAGAGAAGAACTTGGCATCGATACATTACAATGAATTTTCATGTCACAGTCCCCAAATTGTAGCTTCTCAATGTGAACTCAAGTATTGCGTTGTCCCATGTATTTTGCCACATTTTGGTGGAATGTAATTTTGTAATTTCGAAAATTTGAAAATGTAAAATGTGTGGAATCCCAAGGGTCACACATGGAATGTGAAAAGTCACTAGGAAGTCCAAAGTTCTTGTAGGAGATAAAGAGCCATGAGGGAATTCAAGAGTCACATGGGAGGTGAAAGGCCACCTCATTTGTTATAAATAAACCCTCATAACTCAAGAAAATGACTTTTCACCTTGGCTTCTCAAGCTAGGCATAGGAGAGAAGATCATATTTTTTAGGAGTAAGTGGTGGCTTAATGTTCCACTATTGGTGTTAGTGATGCATCATTTTATTTGTGTATCTTCAAAATTTCACTTAGTATCTTGAAGCTCTCAGAGTCAGCACACTTTCATGAATACATTGTGAATGTTGTAAGACTATTCTTTTAATGGTTACGATGTATGTTTGTATTCACATATACTAAAGAAGATGAACTATTTCGTTGGTTTTGGTATTCATCTTGTTTAATGTGTGTTCTTACTTGCTTTCATGATCGTTGTTACTTTGTGAACTATTTTGCAGATAAATTAATGATATAGGTGTGTCTTTATTAGTGTAGTACTATTACTTTTCTTCTAAAGTCTCACTCTTTCTTTTCCCTTTCGTGAAAGTACTTTATATACATTGCAATCAATGTTTCACAAAGCTAACTTACTTGCTTATCTCAAAAGTATATGTATGCTCTCTTATGTTGTCATTACATCCAAGGAAAATATATAATAATAAATTGAAGCTAGGCCTTTATTCCAAATGGGGCTCATATCCTGATCGGTGTGAGATATAATTAAGACTTCATACTAGGGAGACCACCTACTATTGGCTGCATCCAACATCGTTAACAAATTTGGTGCTAGAAGGAGGGTGAGATGACAAGATCAACTTTGAGTCTAATTTGAATCTTTCATATTGAATGACTCATTCCTAAATCATAATCCCGAGATGCTTTTCTAATAGAGTCAATCGTACAATCCCCACATAAATAATTTACAACTTGTGACAAATAAAGTTTGATGACGAGGGTGAAAAATCTGTACCTGAACATTTCACTTCAATTTATTGAGTTTTGTGATTTTTATGAAGTGAATTGTGAAGATGTTGCTTGTAAATTATTCATCCCCACACTTGAAGGTCGAGTTAAACAATGGTGTCACACTTTACCAACTTCTTCCATTCATTCATTCGAAAAACTCTTCAAGGAGCTTCATCAAGCCTTTGACAGGTATGGTTATTGAAATGTATATAATAGGATCAATCAACTTAGACTAAAATTTGATGAATCGTTAGAGGATTTTGTTGATAGACTTCTTCAACTTTGCTATGAATTATTTTAAGAAGGTGTGGATTGGGGTTTCATGGGTGAAAAGTTTCAACATTTGGTTCAAATATCTTTGAAACAATTTGAATCTAAATCCCTGGTTGATTTTTCTCTTCCAACTTATATCTACTATGAGGCACCTCTAATTACAGAGGAGGAATTTTCCACCACTTTTCCCCTTCTCCTCCTCTTTTCTCATTACCAAAAAAAATGGTCCCTCATACAGATGCTGACATTGGGAAATCTGAAAATAAAATTGTTGATCCACTTATCCCACCTTCATCTCCTTTTCCTCATCAAGATTTCATCCAGGGAAACTTTGACTGTTCTAATAAATTCATGGAGCCTGAGGAGAAGATTTATCCCTTGATTCCTTGAGATGACATTAATCTGCATAGTATAAATATTGAATATGATATGATCAAAATTATTGTTTCTTCAAGGGATACCTATCATTCTTTATCATCCACATCTCATTTTCTCGATTAATCCGCTCCACCAACAATTGATTCATATACTCTTGATTCTGAATTTACTGGTCAAAATGGTAATTAGGTACAAGGTGACCACATCTCACAAGTAAAGGAGAAAAAGGATGAAGACACATTCTCTATCTCTTCCCTTTTCAAAATCCCCCATTGTCAAGATGTTGCTTCTACATTCTTGAATGGTC
This sequence comes from Pinus tabuliformis, assembly GCA_031772625.1. Lineage (NCBI taxonomy): Eukaryota > Viridiplantae > Streptophyta > Pinopsida > Pinales > Pinaceae > Pinus > Pinus tabuliformis. The sequence continues at coordinate 980,643,147 of CM062812.1, forward strand.
AAGAATTTTGTGATGACAACAATCATTCAAATAAAACTAAAGATCTTAAACAAAATATAGCCTTGGAAAACCATCACCCGGATGATAATGTCTTCATTACACATGGTGATGAGTGCCCAAATACATAGGTTGACCTCTTGGTTTCTCAATAAGACATGGATTTGAAAAGCTTAGATCTAGAATCTAATTTGATCATAGAAGAATTTCTCACAGGAATTTCTTCCACAACTCAACATCCCTTGTGTCCTATCATATGTAATGAATTAACTGAGGATGAAAATATGCCATGCTATTTAGATTCACAATATGATGAACCAAATTTCAAAGCAACATGAGGTGGTAAGGTCACATCTAATGAAGGAGAAGACAATGAAATTATTAACCATTCATTTTATGCCTTGCAATCTTTAGTTTTGCATGGGGTTAATCCTTCAATTCAGGTTGTTCACGAAATCTATCTGATCTATGTATCTTCAAAACTAAAAGCAAAAGAAACTTATGAATTAAGAAATCTATTTATTAATGTTGAAATACTTGATCAAATATGTAAACTCAACAATACCTATTATGTTGGTAATGATTTGGTTTATATAGAAATGCCAGGTTGATCAAGCCCTCAAATTTTTATCTTTCAACATTTGAAGGTTTTGGGATTCACGAGGAAGTCGAGGCACTTCAACTTCCACTGATGGATATGTCAGGTTCTCGCGATCCTGATGGGGTACCTAAACTTGATTAGATCTATATATTCTCACATAAATCTTTTCTTCACATTGTCTCACTAAATGCAAGCTCAGTCCTGAAGGGTTTTTAGCATTTTGAGGTTAATTCTCTTAATCCTCAAGATAGAGTCTATGATCAGATATAAGATTCCCATTTGGTTAATTCTTCTTCATGCAGATCTCTTGTATTAAATCCAGGGTTAGAATTCATAAAGTTTCATATGCACATGTAGCTTCAAAGCCTACCATTTTGGTTATCAGGATAGAGATCATCATTGGCCAAAATATTTCTTTCTATTGAACCCCTCTGTGAACAATCAAATCCTTATCCTTTTTGTCTATGTTTTGGAGCTAATCATTTTTTCTCTAGTATAATCTATCCTTTTTGAGTTTAGTAAACGCTTGAGTCATTTGGTGGATCAAAAACCTCATGCTGGAAAATTAATTTCCTGTGCTGATATGAATACTAGATTTGATTTGACACATACTTTTAATCATTTTTCAGCTTGGTATACTAATTGGTTTCCAAAATTTACAGTGCCAACAATTGTTTTTAATTCACCAAGCTCTCATATTGGTGGTCTAGTATGTAATCAGATACAAAGGGAACCATTGGAGAATCGAGAATCTTATATGCCAGTCCACCAATTTGATCATAACACTATTTCTAACAATTTCCACTCAATTAATCATTTTCCCATTGGTACATTTGATGATAGTTGTTTCACAATGGTTGATCTTATCAAGCCCATTGATATTTATGATCCATCATCTAAATGATCAGATTCCTATGGAGAAGTTGAGACACTTCAACTTTTCTAACGGTTATGTTAGGTCCTCACAATCTTGACAAGGTTTTTGAACAAGATCAATTCAAATCTCCCTTGCAATATTCTCTTTATAACTCAATTACATTGATTGGAAGTTAATTTTCCAAAGAGTTTCAGGGTTTTCAAACAGGTTGTTTCAAAATATCAGGATTGAATCACTGATTGACTAGAGGAATATTACATGGAAAGGTCTATTGTTAATAATAAGTTTCAATCCTATCCAATGTTTGCTAAGAATGAAAATGCAGATGAATGTATATTTGAAACACTCTTACATGATATTCATGATACTTATTATGTACATCAAGGTAAGATCACAACTTGGATAAAGCAAGTCGTTATGGCACACCTTTCTTCTTGTTGTAAAAACCTTCAACTTCTTGTGAAATTTATTCGGGTAATCATTTTTATTTCTACACATTGTTTCGTCTCAGTATTAATTGCTTATATTTTTGTACTTGCAAGTCAGGACCAACTCTTGTGGATACATTGGAAATTTTATTTCACATGATCCTGACCTTCTAGTTAGATAGATTAGGATTTAGGTTTAGTTGTGATTCTTTTATTAAAGTAGTTGTACTTCCTTGCATTTTTTGCATAGTCTTTCCACACTTTAGTTGCATTATGCCTTTGTTTTGCACCCTGCATTCATCTCCTTGCATTTTGCATTTTCTTCCCTATTTGAGTTTTGTTTTCACATCTCTTGTACATTTTTTTGCTAAATAAATATTTTATGTGAAAGTTGTCTCATCTAGATTTGAGTTAATGTGGTGACAGGATAAAAGGGATTTGTGATGACTGTCAATGCTTGGATAACTTTTGATCCCCTTCTTTGTTTGGGCCTAATATCTTTAAGAGACGATGATGCTTAGACGAAAAATATGACTCATTTCAAACAAAAGCCTTAGTAGATCTACAATGCTCATACCTATAATAGGATCTTCATTCCTTGAATCGACCATTTATATTGATTGGTTTCTAACATGTCAACTTAGTCGAGTAGAGAAGGGAAAGGAGAAAACTTAAGCGAGCAAACTAATCTTATATATATATATATATATATATATATATATATATATATATAAGAGTCTCTATAAAACAAGGAACAACCTCTCTTGCTCATAAAATAAGTTGGGATCCCTCTTCCACCCGTGGCGAAATAAACACCTATAAAATGATGATGTGCATAATTAGGTAAGATAAATAAGGGGATAAAGAAGAGAAATACTTCCCGTGTAGAGAGGTGAGGCAAGCAACTTAACCAAGGTACTGAACATGCTTGCTGGAAGTAAAACAATGTTTGTGATTCCTTGAAGTGGCTCCACTGAGGTACTGAACATGATTGCTAGCAATGGAGCAACACTAGAGATGACAACATAACTTTGAACATCTTACACTCACATATTTACATGCTCCTACTCTATAATCAAAACACTTGAATTTTTACCATTATGTAAGTGTGTGCTAATCTGATAAGAGGAACATAGGGGACTACATCTATAATCAGGTTAAATAAGGAAGCTAGGGTGATCTATGGGATGAGACAATACTTCCCAAAATCTATACTTTATGCTTAAATCTAGACCTAAACAGAGAAGTGGGGGTTCTTCCAATGAATCGCCAAGTGTTGTAGCTACTACAAACACCCTCCAAAATTTTTCCTCCATTAAAATTTTGGAGCCCCCTTATGATCATGTGATCTGTCATTTTGATTCATTAATTTCATGCTTGGTCAATTTTTCTAAGTGTTAAAGCATTTCCTTAGGAAACCTAAGTTTCGAATCTATTTGCTTTCACATGCCCAAATCTTGATGTCTTCACAAGCACAATTTCCAAGATAGGCTAAGCACACTTCATAGTGACAATGTTGTGCACTCTTTGTCAGTATTGATTGTGTGCTCCTTGCTAACATTCATTGTGCATTCCTTGCCAAGAGTGATTGTGCAGTCCTTGAAAAAAATGATTGCGTAGTTCCCAGTGACAATTTAAGGGCACCCTCTGAAGATATTGCATGCACTCTCCTTGTTGACAGTGAGAGCGCACTTCTTCAAGTTAGTACTATCACACCTCTTAGTGGCGGTCAACTCATCCTTCGCTCCTAATTTCCCAACATGCACTAAGCGCACTCCTAAACCCTAACCCTTATTGCATGTCATCTCTACCTATATAAAGAGACCAATCCATAGCTCATCTCACATTCATCTTTTGTTTTTGAGCTGTACACACTTTTGGAGCATAAGGAGAATTCTCTCACTCGTGGTTGCAAGTGTGCCATCATCCAAGCAAGTTTATTAGTTGTCGCTTTTATTTTTCATGTGTCAGTTTTTCATTTGCAATTTTCGATTTCACTTTCTTTCATTCTTTCATGTGTTTTTTCTTCTTTCATTTGTCTTCACATGTAGAAATTGCAAGATTTTTTCTATTTCTAATGAAATCGAACTGAAATTAAGAGACATAAATTTTTTCTACTATTATGTGGAAAGGAAAACACACGATAGAAACACATGCAATAACATGAAACCATCAAAACACATGGAACACAATGATTTTACAGGGTAACCCAACTGGGAAAAACCCATCCATTTCTTTGCATTAATTCAAATGAGAAAGAGAAACAATTACAATGTCTTGCTTCGACTTTGAAGCACACCCTAAACTGTAAAAATGTTCTCTTGCTTCTTGATCTACTCTAGCTAACACTTAGCCAATTCAAGCTTCAACCAACCTCCTAATTCCTTGCACAGTCCTTGAGGAATTAAGTTCGTAAATAATAGGGAAATTTCCTATTTCCTTGCGCAAATCCAGGGACAATCAATCACTTGCTCAGTGAAAAAATCATTGTACACTCAACAATATACAATTATAAATACAAATGTGCCTTTTCCATCCACTCAACTAATTACTAGAGCTCAATTGACTGAGTTCAACTAACAATAACTCAACTAGATTTTTATATCTTAGTAATCATCTCATGCACAACTCTACTTCTAGCCAAAAGCCTTGAATTTTCTGATTTAATTAGTAGACAAGGCCATGTCACTCTAGCTATTTGCAATCCAAGTCATCATGCTAATGTGGAAAATCAATTTTTCTCCATTTGACTAAGGCACTAGTCAAATGAAGCATGTTCTTGCTACAATTTCAACACTCCCTCTTAGAAAGAAATGGTTCTACACAACCCCAATCTCGCTTCTGTAGGAATGTACTGTAACATAGCTCCCTCTCATTATTGTTCTTACCACTGCAACAACTGCAATTGAGAAGTATCTGAAATACTTAATCAATTGAGCCTCTGAGTTGCAATTGTCTCTTGATCATCTAGATACTACTAGTCTACAACTGTCACTCAAGGTCTGACTGCATCAACTGGCACTGATCCTTTTTTGTACTGAATACTGTGGGCCCCTATAGCAAAGGTAATGATCCATGAGAAGAGTATACTACAACTGCTACTGCTCTCCTATGGACCCTACCCAAATCTTTGATACTCTGGGACTAAGGATCTACATCGCCCCACCTCACTCCTGGAGGTATGACTGCATGCACGGTGAAATCTACCTCTAGATTGTAGATATTTTTAACTTGAACACCAATTTGTTTCACTTATCTAGTAGCAACATGCTTCATAAAATCTTTTCCCTTATTGAAAACCACATCATAACCTATGTCCTCCAATATAGCTACATATATCAAATTTTTCTTTAGCCTAGGCACAAACGTTACATTTTTCAAGTGAAGATGGGATCATGAATCCCTCTCAAAGGTGGCAATACCAATTCCTTTGGTACTATATCTCCCATCATCTCCAAATTCTATGTGCAATTTGATATCCTTCTCTTTTAGGCTATTGAAGAATTCCTTGTTTCCTGTCATATGATATGATGCAATAGAATCTAGGTACCACTCACTCCCTCTACTGTTCTTGCCATGCAAGAAAAGAGGGTGAAATATAACTCGAATTGAGATGCGAAATATTCTCCTCTTGCTCCTGCTGCAAGCTCCTTGTTGGATTTCTTGTGTGGATACTTGGTTTCAAGTGTCTATATTCATGGTAATGAAAACATTTTGTTTTGTTGAGGTCTTTCCTCCCTCCATGGTTCCGGCTAGATTCTGCCTCACCTTGGGCCTTCATGCCTTTGGCCTTCTTTCCTTTACCAACTAGAGCAAAGTCTTATTCCTCATCTGCAATGGATGTGACACCATCTCTAGTGTTTTTTCTGATCTCCTCATGCACCAAATCAGACCAAAGTATCTCCCAATCTGATAGCTTGTCTCTTCCGTTAACTAAATCCATATAATTGTGCCAGGATTTCGGAAGGCCAACGAGTGGTAAGCTCACAAGTTTAGATGATGGTAAATTTTCTCCTACTTCTTTAGGAACCTGAGTGAATCTTGATAGGTATTGAGGAATGGTTTCATTTTTTTGCATTCAAATGCTCCTAATTTTATCTCTCAATGCCAATTTCCTAGCATCATTACTACACTGGAATAAACCTGTGATAGTTTTCCTCATTGCAAAAGGAGTCTCCTTTCCATGTGAGTTTGAAACCACATGGTCACTGACACCCTCCAGAATAATCCTCTTGGATCTTGATGTGTCTTTCTTCCACTGAGCAAGTGCTTGTGCATCTGATGTTGTTGGTTTTGGAATATCAATTAGAATATGTTCCCATACTCAATTGTCATCCAGGACAACTTCCATCCTGTATTTCCAAGCAAAAAATTCGATGTGCCCTCCAATTCATACTCCAATGTCAATTCGTTGAAAGACATTTTTCTTGCACTAAAGAGAATATGTACCAAAAAATCTACAAATCAAAATTTATTTGAGAGAAGATATGAAACAAGGTTTCTATGTAGTCTTTCGAGGCTCTAATACCATGTATATATTGCCAGAAATTTGCTACTGCTAATGAAATCAAACTGAAATCAAGAGACATAAATTTCTTCTACTATTCTACGGAAAGGAAAACACACGATAGAAACACATGCAACCATCAAAACACATGGAACACAATGATTTTGTAGGGGAACCCAACTGGGAAAAACCCCTCTACTGCTTTGCACTAATTCATATGATAAAGAGAAACAAATACAATGTCTTGCTTCAACTCTGAAGCACACTTGCATTGTAAAATTGTTCTCTTTCTTCCTGACTTTATCTGGGAAACACTTAGCCAATTCAAGCCTCAACCAACATCCTATTTCCTTATGCAATCCTAGAGAAATTAAGCTCCTAAATAATAGGGAAATTCCCTATTTCCTTGCAAAAATCCAAGGGGAATTGATCACTTGCTTAGTGCAAAATCAATGTACACTCAACAATATATAAATATAAATACAAATGTGCCTTTTCCATCCATTCAGATAATGACTAGAGCTCAGTTAACTGAGTTCAACTAACAATAACTCAACTAGATTGCTAGATCTTAGCAATAAACTCATGCACAACTCTACTTCTAGCCTACAAACTCGAATTTATTGACTTAACTAGTATACAAGGCCATGTCACTCTAGCTAACTACAATCCAAGTCATCTCGCTGATGTGGAAAAATGAATTTTATCCATTTGACTAAGGCACTAGCCAAATGAAGCCTTTTTTTGCTACAATTTCAACATCGCATGTGTCACTTTCGTTTGGTCTCCCATATTTTGTTAAGAGCACCTTGACACACTTTCTAAACGTAAGTCCAACGCACTCTCTTGCACTAGTTGATGTTATCTATCATAAGAACATGTGATGGACACACTCCCATGACATAACACACTTCCTAATTGCAGTCGACACCTTTGTCGTAAATTATTGTATCCTAACTGTCATACTTGGAAATAAGTGTTTCTTTGTTGTCATTTCAATGTATACATGTTGGTTTTGGGTACTATGCATATTCTTGTCATGTGCTTGATTTTGTATGTGTGAATGATCATGTTTAGGACTTGTTTTTATGCTATAAATCTCCCCGTCTCATCATACTAATGTTACACTTAGCCAATTTTGGAGTTTTTCCATGTCCTCATATCATGCACAAGTTATGAACACCTTTAAACTTCATCCAAGTTATGAGTGCATTGTGCACTTCCAAGCCTAAATTATGAGCCTATTCCTTCTTACACTTTCCATCTACACCCATCTTGAGGACAACTCCCTTCACATTGCATATTGTACATCTCTAGAGCACAATCACTTAACCCTTGTTGCTTACACTTTCCCACTATACAAAGCCTTGATCAAATTTAACTCGTGTTACACATAGAGCACTCCTAGTGTACAATAAGTTATCCCTTAGCCCCTGTTAGTGGAAGCCTATGCAATACCAAGGGACTCCTTCTCTATTATTGCACACTGCACATCCTAAGTGAGAAAGCCTATCACCCTTGTCTTCTAGAATTCCCCTCTACACAAAGACTTTATGAGCCTTCCCTTCATTGCGCATTTCACAATCCTTTTGGAAAGTAGGGTCATCCCTTTGCCCTTGCAGTGGAAACCTACCCAATACTTAGAGTCTCTTCCTCAATAATTGTGCATTGTGCACTCCTAGTGCTAGACCCTCACCTCTTACCTTCTGAACATGCGCATTGCGTCAAGGAAGACCTCTCTTTTAGTATTTGCACACTATCCCATCACAGTCAAAAACTTACATGAGAAAACAAGATGGAATACATGATTTGGGACTAATTTTGTCTTGTCATGAGCGAACTTCATTTGTAGGTGCTATCATCTAAACATGGAAAGATGATGTTCAAGGAGGTCATTAAGGAGAGGTTTCAAGAAGAAATCTTGGACTAAAATAGATAAATGACCACTCATGATGACTTAGAAGGTTCCAATACTTATCCAAACCCTTTGGAGGGTGAAGATGAAGCACATCTTAGATCAATCATGAAGAGTTGAAAACATAATAACAAAGAGAAGAACTTGACATCAATATATTACAATTAAGTCTTATGTCACAGTTGCCAAATTGTAGCTTCTTAATGTGAACACATGAATGCTGCGTCATCCCATGTATTTTGCCACATTTTGGTGGAATGTAATTTTGTAATTTCCAAAATGTGGAAGCCCAAGGGTCACACATGGAATGTGAAAAGTCATTAGGAAGTCCAAAGGTCTTGTAGGAGCTCAAGAGTCATGAGGGAGGTCAAGAGTCACATGGGAGGTGAAAGGTCACCTCATTTTCTATAAATCAACCCTCATAATTAAGAAAATGACTTTTCACCTTGACTTTTCAAGCTAGGTATAGCAGAGAATATCATTCTTTTGAGGAGAAAGTAGTGTCTTAATGTTCCACTACTGGGGCTAGTGATGCATCATTATAATTATGTATCTTGGAACTTTCACTTAATGTCTTGAAGCTCTTAGAGCCGATGCACTTTTATGCATATATCATGAATGTTGTAAGACTATCCTTTTAATGTTTACGATGTATGTTTGTATTCACATGTACTAAAGAAAATGAACTATTTTTTGGCTTTGGTGTTCATCTTGTTGAATGTGTGTTCTTACTTGTTTGCATGATCATTGTTTCTTTGTGAAATCCTTTGCTGATTAATTAACAATTGTTCCCATATATGTGTGTGTCCTTATTAGTGTTATCACTCAGGTTGTTTCCCAGGAAAGCTCTAAGGGGGGAATACGGTCGAGGTAACCACTAACCAATCTTTTAGCTGCAGATTCTAGCTAATCTGCAACCTGAGAGGGCTCTCTCTTTGTAATTTAGCTTTATTTTTGAAGTATTTTAGGCTAGTTATGATGCACAGGGTTTGGTTTTAAGTTTGTTGGATGGTGATCTTAAACAGATCTGGGATGCAAGTCTAGAATAGTTTATGCCATTGGGCAAATGGGGTCAATGAAGATGAACTGCTGAGAGTGTTTTCTTTGGTAAAGGGCAATGTTACAAAGCAAGATAATCGATTTTGGAACAATTTTTAAATCTGGAAATTGGTGGAATGAAAGCCAGTGGATGAAGGGCAGTTAAGAATCCTTCATCATGTTGGCAGAGAGAAAGTGAATGAACATTATCAAGGAGCAGTAAAGAATTCCTAGGAAATATTCAAAGTGAAAGAATTAGTGGAAACAGGAGCAGCTAAGAATTCTTGTTCATGCTAACTCTGAAGAAAACATAATTAATAACAGAGATTGAACACAAAGTGTATTTAAACAAATTCTGGGGTATTCTTTTTCTCTACTACTAAGATTATGAAACATATATGAATTTTGTAAACACAGAAGACATAAAACGTAGGTTAGAACAACTTATTGATCCATAGAAAGACACAGGAATTCTGTAGCAGGTCCCAGAACATCAAATCCACATTCAAACGGTCCAGCAGCAATGAAATTCAACAACCTTTGTATTAACAAGTCTCAGAATTACAACGCAGTCCAGAGAGTAAATCACCAACCCCAAATACATCTCATGGGGAGGTATTTATACAAAAAGGAGATACAAAATATCATGTAGATAAGATATCAAGCAATAACTTCCTTCACCTACTCTACAGAAGAAGTAAATGAGAGAAATGAATGCAGCAGTAAATGTTAGTGTGCTCGCTGTTTAGTCTGTTAGGTATATTTGACTTTTTGGACTGAGTGAGTCGGCTGGTAGATGCGTCTTAAATCTGCGTTCCTGCGTTTGCTGTCTTGCTGTGTTGTTGTCCCGGCCTTGTCATTGGTGCTTGGTCTTGCTTTAATGAGATGCAGTCCCAACCTGATTTCCTCTTTTTGCTGTCTTTATTCTTTGATAGGTGGCCCGTGCATTTGAATTTGCTGACCTGTAGCTGATAAAAAAGAAAAAGAACCAAACTTACCTCGGTAAAACCTCCAGCATTCCCTGCCACCATTGGTTTGTTGGCAACTGATGTCATTGTATTTTTATTAGTGTCTCATCAGCTTCAGTATACATGTAGAAGTTGGACTGGACTTCAAAAAGATGATTTATCTCATGTTCAATGTAGAACAAATTTTCTAGTTTGTCATATAGACTCTGTACGGAGGGAGGCACTGTGTCTTCTGACATGCTTGATGATGCTGTAATTTGATTAGAAACATAGGTATTTACCCTGTTAGCATATTGTTCATGTGTTAACAGTCTCCCACTGCTGGTCAATAGGCTGGGTAACCCTTTGCTATGCAATATTGCAAACTTTTCTTTGAAGGCATTTATCTCTGTCTGCATTTCCTGGCACTTTCTTTCTAAAGTCTATACAAAATTCCTCAAGGTCAGCACCTTTTTCACTATCAAAATGGTGTCTGTTCTGTTCCTGATATCTGAGCTGCTAGTTGTTCTTTAGTATGAGTATTCAAACATTGAATCATTCTATTGGCCTGTTCAGGCATGTTTCCCAATAATGCTCTGGCCTTTTGAGTCTCAAATTGAGCTATCCCTATCAATTCTATTTGCTCATGTATCGTCTGAATTGATTGCCATTGGTCAGTGATAGACTGGCCAATTTTGGCCCACAAAATTGTCTTGATTTCAGCCAGAGTTTTATGAAGAGTAAGCTCTTTTTCTAAGGATTTTATTTTGTTATCTAAGGCCTTTATTTCTCTTGTTTTTTCAGCCACTGTTATCTTGGATTTGTCATAGCTTACCTCTAGCTTGGCAAACTTTTCTTTGGCCTCTTTCAGCTCTGTCATTTGGACTTCTAGCTCTTTTACTGCTCTCATCATTTCTTCCATACTCATGCTAGATTCTGGTGTTGTTATTGCTGCTACTGCTGAAGCATCCGTGGTTGATGTACCTGTTGTTGATGCTGGGATGATAGGAGGGATTGCTGCTGCAAGTGTGGGATGGGCAGAGGCAACTGTTGGAGTTGTTTCAGGTGGCTGGGAGGTCAAATCTCCCTGCTTGGACTGCAATGCTCTCTCCAACTCTTGCTCCATTTGAATTATCCTTTGATTCATCCTCATCATCAAATCCATTGTATCTCATTCTGCCTTCTCTTCTGCAAGTTCTGTAGTTTGTGGGTGCATGGTTGCAGGTAGCCTCAATTGCTTTCTAAGTGCATCAATATCTTCTTCCTTTTTCCTTATGAGGGCTTTGATGCCCTTGGCATCCTTAGGATCATGCCCTAGCTCAACAATGATTTCCTCCAGGGTTTTTATTCTATTGTCTTTAGCCAAGGAAGATATTCTTTCCAAATCCAATTGGGCAGATGTATTGATTAATGACTCCTTCAGTTGGTGGTCCAGCATTGCCTTGTCTGCCAATGTAGCATAGACCATTTCGCCTGTTTTCTTGTGTAGCTCAATTTGGTCCATTGGGTGTATATCTTTGGCGAGGACTTCTAGATTTGTCTTTATGTAGTCCGCAACTGTCTGTGGTTGTTGAACTTTAGGCTTGAAATGACTTAAGATCATTTTCTCCTCCTTAATGTCATAAGCTGCCATCAGTCTTTTGTAGAAATTTTGAATAATTTAACACATATTCAACAGAGATTATCCTGATCATGTACTATTGCAGAATACATACACAATACATAAGCTCCTCTACGTTGATCATCAATATAGCAGCATCAATAACAATAAAACATCAAGAGCATTCACACATTAACACCGTATGTAACCCGGGGAAAGCATCTTGCTAAAAACCCCACACTATCTGTATATTAATGATTGAGACCATGTAACATTATAAAGTACAATGCTTATCACAAGCAATCCAGTACCAACTCCACCTGTTACACACAATACAGCTAAGATCTGATCTCCAAATCTATTCCACTGCTTGCCTGCCTCCACTGCTCAATACCTGCTCAAGAATGAATGAGAATGGTCTACCAAACTCGTATTTCACCTCCAAAGAATCACTCACAATGTGTAAGACGTGAGAAGAAGCTACAAACTAGGCAAATACATGAGCAAACTCATTGGCATACTCAATCCCTTGATTGTGCAAGATCTGATGCACAACTATAGTCACAACTGATAGCAATCCGATTCTCTAACACCTGTTCCTGCTGAATTGAACATGCACTGACATGAAACTAAGTTAACTGATGTATTCTATAGTTGTATTATGAGTTAATAATTAGTTTAAAAACTCATCATTAGTCTATTTGCAGTTAGACTAACTACAACTAGTTTAACCAAGTCAAATTGAACACAACTCCATCAACTCCACAATCAACTCCACCAAACTCAACTGATTGAGTTCTAACTGAAGTCATGCATGCAACAACTCAACTGACTCATAAGAAAAGCATACTTCCTTCTGACAGCTGCATGGGCCACATTTGTAGCTCAAACTGAAGTGCTCCAAGAGAATAAGATCAAGTTTATAGTCCAAATATTATTATGAGACAATAATATTTGACTTTTCTATTTTTGACGGCCAGTCTAAAAATAGACTTTGATCACCCACACTGTGGTCACCCACACTTTGGTCACCCACATTGTGATCACTCACACTTTGGTCACCCACATTGTGATCATCCACACTGTGATCAAAAATAGAACTTGCGCCATAATTTGCCTGCGGGCCCACTTAGTGAAGGCGACTCTTTTCACTAAGCTCCATCATCTTGTTGCAATCTCAACACTCCCTATCGACAAGATATGGATTATCAGCAACCCCTATCCTGCCTCGGTGGTACTCGAATTTGCTCCTGGTGAGAGCCTTCGTCAGAATATCAACATCCTGATCCTCCGTTGGAATGTATGAAAGCAACTTGATCCTCCGCTGCACACAATCTCTGATATGATGGTACCTGATGTCAATATGCTTAGATCTATCATGAAATACAGGATTAGCCGAGAGTTTAATGCAACTCTGGTTATCACAGTAAATCACAGTAGAATCCAAATGAGAACCGAACAAACCAACCAGGATCTTCCTCATCCATATAGCCTCGCGTGCAGCCAGACTTGCTGCCATATACTTGGCCTCCGCTGAACTGAGTGCCATGGATCTCTGCTTCCTGCTGTACCAAGAAACTGTTGTCGATCCAATATTGAAGACCCCTCCTGATGTGCTCTTTCTGTCCATTGGGCTCCCTGCCCAATTTGCATCCGTGAAGCCACATAGCTTCACCTCATCCTCCTGTCTGTACCACAAACCATATCCCGATGTGCCTCTCAAGTAGCGCAATACATGCTTGCCCGCCTTCCAGAAGAGCTTGGTAGGCTTAACCATAGCTTGTGAAAGCTGGTTAACTGCATAGCATATATCAGGTCGTGTATTGACCAAATACATCAGCGACCCCACCAATTGTCGATAAACAGTGGCATCCACTTCTTCTCCCGAAGTGACATCCTCCTTCCTCCAACCTCCAGGAAGAGGAGTATCAACAGGCTTGTAGCCATGCATGTTGAACTTCTCTAGTATCTCCCGAGCATACTTGCCCTGAGAAACAAACAGTCCACCACTGCGCTGCCATATTTCCAATCCTAGGAAATAGTGAAGGAGGCCCAAGTCCTTCATCTCAAACTCTGTAGCAAGATCCTTCTTGCATGACAATATCAACAACTCATCACCCGTTAGAATCAAATCATAAACATACAGTACAATGATAAGCAACTTACCCTCCACCAAAATCTGGTATAGGTTAGGATCCGCCTCGCTCTTGGAGAATCCAAGTCCTGTGAAATAGCTGTCTATCCATGTGTACCAAGCACGTGGTGCTTGCTTCAACCCATACAGCGCTCTCTTGAACTTGCACACATGCGACTCGCTGCTAAAGACCTCAAAGCCTTCGGGCTACTCAATGTACACCTCCTCCTCAATGACTCCATTGAGGAACGCAGTTTTCACATCCATCTGATGAATGTGCCATCCCATCTGCGCTGAGAGAGAAAGAATCGTCCGTATGGAAGAATACCTTGCGACAGGTGCAAAGGTCTCCTCATAATCGATCCCCTCTATATGTGAAAAGCCTCGGGCAACAAATCTTGCCTTGTACTTCTCCACACTCCCGTCAGCTGCCTGCTTGACCTTGTAGATCCATCTCGAACCCACCACTGATTTCCCTTCTGGTCTAGGAACAATCTCCCATGCACTATTTCTGACAATAGAATCATACTCTTCCACCATGGCGTCTACCCATGCGGGATCCTCCACAGCTTCCTCGAAAGAGGATGGCTCAGTCACAACGCACTTGCTCATCAGAGCCATGTATCCAGTGTACCGATCAGGTGACTGTCTCTGCCTGCGTTGGGCTGTAGGTGGTCCTACAACTTTCTCTGCATCTTGAGCTAGTCGCTCAGCTTCTGTCAAGCGCTTTCGCCCTCTGATGGTTGGCGCTGCATGAGTGGTCTCTTCCACTCCATGAACCTCGTCCTGTGGCTGATCCACGTCCTGAAGCTCATCCTTAGGAACTAATAGCTCCTCATCTGCATGCAAGTGTAGCTCCCTCTCAAGCGAACACTTCATGGCTTTCTCCTCCTGAAATTTTATATCCCGTCGCACAACAGTTTTACCACTGTCTGGCAAATACACACGATAGTTGTGGGGCGTATCAGTGTACCCCACAAATATCCCAACCTCTGCGGTCGGCTCCATCTTCTTCCTGGCATCCTTCGTCACATGCATGTAAACGTTAGCACCAAAAATCCTCAAATGAGAAAGATCAGGCTTCTTACCAGAATAAGTCTCCTCAGGTGTACTCATGCCAAATATCCTATGAGGACAACGGTTCTGCACATAAACTATTGTATTGCATGCTTCCGCCCAGAAGTGAAGGGGTAGGCCCTGATCATGCAACATTGCCCGTGCAGCACCCACAATTGTTCTGTTCTTCCGCTCAGCTACCCCGTTCTGCTGTGGGTTATGGGGAGCTATGAGCTCTCGACGAATCCCTTCTGCCTTGCAGAAATCCTTGAACTCGTCCGAGATGTATTCACCACCATTACCGCTCCTAAGAGCCTTCACCTTCTTCCCCGACTCCTTCTCGACCAGTGCTTTGAATTCACAGAACTTTGAATATGTCTCGCTCTTCTTTTGCATGAAGAAGATCCAGCACTTACGAGAGAAATCATCAACAAAAATCACATAATACCTGTGTTTTGCTGTCGAAGCAACTGAGAAAGGTCCACACACGTCTGTGTGAATTCTCTCAAGGATCGTCGTGGCGCGACTATCCTTCTCGTGAAAGGTGGCTTTCACAAACTTCCCCAAAGTACACCCCTTGCACTGATATGACTGCGCATGTGTGCCTTTAGGAAGCCCTGTAGTGATCTGCTGCAGTATCTTCAAGGCTCCATGGTGAAGGTGACCCAATCTCCTGTGCCACAACTCGCCATCATCCCGGCTCACCAATCCTTCTGCCTTGCCTGCCATTGATGCGCATCCATCTACATGCAATTGATATAGGTTCCTCACTCGAACCCCTATCTTCCGGGTCTCACCAGTTGTCTTGTTGCGCAGGAAAGCCTTTCCCTCGCTGAAAACAACATCATACCCCTTGTCTTCTAACATCGCCACTGAGATGAGATTCTTTGTCAATCTTGGAACATGCATGACTTCCTTCAATACGAAGGGTTTACCAGACTCCCTCTCAAAGGAAATGGTACCGATATCGGTCGCACTGTATCTACCATCATCGCCCATCTCGATGTGCACTCCAAGATCTTTGTCCTCCAGATCAGAGAATAAATCTCTATCTCTCGTCATGTGAAAAGACGCACCACTGTCCAAGAACCACATTGATCCCATCACACTTGAAACCAAGCATGCGATCAATGAAAAATCAAGCTCAAACTGTGAGGCTAGAGCCTCTCCTGCTGAAGATCCAGCAGCCTGCTTGTTCTTCTTCTTTTGCGGACAATTAGTGGCATAGTGTCCATGCTGGTGACAGTGAAAACACTTCACCTTGGAAATATCCTGCTTCTTGCCTTTTTCTCTTCCCTTTCTTTGCTTTGGCAGCTAAAGCACAATTCTCTTCATCAACTCCCTTTGACGAAGATCCGTCCCTGGTACTCCGCCTGATCTCCTCCTGCACAAGATTTGACCATAGTCTTTCCCATCCTGGAAATTTCTCCCGACCATTGACAGAGCCCTGATAGGAATGCCAACTCTTCGGAAGACCAAGGAGAGCCAAGCTCACCAAGTACTCATCATCGACAGTAACCCCCACACTTCCCAGCTCATCTCGACACTGAGTGAACTTCATGAGATACTTGGGAATACTGTCACCCTTCTCGCATTTGATGTTTCTAAGTTTATCTTTGAGCGCCAGCTTCCTCTCATCACTCTTGCTTTGGAATAATTCTGTTAATGATTTCCACATCAAATATGGAGTAGCCTTTCCATGGAGGCTGGACACAATGTGATCCTTCACGCCCTCCAACAGAATCCTTCGACATTTGCGGTCTTCTTTTGCCAAACTTCCGCCTCAGCAGCATCAGTAGGCTTTGGGATATCCGTATCTATGAACTCCTTCAGCCTGTTATCATCCAATACTGCCTCCATCCTGTCCTTCCATGCAATATAGTTTGAGCTACCCTCAAGAGCATACTCCAATCACAATTCGTTGAAAGACATTGTTGCATTGTCACCAAGAAAACATTGCTGCAAATTCAAATTCCACTAGCAACCAACTCAACCGCCTCGGATCTAAGATTCGTGAGAACACAATATTTCTCGTACAGAGATTGACTGTATGGGCATTCATCGGATATCTCACCTTCCAAAGGAAGGATGAATCCATAGGCTACCTGGCCCGATTACAGACTTTGCCTGAAGAAATAGAATGTAAACACTTCCTGAATAGTAGATCTGATGATCAATCCTCACTTGATATCCTGTAAAAATCTCTTCTACAAATCAAGCAGCTCTGATACCATGTAGAAATTTTGAATAATTTAACACATATTCAACAGAGATTATCCTGATCATGTACTATTGCGGAATACATACACAATACATAAGCTCCTCTACGTTGATCATCAATATAGCAGCATCAATAACAATAAAACATCAAGAGCATTCACACATTAACACAGTATGTAACCCAGGGAAAGCATCTTGCTAAAAACCGCACACTATCTGTATATTAGTGATTGAGACCATGTAACATTACAAAGTACAATGCTTATCACAAGCAATCCAGTACTAGCTCCACCTATTACACACAATACAGCTAAGATATGATCTCCAAATCTATTCCACTGCTTGCCTGCCTCCACTGCTCAATACCTGCTCAAGAATGAATGAGAATGGTCTACCAAACTCGTATTTCACCTCCATAGAATCACTCACAATGTGTAAGACGTGAGCAGAAGCTACAAACTGGGCAAATACATGAGCAAACTCATTGGCATACTCAATCCCTTGATTGTGCAAGATCTGATGCACAACTATAGTCACAACTGATAGCAATCTCATTCTCTAACACCTGTCCCTGTTGAATTGAACATGCAATGACATGCAACTAAGTTAACTGATGTATTCTATAGTTGTATTATGAGTTAATAATTAGTTTAACAACTCATCATTAGTCTATTTGCAGTTAGACTAACTACAACTAGTTTAACCAAGTCAAACTGAACACAACTCCATCAACTCCACAATCAACTCCACCAAACTCAACTGATTGAGTTCTAACTGAAGTCATGCATGCAACAACTCAACTGACTCATAAGAAAAACATACTTCCTTCTGACAGCTGCATGGGCCACATCTGTAGCTCAAACTGAAGTGCTCCAAGAGAATAAGATCAAGTTTATAGTCCAAATATTATTATGAGGCAATAATATTTGACTTTTCTATTTTTGACAGCCAGTCTAAAAATAGACTTTGATCACCCACACTGTGGTCACCCACACTTTTGTCACCCACATTGTGATCACTCACACTTTGGTCACCCACATTGTGATCATCCACACTGTGATAAAAAATAGAACTTGCGCCATAATTTGCCTGCGGGCCCACTTAGTGAAGGCGACTCTTTTCACTAAGCTCCATCATCTTGTTGCAATCTCAACATCTTTGCTGTTTGGAGGGTGTTGTTTTGAGAAGTTGATCATAGAGCTGTATTCTTAACAATTCATTTTGGGCTTTAATTTCCATGAATTTTCCTTTAATACTAGATGGTTGCTTGCTTTGCTGGTTGGAGAGCTGGTGGACGTTTGCTGGTTGGTTTCCCTCTCTCTCCTTGGACTCTCTATGATTTCTTCACTAATTTCTCTTCAGGTAGAGGATCTACTCTTTGCCTTTTGGCCTCTGGTTGCTCTGTTGACCCACTTGCAGGTGTGGTTTCTTCTCTGTCCTGTTTCTTGCTTCTTTCCTCATTGAGAGGAGTCTGTAATTCTAGAATCTGTGGTGCCTCTGTCTACAATGGAGGGGCTTGCCCTTGACCCTGTTCCTTTGAGGTAGTTGGCTGGTCTGTCATTGTTTCTAGCTCTGTATCTACTACCTCCTTGCCTTTTGCTGTACCTGTTGCTGGTGTAGTCCTTTCTTGGGCAGCGTGTGAAGATGCAGCAGTTGATGTGCCTTCTCCGACTTGTTGTGGCAGTTTGAATGACACCTGCCCAAAAGAATCCAAGTCAAGAGTCTTTTCCAAATCTTTCACATTTTGCTCCATTATTTCTTCCTTAGTGAGCTGTTCAACTAGTGTTCCTTCTACCCACTCATCTTGGTTGGAAAATTGTTCTATCTGTGCAATTTTGCAATGTTCATAAGCTGACAACCTATATTTTATTTTTCTTGCATTGATAAAGCCATTTGGGTCATAAGGTACCCACCAAAAGCTCCTTTTTAATCTGAGTTTTTCACCCAATATCTAATCAACATCTTGCCATCCTTCTTTTTTGTTCATGACATAGGGGGCTAGTTGGTCTCTGAATTTCAACTGAGCCTTTTTCTTGGTGCTATGGAAATGAGTCAAATCTGAATTGATAAATTGCCTGTAATATTCCAAGGCAAATAGTCTCATTGGCACATATCTTGGCAGCCTGTAGGGGCACGGCTCACAGCCATATATCCGGATGACAGTGTGATTTTGGTAAAAGTACCAGTCACCTATTTTGTAGTTTTTTGAGAGCTGCAATATTTTCTGCATATCATAAGACAGTCTAGGAGGATGTGTTCTCTTTAGGAGAGAAGAGACTGGATAGACAAACATGTCAATGAACTCACAGTAAGAGTAGGGAGAGCCGCGGACTTCATGAAAAACTGAGGTCCAAAAAATCACAGACCTCTTTTCTCCTTTAGAGTCCAATCTTTTGATGGGGCATTGGAAACAATCTGGCTGATAATATAGGAACAGATGACAGATGTAGGATGAATACTTGAAGACTCCCTCCCTATCTAGTTTCAATAGCTGGTCATGTATCTTGTTGGCAATGAATTTGGCATAATTGTATTTGACAGCAGGGGGCTTCCCTAGGGAAATGCAGACATTAAGACTAATATAGTTTCATCAATATGTTCACTTGTTTTGAAGCCCAGAACATAGGATATCATATCAACCAACAATTTACCCACTTCATTGAACCATACATAGTGAAAAGGAGGTGGCTCTGTAGGCTGGCGATCTGCTCTCATAAATACTTTGGCAATTCGGGTTATCTCTGAGCTAGAGAGTTTAGGACCTTCATCAAGCAAGAATTTCATAGAAAGAGGGAACAATGGCTGAGTTGGTTTGAACTTTAACATTTGATTGATGGAGTCAGGAGTTATCTGAAAGAGGATGCTCCCAGATGGAGATTTGACTGCCCTTTGAGTTGGTTCATAGTTTTCACAGCAGAGGTGAATTATCTCAAGGAAGATATTGACAGAGGGGAGGAAGTATATGGGCAGATTTGATTCCCATATCCCATAAATATCATTGTTATTCAGATAACTGTTCCTTAGCTCAGAGAATGTCTGCAGGTGGTTTGTGTCAACAACCAAGTCTTGGATTAGATAATCCTTATCAGCCAAAGGTAGTGATTCCAATTCCTTGTGGGGTGCATTGAGAGGAGTGACATTCAAGGCTGCTGGAGTCTCCATTTTTAAACTATCCGTGTTTTTGATTTGAATGTGGGTCTAAGCAGCAACAGAACAGTGAGTACTAGTTCTGAGGTTTTCCCAGGAAATTGCAGACTGAGCCTTACATAGAAATGGCCTCATTGTGTAAAATTTATGGTTAAAACAAATTTTGCAGAGTTTAATAAGGGTTTTTGACTGAATTTGTTGGATTTGCTGGCTCTGTGAGCAGAATGCAAAGAAAATGAGCTTGAACTTTTAGCCAAATGAGCGAAAATTGCAGAGGGAAATGGATTTTGAGGAGTTCTTTTGATAAACAAGACAAAAACAATGGATATAGCGCGTAGGTTTGGGTATGGCACTGTGTTTTTGTTCAAAAGCCTGGTTTACTATGAAAATGGGTAAAACTGGTCACTTTGTGGAAAGAATATTTAAAAACAGGGATGGTGGCAGTATATCTCTCAAGAGCTGGCGACTTGATTTGTGCAATTTATTGGTTCCACAGGTTCAGAGAGAAAAAATGGAAATGCAGAGGGTTCAGGAGTATTTGAGTAAATACCTGCTTCAGATGGGCGCTAGGTGCACACTATGGACTGCAGGCCAAGCTGAGGGATGCGCTGTGGAGTCGCTTTGAGTGGGTGACGGACTGTGCAAATTTGGTGGCGAATTCGTCGTAATTCGCATGTAGAGGTTTCCACAAACAAACAATAGAAATAAACCAAAAACAATCACTTGCGCGACTTTTAACACAATTTGGGCCTTTTTGGGCTTTTGGCGCTTTTTAATGATGACGTCACGATGACGTAATTTTGTCGTGTAGCGGGTACGGAGGATGACGTGTTAACTGATGTGTTGGATGACGTGGCAGATGACACGGTGGCGAGGTGGTGAAGTCAGCAGATGACATGGTGCTGATGCGGAGCGGTGGTGGGCGACGTGGATGCGACGTCATCAGGTGACGTGGGGATGATGTCAGGGGGTAGGCGGCGGGGCAGTAAGCAATATTCCCCTCACCGCCTTTGGCCCATGGTGGTTTTGGAGGAGGGGGCTCCGATCACGTCGGGAAGCCGACGCGTGGCAGGGGTATGGCAGCAATACCGCTAATCCCCCAGACGCTAATGTTCGGCAGATAAGGGCTTCCGATATCGCCGCCAGCTGTTGGATCTATGGTGCAGGATCTGACGGTCGACAGGCGAGGTAAGCAGCGGGGGTTTATGATGCGGGAGCCGCGTTAATATTTCGGCATTAAATAATGTTTGCGGGGGTTTAAAAACTTTGATTATGGGTTTTATGTGGTTTACGCAGGCGGCTATGGTTATTCGTTTAACCAAATGTCAAACAAATCCCATTATATATGCTCGCCAGGAGTTAATAATGGTTTTTGTAGGGGGTCTCAATGCGGTTGTTTATTTAACCGAGTGTCAAATAAACCCCAATGGATTACAAACGTGGAAGGGTTATTATTAAGGTCCCAAATGGACTAATAATTCCCGAAACTGTATTATAAGGCTATAGTTGCCAGGGGTAGGAATATTATGTATTTTTTGGGTTTTTTTGTATAGTTTTTTTTTTTTTTTAATAGGGGTGGGAAAAATAATAAAGGAGCTATAAAATAGAGTCAATGTTAATATGATTTATGGATAGATAACGCTAAGTTTACAAGGTAATAACTTAGGTTTTTTGGGGAAATGAAGTAAAATGGTAAGATCTTTTACACAAGAAATGTGGCTTGTTTTAACTAAGTAAACGCAACGTTCCACTTAGTATTTATCATAAAATGAAGTGAACTAGGACTACTGAGCAGATCCCAATGTCCTTGAGGGGATGTCAGTAAGGGTACTAGGGGGAATGAGAGGGGAAATTAGTCATGCTCCACTATTTTACAACCAACTGCCATGGCACTTGTGACATTTATGAGATAAGTCTTTCTTGACAAGACAAAAAATGATCACAAACTTGGTTCTGCAACCTCAAACTGCCTACCCAGCCTAATACACCTAGCATGTTTTCTTCCTTTTGATAGGGTGCATTTGGACTAGAAAACCCTGATTTTTCTCTTTTTCTTTTGAATGCCCTCCTATCTTAAGTCTACCCTTATCTCTTCCAATGGCCCAGATTAAGCAGTTGGGTTCCTTTGTTTCTCTACCTACCTGCTCATCTGCCAAGCTTGAACTATTTGGACAGATCTTTATTCTCTATTCTAAAGACAAGTAAATTCAAACATGATCTAACCAGGATTGAAGTGTCTGGCTATTCATCAACTGTGTCAAGAATCAACCACCTGTATACAATGAAATTCTTCAAAAAGGGAACAATAGTGGTTTGGGTTCTTTGGGTTTGGGGTTAATTTTCATCATCTTTTCTGACCAATTCATTCTTTTTGCCCTTTGATTTTTCTTTTAGGGCATACCCTCTTTTCATTTTTTAATTGTCTTCCTTTGTTTACAAAATATGGAACCTTTGCAGCATGCAAGGATGAACATATTTGGCTCTTCTACAGTCAATCATGAAAAATGAAACCTATTGGTATAGGAACCTAACAATTAGTATAGTATTATTTATTGTCTTCAGCATTTGACCATTTACTGGCCCATGATCTGCCTCTGTGCCATCCAAGCTTTTTAGAAAATAGGTGTTGTTTCCTTGTACAATCTGAATAACAAAAGGTCCTTTCCATAGAAAATCAAATTTTCCATGTTTTCCTTTATCTTCTCTTCTGGAATCCCACTTTAAAACTTTATCCCCAATGAAGAAATCCTCTGCTTTGGTTTTTTTATCAAACATCTTTTTCAGTTTTTCTTGTAGAACTTGACTTCTCTGGTACACTTCCTCTCTAGTCTATTGCAAGTGAATAGTTTGATTAATCCTTCTCTGAATATGATTAGGTTCTGCTTGTATTTCTTGCTGCAATTTTATTACTGGGATTCCCAAAGAAGAAGGGAATCTTGCCTCCATGCCATAAACCAATTCATATGGGCTTGTTCCAATAGATCTTTTGGTGGTCAATCTGTCTGCCCATAGTGCATTTACCAGTTTTTTATGCCAATTTTTCTTGTTTTCCTCCAATACTTTCTTAATGATGTTGATTAAGCTTTTGTTGGATGACTCAGCTAGACCATTACCTTGAGGGTAATAGGCTGTGGAGTGGCCCAAGGTAATGTGGTACTTATGACAAAAATTGATCATTCTTTTGGATTTAAAGGCAGCAGCATTGTCTGTAATAATCTTCTCCGGACAGCCAAATCTAGACAGAATATTGGTTTCTAAGAATTGCATGATGATTGAGTCATTGGCTTGCCTACAAGGGATAGCTTCTATCCACTTGGTAAAATAGTTTGTGGCTATCAAAATCCACCTATGCTGACTAGAGGATGAGGGGTGGATTTCCCCAATGAAGTCTAAACCCCATTTTTGAAATGGCCTTTCAGTTGAAATGGGTTTGAGGGGCAAAGGCAACAACTTTTTCTTGCCTTCAAAAATTTGGCATTTGTGGCAAGAAGTTACATATTTCTTTGCATCAGCAAAGAGTGTGGGCCAATAAAATCCAGCCCTTAGGATTTTATCAGCTGTTGATTTCCAATATAAATGTCCACCACAGTCCCCTGCATGAAATTCCTTAAGTACTTTGTCAGTTTCATCCAGTGTTAGGCTAAGAAAAATACCTTCATGGTTTTTCCAAAACAACACATTATCTATGATACAAAACTTTGAGGCTTTCATTTTCAAGAATCTCTTTTTAGTCTTGGATAACCCTGGAGGAGCTTGCAGGTTTAACAATATATAACATATGTCAGCATGCCAAGGTGATTGTAAAAAGGCTTGATTGATCTGTGGAGTGGCCATCTCCTGCTCGTTATCCAGTTGATTGATGTCAAGGGCTTGAAAATTGGTTTCAGTCATCAGCTTGGCTAGTCCTTGTCCTTTTATCAACTTTGTTGGCTTAATTTCAGTGTCATATTCTAAAATGTTAGCTATCCATTTGCCCCTTTTACCTTCAATTCCTCCTTGAGTTAGAATGTCTTTGACCACGGAATTTGGGACATAAGCTATCACATGAGAATACAAGATATAAACTCTGAAATCCTTGATGGCTTTTACAAGGGCATAAGCTTGTTTTTCCATGATCTAATATTCTAGAGGTGCATCTCTAAGTGCTTTGCTGAAAAAAGCAATGGGTTTCTCACATCCTTGGTCATCTTTTTGCAATAGGACAACAGCAATAGTATGCTCAGATGCAAAGGAAAAGATCATGAAGTCTCTATCAAACTTGGGGCTTGTGAGGACTAGTGTTTTTGTTAAAGCTATTTTGATATCCTCAAAGGCTTGTTTAGCTTCTATTATCCATTTAACTTTAGAATCTTTCTTCAGCATGTTATTCAACAGTCTTATTAGTTCGGCCAAGTTGGGAATGAACCTCCTTAGGAAATTGATATTTCCTGAAAAATCTTGCAGTTCTTTGATATTTCTTGGGTGGGGCACTTGGAGAATAGCTTGTATTCTGTCCGGGTCAATTCTAATGCCATATTTTGAAATTATGTGACCTAGGAGTTTGCCTTCTTCTAGGCCAAACAGTGATTTCTTTGGGTTCAATGATATGCCATATTTTCTGCAAATTAGGAACACTTGTCTCAAATGCTCTAAATGTTCTTGGTCTGATTTTGAAAAAGCAGTGAGATCATCGAGATATATGACTAAGAAATCATGGATCTCTTTTGCAAAGGCTATGTCCATTGCTCGTTGAAATGTGGCCCCTGCATTTTTGAGTCCAAAAGGCATTTTGACATATTTGAAGGTTCCCCAAGGTGTTGTAAAGGCAGTTTTATCTTGATCATCTGGGTGAACTAAGATCTGATTGAATCCTGAGAATCCATCTAACAATGAGATCCTAGAGGCTCCCACTACCCTTTGTAAAATGTGATCCATCTTGGGTAAGGGGTAGTGGTCCTTGAGAGAGACTTTATTCAAATTTCTTAAGTCAACACACAGTCTTATCTCTCCCGTTTTCTTCCTAGTAGGCACTAGATTTGAAATCCACTCTGAGAACCTGATAGGTGTAATTATTTCAGCTTCATACATTCGTTTGACTTTCTTTTCAATCAGGGGAAGGAGGACAGGATTCACCCTTATAAGCTTTTGTTTAAAAGGATTTTGATTTTCTTTCAAAGGTATTGTATGTTGTATGACAGAAGTATCATAGGACTTGAGGTCCTCATAGCTCCAAGAAAAGACATCTTGGAATTCTTTAAACAAATCAATGTATTTCAGCTTTTGATCAGGAGGCAATGCTTTGGACAGTTTTATCAATCTGGGATTTTCTGTGGTTCCAATATTGCAGTCCTCAATTTCTACATTTAGTGGTTGCATTTTTGGCTTTCTTGGAATATCATTGGAATCAAATATATCCTCCAAAGGAGTTAGGCCTGTGGGCAGAAAATTATCCTTTAGTTCAATTACTTCAGATTCTCCCTCAGCCATTTCATCGAGGTCCATTTGCTTCAGCTCTTGTAAATTTTTGTTATCAAAAGTTGTTGGATGCAAAATCAAATTTGCTGTTTCAACTGATATACTTTGCTCACTTTTGTCTATTTGTTGTTGATCATCAATGGTGCTTGTGTCAATGTTTATACTTGAGAATTCCTCTTTCAAATTCAAGAAATTATTTATTTGTGTATCATCTTCAAACACCTGCCAATCTTTGACATTATCTGGGATTGCAGGTCTGTGTTTGATTTCAGCAGTGAAGTGGTGGTTGGGCTCAAATGGTAGCTTGCAAGTGTTGGCAAAAGTTGCCAAACTATGCATGTAAATTGTGCTTTCTTAGAATTTTGGTGAGCTGAGATTCTGAGAAGGTGTTAAGTATTTCAATGGCTGCCCCTCTGTAAGCTCTTAACCTAAGATCATTTGTAACAAAGTTTCCCTTCATCTGTTGTATAATCAAATATGGGTCCCCTAGAATTGAAATCCTAGCTGCCCCAAGACTTTTAATCAATTTGAGACCCAATAAAAGGGCCTCATATTCGGCCATGTTGTTTGTACATTTGAAATTTAGCCTATATGCATGACCTTGAGAATGGTCATTTTGCATGTTGTATATCCAAACCCCTGCCCCTGCTCCTAATTTGTTCACTGACCCATCAAACTCTAGGTGCTATAAGATTTCTTGATTGTGACTAGCCTTAGGAGTTTTGGAAACTAGTTCAGTGGGCAAAGTTGGATTTTGTAAGTCATAGGGCATGATTTGTTCATTTGTTGCATCAATCACACCAACAATTTTTTGATCTTGGGCACTAGATTGTTCATTTATGCTTTTTGTTTGTGCTGTTTCCAGGAGTTTGACATCAGTTTTGGGACACATCTCAGCATTGTATAAGATGAATGAATCCATATCGGAATGCATAGAATAGATGGGGAAGTTTTGGGGTTTCTCTTGACTGCTAACCACATATTTCATCAATGTTTCCCGGTACAATCTCTTTGGCTGTCCAAAGACTGAAATGGTGGCATAGGACATGTCTAGTTGCAAAGATCCTTGGAGTTTTGCACCCCAAGATCTGGACAAAAGCATGCCATACTTTGGTGGGATATCAGCTACCACCACATCCATCAAGATTGTCTTGGCGGGGTATTGTACTAGAGATACACACAGATCTTTGATTAGGCCTAGACACCTGACCTGGCTGGAATCAAATGAGAACATGTCTTTGTATGGTCTTGTGATATCTAGGTCCAGTCTTTCCATCACAAACTTAGGCATTAGGTTATGGGAAGCTCCCGAATCAAACATTACATTATGCAGCAGTTTGTCATGAATGTTCAAGCTCACATAGAATGGAGGAACTCCTCCATTTACTGTTTTACCATTTACCTCAGGACCAAAAATCAGTTCTGGTTGGTCATCTAAAACATTGACTGCATCTCTATTCTTTGATATTTGAAGTGACCTATTGATTTGTTCCCTATAAACTTCATGTTTGGCCAATTCAGACAGTGGAATAGCTATTTTCAATTTGCCTATTTCTGTTTCTAGGTTAAAAGGTTTTTCCACTTGAATTCTTGTATTGCAAGCAACAAGGTTTTCCTTTTTTGCTGTACTTTCAGTGACCTTCTCTTCATCATGAGTGTTGTTTTGAAGTAAATCTGTTTTGAAATTATTTTTAGGAGGGCAATTTAGATTTTCTTTTGAGGGAAGGGATGTAGATGATTTTTTTTCTTAGGGTTGTAAGTCTGATATGTCTTCCGCAGTGGCCTCCTTTGGGTCGAGGTCTGTTTTA
Organism: Pinus tabuliformis; assembly: GCA_031772625.1. Classification (NCBI taxonomy): domain Eukaryota; kingdom Viridiplantae; phylum Streptophyta; class Pinopsida; order Pinales; family Pinaceae; genus Pinus; species Pinus tabuliformis. Next base: position 980,670,876 of record CM062812.1, read on the forward strand.
GTAGGGGGATCTATCAGGACAGCTTTATCGTTTGTTTTCTTTGGCTGCTTGGTATCTTTCAGCTTGGTAGGTTCAGGCACATCTATGGTTCTACTTCTTAATTTGTATTGTTTATGAACCTCGTAGACAACTACATCATACCCTTCTCTGAAATCAAATGACTCTCTGGATTTGGTTCGAAATTTGTTGAAATTATGAGCTTCTTGGTTATCTTGGGTTAGAAAGATTTGTTGTTCATTGTTCAAACCCATTAGGTTAATTTGAGTATCCTCAGTTGGCTCACTAGAGGTTGAGGCTTCGGCATAGTTCTCTTGAAATGGAGGTCTGATATTCTGATCAGGGCCAACTTTCCCGGTGTTAGGATTTTGATTTTTTCTAAAGTTTGGATTTCTAGTGGTGTTACTTGGTTGACCATCCCAAGAAGATTTCCTTTCAATGGTTTCCACTCTGTCACCCAGTCTGTCCATGCCTTTGATGATTGCATCTAGCTTTTGTTCAAATGCTGAAGGCTCTTCTTTGAAAGTAGTCCTTCTTTCATTTCTAGCCTGATTTCTCTTAGATATCAAGTTGGCCTCTACACTAACCGCTATGCTTTGCATGTCTTCTAAGCTAGGAGGAGCCCTTTCTCTTAGCTGATATGCCATGTCGGAATCAAATCCATCAGGGAATTTGATCAAGGCTAGGTCAGGTGGAGGTCTAAGGTTTTGAGGGATAACATCGTACACATTGTTGAATCTAGCACAATAGTCCTGGACAATTTCTTGGGGGCCTCTTTTTAAACTGTCATACTCTAATAGGATATGCAATGGGTCCTTCTTCTTTTCCCATCTGTTCAAAAAGGTTTGGTATAGGGCATCTGGATCAGCAATTGTGTTTGCACCAAGTGCCCTAAACCAAGTCCTTACTTCACCGGTTAAGCTTTGAACAAAAATTTTGATTCTGACATCGTTGTCATCAATTTCATAGTTCTCAAAGTAGTCCATCATTTTCTCAGTGTGTTGATGGGCTGTATAGGAGCCAGTACCATCAAAATATGTAATTTTGGTCTGATAATCTTGAGGCATAGCCCCTAGATTTGCAGGTAACTGCAGAGGAGCATAACGATTTGCCATATTTACAGGGATAAATGGGACAACAGGAAGAAATAAGACAGCTGGAACAGCAGGGACATCAGTGAAAATATGTGCAGTGGATGGGGGAGTGGAGAGGATACTTTGAGTGTGGATGAAGAACTTGGAGAGGCTGTAGTATTGGCATAATGGAGTGCTGCTCTCCCAAGAGCAAGCTCAATTTTTTTTAAGGTTTTGCTGAAGTATATCAAGGTCTAAATCAACATAATTTTCTAGATTTTCTTGTCTTCTAAGGCTCTTAGAGATCAAGTTAGGATTTTCAAAAATAGCTGGAGGATTTGGGTCAAGATTTGACCTGGTGTAACCAGTTTTCTTCTTTGGAGCCAGCTTCTAAATGTGTTTTTTGGTATTTTTTGGAAATGTTTGAAGATCACAGTTTTTTGACAATATTCTGAAGGAAGCTCTTATGAAATATAGGAAACTTTGGGCCTTTCTTTGAATATGTTAAAACAGGGAAACTGATCAAATCTTTTAGGACAGCTGTTTTAAAGCCTAAAACTAGACTGGAGATTGACTGAAGCAACGTTTATCTACTCCTGTAAATGCACAACAAAAACAGTTTCAAAGGATACCTGGCTAACTCCAGGCTCCATCTGTAGTTTTAGAAAATAGACAACAGCAACAAACAGTCATTCAGGTTCCCAGTGGAGTCGCCAATGATGTTATCACTCAGGTTGTTCCCCAGGAAAGCTCTAAGGGGGGAATATGGCCGAGGTAACCACTAACCAATCTTTTAGCTGCAGATTCTAGCCAATCTGCAACCACAGAGGGCTCTCTCTTTGTAATTTAGCTTTGTTTTTGAAGTATTTTAGGCTAGTTATGATGCACAGGGTTTGGTTTTAAGTTTGTTGGATGGTGATCTTAAACAGAGCTAGGATGCAAGTCTAGAAAATTTTATACCATTGGGCAAATGGGGTCAATAAAGAGGAACTGCTGAGAGTGTTTTCTTTGGTAAAGGGCAATATTACAGAGCAAGATAATCAATTTTGGAACAATTTTTAAATCTAGAAATTGGCGGAATGAAAGCCAGTGGATGAAGGGCAGTTAAGAATCCTTCATCATGTTGGCAGAGAGAAAGTGAATGAACATTATCAAGGAGCAGTGAAGAATTCCTAGGCAATATTCAAAGTGAAAGAATCAGTGGAAACAAGAGCAGCTAAGATTCCTGTTCATGCTAACTATGAAGAAAACATAATTAATAACAGAGGTTGAACATGGAGTGTATTTAAACAAATTCTGGGCTATTCTTTTTCTCTATTACTAAGATTATGAAACATATATGAATTTTATAAACACAGAAGACATAAAACGCAGGTTAGAAGAACTTATTGATCCATAGAAAGACACAAGAATTCTGTAGCAGGTCCCAGAACATCAAATCCGCATTCAGACATCCAACAGAAGTGAAATTCAATAGCCTTTGTATTAACAAGTCTCAGAGTTACAGCGCAATCCAGAGAGTAAATCACCAACCCCAAATACATCTCATGGGGAGGTATTTATACAAAAAGGAGATACAAAATATCATGTAGATAAGATATCAAGCAATAACTTCCTCCACCTACTCTACGGAAGAAGTAAATGAGAGAAGTGAATGCAACAGTAAATGTTAGTGTGCTCGCTGTTTAGTCTGTCAGGTATATTTGACTTTTTGGACTGAGTGAGTCGGCCCGTAGCTGCGTCTTTACTCTGCGTTCTTGCGTTTGCTGTCTTGCTGTGTTGTTGTGCTGACCTTGTCATCGATGCTTGGTCTTGCTTTAATGAGCTGCGGTCCCAACCTGATTTCCTCTTTCTGCTATCTTCATTCTTTGACAGGTGGCCCATGCATTTGAATTTGATGACTTGTAGCTAATCAAAAAGAAAAAGAACCAAAATTACCTCGGTAAAACCTCCAACATTCCCTGTCACCATTGGTCTATTGGAAACTGATGTCTTTGTATTTTTATTAGTGTCTCATCAGCTTTAGTATACCTGTAGAAGTTGGGTTGGACTTCAAAAAGATGATTTATCTCATGTTCAATGTAGATCAAATTTTCTAGTTTGTCATATAGACTCTGTTCGGAGGGAGGCACTGTGACTTATGACATGCTTGATGATGCTGTAATTTGATTAGAAACATAGGTATTTACCCTGTTAGCATACTGTTCATGTGTTAACAGTCTCCCACTGCTGGTCAATAGGCTGGGTAACCCTTTGCTCTGCAATATTGCAAACTTTTCTTTGAAGGCATTTATCTCTGTCTGCATTTCCTGGCACTTTCTTTCTAAAGTCTATACAAAATTCCTCAGGGTCAACACCTTTTTCACTATCAAAATGGTGTCTGTTCTGTTCCTGATATCTAGAGCTGCTAGTTGTTCTTTAGTATGAGTATTCAAAAATTGAATCATTCTATTGGCCTGTTCAGGCATGTTTCCCAATAATGCTCTGGCCTTTTGAGTCTCAAATTGAGCTATCCCTATCAATTCTATTTTCTCATGTATCATCTGAATTGATTGCCATTGGTCAGTGATAGACTGGCCAATTTTGGCCCACAAAATTGTCTTGATTTCAGCCAGAGTTTTATGAAGAGTAAGCTCTTTCTCTAAGGATTTTATTTTGTTATCCAAGGCCTTTATTTCTCTTGTTTTTTCAGCCACTGTTATCTTGGATTTGTCATAGCTTACCTCTAGCTTGGCCAACTTTTCTTTGGCCTCTTTCAGCTTTGTCATTTGGACTTCTAGCTCTTTTACTGCTCTCATCATTTCCTCCATACTCATGCTAGATTCTGGTGCTGTTATTGCTGCTGTTGCTGAAGCATCCGTGGTTGATGTACCTGTTGTTGATGCTGGGATGATAGGAGGGATTGCTGCTGCAAGTGTGGGAGGGGCAGAGGCAACTGTTGGAGCTATTTCAGGTGGCTGGGAGGTCGAATCTCCCTGCTTGGACTGCAATGTTTTCTCCGATTCTTGCTCCATTTGAATTATCCTTTGATTCATCCTCATCAACAAATCCATTGTATCTCCTTCTACCTTCTCTTCTGCAAGTTCTGTAGTTTGTGGGTGCATGGTTGCAGGTAGCCTCAATTGCTTTCTAAGTGCAGCAATATCTTCTTCCTTTTTCCTTATGAGGGCTTTGATGCCCTTGGCATCCTTAGGATCATGCCCTAGCTCAACAATAATTTCCTCCAGGGTCTTTATTCTGTTGTCTTTAGCCAAGGAAGATATTCTTTCCAAATCCAATTGGGCAGATGTATTGCTTAATGACTCCTTTAGTTGGTGGGCCAGCATTGCCTTGTCTGCCAATGTAGCATATACCATTTCACCTGTTTGCTTGTGTAGCTCAATTTGGTCCATTGGGTGTATATCTTTGGTGAGGACTTCTAAATTTGTCTTTATGTAGTCCGCAGCTGTCTGTGGTTGTTGAACTTTAGGCTTGAAATTACTTAAGATCATTTTCTCCTCCTTAATGTCATAAGATGCCATCAGTCTTTGCTGTTTGGAGGGTGTTGTTTTGAGAAGTTGATCATAGAGCTGTATTCTTAACAATTCATTTTGGGCTTTAATTTCCATGAATGTTCCTTTAATACCAGATGGTTGCTTGCTTTGTTGCTTTGAAGAGGACACCTCCATACCATGTTGCCTCTCCATTTCTTGCCTGTGAGAGCTGGTGGAGGTTTGCTAGCTAGTTTCCCTCTCTCTCCTTGGACTCCCTATGATTTCTTCACTAATTTCCTCTTCAGGTAGAGGATCTACTCTTTGCCTTTTGGCCTCTGGTTGCTCTGTTGACCCACTTGCAGGCGTGGTTTCTTCTCTGTCCTGTTCTTGCTTCTTTCCTCATTGAGAGGAGTCTGTAATGTTGGAATCTGTGGTGCCTCTGTCTGCAGTGGAGGGGCTTGCCCTTGACCCTGCTCCTTTGAGGTAGTTGGCTGGTCTGTCATTGTTTCTGGCTCTATATCTACTACCTCCTTGCCTTTTGCTGTACCTACTGCTGGTGTAGTCCTTTCTTGGGCAGCATGTGAAGATGCAGCAGTTGATGTGCCTTCTCCGACTTGTTGTGGCAGTTTGAATGACACCTGCCCAAAAGAATCCAAGTCAAGAGTCTTTTCCAAATCTTTCACATTTTGCTCCATTATTTCTTCCTTAGTGAGCTGTTCAACTAGTGTTCCTTCTACCCACTCATCTTGGTTGGAAAATTGTTCTATCTGTGCGATTTTGCAATGTTCATAAGCTGACAACCTATATTTTATTTTTCTTGCATTGATAAAGCCATTTGGGTCATAAGGTACCCACCAAAAGCTCCTTTTTAATCTGAGTTTTTCACCCAATATCTAATCAACATCTTGCCATCCTTCTTTTTTGTTCATGACATAGGGGCCTAGTTGGTCTCTGAATTTCAACTGAGCCTTTTTCTTGGTGCTATGGAAATGAGTCAAATATGAATTGATAAATTGCCTGTAATATTCCAAGGCAAATAGTCTCATTGGCACATATCTTGGCAGCCTGTAGGGGCACGGCTCACAGCCATATATCCGGATGACAGTGTGATTTTGGTAAAAGTACCAGTCACCTATTTTGTAGTTTTTTGAGAGCTGCAATATTTTCTGCATATCATAAGACAGTCTAGGAGGATGTGTTCTCTTTAGGAGAGAAGAGACTGGATAGACAAACATGTCAATGAACTCATAGTAAGAGTAGGGAGAGCCGCGGACTTCATGAAAAACTGAGGTCCAAAAAATCACAGACCTCTTTTCTCCTTTAGAGTCCAATCTTTTGATGGGGCATTGGAAACAATCTGGCTGATAATATAGGAACAGATGACAGATGTAGGATGAATACTTGAAGACTCCCTCCCTATCTAGTTTCAATAGCTGGTCATGTATCTTGTTGGCAATGAATTTGGCATAATTGTATTTGACAGCAGGGGCTTCCCTGGGGAAATGCAGACATTAAGACTAATATAGTTTCATCAATATGTTCACTTGTTTTGAAGCCCAGAACATAGGATATCATATCAACCAACAATTTACCCACTTCATTGAACCATACATAGTGAAAAGGAGGTGGCTCTGTAGGCTGGCGATCTGCTCTCATAAATACTTTGGCAATTCGGGTTATCTCTGAGCTGGAGAGTTTAGGACCTTCATCAAGCAAGAATTTCATAGAAAGAGGGAACAACGGCTGAGTTGGTTTGAACTTTAACATTTGATTGATGGAGTCAGAAGTTATCTGAAAGAGGATGCTCCCAGATGGAGATTTGACTGCCCTTTGAGTTGGTTCATAGTTTTCACAGCAGAGGTGAATTATCTCAAGGAAGATATTGACAGAGGGGAGGAAGTATATGGGCAGATTTGATTCCCATATCCCATAAATATCATTGTTATTCAGATAACTGTTCCTTAGCTCAGAGAATGTCTGCAGGTGGTTTCTGTCACCAACCAAGTCTTGGATTAGATAATCCTTATCAGCCAAAGGTAGTGATTCCAATTCCTTGTGGGGTGCATTGAGAGGAGTGACATTCAAGGCTGCTGGAGTCTCCATTTTTAAACTATCCGTGTTTTTGATTTGAATGTGGGTCTAAGCAGCAACAGAACAGTGAGTACTAGTTCTGAGGTTTTCCCAGGAAATTGCAGACTGAGCCTTACATAGAAATGGCCTCATTGTGTAAAATTTATGGTTAAAACAAATTTTGCAGAGTTTAATAAGGGTTTTTGACTGAATTTGCTGGATTTGCTGGCTCTGTGAGCAGAATGCAAAGAAAATGAGCTTGAACTTTTAGCCAAATGAGCGAAAATTGCAGAGGGAAATGGATTTTGAGGAGTTCTTTTGATAAACAAGACAAAAACAATGGATATAGCGCGTAGGTTTGGGTATGGCACTGTGTTTTTGTTCAAAAGCCTGGTTTACTATGAAAATGGGTAAAACTGGTCACTTTGTGGAAAGAATATTTAAAAACAGGGATGGTGGCAGTATATCTCTCAAGAGCTGGCGACTTGATTTGTGCAATTTATTGGTTCCACGGGTTCAGACACAGAGAAAAACTGGAAATGCAGAGGGTTCGGGAGTATTTGAGTAAATACCTGCTTCAGATGGGCGCTAGGTGCACAATATGGACTGCAGGCCGAGCTGAGGGACGCGCTGTGGAGTTGCTTTGAGTGGGTGACGGACTGTGCAACTTTGGTGGCGAATTCGTCGTAATTCGCATGTAGAGGTTTCCACAAACAAACAATAGAAATAAACCAAAAACAATCACTTTCGCGACTTTTAACACAATTTGGGCTTTTTTGGGCTTTTGGCGCTTTTTTATGATGACGTCATCATGACGTAATTTTGTCGTGTAGCGGGTACGGAGGATGACGTGTTAGCTGACGTGTTGGATGACGTGGCGGATGACACGGTGGCGAGGTGGTGATGTCAGCAGATGACATGGTGCTGATGCGGAGCGGTGGTGGGCGACGTGGATGCGACGTCATCAGGTGACGTGGGGATGATGTCAGGGGGTAGGCGGCGGGGCAGTAAGCAGTATTCCCCGCACCGCCTTTGGCCCATGGTGGTTTTGGAGGAGGGAGCTCCGATCATGTCGGGAAGCCGACGCGTGGCAGGGGTATGGCAGCAATACCGCTAATCCCCCGGACGCTAATGTTCGGCAGATAAGGGCTTCCGATATCGCCGCCAGCCGTTGGATCTATGGTGCGGGATCTGACGGTCGACGGGTGAGGTAAGCGGCGGAGGTTTATGATACGGGACCCGCGTTAATATTTCGGCATTAAATAATGTTTGTGGGGGTATAAAAACTTTGATTATGGGTTTTATGTGGTTTACGCAGGCAGCTATGGTTATTCGTCTAACCAAATGTCAAACAAATCCCATTATATATGCTCGCCAGGAGTTAATAATGGTTTTTGTAGGGGGTCTCAGTGCGGTTGTTTATTTAACCGCGTGTCAAATAAACCCCAATGGATTACAAACGTGGAAGGGTTATTATTAAGGTCCCAAATGGACTAATAATTCCCGAAACTGTATTATAAGGCTATAGTTGCCAGGGGTAGGAATATTATGTATTTTTTGGGTTTTTTTGTATAGTTTTTTTTTTTTTTAATAGGGGTGGGAAAAATAATAAAGGAGCTATAAAATAGAGTCAATGTTAATATGATTTATGGATAGATAACGCTAAGTTTACAAGGTAATAACTTAGGTTTTTTGGGGAAATGAAGTAAAATGGTAAGATCTTTTACACAAGAAATGTGGCTTGTTTTAACTAAGTAAACGCAACGTTCCACTTAGTATTTATCATAAAATGAAGTGAACTAGGACTATTGAGCAGATCCCAATGTCCTTGAGGGGATGTCAGTAAGGGTACTAGGGGGAATGAGAGGGGAAATTAGTCATGCTCCACTATTTTACAACCAACTGCCATGGCACTTGTGACATTTATGAGATAAGTCTTTCTTGACAAGACAGAAAATGATCACAAACTTGGTTCTGCAACCTCAAACTGCCTACCCAACCTAATACACCTAGCATTTTTTCTTCCTTTTGATAGGGTGCATTTGGACTAGAAAACCCTGATTTTTCTCTTTTTCTTTTGAATGCCCTCCTATCTTAAGTCTACCCTTATCTCTTCCAACGACCCAGATTAAGCAGTTGGGTTCCTTTGTTTCTCTACCTACCTGCTCATCTGCCAAGCTTGAACTATTTGGACAGATCTTTATTCTCTATTCTAAAGACAAGTAAATTCAAACATGATCTAACCAGGATTGAAGTGTCTGGCTATTCATCAACTGTGTCAAGAATCAACCACCTGTATACAATGAAATTCTTCAAAAAGGGAACAGTAGTGGTTTGGGTTCTTTGGGTTTGGGGTTCATTTTCATCATCTTTTCTGACCAATTCATTCTTTTTGCCCTTTGATTTTTCTTTTAGGGCATACCCTCTTTTCATTTTTTAATTGTCTTCCTTTGTTTACAAAATATGGAACCTTTGCAGCATGCAAGGATGAACATATTTGGCTCTTCTACAATCAATCATGAAAAATGAAACCTATTGGTATAGGAAACTAACAATTAGTATAGTATTATTTATTGTTTTCAGCATTCGACCATTTACTGGCCCATGATCTGCCTCTGTGCCATCCAAGCTTTTTAGAAAATAGGTGTTGTTTCCTTGTACAGTCTGAATAACAAAAGGTCCTTTCCATAGAAAATCAAATTTTCCATGTTTTCCTTTATCTTCTCTTCTGGAATCCCACTTTAAAACTTTATCCCCAATGAAGAAATCCTCTGCTTTGGTTTTTTTATCAAACATCTTTTTCAGTTTTTCTTGTAGAACTTGACTTCTCTGGTACACTTCCTCTCTAGTCTGTTGCAAGTGAATAGTTTGATTGATCCTTCTCTGAATATGATTAGGTTCTGCTTGTATTTCTTGCTGCAATTTTATTACTGGGATTCCCAAAGAAGAAGGGAATCTTGCCTCCATGCCATAAACCAATTCATATGGGCTTGTTCCAATAGATCTTTTGGTGGTCAATCTGTCTGCCCATAGTGCATTTACCAGTTTTTTATGCCAATTTTTCTTGTTTTCCTCCAATACTTTCTTAATGATGTTGATTAAGCTTTTGTTGGATGACTCAGCTAGACCATTACCTTCAGATAATAGGCTGTGGAGTGGCCCAAGGTAATGTGGTACTTATGACAAAAATTGATCATTCTTTTGGATTTAAAGGCAGCACCATTGTCCATTATTTCTTCCTTAGTGAGCTGTTCAACTAGTGTGCCTTCTACCCACTCATCTTGGTTGGCAAATTGTTCTATTTGTGGGATTTTGCAATGTTCATAAGCTGACAACCTATATTTTATTTTTCTTGCATTGATAAAGCCATTTGGGTCATAAGGTACCCACCAAAAGCTCATTTTTAATCTGAGTTTTTCACCCAATATCTGATCAGCATCTTGCCATCCTTCTTTTTTGTTCATGACATAGGGGCCTAGTTGGTATCTGAATTTCAATTGAGCCTTTTTCTTGGTGCTATGGAAATGAGTCAAATCTGAATTGATAAATTACCTGTAATATTCCAAGGCAAATAGTCTCATTGGCACATATCTTGGCAGCCTGTAGGGGCACAGCTCACAGCCATATATCCGGATGACAATGTGATTCTGGTAAAAGTACCAGTCACCTATTTTGTTATTTTTTGAGAGCTGCAGTATTTTCTGCATATCATAAGACAGTCTAGGGGGAGGAGTTCTCTTTAGGAGAGAAGAAACTGGATAGACAAACATGTCAATGAACTCACAGTAAGAGTAGGGAGAGCTGCGGACTTCATGAAAGACTGAGGACCAAAAAATCACAGACCTCTTTTCTCCTTTAGAGTCCAATATTTTGATGGGGCATTGGAAACAGTCTAGCTGATAATATAGGAACAAATGATAGATGTAGGATGAATACTTGAAGACTCCCTCCCTATCTAGTTTCAATAGTTGGTCATGTATCTTGTTGGTAATGAATTTGGCATAATTATATTTGACAGCAGGGGGCTTCCCTGGGGTAAATGCAGACAGTAAGACCAATAAAGTTTCATCAATATGTTCATTTGTTTTGAAGCCCAGAACATAGGATATCATATCAACCAGCAATTTACCCACTTCATTGAACCATACATAGTGAAAAGGAGGTGGCTCTGTAGGCTGGCGATTTGCTCTCATAAATACTTTGGCAATTCGGGTTGTCTCTGAGCTGGAGAGTTTAGGACCTTCATCAAGCAAGAATTTCATAGAAAGAGGGAACAATAGCTGAGTTGGTTTGAAATTTAAGATTTGATTGATGGAGTCAGGAGTTATCTGAAAGAGGATGCTCCCAGATGGAGATTTGACTGCCCTTTGAGTTGGTTCATAGTTTTCACAGCAGAGGTGAATTATCTCAGGGAAGATATTGATAGAGGGGAGGAAGTATATGGGTAGATTTGATTCCCATATCCCATAAATATCATTGTTATTCAGATAACTGTTCCTAAGCTCACAGAATGTCTGCAGGTGGTTTCTGTCACCAACCAAGTCTTGGATTAGATAATCCTTATCAGCCAAAGGTAGTGATTCCAATTCCTTGTGGGGTGCATTGAGAGGAGTGACATTCAAGGCTGCTGGAGTCTCCATTTTTAAACTCTCTGTGTTTTTGATTTGAATGTGGCTTTAAGCAGCAACAGAACAGTGAGTACTAGCTCTAAGGTTTTCCTAGGAAATTGCAGACTGAGCCTTACATATAAATGGCCTCACTGTGTAAAATTTATGGTTAAAACAAATTTTGCAGAGTTTAATCAGGGTTTTTGACTGAATTTGCTAGATTTGCTGGCTCTGCGAGCAGAATGCAAAGAAAATGAGCTTGAACTTTTAGCCAAATGAGCGAAAATTGCAGAGGGAAATAGATTTTGAGGAGTTCTTTTGATAAACAGGACAAAAACAACGGATATAGCGCGTAGGTTTGGGTATGGCACTGCGTTTTTGTTTAAAAGCCTGGTTTACTGTGAAAATGGGTAAAACTGGTCGCTTTATGGAAAGAATATTTAAAAACAGGGATGGTGGCAGTATATCTCTCAAGAGTTGGCGACTTGATTTGTGCAATTTATTGGTTCCACAGGTTCAGAGAGAAAAAATGGAAATGCAGAGGGTTCGGGAGTATTTGAGTAAATACCTGCTTCATATGGGCGCTAGGTGCACACTATGGACTGCAGGCCGAGCTGAGGGACGCGCTGTGGAGTCGCTTTGAGTGGGTGACAGACTGTGCAACTTTGGTGGTGAAATCGTCGTAATTCGCATGCAGAGGTTTCCACAGACAAACAATAGAAATAAACCAAAAACAATCACTTTCATGACTTTTAACACAATTTGGGCCTTTTTGGCGCTTTTTAATGATGATGTCATGATGATGTAATTTTGTCGTGTAGCGGGTACGGAGGATGACGTGTTGGATGACGTGGCAGATGACACAGTGGCGAGGTGGTGAAGTCAGTAGATGACATGGCATTGATGCAGAGCGGTGGCGGGCGACGTGGATGTGACGTCATCAGGTGACGTGGGGATGACGTCAGGGGGTAGGCGGCGGGACGGTAAGCGTTATTCCCCGCACCACCTTTGGCCCATGGTGGTTTTGGAGGAGGGGGCTCCGATCACACCGGGAAGCCGACGTGTGGCAAGGGTACGACAGCAATACCGCCAATCCCCTGGATGCTAACGTTCGGCAGATAAGGGCTTCCAATATCGCCACCAGCCGTTGGATCTATGGCGCGGGATCTGACGGTCGACGGGCGAGGTAAGCAGCGGGGGTTTATGATGCGGGTCCTGCGTTAATATTTCAACATTAAATAATGTTTGCGGGGGTTTAAAACCTTTGATTATGGGTTTTATGTGGTTTACGCAGGTGGCTATGGTTATTCGTCTAACCAAATGTTAAATGAATCCCATTATATATATGCGCGCCAGGAGTTAATAATGGTTCCTGTGGGGGGTGTCAGTGCGGTTGTTTATTTAACCGAGTGTCAAATAAACCCCAATGGATTATGAATGCAAAAGGGTTATTATTAAGGTCCCAAATGGACTAATAATTCTCGAAACTGTATTATAAGGCTATAGTTGCCAGGGGTAGGAATATTATGTATTTTTTGGATTATATATATATATATATATTTTAATAGGGGTGGGAAAAATAATAAAGGAGATATACAATAGAGTCAATGTTAATATGATTTATGGATAGATAATGCTAAGTTTACAAGGTAATAACTTAGGTTTTTTGGGGAAATGAAGTAAAATGGTAAGATCGTTTACACAAGAAATGTGGCTTGTTTTAACTAAGTAAACGCAAAGTTCCACTTAGTATTTATCATAAAATGAAGTGAACTAGGACTACTGGGCAGATCCCAATGTCCTTGAGGGGATGTCAGTAAGGGTACTAGGGGGAATGAGAGGGGAAATTAGTCATGCTCCACTATTTTACAACCAACTGCCATGGCACTTGTGACATTTATGAGATAAGTTTTTCTTGACAAGACAGAAAATGATCACAAACTTGGTTTTGCAACCTCAAACTGCCTACCCAACCTAATACACCTAACATTTTTTATTCCTTTTAATAGGGTGCATTTGGACTAGCAAACCTTGATTTTTCTCTTTTTCTTTTGAATGCCCTCCTATCTAAGTCTACCCTTATCTCTTCCAAGGGCCCAGATTAAGCAGTTGGGCTCCTTTGTTTCTCTACCTACCTGCTCATCTGCCAAGCTTGAACTGTTTGGACAAATCTTTATTCTCTATTCTAAAGACAAGTAAATTCAAACATGATCTAACCAGGATTGAAGTGTCTGGCTATTCATCAACTGTGTCAAGAATCAACCACCTATATACAATGAAATTCTTCAAAAAGGGAACAGTAGTGGAATTTAAACTAGCACACTTTCCTGGTATTTGGGTTTGGGGTTCATTTTTATCATCTTTTCTGACCAATTCATTCTTTTTTCCCTTTGATTTTTCTTTTAGGGCATACCCTCTTTTCATTTTTTAATTGTCTTCCTTTGTTTACAAAATATGGAACCTTTGCAGCATGCAAGGATGAACATATTTGGCTCTTCTATAGTCAATCATGAAAAATGAAACCTATTGGTATAGGAACCTAACAATTAGTATAGTATTATTTATTTTCTAAATGCCCGCTCTTTCTTTTACCTTGTGTGAAAGTACTCTATATACATTTCAAGTTATGTTCCACAAGGCTAACTCACTTTCTTATCTCGAAAGTATATGTATGCTCTCTTATGATGTTCATTGTAGCCAATATAAATCTTTAAGAATAAATGGTAGTCGAGCCTTTGTTCCAGATGGGGATCCTATACCAAATAGTTTAAGGTCTAATTGGGACTTCCTATTGGGGATACCCCTTATTATTGGTGGTACCCAACACCGTCAATAGAATGACAAAGGGGGACATTGTTGAATGGTATTGCTATTGATGCCAACATCGGTTCTTGAACACTCTTAATATTTGTGTGGATTGAATTGATGTAAGCTTAGTTTGTTTGAGCTCAAGATCATTTTTAATTGATTCTCCTTGGCATGATGATTCTAATGATAGGTGGTGTGTCACGTGGTTCCTCTCGACTGAGGAAATATGGCTTTGTAAATTTGAAACCCCATTTGTTGGTCAAGGAACCCCAAAAGGAGATGTCGTGGTAAAACTTAATTGAAGAATCAATTTAAATATTTTATGGTCAAGATATTATCATTGGTTGTGAGGTTTTGGCTCGATATCAAATTAAAATTAAAATTAAAATTCAAAGTCAACTTGAGGAGTTTTTGGCTCCAATTTAGAAATTCAAATGTGAAGCTTCCATCCAAAAGTCCATTTGGTTCCCTCAATGTACCTCTTCAACATCTATATATTGTGGTTAAATATTATCCATAAAAGGACATGGATTAAAAACACTTATCTCTACGATCTTTTTAGGCTATTAAGGAGTCACACAAATTTTCTATGGGAGGCCAAATTTCCCGAGCATAAAATTATTTTATCTTTGGTTCTTTCGTCGGATTAAATTTTTGATCACTTCTTTTCATTAGGTTTTCTATGGCATGTTATTGCAGGGATATGCTAAGCTGAGTTCCTTTGTTCTGGTATCAAAGATAGGTAAGGAAGTCATGTTGATATGAAAAGCTAAGCCAAGTCCTTATGAATTTTCATATTGGTGGTTACAAATCACGTTATGAAGAATCAACATAAGAAGTGAAGCTTTGGATCGAAGTAATGATGAATCAACAAATGATATCTAATCTGATGGTGAGCAAGGGCGTATATCTCTAAATGGAAGCGTTGTTGAGGATTTTTGGCATTCTTCTGAGGTTGTCTTGAGACTCAAACTATGGCAGTTATTTGGCCCTATGATAAAGCATCCTTGGGCATAGACTTCTGAACGAAGATCTGGTGTGATTGGAAAAGTACAAAGTGGGTTGCGTGTTGCGTAAATTGACAAATGATATGTCTACAATGTGATGATAAAGCGATCGAGTGTGATGTATGTTGTGTGATTGACAACTGTAACACTATAATGGAACCTATCCCATGACAAGTTGAACATGTTTCTGCTACTAGTACACGCAATTTGTGTGGAGACATGATATATCAAAAATAAATTCGTAAAGAAGTGATTTGGTGGTATATGAAAAATAACAATATGAGTCTGAAAACCATTGTGTAATCAATATTCTAGTCTGAGAGTATTTGAACTTTACTTGAACACAGACTTGATCAACGATTTGATAATTTACAGAAAAATGTGCATCCTGCGGAATGTGCATTGGTCAATCCTATGTTGCGGGGGAGCGCCCCCCCCCCAGAACCCGCTCCCAATCCGCACTCCGGGCAGGAGCGGCTCGGGAGCGCGCTCCTGAAATCGCTCCCGAAAAAAAAATAAAAATCGCTCCCTGCCAATTTAGGAAGCGCTATCAGGAGCGTCGCTCCCATCACTCCTGGAGCGAAAATTACAGCCTGGGAGCGATCGGGGAGCGATCGCTCCCGAATTAGAAATTTTCGCTCTGGGAGCAATCTGGCAGAAAAAAAATCCGCGGACCCGAAAAAAATCAAATTTAAAAAAAAAATAATTTAAAAGCCCAGTGGGGCTAAAAATATTTCATTATCACTTGAATGAGTTGAGTTAGAGCTGGAGAGCAAGAGCAAAGGAGCGAGGAGAGCGAGGAGCAAGCGCCGAGGAGCAAGGAGCAAGCCTGCAAAGAGGTAAGTAACTTAGTTATTTAGTTAGTTTAATTTAGTTAGGTAGTAATTTAGTTAGTTTAATCTAGTTTATTTAGTTTATTAATTTTATTTAGTTTAAAAATCATGAATCTAAATTAAATTAATAAATTAAATTAATTAATCTAAATAAATTAAATTAATTTGCAGATTCAAAAGCCTACAAATATCAAACACCATGGACCTGGCTATATTTCTTGGCATTTTCCTCTTCTTGGTCCCTTTTATGGTTATTATGGTGCTAGAGAGTAGGAAACGGAGGGGCCAAAATGAAGAGGGGGATGAAGAAGCTGGAGAAAGTCAAATTGATGAAAACCCTGGTGAGGAGGAGCTGGAGGAGGGTGAACATGACTCTCAAAAAACTAAACAAGACCAAACCCCATTGTGGAAATATGTTAAAAGGGCTGAAACAGGGAGAGGGGGTGGAACCACTAAATTTCATGGCCCCCATTGCAACAATGATTACACTGGCTCATACACCCGTGCCAGAAAAAACCTTTGTGGGAAAAGGACATGGGATGGAGACAAACAAATAGGAATCAAAACTTGTCTAGTGGTGTCAGCAGCAGATAGAGCCAAATACATAAGGTAAGAGGAGGAAGCCCAATACAAATCAAAAAATTCAAGGGGTTTCTTTGAACCAAGCTCACAACCACAAGCACAAAGAACTCCTTCAGCATCCTCCCAAGGCAGTGGATATGGAGGCACAGGGTCATCATCTTTAAGGCGTAGAACCATATCAGATTTCCTTGATGAGAGGTGTAAGAATGATGTGGATTCAAAGGTTTACAGGTTTCTCTATGCATGTGGGATACCATTCAATGTTCTTCGCTCACCTTATTGGCACGAAATGGTTTCTGCCATAAATGATGCACCTAAAGGATACAAGACCCTGGGTATGACAAGGAAAGAACCGTTGGACTTGATCATGAAAAAGCAAAAATATCACATTCTTTGAATAGAATGACAAGTTCTTGGACTGACCATGGGGTGCCCATTGTATCTAATGGATGGAAAAATGTAAAAGGCAAGCCATTGATAAATGTTCTTGATGTGTTCGTTAGTGGTGCCATCTTTCTAACTGCACATGATTACTCAAACAAGTTCAGGATCGCCATCAACATTGCAAAAGCATTACTTGAAACAATTGACCGTATTGGGCCATACAATGTCATCCAAGTCATCACTGATAATGTTGCTAATTGTAAGGCAGTGGGAGCAATTATTGAGGATAAATACCCCAACATATTTTGGTCTGGATGTTTGGTTCACACATTGAACCTTCTGATGCATGATGTTGTCAAGAACAAAAATGCACAATACCAATGGATTGGTGATTTGTACAAGAAAGGCAAACAAATGATAAAATTTATTACAAATCATAGCAATACCCATGGCCTTTTCCGCAATCACTCGAGATTGGAGTTGTTGAAGATTGCGAAGACCAGATTTGGTAGCTATTACCTCACCTTCAGGTGCCTTTTGAAGGTAAGAGAGTCATTGGCTAGCATGGTATCAAGTCCACATTGGCAGGTATTAAAGGAAAGGGCTACAAATGCAGCTGACAGGGAAGGTTTTGAACTGGTGGAGGAGGCTGCTCTTGATGGTCAGTTTTGGACAAGTGTGAGGCAAGTATTGGATTTCACCAAGCCCATTTATCACATGATTCGGTTTGCAAATACAGACAAACCAGTGATTGGCGAGGTGTATGAGCAAATGGATACCATGTTGGGGAAAATAAAAGATATTGTTCATAATAGAGATCCCAACTTGCACAAACTGATTCATGATTGTGTGTGTAAATGGTGGAATAGACTTAATCTTCCACTACATTGCTTGGCGTATATCCTTACGCTAAAATACTACTCTACATATTAGTTGGGCCAACCTGCGCCAGGGGGTGGGATTAGGACAAAACCCCATTTAGATCCAGAGGTAACTAGTGGATATTTGCAAGCGTTAGAAAAGTTGATATCTGAAAGGGAGGAATGTGCAGCTGTGCGCCTTGAAATAGGCAAATAATTCAGTGGCACTGGTTTGTTTGGTAACTTCCATGCAATGGACGACAGAGATAAATTTGATTCTCTCACACGGTGGGAAACATATGGCGGCCAGGGACTTTTGCCAAAATTGGCAAAAAAAGTTCTTTCACAGGTTGTAAATACTTCTTCTGCAGAGAGGTGTTGGAGCACCTATAGCTACATACATAATGTGAAAAGAAATAGACTCAATGAAAACCGAGCAGAAAGCTTGGTTTATGTGCACTACAACTTGAGGTTGTTAAGTCATTACTGTGATCGGGCTTATGAGGATCCCACATATAAAATTTGGGACAATCGCCCAGAGGATGACAATTTGGAGGATGGCATTGTACATCTTGAAGAACTGGAAGAGGAACTTATAAGGGATGAAGATGAAGCAGCTGCAGCAGCCATGCCACCTCCACCTCCACCATCCAGTAGCAGTGCTCGAGGTCCCAGTCTTGTTCCTTTG
The DNA here is from genome assembly GCA_031772625.1 of Pinus tabuliformis. Classification (NCBI taxonomy): domain Eukaryota; kingdom Viridiplantae; phylum Streptophyta; class Pinopsida; order Pinales; family Pinaceae; genus Pinus; species Pinus tabuliformis. Next base: position 980,689,258 of record CM062812.1, read on the forward strand.
CTATCGCCACCTCCATCTACACCCTCACATGGAGGGCATGTGCCTTCTAGTTCTGGTCATCAGTCTGTGCGGGAGACTCCTAGAAGACCACCAAGACCTGCTTATACTCCTGGAGACTCTCGTGGCAAGGGGCACATGTAGATTTATAGTTTACTTGTCTTTTCTAGTTTCTATTAGACTTTAGTTTTCATAACTGTTGAGTTTTGAGTCCTTGACTCTTGACTCTTTCATATCATAATGATATTTTTTGTAAACAATATATGACTGTGATAATGAAAATTTGAAGTTTGAAGTTGGCAATTATAACTCATTGGTAATGATTGTGAATTATGAATATGATGCTTCGTGAAAGACTAAAGTTGTTTCATTTCATTTCATTATTCATGTTTCATTTTATAACATTTCATTTCATGTTAATAGTTAGAAGTTAGGACTTAGAAATATCTAAGATATTACTTTTTGTAATGGTTAAACTTAGCTTGCAAGTACAACTTTGGTGATCAATGATGATAAATGTTATATATTGAATTTTCAATTTTGAAAGCTTGAAGTTGAAACTTTAAGATTGAATTTGATGAATCATGATTCACGAGACTCAATATGTTGCAGTTGTAATATGTATTTTACTAACTTGTGGACATGGTTGATGAAGATTATAATTTCTAGATGATTGATCATTGATGTGATATGGTTCAATGATCAATGATCAATCTATGTTTTTTTTTTATGTTTTTTATGTCTAATTCATCATTCTACATGTTTTTGTTGACATATATGTATCAAAAATTAATATATATATATATATATATATATATATATATATATATATATATATATATATATATATATTTTAAAAATCGCTCCGTGATTCGCTCCCAAACCAGGAGCTTCTGAAAATGGTCGCTCCCACTCCCGTTTCCGGTCCCGCTCCCTGCTTCCGCTCCCGCTCCTGCTCCCTACTTCCGCTCCCGCTCCCAAGTAACATAGGGTCAATCTGTGTTGAAAATGCATAAATCCAGGGTTCCAAATTGTGTTGCACTGAAACCGTGGACTTGGCAGTGTCACCATAGTGAAATTTAAATAGCATAAGAAATGTATGCGAATCTCAGAAAGATTGAAGGGTAATCTGTTGGTGTTTTATGGCATCGATTAATCAAAGGGGTGTTCCCGTGGCCACAAAGCCAGTCATGTTATTTACACCCGCAATAGCCACTGCCACCTTTGCATTGAAGTAAGGGGAAACATTGGATTCCAATGTTATATTTGAGATCACATTGAATTCACATACACTTATATGAAGTTTTAAGTTTGAGGGCCCCAAGGGTAAGTCTTATTTTACATTTTGTTTAAAAATCTATTATTTTTGCCTGATTAGCAACTGTGGGTGGTCGTGTTGGAATTTGGTTGGAAGTTTTTTGGAGAAAATCAAATTGCAGAATGTTTAATTTAATTCATGGTTCCATGTATTGATTTTGGGTAATTTAAGTTATTATTAACCCAAATCAAAATCTAGAAGAGGATGGGAAATTGTGGCCTAGAGATAGATGTAGTTGTGTATTCTTTGGAGGTCTCTATCTAAGATTTATATTGCATATGTGTTTTTATGCATAGGCTATGAAGAACATCACATTGCTAAAGATATTGCTAAGTATTTTGATATTGTTGTTGAGCATATTTTGATGTATTGTTGAGTATCATATGGTTAAGGTTTGGATCAACATGCTGCTACGGTAGAGGATGTAGTTGCCAGTGATTGTTGAGCAATTGTGGGCATGACTATGAGTTCTTATGAGGACAAAGCTTTTAGAAGTTTGAATTGATTGATCATATGTGGCAGTGATAATAGATTGTGACAATATTGGTATAGTGATAGTATATGTTATTGACAACATGGACATTAGGGTTTATAAGTTTGATATGTATAATGAACATAGGTTTTCAATACTGCATAGGGATGCTGAGAAATGAATTGGTTTTTTATCTATGTACCTATTGAGTAGAACCATAACAAGGCTGCAAGTATTTTTGGCTAAATTATTTATGTAGGGTTTTCTGGAGAGAGAGTATGTTGCTGAACTAGGATGTGATCCCTTAAGCAGGAAAAGTTGATGTTATTGACCTTGTGTTGCAGATTTGACATTGTTTGGAATTGTTGATCAGTGTTATGGTTTGAGAGCGAGAAGTATTGTATTGTAGAGATCACATTGGTTATGGTCTGTTAGGTAGAAGCATAGGAAGTTGTTATTACTGTTGATGACCTAGTGCCAATATTGCAGACCGATAGAGTTAGTATATTGCTTTGATATTATTTATGATTGATATTGACCACATGTGGATCTAGTTTGAAAATTATGAAACGTGGTCTGTCATGGTGAATTGAATTTTTGAGCATTTAGGGCAAGTAGTAGCTTGCTAATCAAGGTGGCAGGGTGGTGCAAGGCAGGAGAGTGGAGTCTTCTTCAAGTTGGAGCTTGAGAACACTTTAGGGCGGCATGGTGGTGCTAAGGAAGGTTGAAGCCTGCATAGGGCATTGGAGCATCCTTCCAATTGGAGCTGGTAAAATAGGGAGTTTGAGAATATTTCAGGTTGAGGCTTCCTCCAGTTGATGCTCGAAATCATAGAAGTTGTATCTTCTTATTGATTAAAATGATTGAAGAAAAATATTAAGACATGTTCAGTGGCTTTTCTCCTCGAAGGGTTTCCACCTAAAATATCTGGTGTACTGATGTAATATTTCTATTAGGAAATTAACAGTAAATATAGAGCTATGAATTAGGAACAACAATACAGAAATTAAAATTAAACTCCAACATCAGAACACCAACAAAAATGAATAACACAACTGAGCCATTTTATTAAAATTTGAGAATAGGGTACATATAAGTGAGAACAATGGACCTGGGCTTGGTTATGCAAGCTCTACAAAACCCAAGTGGAAACTTGCTGACCCAAGTGCTCGAAATGGCCTAATCTAGTAGTACGTATTGGCCTTAAATTTTGCTACTAGTTTTCTAATGGAACAAGGATTTTTGCCAGAAATATTGCTAAGAAAATTCTACAAAATTAGCCCTAGACTTCTCTCACTAAACCCAAAAAACCCAAAAACACTTTGGGATGGTTCCAAGTCACTCAGAAGCCACCAAGAAGTGCGAGTTTCCCTAATTTGTTGTTTGTGTGCACTACAAGAAATTCTCTACTATTGTAAGCCCAAATCCTCCACTGAAATGCCTCCAAAACCTGTACAAAATCTCCACCATTAACACCCTTCTTCTTTCAACCCTTGAATCCTCTGGTGATAGGATTCCCTCTACCCCCATGAAATCTTTTTCCAATGATCTCTATGCACCACCAAATAAGAGAAATTCGGACCACCAAATGGCATCAAATCCTACCCTAAAAAATGTTGCGAAAACTCTAGTCTCGAGATGGGAAATATCTCTATAAATTCGTGGATCCTCTAACCACTCCAGTTGCTGCAATTTATGCTCCATGAAATGAATTTATTCCCAATAAGTGTGTAAAACTAGGTAATATCCTACAATAAAGCTTAGTGGAAGCCCTAAAATGGACTCCCAAAATTCCTCATTAGGGAGACACTAAAAGTTCTCCAAAATTAGGGTGGAATTTTGCATGGAACTCTCGTGCTAAGAAACACTCCAACTCCTGTGCTAAACAACTCCAATAGAGGTAAATATTCTAAAGTTTGATATACAAATGATGCAAAATGAAGGCCTCCTTTTCTTATTTATATTTGTTGGCCCTCTCTCCCCTTGTTGGTACCCATCTTCCACTAACTTGCACCCCCTTTTTCTGTCACTTCCTCCACAAGCGTGAATTGTCTCTTAGGGATCAAATTGCCTCGTTTTGTGTCCCCCACATTCCAATAAGGTTGGAATTTCTCCTTTCTCTCCTAAGACCCAATGCCAAAAATGTATTTAATGCCAGAATTGTGTTATAACCAAGAAATTTAGGGAATAGGGGATATCACAGTCCTCCTTGCCAAAATTTGCTTGTCCTCATGAAACTGCAATGCTGGATGTTGTAACACCTATTCACCCTCCCATTTGGCACACTCCTCTAGTAAGTCCTTCCATATGACAAGGAAATCCCTGATGGCCCTGTTTCAGAGCTTCCACTCTCTCACCTCCAAAATAACCTCTTGAATCAATACCAAGTGCCCCTCATCCAATGGTGGTAGCTCTATAGTAGTTATGACCTGTTGTCCTATGTCATTTTTTAGGCATGACACATGGAACACATTATGCACCTTGCTCTATGGTGGAAGCTCAAACTCATATGCTACTTCTCCCACATTCCTAGTCACCATGTATGCTCCATAAAAGCTCTTGACCCCCTCCTACTTGAGAGTAGACTGCTGGTATGGTTGGAGGTGCAAGTATACCAAGTCCCCAAACTCAAACCATCTCTCAACTTTGTGCCGATCTGCTTAAATCTCCTGCTGGTTCCATGTGGTCTGCAGGTTACCCTTGAGAGCCCTAAGAATCTCTTGGATCTCTTGAATTCAATCTCTAGCCCCTCGATCTCGACTGTCTCCAGACACCATGTGGGTCATAAGATAAGGCATCATAACCATAAAGAGTGTGGAAAGGTGACATATCGATGAATATATGGTAGTTGGTGTTGTAGCGATACTCCCTAAGGTGTAGCCACTTCACCCACGCTTGTTGCTACCCTATCACATAGTTTGTTAGGTATCCTTCTAGCCACTTGTTCACTATCTTTGACTGAGAGTTAGTATGTGGGTGGTGACTAGTACTGGATGTCAACTTGATCCCCACTAATCTAAAGATCTATTTCCAGAAGCTCCCCATGAACCTGTTATCCATGTCATTGATTAGGGAAAATTTTAGGAGTGAAATTTCATTAATGGGCTATTTTTGGGACATTTTTTGAAAAGAAGTATTCGCCAATTTGGTTTAAAAATAGCCTATTTTGTACATATATATGATTAAATGGATGATATTCGCCAAAAAATTTATCAATTTTAATAGTAAATTACATGTTTTTTATTGAATATTTCCTATATTTTATACGTATGAATTTTCAAACCAAAATAGTCACCTACAATGCTATATACAGGAAAATATTTAAATCCTTAAAAAATACCCTGTCACTGATAATGGTCTTTGGAAGACCATGGATCTTGAATAAGTCCCAAAAGAAGTGCTCAACGACCTGTGACGTTGAGTACATAGCTGGAATAGAAAAAAAGTGGTTGAACTTGGTCAACCTAACCACCACCACATAGATGTAGACTTTCCCCTAAACAATTAGGAGTCCCATCATGAAATTCATATAAATAATTTCCAACTTCCACTCTGGAATAGGGAGAGGCTGGAGTAACTCGACCTGATGTGTGTGCCCCCCCTTATTCCTATGGAAGGTATTGCACTCTTGCGAATCATGGGCTACCTACATGATATTTTCCTACAACTATGATCCTTGCACCAAGTAAATCATGTTCTTCTAATATATCACCTCGTCCATCACCTAGTACCTCTCATCCCCATATGCTACATCCAATATCTCACATGCTTGTTGGTTCTTGGATTACTCCACCAAATGTTGCGCTCTCCAATCTTGAGTGATGTCTATGAGAGAGTGTGTCATAGGCCTCCTGTAAAATGTGTTTGCCACTACATTATGCTTCCCCTTAACATACTCTATCTCAAAATCATATGCCTAGATATCATTGACCCACTTCTGTTTCCTCTCATTGAGTTCCTTTTGCTCCAAGAAGAATCTCAAACTGTTGTGATCTGTTTTCACTCTAAACCTGTTACCCACCAAATATTACTGAAACTTGGCCAAGGTATGCATTATGGCCATTATCTCCTTATCATAAATAAAGTACACCCTCTCATACTCCTGAACTTTCTGGCTCTCAAATTCTATGGGGTGTTCTCCTTGCATATATACTTTCCCAATGCCCTTGCCTAATGCATCACACTCCAATACAAAGGGATGTGAGAAATTCAATAGTGCTAAGGCTGGGAAGGAACTCATCACTAACTTGAGGTGCTGAAAAGCCTCCTACACAACATATGCCCACTAAAATGCACCCCTTTATATCATACCTATGAGGGTGCTTCTAGTTGTGAAAACCCTTTCACAAACCATAGGTAGTAAGTGCATAGACCTAGGAATCCTCACAACTTCGTCACATTCCTGGGAGTAGGCCAATCCAAAATGGCCCAGATCTTCTCCTGATGCACCTTCACTCCATCCACTCCAATCACATGGACCAAGTATATCATCTCTATTAGGCCAAACTCGAACGTGAACATCTTAGCATACAACTGCAACTCCTCCATTATGCACAAAACCCCCTCTAAGTGTTGTAGATGCTTCTCCCAAGTGCGGCTATATATCAAGATGTCGTCAAAGAATACCAACACGTACCTATGCAGCTACTTGTGGAACACATAGTTCATGCAATATTGTAATGTATTTTTGGCAAACCTTGGGCATTGGTTAGCCCAAAAGGCATAACCAAAAACTTGAAATTCCCATAGTGGCATTTGAACGTTGTCTTTAGGATGTCCTTCTCTCTCACTTGAATCTGATGGTACCCTGAACGCAAGTCGATATTAGAGAAGCACTTAGCTCCTCTAAGCTCATCCATTATCTCATCAATGTGCATAATGGGGTATCGGTTCTGTTGTAACATTATTTGGTTTTGATAAGTTAGTATATTAGAAAACAATAATTTTAAAATGTTAAGTTAGGATATGGATGCAAAAGAAAGAAAAGTTAAAATGTTAGGCCAATTTAATGTTTTATATGCATCCATATCAATAAAATGATAGGTGTTAGCTGCCCTAAACAAATAAGGCAAAAGAAAAATAAAATGTTAGGGAAGCAAAAAAGAAAAGAATGGCTTCATTTCATATTTTTATAAATTCAGAAGCTTCTAGTCAAAATTTGCCACATTGGGAAAATTCAAGTATTTTTTTCATGTGCAGAAGAAAAAGGCAAAGGAGCAAAGGTTTTACTCTAAAGAGTTATATATCAATTAATTTTGGTATATTAATTCCCTATCCCTAAGTTTTAAAAACCCCAAAGTTCCCCCTCCGCTCATACTTTGGTGTATTAATCACCTATTCCTAAGTTTATTACTCCCCTCATACATTGCAAATATTCCCCACTATGCGGTAAATTAACTACTGTTGGCTACATCGGGTGTCTCATCACGCCACGATAACTTTCCACCACCTCTCACTCCATCTCCGCCCATCTCCCAATATCTAATGGCCCATGTTGTATTTCAGCCCCCCCAACCATTTGAACTTTATCGTTGGGGGAGTGGGGGGGATCCGAAATGAGCAGTATTCGAAACCGTGCCCGTGCCTACATGTCAACACCATAGATTTTCGGACCCCCCTCAGGCGAAACCACTAACCACTTCCCCCCCCCCCCCTCTGAAAAGAAGTTTCCCTCACTTCTTATACCACTCTCCTACCCATTTCGCTCCTACCACTCACCTTCCGCCACATCATTTTCCCGTTAACTCAAAAAATTAAATCTGCTCCCTTCAAAATTAATCCATTAAGTAGTAAATGGTTTAGCCATTAATCTAATGGACCTATGCCACCTTCAATAGATTAACTAGATTGTTATATAAACCTCCCTTTCACTCATTAATAGGTTACTGAATTCGTGCACTGTCACTATTATTGCTTTGTTACAAGTTTTCCGGGGTAAACTCCGATGTTTTCACCTGCCAAGGACATTGTTTTCTTACTTGTTGTTAGCCTATTGCCTCTGTTCTTGCCCCAAAAATCTGACTCCTCTGTGTATTGAAACCTCAAATCCAATTTTCACTCCTATCCTTAACTTTATCCAAATATGCCTCCAAAGGAAAAAGTACCATAAGAACTTGTCAATCCTTTGATCTATCCTCCCATTGATTTTCACCACTTCCCTTTGGTTGACAGAGACCTTAAAATCCATGAAACTCTATACGAATTTGACCCGTTTGAGATGTATTTTTGGCTCGAAGACAAATACATAGACAAATTTGATGACATTCAGCTGTGGGAGTCCAATTTACCCCACTATATTTTTCCTCGTACCCACAACACCCCAAAATTTGTTAGGAAGTGTCATGCATCTTATTTTCCAAGCCAAAGGGCCATCATTACCCCCACTGGAGAAATTCTATTTACTATCACTCCTCAAGCCATAGACTAGATGATGCAAGCCCCCACAGTAGAGAATGCCACCCCCTTTTCCTATGAAGCACTTGTTGAATTGTACCAGAAATTAGACTTTGCTAAAAGGGCCAAAACCCTGGAACTTTTCTTGACAGAAGATGCCTCATTGCCAAAGAAAAATCCTCCCTATCCCTCCTCCATTTTCCCTGAGAGAGCCAAGCAGATTATCACAGTTATCTCTTACCTCCTTGGCTACTACTCAGATCAGTGGGTAGATGAGGCCATCATAGGATTTCTTTCCATTTTCTCTGTTGATTCTAAGCCCTCCATCATGTTTAACTTTAGCCAATTTCTTGCAGATTCAATTCATCGGCAGCTTATCAAATTCCCAACTGAGGAGGTATTCAAGTATGCCTCTGTGTTAGTTTATATGTTCTTATAATTTCAGGGAGACTACATCAACCTTGCTTTACAAAAGCTAGATGAAAAAGGAAATCAACAGTTAGTCATCTTTTGGACTACTCTGATAATGAAGCAACAAGAGGAATACACATACAAATAGTTCATAGAGATGTTTGTGCATCCAGCAATCAATCTCCTAGGCACTAGGATAGAACTAAGGATCAATGAGGACATTAGAAAGGTGTTGCAGCTATCAGACCAAGTTCAGACAGGGGATTGGTATCTCTACCAAAACTATACAAAATTGAGAATATTTGGGTGTGAGATTGCACCTTACAAGCTACCTAAATTCCTCCCAATGAGGGTATTTTCTCTAGAGTACATAAGGAAGATGCTCAATATGGATGATATCCACTTTGTAGATGCCAAGAAGAAGTCCCAGTTCAAAATAAAAACATAGATGGGGCCTTTCATTTGAAACAACAGGGCACTAGGGGAAGAAGTAGATAAAATACTAAAATAAATGCAGTTCAGCCTTAGCTTCACTTGGTCATATGATCCATTAGGGATAATTTTTAAATTAAGAATAGAAACCAAATCTACTGCTTATTTTCACACAGCCAGACCAAAGATAGAGAAGTACAAAAACCAGCTAGAATGGGTTGAGAATACCCTACAAGAGGCAGAGGAGCAGTTGGTATCATCCTCTACAGTACAAACTCCTACCATGCAGGAGAAAACAACTAAGAGAAGAAGAGAATAAGAGTCTCCTTCAGGGACTGAAATTTTTAGTGAAGGATTTAAAATTATGTATAGGAAGAAGGCCAAGCTTAGTTCCAAACCAAGCCTCAACAAGGACTCAGAGCATGAGAACATTACCACCACTAATGAACCACTTGTTTCCTCATTAGTGGGTGATCAAACCACACTATCTCCCACTACCTCCACAACTTCACAATAGAAGCAACAAATTATGCAGACCAACACATATACTACAGGGGAGATAGAGAAAAGTGTAATGGACATTTTTAAGGAGATAAAAGTAAGAAATGAGGCCTTGAATATTAACACCTACAACCAATTTTGGAAGTAGACTTCTGGTTCTCAAAGTAGGCTGTTGTCAGCCTTTGATTAAGAGAAAAGGAAAATGCAAATGGCATTCCTCCAGGCACAAGTTCCCCAACCTAAGGCAACATCAGACTAGTAGAAGAAATCATTTGAGTTTGATGTAAAAGATATACATCCCATTGAAGAAATGGATATGCATAAGCAGACTAGGGAAATGATTTTTTCCACTGTCACCAACACTGCTATGAGTTTGTCTAAACTGTAGGTTACATTAGAAAATGTCCATTCACAACTGAAGATGGATAAGGTCCCTACACTTGCCAAAGACACCGTGATCAAAGTGGGTTATGACCCTTCAAACATCAATGTTGTAGAAGAGCTTATAAAGAAAAACAATTTATACATAAAAACATTAAGGAAGCAGTTAAAATTTCCAGCTACAGAAGATCTTCTGGCCAAGGATATTGAAGAAACATAGACACAAAAGGTAGAGATGATGAAGCTCATCATGGAGTAGAGTGCATAGTTGAAGCAAATGGAGACAGAGATGGAAAATATGATTAAAGAAAAGGAGAAAACTACCAAAATGACTGTTGTCCCTTTGGAAGCACTCCCTATCACAACCATTCCTACAACCATATCTTCTACAACAAGTACAAGGGATGCTGTAGATTAGTTGGAAAATGTAGTACAAAACATGTCTCTCTAGATGGAAGATATCAAAAGGTTGCAGGCTCAAGTCAAACTTCTACAGGATCATCAAACGAAGACTGAGACTTTTCATGAAGCAGAGCTACAAAGAGCTCAAAATCAAATAGAGGCATGGAAGAAGTCAGTAGTTGAGTCTTCTATTGGCTACACACTGGCCCATGTTAAAGAAATCATATGGAACAATATCATTGAAGAAATAGATGAAATCTAGCCATGCATCCAGATTATATTCAAGCAAAAGGAATTGATGGATAAATCCAAGCAAACTACTTCCACTATCAATTCTCAATTGGGAGAAATGCCTGCTACAACCAACAACATCATAAAGTTCCTCAATTCCAAAAACAGATATGAGCTGGATGATCTAGGAGTAGATGATAGAACATAAAACATTCTGGAGGTAAAGAAAGTTCTAACAAAGAATAAATTGGTTGTACAACTGACAGAGAAGTGTCACACTCTGGAGGTAGCAGTTAACAGGTTTTTCACTAGAATAGATGCATTGAACAAGAAAGTTTTGCCTTCTTTATTTGTGATCAATGACAAATTAATGACCAGGGAAGACTACACAAAGAAGCTTTAGGACATTTCCAAGGATATAGCTAAGTCTTCCAACATCAAAGGTTCCATGACAGGGAGAGATTTTTACAAAGCTATCAACAACATAAGTTTTATCCAACACGAGATAAAACACATTTTTGTAGTAAAACCCACTTTTACTTGGTATACGGAGGTAGATGAGATCTACTGCAAGGTAACAAAGATTTCTATTCCAGATGAAGAGTGGTGGGACAAGTTGTGTGAATTCTAGGATTAAAAAGACAGGTCAGCTTCACCAGCACAACACCCGAATAGTGGCCACTCAACAACTGTTCTCCTCCAAAGTAGGGCCAGGTGTTCATGTCACTTCACCAGATTCATTCCTTTTGATCGCATTACTTCTTTTTTGTTAGTTCAAAGTTAATAATAGAATTCTACGTCACTTGGGCATTAATTGTAATATTTTTGTAAATTTTGTTTAAATACTTCATTCTGTCGAAGTATTCAGGGTTGAACCCTTGAACAAGTTATCAAGCAGATTTGTACTAAGTTGGAGCATTTTTTAGATAATAAAAGATTATGGATTTGCCTCATATGGTCTGTCTCTTAGTGAGTTGTATTTCATCTTGTTTATTCATCATGTCTTCTTCATATAAATCATGTCTTTTGCAGCTATCCAATTTAAAATTTAATTGAATTTCAGTTTCGTTTTGGATCCTTTGTGAAGTTGTAATTTAAATAAGAGATAAATTTACAAAACTATCTGTTATTGTAAATTCCTCTTTGAGGATAAATTGCACTAGATCTCTGTGATAGTCTGTTTATATTTTATTGAATAAGAAAACACTGTTTTCTTAATTTTTGCATATAAATGGTTAAATACTCAGTTTGAATATTAAATCAATTACACTTCTCCATATTCTACTTATCCATCCCACTAAAATAAAAATAACCATGTGTAGTTAAAGAACAACCTTTTATTCTATTAAGAATATGTCTAAGTTTAAGGCACCTATTTATAAATAGCTCACTGGTCATCCAATCATTTAAAACAACAAAACGTTATATATGCTTTGGCATAACTAATTGACCTTAGGTTATCTCAAAGGACAACATCATATTGGCGCCGTTTCCGGGGAGCAAAGGATTGAAAGCTAAATTTTCCCTGGGGAAATGATTCTCCCTTTCCTTTAAGGTGAATAAAGGATAAGGATATAGGTCAAAATATTTCACCTAGCGATTCCATTGGTCCAAGCTGGCTCCTTTTAAGCACACTAGATCATGTTCTGTTTCTGAGATTGTTAATCCTCTACTAGATCCAGAAAGACTTATTAGGGGAGCCTCTTCAAGGAGAAGACATAGAACCCCTTCTTCTTCTTCAACTTTACACCCTGAAGAAATCTTGACTGTAGATCCTTTTTCATCTGTGCCATCCCATCATGATTGGACCAAATTACCTCCTAGGGTTTCTAAACTCCATTCTAGAGGAGGAGATCTTCCATCAGCCTTTCTAATAAAGTCACTTGAGTCATATCAAGTCCCATCCATTCTTATCAAATCACCTTCATCTAAGGAAGAATTGGGTTTACATTTACCTGAATTCAAGCCTGCAGATTTCATTACTCCAACTCGTTATTCTATTCCATCAACCTCTACTAATCTTGAAGAGACATTTTCTATATATTTGAATCCTTTGTTTAATAATAAGGAAGACCTTCCACCATGAGTTTAGAAGTTGGTTATTAAAACCCCTTTGAAATCCTCAAAGAGGTCTCCTCCCTCTTTCTTGCCTCCACATACTAATACCTCGACCGATTCATCTTCATCTCCTTCATCTTCATCTTCATCATCTTCTTCTTCCTCGTCATCATCCACTCAGTCACCCCACAGTCCTCCTGCTGTTATGGATTTTCGACCCATTGTGCAAGCAAGGTATCTTGCTCTAGTTCTCCCTGCAAACTTAGCAAATTTTCCTGATGGATATCTAAAACATCTACCAAGATTTAATGGAGAAACAAGTCCCTTAGCAGAGGATCATGTATCAGCTTTCCTATATTTTGCTGACAATATAGACGTAGAGTAGGAAGATGTTTATATGAGATGATTTGTACAATCTTTAGAAGGAAATGTTAGGATCTGGTTTAGGCAACTTAGCGCTGACTCTATTAGAACATGGAATGAGCTCATAACTATCTTTAAAAACCAATGTGGGGTAAGGAAAGAACATGTTTAGTTTTTCACTAAATTTGAAGAATTAAAGAGAAACCTTGGTGAACCAGTTGCTAAATTCATCAAAATATTTAACAAACTCTATCATAAAATGCCTGTTGATTGTAAACCACCAGTAGCAGTTGCAAAGGTCATATTTTCTTAAGAATTTGAAGATGACTTTGCAATCATGCTAAGGGAAAGGGTTTCTAATACATTAGAAGACATGCAAACAAATGATATAGAGGTAGAAGTTAATAGGTCAACTTTTGGCAAACTTAAAGCTAAAGTAGAGAAATAAGAAAGAAAACTAAGAGCTAGGGTTGATTACTCATCTTCTTCCAAATTTAAACTTGAAGATCAGAAAATTGATGAAATTACATCTTTACTTAGAAACCTTTCTAATAAGATTTCTAAAATTGAAACACAACCTAGAACTGCTAAGCAAACTGCTGTTAGACTTCAAGCTCAAACTCAATTCTGAAGAACTCGTGAAATACAAATTCTTCAAAGACCAGGTTTTGATCAAAACATTCAACCACCTTTGTTGATTGATGATCAACAACCACAAGATTTAGGCCCTTTAATCACTAAAGATATCAATAATATTGATTCTTCAACAATACAAATGGTAATAGTTCCTTCATCTTCACCTTAGTCTTTTGAACAAAAATAAGGAGATACTCAACTTTCAAAATACCTAACATTCTTTGAATTTCTGATTGCAGAATTGAATAAGAGGTATGATCTAAGACCTAGATCAGGTCCTGGTAGACCTTCAAAATCTACCACTATTATTGAACCTGCAATAAAATCCATTCAAACACAAACTCCAACACCTCAGACTACAGAGTCATCCACTAAAACCTTTTCATCTGACAAGACTATTTTGACAACTTTTAATATTGAAAAGGAATTGGAAAGGGTCAAGATTCCTATACCTTTAGTTGAACTTTCCAAAAACCTTGGTTATAAAAATCAAGTGTCTAAATGGATACAGTCCTCTAGTGTAGATGCTGAGGGAGATGTTATTAGTTTGCAATATGAAAAGCCCTCAGTAGTGTTTGGCCCTAGTTCTGATATGATTGATGAAATTGTTCCACAATTTTATTTAACTTTAAAGGCTCATGTCTTTCTTTTGTATAATTGCATGCTAGATTCTAGAGCTTCTCATAACCTTATGCCAAAGGTAATTATGGACCAGCTTCAATTACAAGTTACCTGTTCTTATCATGACCTTTACACCTTTGATTCAAAGAAAGTACCATGCCTAGGATTGATCAAAGACCTAGTTGTGACCTTAGCTCAAATACCTGTCAAGAGTATAGTTTTAGACATAGTTGTCACTGATATTCCTGCCAAGTTTGGCATGCTTCTATCTAGATCATGTTGTGCTAAACTTGGAGGATCACTTCAGATGGACATGTCTTTTGCTACTATTCCAGTCTACGAAGGTGAGCATTTAAGGTTATATAGGGAAGTCAGATTCCTTCATATTGTTTGTAGGTCTGATCAAGAATAAAACCACCCTATCTATGCAGTAGACCAAGATTTTTATTTCTTTCAATTATCTTCACAAAATGCATCAAACGCTCAACTTGCCATTGAAAATATTGTTTCCAAACCTAAAATTGTAGAATCAGATATCTGGAAACTTTACTTTGATGGCTCTTGCTCAAAGGAAGGAGCAGGAGCAGGAATTGTTTTAATCTCACCAAATAAAGAAAACATAACTCAGTCATGTAAACTTGAATTTGAGGTCACCAATAATGTGGCTGAGTATGAGGCTTTTCTTCTTGGTCTTGAGCTAGCTAAGAGTCTAAAGGTTCAAAACTTGAGTGTCTTTTTTGATTTTGAGCTTATAGTGAAGCAGGTTAGAAATCTATGTCAAACGAAACACCCAAGGCTTAGGTCCTATAGAAATGAAGCTTGGGACACAATTGAAAATTTCTTCCAAGGATTTAACATAACTTCTATTCCTAGAGATGAAAATATGCATGCTGACTCACTAGCTGTCTCAGCAAGCTCTTTCAAAATCCCTGAGCCAGTATTGTTAGAGTACCAAATTCAAGTCAAGTATAGACCATCAATTCCTGATAACCTTAAACACTGGCAGATTTTTGAAGATGATGAACAATTAAAATATTTCCTTCAAGTCATTGATGAATTCTCAAATATGAAAATTGAAGAAGATCAAAATGATGTTCAAGAATCAAATCTCCAAAATCCAAAAACTTCATTCAGTCCTAAAATTCTTGATCATGATATCATCCATTTATCTAAAATTTTATTGATAAAGGATTAGTTCTGTTGGAAAACTATTTGATAATAATGATGTCTCTAAAAATCTCTTGTTTAACTTACCCAAAGAAGAAATCGAAGAATGAAATATTGGGACTTTGAATGATGTAAGAAATGTTAAATTGTCATCCACCTTACCTTCGGATGTAAAAATAAAAAACTTGAATCTTCTTAAAAATTACAAAGATGTTTTTGCCTGGTCTTATAATGAGTTAAAAACTTATGATACATCTTTTATTGAGCATAAGATTCCTTTGAAACTAGAAGAAAAACCCTTTCAACAAAAATAATAAGAATCAATCCCATACTACTTCCAACCATTGAGAAAGAACTTAAAAAGATACTTGATGCTCATATCATAGTACCTTTAAGGTATTCTGATTGGGTAGCCAACCTAGTTCCTGTCAAAAAGAAAAATGGTGAGATTAGGCTATGTGTAGACTTCTGAAATCTGAACAAATCATCTTTAAAGGATAACTATCCATTGCCAAAAATGGATCATCTACTTCAGAAAGTTTCAGGTGCAAATAGGATTTCTATGCTAGATGGATTTTCTGGTTACAACCAGATCATGGTAAGTCAAGCTGACCAAGACAAAACTGCTTTCACCACTCCTTGGGGTACATTTATGTATGCTAGAATGCCATTTGGGTTAACCAATGCTGGAGCCACTTTCCAGAGAGCCATGGATCTAGCATTTGTAGGTAAAACATATGAATTTACTGTCATTTATTTAGATGATTTAACTATTTTCTCTGATTCTAATGAAAATCATTTAAAACACTTGAGCAAGGTTTTTGATAGGTGCAGGAAATTTGGCATATCCATCAATCTGAAGAAATATTTATTTGCTATAAAGGAAGGAAAATTACTAGGGCATATAATCTCCAAGGAGGGAGTTATAATTGACCTAAAGAGAGTTTCAGCTATTTAGACCCTATCTCTACCAAGGAATAAGAAAGAGATACAAACCTTCCTTGGAAAGATTAATTTTCTCAGAAGGTTCATCCCTAATTATGTAGAGATAGTTAAGGATATAATTGATATGCTAAAGAAAAACAATGAAGTGAAATGGACAGTTTCTGCTAGATATGATTTTGATCAGATCAAAAAGGCTATATCTGAGGCCCCTACATTAGCTAGCCCTGATTATTCTTCACCTTTTAGCATATTTTCTTTTGCATCCGAGACAACCTTAGCTGCTATACTTTTATAGAAGAACACAAATGGTGATGACCAGCCTATAGCCTTCTTTTCCAAAGTTATGAGGGATGCTGAACTTAGGTATGATATTATTGAAAAATAAGCTTATGCCTTAATTCAAGCCCTCAAAGCCTTTAGAACCTATGTCCTGCATTCACACATTACAACTTATGTCCCTAATCATGCTGTTAAAACTGTTTTGACCTAGCCTAATACTGATGGAAGAAGAGGGAGATGGATTGCTAAAATCCTTGAATTTGACCTTGAAATTAAGACCACAAAGCTAGTAAAAGGCCAAGGCCTAGCCAAATTGTTAATCAAATCCAACTGCAAAGTATTGGGGATAAATCTGGTTTCTGAAATTTCATCCGGGGGGAATCCACAAGAACCTTCCTTAATAGCTGGGGAGAATCCATAAGAACCTTCCTTGATATCTGAGGAGAATCCACAAGAACCTCCTCCTCTTATAGAAGGGGAGAATCCACAAGAACCTCTTTCTTTAGATCAAGCCATTCTTGTTCACATAGATCAGAAATATCTACTCTCTGATTGGTACTCTGATATTGTGCAGTTTCTTAGGGATTTTCAATGTCCAGTTGATCTTAATTCGAAGCAGTGCAAAGCCCTAAAGCTTAAAGCAGTAAAATATTGCATTATCAATGCTAATCTATACTGGAAAGACCCTTTTAATATCCTTCTTATATTTTTAACTAAAAATGAAACAGAGGGAATTATAAATCAGTTCCATGTAGGGTTTTGTGGTGGAAACTATGCCTCGAGAGCAACAACCTACAAAATTTTAAAAGCAGGTTTCTACTGGCCCACACTTTCTAAAGAAGTTGGAGCAAGAGTTAGAAGTTGCACACCATGCCAATTATTTGAAGGAAAACAGAAACTGTCAGTGCTTCCTTTGGTTCCAGTATTGGTTCATGCTCCTTTTCTACAATGGGGGTTGGAATTTATAGGGGAAATTCATCCACAATCAAGTAATCAATAGAGATGGATTTTAACTGCTACAAACTATTTTACCAAGTGGGTAGAAGCCATATTTGTTAAAAATGAAACTGATATTGTTGTGATTAAATTTCTTGAAGAAAACATCCTATCAAGATTTGGATGTCCTCAACAGATTGTTATAGATAATGCAGCAACTTTCAGCAGTGTTAAAATGATTGAGTTCTGTCAAAAGTATTCAATCTTATTACGCCATTCTACACCATACTATCCACAGGGTAATGCGCTAGCAGAGTCTTCCAACCAGAGCTTAGTTAAGGACATTAAGAATACCATTGAAGACCATAAAAAGAGTTGGGACAACCATCTAATCCATGCAATTTGGGCAAACAGAGTTTCTCCTAAGAGATCAATAGGCAAGTCTCCTTTCCAATTAGTTTATGGCAAGGAAGCAATTTTTCCTACTCATTTAGCTTTACCTGTTATGAGATTCCTTTAGGAATCCTATGAAGAAAAAGATGATTTCTCAAGAAGGATTAATCAAATTATTGAGTTGAATGAAGACAGGGATGAAATTTAGTACAAGCTAAGGAAATACCAAAATAAAATGAAAGAACTATTTGACAGAAAGGCTAGAGAAAGAAATTTCAAGAAAGGTGACCTAGTGCTTAGATGGGATACAAGGAGAGAAGATAAAGGCAAGCATGCAAAATTTGACAACCTCTGGTTTGGTCCATTTAGCATTGCAGAAGTCAAAGGGAACAATACATTCATCCTACATAATTTGGAAGGAGAGTGTTCCTCATTACTAGTCAATGGGAAATAATTGAAACATTACATTCAATATTAATTTTTGATCCATTCATTCATCATCTGTAAATATCTGGAGAATTTTATTTTACTTTTGGAAAATTTTCAAGTGAGTATCTGTTTCAACAAAGACTCCATAGCTCAAGGAGAAGGCACTTGGACCTACTTGTTCTCTGCATCCCACAACGGGAAGCAGTGCCTAGCTGGAGCTGATGTTGTAACATTATTTGGTTTTGATAAGTTAGTATCTTCGCCAAAAATAATTTTAAAATGTTAAGTTAGGATATGGATGCAAAATAAAGAAAAGTTAAAATGTTACGCCAATTTAATGTTTTATAGGTATCCATATCAATAAAATGATAGGTGTTAGCTACCTTAAACAAATAAGGCAAAAGAAAAATAAAATGTTAGGGACGCAAAAAGAAAAGAATGGCTTCATTTCATATTTTTATAAATGCACAGGCTACTAGTCAAAATGCGCCACATTGGGAAAAGTCAATTATTGTTTTCATGTGCAAAAGAAAAAGGAAAAGGAGCAAAGGTTTTACTCTAAAGAGTTATATATCAATTAATTTTGGTATATTAATTCCCTATCCCTAAGTTTTAGAAACCCCAAAGTTCCCCCTACACTCATACTTTGGTGTATTAATCACCTATTCCTAAGTTTATTACCCCCCTCATACATTGCAAATATTCCCCACTATGCGGTAAATTAACTCCTGCCGGCCCCACTAGGTGTCTCGTCACGTCACGATAACTTTCTGCCACCTCTCACTCCATCACCACCCATATCCCAAGATCTGATGGCCCACGTTGTATTTTGGCCCCCCCCTCACCATTCGAACTTTACCTTAAGGGGGGGTCTGAAACGGGTGGTATTCGAAACCGTGCCCGCCCCTATGTGTCAACACCACAGCTTTTCGGACCCCCCTTGGGTGAAACCACTAACCGCTCCCCCCCCTTCGAAAAGTAGTTTCCCTCACTTCCGATACCGCTCTCCTACCCGTTGCGCTCCTGCCACTCACCTTCTACCACGTCATTTACCCGTTAACTCCACCAATTACATCCGCTCCCTCCAAAATTAAGCCATTAAGCAGTAAATGGTTTATCCATTAATCCAATGGACCTGTGCCACCTTCAACGGAAAAACCAGATTGTTATATAAACCTCCCTTTCACTCATTAACAAGGTACTGAATTCATGCATTGTCACTGTTATTGCTTTGTTACAGGTTTGTTGGGCTAAACTCTGACGTTTTCACCCGCCAGCGACACTGTCTGCTTACTTGTTTTCAGCCTATTGCCTCTGTTCTTGCCCCCAAAACCTGACTCCTCTCTGTGTATTGAAACCTCAAATCCAATTTTCACTCTTGTCCTTAGCTTTATCCAAAGATGCCTCCAAAGGACAAAGGACTAGAAGAACTTGTCAATCCTCTGATCTATCCTCCCATTGATTTTCACCACATCCCTTTGGATGACAGAGACCTTAAAATCCATGAAACTCTCTACGAATTTGACCTCTTTGAGATGTATTTTTGGCTTTAAGACAAATAAATAGAAAAATCCGATGACATTCAGCTGTGGGAGTCCAATTTACCCCACTATATTTTTCCTCATACCCACAACAACCCAGAATTTGTTAGTAAGTGTCATGCATGTTATTTTCCAAGCCAAAGGGCCATCGTTACCCCCCCTGGAAAAATTTTGTTTACTATCACTCCCCAAGCCATAGACTAGATGATGCAAGCCCCCACAGTAGAGAATGCCACCTCCTTTTCCTATGAAGCACTTGTTGAATTGTACTAGAAATTAGACTTTTCTAAAAGGGCTAAAACCTTGGAACTTTTCTTGACAAAAGATAACTCATTGCCAACAAGGATAATTTTAGGGGCGAATGTTCGCCCTTTGGAGAAATTAAGGGGTTTTAAATTTTTAGTGGGCGAATATTTTGTATCATAGTACATTTTTACAAATCACCTCAAATAGCCCACCTTATTTTAAGGGAGAGGGTAAAAAAGGTAAATTTAGCCCTTGAAATTAGGACTTACAACCTTCCATTCGCCCATTTTCAAGAATAGGTTTTATTTAAGTGAATCTTATGGGCCAAATACCATATTTATAAAAGAGGTATGGTCAATTAATAAAAATATAAATAAATGAGAGGTATGGTAAATGAATAAAACATTTTTTATATTTACTCCATAAGTCACCTTATATACATGTAACGGTGTAAACAAATAAAAATATAAGTAAAGTGGAGGTATGGTAAATAAATAAAACGTCTTTTTATACTTACTCAAATGATATGGTAAATAAATAAAAATATAAATAAACTAGACGTATCGTAAATAAATAAAACCTCTTTTTATATTTAGTCCATAACCCTCGTTCTATTTATGAAGGCTCAAGAAAGAGGTTTTATTTAAGTGAATCCTATGGGCCAAATACCATATTTGTAAAAGAGGTATGGTAAATTAATAAAAATATAAATAAATGAGAGGTATGGTAAACAAATAAAACATTCTTTTATATTTACTCCATAAGTCACCTTATATTTACGAACACTCAAAAAATGGGTTATATTTAGGTGAAACCTATGGCCAAAATACTATGGGACAAATACCATGGACTAGATTGTTATTTATACCATGCAAAAAACCATTATTAACCCTAATATTAGAATTAATAAAAATAAAAATGGCACATGGTATTGACCCATGGTATTCACCAAAATGGCACATGGTATTGACCCATGGTATTCACTAAAATGGCACATGGTATTCACTTGGAATGTGGCCTATTTAAATGGGGGAATTAAACCAGCATGTAGCCTATGCTAAGATTCACTAGGACTTTACAAAGTTTTATTATTTAGTGAAAGACTCGCCAAGATCTTACAAGATTTTATAATTGAGTAAAATATTCGCCATGCCTGGTGAGAGATTCGCCAAAAAATTATATATACATATTATATTATTGATAAAATCGCCTTCCATTTTTCCTATATACCATGGAGATTTGCCCATTTATTATATTTATAAATTTGGGGGGGTTCTTAAATGCCAACGAAAACTTCTCCCTATCCCTCCTCCATTTTCCTTGAGAGAGCCAAGCATATTATCACAATTATCTCTTACCTCCTTGGATACTACTTAGATCAGTGGGTAGATGAAGCCATCATAGGATTTTTGTCCATTTTCTTTGTTGATTCCAAGTCCTCCGTCATGTTTAAATTTAGCCAATTTCTTACAGATTCAATTCATCAGTAGCTTGTCAAATTCCAAACTGAGGAGGTATTCAAGTATGCCTCTGTGTTAGTTTATGTGTTCTTATACTTTGAGGGAGACAACATCATCCTTGCTTTACAAAAGCTATATGAAAAAGGAAATCAGCAGTTAGCCATCTTTTGGACTACTCTGGTAATGAAGGAACAGAAGGAATACACATACAAATAGTTCATAGAGATATTTGTGCATCTAGCAATTAGTCTCTTAAGCGCCAGGATAGAACCAAGGATCAATGAGGAAATTAGAAAGGTGTTGCAGCTATCAAACCAAGTTCATACAGGGGATTGGTACCTCTACCAAAACTATACCGGATTGAGAATATTTGGGTGTGAGCTTGCACCTTAAAACTGCCTAAATTCCTCCCAATGAGGATATTTTCTTTAGAGTACATAAGGCAAATTCTCAATATGGATGAGATCCACTTTGTAGATGCCAAGAAGAAGTCCCAGTTCAAAATGAAAACATAGATTGTGCCTTTCATTTGCAATAGTAGGGTAGCAGGGGAAGAAGCATATAAGATACTAAAAGAAATGCAGTTCAACCTTAGCTTCACCTCGTCATATGATCCATTAGGGATAATTTCTAAATTAAGAATAGAAACCAAATCTACTTCTTATTTTTACAGAGCCAGACCAGACATAGAGAAGTACAAAAACCATCTAGAATGGGTTGAGAATACCCTACAAGAGGCAGAGGAGCAGCTAGTATCATCCTCTATAGTACAAAATCCTACCATGCAGGAGAAAACATATAAGAGAAGCAGAGAAGAAGAGTCCCCTTCAGGGATTGAAATTTTCAGTGAAGGATTTAAAATTATCTATAGGAAGAAGGCCAAGCTTAGTTCCAAACTAAGCCTCAGCAAGGACTGAGAGCAGGAGAACATTATCACCACTAATGAGCCACTTGTTTCTTGATTAGTGGGTGATTAGACCACACTGTATCACACTACCTCCATGAATTCACAAGAGCAACAAAAAATTATGCAGACCATCACATCTATTACATGGGAGACAGAGAAAAGTATATTGGAAATTTTTAAGGAGATAAAAGCAAGAAATGAGGCCTTGAAGATTAACACCTACAACCAGTTCTGGAAGTAGACTTCCATTTCTCAAAGTAGGTTGTTGTCAGCCTTTGATTCAGAGAAAGGGAAAATGCAAATGGCATTCCTCCAGGCACTGGTTACCTAGCCCAAGGCAACATTAGACTATAAGAAGACAACATTTGAGTTTGATGTAAAAGATATACATCCCATTGACCAAATGGAGATGCATAAGCAGACTGGGGAAATGATTTTTTCCACTGTCACCAACACTGCTATGAGTTTGTCTAAACTGCAGGTTACATTAGCAAATGTCCAATCACAACTAAAGATGGAGAAGGTCTCTGCACTTGCCAAAGACACCAGGATCAAAACTTTGGAGGACTTGGTGATCAAAGTGGGTTATGACCCTTCAAACATCAATGCTGCAGAAGAGCTTATAAAGAAAAATAATTTAGACATAGCAACATTAAGGAAGCAGTTAAAATTTCCAACTACAGAAGATCCTCTGGCCAAGGATATTGAAGAAACAAAGACACAAAAGGTAGATATGATGAATCTCATCATGGAGCAGAGTGCATAGTTGAAGCAAATGGAAACATAGATAGAAAATATGATTGAAGAAAAGGATAAATCTGCCAAAATGACCGTTGTCCCTTTGGAAGCACTTCCTATCACAGCCATTCCTACAACCATATATTCTACAACAAGTACAGGGGATGTTGCAGATCAGTTGGAAAATGCAGTACAAAACATGTCTCTCCAGACTGAAGAGATCAAAAGGTTGCAGGCTCAAGTCAAACTTCTACAGGATCATCAAACGAAGACTGAGACTTTTCATGCAGCAGAGCTACAGAGAGCTCAAAATCAGATAGAGGCATGGAAGAAGTCAACAACTGAGTCTTCTATTGGCTACACACTAGCCCATGTTAAAGAAATCATATGGAACAATATCATTGAAGAAATATATGAAATCTGGCCATGCATCCAAATTACATTCGAGCATAAGGAATTGATGGAGAAAGCCAAGAAAACTATTTCCATTGTCAATGCTCAATTGGGAGAAATTCCTACTATAGCCAATAGCATCATAAAGTTCCTCAATTCCAAAAACAGATATGAGCTGGATGATCTAGGAGTAGATGACAAAATAGAAACCATTCTGGAGGTAAAGAAAGTTATAACAAAGAAGAACTTGGCTATACAGCCAACAGAGAAGTGTCACACTCTGGAGGTAGCAGTTAACATGTTTTTCACTAGAATAGATGCATTGAAGAGAAAGGTTTGCCTTCTTTATTTGTGATCAATGACAAATTAATGACCAGGTAAGACTACAAGAAGAAGCTTCAGGACATTGCCAAGGATATAGCTAAGTCTTCCAACATCAAAGGTTCTATGACAGGGAGATCTTTTTATGAAGCTATCAACAACATAAGTTTTATCCAACATGAGATAAAACACATTTTTGCAGTAAAACCCAATTTTTCTCGGTATATTGAGGTAGATGAGATCTACCACAAGGTAACAAAGATTTCTATTCCAGATGAAGAGCGGTGGGACAAGTTGTGTGAATTATAGGATTAAAAAGACAGGTCAGCTTCACCAGCGCAGCACCTAAATAGTGGCCATTCAACAACTATTCTCCTCCAAAGTAGGGCCAGATGTTCAGATCACTTCACTAGATTCATTCCTTTTGATTGCATTACTTCTTTTCTGTTAGTTCAAAGTTAATAATAGAGTGTTGTGTCACTCAGGCATTAATTGCAATATTTTTGTAAATTTTGTTTAAATACTTCATTCTGTCAAAGTATTCAGGTTTGATGCTATTGTAGCTGCTACAACCATCCTCCAAATTTTATCCTTAGTCCATTTTGGAGCCTCCCTACCAACCATACACAACATTTTATCTTGCTTCGTCAAGTACACAAAATTCAATATTTTTCATGCACAAAGGCAGCCTGTCGATCACAATTTGATCCTTTCCCTTCATGATCTGTTCACCCAGACTTGGTCCAACTATAGGCCGAGAAGCTTCCCCTAGAAAATTGCACATTTCTGGAGGGAAACCGGCCTTCCCTCCAGATGCGAAATCCTCTCTGGAAGCCTGCTGGACTCCAGGATTACGCAATCCTACCAGTCAACACTCCCAGCAGGGCTACACAGCCTAGGATTTGCACAAATTTGGACAACATTCAGATGCTCTGCCCAGAAATTGCACAATACTCCTCGGCAATCAGCACAACTTCCAGCCAGGAATGTGCATTTTTCTCAATTAGTTGAGCAGTTGCATGCATGAGCAGTTTTGTTGACCAGTTCCACTCGGGACCGAGGAAACTTGACTTGCATGCATGCATGACTGGTTCTTCTCAGAATATCAAAAGGTAACATGCAAAATGCATCCCATGATTTAGGGAGCTATTTTTAGCAGTGGGGGTTACATACAAAGTTGTTTTAGAAGTTTCTCTCCAAGTGTCACTTTTTCCTAGATTTGTGGCATGTGCATCATGAGAACACACTTATTTATTTGACACATTAGAGCTCATTATTTCATATCGATATTGGATTTCTAACATCCCACAACACATCCAAGACTCTTCGACTCATCCGACTCAACTATTCACTGGTAAGTGGCTTCAACTTGTCTTTTTCAACATTTCTGTCACTTTTTGTGTATTTTCTTGTATGAGTGCTCTTTGCTTGATTTCTTTGAATGCTTGATGTCGTTTACATGTATACTAGCTTTTCCTAGCGTTGTTTCAGTTTTCGTCGCTATCTCATTGTTGTCACATGCATGAAACTCTTTTGCACGAATGTTTGCCCAACCGACAAACTTCTTTACCCACATGAATGTTGATATGTTTGCTGAATCTTTCATTCATGTTTTGCATGCAATTTCAATCACTTCTGCTTTCACTTAGTGTTGCCATGCATTCACTGTGTTATTTGCTTTCAGTTGACAGTCATCAAGTCAAGGCAACCTTGGCCCGGACTCTACCTCACTAAGGCTGCTTTGCACAATCTAGGGAAGCAAGGCTTTGCCTTCCTCTCCATAAATGCAAATTTTTTCCCAGCACTAGCCTCTAGGACTGTTTTGTGCATTTCTGGAGGAAAATGACTGTTGGCCCAAGAAATTGTGCAAATCTGTCCTTGGGCATGCAATCCTTCCTAGCTAGAATTGCACATTGCACAATCCCAACAACCAGCCTGGATTGCGCATTGCGTAGATCCATTAGCCAGTCCTGCCTCCCAGATAGCCAGACTACCTTTTGCGCAGTTCTCACAACTAGTCACCGAGCCTCCCAGAAAAAATTATGCAATCTTTCTCATCAGTTTCCCAGGTATGTGTTGTGTCATTCCCCATAATTTTCTTTATTTTCGAGTGACAGATTGCTTGCCATGAGTGTTGCCATATATCTAAGTATTGCAGGTGTTCATCTGCCCCTCAACAGTGCTGGTACAATGGTTTCCAGGAGGGCAGAGTCGAAGATACCATTTAGAGCACACCTGGAGATGGAGTCGATCAAATGTCTATGATCTTGCCTACTCACGAAGATATAAAGTTGTTCGTAGATAAGAACATCAAGATATCACAACAAGTAGCATCATGAACAACAACTAACAACAGCATACAAAATGCAGCGAATACAACGAACACAGGGAATGTAACGAACACAATGAATGCAACGAATGCAATGAGTGCAAGAGCAAGGTTGTTGAAAACATAGAGGCGGGACAAAGTTGCAAGGTCAAGCAGATCCACTAATAATGAAAGCAACTTTGGAGACTCAGACTATGAGGTGGCGCCGGGACATGAATATCGCACAAAGATAGAGAATGGAAAAAAGAAGGAGTTGCATGTCTTGAAGCAGCAACTCAGGAAGAACATGAAGCTGCACAGACAGACAAATGAGTTCCAACAGGAACATGCACAATAGTGGGTGCAACATGCACTCATGGATGAAACTGTGCCCATACAAGTTAAATATCCATCACAGCAATTGACATGAAGCAGACATGGTGAGAAATGTTGTTGATCACATGAAAGGGATTCATTAGCATGCATGTACTTGTACACACACATGCAATCCAACTCATTCAGCACACTCACCAAGGTAGAGACAAGAAGCAAGTCCAACTGGAGCTGAACATGTACTTTGGCAAGTTGATGCGCATGAACACCAACACACACTTGAAGATCAACATGGACACTATGCATTAGTATGTTTTTGGTTCATTCGCACCCAATAAGACCATGCGCTTGTTAGCAGACGAGTTGGATGAAGGATCCAAACCAATGCACTAGTTGCAACGAAGGCAAGAATTTGCTTCAGTAAGATGTCACCATGAGGTGCATGCACACCATCACAGACAACCAAGTTTGGCATCAACTCACCACCTTCACCATCACAAGCATGCTAAAGAGTGGGTCTCATCACATCGGACCAAGTGTCAGTGATGTCTTTCATGGCTTGCTCAAGCCATGTTGTCTCACATAAGTACATGTGCATTGTAATGTAACGTCATGTCAAGTGCAATTCAAGTGTCAATAGTTGGATGTAACAGTCATAGAGTAGATGAAGAGTCATGAGGGTAGATGAACTGACACAAAGAGGAATGTCAAGGGTCACCCCACCCTTTGCTATAAATAGTCCCTCATAACTCATTGTATATCCTTTTGGTCAGCCAAGTCTTTGATAAGACTATCTTGGAAAGAGCTTGGATAGTATTGTAACACGCCTTGGCTTGTCCACTGCACACAGCTAGTTCATCTCTTTGGAGGAGTAGGCGGATGTGGATGTAACGTTTCATTGTTGGGGCTAGCAGGTTTACATGGATGTATTGTATGATTGGAACTTACACTTCTTTATATAATAAGAGCCAACACATTTTCATGCATATGTTATTATTGTAGTTGGACTGCTCCGGTTGCTTTAATGATGTATGTTGTTTAACTTATGTATTTGTGTATGAACTACTTCATATGAAATTATATGAATCTTGTTGCAGATGTGTTGTTGGTTTAACCATCACTTTGGATTGTCGACTAATCTTCTTTCTAGCTTGTGATGCATCTTCGCTCGTGTGTTCCCTTCCCATCTGAGTACTGATATAGGTTGTCAAGGGGTGCACTCATCCCAACCCCCTTGTGTTAGAACCTCTCATTCACCTTCCTTGACTCACTGCAGCAGTCACACCCTTTCTACTGACAGAGTTATCTTACTTGCCTTTGTGCAACATCGCGGTCAAGGCATTACCTTACGACCCACTGCTGGGACTCCTACACCAAATAGTCTGAGGTCTAATTGGGACTTCTTACCGGGGAGATCCCCTTGACATGTTGGCAGGTCCAACACTGTCAGCATTTTTGGCGCTAGAGGGAGGGCCAGATGACAAGCCGTGTCCTCTCATCCAGTTTTGAACCTCTACATACCTTTCATGGATTCTTTCACTCTTCTCCCCTCACAATGTTTTTTGAATCATGAAGATGTCTCCATCACGGGGGAGTTTTTCGATCACTTTTCCACTTTCATGTATGATGGTGAAGGCAAAGTACCCTAGCTTAAGTACTTACATGGTTTTATTTCCATGCTTCATGAGGAAGATGGGTGTTTTGACGAACAGGCTAGCTTGCTGCTTGCATACACACTTCGCGAATCTCCATTTTTTTGGCTGTTCAGCCTATCGCTGACAGTGTGCACTCATTTGAGCACTTCTGTGGTCTTATTGAAGACACATTCTATCATTTTGATCTAGACTATCTTGACTAAAAGCTGTTACAACAACGGAGGGCTCTGCATGGATCAGTTATTGATTTTTGGCAGTGCTTCTGTGACTTGTAGTTTCAAGCTCCGAGGAGCCAGATGCAATTTCCTTATCTTTGGGACTGGTTCGAGTATTGTCTTAAGAAATCTTCCCATCCCAAGAGAAAGTTTGAAATCAAGCCTTGCTCAACATTCTTCACTGATGGAGCTGCGCAATCTCATGTGGATGCAGGCACTATCTCCACTGACTATCCACCTCCCTCTCATTCAACAGCTCCACCACTACCTAGTGATGTTGAGGATCATGCTCACACACATGTTCATCTTTCACATTCTCCCAACATCACTTCACTCAATTTTTGCGCAGATTTGGTTGTGAGTCCTTCGAGTTCTCATATGCTTTATTTTCTACGACCTCTGTCTTCACACTCAGGTGTTCCTCTGGATGATGTTGTCTTGTGTTCATCCATTCCGGACTCTTCACTTGTTGTGAACGAGGAACAACCCATTGACGGAGTTGGTGTTGCACAACCAACATGTGCTGTCATTCATGAAGAGTATGAGTGGGAGCTTGAGCATCAACACTTGGCAAAGGATGACTCCCTTCCGTCTGATCCCCCTCCGTTCTTTCCTAACATCTTTGATGAACCTGCCATCCATGATTTTTCATGTGTGTCTTCATCCACGGATGCACCAATTGTTGATCCCTCGCAGGACTCATCAAATGTTGGTCCATCATTCGACAACAGAGAGGATAAGTTATTCATTGAAAATCCACTTGATCTTTCATCTGTCTTTTTCGGAAACACAGAGGATGAGTTTGTTCACTTTTCATCTACCCCTTTGTTTGATTCATCTGATCATGAGGATGCCGATGAAATCATTGATTTTTCTGATCATGGCGGTCATGATCCATTTGCTTCCATATTTGATCACGATCATGACTCTATCACAGTTGATCTTTCGAAGCCACTGATTTATGATGATCTACCTGATGATGAAGTTGAAACACCCAAGAATGTTGAGGCACTTCAACCCGAGCTAATGGTTATGTCAGGCCCTTGCTCTCTTGGGGTTAGTCTCACTTCCGATCAAGAAATTGTTCAATCACCAAAGGCTCCTCATCACTCATCTGTATGCATTGAAGATCCATCGCACACACAGATCACATTTCCTCCACTCGAACTACACGATCCCATCGCTCATGCATTGGAGGAATCCTACATTGCAAGCACACATGTACGACGCAAGTTGTATTTGTTTCTTTTGTTTGCTTGCATGTCTCAGTCAAGAGTGTGCTTATGCTTCAAAGTTGCATGCAGTGACCCACAACACTATGATAAGTCCACAAACTACTTTTCATGCACTTGCATTGACTTATGTCTTATGGGAACTATCAGACACTAAGTGTGGTTGTCTTCATTGTTATGTCTTTCTTGTTTTCTGGTTCGCACATCTGGGTTTCTCTTGGACCAAGCGTTCACCAACATGGGTCAATCAATGCGCGAGTGGCTGCATTGGAAATATCACTTCACGTGATCATGCTCATGCACCGTTAGTGTAGGAGTAGGAGTAGTGTTTTATTTCAGTCATTTTGCTTGCATGCTTGTTTGCTTGTTTTTCTGCTTGCTTGCTTACTTACTTTCTTTGCTTTCATTTTTGCTTCTGCTTTTGCTTTGCTTTGATGTTTGTTAGTTAGTTTGTTTCGTTCGTAGGTTAGTTTTGCATGAAACCATCTATGACTCTTGAAACGAGCTAGGTGAAATACAAGAGGGCTTGTATAGCTATCACTACTTGGTTATCTACCATCTTGCCTCTGTATGAAGAACATGTTACTTTCAGTCCATGATACGTCGAAGGAAAATACATACTGCTCAAAGTGAACCTTGGTGAAAACACAATGCTTGCATGCTAATTAGTGTCACCTTCTCTAGTCGGTTTTTTTTGGATTAACCATTGTCAGCTCAGTCAAGTAGAGCAAGGTGAGAGGGAAAACCTTAATAGGCACACCAGAGATATAATAAATTACTTCTCTGTTGGAACAACCTCTTATGATATCAATAAGTTGGGATTCCTCTTTCGCCTCTAAAATGAATAAGTGTTATGCATAGTTAAAAAAACGAAAAATGAAAAAATTAAAAGTAAAAAAATTCAAAATAAAAATAAAAAAATGAATAAGGCGAAAGAAGAGAAAGGCTTCCTGCGCAGGGAGGTGATGCAAGTAACTATACCGGGGTACTGACCAGGCTCGTTGGTAGTGGAGCCATGCTTGTGTTCCTATGTGACTCCACCAGAGTACTATCCAGGCTTGCTGGTAGTGGAGAAATACCAAAGATGAAACTAAGACTCTGACGACTATACTGCTTGTGCACCTGTATATCCCTCAACCCTAATCGAAACAACTATGTTTCCTTAGATTGGAATATGTGTCAATTGACCAAGAGTTTGGTAGATGATACATCTTACAATCAAGCCAGTGTGAAACCAAGATGAGCTAAGAACTGAAAAATACTTCCAGAGGTGTTAGACTTTATTTTCACGAACAAGGTCCATTCAGAGAGCTGGAGTTCTACCAATGTGTCGCCAAGTGTTGTAGCAGCTACAACCATCCTCCAAAATTTTGTCTTAACCCATTTTGGAGCCTCCCTACCAACCTTACACAACAATTTTTCTTGCTTCTTCAAGTACACAAGCTTCAATGTTTTTCATGCACAAAGGCAGCCTATCGATCACAGTTTGATCCTTTCCCTTCATGAGCTGTTCACTCGGACTTGGTCCAGCTGCAGGCTAAGAAGATTCCCCTAGAAAATTGTGTGTTTTTGGAGGGAAACCAACCTTCCCTCTACAAATTACACAATCCTCTCTGGCAGCCTGCTAAACTCTAGGATTGCACAATCTTTCCACTCAACACTCCCAGCAGGATTTGCGCAAATTTCCCTAGCAGGGCTGCCCAACCCAGGATTTGCGCAAATCTAGGTAGAAGTCCGCTGCTCTGCCCAGAAATTGTGCAATCCTCATAGGCAGTCAACCCAGATCCCAGCCAAGAATGCACATTTTTCTCAAGTAGTTGAGCAGCTGCATGCATGAGCAGTCTGGTTGACCAGTTCCACCAGGGACCGAGGAAACTTGACTTGCATGCATGCATGATCGATTCTTCCCAGAATAGAAAAAGCCAACATGAAAAGTCATCCCATGATTCAGGGAGTTATTTTTAGCAGCCGAGCATTACATGCAAAGTTGTTTTAGAAGTTTCCCTCCAAGTGTCGCTTTTTCCTAGATTTGTGGCATGCGCGTCATGAGACCAAACTTATTTATTCGATGCATCAAAGCTCATTATTTTACATCTATCTTGGAGTTCTGACATCCCAGAACACATCCAGGACTCTTCGAAACATCCGGCTCAACTATTCACGGGTAAGTGGCTTCAACTTGTCTTTTTCAAAATTTCTATCTCTTTTTGTGTATTCACTTGTATGAGTGTTGTTTTCTTGATTTATTTGAACACTTGTTGTCATTTACATGTATACTAGCTTGTCCTAGATCTGTTTCAGTTTTCGTCGCTATCTCACTGTTGTCGCATGCATGAAACTGTTTTGCACGAACGTTCGCCCAACCAACGAACTGCTTCACCCACATGCATGTTGATATGTTTGCTGAATCTTTCATTCATGTTTTACATGCACTGTCAATCACTTCTACTTTCACTTAGTGTCACCATGCATTCACTGTCTTATTTGCTTTCAGTTACTCGTCGATGAGTCGGGCCAACCTTGGCCCGGATTCTACCTCACTGAGACTGCTTTGTGCAATTCGGGGAAGGAAGGCTCTGCCTTCGTCTCTAGAAATGCATATTTTTGCCTCTAGGAATATTTTGTTCATTTTTGGAGGACAGTGACTGCTGGGCCAGGAAATTGTGCAAATCTGTCCCTAGGCCTATAGTCCTTCCCAGCGAGAATTGTTCATTGCGTAATCCTAACAGTGAACAACCAGACTAGATTGTGCATTGCACAGATCCAACATCCAGGTCCTACCTCCTAGACAACCAAGACTTCCTTTTGCGCAGTTTTGGTAGCCAATCACCTAGCCTCCCAAAAGAAATTACACAATCTTGCTCATCAGTTTCGCAAGTATGTGTGGTGTCATTCCCCAGAATTTGCTTTGTTTTCGACTGACATATTGCTTGCCATGAGTGTTTCCATATCTCCAAGTATTGCAGGTGTTCATTTGCTTCTCAGTAGTGCAGGTATAATGGTTTCCAAGAGGGCAGAGTCGAAGAACCGTTCAGAGCACACCTGGAGATGCAGCCAATCAAATGTCTATGAGATTGCCTACTCACAAAGATATCAAGTTGTTAGTAGAAAAGAAAATCAAGATATCACAACACGCAACATCATGAATAATAGTTGAAGGTAGCATACCGAACACAACGAATACAATGAACGCAACGAATGCAGGGAATACAACGAATGCAGCAAATGTAGTGAATACAACGAACACAATGAGTGCGAGATGAAGGTTGTTGATAACACAGAGGTGTAACAAAGTTGTAAGATCAAGCAGATCCACTAATAATGAAAGAAACTTTGGAGACTCAGGCTATGAGGTGACGACACAACATGAAGATCACGTGAAGACAGAGAATGGAACAAATAAGGAGTTGCATGTGCTGAAGTAGCAACTTAGGAAGAACATGAACCTGCACAGACATACGAATGAGTTGCAATAGGAACAGGAACATCAGTGGGCACAACATGCACTCACAGATGAAACTACGACCGTACAAGTTAAAGATCCATCCCACCAACTCACATGAAGCAGACATGGTGAGTAGTGTTGTTGCTCACATGCAAGGGATTCAAAAACATGCATGTCATTGTGCACATGCATGAAATCCAACCCATTCATCACACTCACCAAGGCAGAGACAAGAAGCAAGTCCAATTGGAGCTGAATATTTACTTCAGCAAGTTGATGTGCATGACCACGAACACTCACTTGAAGATCAGCATAGACACTATGAATCAGTGTGTTGCCGGTTTAGCCACACTGAAGAATACCATGCACATGTTAGCAGACGAGTTGGATGAAGGAGCCGAACCAATGCACCGGTTGCAATGGCGGCAAGAGTTCGCTTCAGCAATATGTCACCATGAGGTGCATGCACACCATCATAGACGACCAAGCTTGGCATCAGCTCACCACCTTCACCATCACATGCATGCTAAAGAGTGGGTCTCATCACAATGGACCAAGTGTCAATGATGTCTTGCATGGCTTGTTGAAGCCATGTTGTCTCACATGAGTACATGTGCATTGTAATGTAACGTCATGTCAAGTGTAAGTCAAGTGTCAATAGTTGGATGGAACAAGCATAGAGTAGATGAAGAGTCATGAGGGTAGATGAACTGTCACAAAGAGGAATGTCAAGGATCACCCCACCATTTGCTATAAATAGTCCCTCATAACTCATTGTATAGGCTTTTGGTTAGCGAATCTTCTGATATTACTATCTTGGAAAGAGCTTGGACAATATTGTAATGCACCATGGCTTCTCCACTGCATGAAGCTAGTTCATCTCTTTGGAGGAGTAGGCAGATGTGGCTATAACGTTTCACTATTGGGGCTAGCAAGTTTACATGGATGTATTGTATGATTGGAACTTACACTTCTTTATATAATAAGAACCAACACATTTTCATGCATATGTTGTTATTGTAGTTGGGACTGCTCTGGTTGCTTTAATGATGTATGTTGTTTAACTTACATATTTGTTTATGAACTGCTTCATATGCAATTATATGAATTTTGTTGTAGATGTGCTATTGGTTTAACCATCACTTTGGATTGTGGACTTATCTACTTTCCAGCTTGTGATGCACCTTCGCTCATGTGTTCCCTTCCCAGCTAAGTACTTATACAGGTTGTCAAGGGGTGCACTCATCCCAACCCCCTTGTGTTAGAACCTCTCATTCACCTTCCTTGACTCACTGCAGTGGTCACATCCTTGCTACTAGCAGAGTTATCTTACTTGCCTTTGTGCGACATCATGGTCAAGGCATTACCTTACAACCCACTGCTGGGACTCCTACACCAAACGATTTGAGGTCTAATTGGGGCTTCTTACTCGGGAGATCCCCTTGACATGTTGGTGGGTTCAACACCGTAAAAAAGCCCTTGAACAAGTTATCAAGAAGATTTGTACTAAGCTGGAGAATTTTTGAGATTATAAAAGATTCTGGATTTGCTTCATATGGTCTATCTCTAAGTGAGTTGTATTTCATCTTGTTTATTCATTTTGTGTTCTTCATATAAATCATGTCTTTTGCAATTATCCGATTTAAAATTTAATTGAATTTCAGTTTCATTTTGGATCCTTTGTGAGGTTGTAATTTAAATAAAAGATAAATTTACAGAACAATCTGTTATTGTAAATTCCTCTTTGAGAATAAATTGCACTAGATCTCTGTGACAGTCTGTTTATATTTTGTTGATTAAGAAAACATTGTTTTCTTAATTTCTACTTATAAATTGTTAAATACTCAGTTTGAATATTAAATAAATTATACTTCTCCATATTCTACATACCCATCCCACTAAATTAAAAATAACCATGTGTAGTTTAAGAACAACCTTTTGATTTTAGTAAGAATTTGTCTAAGTTTAAAGCACCTATTTATAAACAGTTCACTGGTCATCCAATCATTTAAAACAACAAAACATTATAGATGCTTTGGAATAACTAATTCACCTTAGGTTATCTCAAAGGACAACAATTCTTCAACGTCTTCTTGTTCAGGGCCTGGTAGTCAATACAACTAAACTTAGTCTCCTCCTTCTTCATGGACACCACTAAAGAAGCAAAGGGGCTATAACTTGGCCTGATATAGCCTAATGTTA
Source organism: Pinus tabuliformis (assembly GCA_031772625.1). NCBI lineage: Eukaryota > Viridiplantae > Streptophyta > Pinopsida > Pinales > Pinaceae > Pinus > Pinus tabuliformis. Next base: position 980,724,619 of record CM062812.1, read on the forward strand.
GCAGATCCTATATGGCCCACTCAATCTTATCCTAGTAAGCCTTCGGATGTCAGTAGGGAGTAGTGATGATAGCATTGACCCCCTCCTCCAGGTCAATTGTGTCTTCAAAACCCCTATTTGGGGGACATCCAGGTGGAATGTCTCCAAAAGCCTCCATGGTGCCTCTCCAACAATGCTAGATTATCTGGGTGTGGCTGTTGGTCCTTATCCCTATCTCTGAAATCCTAAGTTCCACTACCCTGAATGTTATATCCCCATGACACAAATATTCCTCCATCCTATTGACTAACATTTCCTTCGGAGGATAAGATTACATGCTTCTCAACACAACCAACTTCCCATCAGGCATCATAAACTCCTGCTCCAATTCCCTGTAATCTATAGTGACACACCCAAGAGAGTATAACCACTCCAAACCCATCACCACATTGGTGTCTAACACGTTCACTATAAAAAAGTGATCGGTGACTACATAATTCCCCATAATCAAGGTCAACTTACAGACATATTACATACACTGTATGGTCTAGTCCGTCGACACCAATACTGAAAATAACTCAAAGCACTATGTGGGTAGCCCTCTCTGCTCTACCATCTACGCATCAATGAAATTGTAGGTGGTCCCACTATCTTCCAATAGAGATATACACTTCCCCTAAATAGTTCCTCGTATCTGCAATTCCAAATATCTCAGAACCCCCATGAGTGAAACAATGACACTACTAGTCTGGACTGTAAAACTTGTTTCTCCTCTTGTGCCTTAAGGCTCATCATCTCCTCTAATTTCCTCACGCCATATCTCCTCCTTTGGGTTGATATCTGAAAATACCTCTATATAATGGGTCTTTCCCCTAGTACATTTGTTTCCCAGGGACCATGGCTCTTGGCAGGTGAAGCAGAGCTTCCTCCTTCAGAGATTCCTCCTAGTCTCATCATCAAGCTACCCTCATCTTGCCAAATCCCCTCTATGGAGGCCTAGTGTCCCTACCGCTATGAGGAAAGGTGGGTTTGGAAGGTGTTGGTGCTCTAGTCTTAGGGATTGCATCAAGCATGTCCCTAGTCCAGGTAATAGTGTCCTGTAGAGATACGAGCCTATAAGCCCTCACCCATCCATGCAAGGCATCTCACAACCATTCAATGAATAACATGATTAACCTCACCTCCTAAATGCCAGACTCCCATCACAATCAATTTGTGGAACATTTCCATGTACACCTCAACACTTCCTGTCTACCTTAGATTTACTAATTCCCAAAAGCGCAACTCTGGGTCCTTCTAGCTAGATCTCTCTATAAGCTTCCTTGGGAACTCTTTGTAAGATGTGATGGTGGCATGCCCTAGTGTAAAAAACTCATGGTACCACCACTCCTGCACATCTCCATCCAAGTGTAAGATGTCGAACCTAATCACATTGTCTCTCACATTGGGTTCAGTAGGAGGTAACTGCCAAATTTTTGTATGCACGCCCTAGCCGAACTCCTAGCTGAACCATCAAAGTTGGGAAGCGTGATCTTCCCCGCCAACTTCTGTGTATTCTGGTTCTACTGGCCCCCTCTATATAATGTCTTGGCTCTGAATCTATGGTTCTCCTTCAGGTGACAAAAATCCCCAAACAATGGAGCCTCCGGATCCTAGGGTCCAACGCATCATACTCATCAATCCCGTATGAGAAATATCTCAACAAATTTTCAAAGGTATTTTACTCTCTCTCCCTCTTAGGTTCGTCCAGAAACTGAGGCATGGTAGGGCAGATAGACTAGCCATAAACATGGGTGTTTTTCTACTCGTTTATGCATACATGTGCATGGATTCCTTCTCCTATTTGGGAACCACCTTCCCCATTGTTGGATTGACCTTGCAGGTTCTGAAAATTCACCCCCATTAACTGTTAGCATGTCCATCGTGAATCTATTCTAACTTTCCAACTCTTCTAGATTCAACCCCTTTCCACCCTACTCAGGATTCTCATGATTCTCTTGGTTCTCCATGTGCTCTACATCCCAACCTTCATGCTCCCTAGGTTTCTCTAGCTTAGTATATGAGAAAGGGTCAGGACACAATCCTTTACCTCAACCTCCTTTGCCTCGACCTCTACCTCTGTGAAATACTATTCCATTGTATCTGGTTGACATCACCTACTCTTGTGCCCACAACTAGACAAGAACATTCTCTGATACCACTATAATATTCCTACTAGGAAATTAACAATAAATATAGAGCTATGAAGTAGGAACAACAATGAAGAAAATAAAATTCAAACACCAACATGAACACCAACAAAAATGAACATAATAGCTGAGCCATTTTATTAAAATTTGAGAATAGGGTACATATAAATGAGAACATCGGGACTTGGGCTTGCTTATGAAAACTCTACAAAACCCAAGTGAAAACTTGTTGACCCAAGTGCTGGAAATGGACCAAATTGGTAGTATGCACCGCCCATATATTTTGCTACTGGTTTGTTGATTGAACAAGGATTTCTACTTGAAATACAACTAAGAAAATTCTACAAAATTAATCCTAGAATCCTCTCACAAAACCCACAAAAACTGAGAAATTATTTGGGTTGGTTCTAGCTAACCCAAAAGCCCCCAAGAAGTACGAATTTCCCTAACTAGCTGGTTGTGCACACTATAGAGAATTTTATGCTATTGTAAGCCAAAATCCACCACTAAAATGCCTCTAAAACCCTTCCAAAATCTCCACCGAAAACACCTTTATTCCTTCATTTCCTGGCTCCTCTAGTGATAGGATTCCCTCTACCCCTGCACAAGCTTTCCCTAGCCAACTCTGCGAACTAAGAAATAAGAGAAATCCAACCCATCAAATGTGCTCAATTCCTGCCCTGAAAGATGCTACCAAAACTTTGGTCTCAAGATGGGAAATATCTCTGCAAATTCTTGGATTCTCCAACCCACTCTAGCTATTGCAATTTATGGTCCATGAAATGCATCTATTCCCATGAAGTTCGTAGAACTAGGTAATCTCCTACAATAAAGCTCAATGGAAGCCCTGAATTGAACTCCCAAAATTCCTCACTAAGGAGACATCGAAGTTCTTTGAAATGAGGGTGGAATTCCACTTCGAACTCCTATGCTAAGCAACGATCCAACTCATGTACTAAAAAACTCCAAGAGAGGTCAATATACTCAAGTTTGATAGAAAAAAGATGCAAAATGAAGGCCTCCCTGTCTTATTTATAGTTGTTGGCCCTCTCCCCCTTAGTGGTCCCCATCTTCCACTAACTCGCACCCCCTTTTCTCTCCCTTCCTCCATAAGTGAGAATTATATCTTGGAGATCAAATTGCCTCCTTTAGTGGCCCCCATATTCCATTAAGGCTGCAATTTGTCCTTTTTCTCCTAAATCCCAATGTGAAAGATGTCTCCAATGTGAAAATTGTCAAAATTGTGCTATGCCCAAGCAATTTAGGAAATTGGGAACATCACAACTGTCTTTATTGTTGTGCATTGTTGAATGGTGTTGATGAATAGTTGTGTTTATCTCATGCTAACAATAATTAATGCTTTGTGAAACTAAAATTAACTAATTTAAGAGAAATATTGATTCAACCCCCTCTATATATTTTGAACATATGCGTGCTAGCAAGGTCTTAGCTAATGGATGTTGTAGATTTCACCCTATTCCTTCTAATGGAAATTTAGGTTGGGATTTTTTCAACAATGTCATGAAGAATGGAACCATCACTTGTTTTCCTCCCTGAATCACTTTTTTGTGCAAGTGATATTGGTGGATATCAGTCGCCACCCACCTCTTTCACTGACTCAACAATTCTTTATCTTCCTAGAATTTTTTTTTATGGCTTTTTTGGTCTCAAACTTCCAGGGCATTTTGATGCTCTAAGTGATTGTTTTGGAAATTAAGCCGAATAGGGTTGTCTTGGCATTCACTTCCCCCAACCAAAAGTTGTAGTCCTCTGAGAGTTCTTTCCAAAGAATTAATGTGCTCCCCAAATGGAAATTGGATGCATCGAATAATCACTTTTCAAGTTAAAGTATCTAGGAGACTGTGACATGGATTAATTAAATCAAATATCTATTTTTGGAGATTACATTTGACATCTACAAAATTTGGCTATTGGGAATATTTCTAGAGGTACACTAGCTATTGGAATTGAGAGCATATGGGATGAGAGAAGTTGCTTGAGCAATGGATAGAGAATTGAACTATAGCATGAAAATAAAGTATATTTAGAGACATTTGATTTCATACCATGTTTTATGTCAGTGTTATATCTAATAATAACATCTAATAGATAACTTGTTAACATTAATATGATTAATGATGAAATTATTAAAATTATGGCAAAAGGGCTCCAAGGTAGCTTATAGTTTGTAGATAATTATTATCTTTAACATTAGGGTGAGTGAGAGTGAGAGAGAATTCACTATGTAATTGATGACATTTATGTGCATATCACCCATGTGAAGATTGGAGAAGATTGGGCATTAATCCTTTTCTAAAGATGCCCATGACCAACCAACTTACCTTTCCGAGTGCATTGATTTAAGAAATGATAAAAGGAACTATATAAAATCTAAAAACCTATAATGAAGCATGTGTCACTAATGTTGAAGATACATAATGGATAAAATTGATAGTGCGTTGATTTTAGTATTTGTACAATGGATACCAACATTGATTTTAGAGTTTTTACATTGAACAAAGTTGTTTTCTACAATGTTCTTATTATAGTGCATTGATTTGTGTATTTGTACAATGGATAAAATCAATTTTAGTGTTTTGTGCATTGATTTCATTAAATTACATAGATTTCAGTGTTCATGAAATCATAAATTTATAATTAAGTTGTTTGTGGCATTGCTATTATTATAGTGCAATGATTTTAGTGTTTTGTGTAGTCACAAGGGTTTACGTTGAAGAAATACAATTTTAATATTGGAAAGAACAAGACATAGTGTATGAAATTCACTGCTATATCTCAAGTTAAAAGTTTGAATGGTTTTTGTTTCGAACCTCCCTTATCATATGATGGATATGACTAGACAAGAAATCTACCAAGTATGGCTATACAATAGCTGAAGAAGATACATTGAGTAGATTGATGCATAATCTATTTATCATAATTATATGCATTTTATTACTTTCTTAGTATTCACCTTCTTCATTATTGAACATTATTATTCTGTTACCGCACACCTTATTGCTAGTATAATGATTAAAGTGACCTTTATGATAGTACTCTCCAAGTTATAGATAGATGATACTTAGTAAATTTCAAAAAACTAAATTTATCTATAACATATACATATATATAATGATGATCATATAAAATTTTGACATAGTACTCATAATGAGCACCAACGTAAATCCATCATAATTCCAAATTTATAAAGATATAAAGACATCAAAAGCCCATGAAATGCAAAACTTTCCTGGAATATTATGTCTTTACAAAATATATACTTCAAAAAGTTTGATCTCTTTGAAATCTAAAATAATATTAAATTAAAAATAATAAAAAATAAATTTATCATATTTTATATTTTAAAATATAATTCATCATTTAACAAAAATAATATACTTGAAAATTATAAAAAATTAATATGCCACACATATTAAAATAATATTTATTATTTTTATGTCATTGAAGACAACTTACTTGGAAGAGATGTTGCAATGTCTTGTCATATTACAAATTAAAATTTAATTAAAAAATTAAATTAAAATTAAAATTGTAATTATAACTAGCCTAGATCTATCTTAACACTGGATCTACCTAGCGTTTGTAGGGATCAAATCTTATAACCTGGAGCTCAAAAACCACCTGTAACTTGACCAAGTCAAGATTACCTTAACTAATGATGTAGAATTTTTATTTTAACATAGGGTTATTTTTATTTTATTTTATAAGTCAAAATGTTTATAGGACAAGACATTAAGTCAAGATTACCTTAACTAATGATGTAGAATTTTTAATTTAACATAGGGTTATTTTTATTTTATTTTATTTTGATCGAGTCAAAATGTTTATAGGACAAGATATTAATCGCCTATCAGTGCAATTAATAATTAAACGAGTCTAAATCCTTCTTCATTCTAGATCTACCAAGCCTCAAGAGGGATCAAATATCTACCAAATCCGGAGAGATCACGTACAAATCTCTTTTAGAGAAGAAAGAAATTTGATCTCTCTAAACACTTAATAAATAAAAAATTAGAATAATACTAATATAATTTAATTAGTAATTAAATATAATTATAATTATTAATTTTATTATTTAATTGTAATTTTATATTTATATAATTTCACCAATAAAAATATTTTATAAATAATTATAATTATATATAAATATATATATTTTATAATAATTTCAAACCGCACATTCCTGCATAGATTCAAATCCTCCTTTTTAATAAAATTGTGAAACCCTAACTAGAATATCAACGATATCACAATAAAAATGTATACATGACATTGTATATTTTATTAGTACAAAAATATCCCCCAACTCGGAGGTCGTGTGAAGCAACTAACCTGTAAGCATAATGGTATTTGAATTAAGATTAAAGTTAGTGGAGATAAATTTGTATTTTTTATTTTTAAATGCGAGAAAACTTATTATAATTTAACTGTTAAATTGATAATAATTTGTAAAATTACTTTAAAATTTTACTTTTTATCATAAGTTTTTGGGTAAATATTTATATTATTTTAATATTTATTAAAAAATTATAAATATTTATATTTTTTTCAACAGTAATTTTAATTTTTATCATAAATTTTTTTTTGGTAAATATTTATATTAGGTTAATATTTATTAAAAAATTTATAAAAATTTATATTTTTTATTCCAAGAGAATGAATATATTTTGGGTTATCTAAGATTTCATTTCATGAGTATTTTTATTTTATTTATTTATTTTTCCATTTTAAAGTTTATGCTTTTTATTATTTTTATATAAAATTTAAGGAAACCATTCATCATACAAAATATTGTTTTAAAGTCATTGTTTATCATTACTACTAAATCTACAACAGCCTATGTTATCAAAGTATTTCTTCAAAACATGTATTATCTCAAAATATCTTCAAAAAGTCATATTGTCTCTAAACTTCATCTACGCAACATCAAAATTGTAGTTTCAAGACTGTATACAAGACTTCCAAAAATGGCATCATAAGACTAGTGACTATATACAATACAAAAAACCTACAGCCTTACAAAACTTATAATTTAAAACATACTAAATAAATGTATTCTACCATTATTTGCTAGAACAATACTATGCTATACTTCGTAAAAGGTGTAACCTATTTACAAACATAGATCTATTTTACCTATGTGTTTAATTCCCTGTTTATGTACTGGAAAGAACGATACTGGAACTTCTCCCTTAAATTCTAGTACTCCAAATTGAACACCTATCAATAAGAAATTCCTATAAACCAATCTAGTACACGTTTAGGATCTCCACATAATCTTTTTGTAAGAAGCAAAGAAAAGTAGAGCCCAACAAGCAATGATTTCAACTTTTGTGTTTGCATCGTATCCAACACCCAACCAAACATAATATGTAAGATTCCTTGTTAATATGATATGTACACCCATCCACATAAACCTTCTTAAACAACTCCATCAATAAAACCAACTAGAAATAACAATGAAATAGTAGGAAATCTAACCATTCTAAGGTTTTTAATTTTGGGTTTCTTATTAAATTCCTTGAAATAAATCACAACCCTAGGAAACACCAGCTTAGAATTGAAATATTGATTTCAAATATAATTTTATTTCTTATTCTCCAAAGTCCCCTTGCTATTAATATAGAAAGAGTCTTATGGTTTCCCATATGATAAACCAAGAAACTCAAACAATTATCAAGGAAGAGAAAGACACAGACACCTGCAAACATACAACTTGTAGTAGAGAGGACCATGCTTCTTTTGCAAAAATCCTCTGTATAAAAGACGATCCATATATTCTAATTCTACTTTGCAAAGACTATACAGGTTAGGACCCAAAAAACCCATTTTCTGTAAATTATCTTGAGTATACAGTTTTCAAGAAGACAACAAAATTATCTTAATTTTTGGGGTATATTCCTCATCCATAATTTCTTGTGCCACCATAAACCTCTGTGCTCCACATATGAGAAAGAAAGTAATTCATATTCTTGCGAGTCATGGGATGCCTACATGATCTTTTCCCACAACTATGATCCTTACACCAAGTAAATCACGTTCTTATAATATATCACCTTGTCCATTACCTAGTACCTCTCATCCCCATATGATCCATCCAAGATCTCACACGCCTATTGGTTCTTGGATTACTCCACCAAATGTTGCGCTTTCCAATCTTGAGTGATGTTTATGAGAGAGAGCGTCATGGGCCTCCTGGAAAATGTGTTTTCCACTACATTATGCTTCCCCTTGACATACTCTATCTCAAAATCATATGCTTAAATATTGCTGACCCACTTCTATTTCCTGACATTGATTTCCTTTTTCTCCAAGAAGAATCTCAAACTGTTGTGATCTGTTTTCACTCTAAACTTGTTATCCACCAAATATTGTTGAAACTTGGCCAAGGTATGCATTATGGCCATCATCTCCTTATCATAAATAAAGTACACCCTCTCATACTCCTGAAGTTTTTGGCTCTCAAATTCTATGTGGTTTTCTCCCCGCATATATACTTTCTCAATGCCCTCGCCTAATCCATCACACTCCAATACAAAGGGATGTGAGAAATTTTATAGTGCCAAGACTGGGAAGGAACTCATCACTAACTTGAGGCGCTCAAAAGCTTCCTACAAAACATATACCCACTAAAATGCACCCCTTTTCATGAGACCTATGAGGGTGCTGCTAGTTGTGAAAACCCCTTCACAAACCATATGTAGTAAGAGAATAGAACCAGGAATCCTCGCAACTCCGTCACATTCCTGGGGGTAGGCCAATCCAAAATGGCCCAAATCTTCTCCTGATGCACCTGCACTCCATCCAATCCAATCACATGGACCAAGTATAACATCTTTATTAGGCCAAACTCAGACATGAACATCTTGGCATACAATTGCAACTCGTCCAATATGCACAAAACCTCTTCTAAGTGTTTTAGGTGCTTCTCCTAGGTGCGGCTATATATCAAGATGTCTTCAAAGAATACCAACACGTATCTATGCAACTGATTGCAGAACACATAGTTCATGCAATATTGGAAGGTATTTGGGGCATTGGTTAGCCCAAAGGGCATAACTAAAAACTTGAAATTCCCATAGTGGCATCTGAATGTTGTCTTCGGGATGTCCTGCTCTCTCACCTAAATCTGATGGTCCCCTGAACACAAGTTGATCTTAGAGAAGTACTTAGATCCTCTAAGCTCATCCATTATCTCATGAATGCACATAATGGGGTATCGGTTCTTCAACGTCTTCTTTTTCAGGGCCTTGTCGTCTATGCAACTGAACATAGTCCCCTTCTTCTTCTTCACTAACACCACTAAGGAAGCAAAGATACTATAACTTGGCATGATATGGCCTAAAGCCAACAGATCCTATATGGCCTACTCAATATTATCCTAGTAAGCCTTGGGATGTCAGCAGAGAGTAGTGATGATAACGTTGACCCCCTCCTCCAGCTCAATTGTTTCCTCAAAGCCCCTGCCTGGGGGACGTCCTAGTGGAATATCTCCAAAACCCCCTGGTGCCTCTCCAACACTGCTAGAATATCTTGGTGTGGTTATTGGTCCTTAGCCCTATCTCTGAAACCTTGAGTTCCACTACATTGCATGTTATATCCACATGACACAAATCTGCCTCCATCCTATTAATTGGAATTTCCTGCGGAGGATAAGACTACATGCATCTCAACACAACCAGATTCCCATCAGGCCCCATAAACTCCTTCTCCAATTCTCTGTAACCTATATTGACACACCCAAGAGAGTACCATCACTCGACACCCATCACCACATTGGTGTCTGACACATTCACTCTAAAAAAGTGATCGGTGACTGGATAATTCCCCATAATCAAGGTCAAGTTGTAGACATATTACATACACTGTATAGTCTGGTATGCTGACACCAATAATAAAAATACCTTAAAGCACTATGTGGGTATCCCTATCTGCTCTACCTTCAGCGCATAAATGAAATTGTGGGTGGTCCCATTGTCTGCCAACACAAAAACACACTTTCCCTAAATATTTCCCTGTATATGCAATGCCAAATATCTCAGAACCCCATGAGTGAAGCAATGACACTGCTGGTGGGGACTGTAAAACTTATGTCTCCTCTTGTGCCTTGAGGCTCATCATCCCTTGTAATTTCCTCACACTCTATCTCCTCCTCTGGTTCACTATCTAAAAATACCTCTATATAATGAGTCCTTCCCCTAGTACATTTGTGTCCCAGGAAACATGGCTCTTAGAAGATGAAGTAGAGATTCCTCCTCTAGAGATCCCCCCTAGTCTCATCATCAAGCTACCCTCGTCCTAAAACCTCCCCTCTATGGATGCCTAGTGTCCCTACCCCTATGAGGAAAGGTGGGTTTGGGAGGTGTTGGTGCTCTAGTCTTAGGGATTGCATCAAGCATGTCCCTAGTCTGGGTAATAGTGTCCTGCAAAGATGTAGGCCTATAAGCCCTCACCCATCCATGCAAGGTTTCTAACAACCCTTCAATAGATAACATGATCAAACTCACATCTTAAATTATAGACTCCCATCATAACCAATCTGTGGAACTTTTCCATGTACGCTTCAACATTTCCTGTCTGCCTTAGATTTACTAATTCCTAAAAGTGCAACTTTGGGCTCTTCCAGCCATATCTGTCTATAAGCTTCCTTGAGAACTCTTTGTAAGATGTGATGGTAGCATGCCGCGGTGTAACAAACTCATGGTACTACCACTCCTGTTCATCTCCATCCAAGTGTAAGATGGCGAACCTAATCACATTATCTCTCGCATGGGGTTCAGTTGGAGGTAAGTGTCCAACTTCTGTATCCACGCCCTGACCCAACTCTTAGTTGAACCATCAACGTTGGGAATCGTGATCTTCTCGCCAGCTTTTGTGTATCTTGGTTTTGCTGGCCCCCCTATACAATGTCTTGGCTCCAAATATATGCTTCTCCTTCAGGTGACAAAAATCCCCAAACAATAGAGCCTCATGATCTCGGGGTCCAACACATCATACACATCGATCCCATATGAGAAATATCTCAACAAATTTGCAAAGGTATTTGACTCTCTCTCCCTCTTAGGTTCATCTAGAAACTAAGGCATGGTAGGGCGGATAGAATGGCCATTCACATGGGTGTTGTTCTTCTCGGTTATGCATACATGTTTATCAATTCCTTCTCCTGTTTGGCAACCACCTTCCCCATTGTTGGATTTACCTTGCAGGTTCTGAAAATGCGCCCTCATTAACTGCTAGCATGTCTATCATGAATCTATTCCACCTTTCCAACTCCTCTAGATTCAAACCCTTTCCACCCTACTCAGGCTTCTCATAATTCTCTTGGTTCTCCATGTTCTCTTCATCCCAACCTTTATGCTCCCTAGGTTTCTCTAGCTCAATGTCTGAGAAAGGGTGAGGATCCAATCTTCTACCTCAACCTCCTTTGCCTCGACCTCTGCTTTTGTGAAATACTATTCCATCGTATCTGGGTGACATCACCTACTCTTGTGCCCACAACTGGCCAAGAACATGCTCTGATACCACTGTAATATTCCTACTACGAAATTAACAATAAATATAGAGCTATGAATTAGGAACAACAATGAAGAAAATAAAATTCAAACACCAACATCAGAACACCAAAAAAAATGAACACAATAGCTAAGCCATTTTATTAAAATTTGAGAATAGGGTACATATAAGTGAGAACAATGGAACTTGGGCTTGCTTATGAAAGCTCTGCAAAACCCAGGGGAAAATTGTTGACCCAAGTGCTGGAAATGGACCAAGTTGGTAGTATTCACAGCCCATATATTCTGCTACTAGTTTGCTGATGGAACAAGGATTTCTTCTTAAAATAAGACTAAGAGAATTCTACAAAATTAGCCCTGGAATCCTCTCATAAAATGCACAAAAACCTAGAAATTCTTTGGGCTAATTCTAGCAAACCCAAAAGCCCCCAAGAAGTGTGAATTTCCCTAACTAGGTGGTTGTGCACACTATAGAAAATTATATGCTATTGTAAGCCCAAATCCACCACTAAAATGCCTCTAAAACCTTTGCAAAATCTCCACCAACAACACCCTTCTTCCTTCATTCCCTGACTCCTCCAATGATAGGCTTCCCACTACCCCCGCACAAGATTTTCCTAGTGAGCTCTACGAACTACAAAATAAGAGAAATGCAACCCACCCAATGCGCTCAATTCCTGCCCCGCAAGATGCTACCAAAACTTTGGTCTGAATATGGGAAATCTCTATGTAAATTCCCAGATCCTCCAACCCACTCCAGCTACTGCAATTTATGCTCCATGAAATGCCTCTATTCCTAGGAAGTTCCTAGAACTAGGTAATCTCCTACAATAAAGATCAATGGAAGCCGTAAATTGGACTCCCAAAATTTCTCACTAGGGAGACACTCAAATTTCTCCGAAATGAGGGTGGAATTCCGCTTGGAACTCCTATGCTAAGCGACACTCCAAGTCTTGTGCTGAACGACTCCAAGATAGGTCAATAGTCTCAAGTTTTATAGAAAAAAGATGCAAAATGAAGGCCTCCCTATCTTATTTATAGTTGTTGGCCCTCTCTCCCCTTGGTGGTCCCCATCTTCGACTAACTCACACCCTCTTTTTCTCCCTCTTCCTCCACAAGTGAGAATTGTATCTTGGAGATCAAATTACCTCCTTTAGTGGCCCCACATTCCACTAAGGTTGCAATTTGTCCTTTTTCTCCTGAGTCCCAATGCGAAAGATCTCTCCAATGTGAAAATTGTCAAAATTGTGCTATGCTCAAGCAATTTAGGAAATTGGGGACATCACAACTGTCTTTATTGATGTGCATTATTGAATGGTGTTGATGACTAGTTATGTTTATCTAATGTTAACGATAGTTAATGCTTTGTGAAACTAAAATTAACTAATTTAAGAGAAATGTTGATTCACCCCTGTTGGGAATGGGTTCCCCTAAGAGTCAGTTTTGGGGCTAAAAGCCTATGTTTTGGGGCAGAAAGCCCAAATTTTGTATAAAGAATGTAAATTCTCTGCATTTTGTGGTCATAAAGTGCGAAGATGTCAAGAGTCATTAAGGGTTGTCTGCCCTTGTTTTGTAAAGAATCATGTCGGCTGTAAAGATCCACCCATGGTCTGCGGACCATGGGATTGTATAAAAAGAAGCTAAGTAAGTCTAAGGAGAATAGAGAGAAGAGTTCTAATTGCTTTGGGTCACAGGAGAGCTAAGAGAAAGAGTCTTAGCATAGGTAGAGGCTCTGCAGCTGAGTGCGCAAAGGCCTAGGGTAGAAGTCCGCAACTGAGTGCGCGGACCCCTGCAGCTGTGTGCGTAGGGCAGATAGAGTCTGTACTGGGAACTTGAATCATCAATAAAGAGAAGTATTCTGAAATTGTTGTGTATTTTGTCTTTGATTATTGCATCTGATTATGTTATGTTAAGTTCCGGGTTTACATTATAATGCTAATTTGATGCGCGAATGTATATGTTTCTATCTGTTATTTGAATGCAAGTAAGAATATATGTTTACGTGAAGATAACCTTAATTGCATGGTAAAATTGGTGAACACTTAAGGTAATTCAGGAACTTGTAACCATATGTAGTTACAGAGGCACGTAAGTGCCTAGATCGCTAGTTAGGGTTGTGCCAAGGTTAGTCGTATACCTTCGTGAAGGTTCTGAAGGTTGGAGAAGAAGGAACATTGATAAGCCTTAAGGGATTATTGATTTGCGTGAAGGTAGGGATTATGGTATAAAATCGACATCATGACCATCTCAGGGTGTGGAAACTTGGTTCCTGCATCCCCCCATACCGCTTCGGGTGAGACTTCGGTTCGTGCTCGATGGGGTGATGCTGAAAGGGCCAGTAGTGTAGGGATTTTCTTGGCTGCTTAACACTGAACCTGGGTCAGGGCCCATCAAGACAACAAATGCTTCTGTTGCTGAGACCGGGATCTACATAACAAGATGTGTGATGTCGTATCATTGGAATCCAACTAAGAAAGAGATCAAAAACTGGTTAGATAGAAAGATCCACGAATTCGCGGTGCAAGAGAACAAGAATTTGTGATTGATGAAAGAACAGTGGTTGGACAAATATATGTACATAGAAATACATGAAATCTTCTTCTATTCCTTCCCGGTTGAGTTATACGAGTGGATCACGAAGTTGGCAGATGACCAAGGAAGGTGGAGGCCTAACAATTCGATTGTTTGGATATTGGAGTTAGTAAGGATATTGGAAGCCTCTAAAGATAAGATCGCGCGCGCTGTCGACCATTGGCTCGACCGCATCATAGGAGGATTTGTGACAGAGTTCATGGTCGATACTTCTGTCAGTTACAACGAAGCAGAGCATCGCTTATTTAAAGGACTATGAGGTAAGTATTTGAAGTCACTAAATACTTGGATTAAGATGCTCTTGTGTGAAAAGCGGGTCATGCGGTTACCTTGATGTTTGGAGCTACATGAAGTGGAAAGTCTTTCAGGGATGGAGGAAGAAAAGGTCCTGAGTATAGCCCGTTGATCGAGCCTCCTTTGAGTGATGACGAAGGAGTAGTGCAGTCTTCTCCACTGAGCATTGTTCAGCTGATAAGACAAGGGTTCCCACGAATACCTACACTGCCCCCATCCATCCACACCGCCTCCATCCTCACCTCCACCACTCACCCCATCACCTACACCACCGCCACCTCCACCACTGTTCAACATGGTGAACTCCGTAAAGCTACCTATATTCAAGGGCATAGGAAATGAAGATCTGGACCAGTTTTGGTTCATTGCGAAGGCTGTATGGGAAGCTCAGGGTATCATGGATGACCAAATGAAGAAATCCACACTGGTTAGTGCTTTGCAGGACCATGCACTAACATGGTACATTAAGTACAGTACTGATAACCCAACGTCTACGTTGGCAGATATCCAGGTTGTGTTGAATAGAGAATTCAGTAGACCTAAGTCTCAAGCGCAATCAATTGTGGGATTCAAGGAGATCATGATGAAGCTTGGGGAGACGCCCTAGGATTTGGATCAAAGATTGAAGTGTACGATCCGTGAAGCCAACATGAACCTAACTGATGGGCAGCACTGTGAATGGTTTGTGGCCTCGCTCCTGCCCCACCTAAGGGTTGCGCTATCACAATAGAAGATTGGGACCCAGGAAGAAGCTCTAGAAATCGTGATGAGATTGCATGAGACACCAATGCAGGATGCTAATCTGGGGGTTCAACAGATTCATGCACAGTTGTAGAACCTTTGCCTCGAAATATAAGTCTAAAGAAGGACAAAGCAACTTGGCCAGAGGCACGCGAAGAAGTTTGGTGCCTAAAATGCAAAGGTTAGGGGCATGACAAGGATCACTGCCCAGTCTTCGCGAACTATGTTGCAGCAGGGGGACCAATGCCTCTACGACCAGAGGCTATGGTAGGGCCAAGTGCAGGGCCTGTGCTATGGTGTGCTATATGCCAGGTGGCTAGGAAACATGTGACCGACAATTGCCATTTTCTGTAGAAATTCATACAGACACCACAACAACTCTTTTGCAATTTCTATCAATCAGTAGGTCATGACGAGCGCAATTGTCGTAGTTACGAATTAATGATGGACAAGACACTTGCATACAGGGTGCAGGCAAAAACGCGGCCTTTGGACCAAGGCGTTGGGGGAACGCGAGGTGAGTATCAGTGGCGCGGTCGAGGCTGAGGTGGAAGGGGGCCTGGTAGGGACTGAGGGCAACTTATTTGTTACAATTTTGGAGGACTAGGACACTACGTGAGGGTCTGTCTGAATCCGACGTGACTGTCATGCTACTATTGTACTCAGTTTGACCATGCGACTAAGGATTGCCCTATATTGTTGGCTAAGATTCACGAAAAGGGGGAACAACCTCCGTAGCTGACGCAGAACCTCTAGATGATGAGGGCTAAGCCTTGCGAGGAAGACCCTAAGGTAAACATTATGCTGCGAAGCGGAACCATGACTGGGGAGGATAAAGGGAAGCAGCCTGTAGAAGGCGAATGGGTCCACAAAGCACCAGAAAAGGAGACTGGGTTTGATTTGGAGCACACAAAAGAAACATTTATGGAAGCAAAGAAAAGCTTCACTGAGGCCTCTACCTTAGGAATTCAGGAGAAACCAGTTGAAGAAATGGACCCATCCATGATTACCACATTCTTGGAGACCTGCATGAAACTACTTCGCAATAGTAAGGTTGTGAAGGGCTTGCAGGAACTGATCAATCGGTGCGCTGGCAAGGACGGCGCTACTGGTGAACCATGTGTAGTTAGAAAGCTTGGCAAGCATAAGGCAAGGACTGGGTGTGAGATGAGACTCACCGTGCAGATAGGGGAATACGAAATGGACCAAGTTGTCTTAGATCTAGGGTTCGACGCGAATTTTTTTCCAAAGAAAACATGGGAGAGAATGGGGAGATCTATGCTCCAATGGTCTTCGATCTAGTTAAGGATGGCAAATCAACAGAGAATTATCCCGATGGAGAGGTTGAAAGGGGTGACAGTTGACATCGAAGGCACGAGCGCACTGGCAGATTTTGAGGTAATAGAGATTGTGGATAACAACAATCCCTACCTTGCGCTCCTTGGAATCGATTAGGCCACTGACATGAATGGGGTAATCAACCTAAAGAAGCGAAAGATGATATTTGAAAAGAAGTTGCTCCGCGTAGTGGTGCCGTTGGATCCTGTAGAAGGACCGCGCTATACAGAACCAGTCTGTGATTATGAAAGTGATGACGATTTGGACCAGATTTACAAGATAACAACATGAGACCAGGATTGGGTAAATCCGACAACAGATAGACGTATTGCATGGGACCGCGAGAGATCTTGCACATCAGATTCAGATGAAGAATTAGAGCACTGGAAGAATCGACTGCATGAAGTATCTATGTGCGCTGTAATATGATGACCAAGTCATTGCGCTGCGTGTCATCAAAAGTAAGGAGTCTGCCTCACTATGATGGGCTAACTGATGTTGATCACTTTTTGGATGCATTTGAGAGAGAAGTGTTGGAGAAGCATCGCTTCCAGGCCTTGGACTAGGTATTGCGTGCTATGCCTGCAAGATGGTGGGGTATCCACAAGGATAATTTCATTGGTTGGCGCGACTATAGGAGGATGATGAGAATACGTTTTAGATAGCCGAAAGTGTGGATGACCGACAAGTATGATGGAAGGGATGATCCGCGTGATCACCTGGCCAAATGGACTAAGGCTTATGGAGCGAAGCCCCAACCTGAATGGGTGCATCTATTTTGTCATACCCTGGATGTCATACCAATGAATTGGTACTTGGAAACAGAGCTCCGCCATGGCACTGAAGAATGGGACATCTTGTGCCAAGGGTTTATAATGACGTTCAACTTTGAGGATGGGTTTGACTGTATTGACGCGACATCTTTAGGATACCGCAAGATCCTTTGGACCTGATTCAACCTGATTGGACTACCCAGCTGAACCATGCATTGGAATGCTATAACATGATAGCTAAAGAAGAAGATAAGGATCCCATAAAGATCAATATTCTAGAAACCGAGGGTCACCGTGAGGTTGAAGGTTCGCAAATTGAGGATCTAGACATAACCGTGCCACTGAAAACTGGGCAGGTCAACATTGGCATAGAGGCAGAGTCAAAATTTGCAAAGATTAGGGACTACTGGGATGATGTGACAATAGACAAGGTCGCTGAGCTCCTCCGCGAATATCAGGATTTGTTCCCACAAAGTTTTTTGATCTGAAGGGAATCATAGGAGACCTAGGTGTCATGAAGATCACCCTGAAACCGAACACGAAACTTGTAAAACAAATACCTTACCACCTTAATCCGAAGTATAAGGAAAGGGTCCATGCTGAGTTAGATAAGATTCTCGCGGCATGAATTATTGAACCAGTGGAAGAATCTGATTGGGTAAGCCCAATAGTGGTTTAGGAAAAGAAACAGAAAGAAGAAATAAGGATATGTGTGGATCTTCGGAAATTGAATGATGCTTGTGTGCATGATCCTTTCCTGACCCCGTTCACTGACGAGGTCCTGGATAATGTAGGTGGCCAAGAAGCATACTCTTTCACTAATGGGTTCTCTAGGTACCATCAGATCAAAATCATGCATGAGGATAGAAGCAATACAACCTTCGTTATTGAATGGGAATGTTTTCAGTACACCGTAATGCCTTTTGGGCTAAAGAATGCGCCAACAATCTTTTCGCGCGTAGTCATTATGGCATTCAAAGACTTCATTCATAAATTTCTGGAGGTATACTTTGACAATTGGACAGTGTTTGGATTGGTCAAGCACCATGTGGCAAGTCTGCACTTGATGCTAGATACATGTCGGAGATACCAGATCGCGCTCAATCTGAAGAAGTGTCTATTTTGTGTCCCTTTTGGGATCCTACTGGGTCATGTGGTATGCAGACAAGGATTGATGGTAGACCTCGCGAAGATCGCGGTGATAATCAACTTGGAGGCGCCGAGGAATGTGAAGCAGCTGCACGTAACTCTAGGGCATACCAGATACTATAGGAAGTTCATTAAGAGTTATGCCCAGATCACCGCGCCTATGGAGAAATTGTTGAAAAAGGATGCTACATTCTGTTGGAATGATGAATGTTAGAAGAGCTTGGATGTGTTGAAAGAGAAAATGGTCACCGCACTGATCTTAGTCTTCCTGGACTGGAAGAAGGAGTTTCATGTACATGTAGACACGTCATGTATCGTGCTGGGAGTAGTACTGACACATGATGGTGAGGGAGAATAGGACCATCCTATAGCATTCACGAGTAGGAAGCTGTCCAAAGTTGAGAAGAAATATTCCACCACAAAGCGCGAAGGACTAGCCATGGTGTACACACTCCAAAAAGTTAGGCACTATTTGTTGGGTAGACACAGTAAGATGTATACGGATCATTCCGTGTTGAAGTACCTGGTCAACAAGCCTATGTTGTGGGGGGGGGGACATGTAGGTGGCTGTTGTTGTTCCAGGAGTACGACTTTGAAGTTATTGTGAAGCCAGGACGACTGAACGTGGGACCTGATCATCTGTTGCGCATTGAAATGGGAGAGGAACCTACTAATTTGGAGGAGGGGCTGCCTGATGCATAGCTCTTTGCAGTGCGCGTCGTGGATAGTCACTTTGAAGATATCATACACTTCCTGATGATGGGAACTGCTCCAGAAGGGTATACAAGCTAGCAGAAGAAGGAGTTAGTGGTGCGCGCCACAGAATTCTTCATCATTGCAAGACACTTGTACAAAATGGGGTTAGACAAAATATTGTGACATTATGTCCCTAACTTTGAACGAAGCAACATCCTTGCTGAGGCTCATGGAGGAGATGCAGGAGGAAATTATGCAAGGAAAGCAACAATGCAGAAGGTTCTACGTGTTGGGTTGTGGTGGCAAACCCTGCATAAGGATTCAAAATTATATTATAGGGCATGTGATGCATGTCAAAGGACTAGCAGGCTGTCATGGAGGGATGAACTGCATCTGATGCCGTAGGTGACGTTACAACCATTCGAGAAATGGGTGACTAACTCTGTGGGTACAATTTAGCCTCAAGGAAAGAAGACAAGTGCGTAGTACATCATCACCGCGACTGAGTACTTAACCAAGTGGCCGGAGGCGCAGCCTGTGAAGGACTGTACAGGCACGACAATAGAAAAGTTTATTTTTGAATATGTGTTGACAATATTTGGTTGTCCAAATATCTTGATGAGTGACCACAGTACATACTTTCTTAACGAAACAATCAGCGCGTTGACAGAAGAATTTTAGGTGTATCATCAGAAAAGTATGCCTTATCATCCGCATGCCAATGGGATGGTGGAAGCATTCAATAAGATACTAGAGAGCACACTGATGAAGGTCTACAATGCTCAAAGAAATGACTAGGATGTGCACGTACCCGTGGTGCTATGGGCCTACAGAACGACTTGCAAGAAGTTGATTGGGAAAACGCCTTTCAGACTCGTGTATGGCGTAGAAGCTGTGATGCTAATGGAATACATTGTACCTAGTCTGCGCATAGCGGCACTCACAGGAATGGCGAACCGTGGAGCCCTGGAAGAGAGGCTCGCACAGCTATCAGAGCTTGAGGAGGATCAATTTCTAGCTGGATTTCATCAACAAGTTCAAAAGGAGCGCAAAAAGGCATGGCACGACCGGCACATCAAACTGTGCACCTTTAAGGTAAATTATCTGGTCTTGTTATATGACAATACTTTTGATAAATTTCCAGGGAAATTTAGGATGCACTGGCTAGGGCCATATGTCATCAAGGAGATTACAGATGGTGGAGTAGTTCAGCTGGTTAAATTGAATGGAGAACCCTTCCCAAGGAAAGTGAATGGAAGTCGATTGAAGCCATGCATTGGTGATCCAACTAGGTGACTATATGAGGGAAGCACAGTCTTAGTGCTCTAGGCAGCTGAAAGGAGGCGTGGGACTATAAACTACATAGCCTGGGTTGAAGAGCTGCACGAGGAGAGAAATGTGCGGAACAAGGGAATGTCACATAGTCCACAACAATGCATAGAGAGTTGTGCTACCAAGGGAGAAACCGCGTAGAGCAGCCAGAATGTGACCGTTTAAGTCACTGTTCATGATTTGACGATGAAAAACCAGCCAAATAGAATGGGGGGGCAACATTTAAGTCAAAATTTATGGGCAAGATCTTTGAAAATTTTCCATCAATCTAGCATTAATGAACCAATTTTGGGGGGAATGGTCGGATTTGAATTCAAAATGACCTATAAATTACATATGGTTGCCCAGTGGAAAACGCTTTGCATGTTGAGAAATTATGAGTTGTGTTGTGTGTTGTGCATGAACTGTGCTTTTTTTGAAGAGCTACTTGCTTTCCCAGTGTTCGATCGATTTCCGGAGACTGATTGCAAAATCATCCATGACATTATTCTAGGAGCAGCAACCATGGATGCTGAAGAAATGACAGCCGAGGGAGCTATTCTGGAGGTTGCTATGGTAGCAGAAGGAGCTACCCCGGAGGTTGCACCTGTAGAGATACCAGCTGAAGTACCAAAGTCTCCACGGATGCCTAGACCAAGGCCTACCCCGATCAAGGAGGGTCCCAAGAAAAAGAAGGGAAAGTAGGCCGTGACACTGCAGCTAGTGTGCATATCCCAGAAAACACCCACAGAAGGATAAGCCCATCGCACAGGAAAAGGGCAAGACGATTAACCTAGAGCCGGAAGAAGAAGAGATTGAGGATATCCCAATGGATGATGAGGATGTTTGGGTGGAAATGAAGGATGTTGAAATTGAGGGGTCTGACCCCATCACTAAGCTGCCTGAGTACATTCCTCCATGTAGGGGCAAGACCAAGGTGCCCAAAGACATTGATGAGAGTAAGGTGACCCTGCACACACCCCTCTTGCCAGACCAAATTTTGTTTGAAGGACCGCGCTTGGGGCGTTTCCCCCTTTTGAAATTAGAATACTGGGATTTAGCGGACACAGAGCAGTTCCATCATGCACCGCATTTTCCACAAAACAACTAGAATGACCGCATTGGAGCTGAGGAAGTCGCTGAAAGGCGTGGATAAGGCATGATTTCTCAACCTGCTATGGCTGTTGCATTACAACCGCGCGCCCATCACAATGGTGGTAATCAAGCAGCTGCTGTGCTTGGTACACGATGGGTGTCTGTGGCTGGAGGAGATGATACCCATCAATGATATGTTTATCCATAGGATCACACAACTGACGTACATATGGGAAAATTCGGCCATGACGTTTGGCGGAAAGGCTAGTGAGCATGCCCTCGTGGAGGGCATGAAGGAAAAGTTCAAGTTAGTAAAGAAGCCATGAGGATATTCCATTATGAGTATCGTTGACCCCGCGGTTAAAGTGGTAACACAAATCTTAGTAGGGAAGGTCATGCAGAAGTGTCGCACAGATGAAGTGTCCACACCAGTCGTAGCTTTGGCGGCCCAATGCGCAGAGGGAGTGCTACCTCTACGACGAGTTCCTCGCAAACTGTCGCGAGGCACATGATCTCAAAAAGACATTCCACTATGCATGGCTCTTGCTGTCCATAGTTCTGGTAGCATGGGAGCTACCCGAAGACAGTCAATTTCCTCCAGTCACGCCAGACCTACCAGAGGCAGCGAAGTACACTTCATTGTGGGTGACTAAGGATCCTTAGCGGATAAAGGACAACAAGATCTTTTAGATCTTGATGGAGATGAATATGCATATGGCCATCAATCGCAAGTCGCGGTTGTCACCTACTAATTTTGACAGATTGCAGGAGTACGTGGAATTCAAGGCTGACTTCCACCACGTCTCAATATGGGCACAGAAGGACCTTAAGCAGAAGTGGCACGACTTGCCATCCTTGGCAATAGATGATGTGATTGACGTCGTCCTTGACCGCTGGCCGGTAGAGTGGTGCACTGCCTCGAACTTGGTTGCGGGATCTAGCAAGACTGCCACACAGCAGAAGAAGGAAGAAGCCAAGCTGAATATAGAACAACTGGCCGCGAAAAAGAGAAAGGAGATCGACGACAAGGCCAAGGCAGAGTGCGCTGCTGTGCAGCAGTCAGGTGGGCAGACAGGAGAAGAGGAGCACGGTTCTGACGAAGGTCTGAAGTCGTCTTTACCAGAAACAAAGGAAGAAGAGGACGACTAGACGGAGTAGGGAGGAGCGGATCCGGAGATGACTCCATTCCGTATCAAGTGCACCAGAGGTCCAGAAAAGGTAGGGCCGCAGAAGAAGTCCAAGGCTAGCAAGACATCTCTGGATCCGATCACCCTGACAAAGGGGGATCTGAATGATATAGGGGATGCAATGCAGGATGCCACTGCAGAACTACTGCAATAGTTCGAGCAGCAACAACAGCAGGCATTGGGCGCTATTTAGATGGGTCTGCGTGAGCTGCAGATCCATGCATCATAGATTCAGACCAGCGCGACGTCCACCAGTTTGGCCCTTGGCACCTTAGAAGCCGCAGGGATGTTGCGTGCAAGGGACCCCCGAGCCATAGTGCTGCTAGATGGAGCATTGATGATAGAGACTGAAGCTGACAGGCCCG
Organism: Pinus tabuliformis; assembly: GCA_031772625.1. NCBI lineage: Eukaryota > Viridiplantae > Streptophyta > Pinopsida > Pinales > Pinaceae > Pinus > Pinus tabuliformis. The sequence continues at coordinate 980,747,861 of CM062812.1, forward strand.
CTGTCAATGCCCTCAAGGGAGTGGGACTTAACTTGGTAGCACTTCCTAGTGAGGCACTTCACCTTCTGCAGGATGGTGTGATTGCAGAACTTCGGGCCCACGAACAACACGCTTTGCAGGTGATCAACGAGAAAAAGGTCAATAATGCTCAGATGACTATGTAGAGAGACTCCGTTGTTAACCTTGTGACAGACCTGATAGACAAGAATCAACACATAATCAAGGTTGTGGATGAGGCATGCAGAACTGTCCCGGAGCTAGCCATTCTTGAGGTTGAGCCAGTAGATGTGCGGGTTCGGAAACTTGTTGCGGGAGTGCGCGACACACGCACAAAGTTGGCAAAGGTTCAGCTGGAGTTGAACCTCAAAATTGTAGAATTACAGTTGAAGGCCCAACGTCGACTCTGTCGGAAGTCAGGGAGCAGCGCACGACTGCCGTGATAGATGTGATAGCAGCAGTAGTGAGTGCAGTGACAGACTGCATGACACTTTTTGAGTAGTCGCTTGAGGTACTCACCAGCTTGCAAGAAGACCCCAATGTGTAGAGGCTGGAGATAGAAGTGCGGGAACTATAACAATGCTACGACGAGGTTAAAGTGACAACGCGCACTCTCGCCATCACGCAGAGACTCGCGAAGCTGCAAGAGGCCAAGGCATTGAAAGAATAGGTCGATACAACTCAGAACAAGGAAGCAATGTTGAAGGCCCTGTTATCACTGAAAAAATTTCAAAGGAAAAGGGTAAGGTAAAAGTTAATTGATCCTAGACATACTCATGTTGATCTTGGTCATGTTCATGCAATGTAAATTTGATACAATTCTTAGTTTGAGCAAACAAGCCCATGGTGATCAGAGATTAGAAATCTTCATCAAATTCAAGCGAGGAAGCTCCTCAATTAAGCAAGGTATTTTCTTCCATGTTGATTTATCTAAAGTGATTTCAAAGGAGAAAATGTCCAAAGAAAGGGAGATATCATAAGAGCTGAAACAAGACTTAGCCCTAAGGCTAAGGAAACATCATCACAGCTGTATAAAAATGACAGAGGTAAGGCAGCCATCTCTCAACAAGAGGAATGTAGTTTTGAAGAGTTGAAGAGAAAGTTGAATTTGGAAAATTTTGAAATTGCCAAACTAAGAAAAATCTCAAGGAAAACATGCAACCAAGGAAGCTCATTTAAAAAAAATGGAGGCTCTGTGGTCAGTTGTCATGCTCAATACTTCACCTGCAATAAAGGAAGCAAGATACAGCGGGAAAGGTTTCCTTAACTAAGGAAAATCACGCAGCAAGTAAGGTTAAGTCCTTAAATTTTGATGATTTACCTTTTTGAATTTTTTCCTTGAAGAATGATGCCTTTGCATTCAGTTTTGAACAACTTTAGGACATATGGAAAGGCCATTTCAAGCAAAGGAAAGATTAAGAGTTGAATTTTTGGCCTCAAGCTGTGTTTTTAGAATTACACAGCAGTTTCGTAACGCGCTACGAAACTGCTGTAGTTGCATATTATGACTTGATGGACCAATTTTGAGAGACAAAAAGAAAATATTTGTGAAGAAGGATTTCTGAAAGGGAGCATTTACAAGGTTTAAACATCCAACAAGGGCAAAACAAGTAGCAGAAGGTCGAAGACAAGAATAAAAAAGAAACTCTAGAAAAGAGGAACTTTGTCTCCTAGTTTCTACCAGTCAACTTCTAGAAGAGTTTCTGAGCAGTGGAAAACTACTCTCTGAAAAGTGAAAGAGGTTTTCATTCCTAAGATACTAAAGTGAAAAAAAATCTTCCACTTTCTTCAAATTGATTATGAGCCGGGAGAAAAGGGTGACCAAAGTTGCGCTACGAAACTGCTGTAGGTGCAGTTTTTCATCTCCTGTTTGACAACTGTTTTTCAAAGACTTATCTTGGGCGGTAGGAACGATGTTTCAAAAAACCAAGAGAGGTTTTTGTTCAGAATGGATTGATTCAAAAAATTCTCCTTCAGTTTCCTCAAATTCATTATGAGCTGGGAGAAAAGGGTGACCAAAGTTGCGCTACAAAACTGTTGTAGGTGCAGTTTTTCAAAAAATCAAAATTTCCTGTTTTACACGTCTTCTTCAAGGATCGATTCTGGGCAGCTGGAGTAGTGTTTCAAAAAAACAAAAGAGGTTTTTGTTCAGCATGGATTTATTCAAAAACACCTATTTCATTTTTTTCAAATAAATTGTTTACGAGAAGTTATGAGCTCTGTCCCAAGACCTATTTTTCAGCCAGAACAGAGCAAGGGACAGCCTCCTAGTTTCTAGGAACAACAAAAGGATGAGTCATCAAGGGCCAGATGGAAGGATATGAGCACCATCAAATTCGACTTCATGGAGTGTTAGGTGTCAAAAGGAGTCTTTAATTCCTAGATAATGTTGTTTTAGTCATAATAAGGAGTTACACTCCTAGTTGTATTAGGTCTCTAGGACTACTAGTTAGTTGTCAAATACATTTAATGGTTTGTTTTATGGTTAGAATAGGTGTCACTGATGGAAAATTCGAATTCTTTTGATGAGGTATGATGGAATCCTAATTGTAAATGCTTTATATAGAGCAAGAGGTCGAATTAGCAAAAGGTTGGAGACTTTTTGGCTCAGCTGCTGCTCTATGTGCAGACTGTGTATATTTTTAACCTAATGCAGATTTCTACTTAGACAACTCAAGATTCATGAAGAGTTCTTGTATGTTCTTGTTATGATGGAATCTTCCAATACTTACATTGCAGTGGTGTTTACTTATGATACTCAGAATTCATCACTGATGCTCTGATTTCCTTCATAGATAAACTTACTATGTTTCACTGTTTTGTATTGTCATTTCTACACTCCAACTCTATAATGCCTTGACTTCCATGCTAGGTAGAATGCTTTGGCTTCAATACTCAGGATTCATGAAGGATTTCTTATATTCAGAATGTGTGTTGTCCTTTCCTTAGTTTTGTTTACAGTTGCATAGGTGTACAATTACTCAGAATTCACTGATTGTGCTCTGACTTCCTGTGTGCACTTATGAGCTGTGGTTCCATATGTGTGTTGTGTTCTGAATATTCAAATGATGAATGCCCTGACTTCATGTTAAGCTGATCTTGTTGTGGTACTAAAACATACTTTGACTCCATAGCCCAATGGTAGCCAGCCTTCATCTTTCAACCTATAAACATATACAATTACAAACCATAGAGTTAGCCATCTATTCATATCTTCAATCTAAATCATTAACCCTTTGAGAGAGCCCTCTCAGGCTGAGGAGGCTAAGCCTTAGCTAAAAGATTGGTTTGAAATAGTTACACCGAGATAGTCTAATCAGCAGCCTATCAGGGTCCTATTTTGGTGATAACATTTTGGTGCGTCTGCCGGGAGTCTGAAGATTATTCTTTCCCGAAATCATGAAGCTGAACTTCTGAAGGTAGCAGGAGCTCAGAAGGTTTTCGAGGCTGCAATCTACCTTGGCGACTCCATTGTTAAAGAATTCAAAATTCATACATTCATGGTGATTCCACTGGAGTTATGAAGGACTCAGATGCTACCATTCTTATCTCAAGGTATGCATGCATAGATTTTTCAGGAATTCATGGTTTCCCAAATCATTTTCCCAAGGATGCATATTTTCTAAGGAATGGTCCAAAATTCAATGGAGAAGATTTGAGTTTAACTTTGAAGCATATATCAGATTTCTGTGATTTTACTGAGCTTCTTAGAGTTAAACATGAGGATGTTTGCATTATGTTGTTCTATGATTCATTTCAAGGGAAATGTAAAAAATGGATTGAAAGCTTTCCTACCAAATCCATTAAGTCGTTTGAAGACTTTTGGCTTATGTTTTTGGAGGAATGGATAGATAGATCAGATGTGGTGGCAAACTCTCCTTCAATTCAAGGTTTCAAACAATGGAATGATGATCATATTAATGAAGAAATAGATGAAAGTTTTTCTTTGTCCTTGTCTTCGTATCTAAAATCATTTGAGTGCAAGGAAGAGGATAAGATGAAATTTTTGGATGAAATTGCTAAAGACATTGAGAAAGACATTGAAGGTTTACAAGGTCAAATTCAGGAATATAGTCTTCATAATCATGATCATTATTTTCAGAAGCTTTCTATGGCAGAACACAAGGAGAGAGTGTTGCTTCCTTTCTCTTTCACGATTGAGGAAGTGTACACTGTTGTTGAAGATCAGTTTGCACAACCAGAAAGTTACAAGAATCATCAAGCTAATCATGTATTCTGGGATCCTATAGCTGACTACATGGAAGAGTTTTACTCTACAGTGTTTCAGTTTTTCTACGAAGATCAGAGGAAATTTAAATGGCAGCTGTCATCACAATATCATTGTGGCTCTGAACTCTGATGTAGTAAAAAAACTCAAATATCAGATAAGACAAATGATTGGCTACATTGGAAATTTCATATTGATTGAACTGAAAGAAGTTTGAATTGATAGGTTAGGTAGGTAGGAAAATGCAAATAAGCTCAAGGTTGACTGAGCATTTTTTTCAGTAAATATAGATTTCTTTCTCCTACAGTCATCATCAAGCTTAAGCCCGAGGTGAAGGCCCAAGAAGCTTGAAGAAGATGTTTGTCAAATAAATTTTTGTTCATCATAAGAGGATAAGGCACTGGAACTGCAGGTTCTTAGTGTACCACAAGGGCACACTATCCCAAGTGGAGCCACTGTTATCACTGAAAAAATTTCAAAGGAAAAGGGTAAGGTAAAAGTTAATTGATCCTAGACATACTCATGTTGATCTTGGTCATGTTCATGCAATGTACATTTGATACAATTCTTAGTTTGAGCAAACAAGCCCATGGTGATCAGAGATTAGAAATCTTCATCAAATTCAAGCGAGGAAGCTCCTCAATTAAGCAAGGTATTTTCTTCCATGTTGATTTATCTAAAGTGATTTCAAAGGAGAAAATGTCCAAAGAAAGGGAGATATCATAAGAGCTGAAACAGGACTTAGCCCTAGGGCTAAGGAAACATCATCACAGCTGTATAAAAATGACAGAGGTAAGGCAGTCATCTCTCAACAAGAGGAATGTAGTTTTGAAGAGTTGAAGAGAAAGTTGAATTTGGAAAATTTTGAAATTGCCAAACTAAGAAAAATCTCAAGGAAAACATGCAACCAAGGAAGCTCATTTAAAAAAAATGGAGGCTCTGTGGTCAGTTGTCATGCTCAATACTTCACCTGCAATAAAGGAAGCAAGATACAGCGGGAAAGGTTTCCTTAACTAAGGAAAATCACGCAGCAAGTAAGGTTAAGTCCTTAAATTTTGATGATTTACCTTTTGAATTTTTTCCTTGAAGAATGATGCCTTTGCATTCAGTTTTGAACAACTTTAGGACATATGGAAAGGCCATTTCAAGCAAAGGAAAGATTAAGAGTTGAATTTTTTGCCTCAAGCTGTGTTTTTAGAATTACACAGCAGTTTCGTAGCGCGCTACGAAACTGCTGTAGCTGCATATTATGACTTGATGGACCAATTTTGAGAGACAAAAAGCAAATATTTGTGAAGAAGGATTTCTGAAAGGGAGTATTTACAAGGTTTAAACATCCAGCAAGGGCAAAACAAGTAGCAGAAGGTCGAAGACAAGAATAAAAAAGAAACTCTAGAAAAGAGGAACTTTGTCTCCTAGTTTCTACCAGTCAACTTCTAGAAGAGTTTCTGAGCAGTGGAAAACTACTCACTGAAAAGTGAAAGAGGTTTTCATTCCTAAGATACTAAAGTGAAAAAAACTCTTCCACTTTCTTCAAATTGATTATGAACCGGGAGAAAAGGGTGACCAAAGTTGCGCTACGAAACTGCTGTAGGTGCAGTTTTTCATCTCCTGTTTGACAACTTTTTTTCAAAGACTTATCTTGGGCGGTAGGAACGATGTTTCAAAAAACCAAGAGAGGTTTTTGTTCAGCATGGATTTATTTAAAAAAGCCTCCTTCAGTTTCCTCAAATTAATTATGAGCTGGGAGAAAAGGGTGACCAAAGTTGCACTACAAAACTGTTGTAGGTGCAGTTTTTCAAAAAATCAAAATTTCCTGTTTTACACGTCTTCTTCAAGGATCGATTCTGGGCAGCTGGAGTAGTGTTTCAAAAAAAAAAAATAGGTTTTTGTTCAGCATGGATTTATTCACAAAAACCTATTTCAGTTTTTTCAAATACATTTTTTACGAGAAGTTATGAGCTCTGTTCCAAGACCTATTTTTCAGCCAAAACAGAGCAAGGGACAACCTCCTAGTTTCTAGGAACAGCAAAAGGATGAGTCATCAAGGGCTAGATGGAAGGATATGAGCACCATCAAATTCGACTTCATGGAGTGTTAGGTGTCAAAAGGAGTCTTTAATTCCTAGATAAGGTTGTTTTAGTCATAATAAGGAGTTACACTCCTAGTTGTATTAGGTCTCTAGGACTACTAGTTAGTTGTCAAATACATTTAATGGTTTGTTTTATGGTTAGAATAGGTGTCACTGATGGAAAATTCGAATTCTTTTGATGAGGGATGATGGAATCCTAATTGTAAATTCTTTATATAGAGCAAGAGGTCGAATTAGCAAAAGGTTGGAGACTTTTTGGCTCAGCTGCTGCTCTATGTGCAGACTGTGTATATTTTTAACCTAATGCAGATTTCTACTTAGACAACTCAAGATTCATGAAGAGTTCTTGTATGTTCTTGTTATGATGGTATCTTCCAATACTTACATTGCAGTGGTGTTTACTTATGATACTCAGAATTCATCACTGATGCTCTGATTTCCTTCATAGATAAACTTACTATGTTTCACTGTTTTGTATTGTCATTTCTACACTCCAACTCTATAATGCCTTGACTTCCATGCTAGGTAGAATGCTTTGGCTTCACTACTCAGGATTCATGAAGGATTTCTTATATTCAGAATGTGTGTTGTCCTTTCCTTAGTTTTGTTTATAGTTGCATAGGTGTACAATCACTCAGAATTCACTGATTGTGCTCTGACTTCCTGTGTGCACTTATGAGCTGTGGTTCCATATGTGTGTTGTGTTCTGAATATTCAAATGATGAATGCCCTGACTTCATGTTAAGCTGATCTTGTTGTGGTACTGAAACATACTTTGACTCCATAGCCCAATGGTAGCCAGCCTTCATCTTTCAACCTATAAACATATACAATTACAAACCATAGAGTTAGCCATCTATTCATATCTTCAATCTAAATCATTAACCCTTTGAGAGAGCCCTCTCAGGCTGAGGAGGCTAAGCCTTAGCTAAAAGATTGGTTTGAAATAGTTACACCGAGATAGTCTGATCAGCAGCCTATCAGGCTCCTATTTTGGTGATAACAGGCCCACTTGAAGCCTTGGTTTGACGAGGCCTACTTGATCATGACCTCCATTGAAGGCAAGTTGGCCAGTCTGCAGGAGACTCAACAGAAGTCCCAGGCTGATACCTCAGGGCCAGCGATCGAGCAGTTGGTCGAGGAGATGAAGCAGGTGACTATGTAGTGCATCGCTGAGGTAGAAGTTGTCCAGGTCGAGCTGAGAGGTCTTCGCGACAAGATCTTTGCGCCAGCAGATTGACTCGAGGGCAAGTCACCATGATTACGTTGGGGTCTTGTTGGGAATGGGTTCCCCTAAGAGTCACTTTTGGGGCTAAAAGCCTATGTTTTGGGGCATAAAGCCCAAATTTTGTATAAAAAATGTAAAGTCTCCGCATTTTGTGGTCGCAGAGTGCGAAGATGTCAAGAGTCATTAAGGGTTGTCCACCCTTTTTTTGTAAAGAATCATGTCGACTGTAAAGATCCACCCATGGTCTGTAAACCATGGGATTGTATAAAAAGAAGCTAAGTAAGTCTAAGGAGAATAGAGAGAAGTAGAGTTCTAAGTGCTTTGGGTCATAGGAGAGCTAAGAGCGAGAGTCTTAGCATAGGTAGAGGCTCTGCAGCTGAGTGCGTAGAGGCCTAGGGTAGAAGTCCGCAGCTGAGTGTGTGGACCCCTGCAGCTGTGTGTGCAGGGCGGATAGAGTCTATACTAGGAACTTGAATCATCAATAAAGAGAAGTATTATGAAATTGCTATGTATTTTGTCTCTGATTATTGCATCCGATTATGTTATGTTAAGTTCTGGGTTTACATTATAATTCTAATTTGATGTGCGAATGTATATGTTTCTATCTGTTATTTGAACGCAAGTAAGAATATAAGTTTGCATGAAGATAACCTTAATTGCATGGTAAAATTGGCGAACACTTAAGGTAATTTGGGAACTTGTAACCGTATGTAGTAACAGAGGTGGATAAGTGCCTGGATCGTTGGTTAGGGCTATGCTAAGGTCAGTCATATACCTTCGCGAAGGTTCTAAAGATTGGAGAAGAAGGAACATCGATAAGCCTTAAGGGCTTATCGATCTGCGTAAAGGCAGGGATTAGGGTATAATATAAACATCAAGACCATCTCAGGGTGCAGAAACGTGGTTCCTGCATCCCCCCATACTGCTTCGGGTGAGACTTCTGTTCGCACTCCGCGAGCTGATGCCAAAAGGGCCAGTGGTGTAGGGATTTTCTTGGCTGCTTAACACTGAACCTGGGTTAGGGCCCATCAAGCCAACACCCCCCTCTATATATTTCCAAAATATGTGTGCTAGCAAGGTCTTAGTTAATGGGTGTTGTCGATTTCACCCTATTCCTTCTAATTGAAATTTAGGTTGGGATTTTTTCAATAATGTCATGAAGAATGGAACCATCACTTGTTTTTCTCCCTGAATCACTTTTTGGTGCAAGTGATATTGGTGGATATCAGTCGCCACTCACCTCTTTCACTTTATTTTTATGGTTTTTTTGGTCTCAAACTTCCAGGGCATTTTGATGCCCCAAGTGATTGTTTTTGGAAATTAAGCCGGCTAGGGGTTGTCTTGGCATTCACTTCCCCCAACCAAAAGTTGTAGTCCTTTGAGAGTTCTTTCCAAAGAGCTAATGTGCTCTCCAAATGGAATTTTGATGCATCAAATAATCAATTTTCAAGTTAAATAATATAGGGGATTGAGACATGGATTAATTAAATCAAATATCTATTTTTGGAGATTGCATTTGAGATCTACAAAATTTGGCTATTGGGAATATTTTTAGAGGTACACTAGCTATTGAAATTGTAAGCGTATGGGATTATAGAAGTTGCTTGAGTAATGGATAAAGCAATGAACTATAACATGAAAATAAAGTATATTTAGAGACATTTGATTTCATACCATGTTTTAGGTGAAAGTGTTATATCTAATAATAACATCTAATAGATAACATGTTAACATTAATATGATTAACATGATGAAATTACTAAAAGTATGGGAAAAGGGCTCCAAGGTAGCTTATAATTTATGGGTAATTATTATCTTTAGCGTTAGGGTGAGTGAGCGTGAGGGAGAAAATTCACTTCACAACTAATGACATTTATGTGCATATCACCAATGTGAAGATGGGAGAAGCTTGGGCATTAATCCTTTTCTGAAGATGCCTAAGACCAACTGACTTACCTTTTCGAGTGCATTGATTTAAGAAATGATAAAAGGAACTATGTATAACCTAAAAACCTATAATGAAGCTTGTGTCACTAATGTTGAAGATATATAATGGATAACATTAATAGTGCATTGATTTTAGTATTTGTACAATGGATACCAACATTGATTTTAGTGTTTTTACATTGAACAAAGTTGTTTTCTACACTGTTCTTACTATAGTGCATTGATTTATGTATTTGTACAATGGATAAAATAAATTTTAGTGTTTTGTGCATTGATTTCATTAAATTACATAGATTTCAGCGTTCATGAAATCACAAATTTATAATTAATTTGTTTGTTGCATTGTTATTATTATAGTGCATTGATTTTAGTGTTTTGTGTAGTGATCATAAGGGTTGACGTTGAATAAATAAAATTTTAATGTTGGAAAGAACGAGACATAGTGTATGAAATTTACTATTATATCTCAAGTTAAAACTTTGAATGGTTTTTGTTTTGAACCTCCCTTATCACATGATGGATACGACTAGACAAGAAATCTAGCAAGTATGGCTATACAAAAGCTTAAGAATATACATTGAGTAGATTGATCCATAATCTATCTATCATAATTATATGCATCTTATTACTTTCTTATTATTCAACTTCTTCATTACTGAACATTATTATTTTGTTACCACATACCTTATTCATAGTATAATGATTAAAGTGACCTTTATGATAGTACTCTCCAAGTTGAGAACTCTGAATTGATATTGAGATATGTTTTTGGAATGAGGGAGAGAGAGCGATGAGAGCGAGGGTTCTGAACAGGGAGCGACGAGGGCGAGGGTTATGAATAGGGAGTGACGGGTGCGAGCTGGTAACAATGGAGGGGCAAGGAGGGGGGAGCTCCACTCCCTCCTACAGTCAGGTAGTAGCAGACAGAAACAAGGAGGTGGGTTCGAATCGATTCAAAAAACCAATGGAGGCAGAAACGGAGAAAATAAGTAAAAAAAAGCCGAAAAGCAGCAAACCTCATGTACAGGAGGAGAATCACGAGGAAGTCAGAAGAGAGAAGAAGACAGGTGACAATAGTCAGAGGACTGAGCACAAGATTGTGACTGGACCCTGTAAACCCAGGTCAACTATTAAACCCCGGGTTGTCTTAAATGATCCAGCACTACAGGTGCACAAAGATCACATGGCGACTTATGCGGTTATATGCAAATTTATGGGAATATGGCCAACGGAGAAGGCTCTGTACACATGGATAAGAAATTACTGGAAGCCAAAGGGAGAAATAACCCTTCATCTTGGGTCCAAGGGTTTCTTCACAGTGGTTTTCACAAACCTAGAGGATAAAGACAGAGTGTTCGAAGGAGGACCATATTTCTATGCTGCTGCAGGACTCTACATGCGACCATGGGTGATGAATTTTGTCCCGGAGCGAGAAACATTCACCTCGGTATCGGTATGGATTAGACTCTACTCCCTACCTTTAGATTATTGGCTGCCTGAATCCTTAAAATCCATAGGCAATAAATTAGGTCATTTTTAAAAAATATCAGAAGTGACTCTACGAGGAAGATATACCTCCTTCACCCGCATATGTGTAGAAATGGATCTATTGGGAGCACTTCCAGACGAAATTATTTTAGAATTATATGATGAAGAATGGATCCAGGCAGTGGACTACGAACATGTCCCATTCAGATGCCGTAAATGTCATGAACATGGGCACCTCTTCAGAGACTGCCCACTTAACAAACTGGAGGACAACATGAAAACCAACACAGGCAAATATCTTGAAGGCTTTACCAGGGTGGGAGGCAGAGGGAAAGGAGGGGGAAAAAGTACCAAAAGAAACCTAGTGAGGGTAAGCAACCAAGTCATAACAGTTTCAATATTTTAGAAGAAGAAGGTGGGAACAATGGAATGGACAAGGCACTAGAGGATAATCCCGCAGAGAAGGAAAAAGATGATATCATGGAGGTTATACATGAGAACAACAGACTAAGGGAGGATCTACTGAGCACTATGGAACTTGGCAGGGAACATGAGATGACCCCAAGTGAAGTTGGTATGGAGGACCATGAACTACAGGAGATTCTTGAGAGGGAGAATCTTGATCTAGAAAATTTCCTGGAGCAGGGAACCAACAGAGGTGTTTATTCTCAACCACAAGAGGAGTTTGACAAAGTAAAACAACTCTTCCTCTGGAGATCTCAGACAAAGGCTGCTAGAGTCAAAAGGAACCATGACAGCTAGGAAAATAGAGGGGTAAACCAATGGAGGTAACATTAGGACACTCTACCAAAAACCTAGGCAGGAAAAGAGGAAGGAAGAGACAGAATGAGTGACTAACAGAGTCTGGGAAACTCATGATTAACTCAGGCAAGATGAAAGATCTTACTAGTTACTCATTTACAAACCTTTCATAATGAATCTCACAACCTGGAACATTAGGGGTCTAGGAAGTAAAAGAAAACAAAGAAATCTCAATAATAGAACAAAAGAAGAAAAGCTAGATATGGTGTTTATACAAGAAACAAAATGTTCAATAGAAAAGATCAGAGAGATACATAGCAAATGGCTAATTAAGTACGAGTATCTAGAAGTCAAAGCAAACAATACAACAGGAGGGATTCTCAATCTTTGGAATCCCAAAAATTTGGAATCCTCGATGCTGAAGCATCCAGGAATTACCTTTTAATGGTTATCCAACCTTTGGGTGACAAGGAACTCTATATGATCACAAATGTCTATGGTCCTCAAAAACTTGAAGACAAACTTAGGCTTCTCACCTCACTGGAGGAGCTGAGAGAGAGGCATCCTGTTATGCCCTGGATTCTGGGAGGGGACTTCAACATGATCAGATCTCTTACAGAGAAAAAAGGCGGAACCAGAATACTAGGCAGAGACTCCATTGCCTTCCAGAACTTCTTAAACAATATGAGGCTGGTGGATATGGAGACAATAAATGGCACCTTCACCTGGAACAATAAGAGGGGAGGGGCTTCTCAAGTTGCCTCTAAACTAGATAGATTCATAATCTCGGAGGACCTATTTCTCACTGGCCTTGACTTGACTACATTAATCCTTCCTTTCGGAGGCTCGGATCACTGGCCTATCCAGCTGGAAGCTGCTTTTATAGGCACTTCGAGGAACATACCTTTCAGGTTTGAAAATGCCTAGCTCACTCACCTTGACTTCATCACCAACATTGGAAAATGGTGGGTGGAAGACATGCCCGTTCAAGGTACGAAGATGTTCCTATTGCAACAGAGACTGAAACACATCAAACTTAGGCTTAAAGAATGGAACAAAAATGAGTTTGGCAATATTTTCAAAGCCAAAAGAGAAGTTGAACAAAAACTTCAAGGAATTAACCAAATCCTCATCATTGATGGCTTTACCGAGGAAAGGAAAATGCAAGCTGAATCTCTTCAACAAGAATGGGAGAACAGATGCCAGCAAGAGGAGATCTTCTGGAGACAGAAATCGAGAGTGCAATGGATTAAAGAAGGGGAAAGAAATACAAGGTTTTTTCACAAGTCAACCATGGATCACAGGGCTCATAACAGGATTGTAAAACTCAAAGATACTCAAGGGAAAGAGCTAAGCACCCACAAAGAAATGGAGTCTGTTCTGGTACAACATTTTCAAAACATAGCTGAGGAGCCTCTCTCAAACATATCACAATTTATTAACAACTTCACACAACACATTCCAAAACTAGTAACCAGGGAAGACAACTACAATCTCAACAAGCCAGTGACTGAAGAAGAGGTCAATGAAGTCATAAAAGAGATGCAAAATGGGAAAGCTCCAGGCCTGCATGGGTTTAATGTAGACTTCTTAAAAACTTGTTGGGAAATAGTCAAACAAGATATCCTTGATGTTGTGGAGGATTCTAGAAAATCAAAAACAGTTTTAAGGGCACTCAATGCATCTTTCATAGCCTTAATCCCAAAGCAAGAAAAATCTATGACACCAGATCGATATAGACCCATATCTTTATGCAATGTGGTGTACAAAATTATTTCTAAAGTAATTGCAAATAGACTCAAGCCCCTTCTTCCAACTCTTGTGTCAGAGGAGCAAATTGGATATGTGGAAGGAAGGCAAATTCTCAATAACATCATTCAAGCTCATGAGGTGGTTCATTCTCTCAAGAGAAATAAGCATGCGGGTATGATCATATAGCTTGACCTAGAGAAAGCTTATGATAAGCTAAGCTGGTTGTACATCAGGGAGGTTCTAAAAGCTTATGGCTTCGACCACAACTGGATAAGATGGGTAATGGCCCTTGTTACCATAGCTAGTTTTTCAATCCTTCTTAATGGCTCTCCATTGTCCTTCAAGAGGCCTCAGACAAGGAGATTTGATTTCCCCCTTCCTATTTATTCTCATGATGGAAGGTTTAGGCAAAGCGATCAAAGCAGCCAAGGCGGAAGGAAGAATCCGGGGTCTCAAACTAACTCCGAATGGGGAAACCTTGACTCATCAACAATTTGAGGATGACACCATGCTGTAGGCTACACCCACGGTCAAGGAAGCTAAAGCTTTCAAACAAATCCTAAACGATTTTGCTCTGGCTGCTAGTACAGAGGTAAGCCTCACAAAATAAAAAAATTTATTTTTCAATACTAACATTGCCATTCAAAGAAATCTCACCAGAATTCTCGGATTTCAAAGAGATTAACTACCCTCCAAATATCTGGGAATACCTCTTACCGACAAACCTCTGAGTAAGGAAGTTTGGGAGCCAGTGACAAATAAACTACAGGACAAAATCAGAAAATGGACAAGCAGATCTTTAAACTTAGTAGGAAGGCTAGTGCTGACAAAGGTTGTCCTGCAAACCATACCCATCTACATGTTTTCTGCTCTTCCTGCCCCAAAAGGAGTTTTACAACACATCAGGAACATCCAAAGAGATTTTTTTTGGGGCAAAGGGGAAGAGAAAAAGAAATGGGCTCTAGTAGCTTGGGAAAAGCTCTGCAAACCCAAAACCCATGGTGGTTTGGGACTTCATGACCCGAAAACCCTAAGCAAAGTTTTGGGGGCAAAACTTTGGTGGAGATGGCTAAAGGAAACGAGAACCCCTTGGGCCAAGCTCTGGAAACAGAAGTATGCAAATAACTGGCAAGAAAGGGACCATATCAGAATGACAGGGCTCATCAAGGGCTCCCATATTTGGAACAATGCCTGGGAGAATAAAGCTATTGTTCAGAAGCATAGTTTCTGGGAGATCAGAGATGGAAACCTAGCCTGGTTTTGGGAGGATAACTGGCAGCAAGAGCCTAACCTATGCAGAGAAGGACTAGACATTCTCAAAAATGACACTGACAATAAAGGGCTGCTCAGAGTTAGTGACTTTTGGGATCAGACAAGGGACAATGGAAAATGGAGAACTTGGAGGGACCTAGTATATAGTGAAGAAACCCCTTTGAAAGCCCAGGCTGAAGCTCTTGCAGTGATCCTGGAACAGAGAAAGATTTTGACTTCAACTTCATCTAACCAACTAAGATGGGGAAGAAACAGCGAAGGCAACTTCAACCTCAAAGAAGAAAAAAATTGCCACTGGACTTGACTTCTCAAACCCTGATAAGATATGGAAAGACCTATGGAAGAACCTGCACTGGACAAAGATCAAACTATTCATGTGGTTGGTACATCAAAAAAAGTTATGACTTGGGAAAATCTAAGAAAAAGAGGCTTAGCTGGTCCATCTAGATGCCAGCTATGTGGCCTGCAAGAAGAAATGATGGATCACTTACTTAACCTCTGCACATTCACCTCTACCTTATGGAATTGGGTAGCTTCAATTTTCAGGCAAACTGATAGGGACGAAAGCAGCATCACTGGAACTCTGAAGAATTGGAGGAAAGACTTCTCAGAAAATGAGACAGTCAATAAAGCCTGGACTCTGATTCCAGGTTTTTTGATCTGGGATGTTTGGAAAGAAAGAAACAATAGGATTTTCAAGAACAGAATTGGCTCAACCCAGAGCATCATAGCTCAGATTTTAAGACAGCTCAAAGAAACAATAAGCACCCTTATAAAGCAACCCCCTGAGAACCCTCCTCGAAACTAGGATGCTCACATTCTTTTACATTTGGGTCTCCAGTCGCATGTCCCCCAAGGCATAAGCAAGATAGTAAAACATAAAACTGCGGGGAAGGACTTCTGGCAACCCCCCCCCATGGATTTTTTAAATTTAATATAGATGGAGCCTCTAAAGGAAACCCTGGGGTTGCTGGTTATGGAGGAGTCATAAGAGACGAATAGGGAAGCATAAAAGTTATCTTTCATAGTCATTTGGGGAATGCCACAAATAATATGGCGGAGCTCATGGCCTTAGAGCAATGCCTAGAAATCTTGATTGAGTACAATTTACACAATACAATCATAGAGGCAGACTCTGAATTGACAATCAAGTCGGTCAAAAAGATAGGCAATGGCACAACACCAGAAAAAGTATCAAACCACTGGCAGTTATTGCAGGTCTATCAACATATTCAACTCCACCTGAGAGCCCTAAGAACACTCAGATTCATTCATGTTCGCAGATCATTCAATAGATTGGCGAATCGTCTGGTGAATGAGGGTGTGCTTTGTACAAGAGATAACAGGTGCTATGCGTGGGAGGAGACTCCCTCAGGGAAACTGCGTGAGGACTGTCACAGACAGGCGACCGCAGATAGGGAGTATCTTCAAAACATGAAAGACAGGCAGTAATTTGACCTATGGAGACAGTTAAAAATGTACCAATGATAGGGAAGAAGAAAGGAGTAAAAAGTGAGCAAGTTGACGGGCAGCCGACCTTTGATGGCAACGAGCGCCAGCATCCGACGGATTTTAGGCGGATAGTTGTGCGGAAGATAGCCCAGAAAACGGACCCAAAAAACTATAGAGCGGTGGTTTAGGCCACCCATCAGGTCCGTTTGGAATTTTAAAGGGTGTGCATGTTGCGGGCCTGAAATCATTTAAGAACTGTCGGATCGGCGAGGCTCAGATCCCACGGGGGTCGGTTTATATTACTAATCGAGAGTTAATACCGGAATCGGACCCGAAATTTCTTAGATAGAAGTTTTGTTTTCTCTTCGGGTCCGAATGGGTTTTAAAAAGTGGGCTTGTTGGTTCATCTGATATAGATCTTGGCCGTCGGATCCTTGAGGGCTGGATCGCTCGTTCTTCGGGTTGACAAGTAACTCTCTGCTTTGTGGGCCATTGGCTTTCGTGGGACGTAGGTTTTTGTGGGCCCTCCTCAGTAAGGAGTGAAGGGCTCTTTGTTGCACAGGGATTCCGAAGTCTAGCAGACCCATCAAAGCATTAGTACTTTGCTTTTATATTTCGGGTTAAGAAGGAAAGAAGGTATTCTAATGCAATGTTTGAAGATTAAGCAGTGCATAGGTGGTGTATGCATTGGTTTTGTAGTTTTGTTTGTTTCAGATGTTGCTATTTTTGGCACTGTCTTGCAAAATGTACATTATGTAATATTTTTTCTTGATTAATGGAAGGCCCCACTCTTATTGGATCAAAAAAAAAAGATAGTACTCTCCAAGTTATAGATGATACTTAGTAAATTTCAAAGGACTAAATACCCACAATCAGAACCAACTTAAATCCATCATAATTCTAAATCTATAAAGATACAAAGACATCAAAACCCATGAAATGCAAAACTTTCTTCGAATTTTATGTCATTAAAAAATATATATCTCAAAAAATTTAATCTCTTTGAAATCTAAAATAATATTAGATGAAAAATAATAATAAATAAATTTATCATATTTTTACATTTTAAAATATAATTCATCATTTAACAAAAATATTATACTTAAAAATTATAAAAAATTAATATCTCACACATATTAATAATAATATTTATTATTTTTATGTCATTGAAGGCAACTTATTTGGAAGAGATGTTGTAATGTCTTGTCATGTCCTGTCTGTTTTGTTAAACATTTTGACTAAGTCCAATTACATTAGAATAAAATAAAATAATAGCTATAAAAATAAAACATTTTGTCTTAGTCAAATTACAATAAATAAATTAATTAATTAAAAAATCAAATAATGATAAAAATTGTAATTATAACTAGCCTAGATCCATCTTAACTCTAGATCTACCTTAGCATTCATAGGTATCAAATCTTATAACCTAGAGCTTAAAAACCACCAGTAGCTTGACCAAGTCAAGATAACCTTAACTCATGATGTAGAATTTTCATTTTAACATAGGGTTATTTTTATTTTATTTTATTTTGATCAAGTCAAAATGTTTACAGCACAAGACATTACAACAAAAGGCCTCTCAACACAATTAATAATTGAACCAGTCTAAATCCATCTTCATTCTAGATCTACCAAGCCGACCAAATATCTACCAAACCAGGAAAATGATCAAATCTCTGGACGTGCAAACCTCTTTTAGGGTGGAAAGAAATTTGACCGCTCTAGATACTTAATAAATCCAAAATTAAAATAAAACTAATCTAATTTAATTATTAATTGGATATAATTATAATTATTAATTTTATTATTTAATTATAATTTTATATTTATATAATTTTAGAAATCAAAATATTTTATAAATAATTATAAATAAATACTTAATAAATCCAAAATTAAAATAAAACTAATCTAATTTAATTATTAATTAAATATAATTATAATTATTAATTTTATTATTTAATTATAATTTTAAAAATCAAAATATTTTATAAATAATTATAAAGTTTTTATTTTTTATTTTTTTAATAATAATTTCAAACCTCGTGCAGAGTATCAAATCCTATTTTTTAATAGAATTGTGAAACCTTAAATAGAATATAAATGATATCACAATAAAAATGTATACATGACATTGTATATTTTATTAGTTAAAAAATATCCCCCAAACCTTAAATAGAATATCAATGATATCACAATAAAAATGTATACATGACATTGTATATTTTATTAGTTAAAAAATATCCCCCAACTCTGAGGTCGTGTGAAGCAACTAACCTCCAAGCATAATGGTATTTGAATTAAGAGTAAAGTTGGTGGGGATAAATTGGTATTTTTTTTAAATGCGAGGAAACTTATTATAATTTAACTGTTAAATTAATAATAATTTATAATTTTAATTTTAATTTTTTATCATAAGTTTTTTTGGGTAAATATTTATATTATTTTAATATTATTATAAATAATATTAAAATAATATTATTTAGGGTCTTGTATTATTAATTAGAAATAGAAAAGTCGTTATTTGAGATAGAAATAAAAAAGATAATAATAAATAGCAATTCAACATGTTCTAGATTTTTTCTTGGAATTGTCGGGGCTTTCCATGGAACAAAGGTCTCAAGCTAACTTAGATCTCGAATGATGTTGATATTATTTTGCTTGTTGAAACTTGGGAGCACGAAGAATCTAAGGTCCCTAATATAGATGACTTTACATTATGGTCTACCTGGAATAAGCAATCCTCTCGTAGAGGCATTGGGGGTATAGCTTGTTACATTAAGAAGAACATCTCTCCCCATGCTAGGATTTATAAAAACGACCCTTACAACTAATATAGTTGGATAGAAATTACTGACATTTATGATAAAAAGACCTACATAGCAATCTGTTATTCCCCCCCCCATCAATTCTAACTTCTATAAGAAAAAGAATCTAGACAAAAATAGTCCTTACAATAGTTTAGAGAATGATATTTCTAGCCTAAGGAATGAAGGCAATATCCTTTTAATGGGTGACTTTAATGCTCGAACTTCGAGCAACTAAGCTATTCTTCTAAGCAATCATTCCAATCCTAATCCTCTTTGGTTAGACAAAGACCTTCCTTTGGCTAGCCGGTACAAAAGGAGCTCTGAAGACCTAGGGAGAATTTGTTTGGGTCGGAGCTAGTCAAGCTCGTAAGTGCTCAGGATCTCATAATTTGCAACGGTCTAAAGAAGTGGCCCAATTCTAGTCAGATGACCTGCATCCATGGGCTTGGTAGCAGCGTGGTAGATTATGTTATCTCCGATCTCCCTCTATACAACGAAATAACAAATTTTGACATCTTAAACGACCACGAGCTTGACTCTGATCATAGGCCTTTACTTATAACTCTCAATTTTGTCATGCATAGAGATCCCATAGAAGATAATCCTTATAGCCAAAAGAAGTTAATCTTTGATAGAAATAAAAAAGATCTCTTTCTAAATGAATTAAAAACTAATTTGTTTTCTTTATCTAGTATAGACAACATAGAAGATTTCTATCATAATTTTACTACAGCCCTCTCATATTTTGTTAACAAGTTCTCAATTGAAGTTTCAAGTAATAAAAGAAATATCAAAACCAACCCATGGTATGACAAAGATTGTAAAAGTGCGAGGAGAGCAATTAAGGAAGTTGTTGATGAATCTCTTAAAATTGGCAAGATAAAAATATACAAAACCCTAACTAAAAGGAAAAAAAGGTAGTATATTCGTAAAAGACAAGAGAATCTCTTACACCTCTCTAAGGTAGCTCCTAAGAAATTCAAGAGGCAGATTCTAACTAGGAAAACTAAAGATAATAATAAAATTTCTTTACACGACTGTAATTCCTATCTTAAAAAGATTTATGAATCTCCAAATGTCATGGATAACTTTGAAACCCTGCTCACAATGAAAGAAGTTTTCTGATTAGAAGACATTGATTTTGGGGTTAACCGCTTGGCTAATGGGAAAGCTAAGGACATTGAAGGTTACCAGGCAGAAATCTTAAGAATTGGAGGTCCTGTCCTCATCCCCCACATTCACAAGCTTTTCAATCAAGCGGTCAAGCAAGGGTTCCCTAAACCATGGACTCAAAGCCTCATTATCCCTATTTTTAAAAGTGGGGATACAAATAACCCCTCTAATTATCGGACAATTATGATCAACCCTCTCCTAGCCAAGTTATATGGTATTATTTTGGAAAGGAAGTTAAGCATATGGCTTGAAAGTGAAGGTAAGCGGGCTAAAGGCCAAGCGGGTTTTAGAAAGCAACACTCAACAACAGACCACCTCGTTACGCTTAGGATCATTGTGGAGGAATGCCGCAATGATAAATCCAATCTCTTTTGTTGCTTTGTGGACTTTAGAAAGGCTTTCGATATAGTTCCTAGAAACAACCTTTGGAATAGATTAGAAGAGCTAAAGGTTCCTTTTGAGTTGAGAGCTGCCACTATAAGGTTATACGAGAATGTAATTTCCAAGTTAAAGAGCAATGAGGGGTGGTCGAAAGATATTAAGTGTAATATCGGAGTTAAACAAGGTTGCCCCCTCTCCCCTACCCTATTTGGCATTTACATTGACAAGCTAGAAGGTTGTTTAGAGGAAGTAGGATGTGCTGGCATGATATTCGTTGGGATAGTCATCATCCTTCTTCTCTACGCTGATGATATTGTTCTTCTCGCAAGGTGCCCATCTAATCTTAATAAGCAACTTATACTTCTTAAGGCTTTCTGCTCTACCATGGGTATGATTGTTAACACTGACAAAACAAAATTTATGATTATCAAATCCAAGAAGGACACTTACACTAATTTTATGTATGACAATAGTAACTTGGAGGAAGTGTCTTCCTACAAGTACCTAGGAATTGATATTCATCACAAGCTCAACTGGAACTATAGCATTGAGAAAAGGATTAATGGGGGATGGAAAGCTTATTTTGGTCTTGAAAATAATTGTAAAACAACAAACCTCGTAATGTGGGATAGAAAGAAGTTCCTCTTTGAAACTTTAGTCACCGCGGTTATCTTAAATGGATGTGAGGTTTGGGGTTGTAGCATCTCTAGAGAATCCTAGAGAAAGATTGAGCAAATCCAGAAGCGTTTTATAACGTATAACCTCAAAATTAAAAGCAACACACCCTATCCTATTCTCCTTATAGAAGTGGGTCTTTCCCCTATCGAGAGCCTAGCTATGACTAGGCTTCTGTTGTACAAGTACAAACTCAATAACATAGGAGACCATAGACTTCCTAAGCTAGCTTTAAATTGTAGCCAAAACCACCTAAGGCTCAAATGAGGTTGGTATAGAGACACCAGGGCCTAGTTAAACCATTGGGAGATCGACGAGAATGTTGCATTGCAAAACATTAATAACATTAAAAATATTGTTACTTCTAAGCTCAAAGAAAAAATGTGGTGTGAGAAAGATTTAGTGGCTAAAATAAAATTAAGATATTATAAGGAGGTCATGAACCCCACCCTATAAGATCAAGAGTATCTCTCTGTTTTAACTAGCTCAAAGAAGAAAATTAATATAGCCAAGATTAGAATGAAATCTCATGAGCTCCACAGTGAAACGGGTCGTTGGGAAATTCCTAAAACACCATGGATGGAAAGGTTCTGCCATCTCTGTGAGAATACGAACATCGACGATGAAAATCACTTCCTCTTAGAGTGCCCTGCGGACAATCACATTAGATCTTAGTTTCAAAAACTTTGTTGCAATACTGACCTTCCTAGCCTTTTACATTGCCAAAATTATAGTGAGTTCGGGAGGCTTCTCTCCAAGCTTTTTGAGCATAGGAATAAAATCTTAAATCAAACTAAATAATTTGTTTCTTTAGATCGGATAGACCAAAGTTTGGTCTCAGTGGACGTTAACCATCATCATCATCATCATCAAAAAAATATAAATATTTATATTTTTTCAACCGTAATTTTAATTTTACTTTTATCATAAGTTTTTTTGGTAAATGTTTATATTATTTTAATATTTATTAGAAAAAAATTATAAAATTTTATACACACACACACACACACATAATATTTTTGGTTATCTAATATATCATTTCATGAGTATTTTTATTTTATTTATTTATTTATTTTTCCATTTTAAAATTTATGCTCTTTATTATTATTATATAAAATTGAAGGAAACCATTCATCATACAAAATATTGTTTTAAATTCATTGCCTATCGATACTACTAAACCTATAACAACCTATATTATCAAAGTATTTCTTCAAAACATGTATTATCTCAAAATATCTTCAGAAAGTCATATTGTCTCTAGACTTCATCTACACAACATTAAAATTGTAGTTTCAAGAAACTGTATACAAGACTTCCAAAAATGACATCAGAAGACTACTGACTATATACACCACAAAAAACCTATAGTCCTTACAAAACTTAAAATTTAAAACATACTAAATAAATGTATTCTACCATTATTTGCTAGAACAATACTATGTTATTCTTCGTAAAAGATGTAACCTATTTCCAAAGATATATCTCTTTTAGACAGAGCATCTACCTATGTGTTCAATTCCCTGTGTATGTACTGGAAAGAAAGATACTGGAACTTGTCCCTTAAATCCAAAATTCTATCCTTCCAGTACTCCAAATTAAACACCTAAAAAATAGAAATTCCTATCAACCAATATATTACATGTTTAGGATCTCCTCATACTTGCAAGTGATAGATCTTTCTGTAAGAAACAAAAAAAAATTAGAGCCCAACAAGCAATGATTTCAAATTTTGTGTTTGCATCGTGTCCAACACTCAGCCAAACATAATAGATGAGATTCCTTGTTAATATGATATGTACACCCATCCACATAAACCTTCTTAAGCAAATCCATCAATAAAACCAACTAGAAATAATAATGAAATAGTAGGAAATCTAACCATTCTGAGGTTTTTAATTTTGGGTTTCTTATTAAATTCCTTGAAATAAATCACAACCCTAGGAAACTCTACATCAGAATTGAAATATTGATTTCAAATACAACTTTATTTCTTATTCTCCAAAGTCCCCTTGCTATTAAATTGAAAGAGTCTTATGGTTTCCCATGTGATAAACCTAGAAACTCAAACAATTATAAAGGAAGAGAAAGACACAAACTCTTGCAAACATAAAGCTTGTAGTAGAGAGGACCATGTTTCTTTTGCAAAAATCCTTTGTATGAATAGATGATCCATATATTCTAATTCTAATTTGCAAAGACTATACAAGTTGTGACCCAAAAAACCCCTTTTTTTTGTAAATTATCCCGAGTATACATTTTTCAAGAAGAAGCCAACAAAAATATCTTAATTTTTGGGGTATATTCCTCATCCATAATTTCTTGTGCCACCATAAACCTCTGTTCTCCACATATGAGAAAGAAAGCGGTTCATATTCTTGACTAGCTATTACTTGGCCTGAGTTGTTGTATTCCAACTATGGAGCAAGGTATCTTCTTCTTCATTAAAAAAATACCATTAATATATAAGCTTTTGATAAAATCATCCCATTTTGTTGCTACCTCTCCTTGAATTCCTAAATCAAAGGAGTTCATCCAATATCCATTTGAAGAAAAGCTATAAACAAATTTTTTGATATGACTCAATTTATAAAAACCATTTGAATTTAATAAAAATATCATATTTGGAGAAAAATGATAACACTCAACAACTACTATGAAAGGGACCCTCCCCATAATTACCCGATTTCATTTTCCCACCTTCTAGGATAACCAAGAGAAAAACTAAGGAAATGAATCCCTTAATCCTTTCTAAATTATTGAGCCATTTTGAGATGTTTTCAAACCAATGGCTCTACCAGGAAATAATGGAATTGTCCTTAATATATTTATCCATAATAATAAGATGCCATAGGCCCGAACCAAACAAATATATCCAAAGGCTCTTCAGAGCCAAAGATTTACGGAACTGGAAAAACTTTCTAAAGCACTAACCACCTAAGTCCTTTGGTCGGGATAAAACCTCCCATCTTGCAAGATGTACTCCCTCTTTGACCTCATTTCTAGTCCAAAGAAATCTAAACATTCTTTGCCTTATTTTAGTAATGATATATTTTGGAAGCATTGATAAAGTGAGCCAATACATAGAAATACCCTCTAGAATTGACTTAACTAGGATCATTCTCCCTCCTAAAGATAACCATTTGTAACACCAATTCCCTATTATTTTCTCAATCTTCCTGATAAGCCATAACCTTTCCTCCTTATGATAGCAATTAGGTTTAAGAAAACAACCTAGATATTTGAATCCTTTCTCTAATTCTTCCTCTTGGTAAGGAAAAAGTGAGCTATAATGGCTAAGTGTCTTCTTGAACTCTGTTATGTTAAAAAGTAGATTGTGGACACTCACCTCCATTCTAGATGCTTGAAAAAATAAGGAAATAATTCTAGAAAAGACTTCCCATTTTACAACAATTCCATCACCAAATAATAATAGACCATCAACAAAAAATAAGTGGGTAATGAAATGAGATTTGTCACCTTTACCATTTTTAATCTGCCATCTATTCTAGCATGCATAACCAATTTACTCAAAGCTTCCACTACTACTAGAAATAGTAGTGGAGAAAGTGGACAACCTTGCCTCAAACCTCTTGAATTGTTGAAGAAAATGGTAGGAGATCCATTTATTGAAACGAAAAAAATTGTTGAGGAGACACACCCCATTATTCAATTTGTAACATCTAGGTCAAGGAAAATTTATAAAAGGACCTATCTTAAAAAATACCAACTAACCTTATCATAGATTTTTACCAAATCCATTTTTAATATCAAAGCTTCTAGCTTTTTTAACTTGATTGAGTCTAGTGATTCCTGAGCTACACTTATTGCATCATGTATTTTCCTAAGAGAAAGAAACCCAAATTGTTCTTGGGTAATCATTTCAACTAATTTATCTTTTAAACTATTAGAAATGATCTTGGTAATGACTTTATATATCAGGTTACATAGTGAAATAAGTCTAGTTAATAAAATTCTTTGACTTAGAAGATTTAGGAATCAACACAATAAAGGTAGCATTTAATGCTCCAGAAACAATTCCTTCTAATATAGTCTCCTCCATCACCTTCAAGATATATTCTCCATTAAATAAAAAAAAACTAAGTATAGTTCAACTGTCCACCCATCAAGGTCACGGATTTTGTCTTTTGCAAAGTGTTTCAGTACTTGTTCTACTTTTTCTAACGTGACATGCCTACCAACTCTTGAGGAGTCTTTGTCAGATAAAACCTTGGATATTTTTTGATAACATGCAACTAATATGATATAGTATTGATACTATCACCTTTAAAAATATTTGAAAAATGTTCCCTTGCTTCCATTTCCAAATCTATTTGAGAATTTTTTATATTACCAACTCCACCCTTTAGCTACCAAATAGAATGATTTACTTCTCTTAAATTTGCGAACTTATGAAAAAAAATTGTATTTCCATCCCCAGACTTAACCTAGGTCACTCTACTTTTCAGTCTCCATGACTCCTCTTCCACTTTAAAATATGAGTCTTTCTCTCATCTATATTAAAAAGATGTAATTTTATTTTTTCTAGGAAGTTTGTGCTGATAAAGTAATGGAAAAAAATATCATATTCTTGTTCAATTAATAACAATTCAGATTTCAATTCCTTCTTTTTTGTTCATTCCTAGTCCTTTGCCTTCTTTTTAATATCATTCATCTTAGTAACCCAATATTCCATGGTAGAATCAAAATTCTATAAGACAATACCTGTCAACAATTCTTAATTAACGAAATGAAGGATTTATCTTCCAACCAAGAGTGGTTGAATTTAAAAGGATAATTAACGCTTCTTCAAAATCCATTTGTAGAAAAATTGGCATATGGCCAAAAATACCTTCAGGGATAACCCACAAATGAAATATTCCCAATATATTTGCTAGAACATCAATAATTAGAAAATGATCAAGTCTCTTGGAAATCCCATTATCCCCCACTCTCCCATTTTCCCAAGTAGGGACAAGTGGAATAGGACACGCATCAAGAAGATTTGAATCCATAATCACCTGGTTAAAATCTTGAAATAAAGGGTCAATGTGAGCCTAACGACCACAAACTTTCTCTAATAGAGGTTGCGAAATTTAGATCCCCAGCTAAAATAAGAGGTCAATCATGAAGTAAACCACTATGTTAGATATGTTTCCAAAACTCTTGTTTGTCATAATAAGGCCCATAATAATTTACAATTTTTATTAGATAATCCAAACCTCTAAAAGAACCTTCTAAAATTTAACTATCCCTTGAAAAGAAGGGCTTAAAATCTACAACCCTCAGGTCCCACATAACCAATAGGCCCCTGGAAAGTCCCAAATAATTTACATAATAAACACTCCATCCAAGACATATTTTAAGGAAAACTTCTCTAGCTTTTCTCTAGTAACCATGGTTTCTTGGATTAAAATAATAGAAGGCCTATTTAACTCCACTAATCTCTTGAGGGAATTTGTCTTGGAATTCTCCCATACTCCCCTTACATTTAAAGAGATCAAAATCATGGATGACCTTCTTGAGAGGGCTTCTCTGCTCTAAGTGCCCTAGGTTAGCCAGAAACTTTTAAAACTTCCTTGAATGAACCACCTTGTCTAGCTTCTTCTCAAGCCATATCTTTCTTATTTTATTTCTTCTTCTTAACAATGACATTTGGAAAACGTTTGATAGGATTTGAATTTTCCATTTCCTTAAAACTCGATCTATTATAAACATCTAGAGGAGTTAAATTTAGAATTTCCTTAAAGGATGGGATAAGGGATCAGATAAAAGGAAAAGATAAGTCCACCAACTCTTTCCCTAAGGGAGACTCCTGAAGATTATTAAGGATAGAGCCGAGAAGGGATTTAGGATTGAGATGTTTGGCCCTTAAACAAGAAGTATGTGGTTTATCAAATGCAGTTACAAGTGAAATTGTAGACAAAGACTCTGAACTTTTTGTCAAACCATAAGTAAACAGGGCAGTTTGAGGGGATATGAACATTCTCAACGAAGGATTTATAAAACAATAAGAAACCTTAGATTTATTACTACCCCCAAATCTACAAGACTATTTGACAAAGGAGGAAAATAATTTGGGCCTAAACAAATAACTTCCTCACTCTCTTTAGAAGACTTTAAAATGGAATTTTGCAAATTCTTATTTGTTACATAATTTAAAGTACAATTCGTTCAATTTCATCCAACAATAAAATATCTTTTAGAATAAGAGATTGAATCAGAGTTAGATAAATCTTTTAGCTTACCCAAAAAATCTTTAGATAAAGTTGTACCAACACAAAATTGTGGAAGGTTTATGACCCCATCTCAGACCTTCAAATTACAATCCTCCACCACATGAGAAAGTGTTAGCTTGAAACTCAGATCCACCACAATGGTATGGCTCACTTTTGAGACTAAAGGGACGAAAATCCTATTAGGTTTTTCTTTGAACCTCATATTTGAATCCTCGATTGGTTCCACTATAGAAATTTCAGATGTAGAAACGACAACCTCTTCAGAAATTGTCATCCTTGAGACTCGAATAGTGATATTTTTGTTCTTTAGAAACGATACCTCCTTTGGATCCACCATAGAAAATACCATCTTTAGAATCAACCAATACCATAAACCTAATAGGGTTCTTGGTGTTGGAAATACTGAGAAGGGGGGTGAATCAATATTTATTTTTCAATTATTAATTTTATCAGTTAAAATTATTTATATTTGGAACACAAAAATAGATAACAGGAAAAGATGCTTTTATTAATGTGATCTTTGCAATAAATCAAGTACAATATATATATATCTATATATATATATATATATATATATATATATATATATATATATATATATATATGATTTCAATCAGTTTCCAAGAACCAACTTGGAATCTTTGTGAGGCTCCAACCTCCAGAGCACCAATTCTGTCTTGTCAAGGCACCAACCTTGAATTTAGGAGCACCAACTCCCACGACACCAATCCTTTCAGTTCTAAGGCACCAACCTCAGGGGCTCCAACCTTCTGCTGTAAATTGTTTGGATTTGTTTGTTTGTAATTCTCTGCTCCCAACCCTGTTGGGCTTACTTTTGTCCTCCTGTTCCTTCCATTTCTGCCAGAGCTTCGACTTCCTTTATTTTCTTACAGTTTGCCAGTAACCCTAAACTTTCCTTGTTCTCTGTTTTATATTCCTGATACCCCTGACCTTTGGCTTCCTTTCTCTGCTGGCTCTTTGGCTTCCTCAACACTCACTTGATCTTTCAGCTTCCTCTGTGCTCACTCTTCGGCTTCCTCTGTCTCTTCAAATCCATCAATACACACAGGACACGTTAATGTGGAAGAGAGGCCGAATTACAATAGTGTTGCATATTAAAAAATATCAGAGAGGCCCTTTTTAATATTCATACAATATACATTAATTGTTCACGGAAACCATATAAGAGAGACTATAGCCATATAGAGGTCCCACATGCCACGTCATCCTTTTATCACAATCGTCGCTTCCGGAGGTTCGCACATAACATAGCCAATTCCCAACTGTTGACGAAGCAGATGCGATATGGTATTAAACAGTTATTAATAAGTCCGTCGGGTCCATACCCTTATTGCAATCCCCGGATTGACATTCCTTTGTACATTGTGATTACCGCAAATGCGACATTTGATTAAGCCATGCTATAATGGTGTAGTCGGGTCTGCAATTATATTGCAATCAGTGGATTTCAATGTGGCAAAAACTTTAACAAGGCTTGTGATATTGCGACGGACGTGATATTACAATAGGGCATGTTATAACGTTGTAGCAGGTCCGAATACATATCGCAATCGACATTTTAATGTGGCAAGGCTTGAAAGCAGCTTGCGATATGGTGGATGCGATGTAACTTTAAAGTGTATTACAATGGAATCCTCGGGCCCATGTATTGTATCGCATCTATATAATATATATGCACTCCTCCGTTCTTAACTTTGGTTAATGCAGACTTAACCCATAACCCGTTATCCCCTTTAATTCTATTATAACCCTCATATAATGGGAATATACACAAACACATGGGAACTTGCATTTTCCACTTTTCCATAGCCTTGGTGCATTTATCGATGCTTACCTTTATCAGGCTCATTCTCAATCGTAGATTAACTCACGCTAGATCCAACGGCTATCAGAGATTTCAGGTGGACAAATAGCACAGAGAATACCCACTCGATAAAGCGATTTTCTCTCTCCACCCTTGTGCTACGTGTCACTCGGTTAATGGAATCGGGCACTCTCCTCTAAATACCACTTATTGCCTAGCGTTCACCCGAAAACCACTGCCACTATTACAAACCCGCCTTTTGGAATATAACCACGTGCATTCACTCTTCATCTGTCTTCTTGATTTCTGCCGATATTATATACTCCTCTACTCTTTTGGCTCCTCCTCCACTCTTTTGGCTCCTCTATTAACTTCTTTGGCATATATTACATGCGATACTCCCGATATGGCTCCTCCTCAATCTCCCGCTCTTACATTTACTTTGCTTTCCTGTGGCTTTTGATACCGCTCCAATACCTCTTCTATGCTTTGATAGCTCTGCTGTAATAGCTCCTATGACTTCTGATATTCTCTCCAATGTCTTGATTGTCTTGGCTTTCCTCTGGTTTCTCCTCATGGCTTCTTGCTCCTGTTTCTTCACGAATCTGCTCTACTTCTCCTTGGCCTCACATCATTGTTTACTCATCTAAAATATTTCCATATTGACATCAATGACAATCTAGGTCAAAAATCTCCCCCTCTGTTATTGAGGGCAATATTCTTCTTCTCTCCCCCTTTGACATCAATGGCAAAGGAGTGCTCAGGGACTCCCCCTATCAAACTGCTCCCCCTGTCCTGCAACATCTTTATGAATAAACTTAAATGATGCTAAAGAGATAACTCCCATATTTTGACGAAGATGTTCAAATGCTTCTCGAGGAAGAGGTATTGTGAAAACGTCAGTTATTTTCTCCTTAGTATTGATATATTCCAAGGTGATGTTTTGTTCAGCGACTTGTTCACGAAGGAAATGATACTTGATTGGTATATGTTTGGTCTTTGAGTGCATCACTGGATTTTTGCTGAGGTTGATCGCACTTGTGTTATCACAATAGATGGTAGTTGGTTGATTTGTACCTATGTTGACATCTTTTAGAGCTTCCTTCATCCATAGTATTTGAGTACAACAATCTGCGGCAGCTATATACTTGGCTTCAATTGTAGATAGTGATATGGATGTCTATTTTTTGTTGAGCCAAGATACTAGACAGTCTCACAGGAAGAATGTATTTCCACTAGTACTTTTTCGATCATCGACACTTCCGACCCAATCAACATCGGTGTATGCAGTCAAAGTAAGAGTTGAGCTCTTAGGGTACTAGAGACCGAAATCAGGAGTTCCTTTCAGGTATCTGAGAATTCTTTTCACAACCAACAAATGGGATTGTTTAGGAGCTGATTGAAATCTTCCCACCATTCCTACTGCTTGCATAATGTCGGGTCTCGTAGCAGTTAAGTACAAAAGGGCTCCAATTATTGACCTGTAATGAGTTGCATCTACCAGAGGGGAGTCATCATTTTTGCTCAATTTACAACTTGTGGTCATAGGTGTGCTCATGGGTGCACAGTCTTCCATTCCATATCTTTTAAGCATGTCTTTAAGATATTTGGCTTGAGATATAAGCATGCTTGTCGTGGTTTGAGATACTTGTAGTCCAAGGAAGTGAGATAACTCTTCTATCATTGACATCTCGAACTCTTTTGACATATTTTGAGAAAACTCATGGCTCATCTCATCATTATTACTAGCAAAAATCAGATCATCAACATAAACAAGTGTGATTATTTACTTATCCTCATCTGTCTTTATGTGGAGATTACTTCCTGCCACCCCCTTCTTAAAGCCTTGTCGTTGTAGATAGTGATCCAATCTTGTGTACCAAGCTCTAGGAGCTTGTTTCAACACATATAATGCCTTTTTCAACTTACAAACAAAGTCTTTTCCTTCTGTTAGATTAAACCCTTCTGGTTGCTCCATGTAGAGTTCCCCATTCAAAAATGTTGATTTTACGTCCATTTGATAGATTTTGAATCCTTTTGAGCAAGCAAATGCCAAGAACATCCTATTGCTTCCACATGAGCTACTGGTGCAAATGTTTATTCAAAGTCAATTCCTTCAATTTTTTAATAGCCTTTACAAACAAGACTTGCCTTGTTTCTGATGATTTGTCCATCTTCATTCATTTTGTTCTTAAACACCCACTTGGTTCCTATTATGTTTTTGTCCTTTGGACGAGGTACCAGCTCCCATGTCTCATTCTTCTCAATTTGAGACATTTCTTCTTCCATGGCTTTTACCCAATGAGGATCCTTACTTGCTTGAGTAAATGTTTCTGGTTCTATCATGGATAGAAGAGCAATATCATTTTTCTTTGGTGTATTTGTCATCCTTCTTCGGGTTTGCATCCCTTCATCTATATTGCCAATAATCTGCTCTTCCGGGTGATATTTTTGGAGAAGTTTCATCTTTGAAGGAGTTTGAGATGGTTCTTTTTCCTTGGGTATTTCTTGATTTTTTCCTTCTTGTTTAGGTTCTTCTTCTTCAATGAGAGGAAAAACTTCATGTTCTTCAATTCCTTTCTCTGGAAGGTCTTCATCAATCTTCACATTAATGCTTTTTCCACTGTTTTCCATAGTCGGTTATTGTAGCACTTGTAGGCTTTGCTCTGTGTATAATATCCGAGGAAGATCCCTTCATCAACCCGAGAATCAAACTTTCCTGGTGAGCGATAATTGATTTTTATGAAGCACTTGCTTCCAAAAATCTTAAAATATTTTACTGAAGCAAGTCTTCCTTTCCATAATTCATAAGGAGTCTTTTCATTATGTGGTCTTAATTGAGTTTGATTCAAGGTATAGACAACTGTCACGACTACTTCTCTCTAGAATTTTGGTTGTAAGTCAGCTGCTATTAACATTGTTCTAGCCATTTCTTGAACTGTTCGGTTTCTTCTTTCAACTACCCCATTTTTCTTGGGTGTTTTGGCAGCAGAGAGTTCTCTTTTAATTCCATGTATTTTACAGAATTCATTAAATTATTTTGATGTGAATTCTCCCCCTCTATCTGTTCTGAGGCACTTAATCTTTGAATCCTTTTCATTTTCTACAAGAGCTTTAAGATTCTTAAAACACTCAAATGCTTTGGATTTATATTTTATAAAATATATCCACATCATTCTAGTATAGTCATCAACAAATAAAGAAAATTACCTTTCTCCTTGGAGTGTCGGAGTTCTAGTTGGTCCACATAAATCAACATGGATGATCTCCAAAGGCTTTGATGTAGAAAACTCCTTGGTCTTGTGGCTGGTTCTGGTTTGCTTTCCATGTTGACATGGACCACATATTCCTTGATTCAGTTTGAATAACTTTGGAATGTCTCGTACTGCTTTAATCTTGCTAATATTGATCAAGTTATCGAAGCTTGTATGTCCAAGTCGCTTGTGCCACAACCAACTTTCATTTGTTTGACTTAAGTAGCATTTGTCTTCTTGAATCTTGTTCAGAATGTAGATGTTGTATGGTGTTCTAACCCCTTTCGCCACAAGTTACCCCGAGGAAGAGTTCCTTGTTTCATAGTCTTTGGTACTAAAGACAACATTATGTCCTTGATCACATATTTGGCTAACACTCAGGAGGTTGTGTTTGAACCCATTTACTAGCAAAGCATTTTGAGCTTTTCCTTTTCCATTAATAAGAGTAACAGTTCCTTTTCCAGCAATTTTGGCAAATCCACTTCCAAAGGATACATTTCCTTCCTTTTTGTTCAATGAGACAAACTTCCTTTTGTCCCCTGTCATGTGTCTGGAGCACCCACTATCCACAAACCAATGATTTTCATCATTTTGAGCACATAGAGCTAGGCCACATTTATCTGTGTTGGGATTCTCACTTCTTGCTTTTCCTCTTTTGAGTGGGCAATTTTGTTCATTGTGTCCATTATTGTTACATAATGAGAAAATCAGATCAAATTTGGCCAAGGGATCAAAAGAATTGTAGGTTTTGATTTGTCCTTGCCCTTTGGGGCCATATGGTTTGTTTATTTGATCCTTCAGTTTTGATGTGTCATTCTTACGAGCCATGCAATGTCTAGCTTGATGACCAAAATTTTTACAATGAAAACAATGCCCAAAAAAGATAGTTTTGTACCTATTGTAATAGCCATGATTTGAATCAACATTCTTCCTTGGAGTTACTCCCGCTTTATTCTTTGGATTTGAGATGGGCCTTTGATGAAATACTGTTTTGTATCTGTTGTAACATCCATGATTCGAATCAACATTCTTCCTTGGAGTTACTCTCTCTTCATTCTTTGGATCTGGGATGAGCCTTTGATGAAATAATCTTTCTTCTTTTGGGTTGCTGGAAAGTATGTCGACATAGCTTTTCACATTATTCTTAGCACTTGATGATTCTCCTTTAAAACCTATTCCATATTTGTCATGTTGAGGTTTTTGATTATTTAGGATAGTGTCAAGTATTTGAGAGCTTTTCCAACCCTTTTTAACTTGCTCCAATTCCTTCCTCAGAGATACTATTTCGGCTTCACATTCTTCGCAAGCTTCTTCTTTTTCTTTTAGCTTATTTTTTAAGAGATCTTCCGTTCTTTTTGTTTCCTCGTTTTCTACCTTGAGAGAAATGATTTTATTCCGTAATTTCTCATTTTCTTCAATGGCACTTATTAACAATTCATCTACATTTCCATCTAGCCCTAAGTCATCATCATTTGTGAATGCCATGAATAATACTTCTTGGCTTCCAACATGATCATTTTCTTCATCTAATTCTTCATTACCTCCTTTGCAGTGAGGGAACTGGTTGGTTGATTTCTTTTTGATGACTACAAATTCATCTTCATCAGACTCATCTTTCTTAGAGAGGAAATTCTTCTTATTGAACCCTTTCTTTTTGTATACCATCCTTTTAGAATTTTCTTCATCATCACTATCATGCTTATGAGGACATTTTGCAGCATAATGGCCTATTTTTCCACATTTGAAACAAATAAGAGGGTATTTACCTTTTAGCTTAGATCCTTTCTTCAATCTTCGTACAAATTGTGCCAATTCGAATTCAACATTGGAGTCATCACTATTGACATTCCTTTCTTTCCCCTTTTTTGATTTTGAGGCCTTGAATGCTGCATCTTTGGAACTTGGGCAACCTTTTCTCATCTCATAGGCAATGAGGATTCCGTGGACTTCATCCATCTTGAGAGTATCTAGATCCTTCACTTCTTCAGTGGCACTTTGGAGTCAAATCTGTCTGGGAGAGATCTTAAGACCTTTTGAACAATGGTGCTTTCTTCAATGTTTTTGTCCAATCCTTTAAGAGAGTTGACCACTTCAGCTACTCAGAGAAAGTATGATGCAATATCTTCTTCCTCATCCATTTTCAGAATTTCAAATTGCCTTCTATGAGTTTGAAGCTTTGCCTTCTTGACTTTGGAGTCCCCGTTGTATAAGCTAATTAGCTTATCACATACTTCTTTGGCAGAGTTACAATTCATGACATTTGTAAATTCAGAATCAGTGATTCCACTATTGATGGAGTTTAAGGCTTTTGCATTTGCAACGTAGACTTTCCTCTCATCTTGATCTATTGGAAGAGTGGAAGGAGCTATGTACTCATTTAAGACCGAATGCCAAACTTCAAGTCCAAGGGACATTAAGTAGTAGGACATTCTCTTTTTCCAAAAACCAAAATTTGTGCCATCGAACAGAGGAGGTCTTCCTGACACTTCTTGATTTCTCATCATGACTAAGAATCCTTCTTCAAGCTGTTAGGCTGATATGAAGAAGCCTGCTCTGATACCAATTGTTGGAAATACTGAGAGGGGGGGTGAATCAATATTTCTTTTTCAATTATTAATTTTATTAGTTAAAAACATTTATATTTGGAACACAGAAATAGATAACAGGAATAGATGCTTTTATTAATGTGATCTTTGCAATAAATCAAGTACTATATATATATATATATATATATATATATATATATATATATATATATATATATATGTATGTATGTATGTATGTATGTATGTATGTATGTATGTATGTATGTATGTATGTATGTATGTATGTATGTATGTATGTATGTATGTATGTATGTATGTATGTATGTATATGATTTCAATCAGTTGCCAAGCACCAACTTGGACAATTTGTGAGGCTCCAACCTCCAGACCACCAACTCTATCTTGTCAAGGCACCAACCTTGAATTTAGGAGCACCAACTCCCAAGACACCAATCCTTTCAGTTCTGAGGCACCAACCTCAAGGGCTCCAACCCTCTGCTGTAAACTGTCTGGATTTGTTTGGTTGTAATTATCTGCTCCCAACCCTGTTGGGCCTATGACTTACTTCTGTCCTCCTGTTCCTTCCATTTCTGCCAGAGCTTCGGCTTCCTTTATTTTCTTACAGTTTGCCAGTGACCCTAAAATTTCCTTGTTCTCTGTTTTATATTCTTGATACCCCTGACCTTTGGCTTCCTTTCTCCACTGGCTCTTTGGCTTCCTCAACACTCGCTTGATCTTTCAGCTTCCTCTGCGCTCACTCTTTGGCTTCCTTTGTCTCTTCAAATCCATCAATACACACAGGACACGTTAATGTGGAAGAGAGGCCAAATTACAATAGTGTTGCATATTAAAAAATATCAGAGAGGCCCTTTTTAATATTCATACAATATACATTAATTGTTCACGGAAACCATATAAGAGAGACTATAGCCATATAGAGGTCCCACATGCCACGTCATCCTTTTATCGCAATCGCCGCTTCCGGAGGTTCGCACATAACATAGCCAATTCCCAACTGCCGATGGAGTGGATGTGATATGGTATTAAACAGTTATTAATAAGTCCGTCGGGTCCATACCCTTATTGCAATCCTTGGATTGACATTCCTTTGTACATTGCGATTACCGTGGATGCGACATTTGATTAAGCCATGCTATAATGGTGTAGTCGGGTCCGCAATTATATTGCAATCGACGAATTTCAATGTGGCAAAAACTTTAACAAGGCTTGCGATATTGCGACGGACGCGATATTACAATAGGGCATGTTATAACGTTGTAGCGGGTCCACATACGTATCGCAATCGGCATTTTAATGTGGCAAGGCTTTAAAGAGGCTTGCGATATGGCGGATGCGATGTAACTTTAAAGTGTATTACAATGGAATCCTCGGGCCCGTGTATTGTATCGCATCTATATAATATATATATACTCCTCCATTCTTAACTTTGGTTAATGCGGACTTAACCCATAACCCTTTATCCCCTTTAATTCTATTATAACCCTCGTATAATGGGAATATACACAAACACACGGGAACTTGCATTTTTCGCTTTTCCATAGCCTTGGTGCATTTATCGATGCTTACCTTTATCAGGCTCATTCTCCACCATAGATTAACTCGCGCTAGATCCAACGGCTATCAAAGATTTCGGGTGGACAAATAGCATGGAGAATACCCGCCCGATAAAGCGGTTTTCTCTCTCCACCCTCGTGCTACGTGTCGCTCGGTTAATGGAATCGGGTGCTCTCCTCTAAATACCACTTACCGCCTAGCGTCTGCCCGAAAACCACTGCCACTATTACAAACCCGCCTTTTGGAATATAACCACGTGCATTCACTCTTCATCTGTCTTCTTGATTTCTGCCGATATTATATACTCCTCCACTCTTTTGGCTCCTCTGTTAACTTCTTTGGCATATATTACATGCGATACTCCCGATATGGCTCCTCCTCAATCTCCTGCTCTTACACTTACTTGGCTTTCCTGTGGCTTCCGATACCGCTCCAATACCTCTTCTCTGCTTTGATAGCTCTGCTCTGATAGCTCCTATGACTTCCGATATTCTCTCCAATGGCTTTACTATTTTGGCTTTCCTCTAGCTTCTCCTCATGGCTTCTTTCTCCTGTTTCTTCACGAATCTGCTCTACTTCTCCTTGGCCTCACATCATTGTTTACACATCCAGAATATTGCCATATTGACATCAATGACAATCTTGGTCAACACTTGGAACTCTCTAACCTTAAACTCACACACTCCTCCAAAGTAACTGGGTTGGAAGGATTAAGGGAGAGAAATCATATTAGGGTTTCCCCCATCCTCGACAAAACTAAACTCCAAACCTTCTTTCAAAGTCTCTAACACTGTGACACAACTTCCTCCACAAATATTTTTGGCTTGAATTTGGTGCTTGATAGAATAGGTCTCCACATATATAAAAGAATATTTTGCAAAATAGTCAGAGGCATAACTAGAAGATGTCGACCCAAAAACCCTTTCATCCAAAATCTAGGAGACTTGTAACTTTGTCAACCATCAGAAACTGAGAAATTATACACTATGAGATTTTTAAAAGAAATTTCTAGGAAGCTACCTTTTAAAGGGTCTGTTTGATGGCATAGCAAACAAATATCCACCAACCAACATCTAGCTAGAAAAACTATCCACTTGGATTTTTCCTTGATAGAGGAGACATAGTTAAACTTTCCTACCAACATCTTCCTAGAAAGACTATCCACTTGGCTCATATTAACATCTCTACCCAAAGTTAATACCGACTTCTCCAAACGAGCCCTCAAGGATTTTACCCACCTTCTAATCCTTTCCACCTCCCCGGAAAATTTCGATCTACCAAATTTTGACAACTGTTTCCCAAAGCGTTCCAAAACAATGTATGGTCTACTAAGAAAACTAGCTTATCCATGTCGCAATCGGTAATCTCCATTTTAACCCAGATTTAGTGAAGGGGCACGACCTCTCTAATTTACTTTTCTTAATTTGAAATTTATTGAAGGGGCAAGGAGTGTCAAATTCCAAGGTTGCTGGAACTATAAACATTTAATATTTGATTCTCGTTAAATTCACTCAAGATTAAAAGTTTATCCAAATTTGAGACTTAATCGTTGTGTTATTAGTGTAATGTTTTATTTATTATTGGTTATTAATTAATTGATTTTTTTATTATAAATATAATTTAAATAAAATAATTATTTTTATAAAACATATTATTGGGTAATGAGTTTGAAGCTTTATTACTAAGTTATGATAACACGATTTTTTTATTCTTATGT
The DNA here is from genome assembly GCA_031772625.1 of Pinus tabuliformis. NCBI lineage: Eukaryota > Viridiplantae > Streptophyta > Pinopsida > Pinales > Pinaceae > Pinus > Pinus tabuliformis. The sequence continues at coordinate 980,786,274 of CM062812.1, forward strand.
AGTTTAAGTTTTAATTTTAACTTTGTTGAAATATTATTTATGTCCAGTGTTAAAAATGATTAATTTGACAAGAAATTAATAGCTAGTTAATGTAGTGTGGGAAATGATTTTAGTAGTTCAGTAACACTCTCACTTTAATCTTGGTGAAAGTGTTCACTTGCTAATCCAATCTCCCTTGTAAATAGTTAGAGAGATGGGATCATATTTTTATTTTTATTTTTATTTTATTTTTTTGTCTTTTTTGTCTTTAGGACTAGAAATAAATATCACCATTGTGTTCGTCTCACTAAGACAACTATGGTGTTATAAAACTTTACCTCAATTCGATCTATGGATTAGGATTTACGATCCTTTAAATTTCTGATAAATCAGAGGGCACCATGTCATGAGTTTGGGTCCCATGTCCCCACATTATTCATTCGGGAAAACCTCACCTCATACGCCCAGGGAAACAATTTTCGATACTCTCGCTTCATATGTCCAGGGAAAACCACTTCATGCATCCATGGAATACCATGGATAAAAACCCTGGTGCTTACCTCGTCGGAAACTCTCAGCTTCGGTCCTCGGCTAAAACTCTCGGTGCATGCCTCGGCGGAAACTCTTGGTGCACACCCCGATGAACACTCTCGGTGCGTACCCTGGCGAAAAATCCCAGTGAGCACCCTGACGAAAACTCCTGATGCGTACTTGGTTGAAACTCCTGGGACTACCTCTACTGAAACTCGTGGTCATACCTCGACTTAAACTTCTAGGAATACCTTAGATGAAACCTTTGGTCATATCCTGACTGAAACTTTCGGGACTACCTTAGCTAAAAATTTAGGTCATACCCCAGCTGAAAATTTTGGGACTACCTTGACTGAAACCTTTGGTCATACCTCGACTGAAACTTCTAGGAACAAGGCCTTCAGAGCTTCATCATTCCTCCTCTAGCCTTATTGCAATAATGCCACTGATTGCAACAACTTGTGCCCAAAGACATGCATTTCTCACTTTTTGCACTATGTGCCATTCACAAGGAAGCCCTAACATGGCCCGACTACGGTGGTTCCAAAGACGTCTGGACTTACAACAGAGTCTCACTATGGCCATTGGAGTTTGCTAGGGCACCCTCTTGTGTTATTCCTCTTGAGCTTACCAGAGATTTCCTCTTCTGGGGTGCACAGTGTCTGTAATAGAGAATACTTGTCGGGGACTTGACCATATAGGTTAACAACTTATCTATCATGTTCCTCTAGGATTTGCAGTTCCTAGGATCTCCAACATTTCTCCTGGATCTAACAGTTCTCTCCATAGAGATTTACAGGTCTCATTCAAGGGCCCAATAAGTGTCACATGTATATAAGAGTGACCATAGAGCATATGGTGCCAAAACGACTGTAAGGAGATCATTCCCCCTCAAAGGAATAGGGAATCCCTATTTTAGGTTCGACTACAAACAAAGGGATTATGGCTAAGCTCATAATAGTTAAGGTCACAAACCTACAAGCATTCCCTTGTTAGGGACATGTAATTCTAGGCATAGCTACACCAATGGCTATCAGCTAACCTCTTCTACACGTTGGGTGACTCCTGAAGGGCATCCACTACCCACACCTCGCACCACATTGATAACTCGACATGTGTTACAACCACATAGTGACCATATGCACACATATGAATTCTCTATTGCATAACAAGCAAGAACACAACAACTTATGTAAGGGTTCCAGGTGACTCACTAATAGAGTTGACTGATATATAAATAATCACTAGCAAGGAACCAATCAAGTTGAGTACCATTGCTGTAGCTAGCCCTTCCAAACCAGGATTTACCACATTATCACATCTCCAGGACAATAGACAGAATATGGCTCCTTTCCATGGGAGATTTAACTTCAATGCATATGTAACAATGATGCATCGTGCAGGAAGTGTAGTGGTATGAAATCAAGTCAACCCAACTCATGGAGTTGTGCCATACACAATAGAGCACATAAATCTTTTGGACCAAGTCCTAAGTAAAAGGCATGTGTAGTCTCATCACCAGGTTTCACATCTTCGGAGGCTTGAAGAAGCCCCTCCTATAACCTCAAAGGTCAGTAAGAATGAGAGAGAAGTCCTCAGTATCATCACATTTCACATAACCCATGTCAATGCAGACTATCATTAATGTAATCATCGTACTGTAACAAGGGGAAATTATCATACTAAATTATCATAATGCCTTAACATTGCAAAATATAATAGTTAATTGTGTAATAGTAATAATACAATCATGTATTTTTTGCACAACAATACCATTTCAACTAGAAATGTATCACATATTCATTATTAGAAAACATACATAAGAAACACTTATCTTGTAAATCCTTGGGAAACTGAGTATGGTACTATGACTCTCCACCTAATCGTAGATAGCTGCAATCAATCTTTCTCTTGCAACTATCAAAACCGAGCTAGATTCCAAAGATTGAGATGGCCTGCTCAAGGGCTTGTATACCAACTGCTAGATGAAACATGGACTATCAAGGTCCTCCTACCTCCACCCACCAATCGATTAGCAGTCAACAAGTTTTCAGGGAATCAATAGGATCACTACCTCCACCCTCCATCTATTCAACAACTAATGAGATCTACGGAAACGATAGGTTGAACCTCCACCCTAAACATATCACATAGTGATTTCACCCACTAAGGGGACTCAAGAATCCACTGTAAAACTGAATGAAACAAGCAAAGGAGACTCTAGAAGTTCCTAACAAGACTCCAAGGGCTAAACCTATACCCATGTTGTCAAGGGACTCTAGAGAAAACCCATCTCCACCCTCCATCTCCTTGGGTGTCCTAAGGTTTACCATCACCTAGAGAATTTCCTCATGTACCCCTATTTCTCAACCAAAAAATAAGACAACTCCTTTAAGAGCCCTGGAATAGAATATAAGTGTTCCATTGTTATGCTGCACTATCAATAATTTCATCCTCTATCCGCCAATCTACATGCATTCTTAAACTATCCAGCCCACGCTACGTTGTGTCTCACTGGTCCTTTGCTTCAGAAATGTCAATTATTCCAAATGTTCTCAATTGCTCTATAATTTTTCCTCCTTCCCGTCTAGAGTGTCCAAACAACAAAATTGAAACTTTGCGTCTCTTAAATGTGCATGCACCCTTGAGTGGTGTCATCCATGGTGGTTCTCCTTTGTGAGTTCTTGTCCATGGTGGTTCTTCTTTGTGAGTTCTTCCTCAATCTACAACTACATAACCCTTTGCATGATCTCTCTCTGTGTGTTCATTGTTCCTTTTCCTTTTCTTATCTCTACTCTTCCCCATGCATGATATTTGACTTCCACATGTCCTTTCTCCTCTCCTCCATGCGATAAAGACCCCTATTAACTTCCTCTTCTAGCCAGTGCCCTATGTTGCATGGGTTTTTCATTAAATTATTGTCCCTTGTTGCCTTATTCCTTGTCCCAAACAACATAGGCTTATGTATTCTTTTTGTATCCCATAAATTAATAACAACAATGCTATTAATAACACAACAACCAACCTTCAATGGATATCCCAAAACAAACCATTTTTGCAACAAGTAAACTGAACATTCTCAAGAAAGTAACCACCCAGTCTTTGGAATCCATTTCACTCACGCAACCTCACCTTAATTTGAAAATCCAAATAGATAAGATGTTTTTCATGGAGTTCTTAAAAAAATATAGTTGGGGCTATCACAAACCCCTCCCCCTTGAGGGAACACTCTCCTCGATGTTCTTTGTCCATATATATATATATATATATATATATATATATATATATATATCTATATAGATAGATAGATATAACACATGAACAAAATAAAATACACATACTATTTTATGGAGATTTATATGTACAACTCTATACAATATTTACAACATATATACATTTGCTTCAACTAACAAACAAAAAATGGTATGCTTCCCTCATCGAGTCAACGATTTCCCAAGTGGCTTCCTCGGGCCAAAGTGTTTCCACTACACTTTGACTTGCTTTATCGCTCGATTCTGGAGCATGGTGCTCCTCTGATCTAGGATGCATAGTGGCTTTGGCTGGAACTCTCCCTCTGGTTCTACCTATCACATGATTATAATCTATACATAACTATGGAAAACATCATGGACTTTAGTGATGGAGGTAAATCCAACTTGTAGTCCATTGGTCCAATCCTTTCAAGGATTTCGAATGGCCCACAATACTTTGGTGCCAACTTGACACATGGCCCAATACTCAAGAATATTTTCTTCAACTTAATTCTCAAGTAAACATGTTCCCCCACTTGGAACTCCTTATGCACCCTATGTTGGTCCACATATCTCTTATTATTTTCCTATGCTACCTTCAAATTTTGTCTTATAACCTGTATTTGCTACTCCATTACTCTCAACATGTCAGGTCCAATAAGGAATCTATTTACTAGATCATTCAAGCTAATAGGAGTATTGCAACTCCTCCCATACAATGCCTCAAATGGGCTCATTTTCAAGGACTCTTGGTAGCCATTATTATATGAAAATTATACAAGTGGAAGATACTCTTCCCACTTATTTTGTTGGTGCATTACATACATCCTCAACATGTCTTCGACGATTCGATTCACCCTTTTTGTTTGTCCATCTGTTTGTAGATGATGAGAAGTGGTAATTTCCATTTTGGTCCCCAGTCCTGCAAATAGCTCCTTCCAAAACTTGGAAGTGAACTTAGCATCCCTATCTGAGATGATCTTCTTGGGAACTCCATGCAACCTCACAATCTCCCTTATGAAAATTTGAGCCACCTCACTAGCTGAGTTGGTGGATTTGACCACCACAAAATGAGCCACCTTGCTCAACTTGTTAATCACCACCATAATTGCATCATGCTATCTAGAGTTCCTCAGTAATCTAGTAATGAAATCCGTGGAAATCACCTCCCACTTCCATTCTAGAATGGGAATGGGCTGCAATAAACCTGTTGGATGTTTGCACTCATCTTTCACTTGTTGGAATTCTATGCATTTAGTAACAAAATCAACCAATTATTTTTTGAAATCTGATCAATAATAAAACATTTGATGGCTATGAGAGTCTTTTGGTACCTGGGATGGCTTGTCATGGAATTCTTTCATGATGATCCTCTTTAGTTCATCACTATTTGGTGCATAGATTCTATTTTTGAATCTGATTAGACCATCACTTGTGAGATGATACTCTTCATCCTCACTATCTTCTTGCAACTTTTCTTTCAATTTCTAGTATTTTTCATCATGTTATCCTGCATTTTTGACCCTTTCCACTAGGTCCACTTCATAAGAGCTTATGGTTTCTAGATGATTCGGCTAAACCTTTCTACTATGTGCATCAACCACCTTGTTCTCTTTGCCTTTGATGTACTTGATTTAAAAGTCAAACTCACTAAGTATATCTAGCCATCTAGCCTATCTTGCAATCAACTTGGGTTGATCAAACAAATATTTGAGTCCACTTTGATCTGTCATAAGTGTGAATTTTCTGCTAAGGAGGTAATGCCTCCACATCTTCAATGCATGAATAATGGCAACCAACTCTAGATCACGAGTCACGTAATTTACCTCATGTTCATTTAATTTCCTCAACTCTTAGAAAACTACTTGCAGTTCCTTCATCAAGACTCCACCGAGCCCTTCCTTGCAGGCATACGTGCATACCACAAAATCCTTGTCAAGATCTACAATCCTCAACACTAGTGCATTTATGAGCAACTATTTCAATCACTCGAAGCTTGTTGCACACTCAACTGTCCATTCAAATTTATTTCCTTTTCTCTGAAAGGATGTGATAGGATGGCCTATCTTGGAGAAATTTCAGATGAATCTCCTGTAGTAACCTTCCAATCCCATGAATGATCTGACTTCATCCACGTTCTTCGATGTTGGCCATTCCATTATGGCCTTGATGTTTTTCGGGTCAACAAATATCCCTTCCTTGGAGACAATGTGCCCCAAATATTGTATTTGTGACTAAAAGAAGCCACATTTGTTGAGCTATGCATAGAGCTTGTGTTACCTCAATAATTGTAGTATTGCAACCATGTGTTTTTCATGCTCTTCTTCAGTCTTCAAATACACCAATATGTCATCAACGAAGACAATCACAAACTTGTCCAAGTAAGGATGCAACACACTGTTCATTAAACACATGAATGTGGCAAGGGAATTAGTAAGCCTAAAGGGTACCACTACAAATTTATAGTGTACATATCTTGTTCAGAAAGCATTTTTGTGGATATCCTCTTCTTTGATGCACACTTGATGATACCTAGACCTAAAATCAATTTTGGAGAACATTGTTGCTCCTCTCAACTGGTCAAATAATTCATCAATCTATGGCAACAAACACCGATTCTTGGTGGTCACTTTATTTAACTTCCTGTAGTCAATACAGAGTCTGAGTGTCCATTATTTTTTCCTTAGAAACAATATTGGAGCTCCCCATAGTGGCACACTTGGGTAGATGTAGCCTTTATCAAACATTTCTTTTAGCTATAAATTCCACTCAATCATTCCTATCATACTCATCTGATATGGTGCCTTGGATGCTGGTGCTTCTCCAGGCACCAACTCAATCAAAAAGTATACCTATCTATGAGCAGGCAACCTAGGAATACCCTCTGGAACACATCTCTACACCATTGCAACATAAGATATCTATATAGTATTTTACTTTTGTCCCTTTCAACCTAGGTATTGGCATTGTCATCACTGGTAATTTGCACAACAACAATTGAAAACCCTTCTGGGAGCTACCCTTGGCCTACATAACTATAGTTTTCCTTGCCAAGGTGGGCTTTCACTTTCCTTGAAATATTATTTTCCTTCCTACTTCATCTAGGCATTCAATTTCCTTCTCATAACAATCAACCTTGGTATGATGCTTATACAACCAATCCATACCCAATAGTACGTTGTACGCCCCCAAAGGTAACACATTTAGGTGCGTTGTCATTAGCATGCCTTGAAGCTCAATCACACACAATTTTACTTGATGGCTCTGTTATGCAACCATCTCACAAAATAGAAGAAAGATAGATCAACGAATTCAAAATCAGCCTCTTCGAGGGGGCAACCTCCTTTACATTACAGAAATGAAAAATGCTTGGATGATAAAAATGACAAGACCTTCTTTCTATATATAGGAGTCTAAGGGGTCCCAGTATAATCAGAGCCTACATAACAATAATATTGTAGGGGCACAACAATAACAATAGTGGGCTTCTATGGGGCACAATAATAACAACATGGGGACTACATGGGCACAATAATACAATAAGGGGGTTGCATTAATAACAATAAGGGGTTACACTAGTAGTATAGGGACCTAATATGCCCCTCTCCTTCAAAAAGTGTTGTCCTCAATGCTTAAGTAGTTCTGGATTCTTATGTATAAAATTCTCATCCTCCAAGTTCTTCCACTTGACGAGATACTCTAAAATTGATCGATTTTGTAGCTGTCGATTTCTTGTTTCTGTGACTGCTTTAGGTTCCAATATAATTTTTCCTTCCTTGTCAAGTTCTAGAAATATTGTTTGAACTGGGTTCTTCTCACCTATAACCTTCTTTAAGTAAACATCGAAAACTGGTTGCACTCGAGAAGATGCAGGAAACTCCAATTTGTATGTCATAGTACCAATATTTTGTAACACCTTGTACGGACCATAATGCTTTGGTGATAATTTATTATCCTTCTTAGCTTGCTTGAGGGACATTTTTTTGTATGGTTGTATTCGTAGAAATACCCAGTCACCTACATCAAAACTTCTTTCGCTACGTTGTTGATCTGCCTGTTGTGTCATTCTATTCTACGCCAAAGTGAGGTTATCCTTTAAGAGTTTAAGAACTTGTTGTTGATGCTCAATGTGATCTTCCATTGCTTGAACCTTAGAATTTTCTTTTAAATATGATGTGATGGACAGTGAATGATATCCATAAAGTGCCATAAATGGGGTCATTTTTGCTGCAGTATGAAAGGAAGTGTTATAACACCATTTAGCCAGAGGCAACCATTTGACCCATTGTGTCTATTTATCAGATACAAAGAAACGAAGATATCCTTCCAAACATTTGTTCACTATCTCAGTTTTCCCATCAGATTGAGGATGATAAGATGAGCTATGAGCTAATTGAGTACCTAGACAAGAAAATAATTCTGTCCAAAAATTTCTAATGAAAATGGGATCTTTGTCGCTTACAATAATATTTGGGTTTCCATGTAGCTTTTAAATTGTTTCCACAAATCCAGTAGCAACTATATTGGCTTTAAATGGATGAGATAATGCACAAAAGAGTGCATACTTGGTAAGTCTATCAACTACCACCATGATGAAACTCTTTCCTTCAGACTTGGGTAAACCTGTGATAAAATCCATTGAAACCTCCTCCAAACATTGACTTGGAATGGGTAAAGGTTGTAATAGACTTGGGGTCTTAATTGTCTGAACTTTATTTTGTTGGCAAACCAAAATTTCTGTCACAAAATTTTGAATATCAGATATAAGGCCATCCCCAAAAAATTCTTTCTTAACCTTGTGGTACGTTTTTGAAAATCCTGAGTGCCCTCCTAAGTGAGAGGTGTGCAATTCCATAAAATATTTTGTTTGAGTTGGGAATTCTTACTAAGGTATAAGCGATCTCTGTACCATAACGAATCATTTTTCCAGATAAATGTATCATATGTATGGGATCTGGCTACAACCTTTGAATGAGTGCCCACACTTCTTCTTCATTCTTCCATTCATCCCTTGCTTCGTTTATCCAATCTAGTTGTATAATAGACATGGAACAAAACAATGCTTCCACATCCTCATCCTTTCTTGAGAGTGCATCTACAAAAACATTTTGCTTCCCTTTTTTGTAGATGATATCAAAGTCATAACCCAACATTTTTGTGACCCTTTTTTTTTTCTCTTCTGAAGATGATATTTGTTCTAAAAAGTATTTAAGACTATCATGATCCAGTTTTACCTTGAAGTGTCTTCCCATTAGGTAAGGTCACCATTTCTTAAGTGCATGTAGTATTGCCAGCATTTCCTTCTCATAAATATCTTTGTGTAAATACTTTCCTTTGATTTGACGACTTTCGAAAGCAATGGGTCTTTCTTCTTGCATTAAAACAACACCAATATCATTTCCTGAGGCATCACATTCCACAATAAAGGTTTTTGTGAAGTCTAGCGTAGCTAAGACTGGTGTTTGGCACATTGCCTCTTTAAGATGTTCAAAGGCCTTTGTTGTTTTTGGAGTCCAAGAAAATGCATATTTCTTTAGTAATGTGGTTAGAGGTGCTACTATTCTCCCATAATTCTTAACAAACTTACGATAATACCTTGTCAACTTGAGAAATCCTCGCAGATGCTTTATGGATGTGGGTATTTTCCATTCCTTAATGGCTTTAATTTTTCTAGGGTCTACCTTAACACCTTCATGAGATACAATATGACCCAGATATTCCACCTCTTGTACTCCAAAGAAACATTTGGAGGTTTTTTCATGTAATTTTTTCTCCTCCAATAGTTTGAGCACCCTATCAACATGTTTATATGATCCTTCCAAGACTTGTTGTAGATTAGTATATCATCAAAAAATAATAACACAAATTTTCTAAGGAAAGGTTTGAAAATGGAATTAATTAAACCTTGAAATGTAGAAGGTGCATTGGTAAGGCCAAAATGCATGACCAAAAATTCATAATGGCCCTCATGAGTTCTAAATGTTGTTTTTGGAATGTCTTCAGCCTTGATTTTGATTTGATGATATCCTGAACGAAGATCCAACTTGGTGATGTAAATTGCTCCATGTAATTCATCCAGTAATTCATTAATGACAGGAATGGGAAATTTATCTTTAATAGTGATCTTTTTGAGCTCCCTATAATCCGTACACATGCGCCAAGATCCATCCTTCTTGTGTACCAATACTACTGGAGCAGAAAAAGAACTTTGACTAGGTTGAATTATACCATCCTCTAGCATTTCTACAACCATCTGTTCAATTTCACTCTTTTGGTCATATGGATTTTGTAAGGCCTAATGTTTGGGGGAACACTTCCTAGAATCAAATGAATAACATGATCATGATCATGAATAGGTGGGAGGCCTTTGGGAGTCTCAAATACCTTGGAATGATTGTCCAAAATGTTTTGGAGATCTAGAGAAATAGATGATTTCGATGTGGGAACCTCTAGTGAACATAATTGTGCAATTACACCCCATTGTTCTTTCTTTAGAAGCTTTGTCATGCTGTTAGAGCTGATTATCTTTCTCGGTTTCCCTGCAATACCCCTTAATTCAAATTCCTTTCCTTCCCAAAAAAATATCAAGAAAAGTTCTTGAAAATTAAAAGCTATTGTACCCAAAGATTGTAGCCATTGGACTCAACACCACCATTAACACCACCCATTGGAATGGAAAGCATTGAACTATTTAGTACATATTCTCCCATGGATAACTTGATATTATGGCACTTTCCAGAGCAATTTATGGTTCCTCTATTTGCAACCATCACTTGACACTCTAGTGCTAGATATAGGAAGCAATTCAGTTCCTTGGCTATCTTACAATGAATAAAATTATGGGTACTAGCCAAATCAATCAACACTATTACCTTTTTCTTCTTGATATGTCCTTCTATATTGAGAGTTTGGGGAGTGGTAATTCCTGCCAATACATTACAAGATATGGTCGGATCCATTTCTTCTTTCTCTAAGGTTGGTTCTTGGCGTATATCCTCTTATTTTGATGTTTCTTGTCCATTTTCTTCCTCCTCTTCACAATCTATGTAAAATAATTTATTCTCAGCACACTTATGACCTTTAGTGTATTTTATATCACAACTATAAAAAATCCCTTTTGCTCTTTTTTCTTCCAATTGTTGTGGTGTCAAACTTGTAGGTTGTGGAAGGCTAGGGGCAACAACACTTCCATCTTGATAGTTGTGAGTGGTAGGCTTCCTTTTTGCCATAATTTTACTTTCAATTTTTCTTGCAAACTTGAATGCCTTCTTCAGTGAATCATGTTCCCAAAGGCGAACCTCATGTTGGATGTATCCTTTAAAGTCCCTATGAACACATCAATTTTATGCTCCTTTGGAATATCTTTTACCCTTATATTCAATTTTTGGAATTCCTCAATGTGCTCCACCATTGAACCCCTCTGTTTGAGATTTATCAATTGGTTAAAGAAAGTGTTGTGTTTTGTATCCTCACATTATGCTATCATTTCCTCCATAAAAATTGACCAAGTGAAAATTTTTTACAAGAGCAAAGCCATTGATACCATACAAATTGATTGGGTTCTAAATATAAAGTTGCAATGTGTACTTTTTGTGTGTTTTGCACATTATGGAGATTGAAATATTGCTCCATCTGTAGTATCCATGTTACGGGATCCTTGCCATCAAACTTCCTCATATCGATATTTGGAACATGGTGGGTCTTCAATCCAACATTAGATTCTATGGAATCATGATTAACATTTCTTTTGTTCTCATCATGAGTTTCCTCTACTACCTTTTCTCCATTAGGAAGCATTTCTTGAAGCAACTTTGCCAAACCTCCTTTCAAACCTTCCATGTCTTTCTTCAAATATTCAATGTTTACTTCTAAACCATCCATCTTAGATTCCACATCATCCATCTTAGCTTCCACACCATTCATCTTAGCTTCCATGTCTTTATTTAAACCATCCATCTTATCTTTTGTTACTTTTTGTGAGAGTGAAATTTGTTGCACTTGGTCTCGTAATTTTGATATATCATGTTGCATTTCTTCCTCTTCTTCATGAGTTAAGGTAGAGCTTTAAGGTTGCTTACTAGGTGTCTCCATTTTTTTTCTTTGGGGCATCAATTAATGATAATTATGCTTCACTATTCCCTTTGAATTACTTCAAACTAATTTTTCAAACCAAACTTATGAAAATTTTTAAAATGACTACACACCATTTTTTTTTCTTTGTAGTAGCTTGATATTGAATCTGTTGTATCTCTGTAATTTTAGATCTCCAAGATCTGAAATTTCATCATGTGGTAGCCCTCTGAGTCCTCTTTCCAACCCCAAAAGTATGATCAAGATTGGATTCTCCAAGAAAGAGTTATTCCAAATATCCCACAATGACCTGATTAGACACTGGTTCAGTAGGGCGAACTTGTATGACATGCCATGAGTCACTTTTTTGACCTTCGGACCTGGAGACGATACACATGAAACTAAAGTCTGTCTTATTTCTGTAACTTTTTATGAAATTTCAATCTGATGCTCAAAGATAAATTTATGACTATTTTCCCCAGGTCACCTGTTTGAGATATAATGCGGGAGTCTGTAAAAACCCTAACGTCCTTGGATCATATCTCCGAAAATATAGGGAGACAAGATCATAAATTCAGACCAGACGTTCATCAAGCTTGCGGCTCAAATGGGTTTCAATTTCAGCTTCTGAAACTTCGTAGAAAAAAAGTTATAGCGAAAATTCCATGATGACCTATTTGAAACAGCGAAAGCCTAAAATCCAAAGCTCTGATACCAAATGTTATGCAACCAGCTCACAAAATAGAAGAAAAGATAGATCAACGACTTCAAAATCAGCCTCTTCGAGGGGGAAAACTCCTTTACATTGCACAAATGAACAATTCTTGGATGATACAAATGACAAGGCCTCCTTTTTGTATATAGGAGTCTAAGGGGTCCCAATACAATCAGAGCCCACATAATAATAATATTGTAGCGGCACAACAATAACAATAATGGGCTTCTATCAGGCACAATAATAACAACATGGGGACTACATGGGCACATTAATACAATAATATGGTTGCACTAATAACAATAAGGGGTTACACTAGTAGTATAGGGACCTAACATGCTCCTCTCCTTCAAAAAGTGTTGCCCTCAACACTTGAGTAGTTTTGGATGCTTCTGTATAAAATTCTCATCCTCCCATGTGGAATGTTCATTGGTTAAGTTCTTCCACTTGATGAGATAATCTGAAATTGATCAATTTCGTAGCTGTCGATTTCTTGTTTCTGTGACTGCTTCATGCTCCAATATGATTTTTCTTTCCTTGTCAAGTTCTGGAAATATTTTTTGAACTGAGATCTTCTGACCTATAACCTTCTTTAAGCATGAAACATGGAAAACTAGGTGCACTGGGGAAGATGAAGGAAGCTCCAATTTGTATGCCATAGTACCAATGTTTTATAACACCTTGTACGGACCATAATACTTTGGTGATAATTTATTATCCTTCTTAGCTTGTTTGAGGGATAGTTGGTTGTATGGTTGTAGCCATAGAAATACCCAGTCACCTACATCAAAACTTCTTTCACTACGATGTTGATCTACCTGTTGTTTCATTCTATTCTGCACCAAAGTGAGGCTATCCTTTAAGAGTTTGAGAACTTGTTGTTGATGCTCGATGTGATCTTCCACTGCTTGAACCTTAGAATTTTCTTTTATAGATGATGTGATGGACAGTGGATGATATCCATAAAGTTCCATATAGATCATTTTTGCTACAATATGGAATGAAGTGTTATACCACCATTCAGCCAGAGGCAACCATTTGACCCATTGTGTTTGTTTATCAGATAGAAAGAAACGAAGATATCCTTGCAAACATTTGTTCATTATCTCCTTTTTCCCATCAGATTGAGGATGATAAGATGAGCTATGAGCTAACTGAGTACCTAGACAAGAAAATAATTTTGTCCAAAATTTTCCAATGAAAATGGGATCTCTGTCACTTACAATAATCTTTGGGTTTCCATGTAGCTTTTGAATTGTTTCCATAAATGCAGTATCAACTGTATTGGCTTTAAATGGATGAGATAATGCACAAAAGTGTGCATACTTGGTAAGTCTATCAACTACCACCATGATGACACTCTTTCCTTTGGACTTGGGTAAACCTGTGATAAAATCCATTGAAACCTCCTCCCAACATTGACTTGGAATGGATAAAGGTTGTAACAGACCTGGGGTCTTAATTGTCTCAACTTTATTTTGTTGGAAAACCAAACATTCTGCCACAAACTTTTGAATATCAGATTTAAGGCCATCCCAAAAAAAATTCTTTCTTAACCCTATGGTAAGTTTTTAAAAATATTTCTTCTCTTGAGCTCTTACCATCCTTTCATTGTCTATTTTGAAGCTTTTTAATTCTGCCCTTAGACTCCTCAACGTATATAGCCAATCTAGAGATTTTTCCCCTACCCCTTGGCCAAATGATCTTTCTTCTTCATTTGATTTGGCTTCTTCATTTCTGTGTTGTGAGCGATCAAAACTATATTGGACCATTCACGTCCTCATTCCTGTGTCTTTCATTGTATTTTGTTGCTTATAATGTGCTATAAAATCACACAAAATCGTTAATCACATAATAAATAACTCAACAATAAGAAATCATGCCCTTGTTCTTACTTTTACAACTGTCATGGCAAACCATCTGCAAAAACAATCTATATCAGTACAACATTATAAAAAAATCAGAAAATTATTAACACAATGCATAATCACGAATATATCACCGTCAGCACAACTTTTAATTGATCAAAGGTAATGAAACAAGTTAGTTAGTTCCTGCTAGTTAAACAAAGACAAAGTCATCATAATAGTCATATGTACAATCATACAATTACACTGGCTTTAACACCTAATCTTTGTTTAGTTATTTTTTCTAAAAAAAAATTCAATTTGAAACCTTTTGCAGGTACCTTATTATCATTTGTCCATGATATAGCCCATCCATTCCAAGTTTTAAACCTTGATTCTATGATGCCACCAATAACACTCCCCACCTTAACCTCGATGAAAAACATTCACTTGCTAATCCCATCTCTCTTGTAAATAGTTAGAGAGATGGGTTAATATATTTTTTTTGTCTTTAGAACTAGAAATAAACATCACCATTGTGTTAATCTCATCAAGACAAACCTAGTGATATAAAATTTTACCTCAATCTGATGCCTGGATTAGAATTTATGATCCTTTCAATTTTTGACGAATCAGAGGGCGTCATGTCATCGACCTTGCCATGTGTCTAACCTCCCAATGCCACATGGTAACTTGTCAATGGCTTCTGACCCATTCATGAGTTTGGGTCAAATGACCCCACGTGATGGAAATGAGATTTTGGGGGTTAATCAAAATCCTTTTCCTTAACAAATCAATCCTGAGGCCTGTGGGTTATGGCCCACAAAGCCTATCGGAAGCGCTTTTGAGGCTCTCAGCCTTTAACCGTGGACTTACTACACATTTTCGAATATTTCCTTAATAACCGGAAACACTTAAGCTGTCGGGGTCCACACACTATCAGAAGCTTTCAAACATGAGTTTGAGCCTTAAAACCCCGGCCAGCACATATATCGAGGATACACGGGATAACAAAGAAACCCCGCTTTGAAACTTTTGTTCGGATTTCAAAACTATATACCCAGACCTATATTTGTTATCAGGTTCGTTTCTTATCGCTTCCCCGTAGTTCTGTTCCGACGCCGTCTTCCTACAACTCAGATCGCCGATCAGTGCATGATTGCTATCAACATCTCAGCCCTTACAATTCCATTATTTCTCATACCTTGCCCTTCCGATATGCAATCACCGGTCGTATCTAAGCTGTCGATCTGGACTCAGGATATGACAGTCCAGAGGCCATCGCTTTATCGCTGATCGCTCTGCGATGATGGTCAGGTACAATAACACCCTAAGGCTCCACCAATGCGATACGATCCTAGCCGTTGATCTGTAAGATCTAACGGCCTTGGGTAGTCTGATTACTATTCCTCCTTGGCTCGATCTTGCCGATTTGATGGAATCTGTGCTTTAAAGCCAGTTCCTCTGCCATACACCAATTCACATGCAACATTCATATATATAATAGTTAACGCTATATCTTGGATCGCCATCAATCCTACTGTGGTCGATGGTCGATCACATGCATGCAATTGGGATTTAAACCATTCACGCACACATATGAAACAGAGTTGGAAAAGAGACATTCTACACAGACACGCTGGAAATACAAACACATATTTATTATAATAAATGCAGCATGATTACAGCTAAGGCATTTCAGCCTTAGAACAGAGTCTCCTCTGGCTACATTTTTAATCACTCTATTCTCACACTTCTTATCTACATTACTCTGTCTCTTCTCTTCTGAACCCGCAGGTTCATGACACACACACATATATGGAAGCATTGTTGGATCAAATCATAGAAGGATCTGATCAACCCTCTAACAAAAATCCCCAAAGCTCTTTTTACATGCATACATATTGCATAATATATATTGATAAGTCTCCTCGAGACTTTTATCCATCTTTTTCCATCTTTAAATCTGTTTTAAAATAGATTTTTTTCCTTTTCCTCTCCCCTGGTCCACGTCCTCCTCTTTGCTCTGCTTTGGATTCCTCCCTTTGACTAAGGGTGTTGGATGCTCCTGCATCAGACTCCCGAGGCACAAAAATTTATGACCTCTTGGTCATATGCTTCTCCTTGTCCTTAGCAATTCTACCCACTTCACTTCTTCAGTGGAACTGCCTTCATGGTCTTCTGTGAGTTGCAACCAAACCTCTGTAGTAACAGTCTTCCTCTACTACATGATACCTCACCAAGCCCTCCTCACTTGGTCTTTTGGCATCCTTCAGGTTCTCTCCTCTGGAACCATATGAGCACTCCATTCTCTAGGTTTGCAGCAATCTTCTCACGTTCGGTTGTTGTTCTCTGTGCGACAGTAAGACCATAACTCTACAGCTTTATCAACTATACCTCCTACTCCTTCTTATTTCTCTCTTGAATCCTTTCCCTTCTCTTGCATGCAGAATCTTCTTCTGCTCTGATACCAAATGATGGAAATGAGATTTTGGGGGTTAATCAAAATCCCTTTTCCTTAATAAATCAATCCTGAGGCCTATGGGTTATGGCCCACAAAGCCTATCGAAAGCACTTTTGAGGCTCTCAGCCTTTAACCGTGGACTTACTACACATTTTTGAATATTTCCTTAATAACTAGAAACACTTAAGCTGTCGGGGTCCACACACTATCAAAAGCTTTCAAACATGAGTTTGAGCCTTAAAACCCCGGCCAACACATATATCAGGGATACATGGGATAACAAAGAAACCCCGCTCCAAAACCTTTTTTCGGATTTCAAAACTATATACCCGGACCTATATTTGTTATTGGGTCCATTTCTTATCGCTTCCCCGCAGTTCTGTTCCGACGCCGACTTCCTATAACTCCAATCGCCGATCAATGCATGATCGCTATCGGCGTCTCAACCCTTACAATTCCATTACTGCTCGTACCTTTCCCTTCCGATATGCGATCGTTGATCGTATCTAAGCCGTTGATCTGGACTCAGGATCCGACAGTCCAGAGGCCATCGTTTTATCGGTGATCGCTATGCGATGATGGTCAGGTACAATAACACCCTAAGGCTCTGTCGATGCGATACGATCCTAGCCATTGATCTATAAGATCCAACAGCACTGGGTAGTCAATACTTCATCTCATTATTGTTCCTCCTTGGCTTGATCTCACCGATTTGATGGAATCTGTGCTTTAAGGCCAGTTCCTCTGCCATACACCAATTCAAGTGCAACATTAATTTATATAATAATTAACGCTATATCTTGGATCGCCATTGATCCTACTGTGGTCGATGGTCGATCACATGCATGTAATCGAGATTTAAACCATTCACGCACACATATGAAATAGAGTTGGAAAAGAGACATTCTACACAGACACGATGGAAATACAAACACATATTTATTATAATAAACGCAACACGATTACAGCTAAGGCATTTCAGCCTTACAAAAGAGTCTCCTCTGGCTACATTTTTAATCACTCTATTCTCACACTTCCTATCTATATTACTCTGTCTCTCCTCTTCTGAACCCGCAGGTTCATGACACACACATATATATATGGAAGCATTGTTGGATCGGATCACGGAAGGATCTGATCAACCCTCTAACAAAAGCCCCAAAGCTCTCGTTACATGCATATATATGGAAAAATATATATTGATAAATCTCCTCAAGACTTTTATCCATATTTTTCCATCTTTAAATCTGTTTTAAAATAGATTTTTTTCCTGTTTTTCTCCCCTGGTCCACGTCCTCCTCTTCTCTCCGCTTTGGATTCCTCCCTTTGACTAAGGGTGTTGGATGCTCCTGCATCACCACGCTATTCATCTGAGCAAACCCCACCTCACACACCCAAGGAAACAACTTTTGGTACTCTCACTTCATATGGTTGGGGAATAATCGCTTCATACATCCAGGGAGTACCTTGACTAAAACTCTCGATGTTTACCCTAGCAAAAAATCTAGGCTCCGGTCCCTGGCTAAAACTCCCAGTGCATTCCCTAGTGAAATTTCTCGGTGCGCACCCAAACAAACAATCCTAATGTGTACCTTGATGAAAAATCCTAGTGTGCACCATGATAAAAACTCCCGATGCATACCCAGATAAAAATCTCATGACTACCTCAGCTGAAATCTCTTGTCGTACCTCAAATGAAACTTCTGGGAGTACCTCAACTGAAACCTCTAGCCATACCCTGGTTGAAACTTCTAGGACTACCTCAGCTGGAAGTTGCAGGCGTACCTTGACTGAAACTTTTTGGAACAATGCCTTATGGGCTTCATCATTCCTCCTCCAGCCTTATTTCTATAAGGTATAATCCATCCACCCATTCCATTGCTTCCACATTATGACTCTCATTAGGCTATTCAGATAAGTTTAATTGAATGAGGCTATAAGGTTAAGTCTTATGCCTGGATTTGCAGCAACACCTCTCACAGGAGAAACTCATGCCAAGAGAAATACATTCATTCTTGAACCCAATTCTTTTTATCAGAGATTTATCCCTTTCTTTACCATGTGCCACTCATAAGGGATCCCTAACATGACCCGACTGCATTGGTTCCACAAATGTATGGACTTGCCTTAAAGTCCCACTATGTCCATTGGAGTTTTCTAAGTCACCCTCTAGTGCTATATCTTTGAGCTTACTAGATATTTCCTCTTATGGGGTCCACAATGTTTGTAATGGAGAACACTGGTAAGGGACTTGACCATATGGGCTAGTGACTTATCTATCCAATCCCTCTAGGATTTGTAGTTCTTAGGATATTTGGTATTTCTACTGGATCTGACAAATCTCAACATAGAGATCTACATGTCTCATTCAAGGACCCAATAAGCGCCACAAGTATATAAGAGTGACCATATAGCATATGGTTCCAAAAGGATTGCAAGGAGATCAACGCTCATCAAAGGAACATGAAATATCTCTTTTAGGTCCAACTGCAAAGGGCTCATGGATAAGCTCATAATAGTTAAGGTCACTGACCTACAAGCATTCCCTTATTAGGGACAAGGAATTCCATGCATAGTTGCATTGATGGATATCATATAACCTCTATTACAGGCTAGGTGACTCCTGAAGAGCCTCCACTCACACCCCACTCCATAGTGCTAACTCGACACATGTTACAACCACACAATGACCATATGCACGCATATAAATGTTCTTTTTCACAACAAGAAAGTACAAAACAACTTATGGAAGGTTTCTAGGTAACTCACTAGTAGGGTTAACCTGTATCTAAATAATCATTGGAAAGGCACCAATCAAGTTGAGTACCATTGTTGTAACCATCCCTTCCAAACCAAGATTTACCACATTATCACATCTCCAAGACAACAGATAGAATATGGCTCCATGCCATGGGAGATTCAACTTCAATTCATATGTGACAATGATGCATCTTGCAGGGAGTGTAGGGGTATGAAATCAAGTCAACCCAACTTATGGAGTTGTGCCATGCATAATACAACACATAGATCTTTTGGACAAGCATGAGCAAAATGGATGTGTAGTCCCATCACCAGGGTTTACATCTCTGAAGCCTTGAAGAAGCCCCTCCTATAACCTCATAGGTTATTAAGAATGAGAGAGAATGAATACCTTAACATCATCACCTGCACATAATTCATGTCAATGTAGGATGCTATCAATGTAATCATTGTACTGTAACAAGGATAAATTCACATACTACATATTGTTGAAATAAAACTGAGATTTTGGTAGGCAATTCCAGTGCCATAAGGTTGCACAATATATCATTTAATTGTGTAATAGTAATAATACAGTCATGTAGTTTTTTGCACAAGAATACCATTTCAACTAGAAATGTATCACATATTCATTATCAGAAAAAATGATGATGATGATGATGGTGGTGGTTAATGTCCACTGAGACCAAATTGGTCTATCGGACCTATAAGAAACACTTATCTTGTAAATCCTTGGGAAACTGAGTCTGGGACTATGACTCTCCACCCAATAGTAGCTAACTGCATTCAATATTTCTCTTGCAGATATCACCCCCAAGACGGATTCCAAAGACTGAGACGACCTACTCAAGGGCTTGTATACCAAATGCTGGCTGAAACAGGGACTCTCGAGGTCCTCCTACCTCCACCCACCAACCGATTAGTAGTCAACAAGTCTTCAAGGAATCAAGAGGACCACTACCTCCACCCTCTAGCTATTCAACAACTAATGAGCTCTAGGGAATTGAGAGGTTTAACCTCCACCCTGAACATATCACACAATAATTCCACCCACTAAGGGGACTCAATAATCCACTGTAAAACCGAATGAAACAAGCAAAGGAGACTCCATAACTTCCTACCAGGAATCCAAGGGATAAACCTCTACCTAGGCTATCAAGGGACTCTAGAGAAAACCCATCTCCACCCTCCAGGCCCCTTGGTGTCCCGAGGTTTACCCTCACTTGGATAAGCTCTTGTTGTACCCCTATTGGTCAACTAGAAAATAATACAACTCCTTTGAGAGCCCTATAATAGACCGTAATTTATTCCATTGTTAAGCTACACTGTTAATAAATTATTCCTCTATCCGCTAGTTTACAAGCATTCTTCCACTACCCAGCCCAAGCTCTATTGTGTCTCACTAGTCCTTTGCATTAGAAATGCCAATTATTCCTAACATTCTCAATTTCTCTACAATTTTTCCTCCTTCTCGTATAGAGTTTCCAAACAACTAAATTGAAACTCCGCCTCTTAAATGTGTGTGCACCCCTGATTGGTTTCATCCATAATGGTTCTCCTCAGTGAGTTATTTTCCATTGTGGTTCTTCTTTGTGAGTTATTCCTCAATTCGCAGATGCATAACCATTTATGTAATCTCTCTCTGTTCATTCATTGTTCCTTTTCCTTTCCTTTCCTGCATGCTTTCCCATGCATGATTGCTGACTTCCTCGTGTCCTTTCTCCTCTCCTCCACGTGATCAAGATCCCCATTAACTTTCTCCTTTGGCCAGTGCCTTACACTGCATGGGTTTTTCATTAAATTCTTGTCCCTTCATACCTTGTTCCTTTCCCCAAGCAACATGGGCCTATGTACTCTTTTTTAGCCCATAAATTAAGAACATCAATGCTATTAAAAACACAACAACCAACCTTCAATGGCTATCCCAAAACAATCCAATTTCTCTTGCAACAAGTAAACTGAACATCTCAAGCAAGTAAAAACCCAGTCTCTGGAATCCATGTCCCTCACTCAGCCTCACCTTAATTTTAAAATCAAAATACATAAGATGTTTTTGATAGAGTTCATAAGCAAATATAATTGGGACTGTCACAAGTTCAAGTTTCCAAGTAACTCCATAAATGGGTCACTTGGAACTGGGGGCATTGGAAACGCCTTAGAGATATATACTAAATGCACAAATTGGGGCATTAGAAATACATCTGAGTTGCATCATATATATTTTAAGGAGGCCCTAAACATGCTTCATACATTCTCATCTTCCATCCACTAGTTGGTTAGCTATACTGTCGATTTCAATGTTAACGTGAAAAATGTTATCTCTTTGGTTAGCTTGATAGCTATCTCACCGACTTTCGTGATGATGTCGCGATGTTACCTCTCTACATTTCTTTTAAAAATCTAATTCTCATCACATAAATGTCATGTTTTACTTGTAGGATTACACATAAATGCAATGGTTGTTGTTATAATATGGGCATGGAACACTCATGGAATGCCCCTCTAATTTCAATCATGTAAATGAAATCTTATGCTCTTCCTCTATATGATGAATATTGAAATAAACTTCTACTTGATACAACCAATGATTTATATTCACAATTTCAATCTCACCATAGTATGGCTTGATATCAGACTTCACTTCAATTTTGAACAAGGTCTATGAATGGCTAATGTCACTCAAATTGGGTTGATCTTTTTTGGGTCCTTAATTTTGGCTCATTCTCTATTTCTTCCTGATCTCTTGATCTCTCCTCTTATTGGACCTCTGCATTATAACCCCTATCTTATTTGGATAACCCAATATTATTGGTTAGGTTTACCATGAGGAGTTTTACGTTATTATTTATATGTCCAACTTGTGCTTACAGCCACAAAAATATCTCCTCTATAGGATCATGAGGGTTATTCATATATTCATCGACCATGACTATGGTTTTATGACTTTTGGCTTCATCGATCTAGATTCCATGTAAATATCCACGATATACCCAAAGAAACCTACTTAGATACCAATATGATCCGTAAACTGATGTGGATATTCCACTAGGTAGTTCATTACAACATATCTGATAAATTATGCTTAAAAAATATGAAATCTACACTATAAAGGTTTATTTCTCTTTGGATTTCCGAATTTGTAAATTACTATGTATTTCATAAGCATGCAAATTATAATTATGAAGAAAATATATAATAGTGAAATAAAAAATCACAAACCATGATTTGAAACAAGATATAACATGGGAAACCCTTTTGGGAGAAAACATAGCTAGAAGGTGAGGTCACGTTTCTCTCTTTCTCTGAATAGAAAATGGCTGCAAGTACAAAGAAGTAAGGCATGTGGCTAGTGGGATACTACAATGTGCAAATCCTCTTTGTGTGCTCTCTCCATATCCCTCTCATCTACTCTTCTCGTCTACGGAACAAAGGATGCACTCAAAAAAATGGAATCCCTTTTCCTCCTAGTGGCCTGGTTATAACACAACCTTGCATCTTACTAGTGCTTAGGCTTCAATTTTTAACTAGAGTTACAATATGGGTTATTCTAGAGTATTTTTCATCATGACCACATGGCTAGCCCCTCTTTTCCATGAATAATAAGGCTAACATGGCATCCTCTTGTTGGTTGTCATAATTTTCTTACTTTTTACCTAAATTACCCTACCTTAGCCTCTATTTCACAATTCAAATAAGATCCATATGAAAGTATTTTTGGTTTCTTTTAATGATTCTTTGGGTAAATGGATAATGTATTCTTATCTTAATTAAAGGTCAAATAGGTCAATTTTTTTATATGTAACTTACCATTTAAATTACCTTATGACTTTTGCAATATATGTTCACTAATTTGAAATAAAAATGGTTATGGTATAGGAACATCTTGAGATTCCCACACTTTCCTGTACCAAATGTGGAAGGTTGTTGATTCGAGAAGTCCAACTAGGAGTCGATCTCAACTATCAAAGAGGAAGGCACACATTCACTCCTGAAGTTTTTTCATGTCTTCCTGTAAATGGCTTGGAGCATTTGAGGGTTTCCAAAATTAGGGATTAGTTGCCAACAACTTCATTTCTTGTTATCAACTTGATATATATATATGTGTGTGTGTGTGTATATACATATATATATACATACATATATATATATATATATATATATATATATACATACACACACACACACACACACACATACACACATATATATATAGATATACTATGTTGGAAATAATACTGAGAGGGTGGGGGGTGAATCAGTATTATCAGAAAAACTTTTTCATTTTATGCTCAGAAACATATACGCTACTTCTGTTAAGTGAAACAGCGTGTACACGCTACTGTGTCTAAAGCAACCAGCGTATAACAAGAAAACTTATGATTCAGTAGCTTATCTTCAGTAAATGCATCAGGACATTATTAACCATGATAGTAAAACAGGTGCAGTATAACAGAACAGATCATCACACAAAAACCACACACATGAACGCCATGATATAAGGTGGAAACCCAATGTGGGTGAAAACCACCTGTTGCAAGTCGTCTCTATCTTTCTTTAATATGAAACTTCAATTTACAATCTTTTGTACTGGTGCAGCCTTATACCAGTACGCAGGCTACAACCTGCAGAAGGCTACAACCTTCTCTCGTTTACCAGACTCTCCTGGAAGGGAGCTCCAACCCCCTTTGCTCTTATACTAGCTAAGATACTAGTACATAGGTGCAGGCCTACAATCTTCTTTCTTTCAGGTACCACTTTTCATACATTTTTAGACTGGATATTCCTGAAGCACAACATTACAATCTGAAGACCACAATTCATTCAACTTTCATCATTGAAGCATAAAACAATCAATACTAGCATCATCAACCTTTGAATCACTGAACCACTGAAACCCTGTCAAACCCAGTCACAGAGCAGACTACAGAACTCTGCAATAACAGTCAGACCCAACTGCAACCCAAAAATCAAGCTTCAAAAGATATACGCTACTTCAATGAAAGCAACCCGCGTATACACGCGCTTTTACCGAAGACAACCTGCGTACAGATCTAAAAATAATTTCTCATAACTTGCAGCTGTACCAGACATTAGTCATACCCAGAACATAACATTGCGTCAGTATGCAGATCTAGAAATACGCATAATCATAATAGTGCATTCCAAACCATTTGATCCCGATCTATCCTTAGATCTAGTCTTCCATCAACCGGTGTGATCTCTCCTTAGCTTGGATCAAGCAACCCAGAACCTGCATACCAGATCTCTTTCTTTCACAGATATTCAAGTCTTTTCAATACCTTTGCCTAATGATCTTCTTCTCCTTATATAGCCTTAGGCCTTGCTCAATACCAAGGGCCAAAACCATAGAAATCCAATACCATCAACTTCAAAACTAGGGATCAACACGTCTGTCGAGATACTTTGGTCCAAAGCCATAGGCTCAAGTACCGAGGACTAACTACCACGGACCAAAGGGAAGCTTCTCGACATGTACGCCCTTTTCTATTCATGAGGCTGCGTGTATACGTGACTTCGTATATAGCGAACCAGCGTATCCGCGACTTAGTATATAGCGTACCTGTGTGTATACGCAACTTGGGCTTAATGAACTTGCGTATATGAAATTTCTCTTCATACTTGTAGTCTAGACTGAGATCTGTCATCAAAGAGAGTTTCCATCAAGGACAACACCTGTATCGAAGCGCCACACCTGTGCCAAAATGCCAACAATCTCCCCCTTTGGACTTGATGGCAACCCCAAGATCCTTAGAATCATTCTCCCCCTTTGTCATCAAGGGCAAAGGGCTGTGCTCCCCCTGAGTACATGCTGATATCTCTACTTGGCTGTGCTGAAACATGCTCCCCCTGACTGTAGGCAATATCTGCAAAAGATGTTCTTCAAAAGAACCAAGACTTATACACCATAAGGGACCTTCCTATCACCAAGAGACTCAATACATACATCCATACTTCCAACCAAGAGGGGATACATCAGAAATTTACATATAACAACCAATTATATTACAACATTCATCCCAGGCATAGTGGGGAAACCAACATAGGCCGTTACATGACCTTGACACCATAAAAGAGATAAAAGAGATATAGAGACAACAAATCTATACCAAGACTTATGAAAGTCACCAGCAGCATCTGATAAACATCTTTTAGATCAGCAACCAAGATTTCCTTCTGTGCTCCTTCTCCAACACTAGAACCAAAAGTGTCTAAATGCCAACAATGCTTTATTAGACTTTAAGCTGCTCCCCCTGAAACTGTGCCTGCTGCACCCCCTGAAACTGTGCCTGAAGGATTCTGGCATACCCATCTCAGACCTTCTTCAACCAGAATCTGCCCTTGCTGTTCAGAACTCCATATACGCGACTTCACCTGCATAAATCAGCGTATATACACGAATATCCCTTATGCAACACGCGTACACCATATACGCGACTTTCCCCGCATAAAACAACGTATGTACGCGGATATCTTTTAAACAAAACGCGTACACCAACTTTTCTTTAGAACAGACAAGCTTCAACAGCAGGATGAAGCATCAACTACTCCCAGCTTTTGTCTGAGATATTCAAAAGTTTCCCTGGGCAGTGGTTTTGTGAGAATATCAGCAACTTGTTCCTTAGAAGGAACATACTCCAACTTGACCTTCTGCTCAAGCACTTGTTCCCGGAGGAAGTGATACTTGATTGGTATGTGCTTGGTCTTTGAGTGCATGACTGGATTCTTTGAAATGCTGATTGCACTTGTATTATCACATAAGATAGAGACTGGTGGAGTGCAACTGATTTGAAAATCCTGCAACGTCTGCATCATCCAAAGAAGTTGTGTGCAACAAGATGCCGCAGCCACATATTCTGCTTCAGCTGTAGATAAGGCAATCGAACTCTGTTTCTTGCTGAACCAAGATACTAATCTGGAGCCCATAAAGAATGCACCACCACTTGTGCTCTTCCTGTCATCCATGCTTCCAGCCCAATCTGCATTTGTATAAGCATGAAGTGTGAGATCTGTATCTCTAGGATACCATAAGCCATAATTTTGTGTCCCTTGAAGATATTTGAAAATTCTCTTTACTGCCTAAAGATGAGTCTCCTTTGGATTTGCCTGAAATCTTCCAACTATTCCGACTGCATGCATGATGTCTGGTCGGGTACCTGTCAAATAAAGCAAACTCCCAATCATGGATCTATAAGTTGGTTGATGAACTGCTGCTGATTCATCATTTGCACTGAGGCTGCATCCTGTAACCATGGGTGTACATACTGGCTTTGAATCTTCCATGCCATACTTCTTCAAGATCTGCTTGAGGTACTTGGTTTGAGACAAGAAGATACCTCCTTCATTTTGTTGGATTTGCAATCCAAGAAAGTATGTCAATTCTCCAAGTAGTGACATTTCGAATTCTTTCTGCATAACCAAGGCAAAGTTTTGACTCATAGTCTCTTCATTGCTGCCAAAGATAATATCATCTACATAAACAACAAGTATTAGAAATTTGTTATTTTCAACTTTTATATAGAGATTGCTATCTGCTGATCCTTTTGAAAAGCCTTGTTGGTGAAGATATTTGTCCAACCGATAGTACCAAGCCTTTGGAGCTTGTTTGAGACCATAGAGAGCCTTTTTCAATCTGCATACAAGGTTTGGATCATTCCCAAGAATGAAACCATCTGGCTGCTCAATATATACTTCTTCTTCTAAGTCTCCATTCAGAAAGGCTGATTTCACGTCCATTTGAAATACCTTGAAGTTTTGAAAGCTTGAGAGAGCAAGGAACATTCGGATGGCCTCAAGTCTTGCAACAGGAGCAAAGGTCTCTTCAAAATCTATTCCTTCTTGCTGCGCATACCCTTTACAAGCAAGTCTGGCCTTGTTTCTAATTACTTCTCCATTTTCATTCAATTTATTTTTGAAGACCCATTTTGTCCCTATGACATTTTTATCTTTTGGTCTAGGAACCAATTCCCAAGTGTTGTTATTTTCGATTTGCTCAAGTTCTTCATCCATTGCTTTGACCCAGCATTCATCTTTGCATGCCTCTTTCACATTTTGTGGTTCAGTGGAAGAGAGTAATGCCAAATAGCTTGAAGCTTCTGCAATTCTTCTTCTTGTTTGTACTCCTGCTTCTTTCTGCCCCATAATCTGCGATTCTGGATGATTCTTTTGAACATATCTGGATGGAGTCTTCTCTTCTATTCTTGTCTGCTCCTCTGGTTCTTCTTGAGGTTCTTCTTCTTCATCATTCTGCCTTTGAGGGTAGCCTTCATCTTCTTCAATGTCTTCATGATGAACTTGCCTAGGAATATATCCCTTCTCATCAACCACTACATCAATGCTGTCAACAATTCTGCCAAGTCTTTTATTGTAGCACTTGTATGCTTTGCTATGTGGAGAATAACCAAGAAGAATGCCTTCATCTGCTCTTGGTTCAAGTTTGCCAATTTGCTCATCAGTATTCTTAATATAACATTTTCTCCCAAAGATTTTGAAGTGCTTCACCGAAGGAGTCTCACCACTCCAGAGCTCATGAGGTGTTTGAGTGTTGTTTACTCGGACATTTGTTTTGTTAAGAATAATAACCGCAGCATGTGCAGCTTCACCCCAGAAAGTTGCAGGAGTACCTGATTCATCAAGCATAGCACGAGCCATTTGTTGGATTGTTCTGTTCATTCTTTCCACAACCCCATTTTGCTGAGGAGTTCTAGCTGTAGAGAATTCTCTTCTTATCCCATGTTCTTCGTAGAAATCGAAAAATTCGTTTGAGGTAAACTCCCCACCTCTGTCAGATCTGAGGCACTTAATTTTGTGTCCTGATTCATTTTCAACCAAGGCTTTGAAGGATTTGAATTTTTCGAATGCTTCATCTTTGTGCTTTATAAGCCCTAACCAGACAAACCTGGAGAAATCGTCAATGAATAATATCAAATATTCTTCTCCTCGAGGTGTCCTTTTCCTAAATGGACCACATACATCAGTATGGACTAGCTCAAGAGGTATGCTGGCTGATCCTTCCTTCTCTGGAAAGTTAGTTCTGGTTTGTTTTCCAAACTGACAAGATTTGCATATAGTGTTGTCTGGAATTTTGATATCTGGAAGACCACGAACTGCCTGATATTTGCATGCTTTCCTTATTTGTGAAAAGCTTAGATGCCCCAACCTCCGATGCCATAGCCAGTGTTCATCATCCTTGCTCAAATAGCATTGTTGTGGTCTTTCTTCAAATATGTATAGATTATTTGGATTCCTTCTTCCTTTGATCACTGTTTTACCTGTATCAAGATCATGAACACAACATCCATTTGATCTAAATATTACCTCTGTTCCTTGATCGCACATCTGACTGACACTCAGAAGATTATGCTTCAATCCATCAACATACAAAACATTTCCAGCTTTGACCTTCTCTTTCAATGGAGCAACACCTTTTCCTTTTATGGCTGCGGAGATATCGTTTCCAAAAGAAACTTTCTTCCCCTTTTCTAATGCGGTATATGACTCAAGCTTTTCTTTGTCCCCTGTCATATGCTTCGAACGTCCGCTGTCAATGTACCATAGACTTTCTTGACCTTCTGCATAAAAGGCTATCCCACATCTTTCTGGTTGCGGTTCCTTTATTCTCCATGTTCTGACATTTGAGGTTTGTTCCTTCTGAGTTGTCTTCCGGAACCTGCTCCTGCATTCAGAGTCTTCATGACCAAAGTTATTACAAATAGAGCATTCAACTTCATTTTCAAGAACCGAAAAGTTGTTATAAGTCCTTTTCATGGTTCCAGTCATTCTCCCTTGCTTTTGAGCTTCTCTAGTCATGATTGTCTTGTAGGCAACATGTTGAGCTGCTTTGTGACCGAAGTTATGGCAAGAAAAGCATTGGCCATTAAAGAAACTTCTGCGATAATCAGATCTATCATCCAACCGATTGTAGCTTCTATTCACATTCATTCTTGGAGCAAATTGGGAAGATTTTACCTGTGGCTGATTGTAGCTTCTGTTTGTCCTTAAGGTAGTTTGTCCCTGAATTTCTTGATGGTCTTTATTTGTTCTTGAGGTAAACTGTCCCTGAATCACCTGATGACTTTTATTTGGCCTTTGCTCGCTTCTCCTTGCTGTATCAAGATAACTTTTAGAGGTAGAGGCTTGAGATGTTTCTCCATTATATCCCAGACCTGTCTTGATCAGAGGAGATCGCTGCACATTGATAATCTCATCCAAGGTTTCAGATCCTTTAACAAATTTGAGATTAATCGCTTTTGTTTTCTCAATCTCCTTTCTAAGACAAACAATCTCACATTCCAATTTTTCAAGATGTTTTTCCTTTTCAGTCAGTTGACATTGTAGAGAATCAATAATAGCACTTTTCTCTTCTAAGCAAACTTTGAGATTATTCATTTCTTCATAAAAGCCATCTACATCTATAGCATCCATGTAGTCATCATCTTCAAAAGCCATTAAAAGTTTATATCTATTACCTTGTTCATCTTCGTCACTATTTGAAAGATCATCACTATCTTCATGAGTGTAATAGCTTTTCTTCTTTTCATTCTGTTTCTTGTTCCATTTAACAGGTTCCTTTCCCTTGTCATTCTTATCTTTGTGAGGACATTTGGCAGCATAATGACCTACTCTTCCACAAGCAAAACATTTAAAAGGTAACTTACCTCTGAACCTTCCAGAACCCCTTTGAAGATTTCTGACAAAATTTGATTCTTCTTCTTCATCTTCTGGCACGTGACTTGCTTCATAATAATCTTCTTTGCCTGAAGCCTTGAAGGAAGCTTCTCTTCTGTCTGATGGACCTCCCTTTCTCATTTCATAAGCGGTTAGAATTCCGTGAAGCTGAGACATAGTAAGAATTTGCAGATTTTCCTTTTCTTCTATGGCAGACACTTTAGATTCAAACTTGGGGGACAAAGATCTTAGAACCTTTTCAACCACAATAGCCTCTTTTATTTCTTCACCCAAGTTTTTCATGCAATTAACAATCTCATCTACCCTAAGGAAATAGTTAGCCACACTTTCATCATTATACATTCTGAGAGTCTCATACTTAATCCTAAGAGTTTGAAGTTTAGCACGCTTTACCTGTTCGTCTCCTTCATAGCTCGTGACAATTTTGTCCCATATTTCTTTTGCAGATTTATAGTGCATTACCTTCATGAATTCCGATTGAGATATACATCCCAATAGAGTATTGACTTCTTTCGCATTTGTTTCATATTTCTTTTTCTCGTCTGCATCTGTAGGAGTAGCTGAAGGAAAAGTGTAGCCTGTATCTACGATATCCCAAACTTCTGTACCAAGAGATTGAAGATAGGCAGTAACTCTTACTT
Organism: Pinus tabuliformis; assembly: GCA_031772625.1. Lineage (NCBI taxonomy): Eukaryota > Viridiplantae > Streptophyta > Pinopsida > Pinales > Pinaceae > Pinus > Pinus tabuliformis. Next base: position 980,817,239 of record CM062812.1, read on the forward strand.
TCCAATAATTGAAGTTTGTCCCATCAAAAACCGGTGGCCTGATTGATGCTTCTCTCTCGTAGTTGCTCATGATGAATGATCTACCTTCAAGCGATCAAGCTTCTTTGAAGGACCTGCTTTGATACCAATTGTTGGAAATAATACTGAGAGGGGGGGGGGGTGAATCAGTATTATCAGAAAAACTTTTTCATTTTATGCTCAGAAACATATACGCTACTTCTGTTAAGTGAAACAGCGTGTACACGCTACTGTGTCTAAAGCAACCAGCGTATAACAAGAAAACTTATGATTCAGTAGCTTATCTTCAGTAAATGCATCAGGACATTATTAACCATGATAGTAAAACAGGTGCAGTATAACAGAACAGATCATCACACAAAAACCACACACATGAACACCATGATATAAGGTGGAAACCCAATGTGGGTGAAAACCACCTGCTGCAAGTCGTCTCTATCTTTCTTTAATATGAAACTTCAGTTTACAATCTTTTGTACTGGTGCAGCCTTATACCAGTACGCAGGCTACAACCTGCAGAAGGCTACAACCTTCTCTCGTTTACCAGACTCTCCTGGAAGGGAGCTCCAACCCCCTTTGCTCTTGTACTAGCTAAGATACTAGTACGTAGGTGCAGGCCTACAATCTTCTTTCTTTCAGGTACCACTTTTCATACATTTTCAGACTGGATATTCCTGAAGCACAACATTACAATCTGAAGACCACAATTCATTCAACTTTCATCATTGAAGCATAAAACAATCAATACTAGCATCATCAACCTTTGAATCACTGAACCACTAAAACCCTGTCAAACCCAGTCACAGAGCAGACTACACAACTCTACAATAACAGTCAGACCCAACTGCAACCCAAAAATCAAGCTTTAAAAGATATACGCTACTTCAATGAAAGCAACCCGTGTATACACGCGCTTTTATCGAAGACAACCTGCGTACAGATCTAAAAATAATTTCTCATAACTTGCAGCTGTACCAGACATTAGTCATACCCAGAACATAACATTGCATCAGTATGCAGATCTAGAAATACGCATAATCATAATAGTGCATTCCAAACCATTTGATCCCGATCTATCCTTAGATATAGTCTTCCATCAACCGGTGTGATCTCTCCTTAGCTTGGATCAAGCAACCCAGAACCTGCATACCAGATCTCTTTCTTTCACAGATATTCAAGTCTTTTCAATACCTTTGCCTAATGATCTTCTTCTCCTTATATAGCCTTAGGCCTTGCTCAATACCAAGGGCCAAAACCATAGAAATCCAATACCATCAACTTCAAAACTAGGGATCAACACGTCTGTCGAGATACTTTGGTCCAAAGCCATAGGCTCAAGTACCGAGGACTAACTACCACGGACCAAAGGGAAGCTTCTCGACATGTACGCCCTTTTCTGTTCATGAGGCTGCGTGTATACACGACTTCGTATATAGCGAACCAGCGTATCCGCGACTTAGTATATAGCGTACCTGCGTGTATACGCAACTTGGGCTTAATGAACCTGCGTATATGAAATTTCTCTTCATACTTGTAGTCTGGACTGAGATCTGTCATCAAAGAGAGTTGCCATCAAGGACAACACCTGTATCGAAGCGCCACACCTGTGCCAAAATGCCAACATACTATACATATATACATATATATATATATATATATATATATATATATATATATATATATATATATATATATATATATATATATATTGTTTATATGCAGAAAGAAAGTGAAAACCTCTATTCTGGTGAATGCTATTATTTGATAATGTCACTGTGCAAGTGGACTTGTTTTTTCTCCTGAGAAATTTATGATTTAAATGTTACATCATATTTTTGGTCCTATTGAATTCAGATTATCATCTGGCTACTTGGGTAACTCAGGTACAGGAACAGAATATTGTTGTCACTAATTAATTTGAAGTTATCAGTTGAATCCTCCTTGTGAAGTAATGTTTTGCATCTCTAATAAACATAGAAGTTTATCTTGAATACAATATTAATCAAACCAGAATAGGGTATAAATGAAACTATATTTATGAGGTGATCTCTTTATTTGTGCACAAGAGTTTAATATTTTCTCTGTTATTTGATAAAGTCTTCATCTTATCTTGAGATTTATGTGTTAAGTAGTTAAAGAGAGTATGATGAGTGTGAGGATTTTATCTTGATTCAAGCAAGGTTTCTTTCCACATCAGTTGAGTTTAGGCTTGTTGCATAATATTATTTTTAGTATAGGAACAAAGGATTGTTGAGTGCAGGAAAAAAGTTGTTTTATTTTTCCAATACAGGAACAAAGTATATGAACATAGTTGTTTTGTCTTTCCTAGTATAGGAATAGATTTGTTTCGAAAATTTGTTCAGTGCAGGAAGATGTTTGTTTCGAAATGATTGAGCTTGCATGGTTTGGAATGAATCTTGAGTTTTTTTCTTTTAAAACATTTTCCAAAGTCTCTGATTGTTATTTTTTGAGTGAGGGTCTAGTGCCTGGAGTGGTTTGGTGTCATTGTGTTAACAGTGCAGGAATAAAACTAAAGTGCTTTCTTTAAAGTTTTTCTTTTTAACATGAGTGATTTAATTGTAGGGATGAAGATAGGATTTACAAAGTTAACCTAGAACCCTTGACATTACTTGTGATGCACATCGAAGCTTATAAAGCCCTGATTCAGTAAGTAAGTGTTGAGGAATTGGATTTCAATTCTGTCACCCAACACCTCTCAAATTATGGTGGACAAAATAGGAAGTTCAACTTCCGAGTGGCATAACTTTGCATACAGGCTCCGATTGAGGTGATTTTTGAGTTGTTGGAAAGGTCTCTATGTGTAAAATAGGAAAAAGGGTGTGGTGCTAAAGTGGAAAAGTTTTACCTCCAAAACAATTCCATTTGATTCCTAAAAATTCTCCTAGAAGGTTTCATACCCCAATTTTCCAAATTGGGCCCTACCAGTAAAGATGGTCTTGTGGGTTGATTCCTCCACTTTTTCTACTATGTAAGGATTGGGATGGATGAAAAACATTATAATGATCCAATCTAGATCAATATGCTATGATTAATTCTTGATTATAATGTCATCTCAAGTTGAGTATCACCTTCTATATCACATGCAATGATCCTTTTTTCTTCAACTAAAAGATCTAAAATCATGCCTTCTAAAATTTTAGAAGACATTTTGGTGATCCTTTAATCCATATTTATTAATATAAGTTCCTATATATTCATATTTTCATAGACTCCATGGCTCTTAGAGTGCTAAATACACAAGGTTAGAAACCTTGTCTTTAAAATCTCAAGACTCTTGATATGACTTCCTACTCTAATACCATATTACAAAAATGAGCTAGATCACTAAATGAGCAAAGCAGAGATAGGGTTGAGTTATATAGCTAAAATTAAAGAAGGATACTCACAATAACACAATATGATAGAATCAATGAATAACTCATGGCTTTATTACATTGGAATTTACCTTCTTATATAACATTTTTTACTAAAAGAATCATGTCCACTTATGAATGTGGGATAGACAACTTGACATAAAAAGTAAACATTCATATATCAACAAATGCAAGCTTTATATCCTAACATTGATTGGCACCAAATCTATTACTAGTGCCTTTTAATGGGCCATTGTGGTGTAATATTTATTTGGTCAAGTAATTGTGGTTACATTTATTTTGTTCATGTCCCATTTGTCCCCCAATTCAAGCATCAAAGGGAGAAGTTATTGAAAACAATCCAATTTTTAAATTAATATCAACTTATTGGACATTAATATTGACATTTCTAGCATTGTACCTGTTAACACCCAGGTTGTTCCCTATGACTCCCAAGGGAATACGGCCGGGGTAACCACTAACCAATCTTTGGATCACTGTTTCTAGCCAAACTGTGATCAGAGAGGGCTCTCTCTTTATGATTTGTAACTGTTTATGATAGGGTTTTAGGCTAGCTATTATGCACTGGTTTTGTTTATGTTTTGGTTGATGAAACTCCTTTTAGATTCTATTGATGTAGTTTTCAGAGAGGTTGAGTACCATTGGGCAATGGAGTCTGTGGCTATATGTGTTTGAAGTTTTGAGATGAAAGATGGAACTTACAGGGCCATTTGAGTGTTTAATAGAACAGATTTTTTGATTAAATGACTGGAAACAGGTAACACAAACAGTGAAAGCATTTAAGAATTTTCACTTATTGTCTATATATTTCCAACAGACAACTTTAAGAGGAGAAAGACGGAGGTCTCAGGGGCAAAAATTGAATCCCTGAGAATGCCTGTCACAGTAAAAGACACAGTTTTGAAATGCAGCAATTAAGAATTACAATTCTGTCACTGTATCTGAAGAAAACATGTATAATAGCTCAGTTTGAGTCCAGGGTAAACATGGTTAAATCCTGGAACTATCCTTTCACCTTGCTATCAAGTGTAAAACATTTGAACAACAAAAGAGAACAAAAGACTCGAAAACATATAACAAAGAGATTTGAGAATACTTATTGTTTTATGCAACACCCTGGAATCCTGTAACATTCATCTTTCACCACAATACATCAAAGAACACCAAGCCTTGGAAATTCCATTATTCCTTTGTATTACTTCTCTGAAAATATTACAACGAGCGAGAGCTCTTCAAAAGAAAATTGCAACAACCCCTTCAACTGCTGTGTAGGGTGAATATATACTTGCGGTGATTTACAAAATATCTGAGTTCTGAGTTATCTCAGATTTTACATTCTTACCAACTACTTAAGATATTATGATCAAAATTTAATGCAGCATTGATTACAGAGTACATGCATTTTAATGCTCTGTCAGAAGATATTTTAGCCTTTGGAGACAGCTAAGTCGGTCGAGATATTCTGAATAAATGCTGGAAGATCTGTCTTTAAGGCTTTGTACGCTGTATCCTGGACTTGTCACCTGTGATTGTGACTGTTGCTTGTGGTGAGTCAATGGTCCTGCTGAGTTGGCTCAGCCTCTGCCTCTTCTCTGTAGATATCTTTCTTCAAAATTGTGCCTGCGCATGTATGCTCATTTGCCTGGAGAATTGGCGCTACTGATTCTGGCCTGACAAAACTGTCTGTGTCAAATTTCTCCAGGCATCCTGTGTGGGCAGTTGGTGTGCTAAGATTGCCCCTAGAGTTTCATCTGCTTCTGTGAATTTGAAGAAGTTAGGTGGTGTATCAAACAGATGGTCAACTTCATTCATGAGGAAAAACAGGTTCTCCACTCTGTCATACATACTCTGCCCGGTGGCTGGCCCTGGTTCTGCTGAAGTGCTGGGCAGTTGTGCAATCTCTGCTACTGCCTGGGCATCAATTCTCTTATTGTAATTGTCCAGGGTGAGCAGTCTTCCTACACTGCTTAAAATGCTGGGGAGGCCTCTGTTTTGTAGTGCCACGAACTTTTCCAGGAATCTGTTGATTTCAGTTTGCATATCCTGTGTCCTCCTCTCCAGTGTTCCAACCAGGTTCCTCAATGTTATGACTCTCTTGGCTACAGCAATTGTTTCTGTCCTGTTGGTGATTCCCATGACAGCTAATTGAGAGCTAGTCTTATAGTTCAGAGTATTGATTATCCTAGTAGCAGCTTCTGGCATGTGTCCAAGGCTTGCCCTGGCCCTCTGTATTTCTCTGTTTGCCTTAGTGATGAGCACCATTTGCTCATCCATGGTCTCAATATATTGCCACTGGTTGGCGATGGACCGCCCAATGTTGCTCCATAGCACTGCTTTCATTTCAGCTGTCACTTTTTCTAGTGCAAGCTCTTTCTCTAGTTCAGCAATTCTCCTCTTAAGAGCTTTTACCTCTCTCTCCTTGGCTGCTTCATTCTGTTTGCTCTTGTCAAACTTTTCATTTACCTTGGTCAAGGTTTTCTTAAGTTCCTCCAGCTCTTTCATTTGAGATTCCATAGCTTGGATCTCAGCTTGCAGCTTTTGCATGTCTAAACTAGTAGCCTGTTCTGATGTTGTAGATGTTGTTGCTGTGGATGGCGCTGTAGTTGGTGCTGTAGCTTCTGTTTGCTGAGGAGGAGGAGTGGTCTTTGGAGGGATTTCCTCAAGATTTATTATCACAGGAGGAGGCTGGGAGGGTTGGCCCCCTTCTCTTTGCTTCAGTGTTTCTTGTAGTGCTGCCTTTGCAGCTTCAGTTTGTCCTAGCTGGTCTTGAGTCCTAACCAGCTCTTTGTATAGGGATACCAGCAGATCTGTAGCATCCTTCTCTTGCCTTTGCTGGGCAACTTCATCTGTTTGTGGATGGATGGTGGCCGGGAGTTTGATTTTCTTTCTTAGGGCTGCCATGTCTGCATCCCTTATCTTCAGAAGTTCTTGGATGCCTTTGACATCTTTAGGATCATGCCCTATCTCTATAATTACCTCTTCCAAGGACTTGATCCTATTGTCCTTGGCTTGTGATGATGCTCTTTCTAACTCCAGCTGAGAAGCTGTGTTATCCAGGCTGCTCTTTAGTTTATAATTCTCCAATGTCTCATCTGCCAGGGAGGCATACACCATTTCACCAGTTTGTTTATGTAATTCAATCTTGTCCATAGGGTGTATGTCTTTGGCAAGAACCTCCATGTTGGTTCTTAGATAGTCCGAGGTGGACTGAGGTTGCAAAGTTGTGGGCATGAAGTGGCTCATTACCATTTTGCCTTCGCTCACATCGAAAGCAGACATGAGTCTCTGCTGGTTGCTAGGAGCTAGGTTTAACAAGTGATCATACAGCTGCACTTTTATGGGATCACTCCTCCTTTTGATGTCAATGAATTGCTGCTTTATACTTGACTGCCCCTTTCTATGTTGACCGGAGGAGCTGACCTCTCCACCCATAGTCATGTCATGTCCACGCTGAGATGAGCTGGCCGAAAGTTCTCCACTGGGTGGGCCCATGCCCATGGCTTGCCTTACTGCTATGTCCTCCTCTTGGGAGTCATTCAGTCTTTGTCTCTTCTCTCCTCTGATGAAGGATGAGGTGTGGGGGGTCTCTCTCTCCCTTTTCCTGGTCACATCCTCCTTCTGTGGTGTTTGGAGGACTGAGGTGTCTACATTGGTGTCTGTCCTGGGAGGCACCTCTGTTTGGGGCTGCTGCTCAGTGTTACTAGGTAAATCTGTCCCCTTTTCCTGCTGCAAGGGCTGTTGTTCACTGGACTGTGCTTTTTCTTGTTGCTGCCCCAGTTCTTGCTGTTCCATTTCTTCTTGCTGCTGTAGCAAGGTGTCAACTTGTTCCTCTGTCAATACAGGTGGCTGTTCCACCTGTTTACCTTTGTCTTTGCCTGCTGCCTGGGATGTATTCTCAGTGGTTTGCTGCTGTGCCGCTGAAGATCTAGCAGCTGTTCCAATTTGCCTTCTGTAGGAGAGGGTTACCTGTCCACAAGTTTCCAAGTCAGCTTCTTTTTGCACATTCCTAGCTTCTTTCTCAAGTAATTCTACCTCAGTGACTTGTTCTACTAGTGTACCCTCTTCCCAATCTAGTGCATTGGCATACTGTTCAATTTCAGGTTGTCTTTTATGTGCATAGTTGCCCAATTTGTATCTAATTCTCCTGAGGGAGATAGTATGATTGGGGTCATAAGGAATCCACTCAAAACTGGTCTGCAATCTGAGGCCTTCCAGGATGCTGTGTGCCTCTTTCCACCCTTCCTCTTTCTTGTTATACAGGAAGGAACCTAGCTGACTTCTTACCTTCAATTGTGACTTCTTGTTTCTACTCTGAAAGTGAAGGTAATCTGAGTTCCCAAACTGCCTGAAATACTCTAAGGCAAAAAGCCTCATGGGGACATACCTTGGCAATCTAAATGGGTTCAATTCACAGCCATATATCCTAATGACTGTGTGGTTCTGGTAGAAGTACCAGTTGCCAATATTGTAAGATTTGTTCAAATGTAGAATCCTCTTCATTTCATCGGTTAATCTAGGAGGAGGAGTACCTTGCAGAGCTGTTAGGGCCGGATGAACAAATAAATCAATAAACTCACAGTATGTATAGGGTGATACTGAGGTAAAATGAAAAACAGAGGTCCAGAAAACAACTGATCTTGGGCTTCCTTGGGCATTGAGTGGCCTCAAAGGAACAGAGAAGGTAGCTGGCTGATAGAAAAGGAATAAATGATATATATAGGAGGAGTACCTGAACAATCTCTCCCTTTTCAAATTCATGAACTGATCATGGATTTTCTCTGCTATGTAAGTTGCATAATCATACTGCACAGCTGGAGGCTTACCAGGGGCAAATATGGACAGCATTGCCATTATGCTTTCATCTACATCTTCCAGCCCCCTGAATCCTAGGACATAGCCAATTAGATCCACCAACATTCTGCCCAACTCATTCAGACAATGGTACCCAATAGGAGGGGTTCTGACTGTTTCAGAGCCTGGTGTGACAAACAGTTGGTTGATTTTGACAATCTGGTCACTGGACAGCTTGATCCCTGTGTTAATCAGATTCTGCATGGACAGAGGGGTCAATTTCTTGGCTGTATTGAAGCACAGCATCTGGTTTATGCTCTCTGGGGTGATCTGGAACAGGACTAGGCCTGTGGGGCTCATGACTGCTCTTTGGCTGGGGTCATAGCATTCCTGGCAGCTATAAATAAGCTCTGGCATTGGATTGACTTGGGGAAGGTTGTATATGGGCAAATTTGACTCCCAAATCCCCAAGATATCTGCCCCACTGAGGTGCTGGGCTCTTAATTCATTCAACATTAGCACATTGTACTTGGTTCCCATGGGGAACCAATCCAGCATTTGGTAGTCCATGTCCCCCAGGGCTTTCCATGCTAATTCCTGGTGAGGGGCATTGATGGGCTTAATATTCAGTGCAATAGGGGTCTCCATAGCTCTTCAAGTTGCAATAATTGTGGGTAGACAGGTGAAATGGTAAAAACACAGTCTGGAGGCAGTTTTCTGTGGAAACAGTTGATGTTTTGAGTATTCAAGGGGAATTCTCTCAATAGCAATTGAAATACTACTGGAGTCTAGTGACAGAACTTCTCTGTGGCCTAACTGAACTCTCCAATCGGGTGAATTATGTCTATTAGGAGCTCTGCCGGGAAAACGCAGAATTACAGAGGTTTTATGAGGATTGCAGGTTTCTAAAGCTCTGCAGGTACTTCTTGGTCCTCACAATGACAATGGTGGATGAACAAATGGAAATGAACGGTGCAAATATCGTTTTTATGGTTCTATTATCCCTCTGAGCAATTTTAAGCTTAATGAAGGTCGTATGGAGGGCGAGACGGTCTAAATACCTGTAATTCGACGAGCAGAGGTTGAAACACAGGTGCACAGTTGCTGTTTGAGGAGGTCGCCCGGGCTAATTGACTGGTTGGCGAAAATTTGAGTTCAAACGGTCATGCAGAGCATTCAGCAGAAATCACAGTGAAAATGGTAAAAACACGGGAAAATTGGTAAATATGGGTTATTTTACCAATTTGGCGCTTTTTTCTGCTGACGTCAGCATGACGTCATTGGTGGGTCATGGTGAGGTGACGTCAGTTGACGTCATCGGGCGATGTGGCAGTGGGTGACTGGTCAAGGGGCGGCGAGGTGGCGGTCAAACTGCAGCGGTCACGGTTAAGGCCTTAACCGCCGCGGTTTCTCGGGGCGGTTTAGGTACGGCGCAGAGGCTGTCAGAGCGGGCTCCGAGATGGTCCATCGGTTGACGCGTGGAGGAGGCGTGACAAGGCGCAACGTCACTTTCCCGGAGGTTAACGTGCCGCCACAGGAAGCGCTCCGATATTGATGTGGGCCGTCGGATCTGATGGGCTTGATCCGACGGCTGGCGGAGGAGAAAAAGGCGCGTTTGATAGTGCGGGCGGAAAAATCAAACTTTGTGGGTTTTATGGGTTTTTTCAAATGTTTTGATTAACCAACCATGCGGTAGGATTGGGAAACGTGCCAGAGGCGGGTATTAGCCTTTGCAAAGGTTTTATATGCCAAAGGGGTTTGGAGAGGGGTTTTATCAGTGCAGAGGTGATTTGAGGGCAAATTGACTTGCAGCAAAGGGGAAATAGGGTGGAATAGGTTCACCAAAGTGGCCAGATGCCATTTTGGTCCCTTTTGAACAATACACGGCTATTATGCCTAGGGGAGGGAATATACATAAGATTTGGGGTTTTATACACCTTAGTGTTAATAATATTAGGGGTGGGGGTAAGATAAGGGAGGTTATATAGTAGAATTAGGAGTTAATATGAATGAAGGAGGGGAATTAGAAAGGGGGTGTTAGTGATAGACTAGAGAGGGAAAGAAAAGAAGTTAGTGATGCTCTTTGCTGTGAGTTCATGGAATTCACCACTTTGTTTGCTGATAGATTTATTGCCTTGGCAAGAGACCTATTGATGCCTGTGTAATGGTGATCATATTCTTTCTGCAACCACAACTGCCTACCCAACTATTTGCCTAGCATTTTTTGTTTCTTCTTGGAGGGGCACTTGGACTTGCAACCCTCAATTGCCTTTTCTTTTCTTTGGCTTTTTCCTTTTCTCTCTATCTACTTCTACCCTTATGTCTTCCAAGGTCCCAGATTAAACTTTTGGGAACCTTTGCTTCTCTACCTGAACTACTTGTCTGCCAAGATTAAGCTGTTTGGACAGACCTCTTTCTCTATTCTACAACTCAAAATTGAAACATGGCATGATCCAGATTAGACTGTTGAATCATCCACAAAATTTGAAATAAGGTCCTCAATACTTGAAACACTTTACCCAGCTCTTGCTTTCTAGGAAATATGGGATCTTTGGGATACCAGAGCAGAGCATATTTGGCTTTTCTCTTGCCAATCATGAAATATGAAACCTATTACTATAGGTATCCAACAGTGGCTCCACATGGGGATGGTTTTTCTTTTGAAAGACCAAGAACAGCAGGTCAGATTGCCTTATTCCTTGATTGCCCATCTTTGTCTTTGAAATCTGCTGCATGAATGTGTCAAAATAGTGTGCCTTTCTTGGAGAACCTCTGATTCTATCTGCCTGTTGCTGCTAGGTGCAGCATTTGGGAAAACCTCTTTATACAATTTAAATCAGAAAGGAATATGTACAACTGCATATATACAATGAACCTCTGAATTTCTATCATAGTGAACAGTCAAAATAGTGCTTCAGCATCCTGCCATTGACAGGACCTTCATCCAGTTCAGTTACAGTCAAACTTTTTAGGAAGTAGGTGTTATTACCTTGTACTGCTTGGACAGCAAATGGTCCTTTCCATAAAGAATCAAACTTCCCATGTTTTCCTTTCTCTTCTCTTCTTGCATCCCACTTTAAAACTTTGTCCCCTACATTGAAATCTTCTGCTTTAGTTCTTCTATCAAAGGCCTTTTTCAGTTTCTCTTGTAGTATCTGCACTCTGCTGAAAACTTGTTCTCTGGTCTGCTGTAGACAAATTATCTGGTTAATCCTTCTTTGCATGTCATTTGGCTCTGCTTGGCTTTCTTGTAGAAGTTTCATAACCGGCACTCCTAGTGATGAAGGAAATCTGGCCTCTAATCCATAGACTAACTCATATGGGCTGGTCCCAATTGATCTTTTAGTGGTTAATCTGTCTGCCCATAAAGCATTTACTAGTTTCTTATGCCAGTTCTTTTTGTTCTCTTCCAGCACTTTCTTTATGATGTTTATCAGGCTTTTGTTTGATGATTCAGCAAGGCCATTTCCTTGAGGATAGTAAGCTGTAGAATGGCCCAAAGTAATGTGAAATTTATGGCAGAAGTTCACCATCTTCTTGGATCTGAAGGCAGCAGCATTGTCTGTTATTATCTTGTCTGGGCAGCCAAATCTAGCCAGTATATTGTTTTCCAAAAATTGAATGATTACTGAATCATTTGCTTGTCTGCATGGGACAGCTTCAATCCACTTGGTGAAGTAGTCTGTTGCTGTCAAGATCCATCTGTGTTGTCCTGAAGATGAGGGATGAATTTCTCCAATGAAATCCAAGCCCCATTGTTGAAAAGGTCTCTCTGTTGCAATGGGCCTCAAAGGAAGTGGCAGCAACTGTCTTTTGCCTTCAAACAGTTGGCACTTGTGGCATGATGTTGTGAATTTCTTCACATCAGAGAACATAGTGGGCCAGTAATAACCAGCCCTTAATATCTTGTCTACAGTGGACTTCCAGTACAAATGTCCACCACAGTCTCCAGCATGGAATTCTTGCATGATATTGTCAGTTTCACTCTCAAGAAGACAGTGCAGCAAAATACCTTCATGGTTTTTCCAGAGTAGATTCTCATCTATCACACAAAATTTAGATGTTTTCATTTTTAGGAACCTAGACTTAGTTCTGGACAGTCCTGGGGGAGCACACAGGTTTTGTAACACATAACAGATATCAGAATACCAAGGAGATTGTTCAAAGGCTACATTGATCTTTGGAGTCGCCAGCTCTGTTTCACTGTCCAGTTGGTTAATATCTAAGGCTTGGAAATTTGCTTCTGTCATTAACTTGGCCAAACCTTGCCCTTTTATCAGCTTTGTAGGCTTTATTTCAATGTCAAATTCAAGTATGTTTGCAATCCATTTTCCTCTTCTACCCTCTAAGTTTTCTTGTGTGAGAATGTCTTTGACAATAGGACTTGGTACATAAGCCACAACATGGGAGTAAAGGATGTAAATCCTAAAGTCTTTGATAGCTTTGATTAAGGCATAGGCTTGTTTCTCCATTATTTGGTACTTTAGAGGAGCATCTCTAAGAGCTCTGCTGAAAAAAGCAATGGGCTTTTCATTCCCTTGGTCATCTTTCTGTAATAAAACAGCAGCAATAGTATGTTGGGAGGCAAAGGAGAAAATGATGAAGTCTCTGTCAAACTGAGGGTTAGTTAACACTGGGGTTTGAGTCAAGGCCAATTTTATACTTTCAAAAGCTTGTTTTGCTTCAACAGTCCATTTGACCTTTGAATCTTTCTTTAGCATATTGTTTAGTAATCTGATTAACTCTGCTAAATTTGGGATAAACCTTCTCAAAAAGTTGATTTTTCCTAAGAATCCTTGCAGCTCCTTGATATTCCTTGGGTGAGGCATTTGTAGGATAGCTTGTATCCTATCTGGATCAATTCTTATGCCATCTTTCGAAATGATGTGTCCTAAAAGTTTCCCTTCTTCCAAGCCAAATAATGACTTCTTGGGGTTTAAGGAAATACCATATTTCCTGCATGTTATGAAGATTTGTCTTAAATGTTTCAAGTGTTCTTGGTCAGATTTTGAAAAGGGTGTAAGATCATCTAAGTAAATGACCAAGAAATCATGAATTTGCTTTGCAAAAGCAATGTCCATTGCTCTCTGAAATGTTGCCCCTGCATTTTTCAATCCAAAGGGCATCTTCACATACTTGAAAGTGCCCCATGGGGTAGTAAATGCAGTCTTGTCTTGATCATCAGGGTGCACCAGGATTTGATTGAAACCTGAGAAACCATCCAACAATGATATCCTTGAGGCTCCTACTACTCTTTGAAGGATGTGGTCCATTTTGGGCAAGGGGTAGTTGTCTTTGAGTGACACTAGGTTCAAATTCCTTAAGTCTACACAAAGTCTAATCTCACCAGTTTTCTTTCTTGTAGGGACCAAATTTGAAATCCATTCAGAAAACCTGATTGGTGCTATGATACCAGCTTTGAACATTTTTTGTAATTCCTTTTCAATGGAAGGAAGAAGCACAGGATTGATTCTTCTCAATTTCTGTTTGAATGGTTTTTGATTAGGCTTGAGGGGAATGGTGTGCTGGATAACAGAGGTATCATAAGACTTCAAGTCCTCATAACCCCAGGCAAAGACATCTTGGAACTCTTTAAAGAGATCAATATATTTGGGTTTTTGGTCAGGGGGCAAAGCAGCAGATAGCTTTATTATTTTAGGCTTGTCAGTGGTACCAATGTTACATTCTTCAATTGTTGCATCTAATGGCTGCATCTTTGGTTTCCTGGGGACATCATTTGAGTCAAAAATATCCTCTAGTGGGGTAAGACCTGCTGGAAGAAGATTGTCTTTGAGTTGTATGATTTCATCTTCAGCGTTGCTCAGCTCTTCACAGTCAATTTGGTGAATTTGCTGAATGTTTTCTTTGTTGAAAATGGTTGGACTGAGTAATTGTTTTGCTGTCCTAGGTGACATTGGGTGAGCAGATTGTTGAAACTGTAATTGTGATTGACTTGCTCCATCAACTATTTGAGATTGACTTGCTGTCTCAAGGTCAATATTTAATCCTGTAAACTCTTGTTGCAAGGTTAAAAAGTTGTTTATTTGCCTGTCATTCTCAAATACTTGCCACTCTTTGACATTGTTTGGAATAGAAGGCCTATATTTGACCTCTGCTGTGAAACAATTGTTGGGTTGTAGTGGGAATTTGAAGGTGCTGGCAAATGTTGCCAAGCTGTGAGCATGGAGATTGTGGCCCCTTGGAATCTTTGTGAGAACAAACTCGGAGAAAGTTTCTAGTATTTCAATTACAGCAGACCTATAGGACCTTAATCTTTTGTCATTGGTGACAAAATCCCCTTTTACTTGTTGAATTACTAGATCAGAGTCCCCCATGATTGAGAGGCTATGTGCTTGTAATGATTTTGCAATCTTGAGACCTAGTAGCAGAGCTTCATATTCTGCCATGTTGTTAGTGCATTTAAAGTTCAATCTATAAGCCCGGCCTTCTGCACAGCCTTTCTCTTTGTTATGTATCCATACTCCAGCTCCTGCCCCTAACTTGTTAACTGAGCCATCAAACTCTAGGACCCACAGACTATCTTGCTGGTCAGGAGATTTTAAATTCTTTTCATGGGATGGCAATGTGAGCATGAGTTGAGGTTTCTTTTCCCATTTGTCTCCTAGGATAATTTCATCATTTGTTTGACAATCTTTGACAACTAGAGGAGGGTTAATGGGTATTGTTGGGCTGATTGAAATTTGGCAGGTGCCACTTGTTTGATCAATGTTTTGTTCTTGTATGGGTGTTTCGGTTTTAATGTCATTGTTTGAGAAGCTTGCGCTGTCATTGAAGAGGATGAAGGAGTCTATGTCTGAATGGACAGCATATATTGGGAAATTTTGAGGCTTTTCTTCACTGCTGACCATATATTTCATGAGTGTTTCCCTATAAAGTCTTTTTGGTTGCCCAAATACAGAAATGGTTGCATATGACATGTCCAATTGCAGGGAGCCTTGGAGTTTGGCTCCCCATGATCTTGATAAGAGCATCCCATATTTGGGTGGGATATCAGCAACAACAACATCCATTAAAATGGTTTTGTTGGGAAATTGAACCAAGGACACACATAAATCCTTAATTAGGCCCAAGCATTTGACTTGACTAGAATCAAAAGAAAACAGGTCTTTGTATGGTCTTGTGATGTCTAAGTTTAACCTTTCCATGACCGCTTTTGGCATAAGGTTGTGAGAGGCACCTGAGTCAAACATTGCATTATGCAGTATTTTATCATGAATATGCAAGCTGACATAAAAAGGTAAAACCCCTGTGACTACTGTCTTTCCATCTACCTCTGGGCCAAACAGTAATTCTGGAGTGTCATCTAGCACATTTACATCATCTTTGCTGTTGGTGAGCTGAAGGGATTTTTTGATCTGTTGCTTATATATGTCATGCTTGGCTAGCTCTGACAGGGGAATTGCTATCTTTAACTTGCCAATCTCTGTTCCTAGGTCAAAGGGTTTATCCACCTGAATTTTAGAGTCACGGATAGCAGTCCTTTCTCTGTTCATTGAATCTTCTTGTTGGATTTCATCTTGATTTTGGAACCTGCCCCTCATGCCCATGACTTGAGGGGTAATGTTCGGATTTGGGTGGGAGGATGAGGTTGCCGTGGGCTGTTGTGGTGTGGACAGTAGTTCAGTGACCTCCTCAACCACTACTTCCTTTGCAGGCAAGTTTGTTTTGTCATTAGGTTCAGTGACTAAGGTTTCTTTAGATTGCTGTTTCTCCTTTACCTTCTCAGGCTGATTTGCATTTACAGTCCGACTTCTTAGTTTGTATTGTTTATGGACTTCATAGACAGCAGTATCATACCCTTGTTTAAAGTCAAAAGATTCTCCTGATTGTGTTTGGAATGTTTTGTTTTCATCCTCCTCATGGTCTTCTTGTGTTAAGAAAACATGGCTTTTACCATCCAGACCTATTAAGTTGATGTCAGGATCTTCATTGAGCTGATTAGCTGAGGAAGTTTCTGCATAATTTTCTTGAAAAGGGGGTCTGATATCTTGGTCTGCACTTGTTTTTCCTATATTGGGGTTCTGTGTTCTCCTAAAATTTGGGTTTCTAGGAGGATTGTTTTGTGGTGCCTCCCATGATGACTTTCTTTCAACTGATTCCACTCTTTCACCTAGTCTTTTCATGCTGTTTAGTATTGCATCCAACTTTTGATCAAAGCCTGAGGGCTCTTCTTTGAAACCAACCTTCTTTTCAAGCTTTGCCCTGTTTCTTTTGGCAATTAGGTTGGCCTCTACAGTGACTGCAACTCTTTGGGCTTCTGCAAGGGTTGGAGGGTCTCTTTCTCTCAACTGATAGGCCATATCAGAATCAAAACCATCAGGGAAGTTATAAAGGGCCAAATCAGGAGGGGGCCTTAAGTTCTGGGGGATAGCATTGTATATGTTGTTAAACCTAGCACAATACTCCAAAACCGTTTCTTGGGGACCTCTTTTAATAGTGTTATATTCACCAAGTATATGGTGCGGATCTCTCTTTTTCTCCCATCTGTTGGTAAATTCCTGGTATAGAACTTCAGGGGTTGCAATGGAATTTGCATTTAAGGATCTAAACCAAGTTCTGACATCCCCAGTTAAGCTTTGAACAAAAATTCTCATCCTAACACTGTCATCATCTATTTCATAGGTCTCAAAGTGGTCTTGCATCTTTTTAGCATGCTGGATGGCTGTCAAAGGGCCATGGGAGTCAAAAAATGAGAGTCTAGTTTGGTAGTCTTGGGGTAGAGCTGGAGCATTGGCTGGTATCTGCAGAGGTGCATATCTGTTAGCCATATTTATGGGGTTTATAGGGTTAATAGGAACAAATGGGACAACAGGGATTACAGGTGTAACCGGGTTAAGAGGATGGGTAATAAGTGGGGAACTGGTTGAGGGAGTGTGTGCAGATGGTGAAGATGGAAGGAGAGGACTTTGAGAGGTTGATGGTGAACTGGGGGAATTGGGTGTGGAACGGAAAAGAACTTTGCAAGGAGTTGGAATGAGGATAGGTTGGTCTAAACTTATATCTGAATCAGCAGGCTTCTCCTGCTTTTGCTGTCTCCTTATGTTCTTTGGTATGATATTTGGATTATCAACAATGATGGGTTGATCAGGGTCAGGGTTTGCCCTAGTGTGCCTTGGGTTTCTTTTGGGAGCCAGCTTCTAAGTATTCTTTTAGAACTTTATACAGAGGGTTTTGTATGTACAAGGACTAGGTAAGAATTCTGGAATGACTATATATTTTTCAAAGCTAAGATGAAGATTCCCTAGTTAGCTCTTCCCTAAAGCTGTCCCTGTGTTTACAGAAACAGTCCTAAGGCCTCTTGGCTAGTTTCAGGCTTGATGGTAGCTTTTGAAAATAGATAGTAATTGAAAAAATCTTAAGTCCCCAGTGGAGTCGCCAATTATGTTAACACCCAGGTTGTTCCCTATGACTCCCAAGGGAATACGGCCGGGGTAACCACTAACCAATCTTTGGATCACTGTTTCTAGCCAAACTGTGATCAGAGAGGGCTCTCTCTTTATGATTTGTAACTGTTTATGATAGGGTTTTAGGCTAGCTATTATGCACTGGTTTTGTTTATGTTTTGGTTGATGAAACTCCTTTTAGATTCTAGTGATGTAGTTTTCAGAGAGGTTGAGTACCATTGGGCAATGGAGTCTGTGGCTATATGTGTTTGAAATTTTGAGATGAAAGATGGAACTTACAGGGCCATTTGAGTGTTTAATAGAACAGATTTTTGATTAAATGACTGGAAACAGGTAACACAAACAGTGAAAGCATTTAAGAATTTTCACTTATTGTCTATATATTTCCAACAGACAACTTTAAGAGGAGAAAGACGGAGGTCTCAGGGGCAAAAATTGAATCCCTGAGAATGCCTGTCACAGTAAAAGACACAGTTTTGAAATGCAGCAATTAAGAATTACAATTCTGTCACTGTATCTGAGGAAAACATGTATAATAGCTCAGTTTGAGTCCAGGGTAAACATGGTTAAATCCTGGAACTATCCTTTCACCTTGCTATCAAGTGTAAAACATTTG
Source organism: Pinus tabuliformis (assembly GCA_031772625.1). NCBI lineage: Eukaryota > Viridiplantae > Streptophyta > Pinopsida > Pinales > Pinaceae > Pinus > Pinus tabuliformis. The sequence continues at coordinate 980,835,484 of CM062812.1, forward strand.
AACAACAAAAGAGAACAAAAGACTCGAAAACATATAACAAAGAGATTTGAGAATACTTATTGTTTTATGCAACACCCTGGAATCCTGTAACATTCATCTTTCACCACAATACATCAAAGAACACCAAGCCTTGGAAATTCCATTATTCCTTTGTATTACTTCTCTGAAAATATTACAACGAGCGAGAGCTCTTCAAAAGAAAATTGCAACAACCCCTTCAACTGCTGTGAAGGGTGAATATATACTTGCGGTGATTTACAAAATATCTGAGTTCTGAGTTATCTCAGATTTTACATTCTTACCAACTACTTAAGATATTATGATCAAAATTTAATGCAGCATTGATTACAGAGTACAGGCATTTTAATGCTCTGTCAGAAGATATTTTAGCCTTTGGAGACAGCTAAGTCGGTCGAGATATTCTGAATAAATGCTGGAAGATCTGTCTTTAAGGCTTTGTACGCTGTATCCTGGACTTGTCACCTGTGATTGTGACTGTTGCTTGTGGTGAGTCAATGGTCCTGCTGAGTTGGCTCAGCCTCTGCCTCTTCTCTGTAGATATCTTTCTTCAAAATTGTGCCTGCGCATGTATGCTCATTTGCCTGGAGAATTGGCGCTACTGATTCTGGCCTGACAAAACTGTCTGTGTCAAATTTCTCCAGGCATCCTGTGTGGGCAGTTGGTGTGCTAAGATTGCCCCTAGAGTTTCATCTGCTTCTGTGAATTTGAAGAAGTTAGGTGGTGTATCAAACAGATGGTCAACTTCATTCATGAGGAAAAACAGGTTCTCCACTCTGTCATACATACTCTGCCCGGTGGCTGGCCCTGGTTCTGCTGAAGTGCTGGGCGGTTGTGCAATCTCTGCTACTGCCTGGGCATCAATTCTCTTATTGTAATTGTCCAGGGTGAGCAGTCTTCCTACACTGCTTAAAATGCTGGGGAGGCCTCTGTTTTGTAGTGCCACGAACTTTTCCAGGAATCTGTTGATTTCAGTTTGCATATCCTGTGTCCTCCTCTCCAGTGTTCCAACCAGGTTCCTCAATGTTATGACTCTCTTGGCTACAGCAATTGTTTCTGTCCTGTTGGTGATTCCCATGACAGCTAATTGAGAGCTAGTCTTATAGTTCAGAGTATTGATTATCCTAGTAGCAGCTTCTGGCATGTGTCCAAGGCTTGCCCTGGCCCTCTGTATTTCTCTGTTTGCTTTAGTGATGAGCACCATTTGCTCATCCATGGTCTCAATATATTGCCACTGGTTGGCGATGGACCGCCCAATGTTGCTCCATAGCACTGCTTTCATTTCAGCTGTCACTTTTTCTAGTGCAAGCTCTTTCTCTAGTTCAGCAATTCTCCTCTTAAGAGCTTTTACCTCTCTCTCCTTGGCTGCTTCATTCTGTTTGCTCTTGTCAAACTTTTCATTTACCTTGGTCAAGGTTTTCTTAAGTTCATCCAGCTCTTTCATTTGAGATTCCATAGCTTGGATCTCAGCTTGCAGCTTTTGCATGTCTAAACTAGTAGCCTGTTCTGATGTTGTAGATGTTGTTGCTGTGGATGGCGCTGTAGTTGGTGCTGTAGCTTCTGTTTGCTGAGGAGGAGGAGTGGTCTTTGGAGGGATTTCCTCAAGATTTATTATCACAGGAGGAGGCTGGGAGGGTTGGCCCCCTTCTCTTTGCTTCAGTGTTTCTTGTAGTGCTGCCTTTGCAGCTTCAGTTTGTCCTAGCTGGTCTTGAGTCCTAACCAGCTCTTTGTATAGGGATACCAGCAGATCTGTAGCATCCTTCTCTTGCCTTTGCTGGGCAACTTCATCTGTTTGTGGATGGATGGTGGCCGGGAGTTTGATTTTCTTTCTTAGGGCTGCCATGTCTGCATCCCTTATCTTCAGAAGTTCTTGGATGCCTTTGACATCTTTAGGATCATGCCCTATCTCTATAATTACCTCTTCCAAGGACTTGATCCTATTGTCCTTGGCTTGTGATGATGCTCTTTCTAACTCCAGCTGAGAAGCTGTGTTATCCAGGCTGCTCTTTAGTTTATAATTCTCCAATGTCTCATCTGCCAGGGAGGCATACACCATTTCACCAGTTTGTTTATGTAATTCAATCTTGTCCATAGGGTGTATGTCTTTGGCAAGAACCTCCATGTTGGTTCTTAGATAGTCCGAGGTGGACTGAGGTTGCAAAGTTGTGGGCATGAAGTGGCTCATTACCATTTTGCCTTCGCTCACATCGAAAGCAGACATGAGTCTCTGCTGGTTGCTAGGAGCTAGGTTTAACAAGTGATCATACAGCTGCACTTTTATGGGATCACTCCTCCTTTTGATGTCAATGAATTGCTGCTTTATACTTGACTGCCCCTTTCTATGTTGACCGGAGGAGCTGACCTCTCCACCCATAGTCATGTCATGTCCACGCTGAGATGAGCTGGCCGAAAGTTCTCCACTGGGTGGGCCCATGCCCATGGCTTGCCTTACTGCTATGTCCTCCTCTTGGGAGTCATTCAGTCTTTGTCTCTTCTCTCCTCTGATGAAGGATGAGGTGTGGGGGGTCTCTCTCTCCCTTTTCCTGGTCACATCCTCCTTCTGTGGTGTTTGGAGGACTGAGGTGTCTACATTGGTGTCTGTCCTGGGAGGCACCTCTGTTTGGGGCTGCTGCTCAGTGTTACTAGGTAAATCTGTCCCCTTTTCCTGCTGCAAGGGCTGCTGTTCACTGGACTGTGCTTTTTCTTGTTGCTGCCCCAGTTCTTGCTGTTCCATTTCTTCTTGCTGCTGTAGCAAGGTGTCAACTTGTTCCTCTGTCAATACAGGTGGCTGTTCCACCTGTTTACCTTTGTCTTTGCCTGCTGCCTGGGATGTCTTCTCAGTGGTTTGCTGCTGTGCTGCTGAAGATCTAGCAGCTGTTCCAATTTGCTTTCTGTAGGAGAGGGGCACCTGTCCACAAGTTTCCAAGTCAGCTTCTTTTTGCACATTCCTAGCTTCTTTCTCAAGTAATTCTACCTCAGTGACTTGTTCTACTAGTGTACCCTCTTCCCAATCTAGTGCATTGGCATACTGTTCAATTTCAGGTTGTCTTTTATGTGCATAGTTGCCCAATTTGTATCTAATTCTCCTGAGGGAGATAGTATGATTGGGGTCATAAGGAATCCACTCAAAACTGGTCTGCAATCTGAGGCCTTCCAGGATGCTGTGTGCCTCTTTCCACCCTTCCTCTTTCTTGTTATACAGGAAGGAACCTAGCTGACTTCTTACCTTCAATTGTGACTTCTTGTTTCTACTCTGAAAGTGAAGGTAATCTGAGTTCCCAAACTGCCTGAAATACTCTAAGGCAAAAAGCCTCATGGGGACATACCTTGGCAATCTAAATGGGTTCAATTCACAGCCATATATCCTAATGACTGTGTGGTTCTGGTAGAAGTACCAGTTGCCAATATTGTAAGATTTGTTCAAATGTAGAATCCTCTTCATTTCATCGGTTAATCTAGGAGGAGGAGTACCTTGCAGAGCTGTTAGGGCCGGATGAACAAATAAATCAATAAACTCACAGTATGTATAGGGTGATACTGAGGTAAAATGAAAAACAGAGGTCCAGAAAACAACTGATCTTGGGCTTCCTTGGGCATTGAGTGGCCTCAAAGGAACAGAGAAGGTAGCTGGCTGATAGAAAAGGAATAAATGATATATATAGGAGGAGTACCTGAACAGTCTCTCCCTTTTCAAATTCATGAACTGATCATGGATTTTCTCTGCTATGTAAGTTGCATAATCATACTGCACAGCTGGAGGCTTACCAGGGGCAAATATGGACAGCATTGCCATTATGCTTTCATCTACATCTTCCAGCCCCCTGAATCCTAGGACATAGCCAATTAGATCCACCAACATTCTGCCCAACTCATTCAGACAATGGTACCCAATAGGAGGGGTTCTGACTGTTTCAGAGCCTGGTGTGACAAACAGTTGGTTGATTTTGACAATCTGGTCACTGGACAGCTTGATCCCTGTGTTAATCAGATTCTGCATGGACAGAGGGGTCAATTTCTTGGCTGTATTGAAGCACAGCATCTGGTTTATGCTCTCTGGGGTGATCTGGAACAGGACTAGGCCTGTGGGGCTCATGACTGCTCTTTGGCTGGGGTCATAGCATTCCTGGCAGCTATAAATAAGCTCTGGCATTGGATTGACTTGGGGAAGGTTGTATATGGGCAAATTTGACTCCCAAATCCCCAAGATATCTGCCCCACTGAGGTGCTGGGCTCTTAATTCATTCAACATTAGCACATTGTACTTGGTTCCCATGGGGAACCAATCCAGCATTTGGTAGTCCATGTCCCCCAGGGCTTTCCATGCTAATTCCTGGTGAGGGGCATTGATGGGCTTAATATTCAGTGCAATAGGGGTCTCCATAGCTCTTCAAGTTGCAATAATTGTAGGTAGACAGGTGAAATGGTAAAAACACAGTCTGGAGGCAGTTTTCTGTGGAAACAGTTGATGTTTTGAGTATTCAAGGGGAATTCTCTCAATAGCAATTGAAATACTACTGGAGTCTAGTGACAGAACTTCTCTGTGGCCTAACTGAACTCTCCAATCGGGTGAATTATGTCTATTAGGAGCTCTGCCGGGAAAACGCAGAATTACAGAGGTTTTATGAGGATTGCAGGTTTCTAAAGCTCTGCAGGTACTTCTTGGCCCTCACAATGACAATGGTGGATGAACAAATGGAAATGAACGGTGCAAATATCGTTTTTATGGTTCTATTATCCCTCTGAGCAATTTTAAGCTTAATGAAGGTCGTATGGAGGGCGAGACGGTCTAAATACCTGTAATTCGACGAGCAGAGGTTGAAACACAGGTGCACAGTTGCTGTTTGAGGAGGTCGCCCGGGCTAATTGACTGGTTGGCGAAAATTTGAGTTCAAACGGTCATGCAGAGCATTCAGCAGAAATCACAGTGAAAATGGTAAAAACACGGGAAAATTGGTAAATATGGGTTATTTTACCAATTTGGCGCTTTTTTCTGCTGACGTCAGCATGACGTCATTGGTGGGTCATGGTGAGGTGACGTCAGTTGACGTCATCGGGCGACGTGGCAGTGGGTGACTGGTCAAGGGGCGGCGAGGTGGCAGTCAAACTGCAGCGGTCACGGTTAAGGCCTTAACCGCCGCGGTTTCTCGGGGCGGTTTAGGTACGGCGCAGAGGCTGTCAGAGCGGGCTCCGAGATGGTCCATCGGTTGACGCGTGGAGGAGGCGTGACAAGGCGCAACGTCACTTTCCCGGAGGTTAACGTGCCGCCACAGGAAGCGCTCCGATATTGATGTGGGCCGTCGGATCTGATGGGCTTGATCCGACGGCTGGCGGAGGAGAAAAAGGCGCGTTTGATAGTGCGGGCGGAAAAATCAAACTTTGTGGGTTTTATGGGTTTTTTCAAATGTTTTGATTAACCAACCATGCGGTAGGATTGGGAAACGTGCCAGAGGCGGGTATTAGCCTTTGCAAAGGTTTTATATGCCAAAGGGGTTTGGAGAGGGGTTTTATCAGTGCAGAGGTGATTTGAGGGCAAATTGACTTGCAGCAAAGGGGAAATAGGGTGGAATAGGTTCACCAAAGTGGCCAGATGCCATTTTGGTCCCTTTTGAACAATACACGGCTATTATGCCTAGGGGAGGGAATATACATAAGATTTGGGGTTTTATACACCTTAGTGTTAATAATATTAGGGGTGGGGGTAAGATAAGGGAGGTTATATAGTAGAATTAGGAGTTAATATGAATGAAGGAGGGGAATTAGAAAGGGGGTGTTAGTGATAGACTAGAGAGGGAAAGAAAAGAAGTTAGTGATGCTCTTTGCTGTGAGTTCATGGAATTCACCACTTTGTTTGCTGATAGATTTATTGCCTTGGCAAGAGACCTATTGATGCCTGTGTAATGGTGATCATATTCTTTCTGCAACCACAACTGCCTACCCAACTATTTGCCTAACATTTTTTGTTTCTTCTTGGAGGGGCACTTGGACTTGCAACCCTCAATTGCCTTTTCTTTTCTTTGGCTTTTTCCTTTTCTCTCTATCTACTTCTACCCTTATGTCTTCCAAGGTCCCAGATTAAACTTTTGGGAACCTTTGCTTCTCTACCTGAACTACTTGTCTGCCAAGATTAAGCTGTTTGGACAGACCTCTTTCTCTATTCTACAACTCAAAATTGAAACATGGCATGATCCAGATTAGACTGTTGAATCATCCACAAAATTTGAAATAAGGTCCTCAATACTTGAAACACTTTACCCAGCTCTTGCTTTCTAGGAAATATGGGATCTTTGGGATACCAGAGCAGAGCATATTTGGCTTTTCTCTTGCCAATCATGAAATATGAAACCTATTACTATAGGTATCCAACAGTACCTAACCTTATTTATCCTCATTAAATATTTTGTTCACAATAATTTATTTATTTATTTTTTAAATTGTCAAGTATGGGTTAAGAACAATAAACTTCCAACTAACTACATGTACAAAGTAGGGTCCACCTTGGGTGTGGAACATATAATATACAACTTAACTATAGATTGAAGAAAAATTGATGCTGAACAAAGTGCTTGGAACAATTATGTTTCCCATTTACTACATCTACATAAGATGTAGTCTAACTTCAAATATATAAGAGAGAATCCACCATAAAACTTTGAAAATAAACCCTTATACACTAAAGATATCCGAGGCATTCACGATGAACAACATTATTATATAGATAAGAAATTTTAAGGTAAGGTAATGCCATCAAACACTCCTTATGAAAGGAATCACTGCAAAAACTGTGCTTTCTACAAAACAATACAACACAACACATTAAATACAATGATTCTTATATGTATTTATATTTTTTCATGAGTATTTCTAGAGACTTATGCTAACTACTGCTTACTATTATATTATTCACTTTTAATTACATGGGGGCATATACTATTATTATGGCCACATTACACTCAATATCATGTTGGATACCTCCCTAGGTACCCCATATTATCCTCCTTCGCTACATTCCATTCCATTCCCTTTCACATGTTTTGTCTTTGAAACATGAGAAGAAGCCATATAATATGCTTTATTGAAAAATGTAGTCTATTGGTACTATGCATGAGCACCCATCCATCCTAGTGAAATATGGATATGGGGTGCAACTATAACCTTTCCTCTATCTTGATTTTGGTTTCTTCTTGGGATTCATGTCTTCACTATGCTACTTTGATATCTATATGCATTGGTTTTTGTCCTCTATGTGCTTTAATATTGGTTTCCTCTTTGGTTCCATGTTGCTTCATAGTAAGTTCTTTGATGTTCATGCCTTTTCCTTGATGAGTATTTTTTCTATATGTAGTGTGGGTGGTGAAATATAACAACCTCAATTATTGAATATTCTTCTTTGACTCTTCAACGTGTGTCTCCTTAGCTTCTTCTTCATTTTTATTCCCTTCATATGGCTTCTCTTCAAGTGCTTATATAGGCTCTTCTTTTGATTTCACTTCAAATTATTTATCTGATGTGTCACTAGGTGTTGCAATTTTTTTTCATACAAAGACTTCTTTTGTTGATCCCTTTGGGAACTTCTAATTTCTTATTAAAAGATATATCTTGCAATGTAGTTTTCTTTTTTTTGAGCCACAACTTCAAGGACTTCCTTTCCACTTTAATATTCACTATACCAAGTCCATCCCAGGATATGCCAAAATCATATCCACGTCCTTAATATCTAAATCATGCAAATTTGAATGCAAGACATATTTATCCATAGTAATCTTCAAATATTTTTACCTCCAAGCCATGTGTTTTGAATATTTTTTGTGGGTTCTTGGAATATTTTAGCCCAGTTAACATTGGAAAAATTATGCTTGGTACTAGAGAATGTAGAAACAATGACCTTCTCTTGTTCAATAAATCTATGAACTTTTAATAAGAAGGTGTCACATGAAAATAAATCCCTAATGCTTTTCTTATCCTTTTTTACAACATAATATTATGGCCAATATTTTTTTTTTTCATATTCTTCATTTGAAACATCCTTTGTTTTATCATAACCAAGTCCATATGATAGAGCTATTCTCCATGATACTGGATAATGATTCTTTATCCAATTTATGTATTTTTCAAGATTAGAGCTACTATATTTATTCATAAAAAATGTCTTGTTGTGAAAACACAAAAATTGAATTAGGATTTTAATGAAAATCACTTAATTTTCAATGGAGATCCATTATGTAGTAAAAATTCAAATATACAAAAGAGAATACACCATAAAACCTCAAAACTAAACCCTTAAACTCCAAATATATCCAAGATACTCACAATGAACAACACCAAGAATATAGAGAGAAGAGTGACTTAAGGTAGGTTAATACCATCAAATTCCTTATGGAAGGAATAACTCCACAAGAATTGCTTACTACAAAATAATACAATCCAACTCACGTTCAATCCAATGTAGTCATGTGTATTTAATATTTATAATAATTACTCATATAGTTTTGAAGTCAATTATCCTTTATTATTATGTCCTTTCCTTTTAAATACATAATGGGCATGAAGTGAGGGAATTTTTGAATAGAAAGTGGGGGCATTTTTTGTTGATTTTTGATGAAACAAAGAGGATGACAACATCTAGATAGATTTTTAAAAACTTATATGTAGAATTTGAAGAATCTAGATTGAGATCTAATTTCCTCATAGATAAATATCCAATTTCAAAAAACAAAATGAGCCAAAGTAGACTCTTTATTTAGATGAAGGAGATGTTATTTTGGGATGAATGGATGAGCTTGAGAATTGGGTGAAGCTCAAGTATAAATCATAGTTTGTGCTAATACATACGAGGTGTAAATCCCATCACAAGCAAATTATCCCCAAGATTATCCAATTAGAAGGCTAGGAGGGCAATCGTGGTCTAGCAATAGTGCAACCAATCACTGTCACGTGCTATAAATGACACAAACAATGATTGATCACACTCTACTCTTAAGTTAGGGCACAATCATGCTCAACAATGATCTATCAAGGGAAAAATATGTAGTGTCTCAAAATATGATATCAAGACATCCATAAGAGATCTTGAGGCTGACTTTTAAGGCTACAAAAATGATTTTGTAGTTTTATTTTGTTGTTGCATTTTTGTTGCCTACTACTTTTTATTATTATTTTATTATGTTGGTTAGAAAGTGATCCATAAATTTCCATGGATATTCCATCAAATATTTTTCCACAACAGATCTGATAAATTTTTATTGATATTCAGAAATCTATATTACGAGGGTTAATTTTATTTATATTTATTGGATTTATTAAACTATTGTTTTTGCTTATGCACATAATATATAAAGTGTAGAAAATAGAGAAAAATGGAATAATCACTAACAAAACCACAATAATGCAAGATATAACATGGGAAACCTTTTCAAGAGAAAACACAACTAGAAATTAAAGATGCTATTCTCTCTCTTTCTTTGAATGTAAATGGTGCAAATACAAAGGAGTGAGAGTTGTGGCCCATGGGCTACTACAAAATGCAAACTCTCTCTATTCTACCCTCTCTCTATCCACCTTTAATTACTTTTCTCTACTATGGAACACAATGCACTGAGAATATAATCAAACCCCTTTTTCTCTTAGTGGCATAGTTATAACACAATCCAATAACTAACTAGGGGTTAAATTTGATCCATTCAACCCTTAACACAAGTTAAAACTTGTCCCTTCTATATTTTTCTTTCATATTTCATACATGTCTAGCCCTGTTTCCATGAGTAATGAGGGCTGACTTGGCATCTTCTCAAACTATGGTGGTTATTCATGATAGGTAAACAATTGGGAGGCATAACTTTCTTATATGAGCTCCAATTGAGGCAATTATTACACCGTTGGAAAGGTATTAGTGTGTAGATTATGGAATCTAGGTCCATAGTAAGGCAAGGACCATAAAAATGTTCATTTAATGCCTTGAAATGGCTCCTAAAGTTTTTTCCCTCAATTTTCCAAGCTAAAACCACTAGTAAAAATGGCCATACAAGTTGATTCCTCTAATTTTCCCACTTTAATAGAAACATGATGGATGGAAAATAATATAATGATCTAATCCTGATCATACCTCCCCATTTTGGGAGTTTTCTGTTCCCAAAAATCATTTTCTAAATGAGGTGAGAAAATTTTCCTTTACCCTCTCCCAGGAGTACCATTTACCCTTGCTTGGAAGCTTCCATTTTAACCTAATCTACCAAAGGTCATGTTGCCCATGCCTTGTATTTTTGGACCTCTTCTACAAAATTTTATCCTCTATCAACACTTCTTGAGAATCTAGGTCCAAATACTCTATAAAAGGTAGGGCACATTCCTCTTCCTGATCTAGCATGGAAAGCTCATAGAGTTTCAAACTTTCCACATTCACTATTGAGTAAATGCACATGTATGGGGTAGAGTTAGTCTATAGGAATTATCTCCTACCTTTTCTAGTATATTAAAAGGACCATATTATAAATCCTTGATTTTCTTACCATAACCCTATATCCTCTCCTTGTTCAACTATAACAATGCTCTTACTCCCACTATGAATGATTTCTCTGTTTTTTGCTAATCATGCTTGGCCTTGTATTTTTCTTGTGACTTCTACAAATTCTCTTATACTTTTAAATGAATCTACATGATCCTCTCAACAATTTTTCCCCTTTAAGGAATCCCTTGTAAGATCCTCCCTCACTCCTCCCTACTGTCCATATGTAATATCAAAAGGTGAAAGTGGAAAATATCCAAAACACATTTAAAATGTGGCCTTACTAATAGAAGTGTGGAATCATTTGTTATAAAAATGTTGAATATATACCATATTTTGTTCCTAAGTCTCCAGATGCTTTTGATTGTAACCCCTTAAAAGCCACACCAAAGTCATGTTGACTACTTTTGTTTTCCCATATGTCTGTAGATGGAATGTTAAAAACCCTCTCAATTTCATTCCCATATTATCCTACAATGTACTTCAAAATACATTAATTAATATTGTGTCTCTATCTAAAATGATGCTCCTTGGGATTCCAAAGTGTGCCCGTACCTATCCAAATAATAAGCTTGTTTCTTCTTTCTCGCTGATGGTACTTTTGTAAGGCATGAGAATGCATATCTTTATGAACCTAGAAAATACCATGAATAGGTAGTCATGTCCCTGCCTAGCCATTCTCAAACCTTCCACAAAGTCCATGGAAATACTTTCCCAAGGATGAGTGGGTATAGGTAAGGGATGGTAGATACCCTATTCCCTATTACTACGCTTGCTGGTACAACAAAGCATACATCATTTTATGAACCTAGATACATCTTCTTGCATCTTTGGAATGTACACATGCCTTTGTAAGTTAGTTATTGTCTTCCTTACACCAAAATTTCCTGCAACCTTGGAGGTGTGAGCCTCTTTGATTAGATACAATCACTCAACTTTAGTAACACATAACTTGTCCAAACTTTATAGTAACTCATTATAGAGATGATAGTCAATTGTGTTATCACCATCATGCACATGAATCTGGCTTTCCAACTACTGAAACACCTCCTTTAAGTCACCATCCTTTGTATATTCTTATCTGTATGCATAATGGGTGAAAGGATCCATGTGCATTGGAGTTCCCAAAGCTATAATATTTGATGTAGATGGCCTTGTAGACCAACTTGTTTTTCTTCCCTTATTGTACCTAATCACTAAATGAAACTACTACAAAAATCCCATCTACTTGTAATGCCTAGTTTGTTGTATATTGTGTCAAATTATGGTTTGTGAGTTTCCCATGTTGTATCTTGTGCCAAATCGTGGTTTGTGAATTTTTATTTTGTTGTTCTCTATTTTTCTACATAATTTTAATTTGCATGCATTTACAATAAATAATGTTTTATAGCTCCATAAATCTAAAGAGAAATAAACTCTCATAGTGTAGATTTGGTATTTTTAAGTGTAATTTATCATATCTATTGACAAACTATCTAATAAAATGTCGACAACGGTTTATGAATCATATTGGCATCAAATTAGGTTTCTTTGGGTATATTTTGTATATTTGTAGGGATCTATATCGATAAATAAAAAATTCATAAAACCCTAGTTCTTGGTTGACAAATCTGTGAATAATCCTCAAGATCCTACAGAGGAGAGGTTTTCTTGACTGGACACATAAATTGAAGATATAAATTGTAATGTGAATATCCTCGTGGTGGCCCTAACCAGTAAGCTCAGGATATTTGGAGAAGATGAGGTTTCTAATGTGAATATTTGATCAAAGGGGAGATCAAGAGACAGGGAAGAAACAAAGAATGAACCGAAGAAAGGACTTGAAAATAATGAACCTAGTTGGATGTCTTATACCATTCATAGTCCTTGCTCAAAATGGAATCGAAGGATGATATCAAGTTATATCAAGGTGATATTGACACTCTTAAGCTAAATCATTGGTTGCATCAATTAAAAATTTATTTCAATGTTCACTATATAGATGAAGAATAAAATATTTCATTTACGCGGCTAAAATTATAGGGACATGCCCAAACCTAGTGGGAAAGCCACACAAATACCTTGAGGTTGGAGGGAGATCCTCAGTGACTAAGTGGAAATAATTTAAAACCATCATAAAGTCACAATTTTACCATATCAAGTATGTAGAGGACTAATGTATCTAGTTGCACTACTTCAGGCAGAAGTAGGGGTAGAGTGTACATGAGTACACCATAGAATTTATAAAGACGACCATAATACTGGGTATCTCCCCATAGAAGCTATATGTACTCCTCAAGTATACAGGGGGCCTATACATCCATCTATGGAGGCAAGTGATGTTGTTCAAACCCATAATGGTGGATGGGGCTTTTCTACAAGAAAATTACCTTGAGAACATAGGCATAAAGAAAGGAAAGACAAGTGGATCGAAGAAGAAGGGGAACCAACATGTTTCTAAGGAGGGGAAGAAGAAGTGGAACTGGAGAAAAGACAAAAAGATAATAACCACAACACACCAGTGTAAGCATCCTAACAACCCTTACAACCACTATAACAATGATGGTGATACATAGGAGAATTGCTCAAAGTTTCATCGAAAGCTTAACCTGAAGAACAAAAATAAATATAATAAGATGAAGAATCTAATGACCATTGATTTTGAGAAACCATGTTGAAAGAAAATTGAACATGTCTGAGTAGCCTTCAACAATGGGAAGAGAAAAAAATCATTGGACCCTTCCACATAAATATATGGGTTAAGAAGACAAAGATTTGTGCTTTGTTTGACTCAATATCATAAGGGAATCACATTGCAGTGGAGCTAGTCAAAATATTAGGATTGGAAGTTTGTGATCGTCCAAGCCCATATCCATTAGTATGGGTAAATAATAATTTAGAGTTAAAGGTAAAAAAATAGTGCAAAATTTTATTTTCTATTGGCGTTGATTTTGTTAATGATGTGGAACTAGATGCAGTTCCTCTTGATGTATATGGATTGGTGTTTGGAAGTCCCTACATGTACATGTGAGATGTAATTTTCATGCAGAGAGCCAACTAGTACTGGATAATCTTCATGCAAAGAGCCAAACAATACCATTTCGTCAAGGATGGAAAATCATTCACCATCAATGCACACAAAGGCAAGTCAAAAATTCCATTGGTAAGTGCCAACCAAGCCAAGAAATTGATTTGTTTTAGCAAGAAGTTTGTTTTACTGTTTTTAAGGGAGAATCAATATATAGAAGAGTGAGTAAGAGCAAAGGCATCCTTGGAGGGGTCTACTAAGAAATAGAAACAACAACTGAAAGAGTTTCTAGAAGCATACAAGGATGTGTTCAAGGTTTACCACCTAAGAGGGAAGTGGAGAATGAAATCTAGTTATTTCTAGACTCCACATTTCCAAACATTGGGTCATACAAGTAATCTGGTATAGAATCAAGTGAGGTGGAGAAACAATTGCATCAACTAATGGAACATGGTGTCATTCGACCAAGTACATCACCATGTGGGCCACCCATCATCATAGTGCCAAAAACGGATGGGACTTGATAGAAACGTATTAATTATAAGGCACCAAACAAAATCATGCTCAAGAACAAGTAGCCCCTACCTAGGATAGATGATCTGTTGGATTTGCTGCAGTAAGAAAAATACTTCAGGTTGGACTAAAGTATGGATATCACTAGGTTTGAGTCGGAGAAGAATATACTTAGAAGATCACCTTCAAAACTAGGAAAGGTTTATATTAGTTGTTAACCATGCCATTCAGCCTATGCAATGCACTAGCTGTGTTTATGAGGTTAATGAATGATATATTGTGCCATTTTATAGATTCATTTGTTACTTTTTGTTTCGATGATATACTAGTATATAGTGCTACTTTAGAGGAGCACATCTCACATTCGACACAGGTCCTGGAGACATTAAAGAAGCACCAACTGCTGGAAAATCTCAAGAAGTGTGAGTTTACACAAATTTTTTTGGTGTATCTAGGGTATGTGATAGATGGAAGAGAGCTGAAGATAGAATATTTCCAAGATGGAAGCCATCATGAAAGGGCCAGTGCCTACTAATGTTTATGAGGTTATGAGTTTCAATGGGGTGGCACAATAATTAAGGAAATTCATAGCCTAATTTTCAATAGTAGCAACACACTCCACACCATAACATCAAGTGGAAAGAGTTTCCTGTGGGGAAGGGTCAGCAGGGGACTTTAAGGAGATAAAGAAGAATAGAATTCAAGCACTAATTTGGCATTATCGAACTTGCAACAACCCTTCGAAGCATAGATGGCGTGAGTGGGTATGCTATGGGAGTGGTCTTGATATAGAGAGGAACGCCTATATGTTACACTTTTGAAGTATTCCATGGGGTGGTTCTTAACTACCCTACATACAATAAGAAGCTATATGCCCTGGTGCAAGCTGTGAAGAAGTGGAAACACAATCTAATGAAAAGGAGACAATAATACACATGGATCACTAGCCACTATAGTACCTACAAGCTTAGATTAAGCTACAGCACATCAATAATTACAAGTGAATGGGATTTATAGAATAGTTTCATTTAGTGATCAAGTACAAGAAGGGAAGCACAAACAAGTTTGCTACCATGATTTTAATGCCACCCACATCAAAGATCACAACTTTGGGAACTCTGATGCACAAGGATACATTCACTCATGATGCATATAGAGAGACATATTTGGAGGATGAGGACTTCAAGGAGGTGTTTCAATAGTTGCAGTGTCAGAGTCATGCACACAATGGCAACAACACTGCAGACTACCATCTATAGGATGGGTTACTCTACAAGCTAGATAAATTATGCATTCCTAAAGGTGAGTGATTGTAGCTAATTAGAGAGGCTCACACCTCCAAGGTTGCATGGAACTTTGGTGTAGGGAAGATGGTGGCCAACTTGGAGAGGTATTGGTATTGGCGTGAGATGCAAGAATGGATAACTAAGTTCATAATAATATGCATGCTTTGTTGTACCAACAAGCCTAGTAACAGGAAACAAGGTATATATCATCCCTTACCTATTATCATCCCTGACCTATATCCACTTGTCCTTGCGAAATCATTTCCATGGACTCTGTGGGAGGTTTACCAACAACCAGGAAGGTACATGACTCTACTTTTTCGTGGTAGTTGATAGGTTCAACAATATGTCTTTTATAATTCCATGTAAAAATACCATAAGTGGGTAAGAAGCATCAAACTTGTTCTTTAGACAGGTCTAAGTGCACTGTGGGATACCAAGGAGAATAGTTTTAAATAGGGACACGATATTTCTCAGTGCATTTTGGAGTACATTGTGGGAGAATATGGGTATGAAGTTGAGGGGATCTAGAATATTTCATCCACAGATAGATGGGAAGACATAGGTAGTCAATAGGAATTTGGTGCAGATTTTGAGGGCTCACAGTCATAAGCATCTGAAGAATTGGGATGGAATTTTTTTTATATATACAATACTATTATAACAGAGGAATCCACACTTCTACTATTAAGTCCCTATTTGAAACTTGTTTTCGGATATTTCCACCTTCACCTTTGGATATTGCATATTGGTAGTAGGGAGGAGTGAGGGAGGATCTGATAGGGGATGCCTTAAGGGTTAAAAAAATTGTTGATAATATCAGGAAGATCCATATACAGGTACAAGAGAAACTACAAAATTTACAAGAAAAACAAAAGGCTAGGCATGACCAACACATGACATATAATTTTTTCAAGCTGGGGACAAAATATGGTTACTATTGAATAAGGAGAGGCTACAAGGCCCTGATAAGAAAATAAATTCTTTAATCCATTTGAGGTACTGGAAAAGGTGGGATATAATTCCTATAGACTTAGTTTACCCCCATACATGCATATTTACTTAGTTGTGAATGTAAAAAATTTGAAACTCTATGAGCCTTCCATGTTAGACTAGGAAGAAGAAAAAATCCTACCTTTTGTAAAGGATTTGGCACTAGATGCTTAGACAGAGTTGATAGAAGATATAGTTTTGCAAAAGAGGTCCAGAACTAAGAGATAGGGGTGAAATGACCTTTGGTAGATTGGGTTGAAAGGAAAACTTCAAGGAAAATCTAAATTCTACACCTAAGAGAAGGTGGAGGAAAAATTTCCTCACCTCATTCAGTAGAATATTTAGGGACCAAAACCCCCCAAAATGGGGAGGTGTGATCTAGAATGGATCATTATATTTCTTTTATTCCATATCAACACTTTTAGAGTGGAAAAAGTGGAGGAATAAACTCATTAATCCATTTTTACCGGTGGGACCAAATTTGGAAAATTGGGGTTTGAAACCTTTCAGGAGCGTTTAAGGGCATCAAATGATGTTTTCTGGTTGTAAAAATTTGCCTCTCTTGTACGCCAACTTTTTTTCATATTCTACATATCAAGGCCTTTCCACTGACACAATAATTGCATCAATTAGACTCTGTATGCAAAGTTATGCCACTAAGAAGTTGAAATTCTTGTTCTGTCCACCATAATTCAAGAGGATGCCACATCATCCCCATTACTCATGTAAAAGGGGCTAGCTACCTAGTCATGATGAAGAGGAATCTAGAAGAGTCAATTTTCTAACTCTAATTAAGAGTTCAAGGATTCAAACCTAACGATTAGTAGGTTATCCAATTAATCATAATATTTTATATAGATTTATTGAATTGAATCAAAAGGCATTTTAACAAATCTTTTGGATAGATATAAGAGATTACGTTGAACGATCAGATCAAATAAACCAGGACCAAATAAATCCTAGTTGTGTTATAACCTGCTATTATTTGTTCTATATTAACAAAGTAGTTGACAAGGATAAGTAGAGAGAACATATAGAGGATTTGTGCATTGCAGTAGGCCATGGGCCACATGCCTTATTTCATTCTAATCACAACCATTGTCTATCTAGATAAAGAGAGTAGAGTGACCTCATCTTCTAGCTGGGTTTTCTCCTGAAAGGGTTTCCCATGTTATATCTTGTGTCAAATCGTGTTTTTTGAGTTTTTATTTTTCTTTTACATTATAGAAAATTTTAGACTAGAACTAGCCTCTTAAGGAAAAATAATAAAATAATAGTTAAAATAATAAAATAAGAGTTATGAATTTTGCAGGGCATAGAAGAAAACTATTTTTTTAATTGCATTTTTGGTTTATCTCCTTATATGTTTACTCAAATTTCAAGTGTAAACACTTTTTGTATGCAGAATTAAATTCCACATCAACGAGTACCCATTATGCATACTTTTGAGAAGACCCACATTAATAAAAATTGAAGATACATTATCAACACACTTTTTTAATGTATATTCATTTTTTTATCAATGTGGGTCTTCTCAGAAGTATGGATAATGAGTACTCGTTAGGTGTGGAGTTTAATTATGCATTAGAAGAGTGCCTACATGTGAGATTTGAGTAAACCTAAAAGGAGATAAGTCAAAAATATAATTAAAAAAAAAGTTTTCTTCTTTTCCCTCCAAAATATTTATATGTATCTCTTTTTAAATTTAAAGGATTTTGATTGGTTTAGATACTATAACATGAAAATTTCATGGGCACTTTTTTAGGTTCAAATTTCCTCTAATCTCTATTTTCTACATAATTATAATTTGTATGCATACACAATAAATAGTAATTCACACATCCATAACTCTAAAGAGAAATAAATCCTCATAGTGTAGATTTTATATTTTTTAGTATAATTTATCATATATGTTGTGATGAACTACCCAATGAATATATAAGACGATTTACAAATCAAACTTACTATAAGCTTGCAAGTATTGTAATGACTAATAATCTATGTGGATTACTATGTCCTTTCCCATAGATAATGTTGATTTTTGTGTAGCTTGGGAGGTACTCCAAGCCCTGGTGTTCAAGGGCTGGATTTCAAAGCACCACAAATGGGCTTGAGGTCCAAGCTTGTGGGTTTTTCACCCATCGTGATTTGGACCAAATCCATGATGGAGGTATGACATGTGATGGATGAGGATGATAGTGCTTGGTGATACGATTCCAACGCATCGAGAATTGTCTGAATCCAAGTTGTCATTAGAGAGAAATGAATTTTTGAATTTGACTAATTAATTATTGGTTACCAATTCATGTAGGCTTGGTGTGAACACAGTCCAATAGAAGGGTCCCTTCATCAATTCATTGAGCCTTCATATTGTATAAATCTGAGGTAACATATTGTGTTTTATAGCATCCAAGAGAGCAATACATCCTCTGAAATTTTGATGGAGAAAAGAATGTCTAGCCACAGCAAGAAGAGAGTCAAAGAGATAACGTGAGGAGTTCTAGAAGGCATCCTGATATTATTTATTTGTTGTAGGTGACAGCGTTCTGAGAAAGGGATGTCTTGAGGCGTGAATTGGGTTGTTCTTGGGTGCTTTTTTGGGCATAGAAGGCCACAAATTTGGAGGAAAAACAAAGTTGTTTTGAGGGAAGTTTGTGGAGGTCTGGAGGGAGGCTGAAGACGACAACAACTGTTGTGTTAGGCTGTAAGCCATATCCAACAACTAGGCCATCCTTTGGTGCTGCGTTTGGGTGATACAAAGCACAAAGGGGCAGTGTAAGTGTGGAGGGCCTCCCCTTTGGAGAAACACAACCCTAGAAGGGATTTCTTGCTAAGTTGCATGGAGGTTGAGTGCAGCATGGTGTGCCCTAACCAGTAATGCAGCAATACAACAGTTTGGCATGGTGAAATTAGCATTTGCGGAGGTGTATGGGGTCAAGATGTGACCAATATTTGGATAGTTAAGGGTAGCCTGTGGAAGTCAAGGAGGAGGGGCAAATTTGATGATTAGATGCCCTAAAATAGTGATTGATTCCATAGTGATTGAGCGGCAGAATTGCAACAGAATATTGTTGTACATTGGGTCAAAGTGTTGACTATTTCTTGGGCCAGTTTGTGGGTTGCTTGTAGGAGGACTTAGGAGTTGTTTGGAGGATCCCATGTGGATAGTTAGGAGGCCTACCAAGCAGACAAGGTGACATAAGGCACATTAGATCAGAATGCAAGAGGACAAGAACAAGGTGTATTGTAGATGGACCCATGTATGATGGATTGATGATTTCCTAGGCAAGGACACATTGATGTGCTCATATTTGTGCAATAGCTATTCTATTGTAGAGCAAAGGGCGGATGTGGAGAAGCTTGTGGGTAGCCAATAGAACGGTCTCCTAGGTGTGAGGATGCCCTAGCTAGGTACATATTCTATAACATGGATTGGCCACTCATGGATTGTTGGAGGGCAATGTGAGAGTGGACCAAGTGTGAACGTGGATTAGGAATTTATGGTCCTCTAAAGGACATTGTGATAGTGTCCAGGTTGGAGCCCGATGTGCAACACTTTGATGGGAAAAAGTGGTTGTTAGAGTGGTATTTGTTGAGCTCATGGGTATGATCAACCAAGAGTAGTTTGTGTAGCCCTAGACTTGTGTGTGGAGAAGGAAATCTACAACAGATGATGGGTAATCCTCCTAGCCCGTGTTCAATATGGGAGATGGGCATCTTGTAGTGATAGGTGGTAGTCCTCCTTGACCTATGTTGGTCTTCACCGGAGCAACATAGGAAGACCATAATGGGTTGAAGTCCCTGAGTAGCTGAGGAGCAGTAGTGGGTAGATTGAGAGTTGGTCACAAGTGGAGCTATGAACAAACCGACAGGAGTCTTGATGTGTTGTGCCCTTGATGGACTAAGGCACAACTAGTGAGCAGATTGGATAGCTAAGGTTCAATGGCCAAATGGACTTGGATTGGTGATAGAGGCAATGCTACAGATTGAGAGCTGAAGGACTGGACAGGTATAGGGTATGACTGAGAGGAGCTGAGAGAGCACGTTACATCAGCCATATGGTCAGAGTATCTTGTTGAGGACAGATTGGTTGTCGATGGATTGGCACTAAGTCCTAGTTTTGTATCTTGTACTAAGGGTCATTGTCCCTCGTATGGGAGCCCTATACTGTTGTATTATATGTTGTTAATATAACAAAGTTGGGTTGAAAAATTAAAAAGTTGTCTATGTTTTGCGCATGTGTGATTTATTGATTTATATTTCCATTGTGAAAAGTAGTTTATGGTTGAGATTCTTGGTTTGGTAGCGTCAGTGATTTTGAGACTCTAACATAGACCCAAGGTCGTGGAAAATCGACATGGTACCACAGTGTGTCTGAGCTACTTTGAGGGACAATGAATCAGAGTGTGCACAATGAAGCAAATCATAGAGAGTTGTTAGTCTCTAGATCATGGAGCAAAGGGATCAGCTGGAGACATGGAGATGTGCTCTTGATATACTACATGATGGGATGGGATGGGAGTTCTGGTGGATCGGTGGTGAACTTGGTGCACTTCAGTATGTTGTGTGGCAGTTTGTAGATCATGGACTTCTTATGCCTTGTCATGGATGGTTGGGACAACTCGAGGGTTTCTTTGGCATGGAAAATATCAGGTTGATTGAGATGGCTTCATGTGATGGACTACTGTTTGGCAAGCTAGAATCTTCATCGGATCATGATGTTGCATATATGAGATTGGTGGGATTTGCACGAGTGGTATTTGATCCAGGAGGATGAGTGTTTCCAGGACGAATCCAGTGGAGATCGTGTAGGAACAGAGGGAGTCTA
The DNA here is from genome assembly GCA_031772625.1 of Pinus tabuliformis. NCBI lineage: Eukaryota > Viridiplantae > Streptophyta > Pinopsida > Pinales > Pinaceae > Pinus > Pinus tabuliformis. The sequence goes on from CM062812.1 coordinate 980,856,627, forward strand.
GCCTCAGAGGGAGCATCCCTATTGAGGTTTGGGATCTTCATGTTCAAAGATTATGAGGCAGAGGCACTATCGAGATTGCCAAATTCATTCTACAAGGTATGCTGCAGTGATGGATGCCATATGGGCTAGTGTCATCGTCAGATGATGATAGTTACTTCCTAGTATTTGAAGTACCTCCCTCATTAAGAGGGAGTGTTTATTTTTGTGTAGTTTGGGAGGTACTCCAAGCCCTGGTGTTCGAGGGTTGGAGGTCAAAGCGCCACAAATGGGCTTGTGGGCTTGAGGTCCAAGCTTGGGGGTTTTGCACCCATTGTGATTTGGGCAAAAACTGTGATGGAGGTATGACATGTGATGGATGAGGATAATAGTTCTCGGTGGTACGATTCTAACACATCAAGAATCATTTGAATATGAGTTGTCGTTAGAGAGAAATGAATTTTTGAAGTGGAATAATTAATTATTGGTTACTAAGTCATGTAGGCTTGGTGTAAACACAGTCCAATAGAAAGGTCTCTTCATCAATTCGTTGAGCCCTCATATGTGTATAAATATGAGGTAAAGTATTGTGTTTTAGAGCATCCAAGAGAGAAATACATCCTCTGAAATTTCGATGGAGAAAAGAAGGTTTAGCCACAACAAGAAGAGAGTCAAAGGGACAACATGAGGAGGTCTAGAAGGAAATGTGATATTCTCTGTTTGTTGTAGGTGATAGCGTGGTGAGAAAGGGCTATTTTGAGGTGTGAATTTGTTTGTTCTTGGGTGCTTTTATTGTGTAGAGAAGGTCGTAGAATTGGAGGACAAACATAGTTTTTTTAAGGGTAGTTTGTGGAGGTCTAGAGGGAGGTCAAAGGCTACAACAACTGTTGTGCTAGGCTGCATGCCATAGCCAGTAGCTAGGCCATCCTTTAGTGCTGTGTTTGGGTGATACAAGGCACAAAGGGGCAACGTAAGTGTGGAGGACCTCTCCCTTCGAGAAACACATCCCTAGAAGGGCTTTCTTGATGAGTTGCGTGGATGTTGAGGGCAGTGTGGTGTGCCCTAACCAGTAGTGCAATAGTACAACAATGAAATGTGGTGACATCAAGGTTTGTAGAGGTGTATTGGGTCAAGATGTGACCAGTATTTGGATCAGTTAAGGGAAGCCTATGGAAGTCAAGGAGGAGGGGAATATCTGATGATTAGATTCCCTACACTAGTGACATATTGTATAGTGATTGAGCAGCAGACTTGCAGCAGAAGATTGTTGTGCATTGGGTCAAAGTGTTGACCATTGCTTGGGTAAGTTTGTGGGCTACTTGTAGGAGGCCTTAGGATTTTTTTGGAGGATCCCACATGGATAGTTGGGAGGTCTACCAAGTAGCCAAGGTGACGACAGGTACATCAGATCAGAAGGTAAGATGACAACAAAAAGTTGTATTGCAAATGGACCCATGTATGACGGATTGATGGTGTCCTAGGCAAGGACACATTGATGTGCTCAAATTTGTGCAATAACTACTCTATTGCATAGAAAAGGGAGGATGTGGAGAAGTCTATGGGCCGCTAATGGAAGGGTATCCTAGGTGTGAGGATTCCCTAGCTAGGTGTAGATGCTACAACGTGGCTTGGCCACTCTTGGACAGTTGGAGGGCAGTGTGAGAGTGGACCAAGTGTGAATGTGGATTGGGCATTTATGGTCCGCTAGAGGACATCGTGATAGTGTCCAAGTTGTAGCCCAATGTGCAACACTTTGATGGAGAAAAGTGGTTGCTAGAGTGTCATTTGTTGAGCTCATGGGTTTGATCAACCAGGAGAAGTTTGTGTAGCCCTAGACTAGTGTGTGGGGAAGGACATCTACAATAGATGATGGGTAGTCCTCCTAGCCCATGTTAATTGTGGGATATGGACATCTTGCAGTGATAGGTGGCATCCCTCCGTGCCTTATGTTGGTATTCATCAGAGAAGCGCAAGAAGGCCATAGTGGGTTGAAGTCCCTGAGTACCTAAGGAGCAGCAGTGGGCAGATTGAGAGTTGTTCACAAGTGGAGCTCTGGACAACCCGAGAGGAGTCTTGATGTGTTGTGCCCTTTATGGACTAAGGCACAACTAGTGAGTAGATTGGATTGCCGAGGTTCAGTGGCCAGATGTACTTGGATCGTTGATAGAGGCAGCAATGCAAATCGAGAGCCGAAGGACTGGGAAGGTACAGGGTACGGCTGAGAGGAGTTGAGAGAGTGTGCTACATCATCCAAATGGCCAAAGTATCTTGTTGAGAACATATTGGTTGTCGATGGAATGACACCAAACCCCAATTTTGTATCTTGTACTAAGGGTCGTTGTCCTTGGTACAGGAGCCCTAGACTATTGCATTATATGTTGTTAATATAATGCATTTGGGTTCAAAAATTAAAAAGTTGTCTATGTTTTGTGCATGTGTGATTTACTGCTTTATATTTCCACTGTGCAAAGTAGTTTATGTTTGAGATTCTTGGTTTGGTAGTGTCAATGATTTTGAAACTCTAACCTAGACCCAAGGTCGTGGAAAATCAATAGATAATTCTTCCACCTTTTGAAAACTTGTACAAAAGCATAAATATCCTTTTCATAGGCAAGTTAGTTAACAACTACCCCATGAAATACTTAAGATTGGTAGCATACGAGCCTTCCTCCTTTCATCAACACTGCTCCCATAACATACCCAATCACATATGTATCCACTTCAAGGGGCTACTGAAGTTCAATATTGCAAGAAATGGCGCTTGAATAATTCTATTCTTTAATTCCTCAAATTCCTTTCGCTTACCCTTTCCCCATTGGAAATTATTGCCACTCACTATGATGGCATGGAGTGGTGTTTTCTACTACTAAAAATGAGATTTTATGAATTTCCTAGTATTGTATTTCCCCAACGAAATTCCTAACCTAAAAAATATTGGTAAGAATTAGCCACTTCATGGTGGTCTCCATCTTGGAAGGATCTATTTTCAACTCTCCTCCACCAATCACATATCCTAAATACACCAAAAACTATTATGCAAGCTCGCATTTCTAGAGATTTTCCAACAACTGGCACTTCTTTAATGTCTCTTCCACTTGCATTAAATGTGAGATGCATTAGAAAATGTAACTAGGTTCAATCTTCATAGTTGATTGAAGATAAAAATTTATTTGATAAAATAAAAATATATATTTGTATACTGTCTTGTTTGGATATTGAAAAGAGAAAAGAAAAATGAAATTTGATTTTTTTTTGTATTCCAAGTAGCCATGTGTTTCTGGGAAAATTAGTGTCTTGTTGAATGACTAACCCTCTAGGTTTGGTAGCTAACCTAGAAACAATAGTTTAAAGCAATTCAATATCTTTCCTATGAGTGACAGATAAGAAAGAGATTATGAAAGACCAACCTGTAACTTTCGCTTGAATCCTCGCTTGATCTCCCTCTCCTTTGGCTGATCCTGTAACTCCTCCCCGTACTTAACACGCTTGGAGAGTACCTGCACAGCTACAGAAACAAAGACCTGTCAAAGCATAATGATCCATCACAACATAAACATCATAGAATCAGAAATATGATAAACAAATGAATGCATTTACAGTTAACACAATCAATTGGGAAAAATCTTGAAGAACTTTATTGATATCAAGGAGAATTACAACCCATAAGAAGTCTGATCTAGCGCCATCCTCCCAGCTTCAAGCCTTCTTCACCTCATGAATAAGCAAGAACATACCAATAATAACACAATGCTCACACCTCAATACTGAAACTAGCAACACTTCCTTACAACTCAGAATAATTCAGCCTTCTAATCTCTTGGATGAGAGATCCTTTTATAGATGATTGCAAGAGGGTGAGTCATCAATGGAGATGATGAATGCCATTCCATTTGTTGAAATTAGTTCCACAAGAGAGGGGAATTAGAGATGGTTTCCTAGTTCCCTTGGTCATCCTTGGGCAAATTCAGAGAGGCAAGTGGCACATGAGAAGTTTCTAGAAGATTCCATGAGTAACCAACTCACAAACTGTCTCGGAATTTTGTTCAACCTCGCCCATCGCACTTACTAAAGGGAAAAAATGCGATGCATATCACTTAGACAATGTAGCATGCATCTCACCCTAACACAGGGCTTTCAGATATGGTTCAGTTTAGGCACTTTCTGGATGATTTATGAGATGGAACTTTTGGGGAATGAAGCATTCAGATGACTAAGCTTCTTTAGGGTATAAAACAACTCTTTTAGGGGTTGATGAGCCCTAATATCATTGACATATGAGTTTGGGGTTGATGTGCCCAAATATATCTATAACACCAGGTCGACCCTCATAAGAGACAGGCCGGCTCCTCCCATTGAAGCACCCATTCACTCTCCTCCAGAAGTGTATAAATGCACCACATAACTTCTGTTGGGTTGTGTTATATTCTTTCCACGATTAACCTACGTAGTGAACCGGGGGGTTAGAGGGGGGGCATAGCCCCCCCTTCATTGCGCCGATTGCGCAGCAGGGGGGTCACAGGGGGGGGTGGCAGCCCCCCTTGTCCGGGGGGTTTGAAGGGGGTGGGTAGCCCCCTCTACAGGGTTCGGGGCAGCGCCCCGAGAAAAAAAAAAATTGGACCTTATATTAGGTTGGGCGAACCTACCTATGGTTTTTCGGTCCATGGTTTTGGACGCGATGGTTTTCGGTCCATGGTATTGGATGCTTCGGCATGTATAAATATGTATTGTAACATTGAAAGGAATATAATGAAAAATCAAGCTGGTAGTCCCGGTTTTGGGATCCAGGGGAAAATCTCTGTGTATATGTGTTTTATGTGTTATGCTCTCGCATTGTTTATTTTCTGTGTTTTAGAATTCGTATGCAGGTAATTTCTGTACAGGGTTAAAACCTACATTTGGTATCAGAGCTATTTTGGCTTCAAGGGGACGCCTTTGTTGTTGAGGGGTTTCGCTCGGGCCTGTGGTAGACCCTGTTTAGTGGGAGATCTGTGAGATCGATTCTGGTGGTGAAAGAAGATGGCAAGCAGCGGAAAGATAGAGATCGAAAAGTAAAGTTGAAGTTGCAAGGTGGAAGGGTTAGAACACTTCCGGGTGTTCTGCATATTCCTGCATTGGCCAGAAATCTGATTTCTGTAAGCAAGTTGGATGATGCAGGTGTAAAAACAGTGTTCGAGAAGGATACCTGCAAGATGGTCCGGGGAGCACTGGTATTGATGTGGGGAGTTCGGACTGGAACTCTGTACAAGCTACAAGGTAGCACTGTTGTTGATGGGTGCAACAGATCTGTAGTTCCTGAAAGTGGAGCTGAAAATCTAGTGGTCTCTGGAGAGAAGACCATGCTGTGGCATCAAAGGCTTGGACATATTGGAGAGAAGGGCCTTCGAATACTTCATGGTAAAGGTATGGTAGAAGGTATGAGTAATAGCTCTCTGGATTTTGATTTCTATGAAAATTGTGTATATGGGAAGCAAAATCGGGTGAGTTTCCCCTCTGGTGCTAAAAGGGCGAAACAGATATTAGAGCTTGTGCACAGTAATGTGTTTGGACCTGTGAAGGTTCCATCACTGGGTAAGTCTGTGTACTATGTATCATTTATAGATTACTTCTCAAGGAATACATGGATATATTTCCTTAAGAAGAAATATGAAGTCTTTGACAGGTTTAAAGAATTTAAGGCTCTGGTGGAAAATCAGACAGAGAAGAAGATAAAGGTGCTGAGGACAGATAATGGTGGAGAGTTTTGCAGCAAGGAATTTGAAGAATTCTGTAAGAAGTGTGGTATAGCATGGTAGAAGACTACTCCATATACACCTCAGCAAAATGGAGTCGCAGAAAGAATGAACAAGACATTGATGGAAAGGGCAAGAAGCATGCTCAGTGGTGCCGGGTTAGGACAGGAATTCTGGGCAGAGGCGGTGGATATTGCATGTTACTTGTCACCTTCATCAGCATTGGAGGATAATACTCCACAAGAAGTATGGACTGGTAAGAAACCCTCTCTTTCACATCTAAAGGTATTTGGATGTGATGCATATGTACATGTTCCAAAGGAGAAACGAACCAAGTTGGATAGTAAATCTGAAAAGTGCATCTTTATTGGGTATAAGGATGGTTTAAAGGGTTATAAGCTTTGGAACCCAGTAACAAGGAAGGTTGTGTACAGCCGAGATGTGGTGTTCAGAGAGGTGAAAGATTTTATTAAACATGAAGTCTAACCAAAGGAACCTGAGAAGATAGAGTTTGAGCTAAAGGAGGAAGAATCAGACCCTACAACAAAGGAGGAATCAGAAGATGAAGAGCCACAAACTCCGGCTCTGAGAAGATCAATTCAAGAAAGAAGGCAACCAGAAAGGTATAGTCCATCTGCTTTCTGTTCAAATTTTGCTTTGTCTATTACTGATGATGATCCCAGAACTGTGAAGGAAGCAGTGGATTCAGAGGATGGAAAACTCTGGAAAGAGGCCATGGTTGACGAAATGGCATCTTTGCACAAAAATGAGGCTTGGGATCTGGTGGAGTTGCCGGTTGGAAGGAAACCCATTGGCAGCAAATGGGTGTTCAAAAAGAAGACAAATGCAGAAGGGAAGGTGGAGAAATACAAAGCTCAGTTGGTAGCAAAAGGTTATTCCCAGGTGCCAGGAATTGATTTTGGTGATATTTTTTCTCTTGTTGCCAAGGTAACTTCTATTAGGTTACTTTTATCTGTTGTTGCTGCTTTTGATTTTGAGGTAGAACAGATGGATGTAAAGACAACATTTCTTCACGGGGATTTGGAAGAGGAAATCTACATGAAGCAACCTGAAGGCTTTGCGGTGAAGGGTAAGAAAGAACTGGTATGCAAGTTAAAGAAGTCTCTGTATGGGTTAAAACAGTCACCAAGGATGTGGTATTAGAAATTTGATACATTTATACGGGGACTTGGCTTCACCAGAAGCAAAGCATATCACTGTGTGTATTTTAAATTAATTGGTGACCGTGTTATTTATCTGGTCTTGTATGTGGATGATATGTTGCTGGTTGGAAATGACAAAGAAATTATCCAGGATTTGAAGACCCAATTGTCCTCCAAATTCGACATGAAATATCTTGGTGCTGCAAACTATATTTTGGGCATGGAAATTAAAAGAGATCGGGCAAAGAGGAAGCTCTGGTTAAACTAGAGGAAGTATGTCGAGACAATACTGCAGAGGTTTAATATGCAGGATAGTAAACCGGTGAAGGTTCCTATTCCTGTAGGTGTGAGGTTATCTGCTGAACAGTGTCCCAAGACACAAGAAGAGGAAGAGGACATGTCCCATGTTCCATATGCGAGTGCAGTCAGTAGCCTGATGTATGCAATGGTATGTACTCGAACAGACATTGCACATGCAGTGGGAGTATTGAGCAGGTTTATGTCAAAACCAAGGAAGGAGCACTGGATAGCAGTGAAGCGGGTTTTCAGGTATTTGCGTGGCACTAGTGATTATGGTTTGTGCTACCAAGGAAGACCAGGATTGGACAGAGTGTTGGATATTCATGGCTTTGTTGATGCAGACTGGGCTGGAGATCTGGATTAGAGAAGATCTACAAGTGGCTATGTGTTTAATCTATTTGGAGGTGCAGTCAGTTGGATGAGTAAGAAACAATCTGTAGTGGCACTATCAACTACAGAGGCAGAATACATGGCAGCCACTCATGCAAGCAAGGAAGCAGTTTGGTTGCAGAGATTGTGTTCAAGTATGGGGTTAGTACAGGAAGTTATAAGAATAGACTGTGACAGCCAAAGTGCAATTTTCTTGGTAAAGAACCCTACTTATCATTCAAAGACAAAGCACATTGATGTTCAGTATCACTTTGTGAGGGATATGATAGAAGACAAAAAGGTGTTGCTGGTAAAGGTGGACACTTTGAATAATACTGCAGATGCATTGACAAAATCTGTGAGCTCTGAGAAGTTCTCTTGGTGTAGAGAAACAATGGGCATTTCAGAGCTGGAAAAATGACTAAGCTCTCCTGTGGCCCCTTGTGGAAAGAAAACAACAAGTGGGAGATTGTTGGGTTGTGTTATATTCTTTCCACGACTAACCTACGTAGTGAACCGGGGGGTTAGAGCCCCCCCTTCGTTGCGCCGATTGCGCAGCGAGGGGGTCATAGGGGGGGGCGGCAGCCCCCCCTGTTCGGGGGGTTTGAGGGGGGCGGGTAGCCACCCTCTACGGGGTTCAGGGCAGCGCCTCGAGAAAAAAAAATTTCGACCCTCTATTAGGTTGGGTGAACCTACCTATGGTTTTTCGGTCCATGGTTTTGGACGCGATGATTTTCGGTCCATGGTATTGGATGCTTCGGCATGTATAAATATGTATTGTAACATTGAAAGGAATATAATGAAAAATCAAGCTGGTAGTCCCGGTTTTGGGATCCAGGGGAAAATCTCTGTGTATATGTGTTTTATGTGTTATGCTCTCGCATTGTTTATTTTCTGTGTTTTAGAATTCGTATGCAGGTAATTTCTGTACAGGGTTAAAACCTACAACTTCCTCTAAGAAACAAAAATTCAATGATACAATAGCAAGAATCGACATCTGATCCAAGAAGGAGAAAAATGAAGACTAAAAGATCCAATAAGTTGAGCAGAAAAGTCGGATGCTTTTATTAAGAAGTATGAGTTTTGTCTAAGATGTAAAGAAGGATGAAATTATCTAATCATAGCACAAGTGTGTTTAAGCTTTATGGAGGTAATCCTAAATAGTATTTGCGAAAGAAATTCAAGTGATCATTCCACAAGATTTGAGATTCTGTAGTGGTATGGGTAGAGTTTCCTCTATTATTTAGATTTGATATTTTGCAGTAGTATGGTTCAAATTTATTATGAAGAATAAGTCTGTTGTTAAAATCATATTAACTTGTGAAGTGAAGCCTGTCATGAAGCCATGTTCAAGAAAAATATTTTGTGGCTCATGTGACGATATATGAAGACTGTGGTACGTGTGATATGAGGTTGATTTAATGTCAGATTTATGGACATACTCATGAAAGAAAAATTTCCTAGTGGAGGGATGATTTGGCACTTGGAATACTGGTGTATTGAATTGGATTTTTCTATGAATGTATAAGGAAAGGATTCATGGTTTTCCCCTTGGTGGGGTTTTTCCCTAGTTTGGAGCCTAATTCTTGGTGTTGTTTGTCTCCTGTTTTATTTTCTTGCATTCTAATGGTAATTGCTTGATGAAGAAGAAGATTAATAAACTAAGAAGAATCATAATAATGTTCATAAGTAATAATCATGTTAAGGAATTCACTTCTATACTAGAATTCCAACATGGTGTTAGAGCTTAGGTTGGAAAGAGGAGGCCTGAAGATCACCAATTCGAATGTCCAGGGCTAAGGATCACTATAACAACTCCTATAACTATTGTTCTGGCTCACATTATTATTTTTTGATGATAGTAAATAATGGCTCTTTGGATTACTCTCTAAGACAATTACAATGGCTCATTCACACTGGCTATATAATGGTTTAGAGTTATAGTTGTACAATGATGTTTATATAATGATTTGATACATCCTTTTTATGAATCAAATTACCTACAGAGGTTCATATATCTACAAACTTTGTGATGCCAATGTCATTATTACAATGTATTATATGATTTGATTTCTGGCTTGCTGCTCTTTTATGGTTTTTTTCTCCCTAATGGTTAACACATCATTATGGCTTTATATGTGGCTCGATGACTTGTATTACAGTCATATACCTAGTATACACTTACAAAAATGGCTCATTGATGACATTCTTATATACCTCTATGGCTCGCTATGTGTCCTATCTTGTAATTCATATAATAGTCATGAAGAGGATATTATATCAGCATCACATATATGTAATTCACACTCTATTCTAGCTATAGCTATATTACAGTGACATTACACTTGCACCTATGACGGAGATCCTAAAGCATGTACAAAGGCTCGTTCTTTATAACTATGATTGTAACTCATATAAAAATTTAGTATGAATCCTATTAATTCCATGAAGGCTTTCTTTTAATCTTAGAGGCTCAATTAATAAACCCTATAAATCGCATTCCAGTAGATCACAATGGCCCATTATTGGCTCACACCATATTTTATGGATCTCACTTTTTTCTGTGGAGGACTCGCATTGTTTCCTAGGCTCAATATATATTATATATTTTGGATCACATAATTATGTGGATCATATAACTTTGGCATCACAATGGATCACTTATCTCTATAGTGAAGTGCATAACATTGCCTTGATTTTCAACAATGGCACACAATATATACATTGCATAGGTTCTCTCAAATGCATGTTGACCTCTCTCTGTGAATCATACGAATCATGGAAAAAATTACATAACATGGTCAAGCACTAGAAAGTTGGAGCTTGATACACTTGCTATCAAAGTAATAGAAGAGACATCAATTTAGTGATTGAAGAAACAACTCATATCTTGCTTATGTTTTTAGCAAAGTCCAAGAATAAGGATTACAGACTTGGTAGTGATTTCTTGTGATATCCAAAAGAGACAATATTATGAAATTACTTCTACAATACTTTGAATTATGATTTCAAGAATTTGTAAAACATGTCCTTGGAATAAAGTCAATACGTGACAACTAAGAAACAAGAAAAAATGGGATGCAATGTATCCCTTTGGCTCAGACTTGAAAGTTGGACTTGGAAGGATAACCATGATCCTATATGGTTTACGCAATGACATAATATTTAGTGTAAAGTATATGAATCATCTTTGAAAACTGAAAGGACTAAAGTACATAACCATTATAAGGAAGGGATTTGAATTAGGATCTTGTAAACCCCATGAAGATGAAGCACCTTTGTTGAAGAATGATCTGCGCTTGATAATTGAAGAAGGAGTAGATCCTTGAAAGGCATGGTGAAAAGGTTTACAAGTCTAGAAAGGCTTGATTAGTGAATGCATTAGGTTTGGAAAAAACCATAAGATGAGTTGTTGAAATGAAGAAAAACCTGTATGATGTCTAGATAGAAGATGTTAATAAATATGAAATCAATAGGGAGTTGTTACTCTTCACAAAAGATAAGTACTCAATATTTCTTCCTTTATTGATTTCTTTTGTATTTCAGTCTCTTGTTTTATTTTCATTACTTAATTGTAACTATTTTTTAAGATATCCCAGAGAAGATTGCAGGTACATACTCAAGGTTGTCTGGAAGAAGTTAGAATATCAAAACAAAGTCTATAAGAAGTCTTGGATTCCGAGGGAGCTTTGAATCTAGAAAGGGTTATGGATATAGAGGGAGCTTTGGATCAAAAAAAAAACTATGAATTTAAAAGAAGGTTTCGATTCAAAGGGAACAATTCAATTCTCAAGTTTTCAGGTATATCTTTAAGTATTATTTTTAAATTATATTTAATGTCCAAAGTTGTGATAGGCCTTTGACAAGCCTCTGTCTTGTATGAATTACAAGTACTTCAGGGACAAGCTTGGATTTGTTAAGACAATTTCTCTCTATAAGAGGGAGCATTAATGAGATAACAACAGGGGAAAACATTTGGCCCAAACTACTATTGAAAGAAAACATTCTCCTAGTTTAGGAAGAATGATCCTTAAGGCCCATTTACTATGAAGAGAAGGTGCCTTTCTTTGTTGGCCCAGTCACTCCATAAGAGTGGGTGCCTTTCGTCAGGCTTGATTACTTGTTGAGTAAGCCTTTTGGCCTAGAATGAGGTCTATGATTAACCAAGATAATGGTAACCCTGTGATGTAAAGGATCCTTTAAGGTTTGACCATGTGGTGTGAGGAGTTGAATCTCATCTAGGGTTTGGCCTACATCATATAGTTGGAACATATATGTTCTTGAAGGTTTGAACTTGGTGATGAAAAACTTGTAATAGTATGTATACCATGAGGTTGAGGCACCAACCAGATCATGGTGACTAGTTGTTGTACCTTAGGCTAGATATCCCGTATGATGGTACATAGGGTTGGTACCTTGGAAGTAGTCTAAATGGTACCTATATCCCTGTAATATGTCATTTTGGTACCTTAGCAGTAGCCTAGATGGTACCTAGATCCTTGTAAGATGTTGGGTTGGTACCTTGGTAGTAGCCTAGATGGTACCTAGATCCTTGTAAGATGTTGGGTTGGTACCTTGGCAGTAGCCTAGATGGTACCTAGATCCTTGTAAGATGTTGGGTTGGTACCTTGGCAGTAGCCTAGATGGTACCTAGATCCTTGTAAGATGTTGGGTTGGTACCTTGGCAGTAGCCTAGATGGTACCTAGATCCCTAAGAGATGTTGGGTTGATACCTTGGTAGTAGCCTAGATGGTACATAGATCCTTGAAATATTTTACGTTGGTACCTTGGTTGTATCCTAGATGGTATTTAGATCCCTGAAACAATATTTGATGGTACCTAGATCCCTAGATCAACATGCCTTTTGGATTGGTGTCTTGGTAGTAACCTATATAACACCTAAAATCATATAGAAGCATGTTTTTTGGGTTGGAACGTTGTTTGTGTACAAAAAACTATTATCAATCTAGAAACTTTCTTATAGATTAGAATAGTCTGGTTAAGTCATTATGAATACCTCCCTAGTTAAGAGGGGGTGTTAGAAAATGTAACTAGGTTTGGTCTTCATAATTTATTAAAAATAACAATTTATTTGATTAAAGAAAAAATTTATTTGTATGCTATCCCATTTGGATATTGAAAAGAGGAAAGAAAAATGAAATTTGTTTTTTTTCTTAATTTGTATTTGTATTCCAAGTAGCCAAGTAATCCCTCATAAGAGACAGGTTGGCTCTGCCTCTACAAGCACCCATTCAGTCTCCACCAGAAGTGTATAAATGCACCATATGACTTCCTAGAAGAAATAATTCAATGATAAAATAGTAAGAACTCACATATGATCCAATGAGGAGAAAAATGAAGACTATAAGATTGAATAAGTTAACGAGAAAATTCAGATGATTTTATTAAGAAGTCTAAGTTTTGTCTAAGATGTAAAGCATGCCAGAATTCTCTAACATAGCACGAGTGTGTTTAATCTCTATGGAAGTAATCCGAAACAATTGTGAAATAAATTCAAGTGATCATTGCATAATATTTGAGATTCTGCAATGGTATGGGTAGAGTTTCCTCTATTATTCAGATCTAAAATCATGTAGTTGTATGGTTTTAATTTCTTATGAAGAATAACTCTATCACTAAAATCATATTGACTTGTGAAGTGAATCCCACCATGAATCCGTGATCAAGACAAATCTTCTGCGGTTCTTGTGACGACATATGAAGATTGTGGTACCTGTGATATGAGGTTGATTTGATGTTATATTTATGGACAAACTCATGAAGGAAAATTTTTCCAGTGGAGGGATGACTTGGCACTTGGAATACTGGTGTATTGACTTGGATTTTTCTATGAATCTATAAGGAAAGGATTCATGAGTTTCCCCCTTGGTGGGGTTTTTCCCTAGCTTGGAGTCTAATCTCTGGTTTCATTTGTCTCCTTTTTTATTTTCTTGCATTCTAATGGTAATTACTTGATGAAGAAGAAGATTAATAAACTAAGAAGAATCATAATAATGCTCACAAGTAATTATCATGTTAAGAAATTCACTTTTGTACTGGAATTCCAAGAAGATGTGTTACTATATACCAATATATCATCCAAATAAACAATATAAAATGAATCTATTAAAGGGCACAATATATCATTCATTAATCTCATGAAAGTAGCTAGTGAATTACATATGCCAAATAACATAACTAATCACTCATGCAAACCTTGCCTGGTTTTGAAGGTAGTGTTCCAGGTAATATTCTTCTTTGACTCAAACTTGGTGATACCTTGACTTTAAGTCTAGTTGGTCAAGTATTCTTCTTGTTGAAACTGGTCCAACAAATCATCTATCCTAGTAAAGGGGCACTTGTCCTCAAGTGCAATTCTTTTTCAACACCCTATAATCAATCCACATCCTCCAAGTCCTATCATTCTTTCAAACAATTATAATGGGTGACCCATATGATAAGGTACTTGGTCGAATGAAACCCTATTCTAACAACTTTTGCAATTGATTCTTCACTTTGTTTACTTCTACAATGAACTACTTGTATAGCCCAATGTCTGACAATGAAGAGTCTAGAAATAGTTGGATCTCGTGCTTCACTTCCATCTTGGGTGTTATCCCTTTAGACTCTTGTAGCACTCCATTATATGCCTATATAAAATCTTCTAATTGTTGTCTTTGTTTCGTAGTGCACCCCTCTAGGGATGAATTTTCTCTCACTAACTCTTCTACAAACTAATTTTCTCTTAAAAATAATAAAACATATGTATTTCTAGAATTGATCAATTACTTGGCTTGGTTGGAACTTACCACTGAAATTTTGTATTTTCCCTTGTGCATGTTGATGGTGAAGGATTTTCCATCCTTGATGAGGTAGTACTAGTTGGATCTCTACATGAATATTACATCCTACATGTACATATAGATAAATTCCAAATAGTATTCCATATAGATCAAGTGGAACTACATCTATTTTTACTTCATTAATAAAATTAGAGCTAATAGAGAATCATATTTTGCATTGTTTGGTTACCTTTATTTTTGCATCCTTATTTACAAATTCCAATGGATATGGTCTTAGATGATGATCTGAAAATGGAATGTACTTGAATAAAGGGTGCAAAGTATCCATTTCCAATAATTTTAAATGTGGAAATAACTCCAAGGTTAACTCTGAAAATGTGAGAACTTCTTATTTCTAATACAGAGATAGACTGTAGGGGAATTTACCAGATATGTCACCTCTAAAGAGAGGATGAGATCCAGAGGCTACCTGGCGCTCTACAGGCTCTACCTAAAGAAATAATAGAAGTAAACACTCATATGTCATTAAAATACTCATGCATGAAGCTTGATGTCTTGCGGAATAAAACAAATAAGTTTGAGTAGTTGTTTAGGTGTTTATGTGTGAAGGCAAGTTAATTAAATTTGTTGTTTTACACATTATATCATATTTGTTTAGCATGATTTCTTCAAAAAGTAATGACACAAAGATGATGAAGAAGTTCACCCCTCCTGGACTACATCTACTGGACCAAGCCTCCCAAAATGGGCTTGTCCTCTTGTATTAAAAAATCTGCAAAGGCTAATACAAGAAAATAAGTGCCTTTAAAGGCCATTCTGACTGTGAAAACAAAATCATAAGATAGGAAATAGCTAAGAATGCTCTTCCCCAAGCACTAAATAGTGAAATTGTACCCTAAACAGTACTTTCTTCAAATGGCCCTAGTGGCCCTTTAAACTTCTATGAAGAAGTTCGAGATGAAGATGACCTCCAATAGTTCTAAAATCTCTGCCAGTAGACTCAGAAGGTCAAAAAAAATAGAATTAGGCTTTTGAATCACCGAAAATGGATGAATACAACCCCCAAACAGCTCAAGCATTGGAATGGTCCTAGTGGCCCTGAAATCTTCCCTGAAGAAATTCGAGGTGAAGAATGCCTCAACAGGCAAAAAGAGCTATAGAAATGGACTCAGAACATTGAATACAGTCAGGAATGACCTTCGTTTCACATTCAATGACTGTACACAACCCAATGCAGCTCCAACACTGAACAGGTCCTTGTGGATCCTGGAACTTCCCTGAAGCAAAAACACCTAAAGACAACCTATGTTGGCTGTGAAACCTATGCCAATGGATTCAGCATGTCAAAGAGACCCAAAATCCAAAAAAAAATCCTCTCCAAAAGGCTTTTGCTAGCCAAAGTTATGGCATATTAATGAACTGCCAGTTGCCCCTGAATTAACTCCAGATAAGTTTAGTTAAGTGCCCTTTAAGTCCGCCAAAGTTGGCGGGACTGCCAAAATTGGCACCACCGCCAAAGTGATTTCCATTCTCGCCTTAACCGTCGGGTTGACTGTCAGTTCTAACTGCGCATGTGACCAGTTTTGGTGGCATTTTCGGTGGCCTTAAAAGTTTGGTTGGCAGATTTGGTTGGCGGTTATCATTTTCTTCGCCGAAACATGTGACCACCGTCATGTCGTTTGAGTGCTGACCGCCACCCGTAACTGCCGGGCATAGGGCCAGGGTTCCCGAACCTAGGTCATATGCAGAGGGGGCTGGCCCCCTTTTGAGCCCGCCCGACATCAACTCATAACTTAAATAAATGTTTGCCCGGGGCTTTAACAAGACCCACCCACCTAGCTTGACAGTGAAACGCTGCCCTTGTGTTTGGTAGGTTGTGGGTTCGACCCATCGATTCGCCACTCAAAAATTTTAATATCCCAAACCTTCATTCATCTTGGGGCCACGTCGCGGCCTCTGGGCTTGCCACGTGGCACTTTCTGTTTGGATGCTAGAAATGGAATATTCTCAAGAATATTTTAAAGAATATTCCTTGGAATATTTCAAGGAATATTCTGTGGAATATTTTATTTTAAATTAAAAAAAAAATTCAAAAAATGGAGGATATTGGGCGATTTTAGAATTGGAATAACTTCTACATACGGAGTCTGTTTTCAAACCGTTCATGGTGCCGAAATCAAGAAGACGAGACCTATCCAGTCATTTAGGTTTGAACCAGTTTTGAGCACTTTCATTTTTGAGCATTTTTCGACATTTGGTCTTGAGCTCCTGATCACATCTCCAAAATGAGAGGCTTTTGGACCCCAAAGTCTTACTAAAAACTTTGAACTGAATTGTACAACAAATGAGAGAATAAAAACATCCTCTTTTGTTCAGCGAAATGAGCAGAAATATAACTAAAATCTCCTGCCTTGCCAACTATCGTCATGGCAAATTTTTGCTGAATAAGCCAAGTACTTGTCGAATCCCGACCAAGTTTTCACCAGACAAGTCTGAAAATTGCAGAAACCAGCAATGACACTTGCTGATGTATGAGCTGAAATCTTCCACTGATCATGCAGGTTTGCCAACTGTCATTATTCCCATCAATGGCACCTCCTTCTCTAGAAGGAAAACTAAAGGTGACTTAGGCCAATACCCACAACAAACTTCCAAAAATGAAGTAGTTATAGAAGAATGCTTGTACCAGTTGTAGCATGATGAAAGTAATGCAAATGCTCATCCAAAAATCTTGGGATACATGCTGCAAAAACTTCTCCAAAAAGAAGTACAATGGTTCTGTTCATGAACAATAAAAGTAAGCAAACCATAATGAAACTAGTAGAGACCCATGCTGAAATTTGAGGCTACTTTGCTTGCATGCTTTTCCTTGCTCATGGAATTGTGCATTGCTTTGTGCTAATTTCGTTCCCTGCACCAAATGACACCAAAGGTACCTTGTGCAACAAGACAATCATCAACGACAAGTTGACCTGCAATGTGCTAAGCAATGGACTCAACCATAAATGTAGCAAGGGTGTACACAACCGACACAAGTCGACAAAACATGTGCAACATGATCGACACAAGTCGACAACATAAGTGACACGATCGACCCAAGTCGACAATATGCATGCCACAATCGGCACCAAATCGATAAGTATGTGCGACACAAAACACACAAGTCGATAAACAATGTGCTACACAATCGACAATGTAAAAAGTTTGCTCACAAGTGACACTAGTCGACCAACAACAAGATACATTTATAACCACATATGCGTGTATCATGTACAATGAACTATATACAGTTTGACAAACACACCTACAACCTCTATGTACAGGTGCAACTTCAACTCTTTTTTTCAAAGACCCACAAGTACATCAACTCAAAAAACAACATGTGGGTGACAAAGAGCTGAAATGAAAAACATTGTTGCAATAATAGTGAGTACCATACTCATCTTTTAGCTTCACGGCGAAATTTTTGAAACAACATAAAAAAACATGCATACATCCAAAGTTTGTATATGTACAAAAGGAGTACGTCTTGCTGTGTCAAGAAGTCCATCCACTTCTCACCAAGCCACTTCCATGGCGATTTTTTCTGCTGCAACTTTTCCTCATGTGAACCTTCCCTTTTCACATCAATAATGGCATTTGTGGTCCCATCTTTGCCAATCTTCTCATCCTCTTGCTGCATGTGTGTGGGATGATGAGTTGGATGTAAAGTCCAACAATGAGAGACAACATGTCCCTTCTTTTGGAAAAAAGTGCAAATCTTATGCACCTTCTTTGAAGGTAGTCTTTGCTTCATCTGTTCCCTGTGTGCTTTCTTACTCATCCAGCATCTCGAAACATGATAATTAAATTGACCAAAATATGTACAAGAAATCTTTCTTCCATTAAAGCATGTAAAATTATCATGCCTTGCAGAAACACAATCAAATTGATCATGAGAAGATTTATACCTCTTGTGCTGCTTTGCATGTTCATCCTTTTTGCCTCCATGAGGAGATGAACTAGTAGAGGCTCCAACTTTCAATTGCAGACTAACATCATTGTTCTTGTCTTGAAAACTGCCTAAAATTGCATGCTTGCCATAAGCTGCATGTCTACCATCTTCTTGCTGCAACAAAGGCTTAAAGAAATGGCAATCATCTTTGAAACAAATTTGACATATTTGCCTCATGGAACTTGGAACAAAAGTTCTCTTTGAATTAGCCTCACATGCCTTCATGGCTTTTGAGTCTTCGCCATTAGATTGCACATAACCAAGTCCAAGATTCTTGGGTCATTCCTCAACAGAAAGGGGTTCAATCATGCCTTGTGCATGCTTTCCTAATCCTTTGCCTTCATAACCCATCTTAATCATTAACTTGGATCCTACTCCCCTTGTATGCTTTTCGAAAGATCCAACACATCTTTCTAAAGAGGAAACTAAAGACAAATCAGAATGGATTACCTCTTTCTCACGCATGTTCTTGGTCAAAGCCTCTTGTGCTTGATGAAGCTGCAAATCCATATCATGCAATCTTTGAAGAATTTCTTCCTTCTCCTGCTTCATGGCCAAAAATTTCTCACGAAGCTCCATGCTTTCTCTTCTATCCTCAAACAGGATCTGCACCATATCCTTCAATATAAGGAATTCACACTTCATATCCTCATCGAAGAACCTTGTGAAGGAGGAAACTTCACTTGATGAAGTTGTCATTATAATGTCAATGAAAAAATTAACTTCAACAATGTTCTTAAAGCTTTTCAAAACAAATGACAAAGATTTTTCACCCAAATGTCTTTACAACCATCACATATTCAAATAGCCAACAACACACAAATCAAGTGAAAATCTTGTTCAAGCAGCCAACAACAAATCAACTCAAGTGAAAATCTTGGAGTGGTTTTGAGGTCCTTTGGGGTAAGGAAAATATCTTCTATTCCTTTTTGTCTTCTCCAAGACTTAGCTAAGTAGTAGCTATCCCCAAACTTCAGCAAACTCAAACAACATGCAGTTTGCAAAATAGTAAAGCAGTCAATCTTCTACACTGCTTTAAACACCTTTCAAGCTATACAATCAAGATATTGTGATGTCAATCAAGCAAACCAAGTGCTCTGATACCAACCTGATCTAAAAATGGAATGTACTTGAATAAAGGGTGCAAGGTATCCATTTCCAATAATTTTAAATGTGCAAACAACTCCAAGGTTAACTCTGAAAATGTGAGAACTTCTTATTTCTAATACAGAGATAGACTGTAGGGGCATTTACCGGATATGTCACCTCTAAAGAGAGGATGAGATCCAGAGGCCACCTGGCCCTCTACAGGCTTTGCCTAAAGAAATAATAGAAGTAAACACTCAGATGTCATTAAAATACTCATGCATGAAGCTTGATGTCTTGCAGAATAAAACAAATAAGTTTGAATAGCTGTTTAGGTGTTTATGTGTGAAGGCAAGTTATTTAAATTTTTTGTTTTACACATTATATCATATTTGTTTAGCATGATTTCTTTAGAAAATAATGACACAAAGATGATGAAGCAGTTCACCCCTCCTGGGCTACATCTGCTGGACCGAGCCTCCCAAAATGGGCTTGTCCTCTTGCATTGAGAAATTTGCAAAGGCTAATACAAGAAAATAAGTTCCTCTAAAGGAAATTCTGACTGTGGAAACAGAATCAGAAGATAGGAAACAGCAAAGAATGCTCTTCCCCAAGCACTAAACAGTGAAATTGTACCTTAAACAATACTTTATTCAAATGGCCCTAGTGGCCCTTTAACTTCTATGAAGAAGTTCGAGGTGAAGATGACCTCTAATAATTTTGAAACCTCTGCCAATGGACTCAGATGGTCGAAAATAGCAGAATTAGGCTTTTTAATCACTGAAAACGGATGAATACAACCCCTAAACAGCTTAAGCACTGGAATGGCCCTAGTGGCCCTCAAAACTTCCCTGAAGAAATTCATGGTGAAGAATGTCTCAACAGGAAAATAGAAATGGACTCAGAACATTGAATACAGTCAAGAATGACCTTTGTTTCACATTCAATGACTGCACACAACCCAATGCAGCTCCAACACTGAACAGGCCCTGGTGGCTTCTGGAACTTCCCCGAAGCAAAAACACTTGAAGACGACCTATGTTGGCTGTGAAACCTGTGCCAATGGATTCAACATGTCGAAAAGACCCAAAATAAAAAAAAAATCATCTCTAAAAGGCCTTTCCTAGCCAAAGTTATGGCATATTCATGAATTGCCAGTTGCCCTTCAATTAACTCCACCTAAGTTTAGTTAAGTTTCAGTTAAGTCCACCAAAGTTGGTGGGACGACCAAAATTGGCGCCACTGCCAAAGTGACCGCCATTCTCGCCTTAACCGTCGAGTTGACTGTCAGTTCTAACTGCGCATGTGATCGGTTTTGGTGGCATTTTCGGCGGCCTTAAAAGTTTGGTTGGTGGTTATCGTTTCCTCCGCCGAAACATGTGACCACCCTCATGTCGTTTGAGTGCTGACCGCCACCCATAACCGTCGGGCGTAGGGCCAAGGTTCCCGGACCTAGGTCATATGTGGAGGGGGCTGTCTCCCTTTTGGGCCTGCCTGAAATCAATTCAAAACTTAGATAAATGTTTTCCCGTGGCTTTAACAAGACCCGCCTGCTTGGCTTGATGGTAAAACACTGCCCTTGTGGTTGGTAGGTCGTGGGATCAACCCATCGATCTGCCACCCAAAAATTTTAATATGCCAAACCTTTGTTCACCTTGGGGCCACATGGTGGCCTTTGGGCTTACCATGTGGCATCCTCTGATTGGATGCCAGAAATGGAATATTCTATGGAATATCTATTTTTTTTTTAATTCAAAAAATGGAGGATATTGGGCGATTTTAAAATTGGAATAACTTTTGCATACGGAGTCCGTTTTTCGAACTGTTCATGGCACCGGAATCAGGAAGACGAGACCTATCTAGTCATTCAGTTTGAACCAGTTCTAAGCATTTTCATTTTGAGCATTTTTCAACACTTGGTCATGAGCTCCTGAGCAGATGATAACAAATTTCTAGTCCCAATATGTTGACCATATATGTTGTAATGAGATTCTCCTATGATCATGAGTCAAATAGAGCATCAATTTTAATCTTCTTGACCTATATCTTTATATGGAAGAGTTTGGTCATCTCCTTCTCTTCCTATTGCTGAAAGCTACTTAGATTCACCCCCTTAAGCATCGATGTGTAGAAAATATTCTCATCTATGTTTGAGCTATTTTCCACATGATTACTCAAATTTGTGGCCATGATATCTTTCTTCTTCCTGTTCTTCAATTTGAGTTATGTATGTAGTTTTCGACACTTCTCTTCTATATGTCCATAAATGTTATAGTTTTTGTAGTGGTTATTTAGACATTTTCATTGGTGTGCTATAATTGTTTTCATTTTTCCCTTCCCCCTTTCCAGTTCTTCTTCCCTTCTTTGAAATCTTCATGGTGTTCCTTCTACTTTGACCCACTTGTTTTCCCTTTATTCTGGCCTCTGTTTTCTAGGTATCATGTCTATACACAAGCCTCATTCATCGTTCTAGGTTTGAACAACATTACTTTCTTTTGCAAATGGCTATGTAGACCCTCTAGATACTTGAGGAGTACATTTAGGTTCTTGGGAGAGATACCCAACATTACAGTCATATTTCTTAATTTTGTGGTGTACTCCTATATACTCTACCCCTTCTCTCTTCCTAAAGTAATGCCACCGAATCCACTGGTCCTATACATACTCGACAGGGTAGAATTGATACTTTATGAGAGTTTTGAAATCCTCCCACTTAGTCACTAAAGGCTCCCCATCCAACCTCATGGTTTTTGTACGACTTTCCCACTAGGTTAGGGCATGGCCCTCTAGTTTCAAATGGAAAAAAAATGAATGAATGCTAAGATAAACCTCTAACTACTACAACCAATGATTTAATTTCAAAGTGTCATTGTCACCTTGAAATGGCTTGATTTCAACCTTCACTTCCATCTTGAACTAGGATTATGAATGACTCATGGAAATTGAATTGGTTTGTTCTTTTTCGAGTTATCTCTTAGCCTCCTTCTCTGGTTCTTCATGATCCTCTAATTTTCCCTCTGATATGACCCTTGAGTTGGACCCTATGTCTTCTTTGATTCCAACCTCATTAGCAACCATGAGAAGGTTCATCTACTTTTCCAACCTTTTGAATCTATCCTATATTAGATCTTGAGTATTATTAATAGATTCATTAGCAATTGATGGGTTGTTTTCAATTTCAGCTTAATCAATTTGGATCCATTGAAAATCCCCAAAATATACCCAAATAAATCTAATGTGATACCAATCTAATATGTACACTACCATGGATATTCCCCTTAATAGTTCATTGTAACATATCTAATAAAATTTTACTGAAATATGAAAATCTATATTATGAGGGTTAATTTTTCCTAGACTTGTTGAAGTTATTAAATTATTGTTTCTTCTTATGCATGAAATACATAAAATCTGGAAAATATAGGAAAAATTGAACAATTGCTCACAAAACCACAAGAACACAATATTACCTAGCTTGAAGGTGAGGTTTCTCTACTCTCCCTTTCTCTGAATGGAAATGGTGAAAATAGAAAGGGTGAGACATGTGGCTGAAGGGATGCCATAGAACCAAACCCTATCCATTCTTCCCTCTCTATCCAATCTCAAAAAATCTGTTCTTGTATGGAAAACATGCACTAGAATAGAATCAAACCCCTTTTCCTCCCATTAGCCCAGTTACAACATAGTTTTATAACCTACTAGGGGTTAATTTTGACCCATTAAACTCACAATGTGACCCATTCAACTCGCAATATGAATTACAACTTGTCCCTTATAAAACTTTATTCATATTTCCCACATGGATAACCCTTTTTTGTGAGTAATAGGGGTTGGCATGACATCCTCTTGAATTATGGTGGTCAATCATAATGGGTCAAATTATGGGAGGCATAATTTTCTCATACGAGCTCTGATTTAGGCGATTATTACACCATTAGAAATATATCATTGTGTCTATTATGAAATATAGGCATATAGTAAGGTCAAGACCAAAAAAATTGTTCATTTAAGGGTCAAAATTTATCATGATTTTTTTTGCCCACTAGTAAAAATGGCCTTGCAAGTTGATTCCTCTAGTTTTCCCATTATGATAGCATTAATATGGATGGAGAATAATATGATGATACAATCCAAATGATCAATAGAATAAATATGATATATACTGGAAAAATAATGGCTATTACAATTTATTCGATAGTTTAGTTCACATTATAACTATTGTTCTA
This sequence comes from Pinus tabuliformis, assembly GCA_031772625.1. Classification (NCBI taxonomy): domain Eukaryota; kingdom Viridiplantae; phylum Streptophyta; class Pinopsida; order Pinales; family Pinaceae; genus Pinus; species Pinus tabuliformis. The sequence goes on from CM062812.1 coordinate 980,880,273, forward strand.
TTAGTGGTTGAATCAAAATTACTATTAAAAATATAGGAACTGAGAATATCATTTGTTGTGGTTGCACTCTAATTGGATGATAAACTCGATATTGTTTCTTTTAGTGGTTGAAAACCTTCTATGATATGATCATAAGACAATACAACATCACAAATGAAGGTAAATTTGAGGTTTATCATATGGTAAAGATGTGAGAAATCACAAACCTCATTTCCATAGCTAGTCCTAGGTTAGCTTGCAAACAAATATAGTCCAACATTGGGTGAAATGGGTGTAATATATTGGATCAATTACTATAATACATTTTATATTTGAGATGAAGGGATTACTCGTAGAAAACATGTCTTCTACAAACATGGTTAAAAGGGAATTATGTGTGGGATAGGAGATCATAAACTATTATGAATCTAAATAACCTCAATCATTATCTATAACATAAAATTATTTGATGAAATACCATAATGATGGCAGTCTACATCATTGAGAATGTAACATCACCACAATACAACATACATCAAGTGCAGGGTGCAACTATATATAATGCATATACAATAATAAAAGAATCATTCAATAATTAAGTATAAATACTATCACCTTAGAATTGTATATGAAATGGAAAATACCATAATAACAAAAAATGGTGTAGAGTGCCGTAACATAAGATACATGATTAATCCAAAAGATGGAGAATTGGATTTTTATAATATCTCATGTATTATTGTTCCAATTCCTATTTCTCTCCTACTACAACACTGACAACCCCTAATATAAGGAAAGTTTATATCTTGTTAAGATCTTCCCAAATCTTGTGTGACCATATGCTTAAAACAAAATACATCATATTTATTTATCCCCTTACATAATTTTTAGGAGGTTATGTATAACCAACTCTCCCCATACATATATGAATCTAGAATTATCTAGGATAAAATATATTTATTCTAAAGCTCTTGCATCAGATTCCTGGGGTTTAAAAGTTTCCCATGGCCTCATGGCCATACTTTCTAATATGTTTCATTCCTCCTGGATCCCAAACTATGTGTTGTTGATTTCCCTTCGCTTTGTTGTTCTGTTGCTTTGCTATTATCTGTGCTTTTCCAGGAACACATACTTTGTTTTCTTGCTCTTCAATTTACTTTCTTTCACAAGAATCTTAGTTAGTTGATCCATGCTATTGATTTTCATCACCATCCTTTGACTTTCACATTGTTTCAGAACTTCCTTTTTGTCCCCAACTTCTTCAACTATAACAACATTGTTGGACATTCTTGGATGCTCCTCGTAGCTAACTGTAACTATGCCTACAATATTTGTGTAGTCTTCATCGATCTTGGGATTCGCTAACCACCCTTCTAGAAACTTTAATTCATCCTCAATATATGTTGTCTCATTTATTCCCTTTAATTGGAACTTTCATCAAATCTTTTACCTTCTTCATCAACTTCTTTGAGAATTTCTCCCTATTCTAGTTCACAAATGTGAACTTCTCCCTCTTTCATGAATCTCAATCCATAGATTTTGATCTATTTAACCCATACTTTCATCCTTTATATCACCTTCCTTGCATACAATTTCGCAATATGCCATTTAACTCTTTTTTTAAGCTTCCAACCATAACTCTAGTTTCCTCTCTCTTTTTCTTTTGTACCAACTCTTTTAGAACACTAAGTCTCTCCTTTAATACATCTTTTTATTTGTCTATGTGAGGCTCATTATTCCTGTCCATGTTTTCTCACATTATTTTGATCTCAATTCAATTACCATGCTTTTGCTACATTGCTCAGGCACCAGGTCTTTAAAATTGTGCCAAATTTATTCCCCCTTCAAGCTTGTGCTCTTCAACTCTTGAGTTTTAATTTTACATTAACATCTAAACTTCATTTTTAATTTACTCTTTACATAAATATTGTGGCTTTAACTTCACTTGGGATTTAATGTCTCAACTTCCAAGGCAACATTGGCTTACTATTTAACTCAATAAATTTTAATTACATGTTTTTCAAAGTCATTTGAGACTTATATATTTGAAAGAGGACAATTGACATACATTTTGCATGAAAACCTTTATAAATGTGACCAAAATACCTTGTGTGACCTTTTTTTCACCATTTGAAACTACACATGATAATTTTAATTTAACCATTAAAAAAAATCATCATGGACATGTTGTGGCCTCTCCATAGTTTTTTTTGTCAAAATGGGGACCCCTCATTTTGGTTTTTGGAAAACTTCCTTCTTTGGTGATTTGGTGACTCGTGATCTTTAGTGTTTGGCTTTGGAATTTTGCAGAATTTGATCATATAATGATAATTGGAATTGTTATTTTACTTGCTTGATTGACACCTTCTGCTACCTTTTGCATGACAAGATTCTCTTAATGGTCACAAGAAGATGAATTAAGCTTCACATGTGGTATATCTCCTCCACATTACTAGTACATTAACTACACCCTAAAAATTAGATCATTAATTAATTTATAATTTATAATCATATTGTAATATATTATTATAGTTTATTTATTTATTTTTAATAAATACATATATTAAAAAATATATAATTTTATTAAAAAATAATAATAATTAAAACGCATTTATATATAAAATTATTTTACATAAATTATATATAAAATAGTTGCTATATAACTCACCATATTGTAATTAATGTAAAGTGCAACATTTGTAATATATATTTATGTAACACAAAGTGCTTTAATTTGTAAAGGACATATAATACATATTTTAAAATACCAAATCAAAGTCGTATTATAATCCTATCACTTTAAAGTTTAAAAATATATGCAATAACGAAAATTTAATATTGTGTAAATAGCGTGTTCAAAATCTTCAATTCATTTATAGTTTAAAGGTGTTGCAGTAAACGTCAATTCAACTACACAACGTACACCTACGAATATGTGACCAGACTGGACTTTGTTCCTCGGTCGATAGATTTAAACAACCTAAGGAGAAAAGTTGTATGCACTATTGTAACCACGGGTTCTCCGTCTTGTAATCAGTTCATCATAACATTTGACACATTTGAAATTACCTTTTTAGAGCTAATTTTAGCATCTTAATTATTAATTAGGATTTGAACTAAAAACGTTAACTTTCATAGATAATTGTAATACATAATCTAGGACACTAATTTAATAATAATAGTAAATAGATAAATGTGTTAATATATTAACATTAGTTTAATTGATTATTACTTTTTAAAACTAGCATGTGTTAGTGTAATTTAACAATATTTGTAGTATTATAGGGAAACATTAATATAGTATAAGTATTTAGCATTATAATATAGTTACATACATTAGTATTAAATATAATATTACATATTAGAATTAGTATAATAATGATTTAGTATTATTTAATATAGTTAAAGAGTTGTAATTTAGATTATATAACATAGAACTTGTACTAATATAGATTAGTATCTAATGCATGAATAGTATTAAAGTAGTACTAACATTTATGTAACATAGTAGGACTAGCAACTAGTATTAACTAGACATAATAACACATAGGCTAGTATAATACATATGGGCTAGACTAACACTTAGATTGACATAGGCTAACCCCAGGTACGGTTTAGTTGAGCCATTAATTCAGCTTAAGGATTTACTTCTTTGCAAGAGCTTTGGAAGAAGGAAGATCCGATATTTCCCTTCTCGTTGATAAGAAATAGAAACATCACAAGCTAGCAGGGAAGGAAAGAGGATAACTAGACCCAATTGAACCAGTTGAAACCACCATTCTAAATGGAAAAGGAGTTGATTTAAGTTCCTGACTGGGTGGTCTCCCTTACATATTGATGAGGTCATTTTGGGCCATCAACATGACCATAATTTCATTACCTTCATTCTCCTTCAACATAGCGTCTCTATTCAAGCAAGGAAATATAGACAAAACTGATTGTAGCTATCATGAATCACCAATTCTCCTCTTTCTCTACTGAATTGGAAAATGCAGCTGACTCAAACAACCACTCCTTGAGTTACATATCTCATCATTTGGAGCTGTCTAGAAGCATGATCTCTACATCTATTGAGTGAAGGGAAGGTTTGAATGAATGCATATAAATACAAAGGAATTTCTCTAAAAAAAGGTCCATCATGGAAGCACTTACCTCATATTTTGAGAAATTGATGGTTTTGATGTCAGAAATGATATTTTCAATGGTTGGAAAAAAAATTCCTCAAGCCAGTATGTGGATACTGTAATGTGAACACCACCACTCCAGTTACAAAAAATATGAAGCATAGATTAGAAATCAAGTTGATCATGTTCTATCTAACACATTGACTTTAAATTATCTTTCATATAATCACTATTTGAATTCCAGAAAACCAAACCACTATTTGAATTCTAGAAAACCAAATCACACAAGAATATCTAATGCCCATAATCTACTTCATACCTGAGAAGTTTTACGAATGTTCTCTCTCTTTAACAAACAAATTGATAGCCATGTGTTGTTCATCACCAATAAAATGATCTATTCTCTTTGTCAATGGCTGCGTTCATCTATATTTCAATCTGCCACTAAGGAATTCACCCACATCGATGTTTATCACTCAAGTAGTCAATGATCTCAATCAAAACAATAAGAGTTCAACTTAATTTCACTTAAAGAATAAATGAGAGCATAGAAGAGAACGATAACAGAGATCAACAATTTACGAAAGTGAACTTTGGGAAGAGGGGAGTGACTAATTAAAACAATGAGTAAAAAAATATGCATACTCATTTTCTATTAACCCATCACATTATGGTTTTCCTTGATCTTCAGCTCAAGACATCTTTTCCGCACAACAACACTCTTCTTTTGCTTCATTTTTCTAGTCAATGGGCAATTCTATGAATTTTGTTGTAGCATTCAGAGTCTTAACTCACAATTTGAGTGACTCACAACATTCAGCTCTAGTCAATAACACAAAACTATCGTAGGTCTTAAAATGCATAGAGCTTCCTCTTCAAATACAAGGATGCTTGTGCCACTTCAAACTTCCATGCTTACTTCTTTCCTTCTCACACCATGCTTAAGTAATGATAATTTCCTTGGGTTTTTTCCAAATATGTTAGGGCCATGGATTGTGCTAGAGGCCTAATTTCATCCTTGTTCACAAGTAAATAAGAGATATTTAATTCATTATGGTGTTTTCTTATTATGTATGCTTGCCACTACTATTTCTAATTTGTCCATCCACACATTCATTCTCTATGTCAAACTTCTAACTATTAAAGATTCTTGTCAAACTAGAATAACACATGCTTAACATTTACAATGCTTATCACACCATACCTTCTTTGTGCAACTAGTAGGCCAAACTTCCATTGCGTCAAACCTCTCTTACATGACTAGGGCAAAACATTGTCACAATGGAAGTTTGCCCTTATAATAATTGCACTTGCCCTTCTTAGTGCTAATTCATTCCAAAATTTTCCAAACCACTTTAATGAAATCTTTACTCAATTCACATTTTAATTAAGATAATTCTTATTTAAACTTAATCTTATTTTCTTAACTTATTTTAAATTTTAAAAAATTATACAGATTTAAATCATTAAATTGTTAAGTTTTATATATAGTTATGATTTAGTAAGAAAAAAATACTTCATATTCCTAAGTTAAAATATAGAAAAATCAAACTCAAACTATATGGAAAATCTATCTTTAACCTCAATATATTTTTATTCCTTTTCATTATACACCTCATTTAACAAGGCACGCCATGTTTCCTCGTATCTTGCATATGCTGATGACCTTGACAAACCAATGATATTGTTAAACACACATGGGCAGCAAATGAATATGAAAGATAAAACCTGAGAATCAATTTTTATTAACAAATGACTTACATTTATAGTACATGTTGTGACCGTTGGGTTTCACATCCCAAGGTCTCTTGGACTCCTTTTGTCTATTCGGCTTCCACACTAACCCATTGAGGATTAGGTGTCCAACATTCCCCCCCTTAATCCAAAGGGTTATGTATGAGTCCAAGAAGAGAGTTGTAATACAAAATGTGCAAAAATGCATGGCAACACTAGGCTGAATGTGCTCTCTGAAATGTTGGTATAAAGGGCGGTGGTTTAAGGATGACCACCAACATTGGAACGCTTAGTGCAGTTCCTGGAACTCTTCCAAAACTGGCAAGAAGCTGAAGTCTTCTGCCTGAGGAAGTGCTCCTATTGTTTTGAAGAGGGAAACCTTCAACCATGAAAGGGAGGTCTCACCTCGCATAAAAGGGAGAAATTCAACCTGAAAAGGGAAGTCTCAACCTGTGATGGTTTAAGGATGACCAAAAACCCTGGAATGCTTAATGCAATTCCTGGAACTCTTCCAAAACTGGCAAAAAGATGAAGGCTTTTGCTAGAGGAAGTGTCCCCAATTTTGTTCATGGAATTCTTCTGAAACTGGCAAGAAGCTGAAGTCTTCTGCTAGAGGAAGTGCCCCAGATTGCCAATTGAAGGCATGTTCACGGGCATCTTTGTTTCTGGCTACAACTCTGAAACTGGTGTGGCAGGTTATGGTTCAGGCTAGTTTTATGTGGCTTTGAAGCTTGTAGATGATCATCATTTCCCCCCCTGTTAGATACCAGGTGAGATGATGGAGAAAACTCAACTGCAAGATTGTTCAATACTCTGGAACAAGTTCTGACATGTGTTTGGAATATATTCTTGGCTGTTGATGCCCATTGCCAAGAAGCGATCCATCCAAGATGAATCTTTGTTCTTGCAGGATGTTTGTTTCTGAAGCATCTGTGTGAAGAATGGGTGGTTTTATAACAATGCTTACATGGATGAAGATCAAAACAATGATCTTTCAAATGGCCAACTCGGTCACAGTGTTGGCATTTCACGATCTGTTGTTGTTGTTGCTGCTGTGGAAGAGGAGCAGAATCTGGAACAGTTGGAGATGAACTGTCATGAATGAATCCAGCACTCTGAAACTGAATGGGTTTTGAGTATGAAAGGACAAGTCCTTGTCATATCCAAGACCGGTTCTGTGCTTGTTGTGGACAAGCTGTTCCCAAGGTCTGATGATGGGCTTGGGAATTGCAGACTGAGTTTCTGCATCTGCATGTGCAACTGCTGCTTTATTGGGTGCTAAATTTGAATGAACTGTAACATTATTGTCTTGCTATTGATGGGTGATTGTCTCAATGTTCTGAACAAAAACAGGTTCAGAATGATGTCTATTTTGATGTAGCTCTTCTTGCTGTAGTTGTGATTCAAGCTGCAAAAAATCGATCTTTTCCTGTGCATTATGCAGGCAGGTCTGAATGTCACAGAGAGTGTCTTTTTTGATGTTTACCATCCCATCGTCATTGGACTGTATCAAATTATTTAATAAATCTAATACATCATAAATTAAAGCCATTTTGACTTGCAACAAAAGAGTACTGAAGCAGCTCTGCCTTTTTTGTAAGCTAGAGAAAAAAATGGAAATTAATAAAGTGGCTTGGATATAAGTCTTCTAAAAAATCTGTAGCAATGAGGCGATGTCTCTATAAAGAGACCAAACCGTTATACAACTTGTCTGCAATTTTCTTCAACACTTCTTCACGATTCGCGTATCTTTTACCACCATCTTTAAAGATTGCACAAAGATTAGCAATGGAATCAAAACCTCCACGCTAAATTTCAGCTCCTTAAATCAAATCCTTTGTCTCAAATCTTTGATGAATATATGCAAACTTCCAAAAACCTTACAGCCGTGTGTTTCAAGACCTCCTGACAAAAAAACACTAAACTGTACAGACTACTGATGCACAACAAATATGTGGTCTCTGAAATATATGTATGTAGCTTAAATTGGAATTTAAGCTTCAAAGGGAGAGACTGAAAACATTCAATGCACCATGGCAGATTCAAACTTCACTATTAATATAGATTCTCTGGGACTTCACTGTTAATAAATGATGGTCTCTACTTGAGGCGTGTAATGTTCTGAATTCTAGTTTCTAATCATTATGGCACCAACGCGAGTGGAGAGCCTTATATTGAGCGGCCTAGCTGCAGGTTCTTCTGGGTATGTGAGAAACTAAGAATCGTATTCTATAACCTTAAGTGGTAGTGTGCGTGCTCAAGATGTTGACTTCCTTCCACAAATTGCTAGTGATGGTTGGAATGGAGATACTGTAATCTACGCTCATAGAGCAGGAGAGCTTGTTTTACCTCCAAAAGGTGCTGCAATACCTATTACGTTGAAAGCGCTCGAGTTTAAGCTTTACACGGTGACTTCCGCCATTGTAGTCTTTGCTATGCTAGCTTCTAGCTCTTCCAATTCATCAAGGTCCAATTCATCATCGTCTTCAGCTAGTATTTGCTCCTCTTCTTCAGTTGTAACCCTAGAAGTTGAGGTTTCTGCCTTTGAATGACTTGGGTTCTTCTTCACCTCCTTGGCCCAATCTTCTTCGTCTTCCCTATTGTACTTTTCGTAAGCCTCGGCATCATCAACAGCCCGATCCATTGTTGCAGACAATTGCCGGAAAATCTTCTAATTCTGCCATTTACGAAAGAATCCGCAGCACAGTTCTTTGTACCTGTCCTTCTTCACTTTCTAATATACTGTAGTCAAGACTAATCATGCTGTGTTTGCCATTATAATTGCATCTCGGACTGTAATATTTTATCGCTTTCTTAGCGTCTTGCTACCTTCTCACTGTGGAATTGGATATGCATTCAAATTTCTTAATGAATTGAGCCACCACATTCGTAACAACTGCACGAACGGGCTGCGTCCATCGACCAGGCTACACACATGTTTGCACTTACCTGACGTATTCGCCATGTTCCATAATTTTGACTTAAACTCTTGATCGATTGAAAAATACCGCTGGCATCCTCCAGAATAATGCCACTTTTCAGATGCCAAATCTTGATTCTTGATAGAGACCAAACAACTGAGAGGGTAATAATAGTCGAGCAAAGATTTAGTACCCTTTATGTCTGATAACAACTTTGATGCAATGCCCTTGATTACATTGGCATCACTAAATGGACACTTCAATATCTCACTGATTTTGAGTGCATAATAAATGTCTTTAATTTGTGCAGAAGAATATTTCAGTGCTTCAAATGCCAGTTGGCATGTCTGGTCCAAATTCTTCGCTTCGATGCCAAGAACCTGAAAACACTGCAATGCCTGATATGTTTCCTGGAGACACCGAATTCTGGAGACACCACTTGGTTGGGCAAATTTTGAAACGGTCTCGTGCAGGTCTGTATGCAATTTTGCTACTAGAGGACCGATTGTATGGGAGCGAAATTCAAGATGTAGAGCAGAGCAGAATTCAAGATGTGGAGCAAGAGCAGCGTATATGGAGTTAACGCAGAGCGTATTGATTGGAGCAGAGATGGTTAACGCAGAGCGACCAGATGACTCTAGTATGGCAGTGCAGTGAATCAGAGACCAAAAATGGTGACCTGTGGATTTCGAAGGATATAGAAACGACAACCAAAAATAGAGACCTGGGGATTTCAGAGGTCAGAAATGTCAGGATGGCAGGATAATGGCTAAAATTGGTCCTTCTTCAACGCAAAATACAACTGCAGCAATTGAACACAAGGTGAAACAGATAGAAACCCTGAAATTGATGCACAATGACAGAGAGAACGCACACAAGAGGAGAGAGAGTGCACTGATTCTATACGCTGTGGAATGAGTGGTGAAATTGGGTCATGAAAATGCCGCAGTCTGTCAGCATGCATGTGTCTAGCTGAGCCATGGGCAAAGGAAAGGCACACATAGATTATTTTACCAGCTGGCCATAGCGCATTACTGCAGAGTCTAGTATACTGTATGCCACAGGGAGAGAGAAATTCTAGCAAAAACTGATTCCAAGAATGAAATGCTTCCACTCATTCACTGCATCATCACTCAAATCTGTCCACAGAGAACTTCGTAAAGAAACAGCGTAGTTGACAGGGCACACTGACACATATACAGAGGGACAGTCCCGCCTCCATGGGAATTGGAGATACAGTGACAGGCATGAAATGGAATAAACATTTTTGAGCTAACCCTGGAATCTTCAGATCACCAGGCACAAGGACATTCAAAATGCTTTTCCATTGCAACACGTGGATATATATGCCTTCAAACGTTTTGTATTCCCGTGAATTTCGCTTAGACTTCAAGCTCAACACCAATGCATGAATCAACGCTCCAGGACTTTTAACTGTCAACATTTTTGCACGGCCTTCAACACATAGCAGAGGTCATATTTATAACCACATTCCACAGTCCAAGGCATACTCTGCATATTTAAATATGAACCAACGCATCTGTCTCACGCTATGTCAATGCTTTCCATACACCACATTGTGGTATTCATTCAACGCACCAAAAATTATACATATGCCAGCACAAATATATACAACGAATTCAATCATATATAAATATTTAGACCAACACGTATATAGAGTTTTGATTAGGAGCAGGCATATAAACTTCAAAACGTGTACCACTAATTCAATGCTCTATTCCGAGTAAAGCTTCAACAACAGCGCATGAATTAATCAACCAACAATATCATTGCACCGAATGGTCAATGCATAGGTCTGGTGAAAGAAACACAACAAAAGGCCACAAGAAAACAGTGACTCAAATATGAGAGCAGGCCAGAATTCGCCCGCTCTGGTACCATGTTAAACACACATGGGCAGCAAATGAATATGAAAGATAAAACCTGAGAATCAATTTTTATTAACAAATGATTTACATTTATAGTACATGTTGTGACCATTGGATTTCACATCTCAAAGTCTCTTGGACTCCTTTTGTCTATTCGGCTTCCACACTAACCCATTGAAAATTACGTATCCAACATTTAGTATCACTTAATTTGTGCTCAGAATACAGTTTAGCTCTACTTCATTATCAAATTAAAAAGCCAGAAAAAATGACACAGACATTTGTTTTATTTTCTTGAAATATGGGAAATAAGACACTATTTTCATGTCACTCCATTCACTCTTTATTGACGTCAAATGTACTGGATAACTCTGCTTTCTCTCTTAGACTAGAAGCTATCAGAGTTTGATCAATCCACTGCTGAAAATGAATCATTGCACTGCCTGCAAGTAGTACATTTCAAACCAACAGTGGTTATATATATATATAGATATAACTTCAGCTGTAAACCAACGTTCTTTATAAGTTATCTGTCAGTCGGCTAAAAGTTTTTGCAACTCAATATTTTCTTTACACTCTAATTATTAGAGGTCTGCAAAACCTATAGACTGATGACAATCTGTGCAATTGATATTAATATTAAAATGAAAATCGAATCAAATTTCAACTTTTATTCAACCTTTTCTTGCAGAAGACTGCACAAAACATTATTAAATCTATAGTATATTTATCTGAATAGAACAGCAACACCGGTTCTTAATAAATAAATGGTTTATACGTTTTAAATTTATGGCATTTCAAGCATCCATTTATATAAACATTTTTTAATTAATATAAACCTGAAATGTAATTTTTTAAAACATTACTATTTATAACAAGGGCTGCTGGATGCATCTAAGTCTATGCCCTTTATTTATATATATAATAAAAGAGAGCAAATTATTATTTTATATAAGTTGGGAGTTTAAAACTGGCTTAAAATTTGTCCATTCAAATATGTTAACAGTTTTTTTAATTTTTTTTAAAATATGTTTTGATGTTAGATATAAATTATAATAAAGAGGATGATAATGGCCATAGTGAATGTTTTAAATTGTTATGAGATACCAGCTTAGATTTATCTTAAATATGGATTTAACATGAGCTAAGAGGAATTCAATTTCTTCACGTGTAATTTTTTTTATAAGTCAATATATAGTTATTTTTTTTTTTTTAATTTTTAGATTTTTATTTTTGGCCAACATGAACAAAAATTCAATTTTGATAGTGGATGGACACCCTTACACATCATACTGAGCTGTAGAATAAGCCACTTGACTCAATTATGATTATTTTTATTTTAATTATAAATTTAATTTATTAAAAAGATAATCACACATTTTAAAATTATTATGGTTTTTAATAATAATTTAAAATTTTAATTATATATTTTAAATTAAGATAAAGTCTTCTAATAACTCAAATGTACAATATGTACAAATCTACCACTACCTTATTTGACTCATTTATAGTTATAGGAATTATGAAGTCATATTCCTTTACTCAACTAAATTATTTTACAGCCAGCAAAATATATATATAGAGTTTATAAAATTAAAAGGAAATCAAATACTATTGCAATTGCAATGGATAATATATACTTTTGTCTCCAATTTAAAAGCAACTCAATTCAGACAAACGGTATACTATATACCACAACATTAAATATTGTGCAATTAGATAAATATACAACGTTAAGTCATGCATGTAACTTATAATTATAAGTTACACACCATTCTTCCAAGATTAGGGATTGAAATGATGGTAATGCTAAGAGGCCAAATCATAAAATTGTTATTTTTTTCCATAAATTTTATTCTTTGAGATGTATACGTGAGTTATATATATTTTTAATATATTTATAAAACTTGAGATGTATACGTGAGTTATATATAATTTTAATATATTTATAAAACATGGATATGTTTAATGGGAATTTTTGAATTGGTTTTTTTTTTAATTTTCTACAGTCAATTTTATAAGAAAGTTGATAAAAAAATTATAGAATTGCAATTTTTAATTATATAATCCATAAAAATTAAAGTGTCTTAACAAGTTTTTTAAGCTGCTTATTATTATTATTTTTAATATGCATTTGAACAACTATTTCAAAATGGATCCTTTGTTGAACTCAATAATAATTTTGGAAAATGTATATTTAATATCCAACATTGATAAACAACAAAGTTAAAAATAAATTTGTATCCATCAAATCTATTTTGAAAATAATTTAAATATTGATTAGAATATCCAACATTGATAAACAACAAAGTTAAAAATAAATTTGTATCTATCAAATCTATTTTGAAAATAATTTAAATATTGATTAGAATTTGTTAAAAGACAATAACAATTGCAAACTATTTAAATCAAACAAGTTCTTACCAAAAATCATGTCGTTCTATTTATGAAACAATAGAATTTAAAATACGTAACAAATGTAAACTTTATTAACCACCAGCCTAGATCCATCTTAACACTGGTGCCAAGAGGATCATGTCGTATTAACCACCAGCCTAGATCCATCTTAACACTCGTGCCAAGAGGATCATGTCGTTCTATTTATGAAACATTAGAATTTAAAATACGTAACAAATGTAAACTTTATTAACCACCAATCTAGATCCATCTTAACACTGGTGCCAAGAGGGATCAAATCTCTCGAGGTGCAAACCTATCTTTTGAGTGCAAAACTTGAGGAAAGGTTTTCACCTCGAGAGATTTGATCCCTCTTGGCGCTTGATAGATATGGTGTTAAGATGTATCTAGACTGTGTGGTGATACAAAATTTGTTGAACATCTAATTATTTTGATAATTTTAAATATGCTAAATATGTCTAAGGTTAATTTGGTCAATTTAATTTTAAATTTTCTTAGTTACCTCAGTTTGTTGAGATGAGAGAGACGGTTAGTAACTTAACTTGAATGATGAAAAATGATGAAATACAAATTTTGCGTGCAAAGTATCAATGTAACAATTTTGATACATAGAAAATGTGAATACTAAGAATATAGTCAATTGCAAACAATCCTCATTGCAATCAATCTGAAACTATTTTTTTCCATTTTCTCATATCGATCATTTGAAAAGAGTAGCTGGAATCATAGACCATTCAAATATTTAACTCGAGCTACTGTAGTAAACAACATACCTTGTCTCTGTTGCTCTCTAATATTAATAGTAGTTTTATTGAAGAGAGTAGTTGGGATCATAGACCATTCAACTATTTAACTCAAGCTAATCTACAACATACCTTGTCTCTGTTGCTCTCTAATATTAATAGTAGTTTTATTGAAAAGAGTAGTTGGGATCATAGACCATTCAACTATTTAACTCAAGCTAATCGAGCTACTGTAGTAAACAACATACCTTGAAAAGAGTAGTTGGAATCATAGACCATTCAAATATTTAACTTGAGCTACTAGAGCTACTGTAGTAAACAACATACCTTGTCTCTGTTGCTCTCTAATATTAATAGTAGTTTTCTCTAAAGTCAGTCATTGCAACTTATGGAGTGTTAAAGCCCAAATAATTTTCAATGGTAGTTAGTTTCTATTACCCCATTTGAATGCAAAGTAATTACCAATATTGAATGATGGAAAATGAGAATAATAACAATGTACCTAATTATAAATTCAAGTAAGCAAACATTTTTTTTAGGATGAAAATTAAAGTATGGTATTTATGGTTGAATAATTTTTATGTGCTTACACTGAGAGAGTGTGTATGTTTTTGGGGTGAGAAGGAGAGACAAGGGGAGATAGAGATATAGATGGGGGGAGAGGTAAGAAGAGAGAGGCAAAGACAGGGAGGGAGGAAGAGATATGGATATGGAGAGAGAAATGTTAGAGAGAGAGAGAAGGGGAAGAGAGAGAGGGAGGGGAAAGGGAGGGAGGCAGGGAGAGAGAGATGGATATTGAGAGAGAGTGTGTATGTTTAGGGGCTGATACAGAGAGATAGAGAAGGAGAGACAATGGGAGATAGAGATATAAATGGAGGAGGTAGAGATGTGCTTACACTGAAATCAATGCACACTAATTACTTTGAAATTAATGTACAACATACATATTGTTGCATCAAATCAGAAATCAACATCTACACTAAAATCAATGCATGTAGTGTAAGGTATTAAATATGATTAGAAATCAACATCTACATTGAAATCAATGCATCTAGTGCAAGCAATCAAATAGGATTATAAATCAATATCTACACTAAAACCAATGCATCTAGTGCAAGCAATCAAATATGAGTAGAAATCAACATCTATGTTGAAATCAATGAATCTAGTGTAATGTATTAAATATGATTAGAAATCAACATCTACACTAAAATCAATGCATCTAGTGTTAGCGATCAAATAGGATTAGAAATTAATATCTACACTGAAACCAATGCATCCTATGCAAGCAATCAAATAGGAGTAGAAATCAACATCGACACTGAAATCAATGCATCTAGTGTAAGGTATTAAATAGAATTATAAATTGACATCTACACTAAAATCAATGCATATAGTGCATGTGATCAAATAGGATTATAAATCAATAACTACATTGAAATCAATACATATATTTTAGTGAAAATCTAAAATATTCATGACTTTCTAGATCTAACTTCTATGTCTATATTTGTCTTTGTGAGACTCTTTCTTCTTCCCTCTCTCTCCACCTTCCATTTTGTGTCTATCTGCCTCCTCTTCTTCTCTCTCTTCACCTCCCTCTGTCCCCTGTCTCACTCTATCTGCCGCTCCCTAACTTTCCTTATCTTTCTCTTCTTTCCTCTCTCCCCCTGCCATCTATATTTATACCTCTCTCCATCTCTCCTTATTTGTCTCTCTATCTCAAACCCCTAAACATATGCCACGCTCTCTCTCCCCCCATATCTACCTATCTCTCCCTCTTCCTTTCCCTCTCTATCTCTTCCCCTTCTCTCTCTCTCTCTCAAGCCCTCTCTCTTTTTCCTTCCTCTCTCTCCCCTTCTCTCCCACCTCCCTCTATCTCTGCCCCCATCATACACACACTCTCTCTCCACCCTCCAACTCTGTCACTATCTCCCTCCCTCTTTCTCTCTCTCCCCCCCTCCCCCCCCTCCATATATATGTCTCATAGTCTCTCTCTTCCCCTTCTTTCCCTATCTTTATCCTCTCATTTTCTCTCTCTTCCCTCGTCTCCTCTCTCCCTCATTCCATCTTCATCTCTCCCTTGTCACTCCCTCTCTTTCCCCCTCCAAATCCATCTCTCTCCCTCCCTCTCTCCCCCTCCTCTCTCTCTTCCTTTCTCTCTCTCACTGTGTCTCTCACCTCTATGTCTCTCTCCCACACTCTATTCCCCCTTCCATCTCACTCTCTTTCTTAAATATGATCCCATTGTATTGTATTTAAGAAAGTATTTAAATTAATAAAAAAACATAATTGGTTGTAAAATATTAAACCTATATTTTGGATCAATCATGTTAAAGAAAATACAATAATAAAAAGATTAAAAGAATCACCCACTATCTTTCCTCTATCATTGTTAATCACTTTGCTTTCACTTCACTTGGATCCTTGGTTAAGATGCATCTATCCTAGTTCTTTATAATATTATTTATATTATATAAATTTAACATATGTATATATAAAAGTATCCTCATATTTTAATTTATTAAAACCTCCATTTAATCTCTATGAAACTATTGTTAGTAGTTGAGAGGATGGAGGATTTAGATATGCTTCAGAAGTAATTATAACCTTTTTGCTCTTAGATTTAATTAAAAAATGTTATAAAATTAAATTAAAATAAAATATTTTTATTTTGAAATAAGTTATTGTTTTTGGGCATGTGGTATTGATAAGCCATGGTATTGGCTCATGGTATTGTAACAATTAAAAGCCTAGATCCATAACATAATAATCAAAAGTCTAGATGGCCCATGGTATTGATAAACCATGGTAGTAGCCCATGGTATTATAATTTTCTTCCCTCCTCTCCCTCTCTATCTTTCTCTTATGGGTATTGACCCACGATATTGTAAAAAAACCTACTTAGAAGTTAATAATATCCATGGTAAATATTCATGATTAAAAGTCTTGTCATATTGTAAATATCAAGTTTTTGTATGCTTATTAATTAAATTCATAAATAGAACACATCTATATTAAGTATTACAGATACATTAATTACATAAAATATAGTATTACAATATTATATGTTACCCAATATTTATAACCATCCCCACCTAATAAATAATACCTAAAAATACTAATTAAAATGTAAAATTATTAAAAAATTTAATATTTTGTGATTGATTTTTATCGAATTAATACTTTTATTTGAAATTCAATATCGTTTCTCTAAGAGTTAACATGTAGATTTTTAAAAAAAAGCAACATCTTGAATAAACTATTCAAGATATGTATATAATATTTTCGAGGACAGTTAGTCTGAACATCCGCCAACAACCACATTCGGTCGAAAAGACTGGAGTATAATAATGATGGAAGTTGCACAAAAATCGGCTATGGCATAGAATCGTACTAAAAAATGATTATTTCATTTTCAATCCATTGGGTGTAAAGTGAAAATAAGATTTTTAAAATATTAACCAATCACATCATTATAATCTGATTTTTCAACAATTATATATATATTCGAGAATGTATTATCAAAGTTTAATTAATAAATAATTAAAAGTAAATAAATAGTTTTTATAGAGTAAAAATTGAATGAATAAATGGTTTTTTATTTATAGTAATCATATAATCATTTTAAAGATAAACAGAATTAACGAATTCAAAATTAATTAAAAATAAATCTATTATTTTTATAAAAACTAAAAACTAAATAAATACTTTTGTTTATTTATAATAATCATGTAATAATTTTAAAGATGAACAATATTAACTGATTCAAAACGCATAGCAATCTAAATAATTTATATGATGATTCGTTAAATAACATTACAATTTCTTAAAAGCCTGGGCTTCCCTGCTCTGCCCCTTGATTTTTCAAGCTTTTCAAATAGTTTACAAATTATTTAGAGATGGGAAGTTATACATAGTAGTGCTGGATAAATTTATTTTAAATAATAATTTATTTTAACTAATAATATTCACATGTGGTTACTATGGGATTGTTCAATTTTATGGATTTGTTTATAACATTTAACTCTTTCAATCTGCCAAATTAAACTTTAATTTTATTTTTAAAAATCAAGTGATGCTATATTTAACTACAGAGTATTCTAAAACTATTGAATATAAATTCATATTATAAAAATATAATTAATAATAATTAATATACTTTGTTATTCAAAATAAAATATTATAAATTAATATACTTATAATAACTACTATTAAATATAAATTGATATTGTTAAAAATATAATTAATAATAATTAATATACTTTGCAATTCAAAATGAAAAATGAAAAATTAATATACTTTTAATAACTACCCAATAATATAAGAAATAATTTATATCTTTTAAATAAAAATAAAAATAAATGTTGATTAATTTTAGATTTTAATATAGATAAAATAATTTTGATATGGTCATTTATGGGTTTACTATGGGTGGTTCCATGAAATTCAGTAATTCATATTATTTTCTTATGGTAATAGATGTGGTGAAATCTATTTAAATACTTGGAAATCTCCATTATTAGATGGCTCAAGGCTGGAGTTTGGTGAGCTTGGATAAGATTAATAAAAAATATATTTTGAATATTGGTTTTCTAGTGAAGGGTTTATGTGCTCATTGGTAAATTTATGTGCATCAAATTTGCATTGTCTTTGATATTTTTCTCTTAGTTTTTACATGTGGTATATGAACCATGGTAAAATGGCACATGAAAATGCATTGCAAGGATTAGTGTGGAGCATTCACAAAATTACCTCGAGTAAGAAGTACTCGATGAATAAGTGCATTGCAAGGATTAGTGTGGAGCATTCACAAAATTACCTCAAGTAAGAAGCACTGGATGAATAAGTGCTTGATTCGGCTTACTTGGCTTATTGTATTTCAAGTAGGGAAAAATGCAATAAAGAAGTAAAAAACATGTAGATGTTTCAAACATAATTTGCTTAGTCATATAGTAGTAATCATTTTTATGAAGTTAGAGTTATCACATCTAAATGGGCATATTGTTGAAGACATATTTAGGCTGGCTTAACTCTACTTTGATTCATTAGTGTAAAAGTCTAGACATAGACTTAGGTGATAGACAAATGAGCATGTTATATTCCCATAACCTAACAAATAAACTTTGAGGAGGGTAGGTGAATATTCCAAAATCAACTTTTGGTTAATATTTTACTCGATCATAGAAAAAATAAAATAACCTCATGCGTGAGTTTGGTGAGCTTGGATAAGGTGGTAAACATTGGCTTCATGTGCTTATTGGTAATTTTGTATGTATGGATTTTGTATTGTCTTTAGTATTTCTCTCTTAGTTTTTAACATGTCGTATATGAGCCATGGTAAAATGATGCATGGAATGCATTGAAAGGAATAATGTAGATTATTAAGAAAAACATGTTGAGGGAGAAGTAATTGATGAATAAGTGTTTGATTTGGTTTAGTTGGCTTATTGTATTCCCAGGAGAGAGAAACCAAGAAGTAGGTAGATCCTTTAGCATCATTTTTGTTAGATAACTAATCCTTGGGATTAAAGTTGGGTTAGTTTGTATTAGGATGATTGGTTATTAGAGTCCAAGAAGGTCCATAAATTAATTCAATGGTTTCTTGTATGTATTTATATGTACACAATGTACATCATTCATTGAGATCAATATTCATTAATATAGTTGAGTTTGGTTTCCAGTTGTGTGTCTAACAGTAGTATCACAACAAAGGTTAATTCTATCTTGTTCAATCTTCAACCACTAGTTTTGTGGCTTTTTTGACATTGTAGTCTTTATAGGTTATGATCTTCATAAATATGCAAACTCGACGAAGGTGGATGGAAAGAGAGGAGAGATGACTCACCTGTGAATTATATTGTGAGTGCAAAACCAATCAGGAGCACGAATAACAAAAGGATCTGTGTGAAGGAAGGAGAAAACAATTAGGTTGTCGATGAGTAAGAAGATGAGTAAGGAGAAAATAGTTAGTGTCTGACCAGTGTGATAAGGAGAAAACAATTTGTGCTCGACTAATGTAACACCTCCCCTGCGTCTCTCTATTGGAAATATGATTAATCAAGGCCATGGTTATTGAAGTCAGAATTGTTGTTCTCGGTCTCTATTGCCCCCTTCGATTCTGTATAGTCGTCAGTAATGGAAGCATGATCCAGGTATCATGTTAATGTATGCCACTGAATTTTGATTATATGTGTTATGAAATTATTAGTAGTAAATCTTAAAGATGCGAGACCTTGGAGAGCATGATCATATCTACCTGAATGTAATGAGGTGACAATGCTGATTGGAGTTCTAAGTCATCTTGTACTAGAATCCTTGCAAATGAGACTCCTTGCGACTGTCCTCAATAGAGATAAGGTAAGAACAAAGACAATATTTAATATATTGTTCATTTGAATACGAGTAATCTTGTTGTCATATGATTAAAGGAGGTTGCAATGCATTGGAGGATTCATCTGTGATCATTATTTTTATGACAATTGAATGATATGTTTGCATCTTCCAGTCTATGAGTTTCATTTTTATGAAAATGCAAGTAATCCAATGAACCAAAGAGAACTGGAAAAACAATTGAATTTATCTTGTGAAAATGACAGTGTTTTTGTTATTCAAAGTCACCTTCCACATTTGTAAAGGATTCCAGTTGGACTCTATTGGAAAGAGAAATTGTGACAAGGATAGGGACCTCTTTGATTGAATTTATTTTCACAATTTGTATTTGTTCCAATATACTTTTCAATACATGAGATTCTAACATGAAACTTCTTGAGCTTTTCAATTGGTTGAAGAAAGTGGAAATGTAGATGATTGAAGACGTCAGTTGGTTTGGAGGATAGCTCTTGAAGGCTCGAATCTGTAGTGTTAATTATGATGTAGTTATGAATAATTTGTAGTGTTAATTATGATGCAGTTTTGAACTTCTGACGAAACAAAAATGAATTGAGGTTGCATTCATTCATGAAATTCAGTTGATAGCCCCATCATTGCTCATAATCATAAGTGCGATTGATTGGCGAGTGTGGATAAGACATAGGAGATTGGTTGTTGTTGTTGTTTTTCCTATTAAAGAAAAATTTATGATTCCAGGTCATCCAAGAAAATGTTTGCAGTAAGATCGAGCCATGGGAGCAGCATAAAGCCAAGACTTCACCTTGTTCATGTTGAATTCCTGTAAAATTGGAACATAATTCAATTGCTTACTCTCTCACATATATTCCACGTTCTTTGGTTTCTTTTTAAATCATTTTCTAAAAATTGCAGTTGGTTTGGAGGATAGCTCTTGAAGGCTCGAATCTGTAGTGTTAATTATGATGTAGTTATGAATAATTTGTAGTGTTAATTATGATGCAGTTTTGAACTTCCGATGAAACAAAAATGAATTGAGGTTGCATTCATTCATGAAATTCAGTTGATAGCCCCATGATTGCTCATAATCATAAGTGCGATTGATTGGCGAGTGTGGATAAGGCATAGGAGATTGGGTTTTTTTTTTTTTTTTTAAGACCCTTGTTGTTGTTTTTCCTATTAAAGAAAAATTTCTGACTCCAGGCCATCCAAGAAAATGTTTGCAGTAAGATTGAGCCATGGAAGCAACATAAAGCCAAGACTTCACCTTGTTCATGTTGAATTCCTGTAAAATTGGAACATAAGTCAATCGCTTACTCTCTCACATATATCCCACGTTCTTCAGTTTCTTTTTAAATCATTTTCAAAAATTGTGCAAGTAGTGTTATTTGTGTGTTTCCATTGGTGGTTGTACCTGTATTCACATTAATGTGGGGCCAAGAGTAATGATAATAGAGTGAGGCTTTGACACATATTCATATGATTGATATGGTGACTATAGATTGCGTATTTGGTAGCGTCCCTATACAAAGAACATGTTTCGTTGTGCCTACATCATGAAGCAACCAACACATCATAAAATTGACAAAGTGTATGGCTTCAAGTATTGACCAAGTGTGAAGGTGGTTCATTATTTATTCGATTTATTTGGTGTTTGCAAATATATGTTTTCAGTGGCATGGTTTAAAATTCAATGCAAGTGTAATATTGTCGATGGATTTGTGTACTTGAAGTCTTGCCCTTCCTCTTTGGTATCAACAGTCATTTTTATTGATTTGAATTGTAAGGGTGCATTTTCGGTTGAACCCAACACCCGAGATCAAGTAAAATGGCTCAAATTAGGAATGTATTAGAAATTATATACAATTTCATTAGTTTTACTGCTGATCAAACTGCAAATATCGGTAAAGTAAGTCTTGTTGATATTACAACTTGTTTACATGATGGTTTAGAGATAGCTGAATTTCTCTAGATTGAGTCTCAAGTACATTGAGACAATCTTAATTCAAAACAACAGTCGAAGAGTAATGAAGCTATTTCATGAGAAAAATTGGATGCAATTAAAAGTATTGATATGAAACATGTTATAAGACCTTGGGAAGAAATTACACATAACAAAAACAGAACTGGCGTTGGATATGATAAAGATATTTCTTTTTATGTGCCTGATTTTTCTAAACCTATACAATTTCAAAGTGTTGAATTTTTGAATGGTGTTGTTCCAGAACAAATTGATCAGTTCCAACATTGTGATAGAGTTGGACATGTGAAAGATCGGTGTTTTTGATCTTCACCCATGAGAGAATTGTGGAAAATGAAATCATCATTCACGCAGATGTTTCAGAAAGAAGACTATTGCAAGAGAGAAACTAAATTTTGGATGCATTGCTTCTTGGGATTGGTCGAAAAAAACTAAGAAAATTTATAGGTCATACTGCAGGATATGTTTGAGAGTGTTAACCAACCTTGTAATGATGAATAAATCTTCATCTTCTCACCCTGTATCAACAAGGGGGGAATTGTTGAGGTATGCTATAGGTTCGAAGATGTTAAGCGAGCCTGAGTCAAAGATCCATTGAGCCACAACCTGTACCAGTTAGAGCCAAAGTTATAGCTAGAGAGACTTCAATGTTTACTGAATAAGTTTTTTGTGAAGGAGCACTTCTAGATTCATAATTGTTCGAGGAACTACATTGATAGTTCTAGAGTTAGTGGTCACCTTAAAACCAAATTTTTGGTTGTTCTGAGAACTACTATGAAGGTTCCAGAATTGTTCTTGGTTGATACATTGAGTTCTCCCACATGGTTTGTGGTCATCGTTAAAAACCATTTCTAAAAAACATTCAACTCTTGGATGAGATGCATTTTTTCATTTTGATCTCTCATTTTTGAACTTTGACACATCCCTTCGGATTAAGGGGGAATGTTAGACAACTAATCCTTGGGATTAAGGTTGGGTTAGTTTTTATTAGGATGATTGGTTATTAGAGTCCAAGAAGACCCAAAAACTAATTCATCAATTTCTTGTATGTATTTATATGTACACATTGTACATCATTCATTGAGATTAATATTCATTAATATAGTTGAGTTTGGTTTCTGGTTGTGTGTCTAACAATTTATTTAGTCTTTTGGTAGTAATCATTTTTATGGAGTTAGATTTTGTCACACATATATGGGCATATTGTTATAAAACATATTTAGGCATGTGTACTTGTAATTTTATTCAATAGTGGAAAATATTTATGTAATAGATAGGAGGGCATGTTATAGTGTCCAAATCCCAATAAATAAACTTTGAGAAGTGTAGGTGAATAACCCAAATCAAGTTTAAAGGAAATGATGGGTTAATCTTATACTCAAGATTATATTCGATAAAATAACCTCTAGGCTTAAATTTTGGTGAGATCTCTCTCTCTCTCTCTCTCTCTCTCTCTCTCTCTCTCTCTCTCTCTCTCTCTATATATATATATATATATATATATATATATATATATAGAGAGAGAGAGAGAGAGAGAGAGTTTTGGTGAAGTGATTATAGGGTAAACAATCTCTTTATATACTTATTAGTAATTTTGCATGCATGGATTTTGTATTCTCTTTAATATTTCTCTGTCAATTTTTAACAATTAATAGATGACAATAATTTTTTATTTCAAGACATTCCATATTATAAGCTTTGATGTCTCTTTTCTTGAAAAAAAATATAAATGAACTATCCAATATGAATGCCTAACATTAAAAATATAATATTATAAACTATTAGTTATCAACACAACATAAAAACATATAGACATTAATTTCGTGCTCAAAGTTACATAGCCCAGATCAATAGTTTTTATTACAAGTTGGTCTACATTATCACAAATTATTCCCCTTTTGAAACTTGGTGAACATATGAAATGAAACATGCCCTTTTTAGTCTGAGCCCATTCACATTATAGTTAATTATGGTATTACAAAATGACCAAGGTTGTTGACCTATTGAACCTAATCTCTATTGTGGGGAGGAAGTTCAACAATTTCATAAACAAAGTTCCATATGATAAGCTTGACAAGAAGGATGAGGTTGAGGTAGAGTTGAGGAGCAATGTGTAAAGGTTGGAGGCTCATGCAAATCTCATCTTTGTTACTCATTGTTATTGGAGTAAGAAATACATTTAAATATGGTATTAGTGAGAAAAGACAAATGTAGGCTAAGGTATGTGTTGAACATACTTAAATATGGCACATATAGATAGATCCACATGAGCTATATTGTCTCATAATACAATAGAGATGAAAAAATGCATTCTAGAATGGGACAAAAATATTCTATCTTATGAATAATCAATATATTTGTTGGGATGAGTGTGTTATATACTTTTCCTTATAGTGGAGTAGGTAATAATTTCTAAATTCATAGCAACAATATGGAATGAATGCTAAGTTGTAGCAGGGAATAATGCTAAATAGTAGCAGGAAATAAATGTAGACCAATAATATGGAATGAATGTTAATTAGTATCAAGGAATAAATGTGGATCAATAGTAGGGAAAAAATTCTATGCAAGAACAATTGGCCAATTAATTCGTGACGGTTTCCAACATATAGAATAGGAAAACCATAAATTATTTATGGTTTTATTGTCCCTATTTATTAAGTGTTAGGCTTAGAGGAAAAAAAAAGTGTGAGTTTTAACTCACTATTATATTGCCAAAATTTTTCTAGATTCCTTATCCTATTGTTGAACACTCTTGTTAAGGGAAAAAAGACTTTGTAATGTATTGTAGCCATTTAATTGGTGAATAACACAATGACAATTCTTTGGAGTATGAGGTTTTCCTCTTGGGTGGGTTTTCTAGAGGAAATTGTTATCCAGTCATTATATGTTTATATATTGTTTATTATTGCAATTATGTTTATTTAATCTTTTCACATTCTGCCTCAATTTATTATTGGAGGAAGCATATTGACACATCTACTTCCTTTCATTTGGTATCAAAAATTGATCACCTAGTATCTCAGGCATAAGGAACAATGCCTTTAAATCTAATTTTTGCTTTAGTGGGAGGTTGCATAGAAGGAAATTTTGTTGCAAGCAAATAGTAAACACATCTAGATTATAAATGGATATGTTTAATGCCATTATCTTTGAGCTGTGGAAGCATAATATGGAGAATATTTTTTTAGATCAAGATATATGGGTTGCAATATGTAGAACTAGACCCCTTAATATGAAAGATGAAGAATGGGTGGTTTTGGAGAGAAAGATGTGAAGCCTCATTAATATATATTTGGTTGATTCTACATTATTGAATATTTTTGAAGAAAAAAACACAATTCTCTAGGAGAAGTCATGGGATTTTCATCAAGCTGAATCATTGGTTGAAAATTTTTTCTATCACAAAAGTTGCTTTCCTTGAGAATTGATGACAATGATTTTGTAGTTGAGAATTTGAATGCATTTAATCTATTACAACCAGTTGATCTTAGCTAGAATGAATATGTATGACAAGGACTCTTGCATGAATCTTTCACTGTGTTGTTTTCTAAATTCATGGGACAACTTGGTAATGGACATTATAAGCACTATAAAGACATTGGTGCATGATGAGGTTATGGCTACTTTGATCTCCAAGAATGTGAGTTAAAAAGTTTTTGAATAAAAAAATGAAGCCTCGGTTGTTCATGGAAGACTGAAGGAGAAAGGTAAGAAGAGAGAAAAGATTAAATCTAAATCTTATTAGAAACACGAGTCTCCTAGAAAGTCTAAGGAAATATATTGGAACTGAAACAAGGTTGATCATTTCAAAAGAGACTACAAGGAAGATAAAAAATAAGGATAAGAAGGAATTGATGATTATGATGATGATCCTGAAAAATATTATAAAGGTGACGATAGATATGCATGAGTTAGTGTAGCTTTGATAGCCCATATAGGGTTGATAGACTCTACAACTTGTTAGCCCCCTAATTTGCTCTCCTTTTTTCATTTTCCCCTTCCTAAATCATAACCATTTACCACTGTTTTACCTCTTTTATACACCCTCATCTTGCACCAGTCCAAGAAGGGTGACATATTTCCTATAAACTTTATTTTTCATATTTTAAACTTAACTTAGCATTAATTAATCATTTATTACATGATTTCTTACTTTTAATCACTCTTTGTAACTTATCGATATCTCCAATGTTTATTTGGTAGTTAAGTACTAACTGTGACTGCTGATCCTAGTGCAGGATCAGATCTTGCACCGTCACCAACACAACAAATCCTTGCAGCATATCCGAACCTCCTTGATCACCGCCTCATTTTGAGCAGCTTCAACCATGACAACAATATCGATCCAAAGGCAGCCAAGATCGAATCGCCCCGTTTTGAGCAACTTCAACCACGACAACAAGATCGATCCAAAGGCAACCGAGATCAAAACTATGAAGAACGAAAGTTGGAGATTGGCTACGACCAGTTTTGTTAACTGTCTAAGTTTAAAGGCCGAGAAGCTAAATTCTGTGGTTGGTTATGTAATCGGTTGAAAGATCTATTTTGGCCCTTGGCCAAAGATCTATATAATGTAGAATGTAAATAGGACTAAGGGAGTTTTTGGATAGAACAGAGACACAGCCAGAGAGGCGATAACAGGTTGCTATATTTTGTTATCGCCCAAATCTGGGCTGGACAATGTATTAACGCATGTACTTGCCTCAGTGAATTAATAAAAGAGAGCTTTGCCTCATGTTTTATAAATCGCATTTCTGTATTTGAGCTGATGAATTGATTAAAAGTACTAAGAAACATTTTTATTTAAAAGAGAAACATGCTGGTTGGCTAGGGCCCGGCCAACCCAGCACGTTTACCCTATTTCTTGTTTCCTGTAATTTGTGTTTATATTGTCAAGTGTGATTTAATTTTAAGCACATGCATTCCTGTCTGAGTGAAAGCGGATACATTGTGTGAAGTAGATAAATTTCCTTTCCTGCACTTGATTTCAGATTTGGTTTCCTTTTCCTGGTCCAAGCAGGAGAAATAAACCTGCACCAGTGCATGTTGGTGTGATATTTCCTTTTCCGTAGTTCTGTTTGGTTGGTTTTCTCGCCTGGTCCAAGAAAGAGAAATGAACCTGCACCAGTGCACATTGGTGTGATGCAACAAGCTTTCCTAGTCTACTTCCCGCAATCTTCTTTCTTTCATTAAATGCTTTATGATAGGATAAATGTATATGGATTGTTTCTTTATTCCCGCACTCTGTCAAGATCAGAAACATTCATTTTTATGTGTGAAATTTGATTTAACAGTATAATAGCACTTGCAATAACTAAGTACTCATTTTAAGAATTAAATGCTAAGTGCGAGAAGCTCTGATCCAGTGCAAGAACTAGTTTCTTGCCACGGGATCTGAGTGCTTTGAACCTAGAAAAGTTCAAACCCTTGCAGGAAGTAAAAAGCCTTTAGTAAAGAGACCATTTATACCTTCTGCATAAATCTTTGATTCCTGCACTAGTGCAAGAAGACTGCGATAGTACAAGACATATTAATACAAGAAGGAAATCTCAAAAGGAGCAGGTTTAAGGACCCATCTCATGAGACTGCTAAGTGTCTCTGCTAAAGAAAAACACACACAGTAGTTTATCAATAATTAGCTAGAGTGATTGCCCTAATTCCCTCTTGCAAATGCATTCTTCCTTGTTCTAGTCTTGGATTATTTTCATGGTTCAAGTTGCCTTTTTCTCTTTTTAGTTTGATTCTGCAATATTTCCTTTAAAGAAAGTAGGGATTTATATTAGAAAGATTTGTACCATCTTTGGCATTGCCTGTGCTTCGTCTCTAAGGTTACAAATCCCCCGGGTTGACAAATTAAGTGTTGAGGAGTTTTCTTAAGTGTAATTTTGGCACCCAACATTTTGGCGCCATTGCCAGGGAGGCGATTTGATTTGGTAAGAATTTTCTGATTATAAAATAGAGGTCATTTTTCCTTTATTTTTGCAGTATTGTTTGGAAAATCTTCTTTGAAGGAATTTTACTGGTGTTGATTGATTTTTGACAACATTTTCTATTAGAAGTTGTTTGTTATTTTTCTTTCTTTTTTGAAATGAATTCCTAGAAAAGGTAAGGGTTCGAAGCCCACTAAGGGCCAAAATAATTCTGAAAGAAATTCTCATATTGGGTCTCCTTCTGTAAGCAGGAATTCCAATCCAATTCAAACCCATCACGCAGGAACAGTCCACCTGGGTTCTGGTGACAACAACTCAGGTGTGGTTCAGCCTGTTGGGAGCAAAAGGGAAACAATGGCAGACCATGAAGATCATGTGGAAGGGACTGGTGAAAACCAGGTAAGTGGAGAACAATCCACTTTTGTGTTTCCAATTGTGGACCCTGATACTGTGGCGCAAATGAAGAATATTCCACCATCATCTCTCCCTCATTTTTGTGGCAAAGTTCATGAAGATCCTGACTCTTTTCTATTCGAGTTTGATATTCTGTGTAGAAGTTATGATTATTCAACTGACGCTCAGAAGTTAAGATTATTTCTTGTTACTCTCAAGGACTCAGCTCTACGCTGGTTTATGGGGTTAGGAGGAAACACTATAACCTCTTGGGATCAGATGAAGAGAGTGTTTTTGTCTAAATATCAAGAATATTGCAAAACTCGGGACATGTAGGATGAGATTTTTACAATCATACAGGATGATGATGAAACTCTTGAAGATTACCTAGAAAGATTTCTATATATTTTACAAAGGTCAAAACTTAATCTTGATTCCAGTACTATTAGAACTTTGTTCTTAAGAGGACTTACTGATAATGCTAGAAATAATTTAAATCTATTAGGACAAGGTGATATTTCTCAGCAAACTTTTGAACAAATTTGTGAATTATGCAGGAAATTTTCAAGAAATCAGTATAGATCCGGTAGAGGAACTCGAAACAGAAATAGAAAAACTGAATCTACTGATGCTATGATTATTGGACTAGAAAATAAAATGGAAAACATGAAAATTGATATAATGAATACTGTTACCAAACAGTTGGACTCTTTAAAATTTCAGCAAAAACTCATGAAGGAACAAGAGTCATTATGTATTTTCAGTCCTAAATGTAGAGACAAGCATCCTCCTAAAGAGTATCCTCTTAATTTGAAAGAAACTAATAAGTGTGCTATTTGTGCAAAAGACCATGTCACAGAAAAATGCCCCTCTATACCAGGACTTAAAGCTGTATTTATAGTGGGACAACCTGAAGCTGAATACTTGTATGCTATTGGAGCAAGAAGGAATTGGCCTCAGGTAGGTGTAGGTATGGCTCCTGAATTTTCTCCACGCTATTTTGGTTATAATTCACATGCATATTCTTATCCTAACACTAATTAGTAGTGGCAGTATGGAAATCAATATCAGCATGGGCAACCTTCTCAACCATGGCAACAAGGTTGGAAAGGACCAACTCATTCTCCATATTCCTACCAACCACCTATGTATTCATATCCATCTACACATACACCTTATTCAATGCCTCAACTTCCGAGTCGGTCTACTCCACTTTTTCCTTTACCTCCACCTTTTTGACCTCCTCAGTTGCCTGCTCAACCTATGCCCAATCCTAACAATAATAAAGCAATGCAAATGATCTATGTAAAAAACCCACCTTTACCATTCGAATACCAGTCTATTCCAATTTGGGTTCATGATATTCAATTAAGATCGGGAAGGACTGTAACATCAGAAAATCAGAAGCAACCTAGAGTGATTGTTGAAGAAAAAGGAGAAGAGGAAACTCTTAACCATTCTCTGAAAGCTATCACTAAGCAGCCCTTACCCTCTGAATCCTTGCCATCTTCTTCCAACCAACCTCCCTTCCCAGAGAGGCTAGTAATGGAAAGAAGTGAGCCTATTTCTGAGACTAGCTTGGCATCAGAGCTTCAAAATCTTTTCATTAAGATACCTTTGCTTCAAGCCATCAAAGAAATCCCCATTTGTACCAAGATTATTAAGGAACTTTGTCTCAAGAAACTCAGGAGGAAGAGATTGGAACCCCAAACCATTCAATTTGTTGGTAGGGTAGCAGAGTTGATGATGGGATGTGTGTCTATGGAAAAATATACTGATCCCGGAAACCCTATTGTCTCAGTTCAGATTGGTAATGTCCTTGTCTCTAATGTTCTTATAGACCTAGGGGCAACCATTAATGTCATGACTAAGCAAACCATGGATCAACTTCGGTTATCTCATCTTCGCCCTACTCCCACTGTGCTTGAATTAGCGGATAGATCTAAAATTAAGCCAAAAGGAGTATTGGATGATGTGATCATCTATTTAGATTCTTGGGAATATCCTGCTGATTTCATTGTGCTTCAGCTAAAGAACCTAATAGGAGGATATCCCTTGATATTGGTTCGACCATGGCTTGCTACAGCTGATGCATATATTGGATGTCGTTCCCGTGATATGTATATTTCACATGGAGATTCTAGGAAGAAAGTTACCCTATACCCCCTGCCAGATCCATTCAGGACCTTCGAGATACTTTATGGTTGGATCAAAGTAGTGATGAGGAGACTTAGCCCATTTCCCTTATCCATCATTATATTGGGTCTTCACAAGAAGATGAGATTCAAGATTTCCTGAATAATCTAGACACTATGCCTACTTTTGAGCTATTGAGCCAGATTTTCAGCCTAGATTTTCAATATAATCATGATTCTCATTCTTCTGTACTGCTATATTTAATCACCCCTGTTATGAAACCAACTCACAAAAAGATAGAAAAGATAGTTGAATGCCTTAAAATTCAGCCTCTTCAAGGGGGAACCTCCTTTACATTACACAAAAGAACAATTCTTGAATGATTCAAATGACAAAACCTCCTTTCTATATATAGGAGTCTAAGGGGTCACAATATAACCAAGCCAACCTAACAATAATAATATAAAGGCACAAAAATAACAATAGAGGGATTCTATGGGGCACAGTAATAACAATATGGGGACAATAGGGGCACAACAATATTAATAAGGGATACAACTACAATATTAATGGGGGCATCACTAGTATTATAGGGACCTAACATGCCCCTCTCCTTCAAAAAAATGTTGTCCTCAACGCTTGAGTAGTTCTGGATGCTTCTGTATAAAACTCCCATCCTCCCATGTGGAATCTTCAGCGGATAAGTTCTTCCACTTGATGAGATATTCTGAAATGGATCGATTTCGTAGTTGTCGAGTTCTTATTTCTATGACTGCTTTCGATTCCAATATAATTTTTCCTTCCTTGTCAAGTCCTTGTCAAGTTCTGGCAATATTGTTTGAACTGGGAGCTTGTCGCCTATAACCTTCTTTAAACATGAAACATGGAAAACTGGGTGCACTCGAGAAGGTGCAGGAAGCTCCAATTTGTATGCCATAGTACCAATCTTTTGCAACACCTTGTACGGACCATAATACTTTGGTGACAAATTTTTATCCTTCTTAGCTTGCTTGAGGGACATCTGTTTATATGGTTGTAGCTGTAGGAATACCCAATCACCTACATCAAAACTTCTTTCACTGCGATGTTGATTTGCTTGTTGTTTCATTCTATTCTACACCAACACGAGGTTATCCTTTAAGAGTTGGAGAACTTGTTGTTGATGCTCGATGTGATGTTCCACTGCTTGAACCTTAGAATTTTCTCTTAAATATGATGTGATGGATGGTGGTTGCTATCCATAAAGTGCCATAAATGGGGTTATTTTTGTTGCCGTATGGAAGGAAGTGTTATACCACCATTCAGCCAGAGGCAACCATTTGACCCATTGTGTCTGTTTATCAGATACAAAGCAACGAATATATCCTTCCAAACATTTGTTTACTATCTCCGTTTGCCCATCAGATTGAGGATGATAAGATGAGCTATGAGCTAACTGAGTACCAAGACAAGAAAATAATTCTGTCCAAACATTTCCTATAAAAATGGGATCTCTGTCACTTACAATAATCTTTGGGTTTCCATGTAGCTTTTGAATTGTTTCCATAAATGCCGTAGAAACTATACTGGCTTTAAATGGATGTGATAATGCACAAAAGTGTGCATACTTGGTAAGTCTGTCAACTACCACCATGATGACACTCTTTCCCTCAGACTTGGGTAAACCTGTGATAAAATCCATTGAAACCTCCTCCCAACGTTAGCTTGAAATGGATAAAGGTTGTAATAGACCTAGTGTCTTAATTGTTTCAAACTTTATTTTTTTTGGCATACCAAACATTCCGCCACAAAATTTTGAATATCTGATTTAAGGCCATCCCAAAAAAATTCCTTCTTAACCCTATGGTAAGTTTTTAAAAATCTTGAGTGCCCTCCTAAGGGAGAAGCGTGCGATTCCAGAAGAATCTTTTGTTTGAGTTGGGAATTCTTATAGAGGTATAAGCGATCTTTGTACCATAACGAATCGTTTTTCCATCTATATGTATCAGATGTACTGGAATCTTGTTGTAACTTTCGAATAAGTTCCCACACTTCTTCTTCATTCTTCCATTCCTCCCTTGCTTCGTTTATCCAATCTGGTTGGATAATAGAAATGACGTACAAAAATACTTCCACATCCTCATCCTTTCTTGAGAGTGCATCTACCACAACATTTTGCTTCCCTTTTTTGTATATGATTTCAAAGTCATAACCCAACATCTTTGTGACCCATTTTTGTTTTTCTTCAGAGGATAATCTTTGTTCTAAAAAGTATTTAAGGCTATCATGATCCGTTTTTACCTTGAAGTGTCTTCCCATTAGGTAGGGTTGCTATTTCTTAAGTGCATGTAGTATTGCCAACATTTCCTTCTCATAAATAGCTTTGTGTAAATATTTTCCCTTGATTGGACGACTTTCAAAAGCAATGGGTCTTTCATCTTGCATTAAAATAGCACCAATTCCATTTCTGGAAGCATCACATTCCACAATAAAGGTTTTTGTGAAGTCTGGTATAGCTAATACCGGTGCTTGGCACATTGCCTCTTTAAGATATTCAAAGGCCTTTGTTGCTTCTGGAGTCCATGAAAATGCATCTTTCTTCAACAATGTTGTTAGAGGTGCTGCTATTTTCCCATAATTCTTAACAAACTTGCGATAATACCCTGTCAACCTGAGAAATCCTCACAAATGCTTTATGGATGTGGGGATTTCCCATTCCTTAATGGCTTTAATTTTGCTAGGGTCTACCTTAACTCCTTCATGAGATACAATATGACCCAGATATTCCACCTCTTGTACTCCAAAGAAACATTTGGATATTTTTGCATATAATTATTTCTCCTCCAATAGTTGTAGCACCTTGTCAACGTGTTCAACATGATCCTTCCAAGACTTGCTGTAGATTAGTATATCATCAAAAAATACTAACACAAATGTTCTAAGGAAGGGTTTGAAAATGGAATTCATCAAACCTTGAAATGTAGAAGGTGCATTGGTAAGGCCAAAAGGCATGACCAAAAACTCATAGTGACCCTCATGAGTTCTAAATGTTGTTTTCGGAATGTCTTGAATCTTCATTCTGATTTGATGATATCCTGAATGAAGATCTAACTTGGTGAAGTAAATTGATCCATGCAATTCATCCAATAATTCATCAATGACAGGAATGGGAAGCTTATCATTAATATTGAGCTTGTTGAGCTCCCTATAATCCAGACACATGCACCATGATCCATCCTTCTTGTGCACCAATATTATTGGAGTAGAGAAAGAACTTTGGCTAGGTTGAATTATACCAGCCTCAAGCATTTCTACAACCATACATTCAATTTCACTCTTTTGGGCATAGGGATATCTGTACAGCGTAATGTTTGGAGGAACACTTCTTGGAATCAAATGAATAGCATGATCATGATCACGAATAGGTGGGAGACCTTTGGGAGTTTCAAATACCTTGGAATGATTGTCCAAGACTTTTTGGAGATCTGGAGAAATAGATGATTTCGATGTGGAAACATCTAGCGAACATAATTGTGCAATTACACCATGTTGTGCCTTTTTTAGAAGCTTTGTTATACCGTTAGAGCTTATTATCTTTCCCGATTTCCTTGCAATACCCCTTAATTCAACTTCCTTTCCTTCCGCATAAAATTTCATGAAAATTTCTTGAAAGTTAAAAGCTATTGTACCCAAGGATTGTAGCCATTGGTCTCGTAGTACAACATTAGCACCTCCCATTAGAATGGAAAGCATTGGGCTTTTCAATACATATTCTCCCATGGATAGCTTGATATTATGGCACTTTCCAGAGCAATTTATCGTTCCTCCATTTGCAACTATCACTTGACACTTTGGTGCTAGATATAGGAAGAAATTCAATTCTTTTGCTATCTTACAATGAATAAAATTATGGGTACTTCCTGAATCAATCAACACTATTACCTTTTTCTTCTTGATTTGTCCTTCTATCTTGATGTTTTGAGGGGTGGTAATTCCAGCCAATGCATTACAAGATATGGTCGGATTCATTTCTTATTTATCTAGGCTTTGTTCCTGGAGTATATCCTCTTCTTTTGACCTTTTTTGCTCCTTTTCTTCTTCCTCTTCACAATCTATGTAGAATAATTTCTTCTCAGCACACTTATGACCTTTAGTGTATTTGCTATCACAACTGTAACAAATCCCTTTTGCTCTTTTTTCTTCCAATTGTTGTGGTGTGAAACTTATAGGTTGTGGAAGGCTAGGGGCAACAACACTTCCATATTTATAGTTGTGAGTGGTATGCTTCCTGGTTGCCATAATTTTGCTTTCCATTTTTCTTGCTAACCTGAATGCCTTCTCTAATGAATTAGGTTCCCAAAGGCGAACATCATGTTGGATATTATCCTTTAAAGTCCCTATGAACACATCAATCCTATGCTCCTCTGGAATATTTTTTACCCTTATGTTCAATTTTTGGAACTCCTCAATGTGCTCCATTATTGAACCCTTTTGTTTGAGACTTATCAATTGGCTAAAAAAAGTGTTGCTTTTTGTATCCTCATAATGTGTTGTCAGTTCTTCCATAAAAATTGCCCAAGTGATAATTTGTTTACGAGAGCAAAGCCATTGATACCATACAAATTGATTTGGTTCCAAATATAAAGTTGCAATACGTACCTTTTGTGTGTTTTGCACATTATTGAGATCGAAAAATTGCTCCATCTATAATATCCATGTTGCGGGATCCTTGCCATCAAATGTCCTCATATCGATTTTTGGAATATGGTGGGTCTTCAATCCAACATTAGAGTCTATGGAATCATGATTAACATTTATTTTTTTCTCATCAGGAGTTTCCTTTACTACCCTTTCACCATTAGTGACCATTTCTTGTAGCAACTTATTCAAATTTATCTTCAATTCTTCCATCTTATCATCCATGCCATCCATTTTAGCGTCCATGCCATTCATCTTAGTGTCCATGCCATTCATCTTAGCTTCCATGCCATCCATCTTAGCTTCTACACCTTTCTTTAAACAATCCATCTTAGCTTCTACACCTTTCTTTAAATCATCCATCTTAGCTTCTACATATTTCTTTAAACCATCCGTATTAGATTCTGTTACTTTTTGTGCAAGTGGCACTTGTTGCACTTGGTCTCGTAATTTTGATATATCACGTTGCATTTCTTCCTCTTCTTCATGAGTTATGCTAGAGCTTTCAGGTGGCTTACTAGGTGTTTGCATTTTCTTTCCTCGGGGCATCAATTACCGATAATAATGGTTTATTGTACCCTTTGAATTCCTTCAAACTAATTTTTCAAACCAAGCTTATGCAAAAATTAAAAAAAAAAAACTACACACTTTTTTTCACTTTGTAGGAGCTTGATATTGAATCTGATGTATCTCTGTAATTTCGGATCATCCAGTTCTTAAATTATGATTTGTAGAAGCCCTCGGTGTCCTCTTTCCAATGCCACTAGTTTGATCCAAATTGGATTCTCCAAGGAAGAGTTATGCACAATCTCCCAAGATGACCTGATTATAGACCTTTCCAGAAGAGTGAACTTGTATGAAGTTCCACGTGTCACTGTTTCGACCTTTGGCTCTGAAAAATATATACAAGAAACTACAGTCTGTCCTCTTTCTACACCTTCTTACAAAATTTCAATCCGATGCTCAGAGAGAAAGTTATGACGATTTTCCCTAGGTCACCTGTTTGGAATGTAATTCAAGAGTCTGCAAAAAGACCAACTTCCTTAGATCATATCTCCACAAATATAGCGCGAAAAGATCTGAATTTTGGATCCGAGGTTTAGTGCGATTTCGTCTCAAATGGGTTTTTTTTTTCGCTTCTAAAATGTCACAGAAAAAAATTATAGCGAAAATGCCACAATGACCTATTTGGAGTAGCGAAACCCTAGAATCCAAAGCTCTGATACCAAATGTTATGAAACTAGCTCACGAAAAGATAGAAAATATAGTTGAACGCCTTAGAATTTAGCCTCTTTGAGGGGGAAACCTCCTTTACATTACACAAAAGAACAATTCTTGGATGATTCAAATGACAAAGCCTCCTTTCTATATATAGGAGTCTAAGGGGATACAATTACAATATTAATGGGGGCATCACTAGTATTATAGGGACCTAACAACCCCCTTGAGTACTCCTAAGCCTGATACTACTCTTGTTGAGATTAGCCCCAGTAAATCCTTGCATATTAGTTCAGATTTGGACTCATCTCAGCAGGAGCATCTTGTGAAATTGTTGCAAAACCATCTTAGTGCCTTTGCATGGGGCTATGAAGATATGAAGGGTATTCCTCCCGAAACTTGTACGCATCATATCTATATTCAAGAAGGAACTCGACCTATCTGACAACCCCAAAGGTGAATGAATCCAGCTCTAAGAGACATTGTGAAGGAAGAAGTACAAAAACTTTTGGATGTTAGTTTTATCTATCCTATTTCCGATAGTCAGTGGGTCTCTCCATTAGTGCTAGTACCTAAGAAAGATGGAAGATGGTGTATTTGTATTGATTATCAAGAATTAAACAAAGCCACTCTCAAAGATTATTTCCCTCTCCCTTTCATTGACCAGGTGCTTAAT
Source organism: Pinus tabuliformis (assembly GCA_031772625.1). Taxonomy (NCBI): domain Eukaryota; kingdom Viridiplantae; phylum Streptophyta; class Pinopsida; order Pinales; family Pinaceae; genus Pinus; species Pinus tabuliformis. Next base: position 980,917,443 of record CM062812.1, read on the forward strand.
ACCCTTGCAGGAAAGAAATATTTTTCCTTTTTGGATGGCTTCAGTGGTTATAACCAGATACAGATTGCACCTGAAGATCAGGATAAAACTACTTTTACATGTCCATGGGGTACATTTTCTTATAGAGTGCCACCCTTTGGTTTATGTAATTCCCTGACTACCTTTCAAAGGGCAGTCCTGGCCATTTTTGCTGATCTAGAATTTGTAGAAATTTATATGGATGACTTTTTTGTGTTTTGTGATTATTTTTAGGAAGCTGTCGAAAATCTGGAGAAAGTAATTCTTCGTTGTCACGAAGCCCACCTTGCCTTGAGTGACAAGAAATGTAGATTAATGTGCAAAGCGGGAGTAGTACTTGGCCATTTGATTTATGGTAAAGGTATCCAGGTTGATCCAACAAAGTTTGAAATCATTCTGCATCTTCCTGCACCCAAAACTCAAAGGGAAGTAAGAGGTTTTCTAGGACATGCTGGTTACTATAGGAGATTCATTCCGACTTCTAGCTAAGGATAGTGAATTTTCTTGGACCACAGCTTGTCAACAGTATTTTGAAACATTGAAGGAAAAGTTAGTACATGCACCGGTTTTGAGAGGTCCTAACTGGTCCCTGCCTTTTCACATTTCCTTTGATGCTTCAGATTTGGCTATTGGTGCAGCTTTAGGACAAGAGGAAAATAAACAATCCTATGCTATTTATTATATTAGTAAGAATTTGTCTTTTGCTGAATTAAATTATACAGTTACAAAGAAAGAGTTTTAATTTGTAATTTTTGCAATTAATAAGTTCAGGCACTATATTACAGAATATGAAGTATTTGTACATACTAATCATTCTGCGATTAGATATTTGATGAACAAGCCATTGACTAGCGGTAGAGTGACTAGGTGGTTACTATTGTTGCAGGAATTTAATATTACTATTGTTGATAGACTAGGAAAATCTAATGTTGTAGCAGATTTTCTTTCTAGATTAGATAATCCTGGTGAAGCAACTCCTGTTAATGATGATTTTCCGGATGAACATCTTTTTGCTATGTCAACTCTGTGGTTTGTTGAGATTGCTAATTACTTGGTTACTGGGAAAACACCACCCCACTTGTCCGCTTGTGAAAAGCGGAATATTATTCAGAAAAGTGTTGCATATTCCTGGATTCAAGGAGATCTCTTTTACACTGGTCTAGATCTGATTATCCGTAGGTGTGTAAGAGAGGAGGAAGTGTTTGACATATTGAAATCTGCTCATGATGAACCTTGTGGAGGCCACTTCGCTGATAAGCAGACTGCATATAAAGTATTGTGTGCTAGTTACTTTTGGCCTTCCTTGTTTAAGGATGCCAAACAATATGTCAGGCGATGTGATAGCTATCAGCGAATGGGCCAGCCTAATCAAACCAATGAAATGCCTTTATGCCCCCAAGTTATGATTGAGCCATTTGAAAAATGGGCTATTGATTTTATAGGGCCAATAAATCCAACATCATTAAGTAAAAAGCATATCTTGGTTTGTACAGATTTTGTTACGAAATGGGTAGAAGCTAAAGTTGTTTCCTTTGCTACATAAAAAGTTGTTGTTGATTTTCTTTTTACTAAAATCTTTAATAGATTTGGCGTGCCTAGAGAAATTGTTTCTGACAATGGTCTGTAGTTTATTTCTAATCTGGTACAAGGTGTGATGGAGAAATACAAGATCTGGCACAGGAAATCCACGCCGTATCACTCGCAAGCAAATGGCCAGGTGGAATCCACAAACAAAGTGATCGAATCCATTCTTACAAAGACAGTAAATATGCATCGAAAAGACTGGGCTGAAAGATTACCGGAGGCTTTGTGGGCATACAAAACCACTTGGAGAAATAGCACGGGACATACACCATATGAGTTGGTATATGACAAACAGATTCTGTTACCAATTGAATTCCATATTAAAACTTTCAGAACTATAGTTCAGTTAGGACTAGATCTCTCCGAGGCATAACAACAACATCTTCTCCAATTAAATGAGTTAGATGAATTTTGTAGGGATGCTATTCAGTAGAACATACTAATTCAGCAGCAACGTAAAAGGTGGCATGACAATTCTATTCAGAAAAGACAATTCCAACTAGGTGATTGGGTGCTCCTTTATGATTCTAGAGTTAAAATTTTTAAAGGGAAATTCCATACACGTTGGATGGGACCTTATGAAGTGATCCGAGTATTTGAGAATGGATTAGTAGAAGTTAAAACTATTGATGGAGAAAATTCAGTATTCTTGGTACATGGACACAGGTTAAAGAAGTATTTTCAGCCACTTAGAAGGAAAGATTTTACACGGCAAGTCCAATAGCAATTCGGGATGGTAGTGGTGAATGGTAATACCAACCTTTTGAAAACACGAATTCTTCTTCTTATTAAAAAAATAAAAAAGAAAAATCCTGTAATTATGAAAATCAGTTCGCTGACATGGTTGTAGAAGGATCAACTTGAAAACCAGCTTGCTCGCAGGAAGATAAAAAATTTCTAATAAAATGAAAATGTTGCTTGGTCTTTAGATATGCTAGTGACCACCAGGTAAAAGCAGGTTTAGATGAACCAACCTTTATACAATTGGGCTAATTAGCATGGATATTTTTATTCAAAATTTTCACTGCAATTATTTTTTCTTACACCAGTGCAGGCATATCTTCTAGAAAACTTTTTGCCTTTCTTCTGATTCCACTTTCATAATATTCCCTCAATTTTATTCTTCAATTCTAGAATGATTAACCTTCCCACATTCTTCTGAATTTACCCTATCCGTTTCGAAAAAACCCCACTTTACCCTTGAATTTTTTTCCCTATCCCACTTATGTTTATCCCCTCTTGTGGTACCATTCCTGGAATCCCTGTAATTGAATTCCTTCCCATTCTGAAATTTTCCTTTTCCCACTTCATTGTTCCCTCATGAATTCATTGTAGGATCTCGCGCACAAAGAGCAAAAGGATATGCTCTGAAGCATCAAGAAAGGGCGAAGAAAATTTCCAGTGTAAGTTGAGGAAACCATGTTGGAAGTCCAGCCTATATTTTATTTAAATTCCTTGTTCTTTTTTAGATATTATACTTACACTAGTGCAAGCATGTTGTCCTATATGATAATGCAAGCAGAATGGTACCAACAGAATAACATAGTTTAAGCGGTGCAAACAGACTAGTGCAAGCATGCACCTTGTCAGAAACATAGTACAATTTGTTCTTTTCATAATATACGTCATGGGAAAGTGGTCATCATGAAAATTTATAAGGAGTCCTTTCACTTAGTCGATGAGTACTTGTACTATCATATTAACTAGGAGAAAATTATTTAAAGTACAAGGTGTTTTTAAGTTAAGAATCATGATCATTTTTTAATGAATGTTAAGTTCTTTTTTGGAATTATGAAGGAATGCAGAAGTGTTTAACCGTTGCTTGGACATAATTTCCCCTTTCTGCCATAATCCTAGATGTCCTTCACTCATAATGATTACCTCACCTAGCTGTTAAAACGCCGCTGAAAGTACTAGTCTGATTTGATCTCAAAGATGTCGTGCATCCACAGCTATTTCAATGGAATGAATGGGTGATAAGATGGAAAGGATGGTGGATAATTGGATCCCTATCTATAAGAACCAATCTTCCTAGTGTTGCATGTAAAATTCTCAATTGTTCATAGCCGTTAAGCAGTGATGCCGCTTGTTCAAAGCGAACCCTCGTCTCTCAGTAGGGTAGAACAGACTGTTGAGTATTGCAATAGTCTTGCACTATTGAAAGACTCGGGCTTTCTTCAGTTCTGACAGGTACGTCAGAGAAGTGGCCTTACAGTTTGCCAGAAGTTTAAGAAATGGCCGAGTAAAAATTGGGCCTCTAAAATTTCAAGTTACATAATAGTTTGTAGCAGTAGCAACAGGATTGGAAAATATTGGTGAGCAGTGGTTTAAAAATAAGAAACTAGAAAGCAAGCGATGGCAGCATTTTATCGTCGACAAGAAGATGAAGGTAGATTGGAAGGAAGGAGTTCTGCGCAGTGCCCTACTGGGACAATGGCAGGACCTCCTTTTCATCCTACAGAAATTTGTAACCTGTGATGGAAGGTACTCCTGCACTTTTGTATATCATTTTAGGATGTTGCAGCATTTCAAAGCCGCCTGGCACATCCAGTGGAGGATGAATTTCCCTTATTTTTGCTTAAGAGCTTGGAAAAAATGGCCAAAGGTGTGCGGGACGGACGGGCAGACCAGGCCGACAAGAAGTTATATCACCACGGCCTGATAAATATTTTGGTTCAGAAACAACTAGAAGTTAAAGGCATGACCTGGGAGGCACTGTTAAAATAGCTACATAAAAAGACAGTTGCTGGAAAGGAGACAGAGGACCCCGCCAGCACAAGCAAGGGCTCGAGTAAGAATGAAAAGGGGAGTCCTTCTTGCACTAGTGCAAAAAGGAAACGACCGGAAAAATCAAAAGAAGGAAGGGCCCCATCTCCAAATAAGAAGACAGCTAGTGCACTTGTTGAAGAGACTCCTTCTACGCCACCAGTATAGGCATAGACCCCCGAAGAAGACAACCTATCAGTCCTTGCGGACGCAGCAAAATTTGCAGAGGTCGAAGATGACACTTTGTTGGCAGATTTCATTAAAAAGCCCCAGAAAAAGAATAAAGAATCTGATGCAGGCAAAGAACCACAGTCCCCATAGGATGTTGAATCCCCTCCTGCACCAGTACAAGAAGAAGAACTAGTACAAGAAGAAGAAGCAGAAGAAGAAGAAGCAGAAGAAGAAGAAGAAGAAGAAGAAGAAGAAGAAGAAGAAGAAGAAGAAGAAGAAGAACCAAAAGAAGAAGAATTTACTGATGTAACCATGAGGGATACTGAGGTCCCTGAGGAAGACACAACCCCTGTTGAGATAGAAAAAGAAAAAGATTTGGTAGCTCCTGTTGCTTGAGTAGTTGAACTAGAGCTTCAAGTGCAGAACTTAGAATAGCTCATAGATAAAGTGCAGGAGGATAAAGAATAGAGTAAAGGGGAATTAACTGCGGAGATCCAGAAAAAGAAAAGATAAGTTAGAGTTTGGAAGTACCAAGCTACGCAAGGTTTCAAGCGACTTAAAAAGGTGACAAAGAAACTAAAGAACATCAGAAAGAAGAAGTCTGAAACATTGCAGGCTGATGTCAGTATGCCAGAGCAGGATTGAGTTGGAATGCTCCAATTTTTGAAGGTTTTTTGCAAAGGTAAAGAGTTGTGTGAGGACACACAAAAATTTAGGGATGGGAGGATGTTAGCCCCCTAATTTTCTCTCTTCTTTCCATTTTCCCCTTCCTAAATCATAACCATTTATCGTTGTTTTACCTCTTTTATACACCCTCATCTTGCACCAGTCCAAGAACGGTGACATATTTCGTATAAACTTTATTTTTCATATTTTTAACTTAAATTAGCATTAATTAATCATTTATTACATGATTTATTACTTTTAATCACTCTTTGTAACTTATCGATATCTCCAATGTTTATTTGGTAGTTAAGTACTTACCGTGACCGCTGATCCTAGTGTAGAATTGGATCTTGCACCGTTGCCAACACAACAAATTCTTGCAGCAAATCCGAACCTCCTTGATCACTGCTTCGTTTTGAGAAGCTTCAACCACGACAGCAAGATCTATCCAAAGGTAGCCAAGATCGAATCGCCTCGTTTTGAGCAGCTTCAACCACGACAGCAAGATCTATCCAAAGGCAACCGAGATCAAAACTGTGAAGAACGAAAGTTGGAGATTGGCTACGGCTAGTTTTGTTCACTGTCTAAGTTTAAAGGCTGAGAAGCTAAATTCTGTGGTTGGTTATGTAATTGGTTGAAAGATCTATTTTGGGCCAAAGATCTATATAATGTAAAATTTAATAGGACTAAGGGAGTTTTTGGATAGAATAGAGACACAGCTAGAGAGGCGATAACAGGTTGCTGTATTTTGTTATCGCCCGAATCTGGACTGGATTATGTATTAACGAATGTACTTGCCTCAGTGAATTAATAAAAGGGAGCTCTGCCTCATGTTTCATAAATTGCATTTATCTATTTGAGCTGATGAATTGATTAAAAGTACTGAGCAACCTTTTTATTTAAAAGGGAAACGCGCTAGTTGGCTAGGGCCCAGCCAACCGAACACGTTTACCCTATTTCTTGTTTCCTGTAATTTGTGTTTATATTGTCAAGTGTGATTTAATTTTAAGCACATGCATTCCTGTCTGAGTGAAAGCGGATCTGTTGTGTGAAGTAGATAAATTTCCTTTCCTGCACTTGATTTCAGATTTGGTTTCCTCTGCTTGGTCCAAGCAGGAGAAATAAACCTGCACCAGTGCACGTTGGTGTGATATTTTATTTTCCGCAGTTCTGTTTGGTTGGTTTTCCTGCCTAGTCCAAGCAGGAGAAATGAACCTACACCAGTGCACGTTGGTGTGATGCAACAAGCTTTCCTAGTCTACTTCCCACAATCTTCTTTCTTTCATTAAATGCTTTATGACCAGATAAATGTATATGGATTGTTTCTTTATTCTTGCACTCTGTCAAGATTAGAAACATTCATTTTTATGTGTGCAATTTGATTTAATAGTATAATAGCACTTGCAATAACTAAGCACTCATTTTAAGATTAAAATGCTAAGTGCAAGAAGCTCTGGTTAGGTGCAAGAACTAGTTTCTTGCCACGGGATCTGAGTGATTTGAACCTGGAAAAGTTCAAGCCCTTGAAGGAAGTAAAAATCCTTTAGTAAAGACACCATTTATACCTTCTGAATAAATCTCTGATTCCTACACTAGTGCAAGAAGACTGCGATAGTACATGACAGGTTAATGCAAGAAGGAAATCTCTGAAGGAGCAGGTTTAAGGGCCCATCTGATGAGACTGCTAAGTGTCTCTGCTAAGGAAAAACACACACTCAGTAGTTAAACAATAATTAGCTAGAGTGATTTCCCTTTATTTTTAATTCCCTCTTGCAAATGCATTCTTCCTTGATCCAGTCTTGGATTATTTTGATGGTTCAAGTTGCCTTTTTCTCTTTTTAGTTTGATTATGCAATCTTTCCTTTAAAGAAAGTAGGGATTTATATTAGAAAGATTCATACTGTTAGCTTTACTATGCAGCACTAATTTTCTAATGTTGGAAAGAGATCTGGTTTGTTTGGTTGTGTCCAAAAGGGAGCTTACATTGGTCACTTTCCCTTTTTCCTCACCCCTCTCACCTTTAATCTTCCTCATTTCCTAAACAAACCTTCTAAAACCCGACAAAATTCCCTTGACCTCAACAAAACCCCAAAGCCCCCATAAAACCCTACCATATGCCTTCACGCGTTCATAACTCGTCACGCCACATCCCCGCCATTGATCACCCCCGCCGATCCAACGGCTCCTGTCGCACCCGATAAAGGCGACCCACTCTACCACTCTCCGTCGTCAGATCACCTCCACCAAAATCTGACGGTCTTCGCATTCATCACGCCGACAACTTGATTGAGCGATAGCGCGCGATGCGAGTATTTTTTCTCTCTCATTCGCTGCTACGTGTCGATCATTGAGTGGAATCACTCGGCCCCAGGAATTTACCACTTACGCTCGAAAGCGGTGCGATGAAAACCGTTACCGCCCGACCAAACCGCCCTCGCCCGTTAAATGCCTGTGCAACTCTGTCGCCCGATGACCGTTCGATCTGTATGCTGAAGATCTAACGGCCCTAACACACCCCACTCCCATCTTGGCTGATAGCCTCCACCGAGCCATTTCCACCGTCCATTTTCCCAATCTGACGGTCATCCTTCTCTCTCATCCCAACTGTCTGTGTACCCATGCATCCCACGTCCTTGACCATTTTGTTGCCCAAATAAGGAGATGACCGTCTCTGTCAGCATCAGTTATAGTAATATCCCCAACAACCATATTTAACATAAAGCATGGCAAAGGGAGAAAAGGACACAGTACGACTCTGTAACTGAATTTCTCAGTCATGGACTCCACTGGTACGAGCACTCCATCCGCTTAAAGGATAGCACAGCACCTAAACCGATCGGATTCACCCACTGAAATAAGCAACCTCATTCAGAAACTCCATCAGGCAGTTAAATGAAGTTGGTGGTCAATTATGACCCCTCCATACCTAAACAACCAAGTGCCATTGTATGAAAACTTATAAATATCCAAGAGCAAGATGTAATCAAGGTTGGCATTTGATGTAAGGTTCAACTTCTGGAGACTGTAGACATTTTGTCACTTGCAGCGTCTCATCTTCATTTTCAGCAAATACAAGCTTCTTTTGCTGTTAACTGCTCACTGTCCATTTTCCTCTGTTCTAAGCTTGTACCTGATATGTTGTGTTCTTGATCTCTTGATGTTTAGCACTAGATAACTGTCATCTTATCTCTGTGTTAGAATCTTGAATGCATCACTGAATAGGTTGCTCAGGTTTCTTTCTATCTAATGCAGGAGAGCTGTCATCCTGTCTTTGCATTAATAGATTATATTTGCAGGTTTCTGTACTAGTTGCAACCAGCCATCACATGGTCTTGTGTATTTGTTGGTGTAGTTAGTATTCTCCATATTCACCTAATATCTAATATTGTGAGCATTGGTGGTCTAAAGCCTTGTAGTCTGAGGGTGTTCATGCATGTCTAGAGTAAAACAAGGTAGAAGTGGTTATCTGGCTTGAACCAAACCATCATTCCTTCCATTAAACCTTGCAACAATAGTTGAATTTATATGTTACTAGGCATCTCCGAGCTACAACCTAGGAGAGTTTCTTGGAATCCTAACATAATTGGCGCTGTTGCCGGGGAGAGGAGATTGAAGCTCAGCTTCCTTGGGAGAACGACACAGATCCAGCTTTGATGATAGACAAAGCCTGGACACATTTTTGGTTGTAATCATCTATCTAGCGACTCTACTGGAGGACTAACCTTTTGGCGGCTCCACATCACAGTTCTGGCTTAGTTTGTGAGACATACTCAGAGAAATCGTTAGAAATCACCAGCTGACCTAGTACCTGACCCTGAGAATATTATCAAGCAGAGAAAGACATCACAAAAAGGAGCATCAGGATCAGGTAATCCTAAACAATCTTATGTCTCTCTGCAAGAAAGGTTTGTAACTGAGCATGCACATGTCGAAAATATAGATCCTAGCACTATCAGTGAAGAAATACTCTCAGAGATTCATAAAGCTCCTTGTTCAATAAGTTCCCCTTTGGATTTCAGTCCAAAGGAAACCTCCCTTCCAGTCCATCATATTCCTTTAGCCCTGTTAGTCATTTCTCAACTCCCTACCTTTCAAACTGCCAGTATCCTTCCATCTACCCCAGTCATGGCAGGTCCCCAAGCACCCACCAAAATGAAAAGAATCATAGCTGCTAGGTACGGACCCCTGGTCCTGCCTATTCCTTTGAATGCCATGCCTGCATGAGAATATCAGAAATACATGCCTAAGTTCACTGGTACAGAGGGAGTAATAGCTGAAGAACACCTCGAGTCTTTTATAGCTATGTTGATAACCTAGATATCAGTGAAGATGATGTGTGGATGAGAGTATTTGTCCAAAGCCTTGATGGAGAGGCTAGAAAGTGGTTTAGAGAGCTGACCCCTAAGTCTATAGCAGACATTGAAGCATTAGATGATGTGTTTTTAAAGCATGTGGGAGATAAGAAAGACCTGCTATACTACCATACGAAGCTTTTTAACCTGAAAAGGGAAAATGGAGAGTCATTGTCTAACTTTAATAAAAGATTCAATCATATGTATAGCAAGATACCAGCCGAAGTGAAGCCTACCCCCACCTCTGCCAAACTCACCTATGCCAATGCCTTTGATTTTGATTTCTGCCTGCTATTAAGAGAGAGAAGATGTACTTCTCTAGATGAAATGAAAGATGCAGCCTTGGAGGTGGAATCCAATATCATGGCTGCAGAGAAACTCAAAGGACATGCTGATAGAAGGAGGCAGAGAGGTGATTTTTCCTCCTCTTCTTCATCTTCAGAACCCAAAATATACAAAATGACTAAAATGATAGAGTCATTGGCTGTTGAGATATCCAAACTGAAGGTTGAGCAGAGTTCTGGGAAAGCAAGGCTTCCTAATACATTTGATCCTAGAAATCCAAATCCATTCAGAAGAGCAAATGAACAATTGTAGATCACTTAGAGGGGCAAAGAGGCCAGTGAAGAACAAAGGGTTAAGACACCTTTCCAAAACGTAGTCATGGAGGAGGAGTAGTTTGATGAAGAGGATGAGATTCACTACATGGAAGACAAGGGAAGTGCTGCCTTTTTGACATTAGCTACCTACGAAGAGTAATTACTCAAGGATTAGACCAGTCAACAGTGGGACAGAGAAGCTGTTCTACAGACTGAAGCCCAACAAAGATATAACTTGAGGTCAAGAACGAGTAATGTCAAAGAGAATCCTGCCCAAAGAGTTGTTGTTCCCACAGCGCAGCAGATCAGCAAGTAGAAGCGACTGACCACTGATCCCATCATCCTTAAAACACCGACTCAAGAGGTAAGAGGCCTTGAAAGGTCCTCTTCCCCTTTCAGTTTTGAATCAGAAGTCCTGAAGTTAAAAATATTTGTGCCTCTGATAGAACTTGTAAAGAGTGAGGTCTTTAAGAAACTCATACTTGATGCCCTTGAGCTAAAAGCCATACAAGCATCCAATGACTATGTGAACTTACAAGATGATAAACTTGCAGTTGTGCTTAGCCCAATGTCTGAACCTGCTGATGACAATTCCCCATCATTTTATGTCTCCTTGACCATTCATGACAAAATCCTCCACAATTTTCTGCTGGACACAGGTGCCAGCCATAATCTGATGCCCAAAGCTGTCATGGAAGAGTTAGGCCTTGATATTACTAGACCTTATCATGACTTGTTCTCCTTTGATTTGAGGAAGGTGAAATGTCTGGGGTTAATTAAAGACTTAGATATCACCCTAACTCAGCTACCCATGAAGAGCATGATGATGGATATTGTGGTAGTAGATGTCCCCCCTAAGTTTGGTATGCTACTTTTCCAGATGGTGGTTTAAGAGGTTGGGTGGGACATTGCAAAATGACTTGTCTTATGTCATTGTCCTAGTTTTTGGAGGAGAAAGCAGAAGACTATATAGGGAAGCCCAGCTGGCCTATATCATTAGTGATGAGAAGAATCCCGCTAATCATCCCATTTACGCTGTGGACACTAATTTTGGAGCATGTATTGTCCAAATTAAAGAATCCCATAGGGCCATGGTGCAGGTCAAGAAACCAGTATGCTAGGCCATGGAAGAGGAAGGGACACAGGCTTGGGATATGTTCTTTGATGGAGCTAGTTCAAAGGAAACTGCAAGAGCAGGGGTGGTGCTGGTGTCTCCAAAACAAGAAAGCACACATCTGTCTTTTAAACTAAATTTTCAGGTCACCAACAATATAACAGAGTATGAGGCTCTGATATTGGGCTTAAACGCTGCCAAAGACATGGGAATTAGAGACATAAAGGTGTTTGGAGATGCTGATCTCATCATTCAACAAGTGAACAAAACGTTCCAAGCAAGGCACCCAAGGCTGAAAGCGTACAGAGATGAGGTATGGAGACTCAAAGAATCTTTTGATAGCTTTTGTATCTCATATATTCCTAGAGTAAAAAATCAGCTTGTTGATTCCCTTGCTGTGTCTACTAGCATGTTCATCCCTCCCATGCCCCCTAGATTGGCTTATCAAGTCTAGGTAAAATATAGACCATCCTTGCCTGATAATGTTCAGCACTAGAAAGTTTTTGAGGATGATGATGAAGTAAATAGGTTTCTGCAAGTCATTGATGAATTCTCTAAAATGCAAATTGATCAAGAGAATGAAACCTTGGAGGAATGTCCCCAGCCCCAGCTAAGGAACAAAATTGGCCAAGACAACATTGTTCAGTTGCCTAGCAATCATATACCTAAAGGGCTAGTGCCTCTAGAGAAGTTGTTTGACCATAACGATGTGCCTCATAAGATTGCCCAAAAAGAAAATCAGTCTGCAGTCCATAGGCATAACATAGGGAGTCCAGATCATCCAAAGTATATAAATCTGTCCACCCATTTGTCTGCTACCCAAAGCTCTCAGTGCTGTACCTTAATGAAGCAATTTGCTGATGTCTTTGCTTGGGAATACAGTGACCTTAAAACTTATGACAAAAATATCATCTAGCATAAGATCTTATTGGAGAAAGACACCATTCCTTTCAAACAGAAGCTAAGACCCATTAATCCTTTGCTCCTCCCTCTGATTGAAAAGGAGATCAAGAAGTTATTGGCTGCCAAAATCATAGTTCCTCTGAGGTATTCAAAGTGGGTAGCCAACTTGGTAGTGGTGAGGAAGAAAAGTGGATAAATTAGGCTATGTGTTGACTTCAGGAACTTAAACAAATGTTCCAAAAAAGACAACTATCCCCTGCCGAAGATGGAACATTTGCTACAGAAAGTCTCAGGAGCCAAAGTCATGTCTTTCCAGGATGGATTTTCAGGGTGTAACCAAGTTGCTGTACATCCAGATGACCAAGAAAAGACTGCTTTCTCCACTCCTTGGGGCACTTTTATGTACTCTAAGATGCCCTTCGGGCTGATGAACGCTGGGGCTACCTTTCAGAGAGCCATGGATATAGCGTTTGTAGGAGAGAAGGATAAGTTTGTCCTTGTCTACCTGGATGATATAACAGTATACTCCAACAGCCATCAAGATCATTTGCAGCATTTGAAGAAGGTGTTTCTGAAGTGCAAAAGGTTTGGGATATCAGTGAATCCTAAGAAGTCACAGTTTGCTTTAGAAGAGGGCAAGATTCTAGGACACGTTGTTTCTGTTGCAGGTGTTAGAATTGACCCAGAGAGAGTGAAAGCGATACAGACCTTGTCTGTCCCAAGATCAAAAAAGGACATCCAATCGTTTCTAGGAAAGATAAATTTTGTAAGGAGGTTTATTCCTAATTTTGCAGAATTGGTAAAACACATCACCTCTATGTTGAAAAAGGGATCAGAGATTAAATGGACCTTTGCAGCAAGAAGATCTTTTGAAGCCATCAAAAGAGCTATTAAGGAAGCCCCCACTTTGATCAGCTCAGACTATAGCAAGGACTTCCATATCTTCTCCTTTGCTTCTGGTGACACACTTGCAACAGTTTTATTACAGAAAGATGATGGGGATTCAGAGCATCCAGTGACATTTTTCAGAAAAACCTTAAGGGATGTTGAACTAAGGTATGATATTATCGAAAAACAGGCTTATGCTCTTATCAAATCTTTAAAAGCTTTCTGAATCTACATTCTGCACTCCAAGGGAATTGCATATGTGCCCTTTACTTCAGTAAAGGATGTCCTAACTCAACCAGATGTTGATGGAAGAAGGGCTAAATGGATTGCAAAGCTTATTGAATTCAACATAGAATTGAAGCCCACCAAGCTTATTAAGGGGCAGGGCCTTGCTCAGTTGCTGGTTGAGGAAAATTGCAAAATGCTTGACATAAACTACATGGGTACGAATTCAGAGGATGTGCAGACAGAAGAAGCAACAGTAGGACAAGGACATGACCGATTGTTGGCTGAAAATCTAGCTTCTTGTGAATGGTATTCTACAATAGCTAAATTTTTGCTGAAGCTAGAAGTTCCTCCAGGCCTTAGTTCAAGCCAAGCTAAGACTATTAAGCTCAGAACAGACAAGTTCTGTATTCATGAAAACTTGCTTTATTGGAGGGATCCATCTGGAATCCTTTTAAGTTGTCTGGACAAAGAACAATCTGTGGAGGTCATGCATCAATTTCATTCCAGCATCTATGGAGGACATCACCACTGGAAAACCACAACCCACAAGATCCTCAGAGCTGGGTACTATTGGCCCACTCTGTTTTCTGATGTCTTTTCATTTGTAAGATCCTGTGACAAATGCCAGAGGTTTGAAGGAAAATAGCAGTTGAAGTCCTTGCCCTTGAAGCCAATACATGCTAGTGGCCCTTTCCAGTAGTGGGGCTTAGATTTCATAGGGGAAATTAATCCACCTTCTAGTGGCTAGCACAGATGGATCTTAGTAGCCACTGACTACTTCACTAAATGGATTGAGGCTATCCCTACTAGGAAATTTGATCACCATGCTGTCATGAAGTTCTTGACAGAAAACATTTTCACTAGGTTTGGTTGTCCACACAAATTGGTTACAGAAAATGTAGCAGCCTTCAGGGAAAAAAAGTTGGTGGACATGTGTGGCTCAATGGGAATTAAGCTAGTGCATTCCACCTCATATTATCCTCAAGGTAATGATCTAGTAGAATCATCCAATAAGAGGCTGATAAGGATAATCAAAAAGTTGTTGGAAGACAACAAAAGGAACTGGGATTCCAAACTGAAGTTTGCATTGTGGGCTGACAGGGTTACCACCAAGAAATCCACAGGGAATTCTCTGTTCAAGCTGGTATATGGAACTGAGTCTGTATTCACAATCTAGCTGACCCTCCCTGTGGCCAAGTTCTTGCAGGAAGAGAAGAATGAGGAAAATGACATGGCAAAGAGGATTAGTGACTTAGCTGAAGTGCATCAAATCAGAGATTAATTGATTGAAATATATGTAGCACATCAAAAGAGAATCAAGGAAGCCTTTGAGAGAAAGGCAAATATGGACAATTTTCAAATCGGAGACTTGGTTCTTAAATGGGATGCTTTGAAGGAAAAGAAAGGAATCATGGGAAGTTTGATGCTTTGTGGACTAGACCTTTTTTCATTGCTCAAGTCTAGGGGAACAACACTTTCATGCTACAAAGTATGGAAGGAGAAACAATTTTTGATGGCCCAGTCAATGGGCGGTTTTTGAAAGTTTATGTTAATTAAGTCCTTTAGGCCTCAACATTGTAAATATGTTCTTTTTACAAGTCCTAGTGTAGGATTAATTAGACTCCATGCCCAATGGAACACTAGGAAATATTGCTTATCTTGTTTTTGTATGAAAGGAAATGGTCTACGGTTCTTGAAACCTCACAGGGAGGCTTTCATCCCCAGAAGGAGCCAGTGTTAGCTTTGCTATGCAGCGCTGATTTTCTGATGCCAGAAAGAGATCTGGTCTGTTTGGTTGTGTCCAAAAGGGAGCTTACATTGGTCACTTTCCCTTTTTACTCACCCCTCTCACCTTTAATCTTCCTCGTTTCCTAAACAAACCTTCTAAAACCCAACAAAATTCCCTTGACCTCAGCAAAACCCCAAAGCCCCCATAAAACCCTACAATATGCCTTCGCGCATTCGTAACTCATCATGCTGCAGCCCCGTTGTTGATCACCCCCGCCGATCTAATGGCTCTCGTCGCACCCGATAAAGGCGACCCGCTCTACCACTCTCTGCCGTCAGATCACCTCAGCCAAAATCTGACGGTCTTCGCATTTGTCACGTCGACAACTTGATTAAGTGATAGCGCGCGATAAAAGTGGTTTTTCTCTCTCATCTGCTGCTACGTGTCTATCATTGAGTGGAATCGCTCGGCCCCGGGAATTTACCACTTAGCGCCCGAAAGCGGTGCGATGAAAACCGTTACCGCCCAACCAAACCACCCTCGCCCATTAAATGCCCATGCAACTCCATCGCCTGATGACCATCCAATCTGTCCACTAAAGATCTAACGGCCCTGACACACCCCACTCCCATCTTGGCCGATAGCCTCCGCCGAGCCATTTCCGCCATCTATTTTCCCGATCGGACGGTCATCCTTCTCTCTCATCCTAATTATCCATGTACCCATGCATCCCATGTCCTTGACCATTCTGTTACCCAAATAAGGAGATGACCAGCTCTGTCCGCATCAATTACAGTAATATCCCCAACAACCATATTTAACATAAAACATGGCCAAGGGAGAAAAGGACACAACACGACTTTGTAACTGAATTTCTCAGTCATGGACTCCACTGGTACGAGCACTCCAACTGCCTAAAGGATAGCACAGCAACTGAACCGATCGATTGACCCACTGAAACAAGAAACCTCGTACAGAAACTCCATCAGGAGGTTAAATGAAGTTGGTGGTCAATTATGACCCCTCCATACCTAAACGACCAAGTTCCATTGTAACGAAAACTTATAAATATCTAGGAGAAAGATGTAATCAAGGTTGGAATTTGATGTAAGGTTCAACTTCTGGAAACTGTAGACATTTTGTCACTTGCAGCGTCTCATCTTCATTTTCAGCAAATACAAGATTCTTTTGCTGTCAATTGCTCACTGTCCATTTTCCTCTGTTCTAAGCTTGTACCTGATATGCTGTGTTCTTGATCTCTTGATGTTTAGCACTAGATAACTGTCATCTTATCTCTGTGTTAGAATCTTCAATGCATCACTGAATAGTTTGCTCAGGTTTCTTTTTATCTAATGAAGGAGAGCTGTCATCCTGTCTGATCTGAAAATCACTTCTATATGATCTCAGTTAATTAATGTAGGTATTACAGACTCGTGCTGGTGTGCCTATGTTATTTTAAGCAACAGATCAATAAGATTGCGAAACACACAGGCATTGGAAAACAGTAAGAGAAACACATCAAGCAAATGCAAAAACACAACGGATTAATAAGAAGTTCACCCAATCCTCCTGGGCTACGTCTCCTGGTCCAGCTTTCAGTGGTGGCCTTTTTTTATTGTGTCTTTAAGTAGAGTTTTTACAATGAGGAGCTCAATTTGAGTCTCCTGTAGCAGATGATTCTTAGTAGTGTGTACTTGGATTCCCCAAGCCACTAGAGTACACAGACTGCCCCTTACCAAGTCTCGACCTCAACTGGTCTTAATGGGATGAATCCAATTTGGTACTCAGTTCCCAACCGATATCCTCACAAGGATTGCTTGACCCTGTCAAGCCTTCTCGGTTCCATCTGCTCGATGCTGCCTTAGCTCTGTAGGTCAGCTCGACTTCTGTTCTCTGCTTCTTGCTCTTCTATCTCACTGTCTCTCCCTCTTCTTTGTTCTCTGTCTGTTCATGGCTTAAAGCCAGTCTGTCCCTTGACTGTTCGCTTCCTCTTCCGTCCCTTCGGTTTGCCTGCCTTTGTTCGCTTGGAATTCCCTGCTTCTGTGTCATCACCACTGTGTAATGTTTCACAGGAGGTGGCCACTTGTCCTCTCACGAACTGAGCGCCAGCTCTTCCTCGAACAGTTTGTTATTTCGGTTACTTTGTGAAATGATTCATCCGCCAGCTCAGCGGTCAAATCAGACTTCAAACTTTTATGCGCCGTAGTTTATTCCCCCCCTCCAAATCCAGTTTCCCATTGAGTGAAAACTCCGCCATTAGATCTGGGGCCTCCAAATCCTACGATTATCGCTCTTATTGCGCGGTTGACTTGCTCGACCGTTAGCTTGCGATGAGGGCGGTTTTCTCTCTCATCCGCCGGACACGCGTCGTTCAACGTATGGAATCGCTTGGTCCTCTGAAAAACCCGCTTACCACCCGAAATGCCTCTGATATTCCACTGATTTTGGAGCGCGAGACCCGCCTGTCGTTTTAGCGCTTTTCCCATGGTTTCTTGGCTTCCCTTGCGATCGTGTGCCGGGGGCTTTTCCTTCTCAAGGGGTTTTGCCCTTCGTTTCTGGGTTTGAGCCTCCAAACTACCATTTTTGCGCCATGCACGGTCCCCATGGGCCAACGATCAGCGTGCTTTAACTGAAGGTCCTCGTTGCTCCGTGTTGGCTGCAATTTTCCATTATACAGAGGTTATTTCTGATAGCTCATTGTCTACAAGATTTTTGAAGTCTGTCATGATTTGAAACAGTCATAGAAATCTAATAATTTTCATGGATCTAATTCGGATCACTGTCTTTGCATTAACAGATTAGATTTGCAGGTTTCTGTACTAGTTACAGCGGGCCATCACATGGTCTTGTGTATTTGCTGGTGTAGTTAGTATTCTCCATATTCACCTAATATCTAAAACTGTGAGCATTGGTGGTCTAAAGCCTTGTAGTCTGAGGGTGTTCATGCATGTCTGGAGTAAAACAAAGTAGAAGTGGTTATCTGGCTTGAACCAAACCATCATTCCTTCCATTAAACCTTGCAACAATAGTTGAATTTATATGTTACCAGGCATCTCCGAGCTACAACCTAGGAGAGTTCCTTGGAATCCTAACACATACCATCTCTGGCATTGCCTGTGCTTCATCTCTAAGTCTACAGATCCCCCGGGTTGACAAATTAAGTGTTGAGGAGTTTTCTTAAGTGTAATTCCGGCACCCAACACAACTTCCTTCCATGAGACATCCCATCGACATTGGTTTGAGTGGATAAGAAATATGATCATGGGATGGTATACAATGGTGATGAATTTCCTCTCAGCATAGTTGGTTGTGGTAGAGCCTTGAGAAAATTCCATGATGATATAGTAAAATGGATCAATGGATATTTTTACATTTCAAGTCTAGCACAAAAATATTAGAATTAAGCACACTTAATGACATGGATGTGCAAGTTGTTTTCTCTACCTATGAGTTCCAGATAGTCTAAGGAGTTGTGGTGCTTATTAAGGATGTGTTGTCTACACTTTGCTCCAATTTGATGCATGAACTATTTAGTGTAATAGTTCTTCAATTTCTATAGTGGAGATACCTATAGGATCTACGCCTTCATAAGGAGAACCTGGATCTACCTTTCATGTTAATGTTTTCTAGGTAGCTAAATAAGCTCTTGCTTTAGCAAGCAAGTTATCTATAAAGAAGGCTATGTTATGGAACCAAAGAGAATACCATATAGGTGAGAAGGGCTTATGGGTATTGAAAACAATGTTGATGGATTGAATCATTGTGATATTGAATTTATTTTTTGTGGGCATTGCATATATGGAAAACAAAATTGTGTTCAATTTTATTCTAGTTCTAACAAATATTCTAGGTTGTTGGACTTTAATTCATTTTGATATATTTTGTCTAGTTAAATTTCCTTTAATTTCTAAGTATTTGTTTTATGCGTCTTTCATTAATTGTTATTATAGAATGAAAATGTTTATTTTACTAGAACTAAACCTAGGGTTTTTAGTCTATTTAAGGAGTTTAAATCTATCTTGGAATATCAGACGGTGTTGAGGACCAATAATGGTGGCGAGTTTTGGCGAGTTTTTTATACGGAGTTTGATAAACTTTGTAAGGAAATTCACATTGAAACATATAAGACAACTCCATATACCCATCAATAGAATTGAGTTTCACAATGGATAATAGAACTTTGATGGAGGGATCTAGAAGTATGTTTACTAGAGTTGGCTCAAAGAAGAACAAGTCTAAGAAAAAATGATTTCTACTACATGTTACTTAGTTAAATGGTTTCCCACATTAGCTCTTATGGATTATATCCATATACAGGTTTGGATGTGAAAGAATCCATAACTTAAACATCTCAATGTTCTTAGTTATGAGATATATTCTCATGTGCCTTGGGAGAAGTAACCAAATTTGGATAACAAGGCTGTTAAATCTATCTTCATTAGTGGTGGAATTGGTACGAAAGGGTATAATTTTTGGAATCTTGTGGCTCAAATGTTTTGTATAGTAGGAATGTTAATTTTGGAGATGTTAAGCCTTATCCCATAGTGGTGTCACCAAAAGAGGATGAAAAGAAGTTAGTGGTTCTACTACCATCCAAGAAAAAGAAATTTGAACCAAATAATGAATAATAATTTCATTAATGAGAAGAAAAATTCAGTTAGTTTAGAAGAGGAGGAAGAAAGCCCACCTCAAACTTTAATCAGGTTCGATAAAAAAGAAGTCAATTAGACATTTATAATCATATAGTATGTATGATTTTAGATGTATATTTTCTATATTTATAACACCAATAGGCCTATAATTGTGAAAGAAGAAATGCATGTGGGAGATAAGGAATCCTGGAGATAGGCCATGGATGAAGAAATGATTGTGCTTAAAAATAATGATACCATTGTATGATGGATGAAAACCCATTGGATGCAAATAGGTGTTCAAAAAGAAGATTAATTTAAATGGAAATGTTGAAAATCACAAGCCAAGGTTGGTTGTGAAAGAATATTACCAAGTTGAGGATCAAGACTTAGTGAGATATTTTCCCTAGTTGCTAAATTAACACCTATTAGGTTCCTGTTATTTTGTAGAAGCATCCTTTAATTTAGAGATGAAACAAATAGATGTGAAAATAACATCCCACGTGGTGACTTAAAGGAGGAAATCTTTATGACATAGCCAAAGAAATACATTGAAAATGGTAAAGGTTCATTATTTTGCAAGTTAAAAGGTCTTTATATGGTCTCAAATAGTTTCCTAGAATGTGGTACCAAAAGTTTGATTCCTTTTTGTTGGGTTTGGTATTTTTGAGCCTCAAAACAGATCACTTTGTGTATTACAAACAAGATGGTGGTTATTTCCATGTTGATATTCTATGTGTAGAGGATATGTTGTTTTTCAGTATTTTCATAAAAAAATGATATGAAGGACTTAGGTGCTACAAAATATACCTTAGGAACGAAAATTAGGAGAGAGTTAGCCAATAAAATCTTTGGTTGAGGAAAATAAGTTTGTATACTTCGCATTGCAATGTTTTTCACATGGAAAATTACAAACCATTGAGCATTCTCAATTCCACGAGAATTAGGTTCTTAGTAAAAAAATGTCCTATAACACCCACAAATATGGAGGGTATGGATTATATTCCTTATGATAGTATAGTTGGTAGTTTGATGTATGTTATGGTCTATACTAGACCAAATTTTGGTCAATTAGTTGGAATCTTAACTAGTTGATTCATGGTTGATCTTGGACATGAACATTGGGCTACAATAAGGAGGGTCTTCAAGTATTTTTGAATTACTTTTGAATATTCAATTTTCTAACATAGTGATGTTTTAGGAGACCCACATTTAGTATATATACAAGGTTATGAAGATTTTTATTGGGTAGGGGATGTAGATAGAAGGAGGTCTATAAGTAGACATATGTTTCAATTGTTTGGTGGAGTATTAAGTTGGATGAGAAAGTGAAAAGTTGTAATCAATTTATCCACTGTATTGGAAAAGTACACAGTAGATTATCATTCCTATAATGAGGTCACTTGGTTATGAAGCTATGTTTAGAAGTAGGTTTAAGTTAGAGAACTATTATGGTTCAATATGATATTCAAAGTATCGTTTGTCTGGCTAAGAACCCAAAATTTCATGTGAAGACAAAGCATTTTTGTGTAGTACAATTTAATTGGTGATATGGTAGATGATGGAGAGGTGATGCTAGAGAAAGTTTACACTTCAAATAATGTTGCATAAGCATTTATGAAAGAAGTGAGCCTAGGTAAATTCAAGTGATGTTGTGAGTCTATGGGCCTTTTCGCACTTAGAAATTATCTCACAATTTGATGCATTCTTCCTTATCTCTTGCAAGGTATATGACAAGAGGGAGAATGTTGGGACAAGTGTCTCATAGACCGTGTAGTCCTATACTGAGTAGGTAACCATTACCGAGTAGTAGTAGGGACTAAAAGAAAAGTAATAGTAGTGAATAAAAGAATAACAATAACGTGGAATAAGTGTTGAGTAGTAGTAGAGAATAAATGGATAGGAATAGTAGGAAATAAATGCTAAGTAGAAATAGTTTTCTAATTTATAGCTGGTGGTTTCTATCATTTAGAATTGGAAAAAAATAACTGATTTATGGTTATTGTTATTCATATTTATTGAGTGTAAGGGTTTGATGAAACCAAAGTGTGAGTTTTAAATTAATATTATGTTTCTAAAATTTCTCCATAATATTTTTGCTACTATTGATCACTCTTATTGAAAGCATAAATACTATAATGTATTGTAATCTTTTAATTGTTGAATTAAATTTTGAGAATGCTTTAAAATGTAGTATTTTTCACTTGGAAGGGTTTTCCATGGGAAATTATTGTCTAATGGTTGTATGTTTCTATGTTCTTTATTTCTACAACTATGTTTATTTATTTTACACACATTGTTTTTTCATTGATTAGCATAGGAAGCATATTGTGCACCTTTTCTTACCTTCAATCTTTAGATGCGAGACCATTGGGGACAACAATTCTATTGATAGCAACATTAGGAGGATCACCGTAGCTTACAAAAAATGTTGGGAAAATTAGGATTTATTACTATGGGATGATCAAAATTAGAATTTAGTTAAGGTCTAGAGTTCCTACAAGTTCATCATCAATGGAAATTGTTGAACCTCTGAATTGTCCTCCTTTTGACAATCCATCTTTACTTTTTCCACCCATTTTGTTGCACATTTTAACTTCATTCCTTCTCATTCATGAATTACATTGAAAAATTTATTATCTATCATCAACCCAAATTCTATGTTTTCTTTATGAAATTGGTTTAAACTATACAATAGCTACCGAAATGTGCACATTTTGCAGCTAACTTGAATTTCTGCAACCAGTCCAAGGTTCTACAGGTTCACATGTGTTAGAGAACAACTAAAGAACATGAGTAGTTTCCAATTGTCATCCATATGGAGGTCCACCTATTGGTTATAAATGGGAACTCATAGGATATGTGCATCTCATTGGTCAAACTTGTGGTCAACGTGGATATGGTATACCTATTTTATGCAGAGTTTCAAGTGACCAATTCGACAAGCAATTGAGTGAGATCCGAAGACCATGTTGAAGCTGATGATGTGTTAATAAATTTCTTCTCATGATTCACTCCTTTAATAGAAAATCATGAGAAGAAAATTTTCTACTTTGATTTAGAATCTTTGATTTTGATTTCAGTCCTAGTTTCCAAGAAGTAATTCCTCAAGCAATTTAACTTTGTAAACATTATAAAAATGCTTCATCTTGGACGTGAGAGGAAATTAAGTTCAGAATTGTTATTATTGTCATTTTCTTGTTGTGAAGACTTTGTTTTTATACTTCAAGTAATAAAATATCTATTCATGGCATGTCCGTGATTGTGTTGGTGATTCAAGTCTTGTGATATGAGTTTTTAAACACCTCACACTATTCAGGAGGTCCCCTTGAGAATGTGTGAGAGATAGTATAGATGCATTTTATTTTGAAAATGGCAACAAGAAATGCTAAAAATAGAAGTGCTAAAAATAGCACTGCTAAAAATAGCAGTTTGGGTACGAGTGCTAGATTGAGCAACAGGGAATGAAAAATGGAAGTGCTAAAAATAGAATTCTATTTTTAGTAGTTCAGGATGGATTCCTATTTTAGTCAGTCCCTGGACTAAAAATAGGAAGTAAAATTTGAATTTGGTCTTAGCAGTTGTTTGAAAATAAATTAATTAATTCTCCATGAGTTAATTAGTTGTGAAAAATCAAACATGAAGTCTATGTGAGGACATGCAACAATTTATCTATTAATTGAGGAATTTATCCATCAGTTAAAGAGATAAGGATGAGTTGTAATATTGAGTTGTAATTAGTTGGCTCAGTTAACTGAGTCAAGTCCAGTTAGATTAATTTAACAGTTTGTTAAATTAATAAGAGTTCATTTAGTTAATGTTTGCATGCATGTAACTACTGTATTTCAGATAACTGAGTATTCACTCATGGATAACTCATGCATGTTAGTTCAGACAGAGACCCAGTTGAGATTAGAGAAGGGACAGTGTACTATTAGTTGGATGCAATTTTTCCTATAAAGGAAGCTCATCCATGGATGAGGATTTATCTCCTTCAGGACTGCGTCGTTGGATCAGAGGTTAGTGAGTGTGTGAAGAGGCCAATTCACACAAGTGGCTGCATTAGACCCCATTCAGAATTGCGCGAAGAAATAGGAGGCTTGGAGGGCAGACCAGAGGTTAGATAGAGGTCTTTGACTGTCTATGAGCAGTAGAGGTATTGCAGAGAGAGCATGATAGCTTTTGAGCTGATTCTTTTTGTAATATTGACTATATTTCCACTTGTATGATAATACAGAGTTGGGGTTTTAGGCTGAGGCTTTCCCCTGGTTATATCTTCTGTGTTATGTGTGATTGATTTCTCCATATCAGTTATATGTGTTCTTATTGATGTTGCTCATGTTCGATTAAGCTTCCGCTAAATTGGTTGTAGAAGTAGATCAAGTATTTTTCTTTAGTCTATTGCATTATCAAGTGATCTACAGGTGAGAATTTCTACATGGTATCAGAGCAAAGGTGATCAAAGGAGAGAACAATATACTGAGAGGAGATTTCAAAGTTTTGAGTTTTGGGCCGAGAGTTTGCAGAGCAGATTTGAAAATTTTTATACAAAATTTTCAGAAACAAATAGCAGATTTGGATTCCTTGCATAAAAAGACCCAAATTCAAAAAACAAAATCGGTTGAATTGGAATTCGGATGAGGGAGATATCGCTGATTTAAAATCAACTCTTTTTCCGGAAAATTTCATGACAACGGGAAAGTGGAAATAGATTGGTGTGCTAGCTAAGAACCTGTATGCACTTGAGGTAGAAGATGCATGAAAAGCCTTGAGGAGCAAGGCAAAGGTTAGAGACTTGGTTGTTGAGGGGGAGAGTACATTACCTCTCAACATGCAGTGCCAAAAGAATTCTCAGATGATTATGGAAGAGCCACAATTGATGAAGCAGCTTCAGGAGGTTGTGGAGTAGCCACAACTAGAGAAGCTGAGAGGAGATCGAGTAGAGACATCTACTCATGCAGAGACCTCCAGTAGGGGGAAACTTCGAGCCAGGTGGGTAGAGGAATCACATGCATCCATACCTCCAGGTAGGAGGTGGGGCGATGTGGAGTGATTGTCCCAAGGAGTAGGGGCAGGATCCTTGAAGTACCTAACCTCTTTGATTTGACTTTGCTATAGGAGCCCCGATGAGGAGTAGCAGGACTGACTGATTGGGTAGAGACAGATGTCGATGGAGCGGCAAAGAGAGCTACAGTGCAGGAATCCCAAGACAATGCAGAGCTAGCAGGCTGCAGCAATGCGAGAGGCACAAGTGTGTTGCACCCATGCAGGATGGCACAGAGAAGTGTGCAATGGTGCGAGATGCATGGAGATGTTGCAGTAGCACAGAGGTCATAGAGGGAGCACTTGTCAGTAGCAGGTAGAGCTTCAGCATCAGAGTATGTTTCTAGCCCAATAGAGAGGTCAGTTGGGAATTTTTTTTGTTCTGAGAGTTGCTGGAGCAACCACACTTGGTACAAGTGTTGCGTGCAGAACATTCTAGAGGTACAGGATCGTGTTCAAATTGAAGCCTTTCTTGTTGAGAGGGAGTGTTGAAAATGGCAACAAGAAATGCTAAAAATAGAAGTGCTAAAGATAACACTGCTAAAAATACCAGTTTGGGTACCAGTGCTAGATTGAGCAATAGGGAATGAAAAATGGAAGTGCTAAAAATAAAATTCTATTTTTAGTAGTTCAGGATGGATTCCTATTTTAGTCAGTCCCTGGACTAAAAATAGGAAGTAAAATTTGAATTTTGTCTTAGCAGCTGTTTGAAAATAAATTAATTAATTCTCCATGAGTTAATTAGTTGTGAAAAATCAAACATGAAGTCTATGTGAGGACATGAAACAGTTTATCTATTAATTGAGGAATTTATCCATCAGTTAAAGAGATAAGGATGAGTTTTAATATTGAGTTGTAATTATTTGGCTCAGTTAATTGAGTCAAGTCTAGTTAGATTAATTTAACAGTTTGTTAAATTAATGAGAGTTCAGTTAGTTAATGCTTGCATGCATGTAACTACTGTATTTCAGATAACTGAGTATTCACTCATGGATAACTCATGCATGTCAGTTCAGACAGAGACCCAGTTGAGATCAGAGAAGGGACAATGTACTATCAGTTGGATGAAATTTTTCCTATAAAGGAAGCTCATCCATGGATGAGGATTTATCTCCTTCAGGACTGCGTAGTTGGATCAGAGGTTAGTGAGTGTGTGAAGAGGCCAATTCACACAAGTGGCTGCACTGGACCCCAATCAGAATTGCACAAAGAAATAGGAGGCTTGGAGGGTAGACCAGAGGTTAGATAGAGGCCTTTGACTGTCTATGAGCAGCAGAGGTATCACAGAGAGAGAAGGATAGCTTTTGAGATGATTCTTTTTGTAATATTGGCTATATTTCCACTTGTATGATAATACAGAGTTGGGGTTTTAGGCTGAGGCTTTCCCTTGGTTATATCTTCTGTGTTATGTGTGATTGATTTCTCCATATCAGTTATATGTGTTCTTATTGATGTTGCTCATGTTCGATTAAGCTTCCGCTAAATTGGTTGTAGAAGTAGATCAAGTATTTTGCTTTAGTCTATTGCATTATCAGGTGATCTACATGTGGGAATTTCTACATTTTACTTCTTTGATTTAATTTCCTTACACTCTACAGCTAGATTAAAGTTTTTTCACTTAGTTGTTCAATTCATTTAGATGCTTTGTTTCATTTCAACACATTGTTTTTAAATTAAAATTCTACTCGTCCACCTTTGGTACTTTACGGGTCAAGTGCTTGATAAAAATACCAAAAATATTTCCTTTGATTATCTTTTCTAGCTTAGTCTCAAATTTATGCTTGATAGGTTATGATTGACTTTGGTTCAATGCACACACTAGTAATCTCTTAAAGCTTCCTGCACTTTAATTATTTCGTGTTTTTTTTTATAAATAATTTCAATTCTAAGTCTTGTAGATTTTATATTAACCCTGCTTTCACAATTTGATAGTTTAAAATTCATTTCAAGTCTCGTAGATTAAATTTATGTCAAGCTTCATAGATTAAAATTAGAGTAGATTCATATAATATATTTACTTCAAAGTTTCATAGAATAGATTTATTTTCCAAGTCAAATAGAGTAAATTTATCTTTTGAAGTTCAATAGAGTAAAATTTCATTTCCTTGTTCAATAGAATAGGATTTTAAATCTTTCACATTAGTATAGTTTTCTTTGAATTCATTTAATTTTCAAGTCTTGAATTTCACAATTTACTTTGGTCTCTAAGAAAGAACATGTGCATGTGCTTACTAAAGATCTTGTCATAAGTAGGTTTGATTTTCATCTTGTAATTAGAATAGTTTTCTTGTAATTAAAATTTGATAACCTAGCATATATAATGCAAGTATACTTCACATGAACCCTTGATTGATAATTTAGTGCAAAGTAATTTAACCAATAATTAAATTACCCAACACTTTTGGAACCATTGCCAGGGAAATATACATAGGTGTTCACTTTTAATTTAGGATGTGTTTTCATTTATACAACTCTATTTAGAAGGATCAGTAAGATGAGATGTAAGAACCTGCACATCATGATTGTGGGGTTCTTTGTAAATTAGAGTTGTTGCAATTTCATTTCATAATAGTTGCATTCATTCTTTAGATGCATAATTAATTCATATTAAAATCATTTAGGATGCATGTACAAAGAACAAGATTCTAGGGGTAGATTTGTAAGTAGAGGACGTAGTTCAATACCAACATCACCAACCACCCTCGCTAGACCATGTAGTGCCACACCACCTTTTGATACACACATTCCATCATTTGTAGGTAGAACAAGACTTCCTGAAGTACACAGGTCAGAAATTCAACTTAGGGACTCACCAAATTCATCTACAAAAGTTGTGTAGAATAACCTACATCCCCAACTGAAGGAGTCATATTTCTTTCTTCAAGTGAAAAACTCATAGGAAAAGAGTTAGAGGTACCTAGTGAAGAGGAATAAGTAGAAGAATAAAATATTACTGAACGACCATTTATAGAGGAGCTAGAGGAAGAGGAGTTAGTTGAATACAACCCTATCATCCAACCTTATATTAGCTCTGAAGAATCTACAATGGCATGTGAAGAAGGAGAAGTACATAATGGAGAGGAAAGACCAAGAATTGGTGGAGGAAGAGGTAGAGTAGGAGGAGGTGGTAGAGGAGGTTGAGGTGGTAGAGGAGGAAGGGGAGATGATGGATATTTTCATGAAGAGGATCCTTTTGGATTCCCTATTCTAGATACTGATACCATTGCTACCATGAAAAACATCTCTCCATCTATCCTCCCTAACTTCCATGGGCTAAGAAATAAGGATCCAAAAAAATTTCTTTTTGAGTTTGAGGTATTGTGTAGATCATATGATTATTTTCTTGATACTCAAAAATTGAAATTGTTTCTTGCTACTTTAAAATATGGGGCTCTCAAATGGTTCATGGGTCTGGGAACACATTCTATAAGGACATGGGATGATATGAAAAGAATTATTTTATAAAAATAAAAATATTATTGCATACACCATGACCTTAAGGATGAAGTTTTTAAGATGACCCAAAAAGAGGATGAAATCCTTGAAGATTTGGTGGAGAGGTTTGTCTATAATGTCAAAAGAGATAAATTGCATAATTTAAGGCATGAATGGATTGATCTTCTTAACCTAATGGGTAAAGGAGATGTTTCTCAATTTTCATTTCAAGATATTTGTGAACTATGCAAACACATTTCAAGAGGAAAATCAAAATATGGCAAGAATCCAAGAGATTTGGTTATGTCAAGGGTAAGAAAATTTGCATCTGGAATGGTAAGTAAAGCATAATTAGGTAATTTGCTTGATAACTTTAAAACTAATATTCTTGGAAATCTTAGTGAACAACTAGATATGCTAAGAGTACAAAACAAGCAAAAAGTTGAAAATGTTGCATTGTCTATTTTTTATCCTAGATGTAGGAAAAAACATGCATTATGAGAATGCACCCTTGGTAGCATTGAACTATGTGTCATATGTGCAGAAAATCATGCCACAAAGGAGTGCCCATCAATATGTGGACTTAAAATTGTTTTCTAATAAGAAGTCCGGACAAGTCAAATTGAACCACTTTGCTATGCTATTCTTGGAAGACCTTGGCAACCTTGACAAAAAGGTATGTAACAAGATACCAATGCATAATAACAATCTTATGAACAACCACAAAGTAATTGGAATACACCCTTACCATGGAAAACTTGGTCACCTCAACCACAAAACTCATCTTGGTCACAAGGATGACAAGTTTCTTATGGTAGGAATCCCCAGTATTCTCAGGCCTTTTCAACAACCATGCCCTCAATATCAACCTCAATATTACTCTCCACCCCAACCTACACAACCTATCCAACCACAATTCCAACCTCAATCGACTTTAAGTCAACCTCTTCCATTATCATCCACTCCATTTCCTCAAAAATCTAATCAATGATTTGCACAATCATTCCCCAATCCAAATAATAAAACACCTAAATAACCCATCTATAATGTTGAGGGCCAAGATTTTCAATCTTATATGATAGCTCCTCTAGATATAAATGATGTCCAACTTAGATCTGGTCAAGTTTTGTAAAAGAAAACGCCCCTAGTTTTCATCCATGAGTATAAAGTGGATAAAATTCCTGAAAAGGAGACATCTCCTAATAAAGAAAAGGTCCCTCTAAAGGAATAAATTCCTATAGAATTACATGGAAATAAAATAAAATAAAATCATACAATTCATGTAGCTAAACAACCCTCTATTCCCTTACAAAATCCTCTTATTCTCGAGAGACTTTAGATTGATAAAGGAATAGAGAGACAAATATTTTTACTTGATTATAACCACTGGGGCTTCACTAGGGGAGAAATACCATACCACGTGCATTCATATTGGGGGATATATATATTGAGGTAAAAATGACAAAATATATTGAGCATATAAATGGGGGTAAAGGGTTTTTATATTGGCAGGTATAAAAAATGAAGCTCAAAGTTAATGGAAAAATATAAATGGGTATAAAAAATGTTAATGAAAAAATGGGTACGCACAATATCTAATGGAAGTAGGGGTTTTATAAATTGGGAAGGTGTATTGGGTTGATATTGGTAGGGGGTTAAATAATGTGATTTTTAGAGGTATTTTCCAATATGTAGTCAAATCAAGGGTATTGTTTAGTATGCCACAAACACACGTGATATGTTAGAGGTTCATTGAGTGAAACCCCCCACAATTATAACATGCTAGATGAATTGAAAAATATTTGCATCAAAATTCCATTACTTCAAGCTAGAAAGGAAACACCCATTTTTGCAAAGGTAATAAAGGAGTTGTGTATCAAAAAACAAGGAAGAAAAAGAAAATACATTAAAAAAATTCAATTGGTATGAAAATTTGCAAATATTATGATGGTGAAACCAATAATTGAAAAATATTTCGATCCATGTAGTCCCATTATAAAATCCCACATCAATGGTATTTAAATTTCGAACACTTTGATTGATTTAGGTGAAACTATTAATATCATGAGTAAGAATGCTATGGATCAATTAAGGTTAACTAATCTTCAATATACCTCAACTATACTTCAAGTAGCAGATAGATTTGTTATTAAACATGATGGTGTACTAGAGGATGTATCAATATACTTAGATTCATCGGAGTATCCTATTGACTTTAGGATATTTACTCCCAAAAATAATATAGGAGGACATCCATTGATTCTTGGTAGACCATGGTTAGCTACAATTGATGCATTCATAAGTTGTAGTTTTGATGATATGTTCATTTTTTATGGACATTCTACTAAGAAATTCACATTATATTGACCTGCAAAAACAATAACTGAGATAGAAAATGAAGTTTGGATTGAAGATGACGATGATGAATACTTTGAAAACATTCAACAAGTAATAACTATTTCAAAAAATGATGAAGAAGGTCAATTAGTAAACTTAGTGAACAATCATGGTTTTTCTTCTTGTTGTGAACAAAATTACTGTGTACACATGCTAGATCAAAGTTTTAAAAAAGATTATGGAATCGGATATTTCTTGTTTAGACAATCCAAAATATCATTGTACTCTATGGAAAAGTTTGGAAATTCTTTGGTAGAAATTTATCTAGGAAAAACATTAAACATTAACAATAACTTGGAAGAATTTCAAAAGAAGCGACTGATAAAGATGCTACAAAAACAATCCTCTTCTTTTGCACGGGAACATAATGAGATGAAAGGTATTGATCCAAATTCATGTATGCATCATATTTACATTCAAGAAAATTCCAAACCAGTGAGACAAACAATGAGACAACCTCAGAGAAGGATGAATCCTAATATGAGGGAAATTGTTAAAGAAGAGTTACAAAAAATGCTTAATGTGAATTTCATTTACCCAATCTAAAATAGCCAATGGGTTTCACCCTTGGTGATTATGCCTAAGAAAAGAGGAAAGTGGAGAGTATGCATATATTATCAAGAATTAAAAAGAGCTACTCTAAAAGATCATTTCCCACTACCTTTTATTGATCAAGTATTAGATACTTTAACAAGGAAGAAATATTTTTCATTTCTTGATGGCTTCAATGGATACAATCAAATACAACTAGCACTTGAAGATCAAGATAAAATGACCTTTACATGTCCATGGGGTGTGTATGCTTACAAGGTACTTCCTTTTGGTTTATGTAATGCACCTACTACATTCCAGCGAGCAGTGTTAGATATATTTTCTGACTTGATCCATGATTGCATAGAAATTTATATGGATGAATTTGTTGTCTATGGAAATATTTTTGAAGAATATATGCAAAAACTAGAATAAGTTCTTATTAGATGTAAAGAAGCAAATATTTCATTGAGTCATGAAAAATGTTTTATGATGTTTAATGAAGGAATTGTTTTGGGCCATCATATTTTAGGTGTTGGAATCAAAGTGGATACATCAAAAGTTGAAGTCATTTCCAAAATTTTAGTACCAACATGCCAAAGAGATGTTAAAAGTTTTCTCGGTTTCACAAGATACTATAGAAGGTTTATAGAAAAATTCACAAAAATAACTTCACCACTTTTCAAACTTCTTACAAAAGATTGTGAATTTGTTTGGAATTATGACTGCCAAAAATCTTTTGAATCATTAAAATAGAAAATTTTTGAAGCACCAATTTTAAGAGGACCAAATTGGTCCCTCCCATTTCATATTTCTATTGATGCTTTAGATACAACTTTGGGAGTTGTACTGGAACAAAAAGACTTGACTCCTTATGCTATTTATTATACAACTAAAAATTTAACTCTTGTAGAGGTATATTACATAGTTATAGAAAATGACTTTTTAGTTGTTGTTCGTGCAAGTTTAGACATTATATAACTAGTTATGAAACTTTCATTCATACAAATAATTTTTCTATTAGATGTCTAATGAACAAAATTATTATTAATGGCATGATTACTAGGTGGTTTTTATTATTGCAGGAATTCAATATTACCATTTTAGATAGGTCAGAAAAATAAAACAAAGTTGTTGACTTCCTTTCCAAGATGCAAAATGATAATAATGACACTCCTGTAACAGATAATTTTCCTGACAAATATCTTTTTTTTTGTGTCTACTAAAATTCTTTGGATATATTGTTAACTATTGAGCTACCGGGAAATTTCCTCCGCAATTATTAGCTAAACAAAAGCAGAAAGTCATCAAAACCAATGCACCCTATTCTTGGATAGAAGGGGAACTGTACCAAACTGAAGCTAATTTGATCATCCAAAGATGTGTTAGAGAAGATGAAGTACCCGAGATATTAAAAGCTTTCCATGATTAACCATGTCGAGGACACTTCGCTGATAGAAGGGTTGCATATAATGTGCTTATTTTGGGATATTATTGGTCTTCCCTTTTCAAGGATGCAAGAAATATGTCAAACTATGTGATACATGCCAAATATTGGAGAGACCTATTCAACCAAACGAGTTGACTCTACAGCCACAAGTAGTAGTAGAACCCTTTTAAAAGTAGATTCTAGATTTTGTTGGACCCATTAATCCTCAATCTAGACAAAAGAGGTACATACTTGTTTGCACAGATTATGTTACAAAATGGGTAGAAGCTAAGCCACTTACTTTTGCTACTGAAAATTTTGTGGTTACATTTATTTTTGAGGATATTTTCACTTGATTTGGTGTTCCAAGAGAAATTGTAACAAATTAGGGTGCTTAATTTACATCTATGTTGGTGGAAAATATTATGGAGTAGTACAAGATCAAACACCATAAATCTACTCCATGCCATCCACAAGCCAATGGGAAATTGGAATCCACCAATAAAGTACTTGAATATATATTGACCAAGACTATACATTTACATAGAAGAGACTGGGAAAATAAGCTTCCGGAAGCACTTTGGGCATACCACACCACATGGAGAAATAATACTAGACACACTCCTTATGAGCTTGTCTATGGGAAGAAAGCTTTTCTTTCTATTGAATTCCAAGTTGAAACCTTCAAGACAACAACAAAGTTGGAGCTTGATATCTAGGAATCCGAGAAACAAAGGACAGTACAATTGAATGAAGTAGATGATATCCGACAAGATGTTATACAAAGAACAAGCATAATTTAGCAACAGGGGACAAGGTGACATGAAAAATTGATTAAAGCCTAAAATTTCAAGCTAGGTGATTGGACTCTTCTCTTTGATTCCACGTTTAAATATTTTAAAGAGAATATAAACTATTTTTGATAATGGGGCAGTTAGAATTAAGACTATTGATGAAGAGGGGATCACCTTCCTTGTCAATGGGCATAGATTAAAGTTATATCATAAGCCTGAGAGAAGAGTTTGCTAAAAATTTGCAGGAAAATTTCGATCTAAAGTTGGTAGGGAAAGGAGATTCTTCTTCTCCACTACCAAAAGAAGTGTAATTTCTTTTCTTTAAAGAGAAAGCAAAAGATAAATAAAAATAAAAGCATAGTTATGAAAATCAACATTGTTAGCCTTCCTATGCAGAAAATCTTAGTTGAAAACCAAGGGATCCTTGCTAATTATATTTTCCCATTTTCCTTCCTTTTTCCAATTTCTTTTATTCCTTTTCTTCTTAGTAAATTTTCAAGTTCAAATAGTTTCCTTGAAGAATTTGTTTCTCTTTTAAAGAAAAATCATCAACATAATCAACCACTATTAGCATTTAGCATTAGAAAGACTTAAAACAACAACCGACATGATTGAATATAAAATTTCAGAATTGTCAACATTTTGTAGCCAATTCTTCCAAGATACATTATGGACCTGCAAGTAAGAGAAATTAATACATCAAAGTGAGGTATGCATCATAAGGTAACTATAGAAATGGTGAATCAGTTTCATTAAAGTAAATTATAGATTTTTGAGTTGACGGATTTATTAGCATATTATTGATAAACCTTTGAATTAATGACCTGCATTTATTTTATGACTTCAATCATATCCCATATCCCATCACTTCATACTCCTATATGTCATTCCATCATATCAAAAAAACCTCTTATTGCATGCAAATAACTCAAATCCCACAAATTATGACAATCTTATTGGGTTGGATCCAAATAAATCGTGGTTAGTAATGAATTAAAAAGGGATAGTTTTAATTCAACAATATCACCACATTAAGCCATGATTCATATAATTTTAACCTTACCACTGCCAAATTTTACCCATTTTGTTGCTCATTTCTCCATTGAAACCTGTCAAAAGAGATTATTCAGAGGTAAACTTTCTTCTTCACAACGATGGGGGTTATTGTTTGTCATGAACCAGTTGGAGTAATTTTTCTTAGTGCTTATCCTCATGTCCAAGAACAATTGTAGAAAGTAGGATGGCTCAGGTTCTTTGAAAGTTTAATGACCATGAAATTAAGGTAGATAGAGAATTTGCTCGGGCCTTTGATGGAGTGGAGAAGGAAATTGGGGTCATAAAGATGAAGATAATAGAGTCTTTCATTGCAGATGAAACAAAACTTCGAAGGAGTGGTAAGCGTTGGTTTAAAAACCAAATATTGAAGAATGAACAATGGAAATCGTTTCTTCATAATCTAGGTATTAACCTCTCAGCCTTCAAGAAAAGAATTACCATGTTTACAATAAATTATAAATAGTAAAATTTACTATTGGTATTGCAAAAATTTCTTACCTACGAAGGGAGGTATGGAGTCTTAAGCTTCTACCATTGTAGACTTTTAATGCATTTTATCAAGGGAAAAGAGATCAGTCTTCCTTACTTTCTTATGTGGAGCTTGGAAAAGATGGCATTCAATATTTAGAGAGACTCTAAAAACATTGATCAAGCCTTATACCATCATTGAATAATAAAAATCCTTGTAAATGCACAATTGAAAATCAATGGTGATAATTGGTAGAGTTTCCTTTAGAGAAATCATTTTGTGGAAAGTGTAGAAGGGGAGGAGGTCAAGAAAATTAAGAGAAGCCATAGGAGGGTTTCTACAAACCCTAACCCTGAGCCTGAAGTGGAGAAGAATGAAAATTTGGTCGTAGAAGCTACAATAGAGAAAGATGTTCCAAATGTTGAGGATGCAAAAGATAATATTCCACTCAGTGAATTCATGAAGCATGCAAAATCTTCCAAATCCATACCAAAGAAGAAGTCAGAAAATCAAAAGTATGAAAATAATGAATTAGGAAACTTTAGAATAAAGAAATCCAACAAAGAAGAAAAACAAGTAGAGGCTCTCAAAGAATTAAAAAAGGAATCTCAAAAATAGGGCAACAAGAGGAAAAATATTCAAAATATAGTGGAATCTATGCATCCAATGAGGAAAAGCATAAGAATAACAAGAAGTATGGCCAAACAAATCAATTAGAATCCACCTAAGATCATTAGAATTGATGAAGCGAAAGAAGAACCACAAGAGACCTCCATAAGGAAGACTCTAGAAGTCAATTTCATCCAACAACATGCCTATGATTATTTTGAGACATTAGAGAAAGAGGTACAACAAAAGGTAAATTCTCCCTTGGAACTAGAATTTCATGATGATGTCTTACATAATGATACTCCTATGTTTGATCTATCTAAGAAATAAGCCAATATTCCTTCTCCTACAGATCATTAAAGCTTTGAAGTAGGAGTTTTATGAACAAGAAGTATTGAATAAGTGCATAAAGGATGAGAATGAAGTGATAAAAGCTCAAAATGACATTATGCTACTCAAGATGCGTTATTGGTACATGAAAAATAAAAAAAAAACTTAACGCAAACAATAAGGTTATTAGACATAAAACCAGAGGAGAACAAACAAAGTTAGATGTTTTGATCCGAGCATCGGATGTTGTCCTCTAAAAGGAAACACTGAAAATTTTGAAATTTTGTGCATGAGGACATGCAAAACCTTTGGTGTGGGTGAATGTTGAACCTCCAAATTGTCCTCCTTTTGACAATCCATTTTTCCTTTTTCCACCCATTCTTCTACACATTTTACTTCGTTCCATCTCATTCATGAATTAAAAGTCATTCAGGTCATGCAAGTTACACTAAAATTGTAATTATCCATCATTAGCGCAAAATCTATGCTTTCTTTATGAAATTGGTTTAAGCTATACTATAGCTAATGAAATGTGGACTTTCCACAAATAACTTGAATTTCCGCAGCCAAATCCAAAGTTCTACATGTTTAAACGTGTTAGAGAACAACTAAAGCACATGAGTAGTTTCCAATTGTCATCCATATGGAGGTCCACCTATTGGTTACAGATGGGAGTTCACAGGATAAGTACATCTCATTGGTCAAACTTGTGGTCAACTTGGCTATGATATACCTGTTTTACACAGAGTTTCAAGTGACTGGTTCGACAAGCAAGCGAGCAAGATATGAAGACCATGCTGAAGCTTATGATGTGTCAATAAATGTCTTCTCATGATTCACTCCTTCAGTATCAAATCATGAGAAGCAAATTTCTACTTCAATTCAAAAACATTGATTTTGATTTAGTCCTAGTTTTAAGGTAGTGATTCCTCAAGTAATTTAACTTTGTAAATATTATAAAAACACTTCATCTTGGAAGCGAGAGGTAATTAAGTTTAGAATCATTACTATTATAAATTTCCTATTATGAAGACATTGTTTTTATACTTAAAGTAATACAAGCTCTGATCATGGCATATGCATGATTTTGTTGGCAATTCAAGTCTCGTGATCTGAGTTTTTAAACACTTGGCACTCATTAGAGGCCCCCGTCCGACGACATGGGAGACATAGTATAGATGTATTGTACTTCTTTGATTTAATTTCCTTACACTCTACAACTAGATTAAAGTCTCTTTCACTTAGTTGTTAAGTTCATTTAGATGTTATGTTTCATTTCAACGTGTTTTTTTTTAAATTATAATTCTACTCATTTTCCTTTGGTTCTTTACAGGTCAAGCACTTGATAAAAATACCAAAAATACCAAAAAAAATTCCTTTGATTATCTTTTCTATCTTAGTCTCGTATTTATGCTTGATGTGTTATGACTCGCTTTGGTTCAATGTGCCCACTAGTAATCTCTTAAAGCTTCCTGCACTTTAATTACTCCATGGGTTTTGTTTTCTAGAATAATTTCTATTCCAAGTCTTGTCGATTTTATATTAGCTCTGATTTCCTAGTTTGATAGTTTAAAATTCATTTCAAGTCTCGTAGATTAAATTTAGTTCAAACTTCATAAATTAAAATTAGAGTAGATTCATAGAATAGTTTTACTTCAAAGTTTCATCGAATAGTCCATGGGGTCTTGGATAGATGGTGATAAGGTATTCTGTTAAGGCACTCCTTGATATGAAGTCACTAGTTCAATTTCATGCCTCAATCGAGGTGATAATTTGGACATGGTGAAGATGTAGTCCTGCCAAGCTTACAAAAAAAAAAGTTTCATAGAATAGATTTATTTTCCAAGTCAAATAGAGTAAAGATTTCATTTTCTTTTTCAATAGAATATGATTTTAAAGCTTTCACATTAATATAGTTTGCATTGAATTCATTTAATTTTCAAGTCTTGATTTTCAAAATTTACTTTGGTCTCTGGGAAAGAACATATGCACATGCTTACTAAAGATCGTGTCATAAGCAGGTTTGATTTTCATATTGTATTTAGAATAGTTTTCTTATAATTAAAAGTTGATAGCTTAACATATATAGTGTAAGTATACTTCACAAGTTCACGAACCCTAAATTGATTATTTAATACAAAGTAATTTAACCATGAATTAAATTATCCAACAAAAACAGTAACAAAAAAATTTAAGCAAATATTAGGATAAAAACTTGCTATATACCTCTATATTCTTTTCTTTTTTAAATATTAAATATGGTTACATAATCTAAGTCACTATCAACATATATATATATATATATATATATATATATATATATATATATATATATATATATATATATATATATATATATATATCTATCTATCTATATCTATATATATATATATATATAATTAATTAATTAATTAATGGGATTCTTCTTTCATAAAATAACGTATGACTTGTATGAACATTTTTGAGCTTCTCTTTAACTTATTCTTTGTAATTCATGTCATGATAGTTGTTTATTGGGAAAATTGTGAAACCACATTCATGCGACAAGTAATAGATGGGATTTTAGAGAAAGAAACATGGTTTATGAACAACCATTAATTCAATGGATATGTCAATGATTGGTTTGCATGCCAGCATCTGTATTTGTGTATTAAAATAAGATGTTAATAATGACATTTGTTTTGGATTGAATTTTAAATACTTGATCAATTACATAAATGATTTTTTTTTTTTTGTAAGCTAGGATGGTTCTCTTTCTATTACTTGATCATCAGAACATTACATCATTTCAAAAATGTTGCAGCCCGCCCACGTGGGGAAACTGGGTCAGAAATCCACCTATAGTTTTTAATTGCAGCCCAAAAATAGAAGGTCCACAGTCTGGTTGTCTTAGCTAAATAAACTATGCAGTCCTGAGACTTACTAATACTACTAATCTGCACTACTTGCTTTTCCCTATCTTTAACATGTAAAAAGCCATAATCAAAAAAACTATTGCAGTTTCTAAACATATCTTATGTCAATCGTTGCCCCCATCTCGTTGCTGATTAGCTGCTCCCGCTGGTTCTGGATGGTCCCGATTCAGCATTTGCTGGATTGCATCCAGCTTCTCCTCCTGCCTCGCCATTACTATGCGAATGAAGCTCAGTTCTCTGCGAATGTCTGGATTTTCTTGGGCCAACTCAACCATCTCCTTCACCACTTGCTCCATAGCCTTTGCCATTAGCCCCTTCATCACCCAATAGATATGCAGAGACTGTTTGAACAATGACATTCGCCCCCTGGTGTGACCAGGGTCATGGAGCAGAAACTCCCACTCTTCCATCTCCTCTACAGATTGATCCTGTAACGATTCCTCTTCAAGATACTGCATGATTCTGCGCACAGCAGGATTGGAGTTGCGGTAATAAGCCTGTTCAGCCCTTCGAATCCTGTGGTTCACAGTCTTCTTTTGTTTTTTATCTTTATTCTGGTCGCGCCTGGAAGTCTCCCCTTCCTCCTGCGCTTTCTTCCTCTGCCCTCGGCCTCTTTGCCACTCCGAGTCCCCTTCCCTATTGGGAGTCCTGCTTCGTTTCCTCGAGCCATACCGTCGGATCTTTAAATCCGGCGACCCGGCCTGGTCCTCCCCCATCTGCTGATTTACATCATCCGCAGAGTTCTCCTGAGGGTAAAGGCGTTCACTCCCTTCGCCAGGACCCAGATCCTCTTCCGAATCATCTTCAACATCCCATATCTTGAATGGCTGCTCATCCTGCAGAATGTTTTTACCCTTCCGGCTCCTGTTCCCCACCTCTGCGCTATGCTGCTCCTCTGCTCCTCTCAATTTCTGTCTGGTTTCCATGTTACCCGTGGCTCTGTCGCGCACCAATCTCTGGTTTTCTAAGGTCTTAGTTCTTCGCTGCTTCCCCTCAACTGCAACCTCCGAACCTCCCCAAATTAGGAAATCATATAATGATTTTGCGTTCATCCTGCTTTGGAAATATATCATTTTCCTGTCCGTGGGGTACCACCTGGGTTCAACTTCTGATTTCCGCCGGTAGATTTCCGATATGCCACTACCTTCGACCATCATTTCCTTATTAATCTCCTCTGCTGTGAAATCTGACGAACCGCTCCCATCTCCTCTAATGTCTCGAGCATTAATTGCCTCACCTTGTGTGTACTCCTGACTATTCGCCCCTCCCGCCGTCGCTGTACTGCCTCGTAACTTCTGATCGTATACCCTGTAATCTGTTATGATATCTTTACTGAAGCCCGATTGAACCATGTTCTTATATTGGGATCTCCACGTCCTACTATTGATCCAGCTCACTGATCCATGTATTTTCCTCTGTGGCTTGATCATGATCAGCCTTAATGATGTCCGCCAGCTCCTTCCACTCCCTGTTTCCCTCCACAGCTCTCCACTGACTGTCAATCATGCTGCCACGTCCCTTGCAGCCCCAATTGGCCAGCCAATCCGCTGCCTGATTCCCTCTCCTTCGAACATGGTTTATAATTCTGTATTCAATTCGTTTTACAAGATCAGCAATTTCCTGAACAATACCCGCAATCCGCCAGCTGTTAGCGACTTTCTCCCATCCGCGCCCGTTGTTGAGCCTCCTCAGCATGTCCACTGCAAGCTGCGAGTCACCTGTGATTTCCAGATTGGTGTAGCCATTCCTAACAGCAATTCGTAATCCTTGATGCAGAGCCCAGAACTCGGCCTCGTTATTAATTACATAAATGATTTTTTTATTATGTTAGAAAACTTTTTTTTTATAGATAAGATTATTAAGTAACACAATATCCAAACGAAGGTACCTTACTTGAGGTTTGATACTCCATCGACATATGGAAAAATGTATAGTTTAATTTTAAAACAAGTTCTAGATTTTCTTGCAACAAAAATTTCCAATAATGGAATGAAAAAAGTACATTATATTAGGTTAGTTACTTGGGTACCTTTGACCTTTACAACCTAAGGGTTCTTGTAGACAACATATCCTCTAAAACTATGTTTAAAAAGAATTTGTTTAGGAAAATCAATCATTAATCGTCATGGATATTAATATCCTTACTTGTATATGAGAGACACATTATATATGGTCCTCATAACCATGAAAATCTACATCATCAAGAATGTAACATCACCAAAGTGCAGTCATGGTCAATAGATATAAAAAATGAAAAAATCAATAATAATAACAACAAAATGTAATACATTTTGGAATTATACCAGAAAGGGAAAATTCCATAATACAAACAACATTCAACATATGTCGTAGAGATGTAGACTATTTGAGAGGTGTATAGATTATTTTGATAAAGAATTCAATGTTTTAATCAATGTGAATAATATTTTTTTCTTGGAAGACTAGTGTAATAGAAATGAGTAAAAGCATGTAGTCAGGTTACATTTTTTGGGCAAGGGAAAATGTATTTAGGTAAAAAAAGAGAGTTCGATTGAACATTTTAAGCGCTCAATTGGGTTATTTTTGAGCGCTCGATCAAACTCCTTGAGTGCTAAAAACATAGCTCAATTGAGGGTTTCAAACAAACCCTCGATCGAACATTATGACTCGATCAAGCTTTAGAACTCCTAATATATTAATATATATTATAATATAACAAATTTTATATTATATTAATGTTACTATTATATTAATCCAAAATTAATAAATTTAAGAATATTAATATTAATATTAGATTTAATAATAATAATAATAATAATAATAATAACAAATTTTAATTTTAATTTGGAATTTTAATGTGGTAAATTTTTTTGGGGAAGGTAAATTTATGATCCATTAAAATTCAAGGTATATAATAAATTATATTTTGAGCACGAACAAACATACTTACACATATTTTGAGCATGTACAAACATACTTATACATTGCCTTCATATTAGGTTGTAGAATGCACCTCTCGAGGCAATAACATATATATTTTTTAATGTTGTTCATAACCTAGATCAAGTTGAATTTTCATTTTTACTAAAACAATATCATATCAACTTGGTTAAATTACTAATGGGCTAAATTTTAGATATTTATTGATTCTAAAATCTAAATTATGGGATTCACATAGGGATTTGATTTTTTTACAAAGGCTTGATTAGAGCTTAATAACTCGATCGAGTTCCATAGCTCGATCGAGCTCTATAGATTGATCGAGTTCCATAGCTCGATCGATCTCCATAGATTGATCGAGTTCCATAGCTTAATCGAGCCATATAGGTCGATTGTGCCTCTTGTTAACCACACAAATGGATCGATCAAGGGTTTAGGAAACCCTCAATCGAGCTATTTGAATTTAAAATCTAAGCGCTTGATCAAGCGTCTTAAGCATTTGATCAAACTTTTGAGGTCTTAAAAACCACAATTTTAGCACTGCTACAATTTTTTTTGCAACACCATTTTGTACCCTAGTAGACTTAGGGAAAAACTATCCTTAGTTGGCAGAGTTGATCATGTTGGATTCATGAAGGAATCCTCTATCCAATGACATATGATTTTGACATTTCAGAATTCATGTGGTATTTTTCATCTAATTTCTTTAAACATAATGCTTGAATTTTTTTGGAGACTATAAAGAGGCTGAAAAAAATTCAATAACATAAAATATACACAACAATTTTTTTCAAAAAATACCTCTATCTTCGTTTACGAGTTTTATTCAAAAGGGTGCTCTTGATATTTCAATTTATTTAAATAGTTGAAAAAATCTTTACGTGAACTAGGGGTGATTTTAGGGGCGAATGTTCGCCCTTTGGGGAAATTAAGGGGTTTTAAATTTTTAGTGGGCGATTATTTTGTATCATAGTACACTTTTACAAATCACCTCAAATAGCCCACCTTCTTTTAAGGGAGAGGGTAAAAAAGGTAAATTTAGCCCTTGAAATTAGGAGTTACAACCTTCCATTTGCCCATTTTCAAGAATAGGTTTTATTTAAGTGAATCCATTCGCCCATTTTCAAGAATAGGTTTTATTTAAGTGAATCCTATGGGCCAAAGGCCCAAATACCATATTTATAAAAGAGGTATGGTAAATTAATAAAAATATAAATAAATGAGAAGTATGGTAAATAAATAAATAAAAAAAAATTATATTTACTCCATAAATCACCTTATATACATGCAAGGGTGTAAACAAATAAAAATATAAGTAAAGTGGAGGTATGGTAAATAAATAAAACGTTTTTTTTGTTAGGTAAACTTGACTCGGGATAGAGTCAAAGTTGACGAGGTTAAACAGTGATGGTTTTGGGGCACATGGTATTGTGCACCCATAGTATTATGCCCGTGGTATTATATGTAATGGAGCTTATAAAAGACTAGAAGGACTTCATTGTAATGCAAGACCTGGAGGTCAGTGGCGAAGGCTCACTTGGTTGGATTGGCCAGGGTTTTGGCCAATGCTAATGAGATCTTATTAGGTTGAGTTTTTCACCGGATTTGGGGTTTTCCTAGATAAACATTTGTGTTTATGTGTTTATGGTTGTTGCTGGTTATTTTTATATTTATTCCTCTTAGTAATTATTTATGTTATGCAGTAAATTTATTAACATTTTTATACTTACTCAAAAGGTATGGTAAATAAATAAAAATATAAATAAACTAGACGCATGGTAAATAAATAAAACCTCTTTTTATATTTAGTCCATAACCCTCGTTCTATTTATGAAGGCTCAAGAAAGAGGTTTTATTTAAGTGAATCCTATGGGCCAAATACCATATTTGTAAAAGAGGTATGGTAAATTAATAAAAATATAAATAAACGAGAGGTATGGTAAACAAATAAAACATTTTTTTTATATTTACTCCATAAGTCACCTTATATTTACGAACACTCAAAAAATGCATTATATTTAGGTGAAACCTATGGGCAAAATACTATGGGACAAATACCATGGACTAGATTGTTATTAATACCATGCAAAAAAACATTATTAACCCTAATATTAGTATTAATAAAAATAAAAATGGCACATGGTATTGACCCATGGTATTCACCAAAATGGCACATGGTATTGACCCATGGTATTCACCTGGAATGTAGCCTATTTAAATGGGGGAATTATACCAGCATAGATCCATCTTTACTTTGGATCTACTAACCCCCGAAAGGTATCAAATATCGGTAATTTTGATTTCAAAAGATATTTTAAAGAAATGCAATGATTTCATTTGTGTATTCAATAAACACAAGATTTTATAATTGAGTAAAATATTCGCCATGCCTGGTGAGAGATTCGCCAAAATATTATATATACATATCATATTATTGATAAAATCGCATTCCATTTTTCCTATATACCATGGAGATTCGCCCATTTATTATACATGTAAATTTAGGGGGGCTTCTTAAAATTTTCTCTGACACATGTGTCTACAAAATGCAATTGAAATATTATTTGTCAACTTCAAAAAATAATAAAAAATATAATTTTGAATAAAAAATATTTTTTTAATATGAAAAACTTAGTTTTCTCCGTGTAGATCATGCTTATATATATTAAAAATTACACATTTTAAACTAAGTTATGCTACGCGAACACACACATACCTCTTAAGATGTGCAAAAAATTGCAAGGACAAACATTTCATTTAATAGAAAATTGACATATTATACAACACTAATTTTTTTTGGAAAAACTATCATTAGGACAACAACATAATTCTCCACAAATTGTTTTTTTTACTCTGAATCAAAATT
This sequence comes from Pinus tabuliformis, assembly GCA_031772625.1. NCBI lineage: Eukaryota > Viridiplantae > Streptophyta > Pinopsida > Pinales > Pinaceae > Pinus > Pinus tabuliformis. Next base: position 980,961,885 of record CM062812.1, read on the forward strand.
CGCAATGCTTATATGAATTTTGAGGGCTTCAATTGGATAAAAGAGTAAATTTTTGAAATTTCAGTGCCACATTTGGCCCAAAAGTGTAACCTGTCTTCATGCATTCACTCGTTTATGTTTTTTATGACAAATTATATTCCTGGTGAGCAAGGAAAAGGAAAGGTATGTGTTAACACCTAAAATTCATTTTCTTGTAGTTAGTATGATATTGTTATAGAGGATCAGTATTAGTTCATGTACCATGTCACTTGGTCATTGGTACCATGTGTCATTTTATTTTTCAAAGTGGCATAATGTAGAGTTGTTTTTTTTGGAAGTGGTATATTGTAGAGTTTTATTGTAGCTAAATATCATGGTGTAATAGGTCATATAATAGGGACACTAGATTTGGTTATTTAGCACATCTATGGTTTATGCTTATCTTGTTCTAATTGGCATTATAGTTGTATCTACTATAGCTGGTTATAATTCTATTTGTGCATAACAAATATTATAGATTTATGTATTATAGTTGGTTGGCACCATAAAATGTCAACTATAAAATGTTTGGAAATATGATTTTACAAATAGTCAACTTTCTAAGAATTTTGTATAGCTTGTAGAAAATTTTGTTTTATAATATTTGGGCTTATAATTTTTAGAAAAATATTGATATTTAATAAAATTTTCTAGAATAAAAATAGAAATTAGGCAAATAGATAAATTTAACCCTTAAATTTTTTCCCCTCATTCACATATACATAATAATATATTATAATATTTGGTATCATATATGCTTTCCATTTTACAATTTCTAGTTTTTTCATCTACATGATTTTTGTCACATTATAGTGATATTATGTCTAACATTATTCAACTTCCATCATATCATACCATTTTGTACAACTTATAAATGAAACTTCCATTGCATCACACCTCTATTGCATGATGAGGGGTAAAACTTTGCAACAATAAACTCTTAATGATTGCACAAGCCCTTCTTTGGTGTTAATCAATCAATCAAAATCCATGCAATCTTAAGGATTCCTATACTTCTCAATTCATATTGATCAAACCCTTAAGGTAGGGCAACACCATACATTCACTCCTTAAGGAAGGAGAACACTCCACAAGCCATATGCCTGTTCATACAATAATACTTCACTTCATCTTCATCTTAATGTGGAGTCTCAAGCCTCTATATAGGCCTCATACATACAATACCATGCATCATTACCATGGTTTCCTCATACCATCAACTAATACCATGGGCCCATTACATTATTATTAACTACGTGTGGTCCCTTACATGACATGGGTTAACCACCTTATTTATTACTATGGCCCATCCCATTATTACATTATTACCTTGGGTACCTCCCTTGGTACCCCATATTATCCCCCCTAGGTATATAACATTTTCAGGGTGGTTCATCTATATATATATATATATATATATATAGATATAGATATATATATAATTTTCTTCTATGAGATCATAAATTAGACACATAATATAACAAGAAGCCTTGTCATTGTTGTGGCTCACCACAAGGGGAACCAAACCAATGGTAGTGGAGGTGTTGTATTACTCCTTTGCTTATTAAAATGAGCAAAAGTAATCCTACTAGCTAAGCATCCCTATTCCAAGACAGATGTCTGGAACCATTGCCAAAACCATTACATATAGTCTTCTAGGTAATACTAGCATACTATAATTATAAATTATATAAGAAAATAAAATTAAGTTCCTTAATCATAAACATAAAACATAAAACCTATGCATGCATCATTCATTATAGGACATTGTTGGGGCTAGACCTCGTGTGTTTGGGACTGATGGAGAGTGACACCCAAATTGAAGATGCCTCTCAATGTGGGCATTTAGGCTTACAAGACAAGAGTGATGGTGTCTTTGAATCTATTGGATGTTGTTGAGGTAGGCTATAATTTCATTGTAGTCCTCATGTTTCTCTTTGGTGATGGGGCCCAATAGAGTTTTCATTTGCCAATGAATGGTGATGGAATGAAGATACTAGCTGTTATGACCCTAGTATGGCCAGGGTCAGGAGCACAACCAAAGACTTAACTTTAATTTCAAAATTTGAATGGGCATATCGTTTTGTTGTTGTCAAGGCTTCAAGATGTTGGATTTCTTCTTGAACTTCAGGAGGGGTGATAGAAAGGTAAATTGTAATGGTTGGCTGAGCTTGGGACCAGGAATTGGGCTTGCTTGACAAACCACACCCCCTAGACCCACACCTTGGTTGTATTCTCTACCTTGGCATTATGCCTAGAAAGGGCCAAAGCCCTACAATGGGAACTTTTGGAGAAGGGTGCAAGAGAATGGATAGACTAGAGGGAGGCTGAAGTAGAGTAGGATGGAGGGGAATGAACATAGATTGAGCTAACTAGAGGGGTGAATACAAAAGAAACAAGATTAAGGAAAGCAAAGGGATAGAGCTTTGGGTGAATGAGAGAGCCTGTTATCACAAAACCTTGACCTGATAGGTTGTTGATTAGGAAGGCCTTGTGTAACTCTTTCAAACCTACTTTTGGCTGAGGCTTAACTCCTCAACCTGAGAGGGCTCTCTCAAAGGATTAATGATATTGATAATGTATAAGATGGCTAACTCTATTAAACACATGAAGAAGTGTAAGTGGTTGAAACACAATTAGGAATTATCCATTGGGCTTATGGAGTCAGAAAATCTTAGTATGATAACAGGATCAGCTAGACATGGAAGTCAGGGCATCAACAGTTCAATATATAAGTTAACACATAGAGACATGTAGGAAAACACAGTCCATAAATGTGAAGGAAGTTATAGCATGTCAATGAGTTCTAAGTATCATACATTCATACTACTGCACATAAGGAAATAAGGACAATCATAAGCAAGCCACCATTGAACTCCTTCTGAATCCTGAGAAGTAAAGCCAAAGTCTGCATTCATAAAAACATAATCTTCTACAATGGCACAATATGAGTCTTTCTCTAAAAATTTCCAACCCTTTGTACATTAGATCTTCTCCTATATATAGAGCCCTTTACATGACTTAGATTCCCCCTCTAGGATGAGGAAAATTCGAATTCTACCTGATCTGACACCTATTGACACTTAAAACTAACTATTAAATGCAAATGACAGCTAAGTAGCAGTCCTAGAGACCTAAAACAATTAGGAGTGTAACTCCTCATTATGATTTTAAAAATCTTATATAGGAATTAAACACTGATTTGAAACCTATAACTCCATGAATTAGAATTTGATGGTGCTCATAACCATCCAGATGGCCCTTGATGACTCATCCTTTTACTGCTCCTAGAAACTAGGAGACTGTTCCTTGCTCTGTTCTGGCTGAAAAATAGGTCTTGGGACAGAGCTCATATCTTCTCATAAAAAATGTATTTGGAAAAAATGAAGGAGTATTTCTAGAACCAATTTGTTTTGAACAAAAACCTCTCTTGGGTTTTTGAAACACCTTTCCTACCGCCCAGAATGTGTCTTTGAAAAACAGGTGTAAAACAGAGAAATATGCTTGTGAAAAACTGCACCTACAACAGTTTCATAACGCAACTTTGGTCCTTCATTTCTCCCATATCATAATGGATTTGAAGAAAGTGGAAAAGGTTTTTTTACTTCAGTATCTTAGGAATAAAAACCTCTTTCACTTTTCAAAGATGAGTTTTTAACTACTCAGAAACTCTTCTAGAAGTTGACTAGTAAAAACAAGGAGACAAAGTTCCTCCCTTTTTGCTTTTGGTCTCCACCAGGATCTTCGAAATCAATTATCCCTGTTTTTTTCACAAAATTGCATGGATTATCATGTTTTACATACACTTCAGACCTTGTCCATATATACATGTGAAGACAAAACCCTTTAATGATGCCTGATGTCTCATGAAAAATACTAGCTATGAAATGATGACCTCTTATATAGCTATGAGTTCATAGATATCCTTCCTTCACTTGATTTTCCTTTGCTGGATACTTACACCTTGTACATGCTCCCCTTTCAGACATTCCTCTTCAAAAATATTTCCTTTTGTATCCCAAAATTGGTCTACCAAAACATAATATGCAACCACAGCAGTTTCGTAGTGTGCTACGAAACTGCTGTGCGTTTGGCATCATTTACAGCAGTTTCGTAACGCGCTACAAAACTGCTGTGTAATTTTAAAAACACAGTTTGAGGCCAAAACTTTAACTCTTTTGATCTTTATTTTCCTTGTAATGGCTTTTCCATCTGCCATGAAGTTGTCCAAAATTGAAAACATAGACACCATTCTTTTAAAGTAAACTTCAAAAGGCAATCTATCAAAATTTAGGACTTAACCATACTTGCTATGTGATTTTTATTAGTTAAGAATGTCCTTCATGTTGGCTAAGTTGCGTCTTCAGATCTTCAATTTGCCTTTTCAATTTCATGTTTCCTTGCCCTTTCCTTGAATTGGGCAATCTCAAGGTTGGTAGACATCAATTTCCTTTTTGACTTCCTTAAAGCTACATTCTTCTTCTTGAGTGCTAACTACCTTGCTTGAGTTGAAATGGAGAACTTTGATGTATGCTAACCCTGAGCTTGCCAAGTGCTTCTTCTGCATGAAAGGAACACAAAAGTGACCAAGACCAATTCCTCCTTACCTTACCCCTTTTCTTTGAAATTTGTTTAGTGATAACAATGGCTCCACTTGGGATAGTGTGCTCTTGTGGTACACTAAGAACCTGCAATTCCAGTGCCTTATCCTCTTATAATAAACAAAAATTTATTTGACAAACATCTCCTTTAAGTTTCTTGGGTCTTCACCTCAGGCTTAAGCTTGATGATCACTGTAGGAGAAAGAAGTCTATATCTACTGAAAAGATTCTCAGTCAACCTTGAGCTTATTTGCATTTTCCTACCTACGTACCCTATCAGCTGCAATCTCCACTTGGAGCACAAGGAACATGAAATTTCCAATGAAGCCAGTGATCGATGTGATCTGACACTTGAATCTCTTGACTGCATTCAACCTCAAAATAACCATGATAGTGAGATGACCAAATCAACTTATAATGTATATGATCTTCATAATGCAAATGAAAATGAAATATTGATGTGCAAAACTTTGCCATGTATTCATTTATAGGGTCAAAGAAAACATGGTTATTTTGATAATCATCATAACATTCTATCTCTTCAGACAACTGATCCTCAGCCACACAAAATTCCTTTGATGTGCTATCCAGCTGCCTTTCTGCATGATTCCCATAGACAATGTAATTTTCCTCACTATTGTGATCATTCTTTGAAGTAATCTGCTGCAAGGAATTACATAAATGATCAACCTTTTCCTCTACCTGAGGGTTATAAAAATTTTCTTCCAGTATTTCTTCTTGTTGTGTGTAATCATTTTCATCTTCATTATGATTCGAAGACTGAGAAGTCTGTTGCATCTCTACATCAATATCAGAGGATTGAACATGGTTTTCATAAGTAAACCCTGCTGATTTTCATGTTGCATTTCATGGGATGTTATACTTTCTTCTTGGTGTTGAAATGTATTGTTATGAAGAGCCTCTAAAATTTCTTCATCCATAAATTCATCATCATCATAACAATCCTCCAAATATTGAATAAGACTCAAAGAATGTTTACAACAATCTTGGACTAGCAACAAGGAGGGATGACACTCTTTATACATCTCATAGAATTCATCATGAAAACTAGCAAGCGAATATATTGAACCATTTTCCAAACTTTTATACCAAGACCATGCTTTTCCTTCTAAAGTGGTCATAAACATCCTCATGAGACAATCTTCAGGGAACTGAACCTTAAGACTGCGTACATGCATATGAAACCTAACCAAATGAAGAGCAGCATTGTCTTTCTTTTCATCTTTGAATATTGGAAGATCCTCTAACCAATCAACCTTTGGCATAGGATTTGAAAAACCATGGATATGAGACCGATTCATAGGAGCATAACTGGCATTCATTCTTGTAGTGGAACTCATATTGGAACTTCATCAAGCTACTGATCTTCTAGCAGTGGAGTCACCTTCCAATTTGTTATTCAATGTGTGGAGTCACCAAGGTAGTTTTGCAGCCTCAAAAAGATGTCTGAGCTCCTGCTACCTTCAAAAGTTCAGCCTCTTAATTTCGGGAATGAATAGTCTTCAGGCTCCCGACAGACGCACCAAAATGTTATCACAAAACCTTGACCTGATAGGCTGCTGATTAGGAAGGCCTTGTGTAACTCTTTCAAACCTACTTTTGGCTGAGGCTTAGCCTCCTCAACCTGAGAGGGCTCTCTCAAAGGATTAATGATATTGATAATGTATAAGATGGCTAACTCTATTAAACACATGAAGAAGTGCAAGTGGTTGAAACATAATTAGGAATTATCCATTGGGCTTATGGAGTCAGAAAATCTCAGTATGATAACAAGATCAGCTAGACATGGAAGTCAGGGCATCAATAGTTCAATATATAAGTTAACACATAGAGACATGTAGGAAAACACAGTCCATAAATGTATGAAGGAAGTTAGAGCATGTCAATGAGTTCTAAGTATCATACATTCATACTACTACACATAAGGAAATAAGGACAATCATAAGCAAGCCACCATTGAACTCCTTTTGAATCCTGAGAAGTAAAGCCAAATTCTACATTCATAAAAACATAATCTTCTACAATGGCATAATATGAGTCTTTCTCTAAAAATTTCCAACTCTTTGTACATTAGATCTTCTCCTATATATAGAGCCCTTTACATGACTTAGATTCCTCCTCTAGGATGAGGAAAACTCGAATTCTACCAGATTTGACACCTATTGACACTTAAAACTAACTATTAAATGCAAATGACAGCTAACTAGTAGTCCTAAAGACCTAAAACAATTAGGAGTGTAACTCCTCATTATGATTAAAACAACCTTATCTAGGAATTAAACACTGATTTTGAAACCTATAACTCCATGAATTAGAATTTTATGGTGCTCATAACCCTCCATCTGGCCCTTGATGACTGATCCTCTTACTGCTCCTAGAAACTAGGAGACTGTTCCTTGCTCTGTTTTGGCTGAAAAATAGGTCTTGGGACACAGCTCCTATCTTCTCATAAAAAATGTATTTGTAAAAAATGAAGGAGGCTTTTGTGAACCAATCCGTTCTAAACAAAAACCTCTCTTGGTTTTTTGAAACACCTTTCCTACCGCCCAGAATGTGTCTTTGAAAAAAAGGTGTAAAACAGAGAAATATGCTTGTGAAAAACTGCACCTACAGCAGTTTCGTAGCACAAGTTTGGTCCTTAATTCTCCCATATCATAATGGATTTGAAGAAAGTGGAAAAGGTTTTTGTACTTTAGTATCTTAGGAATTAAAACCTCTTTCACTTTTCAAAGATGAGTTTTTAACTACTTAGAAAATCTTCTAGAAGTTGACTGGTAAAAACAAGGAGACAAAGTTCCTCCCTTTTTGCTTTTGGTCTCCACCAGGATCTTCGAAATCAATTATCCCTGTTGTTTTTCATAAAATTGCATGGATTATCATGTTTTACATACACTTCAGACCTTGTCCATATATACATGTGAAGACAAAACCCTTTAATGCTGCCTGATGTCTCATGAAAAATACTAGTTATGAAATGATGACCTCTTATATAGCTAAGAGTTCATAGATATCCTTCCTTCACTTGATTTTCCTTTGTTGGATACTTACACCTTGTAAATGCTCCCCTTTCAGACATTCCTCTTCAAAAAGATTTCCTTTTGTATCCCAAAATTGGTCTACCAAAACATAATATGCAACCACAGCAGTTTCGTAGCGTGCTACGAAACCGTTGTGCATTAGGCATCATTTACAACAGTTTCGTAACGCGCTACAAAACTGCTGTGTAATTTTAAAAACACAGTTTGAGGCCAAAACTTTAACTCTTTTGATCTTTCTTTTCCTTGTAATGGCTTTTCCATCTGCCATGAAGTTGTCCAAAACTGAAAACATAGACACCATTCTTTTAAAGTAAACTTCAAAAGGCAATCTATCAAAATTTAGGACTTAACCATACTTGCTATGTGATTTTTATTAGTTAAGAATGTTCTTCATGTTGGCTAAGTTGTGTCTTCAGATCTTCAATTTGCCTTTTCAATTGCATGTTTCCTTGCCCTTTCCTTGAATTGGGCAATCTCAAGGTTGGTAGACATCAATTTCCTTTTTGACTTCCTCAAAGCTACATTCTTCTTCTTGAGTGCTAACTACCTTGCTTGAGTTGAAATGGAGAACTCTGATGTATGCTAACCCCGAGCTTGCCAAGTGCTTCTTATGCATGAAAGGAACACAAAAGTGGCCAAGACCAATTCCTCCTTACCTTACCCCTTTTCTTTGAAATTTGTTTAGTGATAACAATGGCTCCACTTGGGATAGTGTGCTCTTGTGGTACATGAAGAACCTGCAATTCCAGTGCCTTATCCTCTTATAATAAACAAAAATTTATTTGACAAACATCTCCTTTAAGTTTCTTGGGCCTTCACCTCAGGCTTAAGCTTGATGATCACTGTAGGAGAAAGAAGTCTATATCTACTGAAAAGATTCTCAGTCAACCTTGAGCTTATTTGCATTTTCCTACCTACGTACCCTATCATCTGCAATCTCCACTTGGAGCACAAGGAACATGAAATTTCCAATGAAGCCAGTGATCGATGTGATCTGACACTTGAATCTCTTGACTGCATTCAACCTCAAAATAACCATGATAGTGAGATGACCAAATCAACTTATAATGTATATGATCTTCATAATGCAAATGAAAATGAAATATTGATGTGCAAAACTTTGCCATGTATTCATTTATAGGGTCAAAGAAAACATGGTTATTTTGATAATCATCATAACATTCTATCTCTTCAGACAACTGATCCTCAGCCACACAAAATTCCTTTGATGTGCTATCCAACTGCCTTTCTGCATGATTCCCATAGACAATGTAATTTTCCTCACTATTGTGATCATTCTTTGAAGTAATCTGCTGCAAGGAATTACATAAATGATCAACCTTTTCCTCTACCTGAGGGTTATAAAAATTTTCTTCCAGTATTTCTTCTTATTGTGTGTAATCATTTTCATCTTCATTATGATTCGAAGACTGAGAAGTCTGTTGCATCTCTACATCAATATCAGAGGATTGAACATGGTTTTCATAAGTAAACCCTGTTGATTTTCATGTTGCATTTCATAGGATGTTTTACTTTCTTCTTGGTGTTGAAATGTATTGTTATGAAGAGCTTCTAAAATTTCTTCATCCATAAATTCATCATCATCATAACAATCCTCCAAATATTGAATAAGACTCAAAGAATGTTTACAACAATCTTGGACTAGCAACAAGGAGGGATGATACTCTTTATACATCTCATAGAATTCATCATGAAAACTAGCAAGCGAATATATTGAACCATTTTCCAAACTTTTATACCAAGACCATGTTTTTCCTTCTAAAGTGGTCATAAACATCCTCATGAGACAATCTTCAGGGAACTGAACCTTAAGACTGCGTACATGCATATGAAACCTAACCAAATGAAGAGCAGCATTGTCTTTCTTTTCATCTTTGAATATTGGAAGATCCTCTAACCAATCAACCTTTGGCATAGGATTTGGAAAACCATGGATATGAGACCGATTCATAGGAGCATAACTGGCATTCATTCTTGTAGTGGAACTCATATTGGAACTTCATCAAGCTACTGATCTTCTAGCAGTGGAGTCACCTTCCAATTTGTTATTCGATGTGTGGAGTCACCAAGGTAGTTTTGCAGCCTCAAAAAGATGTCTGAGCTCCTGCTACCTTTAGAAGTTCAGCCTCTTAATTTCGGGAATGAATAGTCTTCAGGCTCCCAACAGACGCACCAAAATGTTATCACAAAACCTTGACCTGATAGGCTGCTGATTAGGAAGGCCTTGTGTAACTCTTTCAAACCTACTTTTGGCTGAGGCTTAGCCTCCTCAACCTGAGAGGGCTCTCTCAAAGGATTAATGATATTGATAATGTATAAGATGGCTAACTCTATTAAACACATGAAGAAGTGTAAGTGGTTGAAACGCAATTAGGAATTATCCATTGGGCTTGTGGAGTCAGAAAATCTTAGTATGATAACAGGATCAGCTAGACATGGAAGTCAGGGCATCAACAGTTCAATATATAAGTTAACACATAGAGACATGTAGGAAAACACAGTCCATAAATGTATGAAGGAAGTTAGAGCATATCAATGAGTTCTAAGTATCATACATTCATACTACTGCACATAAGGAAATAAGGAAAATCATAAGCAAGCCACCATTGAACTCCTTCTGAATCCTGAGAAGTAAAGCCAAAGTCTGCATTCATAAAAACATAATCTTCTATAATGGCACAATATGAGTCTTTCTCTAAAAATTTCCAACCCTTTGTACATTAAATCTTCTCCTATATATAGAGCCCTTTACATGACTTAGATTCCTCCTCTAGGATGAGGAAAATTCGAATTCTACCTGATCTGACACCTATTGACACTTAAAACTAACTATTAAATGCAAATGACAGCTAAGTAGCAGTCCTAGAGACCTAAAACAATTAGGAGTGTAACTCATCATTATGATTAAAACAACCTTATCTAGGAATTAAACACTGATTTTGACACCTATAACTCCATGAATTAGAATTTGATGGTGCTCATAACCCTCTAGCTGGCCCTTGATGACTCATCCTTTTACTGCTCCTAGAAACTAGGAGACTGTTCCTTGCTCTGTTCTCGCTGAAAAATAGGTCTTGGGACAGAGCTCATATCTTCTCATAAAAAATGTATTTGGAAAAACTGAAGGATTCTTTTGTGAACCAATCCGTTCTGAATAAAAACCTCTCTTGGTTTTTTGAAACACATTTCCTACCGCCCAGAATGTGTCTTTGAAAAACAGCTGTAAAACAGAGAAATATGCTTGTGAAAAACTGCACCTACAGCAGTTTCGTAGCACAAGTTTGGTCCTTCATTTCTCCCATATCATAATGGATTTGAAGAAAGTGGAAGAGGTTTTTGTACTTCAGTATCTTAGGAATGAAAACCTCTTTCACTTTTCAAAGATGAGTTTTTAACTACTCAAAAACTATTCTAGAAATTGACTGGTAAAACAAGGAGACAAAGTTCCCCCCTTTTTGCTTTTGGTCTCCACAAGGATCTTTGAAATCAATTATCCCTGTTGTTTTTCATAAAATTGCATGGATTATCATGTTTTACATACACTTCAGACCTTGTCCATATATACATGTGAAGACAAAACCCTTTAATGCTGCCTGATGTCTCATGAAAAATACTAGCTATGAAATGATGACCTCTTATATAGCTAAGAGTTCATAGATATCCTTCCTTCACTTGATTTGCCTTTGCTGGATACTTACACCTTGTAAATGCTCCCCTTTCAGACATTCCTCTTCAAAAAGATTTCCTTTTGTATCCCAAAATTGGTCTACCAAAACATAATATGCAACCACAGCAGTTTCGTAGCGCGCTACGAAACTGCTGTGCATTAGGCATCATTTACAGCAGTTTCGTAGCGCGCTACGAAACTGCTGTGTAATTTTAAAAACACAGTTTGAGGCCAAAACTTTAACTCTTTTGATCTTTCTTTTCCTTGTAATGGCTTTTCCATCTGCCATGAAGCTTTCCAAAACTGAAAACATAGACACCATTATTTTAAAGTAAACTTCAAAAGGCAATCTGTCAAAATTTAGGACTTAACCATACTTGCTATGTGATTTTTCTTAGTTAAGAATGTTCTTCATGTTGGCTAAGTTGTGTCTTCAGATCTTCAATTTGCCTTTTCAATTGCATGTTTCCTTGCCCTTTCCTTGAATTGGGCAATCTCAAGGTTGGTAGACATCAATTTCCTTTTTGATTTCCTCAAAGCTACATTCTTCTTCTTGAGTGCTAACTGCCTTGCTTGAGTTGAAATGGAGAACTCTGATGTATGCTAACCTTGAGCTTGCCAAGTGCTTCTTATGCATGAAAGGAACACAAAAGTGACCAAGACCAATTCTTCCTTACCTTAACCCTTTTCTTTGAAATTTGTTTAGTGATAACAGAGCCCATGGGATAGAAGCAACATAAATAACAATCGATAGTTCAAGCTCAGTGTTGCAACTTAGAATCCTAGGTTCAAGAATTAGAAACACAAAATTAAATAAATAATACCAGCTAGAGGTGATGACCAACAAATAATTTACCAACTTGTGGACTACGTGCTTGCCCCGAGAATTGTCTGCTAATTCCTGGTGCCAACCCCCTCGTTGGATTTTTCTCATTGTCATCTCTTGCACCCCAGAGGTATGCAAGGAAATAGACTTGTTTGAGCAATGGTGTAATGAAAGCTATGGAGGTCCAAGCCAGGAGGGCTTGGACCCTCCACTAGAGCACCAAATAACTAGATGTTGAGGGGGAGAAATGCCACCTATAGCGAGGTGAAAACGCAAAACTGACATAAAATGATGGAGCAGGTCCAAAGAAGATAAAAAGACACGAAAATCGTGAAAATTACTGTATTAATTGGTTATATTGTCATAACTAGTAACATATGTGATTGCATCAGAGATATTAACCACACCATCCCTCTTTAATACCTTAAAAAGGACAAAGTAGTGAACCCTCTCCTCCTCCCCTAACTAAGTTTCCAATACCCATTATAATTATTTAATATCTTATTTATTGGAAAAATTAAATTTATAAAATATCTCATATCATTGTTTTCTTCATTTATATTGAGCGTACTTTATAAATGTAAATATGCATCCATGAATTCAATATGTAATTACGCAATCTCTGAAATGAAAATTGAATTCCTGTTAAACAAACTCGTCCCCAGCTAGCTAGATGGACGAGGAACGATCTTGAAATTTCTCTTTGTTCTTCATAGTCATTCACGAATTATACCGGATCTTCCATTAATTATTTATATATGTCATTATACTTTCCTACACCCCACACATAAAACTAACATAGAAGGAAAAAAGAAATCAAATATTAATATACCTATATTAACTTAAATTCATTTCCATTGTGAAATTTTTAAATATTTGAAAGTTTTACACAACAGGTCTATATTATTTTTTAATATATACTTATGCTGAAAAGTTAAAAGACTCTTCACAAACTACCATATATAATATGAACTGTAAATTACCTTGACAAAACTATACTATATGATTTGAGCTTTATAAAAACAGTGGCACTAAATTTTTTGTGATAAGACATCATTTCCTGGCTTTGTTGTCTGCTCTTTTTGGGACAAATATTTGTTTTATTCGCTCTTTATTAACTTGGATTTATGCCGAAGTCCAGAATTGATAAATTTGAAGGCCTCACGGGAGGTAGAGAGTAAGAGCAATAAGACAAATATTTGCTTCTTCCCTACTCCATTCATCCATACTTCTGAAATTTAATCATTACACTCACTGCTAGCAGTACAGTATATATATATATAATACATATACACTCGCGATCTTTTATTCATGGCTTTGCTTAGAACAGTGTCCAAATTATTTAACCATCATAAAAATATATATACACTCGCGATTTTTTCTTCATAGCTTTTCTTAGAATAGTGTCCAAATTATTTAACCATCATAAAAGTCATTTTTTAGATTTAGTTTTCCTCCAAATGTTCACATTTCATTTTAACATGAAAATGGATCTATCATCAAAACAAATTATACATCCATCTTGATAAGCTATTAAATTTTAAATTTTATAAGGATGAGATCAATTAGTTTCAAATAACATATTAAAATAAGAGTAAAAATCAAATAATTTAAAAATAACATATGTGAAGGATTTGAATTAATATTTATATTTTTTATATAAAATTTTCAATATAAATAATATTATCATAATTAAATTATATTAATTAAGGGATGAAAAATTTTTTATTGACTTGGAATAAATATTTATTAATGAATCTTTTTATTCACAATTTTTTTTCTTTTGCTCTTATTTTCTTAAATACAAATATAACAATAGAATTAAAATAAATACAAAATTGAAAATTATAAATAAAACAATTCCATCTCAATTTCCTACATAAAAAATGTAATAAGAATAACAATATCAATGCATACCCTCAAAGACAAACCAGGTCAATATATAATGGTGTTGTTTAAAACCATGATAATTTCATTATGTTTGTTACTTTTTCCAGAATCAAATAAGAATAAGAATATTAATGCATACCCTCAAAGACATAGACCAGGTTAATATATAATATAATGGTGCCGTTTAAACAAGTGATAATTTGATTGTGATTGTGATTTTATTTTGTAAAATTTTGATTTATAAACCAGTGATAATTTCATTATGTTTATTACTTTTTCAAGAATCAAATAAGAATAAGAATATTAATGCATACCCTCAAAGACATAGATCAGGTTAATATATAATGGTGCCTTTTAAACAAGTGATAATTTGATTGTGATTGTGATTTTATTTTGTAAAATTTTGATTTATAAGTGTTCTAGTCTGGATTTTGAAAATAGAAATAAATTTAGCATCCTAAAAACATCAGAGCACTTAAAAAATTTTAGTTTGAAAACTAGAAATTTAGAATTGTATAATTTGAAAACCCTAACTTAGATAATGGAAATTTGAAAACCCTAACTTAGATAATGGATTTCTTCTTTCCAAAATGCTTCAAATTATCACCACTCATATAAATTGCAGGTAATAAGTCTATACCCTAATATCATAAAACCAGAAACCAGATCAATATATGGTAGTTATATTTTTTCTTTTCAAAATACTTCAAATCATCACCACCCATATAAATGCAAGTAATAAACCCTGCCCTAAATACATGGTAGTTATATTTTCCTTGCAAAGTGCTTCAAATTATCACCACTGCTATCTCTTCCTCAAGAAAAGTAAATGAACTATGGAATATCAATCTCAACTTAAAAAATGCAGTATCATAAACTATTGAATACCAAGCATAACAACAAAATTACAGGCAATAATCCACTAACTGTGTTACATAGACCAGATCAACCTATGGCAGGTCTTTTTTTAAGACCAGATGGACCTCTTCCACAAAACTTCACTTAAGATTTGGAACTTGGTGGATATCTGAAATGAAGCAGGCTCTCTCCAGCACAGGCCTATTCACATTATAGTCAATTTCAATATTACAAAAGGACTAAGGCCCTCTCCGAATAGAACCTCTGCTAGGCTGACTGTTATGTGTAGGAGAAGACCCGGATGGAGGAACCTGACCTTTGGGAAGCATCTGAGACACGTTGATGACAGCACCTGAGTGCTTTCTGTGCAATATGAGATCCTGGGCATCATGGATATCTTGAATCCTATTGTTTCCAGACCCAATTTGCTGATCTTGTCTTACTGTGGATCTTGAAGATAGATCGACATTAGAGACTAGAGAGCTTCGAGACTCTGCAATCACCATGGCTGTGAGAACCAAAGTGAAAAACATCTCCAACCATAGAACATCGTAACAACAAAACAACTTTGCCATAAATATCAGTCCAGTGCAACTGGTTATCTGCAATTCCTCTCTCGTTCTACAAACTGGCTCCTACTGAGAAGAATTCTACAGAAGTGAAGAAGATATGAGACGTAGTGAACAAGCATATTGATCTTGAAGCAATGCAATGATCTCAGAACGCGTCTGATATAAATATATATAATAATGATATAGTGTCGGTAAAGATCAGTACATTTGTTTCTGTATTTTCAGGACAAGTGTTGGTTGATTGGTTAGTTCCCAGAAAAACATGCTTTTATGTAATCTCTAATCAAATTCTATCATACCTAATGTTTCTAATGTGTTTTGGGACCTAGACTAATCATTTTTATTTGATTTTTATCTCAGGAGATGTGATAGCTGATTAATATCTGAGTTTTTTTTGTTTAATTGTAATGGTGATTTTTAACCAGTGGTATTAGAGTGAGTTTTATAAATGTTGGTTTAACAGTAATAATGATTCCCAACAAATGATACCGGAGTGAATTCTATACACATTCAGGCTCAAGATGGGATGAAATTGTTAGACATTAGATAAACAAACCCCATATATTTGGGGCCTGAACTAACTACCTCAATAAGATTATTAATTAACCACTGCTAATTTTAATTTAAAATTTTAATGGTGATTCCCAACAATAAAATCCCAACAATCCGAACTCAACACCTGAAATTAGTGGACCACATGATCCAATTTTTATCATTAGGGGGGAGACAGGAACACTTAAATTTGTTGTGTGCGTGCTTTTCACGTTGTGTAGGCGGTGAGTCTAGGCCATCCTACTCACCGTGCCATAGTTCTGTAAATATTGTCGATAGCAGTGGAGACATCTACCATGCAATACGGAATGGGGTGTAATTGTCTGATTTCTTCTGAGCGAAAAACTCCGAATGTTAGGGGGGGTTTTGTTGGGAGGCGAGTTTTCTTGATGTGGTTTGTTGGAGCGTGACATGAGAGGTATGTTGGTTGAAGGGAGTTGCAGGCACGATTGATTGATTGATTTGAAAAACTTGCATGAACTTGATTTTTAAAATCAGCATGTTACTGCTTTTTATGAGTTAGTCCCTGTAAATGAGCCTGAGTTGACGCTTGGAAAACGATAATACAGACAAGAAAGGAGTCCACCTCTCTGGTCTATTTCAGATTAAGCAGAGGCTGTGCATTAAATGTAGTCATTGTTGCAAAATTTGTTGATTGACTAAATTGTTGCGTTACTCTACCCCAATGTACACTCTGATTGTGAAGGTCTAATTGGTTTATGAGACACTATCACACTGCATGTCCTACTGTCATGCCATTTTAACATTTGTGATGTTGTATTTTGTGGACCCACAACATCCTATAAATTAGCTGCCAACCTATACTTACTTAAAGGTTCGGCACTTCTGTCTGCTAACCCCTTCCACACGTTCTTTCATTTACTATATGGAAACCCTAAACGTGTTCTTTACACTAAAGTCAAACCAAAAGGGTAATTTTCCCTGGCTTTTTTCCGAAGTTTACTATTATTTTATTTGCACCGCAAAAATGGTAACTTGCTAAATTGGACTAGATGAAGATCAGTCTCTTCAACGATGGACTGATAACTCCGATGCAATTATTCTAAAACCTTATAAGATTCATCGATCACTCTTATTATGAACACTTTTGGTTACTGTAAAACTCGATAAATTAATCTAAATTATTCCATCTTTTAATGAATCTCAATCTCATAAACAATCACTCACTCAGTTCCCAAGGTTATAGATGCTTTTTCCCTGCACCTTCCATATCCCCTATTCGTAAGTCTTTTGCTTTTCATAATCCTTAAACCCTTTTCATAAGTCTCTTGTGTTTAATAATCCCAAACCCTGAAGATTAAGGACAACCATCTATATATTGAAAGAGAGATTCACTAAGCTTCTATTTATAATTTAACTCATTTCTTTGGTAACAAATTTTAATGATTTATACAAATCTTTTTCATTTATTACCAATTCCTATAATTTAATCCAAAAATATCATAGTGTTCATCTAATTGTACAAGATATCATGATTAATTTGGATGTCATCTCCTTATTTATCAAAGTCTTATTACAAAAGCTCTCAATCTTATCTCTAAACTTATTAGTTGTGAAATCCTAAACCTCATTGAAAATTGCCCCACTTCAACTTTCTTCACCTATTATGAACAAACAAAATGCATATATATATATATATGGGTTCATTCTTATCTATGGTGGTGGCCAATATCCCCACTTCATTTTTTTCTAGTGTCTATTGGACTACTATGTGTACGGGGATCACTTTGGGGCATGGTTCTTTGCAAACGATCCCTAAGGTTTGAGACTCTGTTTCCTTGCCCATGCATGTGGTTCATGTTACCCACCATGTGGGTGACCCCTTGGATAATTTTTTTCTCCTATTATTTTAGCTTGCTAATTGGTAACCTTATAATGATCCACAAATATCTAGCCTTAGATGCCTCTTGTCCACTCTCCAGTAAGTGTCTTATTTAATCTAACTTGCATAACTGATTAAGGTGGGTTATATAATGTGACGTACAATAACCATTCTTGTATTCAAGTTATTTTGTTTAATGTTGAAGGACATTCTACTATGGATCACTAGTTGAATTGTATGATAGACCGCTTTGCACTAAATACGTGTTTCATTGCTTCATCTTCGTAGTTATCACTTGCCCCTAGTTTAGTGTGAGCTTCCTTGAGACCTTCTCTTTCACTACCTAGGAGAGGCACAAATAGGAAGCTCTAATTGATATTGGGTGTCCATGGTAATACATACTTGATACATTCCATCTTCCTCATGTATCCACATATTAAGCCCTAGAGTTAGGTGTGCCTTCAACCAAGTGCACACTATGGGCGACATCCTCATCACACCATTTTGACATTTATATCGCAAGTAATGCAACGATATGGATTTTAGTTGATGACATGAGTGTTGGGACAAGGGAATCAATTAAACAGAGTTGAGGTGGTGAAAAACTAAGAGGTACACCCCCTTGGGTGATGGCATGCCAAATTGAGTGTCGTGGATAATCAAATGTTCAGGTTTCCACATAGGTAGGAAAATGCATGACCATATGTTGGATTAGGTGACATGAATGTCATAAGGGCTCGACATGACCAAACGACACACTTGAGTGCACAAGGAAAGAAGTCGGCTCA
The DNA here is from genome assembly GCA_031772625.1 of Pinus tabuliformis. Classification (NCBI taxonomy): domain Eukaryota; kingdom Viridiplantae; phylum Streptophyta; class Pinopsida; order Pinales; family Pinaceae; genus Pinus; species Pinus tabuliformis. The sequence goes on from CM062812.1 coordinate 980,980,580, forward strand.
AACGACATGAAGGTTGAGTGTAATGGAACATAGGAACAAATGGAGCAATCGACACAAGTTGCATGTCGACCAAATGATGCGATAATAGAACATAGTTAGAACAAGGGTAATCCAACATGAGAGTGGGCGAGTCGAATCACATGATAGGTGAGCTGGCCAATTGAATAGACATAACAAGTGAAGGGATATGGGGAGATGAACCACTATGAGACACACATATATATGGAATAATGTCACACTAAATGGGAGAATGCTGGAGGAAGAAAGAGTATGGATATACAAAAAAAAAGAGAAAATGAGGAAAAAAACCAAGGGAGTAGCGTGAAGTAGAGCTCAAACAGTTTGCGATTGGGAAAATAGCTAAGAAAGTGACCAAGATGAGACAAGAAACAATCGACATTTGAATTGAGATAAGGGTTTGGAGAAATGGATTGGGTGATGAAATAATTTGATGGGATATGTTTTTGGCATTGTAATTTTTGTGTGAACCTTGCATATTGTAACAAAGGAACCGATTGATCAATTGGTGCTGCCTATTGTAATTTTTACATTATTATAAAAGAAGTGAAGGTTGGTGGGTTGTTTTATAATCAAAATGTGTATATGTGTTTGTTGGCATATATTTATGGTTGTTAAAGTGAAGTATTTTATGCAGGTTACTTATTGCTATACTATGAAGTAGTGTGACAATAAGACTACTTGCACTGTAATGAGAAGTTATAAGATTTCACTAAGTAACTAATATAGAGCGTAAATAAAGTAAACTTATTATGAGGTGTAGTTTGGGTGGATTAACATATTACTACACTAGGAAGTCATGAAACATGTTGCTTTTGAATTCTCAAGGGGTCACAGTGCACCCAAAAGCACCTTGTAACCATGTTCATGTTCAACATGGTTACTCCTCTCACTAAGCAAAATGTTCATGTTACTCTTCTCACTAAGAAAAATATAATAAAATCTGTAAATAAATGTGAGAAAAGACAATTTAATATGCTGGAGATTGGCACTGTGACCCATATAGTTTACCTATTGATGAGCCTCATCATCACCCCCCTACTGAAATTGTTGCTCATCCTCTGAGCAACCTAGTCATCTATATCCATATCCTTCATAGCCCTGGTGGCCTCTCTGACATCCCAAGCTTCTGTGGATGGTGTCTCTTCCTGAGGATAGAACCCTGCATTTTTCTCTATCTCTTCCCACTGCTTTCTTTCCTCTTCTTCCTTCCTACCTTCTAGAAAACCCAACAACAAAGGTGGACTGAGCTTAAGTCCAATCCAATTGATCTTCAGTCTTTGCATGGCCTGTTTATACAAGGGTGTTCTCTCCAATGAATTCCTCAATCTCTCAGGAGAGTGATACTCCCTGATCCGGAGATTGTGTGGTAGGTTATTCCATCTTCTTTGGCATGCTTGTTGGTTCTTAGTCCCCAATAGTCTGAGAGTGTCCTCAAAATGGGAGATGGCTTGTTCTTGGGTAGCCAGGTATCTTGGTGCAAGTTGAGCATCATTGGAAATGATGTTGTGGTTACTGATTACAGCCATTGAATTTATTTTCTCTTCCCTGATGTAGAGGGGTTCTTTTTCCTCTTTTTCTACTATTCTCTTCACCTCCTTAGCCCTGGCCTCCTCATGACTCATCCATGATGCAAGGGCCATCAGAGCAAGTCTCCCAACTTTGCATTGGGGTCCCAAACATTCAAGTATGTTAAGGCAAGGTTGTGTAGGTAGAATTCAGATAATTTGGCCTTGTCTTCAAGGGTACTTTTGTCACACAAATTGATGAATTGTCTGTAATCCTAGAATGACATGGTCCCATGTTGTGCTAATGTCTTAATTTGGAACTGCATCCATTGGTCCTTGAGGTAAAGTGCATAGGATTTGGATGGCAGTCTGCATTGAAGTGCCTCCATGGAGAGGCTTGCCATGGTGGCCAATTGGGTCTCCTTTTCTTGCAATTTCCTCCTCAGCCATGTGTTTTCTTCCTGCAACTGTGTTCTCATGGTGTATTATCTATCTCTCAATTCACTCAACTCCTTGCCCATATCTAGGAGTTTTTCTTCCATAAGGCCCACATCTTCTACTTTCTTCGATTTAGCAATCTGCATCCATCGATGTGTCCTTCCTCTTTCTTTTTCAAGTTCAAAGAAGAGAGGGATTGCAAATTTCTGTGGGATCACTCTGCCTCCTTCAATGAACTTGTAGTAGGAGCTCAAGTTGGGTTGTGGGCTAGGCTCCTATAGCTTTGTAGAATCTCCCTCAACTATCTTTGGAGAAGCTGCCCCCTCCTTTACTTATTGTGTCTCTTCTTGGCTTCCTTTCTGCCCCTACTACTCTTCCTATACCACTTTCTGTCTTCCCTGTAGCACTGCCAGAGTAGGGTTTGACTTTTGCGATGGCTTCCCTAGTTGGTCCTTATCTCCTTGATTTCAAAATGAGTGAAAAATGCATGAAAGTATGGGGTTTTATGCTATTTAAGGTCAAGGCTTGGAGTGCTATGTTGGCTGGCAGTGGTATGAGTTTTCCTAATTTGGACCGTTGGCCCACCGTTGGTGATCATTTACTTTCTCCTCGTAATCATCGCCCACTCCCTCTTAATTGATTTGACTACCCTTTTAATTGATTCTCACTTATGTGGCATCCTTACATGTCATGCTGACTGAAAGATCACTTTTTGATCATGAGCTGAGGGTGGCCAAATTAACTGGTCACCTCTAGCTTACAAAAAAGACCTTTCTTTGGCATTTACACATTATTTTTCATATCGTACCTAGGGAAGAGCTGAGTAAGTTACCATACCTGTGCCTACATTTTGTTGATTGGTGCATGCTAGAGTATTTGACTTCTGTGTTGCTACTCAAGGAAGTGCCTCCTTGCTCTTTTTTTGTGTATTTCTTTTTTCTCCTGTATGGTTGATTGTTTGTTCTATTCATGTGTGCATGTGCTTGATATCTCTTTGTTGTTGCTGCTGTTGTGGAGTCTTTCTAGGAAGAACAAGGTATCCATGGATGATGGTACTCCTCCTCACTCTGTTTGGGTAGACAAACTGAGTTTCAGGCTGGTTGCAATGGTGGCACATGCTGCTACAGGAGATCCTGTAGCAACCTCTTTTTCTCACTTTAAGGGTTTTTTATTTAGAGGGATGTTGGGAAGTAGTGTAGGGTTGGAGGATGATAGCAGAGCCTTGATGGAGTAGTGAAGGGTTGTGGAAATGGAGGACATGTCCTTTGTTTTGTTTATTATTTTTTTGAAAATTTCTTGTATTTTTTTGAATGAGACAGAGCTAGGCACGGGTATGGTGATTTGAATTAGGGATGCAAGGATGATGGGTGAGTGGTTTGATGAAGTGTAGGGTCCCTAATCGACCTAGAACATGCATGAATTATGATTTTTTATTGGTCCCCATTTCCTATAGCATTTTAGGACATCCTGTAGTGCTACAAGATCTTCCTGTAGCAGCTACAAGACATCTTGTAGCAAACCAGAAAATGCTAAAAAACTGATTTTTGAGGCCCAAAAATGGATATGAGTGGTAGGGACATGATTGACCTAGATGAGATGGAATGGATGGAGGGAGAAATGGAATGAAACTTGAGCATGTTGTCCCTATAGCTCTGCATTTGCCATTGTCTTCAAAAACCTGCAAAATGATAGAATTTATTAATGGACAGGTTGGAGTTCCCTGTCATGGTATTATTTTTGTTTTTTGTTTTTTGTTTTTCTTATTTTTTGAGGGACACACAGGCTACATCAAGAGAGTTTTTCAACCTGCTTTCCTGCCCTAGGCGCCTCAAGGGAGGTTTTCACATGGGGATCTTTTATTTTTCTTTTTTCTCTTTTTTCACTCTTGGGTTTCCTCAAGGAGGATTTCAACCCAAGAGTTGGTCTCAGATGCCTCATGGAGGTTTTCATCCAGGTCTCTTATCATTTATTTATTTTTTCACAAATAAAAAACAGTTTTCAAGAATATTGTGACTTGGAAGCTAAGACATGTCCAATAACATTTACCTACTTGCTAATGGTGTTGATGAACTCTTCCCTAAACATAGGTCTTTTGTAAGCCTTCAATCTGTATCCAATGACAAGAAAGCGAATACCTTCCTCATCAATGGTCCTGATTTGAGTAGCTCCATTATCATGACACTTCTCTATCAGGGATGGGCCTAACCACCTTGTCATCAATTTTCCTTTGAAGTCCTTGAACCTAAAGTCATATAGCAGAGCCCAATCCCCTTCTTGAAAAACCTTGTCCTTGATGTTCTTTCCATGCCAAACCTTCCTCTATACTTGGATAACATCAATGTGTAGGAGGCCCTACATCCTAAATTCAACCAGACCATTCAGCTGGAGAAGCCTTTCCTGTTGTGCCTTTGTAACATCCAAATCCAATTGTGCTACCATTCTTAAGGTGTTGTACTCAAACTTAAGGAAGAGCAGAGCCATCTTTCCATAGACCAAGTCATAAGGGGTGAAGCCACTAGTTGTCTTCCAGGTTGTATTATAGGCTCAAGTGGCCTCCATTAGTATATTAACCCAATCTCTTTTGCTGCTGCTCACAACCTTGGTGAGGATACCTTCTAATGCTATTTTGGTGACCTCCACTTGTCCATTGGCATGAGGATGGTAGGCAACATATTTTTTTTGCTTTATCACATGTTTCCTTAACAAATTTTTGATCAAATGTGATGTGAATTGAGCTCCCTGATCAGTGACTAGTTCTCTAGGGTACCCAAATTTGTAGAATACATTCTCCCTTAAGAACTCAACCACTTTATCCTTTGTTGCTCCCTTGACGGCATTGGTCTTTTCCCACTTTGTCAAATAATCAATCCATGCCCCACTTGTCAAATGGATCTAAATCCACCTAAGGTTGCAAGGGAATTTCATCCTTGGGAGTAGGTTTCCCCATCCTCTGGCATTGATCACATCGACTGGTGTATCTTCTTGCATCTTGGTGGAGAGTGGGTCAGTAGTAGCCAGCTTTTAGTACCTTGAAAGTTGTCCTCTTGGCATCAAAGTGACCTCCACAAGGCCCATCATGATAGGCTAAGAGGATGTCAAAGACTTCCTCTTCCCTAACACACCTTCTCAAGATTTTATCTGGGCCCAATTTAAAGAGATTTCCCTCAATCCAAGTGAATGGGGTGATCTTCCTTACAATCCTTCTCTTCTCCCTAGATGACAAATTTGGAGGGAACTTTGCAGCAACTAGGTAGTTTTCCATGTCAACAAACCATGGAGAGAGAACTGAAATAGCAAATAAATGCTCATCTAGCTGTTGATCATCAACCATCCCTTCGTCACCTATAGGCAAAACAAGTCCAGACAAAAAATATGCAGCTACATTTTCTTTACCTAGCTTATCGATGATGGTTAAATCAAACTATTGCAATAAAAGAAACGATCTAATAATTCTAGCATTCGCATCAGGCTTACTCATTAAGTACTTGATAGCAACATGGTCATCATGCACAAAGGTTTGATAACCAATGATGTAGTGTCAGAATTTATTCAAGGAATGGACAACAGCTAGGAGTTCCTTCTTAGTCATAGTGTAATTTAGTTCAGTCTTAGATATATTTTTTCTAATTAAGTAAATGGCATAAAGCAACTTGTCATGTATCTGGCCTAGAGCTTCTCCTACAACTTTGTCAGATGCATCAACATGGATGTGGAAAGGGAGAGTCCAATTTGGGTTGTTGGGTGTAGTATAGGGAATATTAATGGACCAACATTTAATTGTCAATCTAGGAGTTCGTGAACTTCGAGGCGCAACATTGGAAATGCCAGAGAGAGCCCCTAGCAACCTACAACTCAAATTCTAGTCTAACTTGCGCATCAATCCCAAAAAATTAAATTGAATCTTGTACTTCAAAGAAAACTTGAGGAAAAAAACACCAATCCTGAAATCCATTAAGAACCTTCTAAGTTTTAGAAAATAATGCATAAATTCTCAATTCAATTCCTACACTAGATTTGACAATTTCATTAAAAGAAAAAGAAATTGATAGATCTAGACAATAGCTACTTCAATCATAATATTATCAAGAAAACGGAGTTTTCAAACGAGATAAATAATCAAAAGTCGCAAAAGAACATAAGTCTCAATCCATTTAGTTCAAAAGAGTGCGTAAAATCAATCAAACAAATCTCCAATCATTCCTGCACTATATTGAATTTTCACTCTCTCTGCAAAAAGTGTATGGCACTCTAGTGTACAAATCAAATGTATAAACTTGCATAATAAAAAAACCACACTCTATTCTACCTTCTCAAACCAAAAGGTATCAAAGGTCTAAAACTACACCTAAGAGAAAGGTCTACAAGAGGAAGAAAATGAAACCAACAATAAATCAATTCTTAACAACCTTCTCACACTGGTTCATTTGAATCATCAAATATTCTTCTTCCACTTTTGCAAAACCAACCACAAATTGTAATCAATTGCACTCACTGGCCATTCACACTGTATTCAAATGAACTTGTTAAAAGTTGGCCAATCTTCAATGGTTGGGTGATACAAGTGCTTCCCCTCAACGTCATTTTGTTTCTTAAACCAAGAAAAAAAAGAATTATAATAGTAAGTAAGTCTCGGGTAAGGAAAAGAAAAAATATCAATCCTGCACTTTAATCATACATGTTGTAATCATTGAATATGACCTGGATTATTACAAGAAACTTTAGGGTCTAGAACTTTAGGAAACCTCAATATATTAGATCTGGAACAACTCAATTAAAGTCTTCAATCCACAACTACCAATATCCAAGGAAATGATTCCAATGAAAGTTTCACAGCTTCACCAAGTCATATATAAAGAATACAGTCACCTTTAGGGTAGATCTCACAAACCTAGAACATATATTAATGGAAAAAGGTTTTAAATAATAGAGTGTTTCATGAACCAATGTTAAATCTCAGTTTCCTTCAAAATCCTCTTGAATTCAAGGCTTACCAAAATACAAAGGGAAAACCATGAGTTGAATTATCACTGTAACCAAATCTGAAAGGAATAAATAAGTGATTTCAAGAATCGATCTGCACACAACTTAACCCAAACAGAAATTACAAAATGTATGCAATGGACCCTTCTCAAATCTAAGCTATGAATAATCCAAATCACACACAGTTCATACCTTTGAAATGAAAACAAAGTATTTGGAAAGAAATGAAAGAATGTTGAACAAGTAACACAAGAATATAATATTCAATCAATAATATGCACACCAGAATGATCTATTTCAAATAACACAGAATACTACTAACAAAGGTGTGAGAATCTGGATTGGTTGGGCCTAAACCAACCAGCTTGCACCCTCTTTAAATAAATATTAAATTACAGATCAAAGAGATGCATTAACAAAATGTAACAAAAATGAAAATGAAACCTAACATTGATGCTTGTTATTAATGGAAATCTCAATCCTTATACATCTAGAGATCAATAGTCCAGATCCAAATTGATCTGAGGAAGGGGAAGACCCCCAACAGTCAGCTCAGCAACATGAAAGTACAAAGAATGGTTTTCTCCCCTTCCGCTCTTTAGCATAACTCTGTTTTATTTATAATATTTTTACATTACAAATTTGACTTTAGAGAAACCAATTCTTTGCAAACAAGGTGAGGGATTGAATCCCAATTACTTCCCATAAATAGGAGACTAGTAAAACCATTGTCCCATTGAGAAAATACAGATCTGATACGAATTTCCATTTTTTTGGAAAATTTGGGAAAGATCCTAAAATTATGGAAAAGCATTCTTTTTTTATAAAGTTGCCTCAAATACCCTCTTGGAAATTTTAAACCATTGCAAATCTTGGGAAACTGTTTTGTTTCTATATAGCTTGTTATACTGGTAAAAAACCCATTTGATCATATTTTCAAGTTTCGACTCCAGATACACGCAAATCAAGGTCAAACTTGGAAGTTTGAAAACAGTGCGAATTTTGAGCAAATTTGTTGTTTTTCTTCTATAGACCCTGTTAGCTCCGCTATGTAGCGCCAATTTTCTAATGCCAGGAGGAGATCTATTCTGTTGGGTTGTGTCCAAAAGAGGGCTTGCATTGGTTATTTTCCCTTCTCCTCCTACCCCACTTACTCTCCACCACCTCCGTTTCCCTATTTGCCTCCTAAACCTGACAAATTAACCCCCTTTGACCTTAGCCCCAAGCGCCAAACCCCAAACCAACCATAAAACCCTACCATATGTCTTCGCGCGTTCGTAACTTGCCACGCTGCATCCCTGTCGTTGATCACCCCCGCCAATCCAATGGCTTCCATTGCATTCGATAAAGGCGACCCGCTCGCACTTTTTCCACTGTCAGATGCATCTCCGCCCAATCCAACGGTTTTCGCATACATCACGTTGTCAACTTGATCAAGGGATAGCGTGCGATGAGAGCAGTTTTTCTCTCTCATTCGCTGCTACATGTTGATCATTGAATGGAATTGTTCAGGCCCAGGTGTTTACCGCTTAGCGCTCGAAAGCGGTGCGACGAAAACCGTTACCACCCGACCAAACCACCCTCGCCTGTTAAGTGCCCATGCAACTCCGTCGCCCGACGATCGTCCGATTTGTCCGCTGAAGATCCAATGGCCCTAACACGCCCCACTCCCATCTCGGCGGTTGGCCTTCGCCGAACCATCTCCACCGTTCATCTCCCCGATTCGACGGTCATTCTCCTCGTTCACCCAAATCGTCCACTTACCCATGCATTCCACGTCCTATGCCCATTCTGTTGCCCGAAGAAGGAGATGACCAGTTCTGTCAGCATCAGTAATAGTAATATCCCCAACAACCATATTAAACCGAAAGCATGGCCAAAGGGAAAAGGACGCAACACGACCCTGTAACTGAATTTATCATTCATGGACTCCACCGGTACGAACACTCCAACTGCCTAAAGGACAACACAACACATGAATAGATCAGATTCACCCACTGAAGAAAGTCACCTTGTTCAGAGACTCCATCAGGCGGTTAAATGCAGTTTGTGGTCAATTATGACCCCTCCATACCTAAACGGCTGAGTGCCATTGTAATGAAAACTTATAAATACCCAGAAGAAAGATGTAATCAAGGTTGGAATTTGATGTAAGGTTTTAGACATTTTGTCACTTGCAGTGTCTCATCTTCATTTTCAGCAAATATAAGCTTCTTTTGCTGTTAATTGCTCACTGTCCATTTTCCTCTATTCTAAGCTTGTACCTTATATCTTGTGTTCTTGATCTCTTGATGTTTAGCACTAGATAACTGTCATCTTATCTCTGTGTCAGAATCTTGAATGCATCACTGAATAGGTTGCTCAGGTTTCTTTCTATCTAATGTAGGAGAGCTGTCATCCCGTCTTTGCATTAATAGATTAGATTTGCAGGTTTCTGTACTAGTTGCAGCCGACCATCACATGGTCTTATGTATCTGTTGGTGTGGTTAGTATTCTCCATATTCACCTAATATCTAAAACTGTGAGCATTGGTGGTCTAAAGCCTTGTAGTCTGGGGGTGTTTATGCATGTTTGAAGTGAAACAAAGTAGAAGTGGTTATCTGTCTTGAACCAAACAATCGTTCCTTCCATTAAACATTGCAACAATATTTGAATTTATATGTTACCAGGCATCTCTGAGCTACAACCTAGGAGAGTTTCTTGGAATCCTAACATAATTGGCGCCGCTGCCGGGGAGAGGAGATTGAAGCTCAGGTTCCATGGGAGAACGACACAGATCTAGCTTTGCTGATAGACAAAGTTTGGACACATTTTTGGTTGTAATCATCTATCTGGCAACTCTACTGGAGGACTAACCTTTTAGCGACTCCACATCATAGTTTTGGCTTAGGTTGTGAGGCATACTCAGAGAAATCCTCAGAAATCACTAGCTGATCCAGTACCTGACCCTGAGAAGATTGTCAAGCAGAGAAAGACATCAAAAAAAGGAGCATCAGGATCAGGTAAGCCTAAACAATCTTATGTATCTCTGCAAGAAAGGCTTGTAACTGAGCATGCACGTGTTGAAAATATAGAGCCTAGCATTATCAGTGAAGAAATACTCTCAGAGATTCATAAAGCTCCTTGTTCAATAATTTCCCCTTTGGATCTCAGTCCAAAGAAAACTTCCCATATAGTCCATCATTTTCCTTCGGCCCTATCATTCATTTCTTAGCTTTCTATCATTCAAACTGCCAACACTCTTACATCCACCCCAGCCATGGCAGGTCCACAAGCACCCACCAAAATGGAAAGAATCATAGCTACTAGGTATGGACCCCTGGTCCTGCCTATTCCTTTGAATGCCATGCCTGCAGGAGAATATCAGAAATACATGCCTAAGTTCACTAGTACAGAGGGAGTAAAAAATGAAGAACACCTCGAGCCTTTTTATAGCTATGTTGATAACCTAAATATCAGTGAAGATGATGTGTGGATGAGAGTATTTGTCCAAATCCTTGATGGAGAGGCTAGAAAGTGGTTCAAAGAGCTGACCCCTAGGTGTAGACATTGAGGCATTAGATGATGTGTTTTTAAAGCATTGGGGAGATAAGAAAGATCTGTTATATTACCATACTAAGTATGCCAACCTGAAAAGGGAAAATGGGGAGTCATTGTCTGACTTTAATAAAAGATTCAATTGTATGTATAGCAAGATACCAGCTGAAGTGAAGCCTACTCCCACCTTTGCAAAACTCACCTATGCCAATGCCTTTGATTTTGATTTCTGCCTGCTATTAAGAGAGAGAAGATGTGCTTCTCTAGCTGAAATGAAAGATGTAGCCTTGGAGGTGGAATCCAACATCATGGCTGTAGAGAAACTCAAAGGACATGTTGATAAAAGGAGGTAGAGAGGCGAGTCTTCCTCTTCCTCTTCATCTTCAAAACCTAAAATAGACAAAATGACCAAGATGATAGAGTCATTGGCTACTGAAATATCCAAACTAAAGGTTGAGCAGAGTTCTAGGAAAGCAAGGCTTCCTAATACATTTGCTCCTAGAAATCCAAATCCATTCAGAAGGGAAAATGCACAGTTGCAGATCATTCAGAGGGGAAAAGAGGCCAATGAAGAACAAAGGGTTAAGGCTCCTTTCCAAAACGTAGTCATGGAGGAGGAGCAATTTGATGAAGAGGATGAGATTCACTGCATGGAAAATAAGGGAAGTGCTACCTATTTTACATTAGCTACCTATGAGGAGTCATTACTCAGGGACCAAACCAGTCAAGAGTGGGACAGAGAAGCTGATCTATAGACCGAAGACCAGTAGAGATATAACCTGAAGTCATGGATGAGTAATGTCAGAGAGAGTCCTGCCCAAAGAGCTGTTGTCCCCACAGAGCAGCAGATCAGCAAGCAGAAGCGACCGACAGTTGATCCCACCATCCTGAAAGCACTAGCTCAAGAGGTAAGAGGCCCTGACAAGTCCCCTTCCCCTTTCAGTTTTGAATCAAAAGTCCAAAAGTTAAAAATATCTGTACCTCTGATAGAACTTGTAAAGAGTGAGGTCTTTAAGAAGCCCATCCTTGATGCCCTTGAGCTGAAAGCCACACAAGCATCCAATGACTATGTGAACTTACAAGATGATAAACCTACAGTTGTGCTTAGCCCAATGACCGAACCTGCTGATGACAATTCCCCATCATTTTATGTCTCCTTGACCATTCATGACAAAATCCTCCACAACTGTCTGTTGGACACAGGTGCCAGCCATAATTTAATGCCCAAAGCTATAATGGAAGAGTTAGGCCTTGATATTACCAGACCTTATCATGAATTATTCTCCTTTGATTCGAGGAAGGTGAAATGTCTGGGATTAATCAAAGACTTAGCCATCACCCTAACTCGGTTGCCCATGAAAAGCATGATGATGGACATTGTGGTAGCAGATGTTCCCCCTATGTTTGGTATGCTACTTTCCAGAGGGTGGATAAAGAGTTTGGGTGGAACATTGCAAAATGACTTGTGTTATGCCACCGTCCCAGTTTTTGGAGTAGAAAGCAGAAGACTATATTGGGAAGCCCAGTTGGCCTATACCGGGAATCCAACTAATCATCCCATTTATGCTGTGGACACTAATTTTGGAGCATGTATTCTCCAAATTGAAGAATCCCATAGGGCCTCAGTGTAGCTAAAGAAACCAGTATGCCAGGTCATGGAAGAGGAAGGGACGCAGGCTTTGGATATGCTCTTTGATGGAGCCTGTTTTAAGGAAACCGTAGGAGTAAGAGTGGTGCTTGTGTCTCCAAAACAAGAAAGCACACATTTGTCTTTTAAACTGACTTTTCAAGTCATCAACAATATAGCAGAGTATGAGGCTCTGATATTGGGCTTAAACGCTACCAAAGACATGGGAATTAGAGACATAAAGGTGTCTGGAGATTCTGATCTCATCATTCAACAAGTGAACAAAACATTCCAAGCAAGGCACCCAAGGCTGAAAGCGTACAAGATGAGTTATGGAGACTCAAAGACTCTTTTGACAACTTTTTTATCTCATATATCCCTAGAGTAAAAAATCAGCTTGCTGATTCCTTTGTTGTGTCTGCTAGCATGTTCATCCCTCCCATGCCCCCTAGATTGGCTTATCAAGTCCAGATAAAATATAGACCATCCTTTCCTGGTAATTTCCAGCACTGGAAAGTCTTTGAGGATGATGATGAAGTAAAGAGGTTTCTGCAAGTCATTGATGAGTTCTCTGAAATGCAAATCGATCAAGAGAATGAAACCTTGCAGGAATGTCCCCAGCCCCAGCTAAGGAACAAAATTGGCCAAGACAATATTGTACAGTTGCCTAGCAATCATATACCTAAAGGGCTAGTGCCTCTGGAGAAGCTGTTTGACCATAATGATGTGCCTCATAAGATTGCCCAAAAAGAAAATCAGTCTGCAATCCACAGGCATAACATAGGGAGTCCAGATCATCCAAAGTATATAAATCTGTCCACCCATTTGTCTACTGCCAAAAGTTCTGAATACTACACCTTGATGAAGCAATTTGCTGATGTCTTTTCCTGGGAATACAATGATCTTAAAACTTATGACAAAAATATCATCCAACAAATGATCCCATTGGAGAAAGACACCATTCCTTTCAAGTAGAAGCTGAGACCCATAAATCCTTTCCTCCTCCCTCTGATTGGAAAATAAATCAAGAAGTTGTTGGCTACCAAAATCATAGTTCCTTTGAGGTATTCAAAGTGGGTAGCCAAATTGGTAGTGGTGAGGAAGAAAAGTGGAGAAATTAGGCTGTGTGTTGATTTCAGAACCTGAACAAATGTTCTAGAAAAGACAACTATCCCCTGCCAAAGATGGAACATTTTCTATAGAAAGTCTTAGGAGCCAAAGTTATGTCTTTCCTGGATGGATTTTTAGGGTATAACCAAGTTGCTGTACATCCAGATGACCAAGAAAATACTGCTTTCGCCACACCTTGGGGCACTTTGATGTACTCTAAGATGCCCTTTGGGTTGATGAACGCTGGGGCCACCTTTTAGAGAGCTATGGATATAGCATTTGTAGGAGAGAAGGATAAGTTTGTCCTTGTCTACCTGGATGATATAGCAGTATACTCTAGCAGCCATCAAGATCATTTGCAGCAATTGAAGAAAGTGTTTCTGAGGTGCAGAAGGTTTGGGATATCAGTGAACCCTAAGAAGTCACAATTTGCTTTACAAGAGAGCAAGGTTTTAGGACACATTGTTTCTGCTGTAGGTTTCAAGATTGACCCAGAAAGAGTGAAAGCAATACAGGCCTTGTTTGTTCCAAGATCAAAAAAGGACATCCAATCCTTTCTAGGAAAAATAAATTTTGTAAGGAGGTTTATTCTTAATTTTTCAGAATTGGTAAAGAACATCACTTCTATGCTAAAAAAGGGATCAGAGATCAAATGGACTGATGCAGCAAGAAGATCTTTTGAAGCCATCAAAAGAGCTATTAGGAAGCTCCCACTTTAATAAGCCCCGATTAGAGCAAGGAATTCCATATCTTCTCCTTTGCTTCTAGTGACACCCTTGCAGTAGTCTTATTGCAAAAAGATGATGAGGATTCAGAGCATCCAGTGGCATTTTTCAGCAAAACCTTAAGGGATACTGAACTAAGCTATGATATTATCGAAAAACAGGCTTATGCTCTTATCAAATCTTTAAAGGCTTTCTGAATCTACATTCTTCACTCCAAGGTAATTGCATATGTGCCCTCTGCTTCAGTAGAGGATGTCCTAACACAACCAGATGTTGATGGAAGAAGGGCTAAATGGATTGCAAAGCTTATTAAATTCAACATGGAATTGAAGCCCACTAAGCTTGTTAAGGGCCAGGGCCTTGCTTAGTTGATGGCTAAACAAAATTGGAAAATGCTTGACATAAGCTACCTCGGTACAAATTCAGAGGATGGATAGACAAAAGAAGAAATAGTAGGACATGGTCAGTTTTTGGCTGAGAATCTAGCTTCCTGTGAATGGTATTCTAGAATAGCTCAATTTTTGCTGAAACTAGAAGTCCCTCCAAGCCTTAGTTCAAGCCAAGATAGGACTATTAAGCTCAGAGCAACCAAATTTTGTATTCATGAAAACTTGCTTTATTGGAGGGATCCATCTGGAATCCTTTTAAGATGTCTGGACAAAGAACAATCTGCGGAGGTCATGCATTAGCTTCATTCTAGCATCTATGGAGGGCATCACTATTGGAAAACCATAGCCCACAAAATTCTTAGAGCTGGATATTATTGGCCCACTCTGTTTTCTGATGTCTTTTCATTTGTAAGATCCTGTGACAAATGCCAGAGGTTTGAAGAAAACAACAGTTGAAGTCCTTATCCTTGAAGCCAATACATGCCAGTGACCCTTTCCAGCAGTGGGGCTTGGATTTCATAGGGGAAATTAATCCACACTCCAGTGGCTAGCATAAGTGGATATTAGTAGCCACTGATTACTTCACTACATGGATTGAGGCTATCCCTACTAAGAAAGCTGATCGCCATGTTGTCATGAAGTTCTTGATAGAAAACATTTTCACCAGGTTCGACTATCCACAGAAATTGGTTACAGACAATGCAACAACTTTCAGGGCAAAAGAGTTGGTGGACATGTGTGACTCAATGGGCATTAATCTAGTGAATTCCACCTCATATTACCCTCAAGGTAATGGTCTAGCAGAATCATCCAATAAGAGCCTGATAAGGATAATCAAAAAGCTATTGGAAGACAAAAAAAGGAACTGGGATGCCAAACTGAAGTTTGCATTGTGGGCTGACAGGGTGACCACCAAGAAATCCGCAAGGAATTCTCCGTTCAAGCTGGTATATGGCACTAAGGCTGTATTCCCAATCTAGTTGACCCTCCCTGTTGCCAAGTTCTTGCAGAAAGAGCAGAATGAGGAAAATGACATGGCAAAGAGGATTAGTGACTTGGATGAAGTGCATCAAATCATAGATGAATTGATTGAAAAGTTTGCAGCACATCAAAAGAGAATCAAGGAAGCTTTTGACAGAAAAGAAAAGATGGACAGTTTTTAGATTGGAGACTTGGTTCTTAAATGGGATGCACTGAAGGAAAAGAAAGGAAATCATGGGAAGTTAGATGCTCTATGGACTAGACCTTTTGTCATTGCTCAGGTCCAAGGGAACAAAACTTTCATGCTGCAAAGTATGGAAGGGGAAATAATTTTTGATGGCCCAGTTAATGGGTGGTTTTTGAAGGTTTATGTTGTTTAAATCCTTTAGGCCTCAATATTGTAAATATGTTCAATTTACAAGTTTTAGTGTAGGCATAATTAGACTCCATGCCCAATGGAACACTAAGAAATATTACTGATCTTGTTTTTGAATGAAAGGCAGTGGTCTACGGTTCTTGAAACCTAACAAGGAAGATTTCATCCCCAGAAGGAGTCAGTGTTAGCTCTGTTATGTAGCACTAATGCCGGGAGGAGATCTGGTCTGTTGGGTTGTGTCCAAAAGAGGGCTTGCATTGGTTATTTTCCCTTCTCCTCCTACCCCGCTTACTCTCCACCACCTCCGTTTCCCTATTTTCCTCCTAAACCCGACAAATTAACCCCCTTTGACCTTAGCCCCAAGCGCGAAACCCCAAACCAACCATAAAACCCTACCATATGTCTTCATGCGTTTGTAACTCGCCATGCCGCATCCCCACCGTTGATCACCCCTGTCGATCCAACGGCTCCCGTCGCATCTGATAAAGGCGACCCACTCGACCTTTTTCCACTGTCAAATGCATCTCCGCCCAATCCAACGATTTTCGCATACATCGCGCTGTCAACTTGATCGAGCGATAGCGCGTGATGAGAGTGGTTTTTCTCTCTCATCCACTGCTATGTGTCGATCATTGAATGGGATTGCTCGGCCCTGGGCATTTACTGCTTAGTACCCAAAAGCGGTGCGACGAAAACCGTTACCACCCCACCAAACTATCCTTGCCTGTTAAGTTCCCGTGCAACTCTGTCGTCCAACGATCATCCGATCTCCCTATTGGAGATCCAATCGCCCTAACACACCCCGCTCCCATCTCGGCCGATAGCCTCCGCCGAGCCATCTCCATCGTTCATCTCCCCGATTCGATAGTCATTCTCTTCGTTCACCCAAATCGTCCACTTACCCATGCATTCCACGTCCTATGACCATTCTGTTGACCGAAGAATGAGATGACCAGTTTTGTCAGCATCAGTAACAGTAATATCCCCAACAACCATATTAAACCGAAAGCATGGACAAAGGGGAAAAGGACGCAACACGACCCTGTAACTGAATTTATCAGTCATGGACTCTACCGATATGAACACTCCAACTGCCTAAAGGACAACACAACACTTGAATAGATCAGATTCACCCACTGAAGCAAGCCACCTTGTTCAAAGACTCCATCAGGTGGTTAAATGCAGTTGGTGGTCAATTATGACCCCTCCATACCTAAATGGTCGAGTGCCATTGTAATGAAAACTTATAAATACCCAGAAGAAAGATGTAATCAAGGTTGGAATTTGATGTAAGGTTCAACTTCTGGAGATTGTAGACATTTTGTCACTTGCAGCGTCTCATCTTCATTTTCAACAAATACAAGCTTCTTTTGTTGTTAATTGCTCACTCTCCATTTTCCTCTATTCTAAGCTTGTACCTGACATCTTGTGTTCTTGATCTCTTGATGTTTAGCACTAGATAATTGTCATCTTATCTCTATGTCAGAATCTTGAATGCATCACTGAATAGGTTGCTCAGGTTTCTTTCTATGTAATGTAGGAGAGCTGTCATCCCGTCTTTGCATTAATAGATTAGATTTGCAGGTTTCTGTACTAGTTGCAGTCGGCCATCACATGGTCTTGTGTATCTGCTGGAGTGGTTAGTATTCTCCATATTCACCTAATATCTAAAACTGTGAGCATTGGTGGTCTAAATCCTTGTAGTCTGGGGGTGTTCATGCATGTCTGGAGTGAAACAAAGTAGAAGTGGTTATCTAGCTTGAACCAACCATCGTTCCTTCCATTAAAAATTGCAACAATAATTGAATTTATATGTTACCAGGCATCTTTGAGCTACAACCTAGGAGAGTTTCCTGGAATCCTAACATAATTGGTGCCACTGTGGGGGAGAGGAGATTGAAGCTCACCTTCCCTGGGAGAATGAAACAGATCCAGTTTTGATGATAGACAAAGTCTGGACACATTTTTGGTTGTAATAATCTATCTGGTAACTCTACTGGAGGACTAACCTTTTGGCGACTCCACATCATAGTTTTTGCTCAGTTTGTGAGGCATACTCGGAGAAATCCTCAGAAATCACTAGCTGATCCAGTACCTGACCCTGAGAAGATTGTCAAGCAGAGAAAGACATCAAAAAAGGAGCATCAGGATCAAGTAAGCCTAAACAATCTTATGTATCTCTGCAAGAAAGGCTTGTAACTGAGCATGCACGTGTCGAAAATATAGAGCCTATCACTATCAGTGAAGAAATAATCTCAGAGATTCATAAAGCTCCTTGTTCAATAATTTTTCCTTTGGATCTCAGTCCAAAGAAAACTTCCCCTATAGTCCATCATTTTCCTTCAGCCCTGTCATTCATTTCTCAGCTTTCTATCATTCAAACTGCCAGCACTCTTCCATCCACCCCAGCCATGGCAGGTCCACAAGCACCCACCAAAATGGAAAGAATCATAGCTACTAGGTATGGATCCCTGGTCCTACCTATTCCTTTGAATGCCATGCCTACAGGAGAATATCAGAAATAGATGCCTAAGTTCACTGGTATAGAGGGAGTAACAATTGAAGAACACCTCAAGTCTTTTTACAGCTATGCTGATAACCTAGATATCGGTAAAGATGATGCGTGGATGAGAGTATTTTTCCAAAGCCTTGATGGAGAGGCTAGAAAGTGGTTCAGAGAGCTGACGCCTGGTCTATAGTAGACATTGAGGCATTAGATGATGTGTTTTTAAAGCATTGGGGAGATAAGAGAGATCTATTATATTACCATACTAAGTATGGCAACCTGAAAAGGGAAAATGGGGAGTCATTGTCTGACTTTAATAAAAGATTCAATCGTATGTATGGCAAGATACCAGCTGAAGTGAATCCTACTCCCACCTTTGCAAAACTCACCTATGTCAATGCCTTTGATTCTGATTTCTGCTTGCTATTAAGAGAGAGAATATGTGCTTCTCTAGCTGAAATGCAAGATGTAGCCTTGGAGGTGGAATCCAACATCATGGCTGTAGAGAAACTCAAAGGACATAATGATAAAAGGAGGTAGAGAGGTGAGTCTTCCTCTTCCTCTTCATCTTCAAAACCTAAAATAGACAAAATGACCAAGATGATAGAGTCATTGGCTACTGAAATATCCAAACTAAAGGTTGAGAAGAGTTCTAGGAAAGTAAGTCTTCCTAATACATTTGCTCCTAGAAATCCAAATCCATTCAGAAGAGAAAATGAATAATTGCAGATCATTCAGAGGGGCAAAGAGGCTAGTGAAGAACAAAGGGTTAAGGCTCCTTTCCAAAACGTAGTCATGGAGGAGGAGCAATTTGATGAAGAGGATGAGATTCACTGCATGGAAGACAAGGGCAGTGATACCTATTTTACATTAGCTACCTATGAGGTGTCATTACTTAAGGACCAAACCAGTCAAGGGTGGGAAAAATAAGTTGTTCTACAGACTAAATACCAGCAGAGATATAACCTGAGGTCAAGGACGAGTAATGTCAAAGAGAGTCCTGCCCAAAGAGCTGTTTTCCCCATAGAGCAGCAGATCAGCAAGCAGAAGCGATCGACAGCTGATCCCACCATCCTGAAAGTATTAGCTCAAGAGGTAAGAGGCCCTGACATGTCCCCTTCCCCTTTCAGTTTTGAATCAGAAGTCCAAAAGTTAAAAATATCTGTACCTCTGATAGAACTTGTAAAGAGTGATGTCTTTATGAAGCCCATCCTTGATGCCCTTGAGCTGAAATCCACACAAGCATCCAATGACTATGTGAACTTACAAGATGATAAACCTACAGTTGTGCTTAGCCCAATGACTGAACCTGCTGATGACAATTCCCCATCATTTTATGTCTCCTTGACTATTCATGACAAAATCCTCCACAACTGTCTGCTGGACACAGGTGCCAACCATAATCTAATGCCCAAAGCTGTCATGGAAGAGTTAGGCCTTGATATTACTAGACCTTATCATGAATTATTCTCCTTTGATTCGAGGAAGGTGAAATTTCTGGGATTAATCAAAGACTTAGCCATCACCCTAACTCAACTGCCCATGAAAAGCATGATGATGGATATTGTGGTAGCAGATGTTCCCCCTATGTTTGGTACGCTACTTTCCAGATGGTGGATAAGAGGTTGGGTGGGACATTGCAAAATGACTTGACTTATGCCACCATCCCAATTTTTGGAGGAGAAAGCAGAAGACTATACCGGGAAGCCCAGCTAGCCTATATCATCAGTGATGAGAGGAATCCCACTAATCATCCCATTTATGCTGTGGACACTAATTTTGGAGCATGTACTCTCCAAATTGAAGAAACCCATAAGGCCTCGGTGTAGCTCAAGAAACCAGTATGCCAGGTCATGGAAGAGGAAGGGACGCAGGCTTGGGATATGCTCTTTGATGGAGCCTGTTCTAAGGAAATTGTAGGAGTAGGAGTGGTGCTGGTGTCTCCAAAACAAGAAAGCACACATTTGTCTTTTAAACTGACTTTTAAGGTCATCAACAATATAGTAGAGTACGAGGCTCTTATGTTGGGCTTAAATGTTGCCAAAGACATGGGAATCAGAGACATAAAGGTGTTTGAAGATGTTGATCTCATCATTCAACTAGTGAACAAAACATTCCAAGCAAGGCACGCAAGGCTGAAAGCGTATAAATATGAGTTATGGAGACTCAAAGACTCTTTTGACAACTTTTTTATCTCATATATCCCTAGAGTAAAAAATCAGCTTGTTGATTCCCTTGTTGTGTCTGATAGCATGTTCATCCCTCCCATGCCCCCTAGATTGGCTTATCAAGTCCAGATAAAATATAGACCATCCTTGCCTGGTAATGTCCAGCACTGGAAAGTATTTGAGGATGATGATGAAGTGGTTTCTGCAAGTCATTGATGAATTCTCTGAAATGAAAATCGATTAAGAGAATGAAACCTTGCAGGAATGTCCCCAGCCCCAGCTAAGGAACAGAATTGGCCAAGATAGTATTTTACAATTGCCTGGCAATTATATACCTAAAGGGCTAGTGCCTCTGGAGAAGCTGTTTGACCATAATTATGTGCCTCATAAGATCGCCCAAAAAGAAAATCAGTTTGCATTCCACAGGCATAACATAGGGAGTCTAGATCATCCAAAGTATATAAATCTGTACACCCATCTGTCTGCTACCCAAAGTTCTGAATACTACACCTTGATGAAGTAATTTGCTGATGTCTTTGCCTGGGAATATAGTGATCTTAAAACTTATGACGAAAATATCATCCAAAAAATGATCCCATTGGAGAAAGACACCATTCCTTTCAAGCAGAAGCTGAGACCCATAAATCCTTTGCTCCTCCCTCTGATTGAAAAAAAAATCAAGAAGTTGTTGGCTGCCAAAATCATAGTTCCTTTGAGGTATTGAAAGTGGGTAGCCAACTTGGTAGTGGTGAGGAAGAAAAGTGGAGAAATCAGGCTGTGTGTTGATTTCAGGAACCTAAACAAATGTTCTAGAAAAGACAACTATCCCCTGCCAAAGATGGAACATTTGCTACAGAAAGTTTCAGGAGCCAAAGTTATGTCTTTCCTGGATGGATTTTTAGGGTATAACCAAGTTGTTGTACATCCAGATGACCAAGAAAAGACTGCTTTCACCACTCCTTGGGGCACTTTTATGTACTCTAAGATGCCCTTTGGGTTGATGAACGTTGGGTCCACCTTTCAGAGAGCTATGGATATAGTGTTTGTAGGAGAGAACGATAAGTTTGTCCTTGTCTACCTGGATGATATAGCAGTATACTCCAGCAGCCATCAAGTTCATCTGCAGCAATTGAAGAAATTGTTTCTGAAGTGTAGAAGGTTTGGGATATTAGTGAATCCTAAGAAGTCACAATTTGCTTTAGAAGAGGGCAAGCTTCTAGGACACATTGTTTCTGCTGCAGGTGTCAAGCTTGACCCAGAAAGAGTGAAAGCAATACAGGCCTTGTTTGTTCCAAGATCAAAAAAGGACATCCAATCCTTTTTGGGCAAAATAAATTTTGTAAGGAGGTTTATTCTTAATTTTGCAGAATTGGTAAAGCACATCACCTCTGTTAGCTACCTATACCAATAGGTTTCATATTTCATGATTGGCTATAGAAGTTCCAAATATGCTCTGCTTTGATCATGCAAAGATCACATATTTCCAAGGAAGTACAAGGTGTGTAAATAGATTAATGCATCCCAATTTTGATGGATGGCCCAACAGTCTAATCTGGACCATGTCATGTTTTAAATTGCAGTTGTAGATTAGAGAAAGAAGTCTTTCCAAACTGTTTAATCTTGGCAGACAAGTAGTTTAGGTAGAGAAGAAAAGGCTCCCAACAGCTTAATCTGGGACCTTGGAAGAAATAAGGGTAGAAGTAGATAGAAAAAGCAAAAGAAAAAGCCAAAGAAAAGAAAAGGCAGGTAAGGGTCTGCAAGTCCAAGTGCACCCTCCAAGAAGAACAAAAAATGCTAGGCAAGTAGCTGGGTAAGTAGTTGGGGTTGCAGAAAGGTTATCCTTACCATTGTAGGTGTGTTGACTTTGTTCACCAAAGCAGAGTTAATGAATTAAGAAGGGGTTCTTCTTCATCAAGTTGCAGCAAGCAAAGGAGCATGTCTAACCTCCCTGTTCCCTTTTCATGTCATTTACTAACATTCCCTCATCACTTGAGATTCATGGAAGAATTATGGTTTCATGGTGGTTCTTAATCTTTTTAGAAGCCACATTTCTTGTCTAAAACTCTTTTCATTTTGATCTACTCCCTAAACTAAGTAAGTTTCAAATAAACTTAGTGTTTTCTCCCTTCATTCACTCCCCTCATCCATATTAACCCTAACTCTACTATGTAAATCCCTTATATTACCTTTCCCCTAATATTATTAACACTATGGTGTATAAACCCCAAATTTTGTATAAATATCCCTTCCCCTTGGCATTATAGCCAATAAGTCCTATGTTAGGGATCAAATGACACCTGGTCATCTTGATAAACCTAAGCCAAACCCTCTTCCCCATTTCCAAATCCATTTTTTAACTCATTACCCCCATTTGCACATAAACTTTGTAAAAACCTTGTTCTACCCTTACCCGCTCCAAATTGCCAAATAATGCATCAAAACCTACCTTTCTCATTTATCCAAAGTCCAAACATCGGGAGCGTTTTTACAAAAAATTTGCAAACAACCCACATTCTAATGTTTCTCCGCCGATGCACATATCCCGATATACATCAAAATAACCCCGCCCCCACCATATCCGTCGATCACTTTGTTGATCTGACAGCCGTCTGATCGGAGCTTGAACATCCAACGACTCTTATCACATCGGGGCGGCTCCGACGTCCGCTGTTTACCCGCCATATCCGCCGATCACATCACTCCCCCGACAGCCGTCGGATCGGGCCCCTCACATCCGACGGTCATCGTTGATATCGGAGCGGGTCTCACATCCGACGGATATCTTCCGATGTCCGTAAAAGGGTTACGTCACTCGGCAGCCACGCGTCCCCACCGCAGCTCATCGGAGGTACGCCTGACAGATACCTCCCCCGTACCATGAGTGGTGCGATATGAAACCGCTGGCTGTTTCCGGTTTCGGTTATACCGCCTATACTACGTCACCTCCACATCATCCCACGTCACTGCCACCATGCCGTCACGTCAACCGTTGCGCCCGACCGTCTGCCGATCTGTCCTGCCACTTCACCATCCCCGTGGACCAATCAGAGCCCGCCACCTCACCTATGACGTCAGCCGGCCCTGACCCCACCTATGACATCATGCTGATGTCAGCAGAAAAACGCGCCAAAAGTCCAAACAACCAATATAATAGCCAAATGTCGCGTTTTTCTCACTTTTTTACAAAAACGCCCGTTGCTCCTGCATGCGATTTTTACGACCAAAAGTCTACCAACTTGCAGAACCTGACCAGGAGACCAGCGGCGCACCATTTCCACAGTCATCCGCGACCATTGCCTACTCCTCACCAGGTATTTTCCACTGTAAATCCTTCACGTACCTGCTTTGTCTGTTATTTCCCTCAAAAGAGCTTATAACAGAAAAAACTCTTGAATTCACCGGCAGAAATCCTTGCACCTGGCCCTTTTACAGTTGTGAACTCGAACAACACTAGCCGAGCCTTGTTTGCCTACATTTTCATTGAAAAATCAAGCTCTGTTCGCGCAATCGCGGCAGACTCATTCAAACTGACTTTTACTACTGAGAGAGACAGAGTGAGGCCAAACATTTGTCCTATTTGCACTGCAAATAGTATTTCAATTGCTATTTACAAGAACTACTCCCTGTTCCTTACAAATTCACCTCCCTGTTGAAGAGTCACTTCTTTATACAGCTCTGCTCAATTGAAACCACTTTGCACTCAATTCAGAATCCCCTTTTGCAATGGAGACACCTGTAGTACTAAATGTTCAGCCTCTGAATGCCCCTCAAAGGAACTTGGAATGGCAAGCCTTGGCAGATATGGATTACCAGATTACAGAAGAAATGTTTATGAGCAGCAAATTCCACATTCATCTGTTGAATGAGTTGAAAGCCAAGCATGAAAATGGGACAGATATATTGGGCATATGGGACTCTTTCCTCCCTATTTTTAAGCTCCCTCAGGTCAACCAGTTCCCTGAACTAATCCACCTCTGTGCTGAATATTATGATGCTTCTCAAAGGGCTGTTGTTGACCCATCTGGTTCAGTACTTTTCTATGTTACCCCTCAAGCCATCAGAGACATGCTTTGCTTCAACACTCAGAAGAAGTTGGTCCCTTTGTCACTAGTGAACCTGATAAAACAAGGGGCTAAACTGACAGATGCTCAAATTATCAAACTTAATCAATTATACATCAACTCTAACATTGTGATGTACCCTCCAATTGGTCATGTATATCTCAATGGGCTGGGCAGAGACCTTGCAGATATGATTAGTCCCATCTTGGGATATAATTCAATTGAGCATATTGATACAACTGTGCTGGTAATGATGTTTATGTTTGCTCCTGGCAAGTCACCAATCTGCTATGACTATGCCACCTACATATCAGACAAGATTCATGAGCAATTGATGAATTTGGCGAGAGAAAGGGTATTCAGATATACCTCCTACATCTATCATTTGATCTTATACCATCAACATGAAAAATTTCATTTTTTATCAAAAGGGTGGATGCCCAGGGCAATCCTAGATCAGTGGTCTATTGGTCCTCTGTCTTCCACACTACACCTGATTCTCCATACACTTACTATGAATTTATTGATCAGTTCATCCATCCAGCTATGACAATGCTAATGAGCTCGCCTCCTCCAAGACTCAATGATGACATGCAGAGAATTCTTCAGTTGTCTAAATCTTACAGCATTGGGGATTGGTACTTCTACCAACACCACACCGTCATCAGGATATATGGGTGTGATTTGCCTCCATTCAGATTACCTAAGTATATGCCTATGAGGCTATTTGCCCTAGAGTACTTTAGGCAATTTGGCCGGGTTGATGTGCTTCACTTTTCAGGAAAAGGCAAAAAAGCACAGTTGAAGGTGAAAAACCAACTTGGCCAGTTTATCTATAACGAGAGGGAGCAAGGATGGAAGGAAGCAGATAGAATGCTTGAGTCCCTTGGCCTTCAAACCAGTTTCCCATGGACACCCTATGACCCTAATCATTTTATAACAATGAGGAGGCTCAAATATAAGTTGTCTGCCTATGATCATCATAGTATCCCTCACATTGAAAAATATGCTAACCAAGACAAATGGAGGAGAGGGACCTTAGAAGAGCCTGTATCACAAGAAGAACTAAATCAGAGGGCAGTAAGGAATCTAAGGAAGATGGCTGACCTTGAACTTTGTTCACAGGTATTCACACTTCCAAGCACACAAGTGGGAGCAGCTGCATCCTCCTCAACTGCCAAACAGCAAACTACTAAGGCCACTGAAAGTGCATCTGGCAAAGGCAAAGAAAAGGAAATGGAGACAGAACAATCCCTCCATGGCAAGGAGTAGCCACCTCCAGTGACTCAAGAGCAGGCAGATAAAGAAAGGCAGCAGCAGGCAGAGCAACAACAGCAACAAGAATTGCAGCAGGAAAAAGGGCAACATGACAGACAGCAGCCCTTACAGCAGGAAAGAGTAGTTGATACTCCAACTTCCACTGAGCAACAGGCTCAGAACATAGTGCCTCCTAGGCCAGAAGTCACCATTGACGCCTCGGTCCTCCAAACTCCATAGAAGGAGGACTTAAGCAGAAAAAGGGACAGAGAAACTCCTCTGACTTCATCTATCAACCAGGGAGAGAAAAGACAAAGATTGAATGACTTTTCGGAGGATGACACAGCAATAAGACAAGCATTGGGCATGGGCCCACCCAGCAGAGAAGCCTCAGCCAGTTCCTTCCAGCAGGAACAGGACAGAACTATGGGAGGAGAGGTCAGCTCCTCCAGCCAGCAAAGAGAAGGAGAAAAGAGCATCAAGCAGCAATTTATAGACATCAAAAGGAGGAGTGACCCTATCAAGATACAGCTGTACAACCATTTATTGAAAATGGCTCCCACCAATCAACAAAGACTGATGTCTGCATTTGATGTACAGGAAGGCAAAATGATCATGAGCCATTTTATGCCAACAGCACTACAGCCTCAATCTGCCTCAGATTACCTCAAAACCAATCTGGAGGTCCTGGCCAAGGACATACACCCAATGGATAAAATTGAACTGCACAAACAGACTGGTGAGATGGTGTATGCTGCCTTGGCAGACAAAACATTAGAAAATTACAAACTAGAGAGCAGCCTTAATGCTACAGCCTCTCAGCTGGAATTGGAGAGGGCATCATCCCAGGAGAAGGACAATAGAATAAGGTCCTTGGAAGACATAATCATTGAAATTGGGCATGACCCCAAAGATATTAAAGGAATACAGGAAATCTTCAAATTGAGGGATGTTGACATGGCTGCCTTGAGGAAGAAAATCAAACTCCCAGCTACCATTCACCCTCAGACAGATGAGGTAGCCCAACAAAGGCATGAGCAGGATACCACAGCCTTGTTGATTTCCATTTATAAACAGCTTGTTCAAGCTCAAGAGAAATTGGGAGAATCTGAGGCTACACAAGCGGCCCTGCAAGCAGCATTGAAACAAAGAGAAGAGGGTCAAACCTCTCAGCCTCCTCCTCAGATCATCAATCTTGAGGAAACCGCTCCTATCACTGCTCCTCCTCCCCAACACACTGAACAGACAGCAACATCTACTTCAGCAGCGCCAACAACTACAGAGCAGGCCCAAAGCCTGGATATGCAAAAGCTGAAGAATGAAATCCAAATCCTGGAAGCTCAAATGACAGAGTTAAATGAGACCAGGGAAAAATTAGCCAAAGTCAATGACAGACATGATAAATCAAAGAGAGAAGTGGCAGAAAAGGGCAGGGAAATCAAAGCCCTTAAAGACAAGATCAAAGAGCTGGAAAATGAGCTCAAACTAGACAAAATTGTAGCTGAAATTAGAGCAATGCTATGGTCCAATATTGGCCAATCAATTACCAATCAATGGAAATATATTGAGACAACCCATGAGCAATTAGAGCTCATCCCAAAGGCACAGAAGGAGGTTCACAGATCAAGAGCTTTATTGAGCAATATGCCTGAAGTGGCCACCAGAATGATCAACGTACTTAACCATAAAACAAGTTCTCAGTTAGCTACCATGGGAATTACAAACAGAACTGAGACTATCCAAATGATCAGGAGGGTTCTTACTCTGAGAAATCTGGTGCAGACATTGGAAAGAAGAACCCAGGATATGCAAACTGAGGTGAACAGGTTCATGGAGAGATTTCAGATATTACAAAGCAGAGGACTCCCTAGCTTACTGAACAGCGGAGGGAAACTATTCACCCATGAACAGTATGCCAAAAGAGTGAACGTTTTTGCTTCAACCCAGATCAATGAGAAGGCCAGCACTTCAGATGATACAGGGCCTATTACAGGACAGATTTTCTATAGTAAGATAGAAAATCTATTTTTTATAATGAATGAAATCACGCACTTGTTTGATGTGGCCCCAAATTTTTATAAATATACAGAAGCAGAGGAGACAATGGATGCAATTCTCAGGCATCAACTCCCTACACAGGACTGGTGGACAAATGCAATACAGAAAATTTTATAAACAGCGAGGAATTCACCAAATTTTGTTTTTAAAAAAAATATGAATTGTTATGTAAAGCACAGTTCAACAAAATCAGCATGCATTAAAGATTAGAGCTGAGCCAACTCAGCAAAGCTGTTCGGTCACCACAGCAGCAAGCGCAGTCACAGGTGGCAGGGCCGAGAAAATACAACGCAACAAAAATAAAGGCATATTTATCAGCATTAAAGCAAAGCGTTGCAACCGACTCAGTGACCTCCAAAGGTCAAAATATCCTCTGACAGACTTAAAGAGCATTTATGTTGCATTCAAAGCTGCAATAACTTCTTTTCTACTTTCTGAACAAAGTAATGAAGATATTTCTCTCTCAAATGACTCAATGCCTGAGATATTTTGTATAAGCATTCCTATAAAGTCCCCTTCGCATGAGTTTGCAAGGGTTGTTGTTGATTTCTCCTGAAGAAGTTCTTATGCTGTAATCCTTTCAGAAGTTTAATAAAGAAAGTGATGGAATTTCTCGGATTTCTGAAGTGTTGAATGCGCTCTGGTGTCTATTGTAAACTGCTGGATTCCTGTGTATTACACATTACAATAAGTCTCTGTAACTCTCTCTGTTATGTGTTTTCATTTATTAATATCCATATATGTTTCTAATGTTTGAATATTTAGCAACATGGAAAAAGAATAACCTTCAGGATTTATTCAAGAAATACCCTGAGTTCAATCTGTGTTGTTAATGAATGTTTTCTTCATCTGTAATCTTGATAAGTGTAATTCTTGATTGCTACACTTTCAGAATACATTCCTCACAGTGGCCTTTGTCTCAGGAATTCAAGTTTGCTCCTGTGCAATGTGTTTCACTTTCACCTCACCAACTTAATAGGGAATTCTTAATTGCTTTCTGTTGGCTGACATGCTTCACCATTCAAGTTAACGTTGTTTGTCTGAGATACACAATAGGCCCTGCAGTTCGAACACCACCAATCCTGCATTTCCAAGCATTTCACAATTCCAGACTCCATTGCCCAATGATATATTACTCTCTAAACACTACATCTTAAGCCCTGAAAGAAATCCTTCAACCAAAACATAAAAAAAAACCTGAGCATAATACCTAGCCTAAAACACCATCATAACAGAGACAAATCATAAAGAGAGAGCCCTCTCTGATTACAGTTTGGCTAGAAACTGTGATCCAAAGATTGGTTAGTGGTTACCCCGGCCGTATTCCCTTAGGAGTCATAGGGAACAACCTGGGTGTTAACATAATTGGCGACTCCACTGGGGAGCTGCTTGAGATTTTCGATTACTATATATCTTCCATAGCTACTATCAAGCCTGAAATCAGTCAAGAGGCCTTTAATCTGTTTCTGTATTACATTAACAGTTTTAGGGAAGAGCTTTTTAGGGAATCTTCATCTTAGTTTTGAAATATATATAGCCATTCCAGAATCTTCATTCAGTCTTTACAGATATAAAAAACTTCCTATAAAAATCCTAAAAAACAGTTAGAAGCTGGCTCCTAAGAAAAATCCACGGCACACTAGGGCAAATCCTGACCCTAATCCACCAATCATTGTTGATAATCCAAATATCATCCCTAGAAACATTAGGAGGCAGCAAAGGCAGGAGCAGCCTGCTGATTTGATTTCAGAGTCAGATCATCCCAGCCTCATCCCTACTCCATGCAAGGTCCTTTTCAGGTCTACCCCTAGTGCCCCTAGTTCACCATCCACATCTCAAACTCCTCCTCTCACACCCTCATCCACTGTTCATATCCCCTTGACCAACACTCTAGGTTCACCCTTACCTATCACCCCTGTGATACCCATTGTTCCTATTATCCCAACTGCCCCTGTTAATCCTCTAAATCCTGTAAATATGGCTAACAGGTATGCACCTCTGCAGATACCAGCTAATGCTGCAGCTCTACCCCAAGACTACCAAACCAAAATCTCATATTTTGACTCCAATGGCCCTCTGACAGCTGTCTAGCATGCGAAGAAGATGCAAGACCATTTTGAGACCTATGAAATAGATGATGACAGTGTCAGAATGAGGATGTTTGTTCAAAGCCTAACTGGGGATGTAAGAACTTGGTTTAGATCCCTAAATGCAAACTCCATTACAACACCTCATGAACTGTATCAAGCATTTACTAGTAGATGGGAAAAGAAGAAAGATCCTCTGCACATACTTGGGGAATATGACACTATCAAAAGAGGTCCCCAAGAGACAGTTTTGGAGTATTGTGCGAGATTTAACAATGTCTATAACGCAATTCCGCAAAATCTAAGACCTCCTCCTGACCTAGCTTTGTACAAATTCCCTGATGGTTTTGACCCTGACATGGCCTATCAGTTGAAAGAAAGAGATCCTCAATCCCTTGCAGAGGCCCAAAGGGTTGCAGTTACAGTAGAAGCCAACCTCATTGCCAAAAGAAACAGGGCAAGGTTGGAAAAAAGGACTGTTTTCAAAGAGGAACCCACTGCCTTTGATCAAAAGCTAGATGCAATACTCAATGGAATGAAAAGATTGGGTGATAGAGTGGAATCGGTTGAGAGAAAATCATCATGGGAAGCACCACAAAACAACCCTCCTAGGAATCCAAATTTTAGGAGAACTCAAAACCCGAATGTTGGCAAGGCCAGTGCTGACCAAGACATAAGACCCCCTTTTCAAGAAAATTATGCAGAAACTTCCACATCAACAGAACCCAATGAAGATCCTGAGATTAATTTAATGGGTCTAGATGGTGAAAGTCAAGTTTTCTTAACACAAGAAGATCATGAGGATGATGAAATCAAACTGTTCCAAACTAAATCAGGTGAATCCTTTGACTTTAAGCAAGGCTATGACACTGTTGTTTATGAGGTCCATAAACAATACAAGCTAAGGAGCAGAACTGTGAATGTTAACCAGCCCGAAAAGAAAAAGGATAATCAGCAGCCTGAAAAAGTTATAGTCACAGCACCTAATGACAAAACAAAGTTACCTGCAGAAGAAATAATTGTTGAGGAGATCACTGAACCACCCTCCTCAAAGCAGCAGCCTATGGTCACTCCCCCTTCTCATCTTTATCCAACTATTTCTCCTCAAGAGATGAGTAAAAAAGATAAGTCCCAAAGTCAAGATAAAAATCAAGAAGAAGATTTAATGAACAAGGAAAGGACAGTTATCTATAACCCCAAGATCCAATCTGAAAAATCCTTTGACCTAGAGACTGAAATGGGTAAATTAAAGATAGCTGTTCCTCTCTTGGAACTAGCCAAGCATGACATCTATAAGCTACAGATCAAGAAATCCCTTCAACTCACTAACAGCAAAGATGATGTCAATGTGTTGGATGACACTCCAGAATTATTGTTTGGCCCAGAAGTGGATGGAAAAACAATAGTCACAGGGGTACTACCTTTCTATGTCAGTCTACATATTCATGAAAAAATACTACACAATGCAATGTTTGATTCAGGTGCTTCTCACAACCTCATGCCAAAAGCAGTCATGGAAAGATTGAATTTGGACATAACAAGACCATACAAAGACCTGTTTTCTTTTGACTCCAGCCAAGTCAAGTGTCTAGGTCTCATAAAAGACTTATGTGTGTCCCTGGTTCAATACCCAAACAAGACAATCCTGATGGATGTGGTAGTTGCTGATATCCCACCTAAGTATGGGATGCTGTTATCAAGATCATGGGGAGCTAAACTCCAAGGTTCCCTACAATTAGACATGTCATATGCCACCATCTCTGTCTTTGGGCAACCAAAAAGACTATACAGAGAAACACTAATGAAATACATGGTCAGCAGTGAAGAAAAGCCTCAAAACTTTCCCATATATGCTATCCATTCAGACATAGACTCATACATTCTCTTCAATGACACCATTACTCCCTCAAGAAGTGAGGTTGAGACCAAGATATTCATACAAGACGAAGACTCAAATGAAAGCATTACCACCCAAGAAACAACAGTCAATCAAACACTAGATGTTGTTGCTGCCCTGGTTGTCAAGAAAATCCAATCAAACGATGAGACTGTTCTAGAAGACAAGCTAGAGAAAAAACCACAACTGCTACTCACATTGCCAGCCCATGAGCACATCATAAAGTCTCCTTCCCAACAGGATATTCTATGGTTCCTTGAATTTGATGGCTCAGTCAACAAGTTAGGGGCAGGAGCTGGAGTTTGGGTACACAATAAAGAAAATAGTCATGCAGAGGGCAGAGCTTATAGATTGAATTTCAGATGTACTAACAACATGGCAGAATATGAAGCCCTTTTACTAGGCCTCAAGTTAGTAAAATTCTTACAAGCTGCTAGGGTTTCAATCATGGGTGATTCAGATTTAGTTATTCAACAAGTGAAGGGAAACTTTGTCACCAATGACAGAAGACTAAGGACTTATAGGTCTGCTGTTGCTGAGGTACTAAACTTTTTCTCTGAATTCCAAATCACTAAGATTCCTAGAACGCACAATCTGCATGCTCACAGTTTAGCCACCTTTGCAAGTACCTGCAAGCTGCCTTTTGAGCCCCATCATTGTTTTACAGCTGAGGTGAAACACAAACCCTCCATTCCAAACAATGTTAATGATTGGCAAGTATTTGAGGATGACAAGCAAATAAACCATTTTCTAACTCTGCAGCAAGAATTTGTAGGATTAAATATTGACATGGAGACAGCAAGTCAATCACAAATACTTGAGACAGCAAGTCAATCACAAATACTTGAGACAGCAAGTCAATCACAAATACTTGAAAGAGCAAGTCCATCACAAATACAGTTTCAAAAGATTACTCACCCAATATCACCCAGAACAGCAAAACAAATGCTAAATCCAACTATTTTCAACAAGGACAGCATTCAGCAAATTCAATCAATCAATTGAGGAGGTGGCCAATGCTGAAACTGAAATCATAGAGTTGAAAGACAATTTTCTACCAACAGGCCTAACTCCCCTAGAGGACATCTTTGATTCAAATGATATTCCCAGAAAACCAAAAATGCAGCCCCTGAACGCAGCCATTGAAGAATGCAACATAGGTACAATTGACAAACCCAAAATAATTAAATTATCTGCATCTTTGCCTCCTGATCAAAAGCCTAAATACATTGACCTCTTTAAAGAGTTCCAGGATGTCTTTGCATGGAGTTATGAGGACCTAAAGTCCTATGACACCTCTGTTATCCAGCATACTATCCCTCTCAAGCCTGATCAAAAGCCCTTTAAACAAAAATTGAGGAGAATCAATCCTATGCTTCTCCCAGCAATGGAACAAGAGGTACAGAAAATGTTTAAGGCAGGCATCATAGCACCAATCAGATTCTCTGAATGGATCTCCAACTTAGTCCCTACAAGGAAGAAGACTGGTGAAATTAGGCTGTGTGTGGACCTGAGGAATCTGAACCAAGTATCCCTCAAAGACAACTATCCCTTACCCAAAATGGATCATATTCTCCAAAGAGTGGTAGGGGCCTCAAGGATCTCATTACTGGATGGATTCTCAGGCTTCAATCAAATCCTGGTGCACCCTGATGACCAAGATAAAACTTCATTTACAACCCCATGGGGAACTTTCAAATATGTAAAGATGCCTTTTGGATTGAAAAATGCAGGGGAAACATTTCAAAGAGCAATGGATATTGCTTTTTCTAAGGAGATTCATGACTTCTTAGTCATTTACTTAGATGATCTCACACCTTTTTCAAAATCTGACCAAGAACATCTCAAACATTTAAGACAGATTTTCCTAACATGCAGGAAATATGGAATTTCCTTAAATCCCAAGAAGTCTCTATTTGGTTTGGAAGAAGGTAAACTGTTAGGACACATCATCTCAAAGGATGGCATAAGAATTGACCCAGATAGGATACAGGCTATCCTACAAATGCCCCACCCAAGAAATGTCAAAGAGTTGCAAGGATTCTTGGGAAAAATCAATTTCTTAAGAAGGTTTATCCCAAACTTGGCAGAACTAATCAGATTATTAAATAACATGCTGAAAAAGGATTCAAAAGTCAAATGGACTGTTGAAGCCAACCAAGCCTTTGAAGGTATAAAATTGGCCCTTACCCAAACCCCAGTCCTGACCAATCCTCAGTTTGACAGAGAATTTATCATTTTCTCCTTTGCCTCCCAGCATACTATTGCAGCTGTTTTATTACAAAAAGATGACCAAGGTAATGAGAAGCCTATTGCTTTCTTTAGCAGAGCTCTTAGGGATGCACCTCTAAAATATCAAATCATGGAGAAACAAGCCTATGCTTTGGTCAAAGCAATCAAGGACTTTAGGATTTATATCCTTTATTCCCATGTCATAGCATATGTGCCAAGTCCAATTGTCAAAGACATTCTCACTCAAGAAAACTTAGAGGGCAGAAGAGGAAAATGGATTGCCAACATCTTGGAATTTGACATTGAAATAAAACCCACAAAGCTAATAAAAGGGCAAGGTCTGGCCAAGTTAATGACAAAAGCAAATTTCCAAGCCCTAGATATCAATCAGCTGGACAGTGAAACAGAGCTGGCGACTCCAAAGATCAATGTAGCCTTTGAACAATCTCCTTGGTACTCTGATATCTGTTATGTCTTACAAAACCTGTGTGCTCCCCCAGGATTGTCCAAAACTAAGTGTAGGTTCTTAAAAATGAAAACATCAAGATTTTGTGTAATGGATGGCAATTTGCTTTGGAAAAACCATGAAGGCATATTGCTGCACTGTTTAATTGAAAATGAAACTAACAATATCATGCAAGAGTTTCATGCAGGAGACTGTGGTGGACATTTGTACTGGAAGTCCACTGTGGACAAAATGCCGAGGGCTGGTTATTAATGGCCCACCATGTTCTCTGATGTCAAGAAATTCACAACCTCATGTCACAAATGCCAAGTGTTTGAGGGCAAAAGACAGTTGCTGCCACTCCCCTTAAGACCCATTGCAACAGAGAGACCTTTTCAACAATGGGGCTTGGATTTCATCGGGGAAATTCATCCCTCATCTTCAGGACAGCACAGATGGATTTTAACAGCAACAGACTATTTCACTAAGTGGATTGAAGCTGCCCCATGTAGACAAGCAAATGATTCAATAATCATTCAGTTCTTGGAGAACAACATACGAGCTAGATTTGGCTGTCCTGACAAAATAATAACAGACAATGCTGCCGCTTTCAGATCCAAGAAAATGGTGAACTTTTGCCATAAATTTCATATTACTTTGGGCCATTCTACTGCATACTATCCCCAAGGAAATGGCCTTGCTGAATCATCAAACAAAAGCCTGGTGAACATCATAAAGAAGGTGTTAGAAGAAAACAAAAAGAATTGGCATAAGAAACTAGTCAATGCCTTATGGGCATATAGACTAACAACCAAAAGATCAATTGGGACCAGCCCATATGAGTTGGTTTATGGACTAGAAGCCAAATTTCCCTCATCACTAGGAGTGCCTGTTATGAAACTTCTTCAAGAAAGCCAAGCTGAACCAAATGATATGCAAAGAAGGATTAATCAAATCATATGTCTGCAGCAAACCAGAGATCAAGTTTTCAGCAGAGTTTAGGTCTTACAAGAAAAACTAAAGAAGGCCTTTGACAGAAGAACCAAAGCAGAAGATTTTAATGTGGGAGACAAAGTCCTCAAGTGGGATGCAAGAAGAGAAGACAAAGGAAAACATGGAAAATTTGATTCTTTATGGAGAGGACCATTTGCTGTCCAAGCAGTGCAAGGTAACAACACTTACTTTCTAAAAAGTCTTAATGAAACTGACTTGGATGAAGGTCCTGTCAATGGCAGGATGCTGAAGCACTATTTTGACTATTTCCCATGAGTGCAGCCTGAGGTTCCCTTGTATATATGCAGATGTATATATTATTTTCTGTTTAGATTGTAAAAATGCAGTTTTCCAAGTTTATTGACTGCCAGCAAAAGGTAAATAGAATCAGAGGGCTACCAAGAAAAGAAGCACACAATTTTGACATCTCAAAGCAGCAAACTTCAAGATTGGCAAGAGCAGTCAAGA
Organism: Pinus tabuliformis; assembly: GCA_031772625.1. Lineage (NCBI taxonomy): Eukaryota > Viridiplantae > Streptophyta > Pinopsida > Pinales > Pinaceae > Pinus > Pinus tabuliformis. The sequence continues at coordinate 981,016,441 of CM062812.1, forward strand.
AGCAAGGCAATCTGACCTACTGTTCTTGGTCTTTCAAATGAAAAACCATCCCCATGTGGAGCCACTGTTAGCTACCTATACCAATAGGTTTCATATTTCATGATTGGCTATAGAAGTTCCAAATATGCTCTGCTTTGATCATGCAAAGATCACATATTTCCAAGGAAGTACAAGGTGTGTAAATAGATTAATGCATCCCAATTTTGATGGATGGCCCAACAGTCTAATCTGGACCATGTCATGTTTTAAATTGCAGTTGTAGATTAGAGAAAGAAGTCTGTCCAAACTGTTTAATCTTGGCAGACAAGTAGTTCAGGTAGAGAAGAAAAGGCTCCCAACAGCTTAATCTGGGACCTTGGAAGAAATAAGGGTAGAAGTAGATAGAAAAAGCAAAAGAAAAAGCCAAAGAAAAGAAAAGGCAGGTAAGGGTCTGCAAGTCCAAGTGCACCCTCCAAGAAGAACAAAAAATGCTAGGCAAGTAGCTGGGTAAGTAGTTGGGGTTGCAGAAAGGTTATCCTTACCATTGCAGGTGTGTTGACTTTGTTCACCAAAGCAGAGTTAATGAATTAAGAAGGGGTTCTTCTTCATCAAGTTGCAGCAAGAAAAGGAGCATGTCTAACCTCCCTGTTCCCTTTTCATGTCATTTACTAACATTCCCTCATCACTTGAGATTCATGGAAGAATTATGGTTTCATGGTGGTTCTTAATCTTTTTAGAAGCCACATTTCTTGTCTAAAACTCTTTTCATTTTGATCTACTCCCTAAACTAAGTAAGTTTCAAATAAACTTAGTGTTTTCTCCCTTCATTCACTCCCCTCATCCATATTAACCCTAACTCTACTATGTAAATCCCTTATATTACCTTTCCCCTAATATTATTAACACTATGGTGTATAAACCCCAAATTTTGTATAAATATCCCTTCCCCTTGGCATTATAGCCAATAAGTCCTATGTTAGGGATCAAATGACACCTGGTCATCTTGATAAACCTAAGCCAAACCCTCTTCCCCATTTCCAAATCCATTTTTTAACTCATTACCCCCATTTGCACATAAACTTTGTAAAAACCTTGTTCTACCCTTACCCGCTCCAAATTGCCAAATAATGCATCAAAACCTACCTTTCTCATTTATCCAAAGTCCAAACATCGGGAGTGTTTTTACAAAAAATTCGCAAACAACCCACATTCTAATGTTTCTCCGCCGATGCACATATCCCGATATACATCAAAATAACCCCACCCCCACCATATCCGTCGATCACTTTGTTGACCTGACAGCCGTCTGATCGGAGCTTGAACATCCAACGGCTCTTATCACATCGGGGCGGCTCCGACGTCCGCTGTTTACCCGCCATATCCGCCGATCACATCACTCCCCCGAAAGCCGTCGGATCGGGCCCCTCACATCCGACGGTCATCGTTGATATCGGAGCGGGTCTCACATCCGACGGATATCTTCCGATGTCCGTAAAAGGGTTACGTCACTCGGCAGCCACGCGTCCCCACCGCAGCTCATCGGAGGTACGCCTGACAGATACCTCCCCCGTACCATGAGTGGTGCGATATGAAACCGCTGGCTGTTTCCGGTTTCGGTTATACCGCCTATACTACGTCACCTCCACATCATCCCACGTCACTGCCACCATGCCGTCACGTCAACCGTTGCGCCCGACCGTCTGCCGATCTGTCCTGCCACTTCACCATCCCCGTGGACCAATCAGAGCCTGCCACCTCACCTATGACGTCAGCCGGCCCTGACCCCACCTATGACATCATGCTGATGTCAGCAGAAAAACGCGCCAAAAGTCCAAAAAACCAATATAATAGCCAAATGTCGCGTTTTTCTCACTTTTTTACAAAAACGCCCATTGCTCCTGCATGCGATTTTTACGACCAAAAGTCTACCAACCTGCAGAACCTGACCAGGAGACTAGCGGCGCACCATTTCCACAGTGATCCGCGACCATTGCCTACTCCTCACCAGGTATTTTCCACTGTAAATCCTTCACGTACCTGCTTTGTCTGTTATTTCCCTCAAAAGAGCTTATAACAGAAAAAACTCTTGAATTCACCGGCAGAAATCCTTGCACCTGGCCCTTTTACAGTTGTGAACTCGAACAACACTAGCCGAGCCTTGTTTGCCTGCATTTTCATTGAAAAATCAAGCTCTGTTCGCGCAATCGCGGCAGACTCATTCAAACTGAATTTAACTACTGAGAGAGACAGAGTGAGGCCAAACATTTGTCCTATTTGCACTGCAAATAGTATTTCAATTGCTATTTACAAGAACTACTCCCTGTTCCTTACAAATTCACCTCCCTGTTGAAGAGTCACTTCTTTATACAGCTCTGCTCAATTGAAACCACTTTGCACTCAATTCAGAATCCCCTTTTGCAATGGAGACACCTGTAGTACTAAATGTTCAGCCTCTGAATGCCCCTCAAAGGAACTTGGAATGGCAAGCCTTGGCAGATATGGATTACCAGATTACAGAAGAAATGTTTATGAGCAGCAAATTCCACATTCATCTGTTGAATGAGTTGAAAGCCAAGCATGAAAATGGGACAGATATATTGGGCATATGGGACTCTTTCCTCCCTATTTTTAAGCTCCCGCAGGTCAACCAGTTCCCTGAACTAATCCACCTCTGTGCTGAATATTATGATGCTTCTCAAAGGGCTGTTGTTGACCCATCTGGTTCAATACTTTTCTATGTTACCCCTCAAGCCATCAGAGACATGCTTTGCTTCAACACTCAGAAGAAGTTGGTCCCTTTGTCACTAGTGAACCTGATAAAACAAGGGGCTAAACTGACAGATGCTCAAATTATCAAACTTAATCAATTATACATCAACTCTAACATTGTGATGTACCCTCCAATTGGTCATGTATATCTCAATGGGCTGGGCAGAGACCTTGCAGATATGATTAGTCCCATCTTGGGATATAATTCAATTGAGCATATTGATACAACTGTGCTGGTAATGATGTTTATGTTTGCTCCTGGCAAGTCACCAATCTGCTATGACTATGCCACTACATATCAGATAAGATTCATGAGCAATTGATGAATTTGGCGAGAGAAAGGGTATTCAGATATACCTCCTACATCTATCATTTGATCTTATACCATCAACATGAAAAATTTCATTTTTCTATCAAAAGGGTGGATGCCCAGGGCAATCCTAGATCAGTGGTCTATTGGTCCTCTGTCTTCCACACTACACCTGATTCTCCATACACTTACTGTGAATTTATTGATCAGTTCATCCATCCAGCTATGACAATGCTAATGAGCTCGCCTCCTCCAAGACTCACTGATGACATGTAGAGAATTCTTCAGCTGTCTAAATCTTACAGCATTGGGGATTGGTACTTCTACCAACACCACACCGTCATCAGGATATATGGGTGTGATTTGCCTCCATTCAGATTACCTAAGTATGTGCCTATGAGGCTATTTGCCCTAGAGTACTTTAGGCAATTTGGCCGGGTTGATGTGCTTCACTTTTCAGGAAAAGGCAAAAAAGCACAGTTGAAGGTGAAAAGCCAACTTGGCCATTTTATCTATAACGAGAGGGAGCAAGGATGGAAGGAAGCAGATAGAATGCTTGAGTCCCTTGGCCTTCAAACCAGTTTCCCATGGACACCCTATGACCCTAATCATTTTATAACAATGAGGAGGCTCAAATATAAGTTGTCTGCCTATGATCATCATAGTATCCCTCACATTGAAAAATATGCTAACCAAGACAAATGGAGGAGAGGGACCTTAGAAGAGCCTGTATCACAAGAAGAGCTAAATCAGAGGGCAGTAAGGAATCTAAGGAAGATGGCTGACCTTGAACTTTGTTCACAGGTATTCACACTTCCAAGCACACAAGTGGGAGCAGCTGCATCCTCCTCAACTGCCAAACAGCAAACTACTAAGGCCACTGAAAGTGCATCTGGCAAAGGCAAAGAAAAGGAAATGGAGACAGAACAATCCCTCCATGGCAAGGAGCAGCCACTTCCAGTGACTCAAGAGCAGGCAGATAAAGAAAGGCAGCAGCAGGCAGAGCAACAACAGCAACAAGAATTGCAGCAGGAAAAAGGGCAACATGACAGACAACAGCCCTTACAGCAGGAAAGAGTAGTTGATACTCCAACTTCCACTGAGCAACAGGCTCAGAACATAGTGCCTCCTAGGCCAGAAGTCACCATTGACGCCTCGGTCCTCCAAACTCCACAGAAGGAGGACTTAAGCAGAAAAAGGGATAGAGAAACTCCTCTGACTTCATCTATCAACCAGGGAGAGAAAAGACAAAGATTGAATGACTTTTCGGAGGATGACACAGCAATAAGACAAGCATTGGGCATGGGCCCACTCAGCAGAGAAGCCTCAGCCAGTTCCTTCCAGCAGGAACAGGACAGAACTATGGGAGGAGAGGTCAGCTCCTCCAGCCAGCAAAGAGAAGGAAAAAAGAGCATCAAGCAGCAATTTATAGACATCAAAAGGAGGAGTGACCCTATCAAGATACAACTGTACAACCATTTATTGAAAATGGCTCCCACCAATCAACAAAGACTGATGTCTGCATTTGATGTACAGGAAGGCAAAATGATCATGAGCCATTTTATGCCAACAACACTACAGCCTCAATCTGCCTCAGATTACCTCAAAACCAATTTGGAGGTCCTGGCCAAGGACATACACCCAATGGATAAATTTGAACTGCACAAACAGACTGGTGAGATGGTGTATGCTGCCTTGGCAGACAAAACATTAGAAAATTACAAACTAGAGAGCAGCCTTAATGCTACAGCCTCTCAGCTGGAATTGGAGAGGGCATCATCCCAGGCGAAGGACAATAGAATAAGGTCCTTGGAAGACATAATCATTGAAATTGGGCATGACCCCAAAGATATTAAAGGAATACAGGAAATCTTGAAGTTGAGGGATGCTGACATGGCTGCCTTGAGGAAGAAAATCAAACTCCCAGCTACCATTCACCCTCAGACAGATGAGGTAGCCCAACAAAGGCATGAGCAGGATGCCACAGCCTTGTTGATTTCGATTTATAAACAGCTTGTTCAAGCACAAGAGAAATTGGGAGAATCTGAGGCTACACAAGCGGCCCTGCAAGCAGCATTGAAACAAAGAGAAGAGGGTCAAACCTCTCAGCCTCCTCCTCAGATCATCAATCTTGAGGAAACTGCTCCTATCACTGCTCCTCCTCCCCAACACACTGAACAGACAGCAACATCTACTTCAGCAGCGCCAACAACTACAGAGCAGGCCCAAAGCCTGGATATGCAAAAGCTGAAGAATGAAATCCAAATCCTGGAAGCTCAAATGACAGAGTTAAATGAGACCAGGGAAAAATTAGCCAAAGTCAATGACAGACATGATAAATCAAAGAGAGAAGTGGCAGAAAAGGGCAGGGAAATCAAAGCCCTTAAAGACAAGATCAAAGAGCTGGAAAATGAGCTCAAACTAGACAAAATTGTAGCTGAAATTAGAGCAATGCTATGGTCCAATATTGGCCAATCAATTACCAATCAATGGCAATATATTGAGACAACCCATGAGCAATTAGAGCTCATCCCAAAGGCACAGAAGGAGGTTCACAGATCAAGAGCTTTATTGAGAAATATGCCTGAAGTGGCCACCAGAATGATCAACGTACTTAACCATAAAACAAGTTCTCAGTTAGCTACCATGGGAATTACAAACAGAACTGAGACTATCCAAATGATTAGGAGGGTTCTTACTCTGAGAAATCTGGTGCAGACATTGGAAAGAAGAACCCAGGATATGCAAACTGAGGTGAACAGGTTCATGGAGAGATTTCAGATATTACAAAGCAGAGGACTCCCTAGCTTACTCAACAGTGGAGGGAAACTATTCACCCATGAACAGTATGCCAAAAGAGTGAACGTTTTTGCTTCAACCCAGATCAATGAGAAGGCCAGCACTTCAGATGATACAGGGCCTATTACAGGACAGATTTTCTATAGTAAGATAGAAAATCTATTTTTTATAATGAATGAAATCACGCACTTGTTTGATGTGGCCCCAAATTTTTATAAATATACAGAAGCAGAGGAGACAATGGATGCAATTCTCAGGCATCAACTCCCTACACAGGACTGGTGGACAAATGCAATACAGAAAATTTTATAAACAGTGAGGCATTCACCAAATTTTGTTTTTAAAAAAAATATGAATTGTTATGTAAAGCACAGTTCAACAAAATCAGCATGCATTAAAGATTAGAGCTGAGCCAACTCAGCAAAGCTGTTCGGTCACCACAGCAGCAAGCGCAGTCACAGGTGGCAGGGCCGAGAAAATACAGCGCAGCAAAAATAAAGGCATATTTATCAGCATTAAAGCAAAGCGTTGCAACCGACTCAGTGACCTCCAAAGGTCAAAATATCCTCTGACAGACTTAAAGAGCATTTATGTTGCATTCAAAGCTGCAATAACTTCTTTTCTACTTTCTGAACAAAGTAATGAAGATATTTCTCTCTCAGATGACTCAATGCCTGAGATATTTTGTATAAGCATTCCTATAAAGTCCCCTTCGCATGAGTTTGCAAGGGTTGTTGTTGATTTCTCCTGAAGAAGTTCTTATGCTGTAATCCTTTCAGAAGTTTAATAAAGAAAGTGATGGAATTTCTCGGATTTCTGAAGTGTTGAATGCGCTCTGGTGTCTGTTGGAAACTGCTGGATTCCTGTGTATTACACATTACAATAAGTCTCTGTAACTCTCTCTGTTATGTGTTTTCATTTATTAATATCCATATATGTTTCTAATGTTTGAATATTTAGCAACATGGAAAAAGAATAACCTTCAGGATTTATTCAAGAAATACCCTGAGTTCAATCTGTGTTGTTAATGAATGTTTTCTTCATCTGTAATCTTGATAAGTGTAATTCTTAATTGCTGCACTTTCAGAATACATTCTTCACAGTGGCCTTTGTCTCAGGAATTCAAGTTTGCTCCTGTGCAATGTGTTTCACTTTCACCTCACCAGCTTAATAGGGAATTCTTAATTGCTTTCTGTTGGCTGACATGCTTCACCATTCAAGTTAACGTTGTTTGTCTGAGATACACAATAGGCCCTGCAGTTCGAACACCACCAATCCTGCATTTCCAAGCATTTCACAACTCCAGACTCCATTGCCCAATGATATATTACTCTCTAAACACTACATCTTAAGCCCTGAAAGAAATCCTTCAACCAAAACATCAAACAAAACCTGAGCATAATACCTAGCCTAAAACACCATCATAACAGAGACAAATCATAAATAGAGAGCCCTCTCTGATTACAGTTTGGCTAGAAACTGTGATCCAAAGATTGGTTAGTGGTTACCCCAGCCGTATTCCCTTGGGAGTCATAGGGAACAACCTGGGTGTTAACAACCTCTATGCTGAAAAAGGGATTAGAGATAAAATGGACTGATGCAGCAAGAAGATCTTTTGAAGCCATCAAAAGAGCTATTATGGAAGCTCCCACTTTAATCAACCCAGATTAGAGCAAGGAATTCCATATCTTCTCCTTTGCTTCTG